>JAENPR010000011.1:1437892-2875784 GCA_018135685.1 Themeda triandra | reverse complement strand
GCACTTTCCATTAATGGTTTGATACTTGTGCATTAGTTCATGCCATATGATGCTAGCTAGCAAGTCAAGGCATTTCACGCAATGATTGATAACATATGGTGTTGACGATGAGCAAAAGGCACTTAAAACAATGATTGATATATTCTCCCCATCCTCAAGTTAGCTCTGGATAATATACTTGTTTGTTTTCTATAACTCTTTTTCAGCATAACCTGAAATGTTAAATGTCTTTCTCTATTCTTGTGCTGTCTTGCTATCATACTACTTTTGGATTTTTAGATCAACTAGTGATTATCGATTGGTCGGACGCACATGACTTCATGATGATGTGCTCTTCTTCTTGTTCTATAGCTTGTGCAAGTATCTCTCAGTAGCTTCCGGGAGAACCTCGGTTTTGTCCTTCAAGCACGGCCGACAACTGAGATCAAGGTGCCATGTTCCTCGCAATTTCTTTTTTGTCCTGCATGACAAGTTAAACAACTAGTTGACTTAGTTAACCAGTGCAATGATCACCCTTTCTTTTCATACTGTTTACATAGTCCTGGGATCATGCTGTTGGGGTACTCTGCGTGCAGGAAGCCGGTGGTCAGGTATGTACCTTGCTTGCTCTGACAGACAAACTTCTACTCTGTTCCATCAGTTGATATCTCTTATATCCTTATAACCATGGTGATCGTGTAACTTTCTGAAACTGACAGACCAGTGATTGGAGTGGAAAACCATTGGATCTTGCAGCTGACCTAACATCGCGCAGAATCATCTACCCTTCGGGTGGTGTCCTGGTGACAAATGGTGTGCTGCATGACAAGCTTGTCGAAATGATCTCAGCAAATTACAAGTAGCTGCATAGCTTCACACGCCAACACAATGTTTTTTTTTTTTCTTTTTGAAATCGAATCATTTTACCTTATTTACCCCCATGAAATTGTATTGGGTCTCCACATTCAGCAGATAAACCACAAGCATGTTCAGATGCCTTCCATTGCCACAAGAGTTACATGAATGAAATTTTTACACACTATTTCCTTGTAGTAACATGATGAACAATTGATCAAGCAACTTCATTCAGAAGCAATACATGCAAGTGAGGGTTGGACCAACTGAATCTGTTTCCTTGTGATTTTCCAATTTTTCACAAAATTCCAGAACCTTTTGGCTTTATAATGTGTGAATCTGTTGTGCAGCCCTGATGGTCATACGCCGCCCGCGCACGCACACCTGAACCCTGCAAAAAATAAGAAAATTACAGGGAGGAGAAAGGTTGGACCAATCTGCAGCAGCGCACCATGCAAAGGCTTGATGTTTGGCCACCAATTCAAACCGAAGAAAAAGACGCTGAAAGGACTGCATCCCCCGGCTGGCTGTATCATCGCAGGATAACGACCTCTTGATGCTTGTCCTAACGCAGGATCGTCGATTGGCACCTTCTAAAGCATGATTACCCAACCAATAAAACCGCATGGTCATTGGTCAGCACGAAAACTCGCTGCAGAAGACACTACCCAAATCTGCCAAATCAGCACCGCTTTTTCTCCATCGACGGCACGTCAGTCAGTCAGGCTTCTATACACGAATGAAGGTTTCAGTAGATGCCTTGCGGTTGGCTTGTCGTTGCAATCCATGCTGACTTTTTGCATCCCGGCATAAGAAGGACCACTGAGCTTTCGGACGCAATGCTCTCCTCTTCCTCCTGGAGAAAAAGTCGCGCTTACATGCGCGTTAACGTTTCGAAGAATGGTTTGGGATAATTCTTGTATAGGTTGTAACTTGTAGGCATGGTGAAAAATTCCCTGGGACGTACTGAGGAGTACTGTATGTTCGTCCTGATCTGAAACTGTACCTGTCGGGTACCTGTCGGCTGTCGCTTGTTATATCAGACATCGGCCCTGCTTGCTTCTGAGTAGTCAACCATTCCGGCAAATCGTGCCTGCCGACTGACGAACGGAGATCACATGTTGTTCATGTACGGACCAACGATGGACCGGCCGGATTCAGTGCTCCAGACAACTGGGAAGCATGCACTGCAGACAGATAGCTTGCATTCCTCCCCAAGACTGCAAAAAATCTGATATATATCCATGGAGATGATAAGCTGCAGTAATTGATATATAATCAACTTATTAGCTGTCAAAGTGAGCTCTTATGATCTGTTCCAAATTAATTGAGAACTGGAGAAATAAACCTGCAATTAAACGTGGAGTCATTGGAGTGTACTCCTAGCTATCCACCGTGTAAGTTCCTGAAACTTTCAGCGCACGGCGGCTAACCAACTGGAGTCTGAACATCTGAAAAACATATGTCAAACGGCCGAATATACAATTCAGTTATCACGGCATTATTGTTATTGTCTTGTTGGCGCCTCCGACCACTTCTCTCTGCATGCTGCTGCCATGCTTTCTCGATCTCTTGTTTTCCTTTTCTTTTTCTCCAGATTGAGCTCATCATCCTGAAGTTTCTGATGATAGGCGCGCCGCCGGACCGAGCACGAGCACAACGAGCATGGGGAGAGAATGACCGACCAATTCAGCAACAAGTGTGCTGTCCGCGCCACCAACTATTCCTGATCATCGTCTGATCCAGATGTCAATAATGCCACATAAGATACGCGCACAATGAACGGATTCCTTCTTGCCATTTTGAGCCGTGAACATAAACAAACGTGCGGGAGCAAGTACGCCCTGGGGTGGCTGGCGTGTGCATGGCCATGCACTAGCAATGCATGGTTTGCCGCCATCTACTCCGGGCATGCCAGGAGGATCATCTCTCTCAAATCCAGTCACAGGCGAAACACAGCCACAGGTGGCTCCATATCTGGGCATTATTTTTAGGGTTCGTGATGCCAGCGACGACGCGATGGACGACGATGGGGCGAATGCACGAAGGCAAGCAGAGGGAACAGGTGAGTTGTGTGCGGTTTCAAAGGTTGTTGCTGCTAACAGGACACCTCATCGGTGTACACGTATACCTCCATCCAGCGTTCTAACTAGCCACATGATCGATCGTAGGAACGGTGCGGTGGGGATCACACACAAAAAAAAATTGAGACCAAATATGAAAAATATGAACTGAGCGTACGGTTGCAATATATTTGCAAGCACGAAGCACCTAAACATGCATAAAAGAATGCGGATTAGAGACTGCCGAAAAAGCATCTGTACATTTAGGCCGTCGTCATGGTGCATGCCTAATCAGCATTCAGATGATTGTTCTAGCAAGTTCCGATTGAGAGAGGTGCAGGTTATTGGATTGGATAACAAGCCAAAATGATGAGAGCCGAGCAAAGTAGTAAATAAAGAAGGTAAATGAAAGACGACAGATGGCTACGATCGTGCGCTACTTGTTTATAAACTAGTTTTTACTACCTACTAGATTCATGGCATGTGCAGATTCATCATCCCCGGCCCATTTGCATTGGTTGCAATCCTGATCCATATATGGTCATAGATCACAGGTGTTACCCACAAAAACGAACACAATCTCCATCCATCCAAGTGTCAGTCAAACTAATTACACAGCAAAAGTCAGATAGGGGTACGTACGTCGTTGCCGCTTTTCCATTATCTTACACTTTCCATTACTCTATAGTATCCACAGGATAGGACGATTTTTGCTCGAGGGAACAGGAGACAGGACACAGCAGCAGCTGCTACAGCTTAGCAGCACTTTGACTCGCCAAGTCACACACTCACGACGACGACGATTTGTCTATATACGCCCGAATTTTCAAACCATTCCCGGTACTTTTTCGCTCTCAACAATTAAAAACTAACGAAATCCAGATTAAACTAACACAAGGCCAAAGAAGGAAGCCCAAGAGCCGTAGTTTATCGTCCCTGGCATACGTATAATATAGCATTAACGTCAACGTTTGGATGAAGCAGGCGCGACCATGAGTGACCTCACTGCAGATCTGATCTCCCGAACCATCGATCGCCCAACTAATATAATGCATGGATGCGCAGCAGGTCATCAGGAGGCATATGCTTGCTAGCTGCTGGAGTAGCAGCAGTAGATTATTGGGAGCTCGAGGACACGTAAAAGGCTGGGCAGTGCGTGTGTATGTCGCGTGATTCGTAACAACTCTTGTGTCTCGCTCTCGCTGCTCGCGTGCGCATACCTTTGCATCGCATTGGCAGCTAGCTAGCTTTGGGAGCTACCAGAAGAGCCGGGGTCGTCGTCAACCTGCCGATGCAAGCATGAATATATAAATACAAATATACAAGTACGTACTGGGATATACCTGGTTTGGGCAAGGCATACGCCAGGGATCGCTTGGGAGGCGCCACGTAGAGCGCTAATCAAGTACTTAGGGATTAAACAGTTGATGCTGTCTTGACAAAACCATAGTTTAATTTGGGGTGTGTGATTAGATTGGTATTACTATAATTTGGACATACGTATGTAGTCCATCAGTCCATGGAAGATGGCGGGTGTCTCCAGGGCGAGAGACATGGGGTCACTATTTAAAAGTTACTTCCAAATCTGGACCAGTTTATCTTGAGACGCACCGTATCATATATAATCTACCTACGATACCTAGTACATAGCTAGGGTATTTAACTAACTAATACACTATACGTACGTATGTACGTATCAATACACATACATATATGTATGTACGTATGTATATGTCTATGTCTGCTTGTCTGTACGTATTAAATTTGATGACATAGGATCGACCATAAATAGCGATCACGGGAAGCAGGACATCACCAGTGTTTGAGTGTGTGGTCTCACTGACTGGATCGTCGAAATGAATTTTAGATTAGTAGCTCAGTTAAGTTAATTGCGTCCCGTGTACGGACTGAATTAAATTCAGTCGAATAATGCGCGAGCTGATCGCTGCAGGGTTGGATGCGTCGGCACGCACGCATAGCTATAGTGTGCTGGCGCTCCGCCCGTGTGAACAGGGGCGGCACGAGGCACTGTCATTGCGTCGGCTAATCTAACTTCTTAACCATCCACTGAATTTCCTCGAATTCGTTGGATCTGCACGTACAATTGACCTCAGCAGCAAGGGACGTTCACCTTGTAAAATAAGCTAGGCACATTTAGATTTAGGTTGCCGGCCGCGGGCGATGATCTATGTGTTGCACTTACACTCATATATCGTCGCTTAAGTTTGCACGATGAAGTTTTCTGATACATGCATTTGATGACAAACATTTTTGTCAAATTGAAAGCTTCCGTGGGATCTGAATTTGATTCGATCATTCGGGAGAGATATATATAGAAAAATCAGGTGTTGCTTTAATTTGTAGATTGAGCTCGATCTTTCGATGTCGTTATTCCGGCCGGCCTTTTTTGATTGAATAGTTGAGTTGGCGGGTACACTAAGGAGAACAGGTATCGAGCTAGGATTAAATCAGATGTCCTGATCGATTATCCCCTCTCCTCCGTACTGCAACGTCGTGCAAATGTTTTGCGTGTCCTCTATAAAAGTATTGTCTTGTGAAGAAACCTATTTATGTTACCAAAGAAGGACAAATCGAAATATGCACCTGAGTGATCCCTAAAAAAGTTCATGTCTCATAAAGTCCAGCAGCATATACAGGAAGCACATTTAAAAGTATTGTCTTGTGAAGAAACCTATTTATATTACCAAAGAAGGACAGCTGAAATATGCACCTAGGGATCCTAGAAGTCTAGTGTCTCATAAAGTCCGCAGCATATACGGAAAGCGTAGTTGCTTGCTTCCTGTATATCTGCTAGAAAGGCGGATAGTTTTGAATCCTCAAAAAAAAGAAAGAGGATATAGTTTCAATGTTTGGATCAGTTAGTGCCAGTTATTAGCTGAAAAAAAGTCCAAATTAGCTAGCATTTAGCTAACTAGGTGGCTAACAACTAGTTAGAGACTTGACTAAATATTAATCACCAATTAGCCCCTTGTCTGGATAGGCTAGAGCATATTAATTAATTAATTTTTAGGGTTTTTTGCTAACAATTAACCCTTAGTATTGAAACGGGGCCATATATCAGTATATCACACATGCTACTATTTTGGACCTCGACGAGAATTATTGAGAAGGACTCACAGCACTAAAGAGGTCCCTCCGCTGTATAATATAGTGCATTCTAGCATCCAAAATTTATCTCTAAATATAATGCATCCTACAGGAAAAAAAAAACAATCTTACATTAAATCTTTTCTATTTATCAACCAATCACCACTAATCATGTTGATTAAATACTCCCTCCATCCAAGTGCATGATGCAAGGTTGTTTTCATGCATGAAGTAATATTCCCATCAGTCTTACTCTGTACGCGTATGTTTGGAAAATAAGCTTCATTCGTCTAAGGCGTCGACGGGAAAGAGTATGAATCCGTACCGTTAATGTAGCAACTTGCCAACCTGCGTGTGGTTGCCTAATTTGGACTTAGCAACCACTTGGTTAAACTAATAACCGGTGCTTAGTTGGTTGCTAAGCTATATTAGGGATCGGAGTGGCGTTCAGGTGTCTGGTTTGACGTACGACCAGGTCAATAATCTACCCAAAACTGCCATTACAAGCAAGCAATACGATGTCATTTGCCTCTTTTAGTTGCACGTTTGATGGAGTGGATGAGATCTTCTCGCCTCTGTCTCCCTCATGGGACCTGGGTACATCACTGTTTCTTAAGCTACACTCTTCGCAGCCTATTCGTCTTAATTCTTTTGTTTTCAGGAATATAATACTGATGACGAATTAGGGTGCATCTACTAATAGTAGTAGGCTAGTAACTGCTAGGGCTCACTTTCCTTCTTTTCTTGAACTAGAGTCGTAGTTCGTACCCACGGAGACGTTGTTTGGAAGTGTCCCAAATGCATGACAAATGTGCCTTTTTTTCAGTTAAAAATCCTCGAGGGGTTTTGTAAATTTACTACAGCGATTAACTTGCTGGCATTTGCAAAATTTGCAGTCCTTTTTCATCTCTGAAATTAAATATGAGCTGTAGTAGTCTCACTATCTTGAGGCCATTCAGTTTGTAATGGTAGCTAGTTTACAAGTAAAGTGCAGGTGTCCCGGTCATCTGGATCTCTAGCTTAATTTCGTCCGGGCCCGGTGTATTGAATGGTCAAACCTTAATGGAATATTGAAATGTACCGCATGTACTGGCTTGTACAAGTGGAGGTGTCTTTGTATGTTTCAAGCAATTATTGAGATATTCGTGTCCCTAAGTCAACTGACGTAGACACCGGAGGGCTGGGGAGAGACGACACGTCTCTATGGAGCGGCGTTTATTAGCAAGAGTTTTCAGGGTTTTTTTTGGGGCATGTGTTGCTAAGTCATTATACTATAGATACAAAGAAGCATTATAGTTTTAAAAAATTGTTGTCACTCGAATTTGTCTAACAACAGCATGAGTTATAATACAAATCTAGCATAGCATTGATTGACTCATTAGTCATTACGGATTTTTACCATATACACAATCACAAAAGGAGAGGTATGAAATATGTACCTAATACTAAAATTTCTTTCATTTGTCCCTCTCATTTACCCCCTTTTAGTGTATCACTCTTTTTCCTCTGTTCGTTCTAGTTTGTCACTCTCTTCCATATGTCAATTTGTTCATCCCTTTCCACCTCTTCTTCTATCTCTTGATCCTATCCATATGTCCTCATTCTCACCTTCGACTTGTCGTTCTTTACTCTCTTTTTATCGCTTTCATGGGTGACAAACCTAGGCCCACTTCGTACACCTCTTATTATATCCCTCGATCCCCTCCCCGTCGTCTATATGTCCCACACCCTCACATCTCTTCTTATTTCTGCGACCTCTCACATTTCTCATTTTCACGAGTGGCAAATGTAGATTCATGGTATTGTACCTCTTCTTTCATCCCTCGATCTGTCGTTTCTCACTCCTCTGTTTCGTATGTGGAAAATGTAGAAGTATAGCAGAAGTCCGGCCCCGGGTGGCAAACATAGGCCTACGGTAGAATTGATTGTATCCTCCTTTAACATAGTCTCGGTTACAATTTGGAGCTGCAAAATCTTTGTTAGCATTGTACCACTCATATCATGACCTGGCTTCCTAAGCTTGAGCCCGGAGTCCGTGTCACGAACGCGTGCACGGCATGTGGCTTAGCTGAATCAATCTTCGGTCGATTTACCATGCATGATTGGGGTTTTAATGTATTGTGGATACTGAAATTTATTTGATTTAGTTGAAATAATTTAATCCATCAAATCCAATAATCAATCTTCTGTTCGTCCGTCGTCCCTCACCCTTAGCTCAGTATTGTTAGCACAGGCACGAACAAGTTACAGTTGCAGTTTATATTGCAATGTAGAGTACTATAGTAGTAGGCACTAGTAACCCTCTTTGCCCGGTTGCCTTTCCTCGTCCGGTCGCTTTCACTCTGCTTTAAGCACCCTGCTTTATATATTTACTGGCAAACCTTTTTGACATTTGATTTCCTCTTTAATTAACAAAGATTATCCGTGGAAGAAACCTCGCGCCCCTGCTGCACACGGAGAGACATCGCCCAAATGCCCAATCGCACACGAGTCGCCCTCCACTGCTCCGGTGGTTCGCGCGTTCAACCATCCATCGGTCTCCGTACATACGCGCGCACCACATCAGCAGGTGGCACACCTGTACACACACTGTCCAAGTGTCCATAGTCGCACGGCAGCCAACACACCACAAGGCAGAATAAAATCATGGCAACTTTCTACCGTGAAACACGTACCCAAATCGGCGGCGATTGCGCTCGCGCTAGCTAAGGGCATCTGGCTGGCTGGCTGGCTGGTGGCTACACACACGCGCGCGGCGGCACGGGCACGGTACCGTGTACTGTGCCATCGATCTCGATCCGCCCGGTCGTATGATGTGCCGAAGTGGGTGCTCAAAAGTTTTGGGAGGAACGCACGAGGTCATTGCCGATGTCTTACACGGCTCCGTCGTGTCGTCGTCGGATCGGCGCGGGGCGATGAGCCGGTGGTGGCGAGGATCTCTCCGTCTCTTTCCCTCTCCGGACGGACGCGGGCGCCGCTGCGTACGTTTTGCACGGCAAAGGGCGGCATCCGGTGGCGACTGGCGAGCCGAGCGCGAAGGCGTAGCAAGAGCTCCGATCGGGGCCTTGCGTGCCCATTTCTGGCAGGAATCCCGGAATCCTATTCACGCCGGCCGGCTTTCTACGTGGCGCGAGGCCTTCCGAGTACGACGCTGGGATGTTTGGTCTTTGGTCGGCCGGCAATGCCTGCCACGCTGGCTCGCTGCAGGAATTTAAAGGACGACAGGCCGGACCCGGGCAGGACAAGAGGCTCCGGCTCTGCCACGGGCGTTGGGCGTAGCCGGCGCGGCGCAGGCCGCAGCGCTGAGCGCGCCTGCGCAAGGCATGCATGCACGCAGGTTTCGGGATCGAGCGCACCAGGGGCTGAGCCGCGTTCTGCCAGCACTGCAGCCGTGCAAGGTGGCAGGCACCGCGCGCCCCAGAGAACGTCAACGCCAGCCTGGGACGCCCGGCGGGGGGGACGCCCGGCGGGGACTGAGGGCTTGTCTGCAGTGGCGAAGCTAGAGCGGAGTATAGGAGGGTGCATCTTGTAGGTACATAGAATTTTATTTGGGATGCATATACGGTAAAAATCTAGACAAAACTACTATTTTTACAAATTTTGAGGGGTGCAACATAGCTTCGACTAATCACGTTCAAGTGATCTCAAAACATGGATCGTGAAGGTGGATCTAAGCCCACCAATCGATGAGATGGAAGAACCACAGGTCGAAGGCAAAGGCATGGATTAGTAGTGGATTACACCCTCCGTCGTACATAAGAATGATGTTTTGGAAATGTTTCATTCAAACTTTTTAACTTTGACTAGATTTATAGAAAATTTATGCAACATTTATATCTCCAAATAAATTTATTATATAAAAACTACTATCTAATTATACTAGTTATGTATATTATATATATTAGTATTCTTTTATATATAATTGGTCGAGTTGAAAAGAAGTTGACTTTTTGGGAAATGAGAATAACCGTTTTTGGATGAAGGTACTACTGATTAGTGATTAGGATTAATATTAGGCATCCTTCTAATCTGACATTTCTGGTACATCCTCTATAAACAACCGACATCACAACGCTCAAACACAGTGTCAGCACTCCTCTGGATCAACATGGAGAAGACGAAGGAAGAACTCCCATAAAAAAAGATTCCTATAGAATTAAATCTAATGAAGGAGGAAACGTGTGGCTAGTGGATAGCGGTACCACTTTCTATACTAAGGGACACTAAATATTTCTGAACTCAAACTAGGCAATAAGGAAATATTTTAACAATTGCCGGACATGATGCAATGATAGTAGGATCTCGTTGTGCCACTATCACACTTCCCATGGGAGCTCAAATTACAACTGAGGATGCACAATTCTATCCGATTCAACTCGTACCTTACTTATCAATATAGCGATACTCCGAGAAAAATAGACTTCACATGGAAACACATGAGAAGAACATAAAGAGGAATTTCTTCTCTTCATCAAAGATAACAGGTGTGGCAAACAAATTCTTGAGAAAATTCCCTGTTTACCATCTAGAATATATTATACATACATGAAACACATACCACATTTTGCCTATAAAGTAGTTCCCGAGTCCTATCATTGTAAAATTGTTTTTAGGACCATTTGAATCTTAAGATCAAAGCTGAACCACTTAAATTCCTTAAAAGAATTCAAGGTGATATTTTTGTCTTATTTTACTCCATTGTCTGGACCACTCGATAATTTGTGGTTCTAATAGATGCATCTATAAGATGGTCTCATGTGTCTCTTATCGACAAGCAAACACTCTTTGACAATGCTTTGTTGAATATAAGTCTAATGTATAATTTATATGATAGATAAATTTATGATGATTTGGCTAGGTGTTGATAGAAGTATACAAGTTCAACTTTACTAAAATAAATTAATTGCAGTTTCAAACAGATGGAGGCATGGAGCTAGTTGTATATATATCTTGGTGCGGTTCAAAGATTCTTTGTTGTCTTGACTCTTGAAGTAGAACTGTCTTGACTCTTGAAGTAGAACAAGGCACTTTAACTCATCCCCAATGGATGGGTGCACCCTCCTTTTCTGGGCAACACAAAGTACTGATGGGGTAGTCATTTCAAACTCTCTTTAAACTAAAATAGGCATCCAACCAAGTTCACACACAAAGTATATGCTTGCATAGAAGTGAATGCTGATGAAAAAAAGGGGATACCAATCTATGCATAAACATTTCTCAACCACCATTTAGGTTTCATATGCTTGTTTGTTCTCTACTTCCTTTGGTCTAGATTATATAAGGTCCCTCAAGGTTATGCTAAAGAATAGCACTATAAATATTGAAACAACCACACCCACTATCCCTTTGTGATTTTTTTTATCATCATTGTTATCAGTTCATATGTATGGCATCGACGAGGAGAGAAAATGTGATGCTAAATCGCAGAAATTCTTTGATCATATCATGCTACCAATTCCCGCCATGCAACCAACGCCTCGTTTGGTTGCCAAAAGCTAGAAAATTTAAGTGTAGCACTTTCGTTTGTATTTGACAAATATTGTTGATTATGAACTAACTTGCTTAGGCTCAAAGATTCGTCTTGTAATGTACAACTAAACTGTACAATTTGTTACTTTTTTACCTACATTTACTTCTCCATGCATAGGTCTAAAAATTGATGTGATGAAGAGAGAATGAAAAAACTTGAAATTTGAGGGTGCATCCAAACAAGGCGCAAATCAAACAATCCCCCTGGCGACATCGTCCGAATCACGCACTGGTCTGGCCACCCATTCATCACATTTGGCGTTTTCCCCATGCGTCAAAGTGTCAGGCCGATCGAAGCTTTAACATGCATGCATGGATTTCAGAACCAAGAAGAGATCACGTACGGAGCATATCCAAGCAGCAAAAAGACATGAAAATGATCAGATATTTTAAATGGGGCTGCTGCACAAACCCAACAAAGTTAGCTGGATAATCACGCAGTACATATCCGGTGGTAAAAAGGCTCTGGCCGGAAGTCAAAAAAAAAAAAAGGCTCTGGCCGGTTTTGTCGCTCCCAGCAGTAAAAACGGATTATATCATTGTCCGGCGAACAAGTTTTTTACTGCTTTCGGTAAACCGCGTTTACCGCGGTAACCGGCCTTGCGGGCCGGACCGGTAACGGTTCGGTAAGGCCCAAATTTAAATTGAAAAATTTGAAAAAAAATGCTGAAAAATTCCTAAAAATAGTCCATGATTTATAGAAGTCAATGGTGTAAAATTTTTTCAAATTTGAGTTCGTTTAGTATTTATTTAGACGTTTAGAAGTTTAAAAAAAAGAAAAAGAAAAATACACAGGCCGGCCCATTAAGGCCCATTAAATCATGAAGGTCGAAAAATATACTTAAACACACTCAAATTTGAAAATTTTTGACATCATTGGATTCTATAAAACCATAAAGTATTTTTTTAAAAAAATTAGCATTTTTTCTAAAAAAAATTAAATTTGAATTTTGAAAAAAACCACTCAAACCGGCGGTTCTCGGACCAAACCGCGGTATACCGGCCGCCGAACCCACTGTGGGACTTTGAATTCAAATTCAAAATCGTCCGGTTTCCGGCCGGTTACCAATAAAACCGCTCCGGTAAACCGGAACCGGAGGGCGTCGGTTCTGAGTGGTAAAAAAACCTTGCTGGCGAACGAGCTAGCTAGGGATCGGGACTTGGATGCGTTGCGCCCATGGTGGATTCGCCGTGACGTGATATGGATGCTCTGCCCCGATCCAGTGCTCTGTTGCCTGTGTGTTGGCATTGGCTGCTGACGGCCTGACGTACGCTTGCCAGATCGCTCGGGTTAGCTGTGGACCGGCCAGTAGGAGCGCGGCCGTGGGCTCCGGTAACTTTTTCGCCGATGGCCGATGCCGGACAAGCGACGGATGGATGGAGTGGAACGGACAACGTGAGGCACTGTTCCTCCGAGCCCCGTGGCCAGCTGCGTCCGGCGGCCACGTCGCGGGCGCGGCACACAAAGGACGGCACCGAATCCTGTTGACTTCCCACACCACACGGCCCCCGTCGCCCTCGCGCCCTTTATAAGCCTTCCACCCCGCCCCCACCCCTACTCGATCTCCTGTCCTCTTCCTTTCTATCGAGCTCAGTTTCACACGCCCCTGTAGCTTCTGTAGCTGGAGCGCAACACACAACGACGACGCTTCCGGCCGGTCTGCCCTGCTCGATCTGCTCATAAGCCGGTGTAGCAGCGAGACAAACCAGGCCTTTTCGCTCGCCCTTTCCCCACGGGCGAGGGCTCCGTCGTCGTCGATCGTCCCAAGCTTCTTTGGAGCAAGCAGCTCTGCCCGGCCGATCCAGACCAGGCCGATCCATGGGGCGCGCCGTGCTGCGAGAAGAGCGGGCTGAAGAAGGGGCCGTGGACGCCCGAGGAGGACGAGAAGCTCATCGCCTACATCAAGAAGCACGGCCAGGGCAACTGGCGCACCCTCCCCAAGAATGCCGGTGAGCGCCCTGACCCCGACCTTCCCCGACGGAACTCGTCTCATCAATCGATCATATGCATATATAGACATATCCATGGTGCATATGCTCACCTCGATCGATCGATCGATCCTTGTCATGGCATGCAGGGCTCGCACGGTGCGGGAAGAGCTGCCGGCTGCGGTGGACTAATTACCTGAGGCCGGACATCAAGCGCGGCCGCTTCTCCTTCGAGGAGGAGGAGACCATCATCCAGCTCCACAGCATCCTCGGCAACAAGTAAGCACATACAGTAGACAAAGTAGTGTTTCTTTTCTCCTCGAGTTATTAGCTGGCCTAGCCTGCGTAGCTTCGCTATTTGATCTGCTCTAATAGTAGGCGCAGTACGGTTTCTGATGCGCGATTGGCTACACTGGTGGTTAGGTGGTCAGCGATCGCGGCGCGGCTGCCCGGGCGGACGGACAACGAGATCAAGAACTACTGGAACACGCACATCCGCAAGCGCCTGCTGCGCATGGGCATCGATCCCGTCACCCACGCGCCGCGCCTCGACCTCCTCGACCTCTCCGCGCTCCTCAAGCCCGCCGCCGCCGCCTACTACCCCACGCAGGCCGACCTCGACACGCTCCGCGCCTTGGAACCGCTCGCCAACTACCCGGACCTCCTCCGCCTCGCCTCCACACTGCTCTCCAGCCCGCTCGCCGCGCCCGCGATCGGCGACCAGCAGAACCATCTCCTGCCGTGGATTCTGCAGGCGCAGATGGCGCAGCAGGCGGCCACTGCCATGGCGGCGCAACAGGTGGCGCCCCCGCCGACGACGCAGGCCGAACAGTTCATGCAGCAGCAGGCCGGAGCCGCGAGCCAAATGCCGGACCTGGTCCACATGAACTCGAACCCGACGGTGCAGCAGCAGCAGCTCGCGGCCGCGCAGCAGGACATGGCCGCGGCGGCGGCCTGCCACAGCATGCAACCGCCAACGAGCTACGTCGACTGCAGCCTGGACGTCCCGGCGGCGCTGATGCAGATGGTGCAGCAGGCCGACGCGTCGAACCTGCAGCAGTGGAGCAGCACGGTGACAAGCAGCAACAACAACGTCGGCTCCGGCGTGTCCACACCGTCGTCCAGCCCCGTGGCGCGGTTGAATCACTCCACCACCACGACGTACGGCGGCGCGGACGCGAGCACGAGCAACGACGCCGCCGCCGCCGCCGCGCTCTTCAACATGCAGCTGTCTGAGCTACTTGACGTGAGCGACTACATGTAACAACCAATTCACGGGAGCACGGACCTGATGATCCGTGAAAACTAGGTCCAACACTTCATCACATCACGTACCGCAAGAGGCAAACGAAAATCTATCACAGGACGGACGACGGAAGCATTTTTGTACAGGATTGTTGCACCTCCTTTATCCAGATGTTCGTTCATCGATCAGTGATTAATTATTTACTGTTATTAGAAGCTTCCCATGAATTTCTACTACTGTAATTTTCAATTAGCTAGGCTAGACAGACGTGTGGTGCGTGTCAGTGTGGGGAACCACGGCGAGGGTGTCCTGGCACAATTGGTTGAGGCGGCTGCTGTCGCTCTCGCTCGCATCACGGCTCTTGTCCCCAGCGAAGAAAATCAGGGTTGCTTTTCTTAGAATGCTACTGCCTTACTCACCCATGCCTCGTCTCCTTCTGATTTCCCCTTATGTGATTGGGGACTGTATGGCGGGAATATAAAACAATAAGGACGCCACCAGTAACTGTCATGGTCACATATAGCTTATGGACGCATGATGCATGATATAGACAAATCTTGAATGGTTGAGAGAAAACAGATCAGTAGCTAACACACTGGTTTGGTGTGCAACGCATGCAGAGCTTAATGATTGCTGCTGATAGCTAGCTAGATGCCTGCCTGCTCCCTCTCTGATGAGCAGCATACGATTGCTTGATCAATTTGTTGATCTGTATTTTTTTTTTACAACAGTGAGTACGACACTGTATGCTGTTGGACTGCTGTTGGGTTTTCAAAGTCAAATAACTCTCTATTATATTGATATCTATTACTTTTAAGTTAATTAGCTAACAAGTCTAGTAACATAGTATATATGTAGAATATTGCAACTTGATATATTGCTTGGTCTATATATGCACCAGAGGTGTAACGGGTGACCCATGCATTGACAGTTTGACACGACTTACAAGCTTGAATGAGCCTTGTGCTCTTACAGTACGTACTGATAAGCAAGGCCAATCTGCTGACACCAAGTGAGCATCGACAGTGCCACACAGTGCAACTGGCCTTTGATCGATACATTCGTCGTCTCATGGATGATATCTACAATTCTACACAACTACACAGGAGCAGGTCAACGTCTGCATGCATGCACGTAATCGTGTACGTATATATATGAACAAGCTTATAAGCAACGAATAAGTATTGCTCTTTAATTTGATCAAATCTACAGGAAGAATGCATAGCCGCCATGACCTCGTCGATCTCGAACTCAAACATGTTAAATATATATATATATCTGGGCTTTGAGCCTTTATTTGACTTTTCTGCCAGAAGAAATATATTATACTGACCATGTCAATGCAATGGATCTAATTATTAAGCACAAAGGTGTTCTCTTTCTCCAGTTTTCACTACAGGTATAGTACTGCTAGCAATTAATTACATATAAATCATGGTCCCAAGGAAAATACTATGAAACTTTTATCTAGCCCTAATTAATAGACCGGTACCCCTTTCAATTCTGAAAGCCAGACTTTATATATGTATCTCTTCAAGTTAAACTTATTAGAAACCATTGCCACTGAATAGTTAACTCCCTAGTTTTTATGTTCAAAATTGGTGAGAGGCCGACACAACACCTGGGTCCAAGTCCTACATGTCAGCCTTACATTCAGCGGCAGATATATACTAGTACTATATATGCGCGCTAGAGAGCCGGGATCAAAAGACTGCTTGTGTTATTCAGCTTCTTATGGCTATAAAAGTCACAGTCCACAATCCAAAGATGAAACAAGCGGGCCCTAATTAATATAAGTTTTTTTTCAAAAACAATATGATGATTATATGGTAAATTGAGTCGGCAATCGTCTTTTTTTTTTTTGAGGAGCTAATAATATGGCACATACGGAGTAGTATACATGTTACTGCTTAGTTGATGATTGATCTCATGATGACCTGATCTCTCTAATTGTCACGTGTAGGTCAATTTGTTGATACAGCAAAAGCTGTAGCAAGAAGACAAAAGTGCGATAAAAGTGTTAATTGATGTAGCGGTGAGGTCGTCGCTAGCTAGCTTATTGTTGTTACATGCGAGAAGTAGAAAAAAAAGGTGAAATGAGAGAAGTAAAAAAAGAACTGACCTTTAGTTACCTTGAGTGTACTAGGGATAAGCTGCGTGAGCGCAAGAGAGAGTGCAAATAAACATGTGGATGGCGTTACTCCTACCCGTTGTTTGAGTTTAGACCAAAAGAAAGGTACATGCGTATACGTAGTATAACACATACTGTATATACTTGTCGACGGCTCGACGGGGACCGTCACGTCACTCACGTGTAGAAGATGGTCGAGCGAGTGACACGCGCACGCGGTCGAGCGAGAACAAATCAGTATTCCACTGCCTATGAGATAGTACGTACTTCTGTCTGCCTGTCTGTATCTGTCGTCAGAACCAAAAACTAGCTATGGACGACGCGGCCGTTTCGGCGCCGGCGATGTCCCTGTGCGCGCATCGGTGCACACAGGGGTCGTCGCCGTCGCCGTCGCGGTCTGTGCACTGGACGTACCAGGGACCCGCGCGAGCGTCGCGGTCGTGACCGCGACATGCTCCATACATCCCCGTGGTGTCGTTCTCGATCGGTGGCTTTGGGTTGCGGATTTCGTCGCGTCGCGGGCTCGCGGCCGCCGCCCGGCGCGCCTCGGCGGGGACGCGTGGGCTGCCACCTCCGCGCGCGGCCGCGGTCGTCGCTGTCGCCTCGCCCTGGCCCCAATCATATGCCCGGTGGACTTCACCCCCGCGGGTCGACACGGATGGACGACGTACGGGCGCCGGGACGTAGGCCTATGCACACGCACCCATCTTATCGATCGCTCGGTTCGCCGCCCGCGGCGGCGTCGCAGAGTCGCAGTTCGATCTGTGGGCGCTACTACTCCGCTTGGCAAAGGACCAAAGGTACTGGCGTACTGCGTGCTAAGCTAGCTAGTTACAGGTGTTGGAATCGTCCAGGTGGTAGTCTATGGTAGTGCTACTATATATAGTACTGTACGGAATCACGAATCAGCACTAGTACTGTGCTCTTCTTCACCTTCTCCGCCGGCTGATGGCGACGGTGGCGATCACGATCGCGCAAGGTGTGCGACGTTCGTCCAATCGTGTAAAAGTGTGTGACACGCCTTTTTTGGCATGGAAACCAAGGCGAGAAATATATCCGCGACACGTACTCGATCACTGAGGCCGATCGGTCTTGATAAGCGGTGACCGAGGCGAGATACTCTACCTGACTGCCTATGATGATATAGGACGGCCCGGCCGTAGACATAAGACATGCGCGCAAGAACACGGCATTTATAACCATGCACCCTACCGGTACATGTATCACGCTACTGTAAGCATGACGGCACGACGACGCGCTCCACACGCCGTGTGTGTACGTATCCAAACTGCGTTCGCTGGTGTCGCAGCTGCTGTCCTGCGCTCCGCCAGCTTTTCGCGACGAAACCCTGCCGCAGAAACGCGCAGGCTCTGATCGGGGGGCAGGCCACGGCCAGGACCACGACACGGGCACGCAGGCGCAGGCAGAGCGCTCGGCCAGCCAGCGAGCGAGGTGGCGCGGTCCCTTTCACTATTCGCGACACGCGGCCTTGTTTAGTTCCCAACTTGGGTGTGTCGAGTTGGGAAAAATCTTTCTTCTTGTGATTTGTAGTATTTTTCGTTTGTATTTGGTAAAAATTGTCAAACTTTTGGTAATTAGGCTCAAAATGTTCGTCTCTCATGTACAACAAAATTGTGCAATTAGTTTTTAATTTTATCTACATTTAGTACTCCATGCATGTGCCGACATTTCGATTTGATGGAGAATCTTATTTTTACATAGTGTAATTCGGGTGCAAATTTGGGAAAGGCCGAAAACGAAAATGAGACCCGCCGGTGAGCCTCAGCCTCAGCCCCTCATCAGGGCTAGCACCAGCTAGCGTGCAGTCGCCCGCCCCATACGTCGCTGTAGTACGTCCCTGCACCGTGCTGCGACGCGGCCCGCGGCCGCGCTGCGCCGTTGACCCGCCCGCCGCGCCCGCGGGCCGGGAGCGAGAGGAGAGACTGCGGAGTGCGGGGGCGCGCAGCCGGGCGCGGAGGCGAGGGCAGCACCGCAGCAGCAGCTGTAGCTAGCACTCGCCATCGTCACGATGGCGAGCGGGCGGCGCGGTGCGGGCATGCACCTAGACCTAGCTACGCGTGGGCGTCGCTCTCGTCGGAGTAAATACCACGGTTCCGTCGGGTCTCGGTGAAACTCCGGGTTTGTGCTCGTGACTGCGTGTGCGACCGAGCAATGTAGTCCACGCCGCCCCAGCCCCCAGGCGGTGGAGTTTTTGACCTGTGAGTGTGTGATCCATCCATCCGCGAGACGCCCGTTTCCACGGCACCGCCGACCACGAAAACGGCCGTCGATCCGGTCGTCGTCCCCCGTCTCACCCGGAGGAAGAGCCACGCAGCCGGTCCCGACCTCCCGGTCCCAGGCCACCCGAATCCCGAGCCGATCGAGAGCCTGGACCGTACCGGGGCCACAGCCTCTAAAAAGGTCTGTTTTGTCTGGCAATCGAATCGCGGCATCGCGTTCAAATATCCTTTCAATCTCTGTCAAAAAAAAATCCTTTCGATCGATCGATCGTACGCCGGCGGCCTCGGTGCCGGGCTGCCGGCAGAGGACTCCGGCGATCGCCGGAAAAGTACACGAAGTAGTCTACGATACGCTATATATTGCTTGTAATGTAAGAAAGGAATACAAGTTTGTTACGATGATAGTTAATTCGATCTCGGAGATCGTAGACGAAATAGGCGACGGGCGAGCGCGGTCTTCGGGGCAGGCCGCATCACACTTCGATGTGGGCCGGGCTTCGCAAGCATTGCACCAATGTGGGCCGGCGATCCGAGAGCTCCTAGCTCGAGCCCGTTTACTTACAACCATGGTGGGCCGGGGCTGTAACACTCCCCCCCCCCCCCCCCTTGAGAACCGGCATGCCCCAGGCCGGTGCACGCGGAAACCGCTGCTGCAGAGCTTCAAGGTCCTCCCAAGTAGCGAGTTTGGTGTCCATACCTGTCCATTTCACTAGCACCTGAGACACAGCACCGCCTTTGCGAGGATGAAGACGGCGCTGAAGGATCTCTTCGGGAACTTGGTGTTCATCATCAATATCAGGAAGCTCTGGAGACACTGAGGGCAGAGCAGAAGCAGGAGCAGGTTTCAGCAAGGATACATGAAAGACAGGGTGTACCGTAGAATGAGCGGGCAGGTCCGGCTTGTAGCGGCCTGTTCCAATCTTGGAGATAATCTTGTATGGGCCGAAATACTTGAAGGATAGTTTAAGTGCGCTCTAGGGGCCACGGAAGATTGCACATAAGGTTGTAACTTCAAGAAGACCATGTCACCCACATTGAAAGCACGATCTGAACGATGCTTGTCAGCTTGCTGCTTCATCCGCTCTTGGGCACGAGCCAAATGCAGCCGAACAGAATCCAACATCACAGAACGTTCACTGACCGTAGCCTCGACTTCAGGAATTGAAATTGCAGAAGCCGGAGAGAGGCCAAAATGGCGAGGAGGATGGCCATAGATTACCTCAAATGGAGACAATTGAGTAGCTGAATGTTTGCAGGTATTGTACCAGAATTCTGCTAGAGTTAGCCACTTGCTCCAACTGCGAGGGCAAGAGCTGACAAAGCACCTCAAGAATGTCTCCAGACATTGATTCACGCGCTCAGTTTGCCCGTCAGATTGCGGGTGATATGCCGAACTCATACACAGATCAGTGTGAGAAAGAGTGAAGAGTTCACGCCAGAAGCCACTCGTGAAAATCCTGTCACGATCTGATATAATATGTGTTGGCATCCCGTGAAGGCGGTAGATCTCATCAAAGAAGGCTTGTGCCACCTGTGGGGCAGAGAAAGGGTGCAGCAAGGGAATGAAGTGGGCGTATTTACTGAAACGATCCACAACCACCGTATACAGTTTGCTGACCCTGATTGCGGCAGGCCCTCGATAAAATCCATTGAAACAACTTGCCAAGACTCCGAAGGCACGGGCAGAGGAGCAAGCAAACCTGGATATGCTGCGCGATCAGGCTTAGCTTGGAGGCAGACAATGCAGGACTGAACAAACTGTCTGACAGTAGTCTTCAGGCCACGCCACGCAAACAGCTTCCTGACACGAGCATACGTGACAGGGAAACCTGAATGTCCTCCCAAGGCAGAATCATGAAGGGCCTGAAGGATCTTGAGTTGCAATTCGGGATTGTCCCCAACCCAAACTCGCTCCTTGTATAACAGAATCCCATTGCGCAATGAATATGGTGGGTGAGAAGAAGAATTAACAGCCAACTCTTGAAGGAGCTTGGAAGAATAGGGATCCCTGGAATACCCATCCACAACATCAGACAGCCAAGCTGGCTGCGCTGAAGATACCGCATTAAGCTGAGAAGGAGGAGCAGGGTGACGTGATAACGCATCCGCAGCTTGATTGGATGCTCCAGGCTTGTAGAGGATGCGATACTGCAATCCGGCAAGCTTGGTATACATTTTAAGCTGCCACGGGGTGTGTAAGCGTTGCTCAGTCAAGTGCATAAGGCTTCGATGGTCAGAATAGATTGTGAATTCCGCATGCTGCAAGTACGATCTCCACTGTTCAACAGCCACCAAGATCGCAAGGTATTCTTTCTCATAAGCCGACAAGCCCTTTGTTCTCGGCCCCAAGGCTTTGCTCACAAAGGCTAAAGGGTGTCCTCTATGGAGAAGGATCGCACCAACTCCCTTGTCGCTAGCATCGGTTTGAATTTGGAATTCCTTGGAGAAATCCGGTAGAGCCAAGGCAGCGCTTGAAACGAGAGCATTTGTGAGGGCTTCGAATCTTGACGATGTCTTTGGAGTCCGTAGGAACATCGTGCCTTTGCGAAGCAAGTCATGCAGTGGACGCGCAATGACAGCAAAGTTGCGCACGAATTTCCTGTAGTAGCCTGATAGCCCAAGGAAACTGCGGAGCTCTTTCACATCAGCAGGAATAGGCCAATTGGCAACAGATTCAATCTTGTTAGGATCAGTCCCGACGCCTGCAGCAGAAATTGTGTGCCCCAAATAAGCAATGGACTGCTGCGCGAAACTACATTTGCTGAGCTTGATAAGCCACTGGTCCTTGGCCAGAAGTTCAAAAACTTGCTGCAGGTGGTGAATATGCTCTTCAAATGTTTTGCTATATATGAGTATGTCATCGAAGAAGACAATGGCACACTTGCGAAGAAGGGACTGAAGGGTTGTGTTCATGGCTCCTTGAAATGAGTTTGGGGCGCCCGTGAGTCCGAAAGACATGACCGTATATTCAAATTGACCCCAATGCGTCTGAAACGCTGTTTTGAATTCCTCACCCGGAGCCATACGTATCTAGTTGAAGCCTGCACGCAAATCCAGGGTGGAAAACCATTTTGACCCAGATAACTCATCCAATAGCTCATCAATTACTGGGATAGGGAATTTGGACTTCACTGTAAGTGCATTTAGCATGCGGTAGTCAACACACATTCGCCAGGTCTTGTCTTTCTTCTTGACCAACAGAACTGGAGAAGAAAAAGGGCTGGAACTTGGTCCGATAAACCCCGCCTTCAACAATTCTCCCACTTGCTTCTCAATCTACGATTTGAGAGTTGGTATACCGATATTGCCGTATTGCTACGGTGAGCACACCGGCACCCGGAGGATTGAATGATCACAAGCTAGCCGTGGTGGAAGCTCCGAAGGTTACGCAAACGAAGTGGGGCAAACCGAGTTAAAAGTTCCTGGATCTCTGGAGGAAAGTCCTCTTGAGCTGGTTGCTGAGCATCAGATGCAATGTGATACAGTTGGAGTGAGGTAAGATCAGGCTCAGCAGGGAGACTATGATCAGAATGCCGATGTAACACAGCAGTAGAGGATCCATAAGTAATAGAGAGCCATCCCTGACCCCAATGTGACCGAATAGGAGAAAAAGCAGCCAACCTGTCAATGCCTAAAATCACATCATAGTTGCTGAGTGGCAATACCTTGAACGAAGAATGGAAGTCATAACCATTAGAAGACCATTCCACAGTGGGAAAATAAGAGATGCATGAGACCAAGCTACCATCACCAATCTCACGAAAACGGACATGGAAGAGACTGGACCTCGATCGGCCAAGAAGCAACAAACCGGCTAATAAAGGAATGAGAGCTCCCGAATCCACTAACATGGTAACATCATGTCCGGCAATACTGCCTCGCAAATCGAAAAGTACTCACCGAGTTGGGTGGCGAGAGAGAAGCGTAGCCAATAACATGCAAGCTTGGTGGAATTCGGTGACTCTGCGGGTGGATCCTCAACCGGTTCGGGAACTGGAGCATCATCCCGCGAGAAAACATGGCTCACGAATTTCCCAAACCTCCCCGCATTGCTTGAAGCCGGATTTGAGGGAACAGCGATGCCCATGAGACCATTTCTCGCCACAACGCATACGAGTCCTTGCGCTTTGCGCATCGCCTTGAGCCCGCCAGAGCCTATCATCCACCGAGGGCCGCGAACGGACGGATCGAAGCCTTGCGGTCATCAACGGCTCCGAAACTTTGACGAAAGAGCTCGACGAGCGAGGCCGGACTGAATGATGAAGACCTAGAATAACCACGGGATCCCATTTCTTGAAGTCCTTGCCGCGCCCCGGTGATAGCGCCTCCTCCCGCAACAATGCACGAGAGCAGGCAGAGTCCAAATCGACAGGTTTCGACATCATGACAGCAGCACGAATTGGGTCTGCTAGGCCATCGATAAAGCGTTGGGTCAAGGCTCGCTGATCAGGCTTGGGATCATAAGCAGAAAGTTGCTCTGTCAGGGCTACGAAGCGATCAACATAATCCTGAACATGTAAGGTTTGGCGAATGTGCATTTGCTGGCGCAAGAGAGAATCATGCTGGTCTCGGCTGAAACGCTCGAGCACCAAGGATGTGAATGAATCCCAAGAGATGTTTTCTAGCTGAGGTTCAATGGACTGCAACCAGCGTGCTGCTGCCTCAACGCAGTGGTGAGTAGCAACGTTGATCCACATAGATGGGTGGACAGAGTACATCGTGAAGTAGGACTTAGCACGCTTAAGCCATAACGAGGTTGGATCCATCAAAAGTAGGAAATGTAATTTTGGGTAATTGGCCGAGATTTGGTGGGTATGATTCTTCTGGGTGGAAATTGATGGTAGGGGCCTTTGGAAGGATTGGAGTATGTAGGTGAAGGACGAAGCTGATGCTGTGAAAAGGAATGTGGGGCTATGGCTGGTAGGTGGTTGGGCGCAGGGGAAAATTGGTGAGAATGTGGATGAGCGAGCTGTGGCGAAAATTGAACGGGGTGATGAACTGGTTGAACAGGCGGTGGAGGATACTGAACTGGGTGGTGGATTGGAGGAATAGGCGGCGGTGGATACTGAATTGGGTTGGAAATTGGTTGGATAGGCGGTGGTGGGCATTGATTTGGGGGTGGTGGTGGATTAGGGTTAGGAGGAATTGGGGGAAATTGGGGAGGTGGCGGATATGGTGGAATTGGAGGCCGAATCGGATGAACATGATGAACAACACTTGAACTGGGATTCGGAGCATTGTACGTACCACTGGTAAGGGGTTGGGCTATGGTCGAATTCGACCCATAGCCAACGCGGTGCCCGTCGGGCCAGACGGTCGGAGATCCGGCAGGTGGGCGCCCGGCGACCGTCTCGTAGTGCGCCGCCGAGCCAGGGATGGCGCGGCGCGCTGTTGGTGGGGTGGATGGCGACGCGCTCGGAGGCGTAAACGCCGGAGATGAAGCCGTCCACCTCCATCCGCCAGGTTTGGAGCCCGCCGACGACGGACTCCAGCTCCTCGACGCGGTCGTCGCGCTCGTTGCGGATGGCGTCGAAGCGAGAGAGCTCGACGTCCGCCACGCGGTCCTCCAGCTCGTTGTACCTCTCCTCGAACTGGTGGCCCCAGTTATCGGCGACGACGGCAGCGGTGTACTGGGAGCTCGCGAACCGCTCCAGCTCCTCGAGGCGGTGGTCGACGGCGAGATCCCGCTCCTTGAGGCCGTTCTCCCCGTCGTCGACGCGCTTCTCCAGGCGGCTCCAACGATCCGCGGAGCGCTTGTCCAGATCTTCGATTTGCTTGAGCAGCTTGTCGATTGCAGTGGCGGTGTTAGGCTCCATGGCGCCGAAAGCTCGACGGCGGCGAGTGAAGTAGAGGTGGTTGGCCGGAGCACGCTCCAGCGCGGGTCCGAGGACCGGGGAGCTGATACCAGGTTGTCAGCAGCCTCGGTGCTGGCTGCCAACGAGGACTCCGGCGATCGCCGGAAAAGTACACGAAGTAGTCTACGATACGCTATATATTGCTTGTAATGTAAGAAAGGAATACAAGTTTGTTCTGATGATAGTTAATTCGATCTCGGAGATCAGAGACTGAAATAGGCGACGGGCGAGCGCGGTCTTCAGACGGCTGCATCACACTTCTGATGTGGGCCGGGCTTCGCAAGCATTGCACTACCAATGTGGGCCGGCGATCCGAGAGCTCCTAGCTCGAGCCCGTTTACTCCTCCTCACTGGGTTACAACCATGGTGGGCCGGGGCTGTAACATCGTCGCTAGCCGACATGCATGCAGGAGTGTGCAGGACACAGTATGCATGAAGTTCACGCGCGAGAGCTTGATCAAGATCAAGCGGTGGAATCATTGACTAACGAGGCGACGATGCGGCCACATCCTACACATAGTAGGATGCTTCACTAATTAACAACTTTGCTAAGGAAACATATATATGAGTCTGTAGGTTCACAGTATGGTCTAGTAGTCCAGTGTCATGTTCAAATTAAAGGGACCGCCGAACGCAGATCATCTGATTCTGAAATTATTCTATCAATGGCGGCCGAAAAGACAGCTGCTAGCCATACACATGTGCATGGCGATAATACCGTGGCACGTGCGCACCGCGCCGCGCACGGGAAGAACGCTAGTGTAGTACAGGAAACACCTTTTCGGTCTTTTGGGACACATCTGAAAACACCCTTTGAAGATTGATGATGATAACGACGAGAAAGAAAGTACGAACGATATACGTACAACTTTGTTGTGGAGTGTGGATTGCACTGCCAAACGTACGTGGCCACTAGCGCTCCGTATATGCCAATACACGCAGCGTGTCTATTCTCATCGTATCTATCTGCTTACTCCCTCCGTATTGGTAAAATAAGTCGTTTATAATAGCGACACGGTCTCCAAAACGCAACTTTGGAGGAAGTACTTGGTTTTTGTCATATGGTCTCCTTGGACCTGTCTGCTTACTTGGTTATTAGTGGGAATCTTAGAAAAGGCAGTGATACACGACGGCTTGCCTTTTTTTACCCCCTTTTAACGAATGGTGTGGTTTTGTTAGTTCTTGGTGTGAACAGGTTTCCTTTCCGTCATGCCTTTTGATTTTGATCCACCTTTTCTTGCCGCTCAAAAAAGAGAAAGGGATTGACACATAGTAGTAGTAGAATGTAGAGGCTAAATTACATCATATTAAAATCAAAAGAATGCATGAGCAGGACGACTAGCAGCTTTATGTATTCCTAATATCCTACTGTCAAGGGTTTTTTTTTCCAAAAAAAGAAAAACTCCTATCAATGGCTACATGTTGGGTAGGGTGTATTCCATTATAAGAAAAAGTAGTAATCATAGTACCAACTATAAGTGGTTACATGATTGAGGAACGAAGAAAATTAGTCAGCAAATGCTATTTTACTCTCTTTTATAGCGTGTGTATATATAATTGAAAAACTCTGTTAGCAGAACATCGTCCAAAGCTAGTTCAAGCACACCAATGCACTGGAGCCGAGCAATCGAACAACACAGTTACTCAAACATTCCAAACACATGGAGGGACACAAAATGCTGTTTCACACGTGCCTCTATATGGTTTTGTGGCTGTAAGGAGTCGGGTAGGCACTACTCAATTTTTCAACCAAAGCAAAAGTCAACTTTTTGCTCAAATTCAGAATTTTGCTTTACAAATTTCACACCGATAGTATGTAGACAAATGAAACTTCTTTTGTCCTACTCAGAGCTTTCACACTTTTGCATCTCATTTTCATCATCTTAAAGTATGTAGAGAAAGTCTACTCGATTCAATCTTAAATACCTTTTCACCTTACCATGGTCAGTGTATATATGTCTGCTAGTGCTTGTCCTACCGGGATGCTTTCAATTACTCAATCCGTTCGCCTTTCAAAAATATTACTCAATCCGTTTACAAATTTGCAATTCTATACCTATCTATAAAAAGCGAAAATTTCAGTCTGCCGGCAGATTTTCTTTCGCTTCCGTGTTTGTATCGGTGACGGAAGGCTACGTGGTTAACGTAGAGGATAAGGAAAAAGTAAATATAAAAGTTCAGTCTACATTGGGCCTTTTGTTACCAGGATGGAATCTGCCCCGTGGGCCTTTTGTGCCAGTGGACTAAACCGAGTCGTGGCTCAGATTTTCTCTTGTTTTTTCTTTTTTAAACAAAATATAAATCATGTGAAAAACATTAGAAATCTATATCTATTTACCTATATCTCTAAATTTACCTCTATCTCCCTCTAACTATCAGGCAATAGACAATTTCTTCCATCCGAACCTATATATATAATGTGTTTGTCGGATACCTAGATTAGGGGGTCCTAAATTGGGTGAATTAGAGATAAGCAAATCGGCCTCATCCCTCTCTAAAAATCCCAAAAGCTAACTGACCAGAGAAAACCCCAATCTCCCCCTCGAGCCAGGCCGACGATCAGGCCCACAAAGCCCGCCTACTCGAGCAGCAGCCGCTCACCCGCTCGAGAAAGCATTACGGAAACCGCTCGAGCGAGCGACCGCTCGAGACGGTAACTGCTCGAGCAAGCGACCGCTCGAGACAGAGACGGAGACCGCTCGAACGAGCACCCGCTCGAGTCCGCCTGCAATAATTGCCTATCCAAGGCACGCACATGGCTACAGTGCGTGAAATAGTGAGAAGTACGCCGGTCACTTCTCCTATTCCACCGCTCATACCCGGGATTCGAGCATGACAGGCATCACTATTACACCACGCTGAACACTATGCCGTGTACGACACCCCCTTGGAACGCGATTGTCAACTCCCGCGCACCACCAAACCCGGCGCTCGATCCGTCGCTCGGGCCATCTACCCCTCGAAGCGGTCATTAACCGCTCGAGGAATGATGACGGACGTGACCCGAGCATGGGCGCGCAGTCTGCCCTGTCTTTCCCACCTCGACGGCCATACGGCGGGGTTCCCGGCACACGTGCTCGTCTACGCCCGGCGCGCGTACCTCGACTACGTCGGCCCACGACCGAGAAGGACGAGCGAGGCCATCATTGCCCACGCTGCTACAGGCTCGAACCGGACCAAAGGGAGCGTCTACAGTCTCGACGACTCGACATGGCGCCCGTACCTCGACGTCACGCCCACGACAGCCCTAACCATCATGTAACCCTGAGCCTCCCCTTGGCCTATAAAAGGGGATGTCAGGGCCTTGTATAGGGCAGGCTTTGACGCACACACGTTCCCACATTTTCACACACTCATTCACGGCTAAGTCCCGCTTGTATTCACCCCTGTACAAGCACTTCGGTGCAAGATAATACAAATCACTCCCCTCTGCTGGACGTAGGGCATTCTTTGCCTGAACCAGGATAAACACTTGTGTCCTTCTTGCATCACCATCCGGATTAGGGAGCACGCATAGAAATTTACTCGTTGGTGTTATACCCCCCGGGGTACGAAACACCGACAGTTGGCGCGCCAGGTAGGGGTACCGCGTGTTTCGCCCGATTCCCGCCACTTTCGGATGGCATCACCCACTTCCTCGCTTCCGCGCGCCACGATCATCTGGTTTGGGAGTTTGGAGTTCGTGTCGCTCGGCTCGGGCCACGACATAACTCTGATCTCGGTCAGAGACGCGAGCGGAGGCCGCAGCGCGCCCCCACGTTCAGGAGGGGCGCTGCGCCGTTCGCGCCGCCACGGCTCTCCTCCCGAGGAAGGAGCGCCGTCGGCGCCGTCGTCATCGCCAACCCGCGCCGGCGGCGCCATCTCGCGATTCCCCGTCCCCGGCGCGGGATGCGGGTCTCCCGCGGGGGACCTATCCAACTCACGCCCGAGGGGGGGAGCGAGCCCGGCAAGCCTGCGCCGGGACGCCGACTCCACCTTCACCATGCGCGCGTCAAGGGAGCTGGCGCGGCCCTCGGCACGCGCACCGCCATCGCCGCCCAACCTGCGCCGCACGGGATTTACGAGGCCCGTCGGCGGCTCTCGTTCCCGGCCTCGCCAACGCCGCCGTAACACTCCGGCGGGATGCACGCCACCATGAGTCCGCACGAGGACGGCCCGGGGGCTCCCCTGCGCACTACTGTGGATCCTGAGCCAACGTGGCCAGCATCTCAAGCCAGCGGCTTCGTGCGCACCCCAGCTCCAAGGCGCCACGCCATCAACGCCACGAGACGGTAGCCCGAGGACGAGCCGCGCGCGGAGTCACGCCCCTTCTACTCTGGCACCTTCGACCTCGACTTCGACCACCATGACGAATGGTGAAGCCAGGGACGCACGAGCCGACGGACAGCAAGGGATCGACCCTCGCCGATACATGAAGCATCAAGCAGCTACGTCACTCTTACCCCTAGGCCTCGAGGCCTTGTACATTTCCGTATTTATGTACACATATCGCACCATGAATGAATAAAAAGTCCGCGACCCCAGTACTTTTACTTTCATTCGTAACTCGAGGTAGAGTCGACTCCACCCCTCGACGCCTCTCTTCCTTCTACTCCTCGAAGTATGCTTCACGACAGAGTAGGAAACGCGCTGGAGCCCTTCAAAGGGTCGGGGGCTGCCAAGCCGGGATCTCTCCTACGCCTCTGGGCTAAGGTGCTCCCACTTGCTCCCCCCCTCGAGGGACTCAAGCGTGCGTCCAGCACTCACGTCAAGAAGCGGAACAGTCGGGCCAGTGGAAATAAGAGCGGCTCGAGAAATAAAAGCAACTAGAAAACATTCCGATGCGCTTTAGTTCTTTTCCGTTTCCGCTCGTAACTTTAAGGTAGACGCGCCTTTGCTCCTACAAGGTTGAGCCTTCCTCGGGGGCTAACGGGGGGTACCCCTAAAGTCCCCCGAAAAGCGCTGTCTTTTCGAAAACTCGACGCCTCCTTTTCCTCCCACGCTCCGAGTGCGCTCCGCGACTAAGGTAGGAAGAACGGCTCGAGCCCCTAAGGGACGGAACCGGTCGAGCCGGGGGCTCGCCCACGCCTCTAGGCTAAGGCACCCCCACTCACTACTCCACCCCTCGAGGAGCTTGAGCGCGCATCTAACTCCTAAGTCAAGGGCAAAGCTCGAAACGAGTCAGGAAATAGGACCGCTCGGGAACAAAAGAAGCTTAACTTCTTTCGTGTAAACACGAACGAGTGTTTAAGGTCCCTCGGGCCATGGCATCACGATAATGCTAATGTATTTTGTTTACATGGGCCTTGTTGCCCAGATTTCGGCTCGCAGGCCGGCTAAAAACTACTCCACGTCGGGCGGGAGGACTTCTCGCGCGAGATCGCCTCCAAGACGGGCGCCGGCTCCTCGGCCTCGGCCTTGAGCTGCTCGATCCGGGGGTTGACCCTCCTTCTTGCTCACCCTCGGCGTAGGTGAAGCCGCTCGCAACGGCCTCCATCCCGGCCCGGGCGTCCTCCTCGAGATGCTAAACCCCGAGTAGAAGATAGCCATCGTCCGGCGCGCGGCGAAGACAAGGGCTTCCGGATACGACCAGAGGCGCCGAACTCACGGACCCGGCTAGCATAGCTCGGCCGCATCCGGCCCTCGACGTCCACCACCGGCGGGAAGCCCCGGTTGGCGCTAAGGGTGTCGATGGCGCCGGTGATGTGGGCCTTGGCCGAGAGCACGCCGTCGGCCGGCGCATGGGTTGACTTTGCATACTCACGCGCGTCCACCGGTCCGCCTCCAAACCCGAAAAGGATGACAAGAATCAAGTACTCAATCAAGTGCTCGAGCAACACGTATGAATCACGCACGAAAAAGGACTAAAGGACTCGAGCACTTACGGTACAATGGGTCGAGAGCCCTTGCTCGCGCTCGAACGCCCGCGAGCTCGGTTTCCTTCCTCACGGAGGGCGCGCTCGACGTCGCGCTTTTCCGTCCGCAGCTCCTCATAAGCCTTGCCGGCGCCCTGGATGGCGAGGTCCTTGTCCGTCACCACCTGACGGAAGTTGACCACCTCCGTCTGGAGACCGCTCGCCCGCTCTTTCTCCGCTTCGAGCGCACTGGCAAGGGCCTCCTTCTCGGCAGTTTCCCGGGTGACCGCCGCCTGCAATTCCTTTGCAAACGCCTCGACGTTGGCTTTGTCCTTCCTCGAGCTGCTCCATGTCTCGGCATTTGGCCTTGTAGCCTGCGGCGCCGCCAGAGCTGCGTCCTTCTTGAGCTGCTCGAAGGCTTCGTGCAGGCCGCGCGTACCGACGGCGGTCTCGGCCTCTGCGCGGCTTGGGCAAGCTTCTCGCCCGCATCCCGCCGTGCCACCTCGGCCTCGCGCCACCCGAGCAAGCTCATCTTGAGCCTTCTTGGCGTCCTCCTTGGCGGCGTCCAGGGCGGCATTAGCCTCTCGAAGGAGCCGAGCAAAGCGGTGCCGCTCGCCCTCAGCCTCCTGCCCCATCCGCACGTACCGCCGGATCTCGTGCTCGCTCTCTTGCGTGGCACGGACATGCATGGATTTGGCATAAGAGCGACTTTGCGATAGACCAAAAGGGCAAGCAACCGAACTCAAGGGCACTCACAGAGAAAAGTCGGGGCATGTCCTCCGAAATGAGCGACAAAGCAGTCTTCAAGGCGCTTTCGAGCCATTGCCGGCGCTCCTCGGCCTCCACGTGCGCCTCAAGCTCCTTCGATCGTTCATCACGATCGGGGCGCCTCGTGGTCAAGGGGCCGGAGAGCACCGGCGGCCTCTCCCAAAGAGGGAACTCCTCCCGCATCTCCTTGTCAACGGAGGAGTGGAGTCTCCTCACCGCCTCCCGTCGACATCCGCCGTCACCACCCGCTCGGCCGGGGTAGGTGGGCGTTGCGGCCGACTCCGGAGGAGGACGCCTCTTGGGCGCGCCGCGCCTCAATCCGCCTCCGCTCCTCGATAGAGACGTCGGTGGGCTCGGTGGGACCAAGGCCAACCGACCGCATGTGGCCGTCAACGATGGCCGCCGCCGTCGGCTTCCTTTGGGCCTCCTCCCACCGGGTCGGCGTCGGTCATGACCTCGAACCTCACCTCGCCCGTCTCCGAGTCGGGCACGAGGTGGGGCACCGGAGTCCCCAGCGAGCTGCGAGGCTGCGGCGGCGGCGCCCGGTACGGCACCGAGATGGAGCTCTCGCTCGACGTCCCGGCGCTCATCGCCACCCGTGACGGGCTGCTGCACCACCGGCTCCGCCGTCGCTCCACCCGCCCCGCCGCTTCCGCTTTGCACCGCGCTCTTCGCCGCTGCGGCGGCGGACGCACCACCGGCCCCGCCCGCCGCTCCACCGGCTCCTCCGCCTTCTCCTCCTCTTGCGTGACGGCGGGGTGCTCCTCGAGCGCCCCTCGAGCGGCGGCTTGGGCCTCCCGGTCCTCGACCCTTTGCCCGGCGGAGGAGTCGACCTCCATATCCCGAGGAGGGGTTGGGGCTCGGCTCGGGCGAGGCTCGGTCGCCCGTTCCGCCTCCCCGCATCTCCACATCCTCCGCCGGCCGATCGGTGGCCGCCGGCGTTTCCTCCTCCTCCTTCTCCCCGCGCTCCTCCTCAAGCGCGGCGCGCGCCGATTGGCCGAGGACTTGGCGCCCGAGCTCGGACTCGTCTTCGAGCATGATGGGCTGTGCTCCGATCCAGCCCCCGTCGCCGGAATAGAGGCCGCCGGCTCGGCGCCATCGCCCCTTGGTCGCCCGCCCTTGCCGCGTCCTGGCCGCGATGACGTCGGGGTCTCGAGCGGGAGGGCGCCGAGGCCGTGGTGGTGGTGGCGTCCTTCTCCCCGTAGCCTTGGTCACGGCCCCGGCACCTCGCACGGGACGCAGGCCCATCGGCTTGCCACGCCTAAGTGCATCCTTGGCCCGCTCTAACCAAACCGGAGTAGAAGGAGGAAGGATCACTCCACCTCGGCATTGACGGGGTGCCACTCGACCTCCCTGTGGTCTTCGGCCTTTTAGTAGGCGGCATAGGGGGAGGGATGGTAACGTCTGCGGGGAGCGCTTGGTCCTGAAAGAAAGAGAAAAACAAAAATCACCATGACGAGACGTTCACACATAAGCGAAAAAGACAACAGGAGGCGGGGTCGATTGAAAAGCTTACCCCGCGGTCGAGGTGGTGCTGCCCGAGCCACCCGGCCGCTCAAAGCGCTCGGGGGCCGAGCCTCGGGGGCCCCCCTCGAGTCACTCGAGGACTTGGGGGCCTCGAGCCCGCCGCTTGCGCCGCTCGGGGGCTTCGAGACCCTGGCGGCCGCCCCCGTTCTGGCCGACTCCTTGGCCGGGTCGGGCACGGTGTCCCTTACGGGATCCTGGGTCCTGCGGGTCGAGGTCCGCTCGGCCCGGCGGTCGCTGGAAGGAGCCCGGCGTTGCTCGCCGGGCTGCGCAAAGTTGAAGTGCGCACATTTGCGCCTCATGCTTTGCCGGTGTGCGCGCCCGTTGAAGAAGAATGATGGCGGGAGGAAGAGTCCCGCCGCGTCGGAGATGGCGCCCGCCCGCCATGGCTAGAGTGGCGGGGCGACTCCTCTCGCCGCTGTAGGGTCGAGATGGACTAGAGGGGGGTGAATAGTCCTTCCTAAAAACTTACGCACCGGCTATCCGAAACAAATGCGGAATTAAAACTATCGGTCTAGCCAAGACTAACCCCCACTAACTACAACTCTAGTAGCACCTTGTAAAAGATTCTAAACAAGAAGCAAGGTGCTAAACTAGCTAGTGCTCACCTAAACAATTCTAGCTTGCAAGGTCACACAAACCTAAGCAACTAGTACTTTGCCACACCGGGGAGCACCTACACAATTCTAATGAGCAAGAGCACAAAGCCAAACCTAAGCTCACTAGATGCTCAAGGACAAGGCTACACAAGCCGAACCCAAGAGCGCAATTTACTTAACTACACAAGCTAAGCAAAACACTTACACTACTTCTAGCTACACAAGCAAGAGGGTGCTCAACTAGCTACACAAGCAAAAGAGCACAAGAGCCACTACTCAAGCTACACAAGAATGTAACCAATGTAAATACAAGCTTGAGCTAGAGGGGATGCAAACCACCGTGAAGAGTGTATACATGAAGTTGCGGCGGTGGCGAATCACCGGGCGTAGAGACCAACCACACCGCAAACAAGCTCAAGGGAGGTCGAAGCCTCACACACAAGAACAAGGAGGTCGAAGCCTCGGCAATCACAAATCGACACACGATTTTTTCCCCGGTTCACTTGGTCGCCACCAAGCTACGTCCGATTGTGGCGATACACCGACTTGGTGATGAGATGGCCGCTCAAGTTGGCTCACTCACCAACAACCCCTCCGGGAGCCCCAACTCCAATCAACACAAGACCGGGATCCTCCAAGCCACGCTCAACTAGAGTAGCCAATTCGCTCGGCCGGGAAGGCTCAAGAACCCTCACAAATCCTCCTTCGGAGCACCGCACAATCTCCACGCGGTGCTTCAACGAAGTCTCTTGCCACCAAGCCGTCTAGGAGGTGGCGACCTCCAAGAGTAACAAGCACACCGGCTTGCAACACGATCACCTAGTGCCACACGATGCAATCTCTCAAAGCAACGCACTAGAATCGCTCACTCACTCGATCGGATGATCACTCTCAAGCACAAGTGAGTAAAGGGCTCTCCAAGCACTCTCCAAGGTGGACACCAAGTCCCCAAGGTGCTCAGCACCCAGCCATGGCCGAGCAAGGCAAGTATTTATAGGCCAAAGGGCCAAACTAGCCGTTGCCCCCACGCCTGGAACAAAACGAGACGCGCCGGACGCGTCCCGCCCTCAACCGCCGGACGCTCCAAGCCGCGTCCGGCGCTCCAAGTCGCGCCACGTGTCCCGACCGTTTGAGCTCGACCGTTGAAGCCCAACGGCTATCTCCCGATCCTGCTCGAAGCCTGCGCGCCGGACACTAAACAAGTGTTTTCGCCGCGTCGCCGCCGCCCGCCCGCGTCCGGCGACGACGACCGCGAGAGTGAGCCCGGCCGAAACTTTCGGTCGGCGTCCGGGACCGCCGGACGCGCTGCCGCGTCCGGCGCTCACTGCGCCCCGCCGCATGCCCACGCCGACTCCGACGCGCGGACGCGTCCGGCCCGGGGCAGCGTCCGGCCCGCCGCGTCCGGCCCCCAGAAAACAAGGTTTTCCTGCCCGCCGCGAACGCCAACTTCTCCAACAATTTGCATCCGGCGCAATAGAAAATATGCCTCCAATTTTCACGAAAGCGCCGAATCCCGCCTCGCAAGCTCGGCGGGAGGGAGAGAGGGACCCAAACCCAACTCTACCCTACAAACCAAAGCGCGATCAACGCCACCTTTGCAAATGTGCTAACACCACCAAGTGTACATCACCATGTGCATGTGTGTTAGCATTTTCACAAACATTTTCAAAGGATTTTCTCTTGATCTCACAACGCCACTCGATCCTAGCATGTCGCAATGTCAGATCACTCAAGTGGCACTAGATGACCGAGATGCAAACAAGTTTGCCCCTCTTGATAGTACGGCTATCAATCCTAAATCCGGTCATCAACTTCTCTACACTCCTCATGACCGGTGAAATGAAATGCCCTAGGTTATACCTTTGCCTTGCGCATTTCCATCTCCACCGTCTTCCACCGAAGTGCCAATGCAACACATGCACCGACACGATCTCAAGATGATATGATCCACTTCATATCGTCATGCAACCCTCTTGGTCCATCGATCTTGATCTCACTTGCTCTTCACCGCCTCATGGTCCATCGGAACCAAGTCTTGCCCGAGCTTCACCATCTCATGGTCCATCGCTCCACTGCCTTGACTTGTCCTTCACACACCCTCCGGCCTCGAGCTAAGCCTCATCTCGATCTTCACCATCGGTCACATGACTCCATGTCATGTCACATATTCAATGAAGCTCCTTTATCTCACATTCACTGTGGACTAAATCCCGGTGTATTCTCATGATCACACAATTAGTCCACCTAAGTTGTCACTCAATTATCAAAACCAAACAAGGACCTTTCCCCGCCGCTTGAGCCGGCGACGGCGAGCGAGCGCGGTGGCCGGAGCATTGAGACGCCCCCGCCGCTTTGCCTTGCACAGGCGGCGACGGCGCTCGAGCGCCGCGGCTCGACGACTCCTCCCGGGCTCGCCGAACGGCGACGAGTCGTCGCGCGTAAGGCCCGGCGCCAAAGCTAGCTCCCCGCACGCGAGCGGGAGGCGTCGGGGGCTCGGGTGGCGGTGGCGCCGTCGCGCCGGTCGCCTCGTCGTCTTCCCGTCGTCATCGCCCTCGTCCTCGTCGGTCGACTCGAGACTAGAGCTCCGGTCGGTCGGGTCCGCCGCGGACGTATTTCACGCGCCGGCGGCGCCTAGCCTTACGCTTCGAGTCTCCTAAGTCACGAGCCTTCTTTGCTCTCTTTCCCTTTTCGAGAGCACGGCGGCGTGTTCTCGTTCGCCCCTCAGGCGTTTTACCTCGCGGACGGGCGCGTCCTCCTTCACCGGGGGCCTCGACTCCGCGTGGTCGTTGATATTCTGGAAAAAAAAGAGAGAGGACAGGCCTCGATAAGGATCGCTCGAGTAAAAGAAACGACGAAAGAGGATCTCGAAAAAACTCACAAAGCCCAAGGCGGTTGAAGGCCGGACGCATGCGGAAGAGGCCGACTTGGTTCTCGCCGAAGTTCCTCCCGCCGTCAATCGCGTCGCGCACCCGAGCCACGATTGTGGCGGCCGGGGGGGCGCGTCCGACATCCTGCGCCGCGAGCGCCGCAGGGATCGGCGTCCTCCGTCATCCGGGTCGGCCGTAGCGGGCGCTCGGCGAGCGGAAGCACCCGGCGGGCTGTGGAACTCGGCAACCACGTGCGCAATGTTGAAGAAGAGGTTGCCGGACCTCCGGTTGCGGAGGCTCGAAATGGCGTTGAGCGGGGAGTCCATGAGGGGCGGCGCGCTGCGGGCGGCCGTGCGTCCCAGTTGAAACCGGGCGCGGTTAGCACGGCACCGGTGTATTCGGGAAGAGGCCCTCCTCGTTGCGGAGGTAGAACCATTCTCGGTCCGGCCGGCGTTGTTCGACGTCCACGCGCCGGATAGCCGGCCTCCTTCCTCTTCAGCCCGATCGAGCAGGAACCCGCTCGAACGTAGCGGCGGACCTTCGGTTTCTTCTTCTTCTCCTCTTCCTCCTCGTTCTCCTCTTCCTCCTCCTCGTCACCGTCATCACCGTCGTCGTCGGCGGCCTCCTTGTCCTTCACCGCCTTGGTGAAGAGCGTCGCCTTAAAGATGTAGGTGAACAGGTCCCACTGCGGTGCCATACCCAGATACCCCTCACACACGGCGGCGTAAGTAGCCGCGAGCGAGATGGAGTTGGGGTTGAAGTCTTGGAGCTCAACCCCCGAAATGGTGGGGAGCGCCCGCATGAAGCGGCTCGGCCGCGCACCAAGTCCCCGCGGTGGAACCCGATAAAACTCGGGATGTAGCCCGGCGGGATCGGGCTCGGGTGGTCGTCGTCCGGCACCCGCCACTCCGGTGACCCTCCGCCGGATTGGGCGGAAGCAATCCGCCATTGACCAGGTTGATCGCGCAAGACGCCTCGGTCACCGAGGACCGAGGCCACGGAGCGCCTCCTCCATCACCACCGGCGTGGGAGGCTTGGCGCCTCCTTGCCTTTGCCCTGCCTTTCCACCGGCGCCCGACTGTGAGCCCCGACCCGTCTTCCCCGACCGACCTCCTCATATCGGCGACGGGAGCGGGGCGGTGGAGCAACGACGGCGGCAGAGCACGAGGAACGGTGGCGCGGGGAACGGTGGCGCAGAAAGTAGGCACGGTCGTGGGCTAGAGCGGCGCTGGCGGTCGCGGGCGGCGGCGGCGGTTGCGGATTACTGTGGCGGATTGAATCTAGAGCGAGGCGCAACCGACGGCAGGAGCGGCGAGGGAAGGCGGGAATGCGGGGAAGAAGAACCGGAGCCTACTCCTCCATATTTATAGAGCCCAAGCCGATCCGAGTGAATCGCATCCAACGGCCTAGATTACGCCATCCAACGGCCGCGCGCCCCGGCGGACTCGACGAAAAAAAACGGTAACCGCATTTATTGCCCCGACAAACCGCCACCTACCTCCACTTACGTGGCGCACGCGTCGCGAGACGGAGCGGAACCGTCGCCAAGCCACGATCACCACGATGCGCCGGTTTCGCCTAAAGGCGCGCCGCTTGCAACGGACGGATGCGCCTCGAACAGCGTAACGACGGACGTCTCGACGGACGGTCCCTTACACGGTAAGAAACCCGGGGACCCCGGTCCCACAAGTAAGTCTCGAGGGAGCGGAGGGCGACCCACGGACGGGTTCGAACAGCCGCCCTCGAGCACCCGAGTTAGGGCGCCTATGGGAAGGAACCCTCGAAAGGTTCCGCTCGAGAACGAACCCTCGAACCCGATGGCGTGTCCAAAGCGGGGCACTAGGTATCCAAGAGATCCCGTCGACGGAGGCACTCGAGCCGCCGGTCCCCTCGAACGGGACGGTCCTCCGGAAACTAAGCGCCCGGCTCTAATGAGAGCGCCCCGGGCCACGGCCGTCTCCCTCGAAAGGAGGCGAGCTCTCACTTGGACTACCCGCCATCAGCTCACAGGGGGGTATGGCGCTCGCTCGGTCGCGAGTAGTGTCGGACCTCTCACCACTTGGATCTGATCCAAGAGATCCGGCGAGGAACTGGATCACGACTCCGGCCCGGCCATTCGAGGCTCGGGGCTCGGGTCACATAAACAACCTCCTCGACACGGGAGGAACGGGGAAATACTCGGGGCTCGAAGAGTAATTGAATCTCCCCGCCTCGAGCTGCTACAACTCCAGTTAATAATACTCTTACGCAAAACCGTTCATCTCAAAGCCCCCAGGAATGCCTCATTCCTCCGGGGCCTCGAGCTACCCCGCGGGGACGCCGCGCGCCCCCCACGGAGAAAGGACGAAATAACTCCTCGAGACGACATGACCCTAAGTCTAGGTACTTCAACTCCACTTCATGATCCCTTGCTTGAAGTTTTCACAATCAAGCAAGGGCTCGGGGGCTACTGTCGGATACCTAGATTAGGAGGTCCTAAATTAGGTGAATTAGAGATAAGCAAATCAGCCTCATCCCTCTCTAAAAAGCCCAAAGGCTAACCGACCAGAGAAAACCACAATCTCCCCGAGCCGGGCCGACGATCGGGCCCACAAAGCCCGCCTACTCGAGCGCGGCCGCCACCCGCTTGAGAAAGCATTACGGAAACCGCTCGAGCGAGCGACCGCTCGAGACGGTAATCGCTCGAGCAAGCGACCGCTCGAGACAGAGACGGAGACCGCTCGAACGAGCACCCGCTCGAGTCCGCCTGCAATAATTGCCTATCCAAGGCACGCACATGGCATTCGAGCATGACAGGCATCACTATTACGCCGGTCACTTCTCCTATTCCACCGCCCATACCCGGGATTCGAGCATGACAGGCATCACTATTACACCACGCTGAACACTATGCCGTGTACGACACCCCCTTGGAACGCGATTGTCAACTCGCGCACCACCAAACCCGCCGCTCGGTCCCGTCGCTCGGGCCATCTACCCTCGAAGCGGTCATTAACCGCTCGAGGAATGATGACGGACGTGACCCGAGCATGGGCGCGCAGGTGCCCGTCTTTCCCACCTCGACGGCCATACGGCGGGGTTCCCGGCACACGTGCTCGTCTACGCCGCCGCCGTACCTCGACTACGTCGGCCCACGACCGAGAAGGACGAGCAGGCCATCATTGCCCACGCTGCTACAGGCTCGAACCGGACCAAAGGGAGCGTCTACAGTCTCGACGACTCGACATGGCGCCCGTACCTCGACGTCACGCCCACGACAGCCCTAACCATCATGTAACCCTGAGCCTCCCCTTGGCCTATAAAAGGGGACGCCAGGGCCTTGTATAGGGCAGGCTTTGACGCACACACGTTCCCACATTTTCACACACTCATTCACGGCTAAGTCCCGCTTGTATTCACCCCTGTACAAGCACTTCGGTGCAAGATAATACAAATCACTCCCCTCTGCTGGACGTAGGGCATTCTTTGCCTGAACCAGGATAAACACTTGTGTCCTTCTTGCATCACCCACGCATCCGGATTAGGGAGCACGCATAGAAATTTACTTTTTGGTGTTATACCCCGGGAGTACGAAACACCGACAGTGTTCATGCCGAGGTAGAATAGCTCGTGTCTAAATCAATTAATATAGTATTATTTTAAGATTATTGGGTTCTGTTGTAATTACTGTAATTATCAGAAAAAGACATAGAGATGTCCATATATATACCCCTTAATTTTTTTGTTATAAAATATTTTTTGGCTCCGTGTGCTGTGTTTGTGTCATTTCTGTTTTGTTATTTCAGTTGGCCTTTGTCAGCTTCGTATCCATGATCTAAAGGTGCACACGGGAGTTTCAAGTTTAGTACTAGACCGGTTTGGTGCCTTGCCGCTCGGTGTCGTGCCTATGGCTCGCCTCAATCGAGACGTTGCGAGTTGTAGTCTCCTAGACGTACTCATGGGGCAATCCAGATCGACGGTAAATGACTGTGATATGGCAGAAAAAGGAACAACGCCTTGATGGTGGTGTGGAGAGCCACCGCATCGGGTGTAGTCGAAGCAAATTCGCCGATTGGTTTAACGTGGTTTGCACACACATCCTACATACACACATTGACATATTATATATGCAAACAATAGCTATATTATGAATGTCATGGTTATGAAAAAATAAATTATATCTTCACAATTTTATATAGAAGAGAAAAACATAAAGAAATAATTAGAATTTTGGCATTATTCTTTCATAAAAATTCGATGGATTTTTTCCGGTGCAACGCACGGGCACATTTGCTAGTATTTATAGATTAGACAAATGAAACTTTTTTAGCTTATTAAATAAATTTATAGAAAACAATTTCAATATTTATATACCAACAAAAGGTATATGATAAGAATATATTCCATCATTGATCTAATAATATTTACTTTATATTATAATAATTATTATTTTCTGTATAGATTTGGTTAAATTTGAATCTGACTTCAGGTGAGAATTACATTCTTTTTTTAGGATGAAATGGAGTATGGGTCTACCTAGACATGGCAGGTTGATCTGGATAATTGTGTTTTTTAGCAACGGTAACTATGTTTTTTTTAGAAAAAGGAATTCTTATTCCGGTCTCTGCAAGAACGGATTGGAAAACTCTGAAAAAAGTTACGGGCTATGCGACATGATATGACCTCCGACCGGTGGGCTGCTTGTTTCCCCGATGGAGGCCCAAAAATGAGACTTACTTGGGCCTTGTTTCTCGTGGGTCATCGCTTTCTTCATGGTCCCGCAAAAAAGTTGATTCTTTTGTTTTTATTTAACGCAATATTTCATCTTTCTTTCTTTCCCTCATGCCCCGGCCTCCTGTTCGGTCGCACGCATTTAACGCAGCGCGCGAGGCGTGAAGCTTATGTCGCTCGTCGTGTCCTCATGAACATCTCGTTCCTGCCGCAAAAAGGCCTTAGGTGAGTTCACCGATCACCCTCTCCATCCGCATGTATACTTGCGTCACGAATACTTCTTTCAACGCAAATTTCATTACACACCACAAGATGACATTTATAGAACTGTTTTTAGCCTTTATGATCGTCCATACGTCTTTTTTTCTACTATCCCCGTCGTAGGCATGCTAAAAATAACTTCACCCTAAAAATAGCCATGAAATGCCTCGTGAATATTATATTTTCACCCCGAATATTTGGAAAAGATGTTGGAAACACCAATATATACATAAAACAAGCAAAACTATCGCGTTTCACCATGGTGAAACGATTTTACTCTCTCTCCTCTCCATTTCATGCAAAAATCCTTTTCATCTCTTCCAATGTGTCGCTATATTAAATGTGTATAAAACGCCTTTTTTCTATAAAACCTCCATTTTACTCTCTCCTCTCCATTTAGCATCAGATTAGCTCGGAAATACTTATTAATCCACAGCAACAAAACAAAGAGAATCTCTAAAGGCCGTATCGGTTTATGGACTAGGGAGATTGTGATAAGCCGCAAACTCCATCATTTTGTGTCTTGTAATGGGCGGTAGCGTGTTGCTCAGAAATAAAGACATCATAGATTATAGACAATGCTCGGAAATAAAAGGTCATAGACAATGGGAAGTGCTCACACAAATAGTGCTTCAATTCAACAAGAATAGAAAAAATATATATAAATGTAACAATGATCATGATAGCAGATGCCGGTAATGACTCGGTACGATAACAGAGCAAATGAGATCATGAACGGGCTATAGGCCTATAGCACTCATCACTGCATGTGCCAAAAGTGATTAACTAGTTCTGTTTGATTGAATAGAGAAAGGAAGGTAAATGTAATCACCGCAAATGCCCATTGCACCATTAAAAGATCAGCAGAATATGTATGTTGACAAAAGACCATAAAATAATTAAACTGCACTCATCGGTGCATGAAGTGAACAACCGGAAGTTGGCAAAAAAAAGTTATTTCTGCCACCTTCTATCTACGTATACGTAAAATGAATGAATAAAATAAATGGTTGCACAATATAACTGTAAATACATGTGGTTTTATAACGGCACTAGACAAATTTTGCTTCGGTGTCCATCAGCATACGCATTCACCATCAGCATATGACGCATTCCTGACTCCTTTAGCAAAATTTCCCAAACATCTTGTAATTTGAAATGGAGAGAATAAATAACGTTGTGTTTTCCTAAAAAAAGTTCAGGTAAGTTTGTGTTTATATAAAAATAAAAAAACGGCACATGGCCCAAGTCATGCGTGACGAGAAACGAGATAGCAATTCCAACTTCGCCGCACCAGCAAGTCGGCGTGCCGAGACCGGGTCGTGTCGGCGCGGAGTTCCTTTCCGACGCAAGTTGCCTGCGCCTGCGCCTGCCGAACCAATTTCCCAACCCGGAGTCGCGCGCCCGATATTGTCGGTGTCGGGAATAAACCCTTCTGGATGCCCTCTCCTCCAAGAAAGAAATTCGTAAAGAAAAACGAAAAAGAACCAACAAAAAAGCACACGAGATATTTTCCGCAAAAGGGGAAACAGGGGATCTCCGCCTGGGCCGCCGACCCGGGGGAAGAGAGGAGCGTGCCGGCGCATCTCGTCTCCCGCCGCCTCTGCTTGTCTGCGCCATCGGCCACCGCCACCGCCACCGCCACCGCCACCGCCCCAAGGCTCGGTACGATTCGGCTGCGCGCCCGCGCGTCGGCACTGCACCGCGGCGCGCAGGCGGACCGTGCTGGGGGTTTTGGTGGGGAGTAGGGGAGGGGCGTCCTATGCTCTGCGGCGGACTGTTCCTGTGAAGGCGGCGGCGGCGGCGGCAGCAGGCTTTCCCGATGCAACGGCTACTGGGCATCGGCGAGAGGTGCGGCTCGATTTCTCCCTGTTCTTCTTTCCATGCCCTGAGTCTCCTGTCCTGTCTCGATTGCTGGAGAGCCGGAGTGGGGGAAGGTGAATCATCTGGGGTTTCGGATTTTGTTAGGAACGGCTGCGTATTCGGTTAGTTTTGATTACCATGAAGCCCAGGTTTGGCGTGCGGCCTTTGTGATTCGTTATATACTTGTATTGCTGTGGCAACCTGAACTTTACTACTAGCTGTTACAATCAATTGCTACATTTTCATGCGAGCATAGTTGTGGACTTGGGTTCGCGTGCAACTTTACCTAATTCTGTGACCATGTTACTTCGAGGTTGTTGTGATCAGTTGGTTCTTCTAATTTAGGTTTAGTTAGTCAATTCGTGCATGTATGTATTGATCAGGATAGTAGATAGAGCTTTCTGTTGGTCAGGATAACCAGGTTTGGATTTGAAGTACATTGTTGGAAACTGGAATTTACAAGAAAAAAAACCATATGCATGGCAATAAACGGCGAGTATCCTGGATGTGTAGTAGCAGTATGACCAGGCCAACAATAAACGTGCTCTAGTCAAATTTGTTGTTGTTCACATATTTTTCTACAAATACTTTCACCTAGTAAAATTAGCTATATAGCAAACGCCAGTCAAAGCTTGAAAACTTGCGGATTGTTGACATTTTCTGTACCAATCTTTGAGCAGGCTAGTGGCAATCGGAACAAATAGGCGGGCAGCCACTTATTCCCATCCGAGCCACAGAAGTGGGTACTACACAGCAACGAGGGACAATGGCTTGTCAACAAGGCGTAAGATTCCAGCCATCTTCTCTAGAATGTTCTCACATTACAAAGTCAGTATCAGAAAGAACAGAGCTGAGGATCACAAGTGTAGAACCAGGATGTCAAGAGGCTACCACGCACTCTCTGCGCCAGTGGCAAATTCATCTGCAACCCAGCAAGCGCAATTGGCATGGAAGCAGCTCAGTCATAAGTATGCATATAGAGGTCCACGGTTCCCACTACTGACCCGAGCAGCTTGTGCTGTAAGCCTGTCCTTTACGAGGTTCAAGATCATCCCTGGGTTCATGGCTCTAGCTTTTGGCAAGATGGCACTTGCACCTCCTGTCCTGGCAGACTCACGACCCTTCATGCCAAGAATGGATGGCATCATCACAAAGGCACAAGATACTCGCCAGTTCCTGTCATCTCTTGTTTGGTCAGTCTGGGAGGGCATCACTTTGCTTGTTAGAGCTGTGCATTTGGCATTCCTGTTCTTCCCTGCAACTGCATTAGCTCCATTTGCTGACAAGTTTAGTGTTGCATTCAGAAGAAGGTGGCTTAGTCTTATGCGCCGGACCCTTGAAAAGGCTGGGCCAGCATTCATTAAGTGGGGCCAGTGGGCTGCAACACGCCCTGATCTTTTTCCAAGTGATCTATGTGTTGAACTTGCAAAGCTTCACAGTGCGGCTCCAGCACATGGCTTTGCTTACAGCAAGGCTGCCATTGAGAAGGCATTTGGTCGTGAGCTTTCTGAAATATTTGAGTCCTTTGAGGAGAACCCTGTAGCTTCTGGAAGCATAGCACAAATACATCGTGCCATACTTAAACATCAACATCCTGGAAAGCATGTTGCAGTTAAGGTGAGGCATCCTAATGTTGGAGAATCAATCAAGAGAGACTTTCTACTCATCAATCTTGTGGCAAAGGCTTCTAATATTGTCCCTGGATTAAGCTGGCTGAGGCTGGATGAGAGTGTGCGCCAGTTTGCAGTATTCATGATGTCTCAAGTTGACCTTTCTAGAGAAGCTGCTCATTTGAGTCGTTTTATCTACAACTTCCGCAGATGGAGACATGTGTCTTTCCCAAAGCCCTTATATCCATTTGTGCATCCATCAGTCCTAGTTGAGACTTTTGAGAATGGAGAAAGTGTTTCTCGTTTTATGGATGAAATCGAAGGGAATGCTCGAATGAAGAAAGACCTTGCACACATTGGGACATATGCTTTCCTGAAGATGCTTCTGGTATGTGTGCATTTTCTTTGTTACAAAAATATCTATGATTCCTTCTCTTTCCCCTTAGTGGTAGTGTTTGTGTCAGGTTAAGCATGCTTGATTTTTTGCGCAAAAAAAGCATACTTGATATTGTGCACAGTTTATTGATAAAGCATTCTCCCTGCTTCTGTAGGAGGACAATTTTATTCATGCGGATATGCACCCTGGGAACATTCTTGTCCGTTTAAATGACAGCAAGCCTGCAAGGAGACGATTTTTCAGAGCTAAGCCCCATATTGTGTTTCTTGACGTGGGCATGACTGCTGAGCTCACTAGATCTGACCGGGATAACTTACAGCAGTTCTTCAAGGCGGTGGCTACTAGGGATGGTCGTACTGCTGCTAAGTGTACCCTTCAGTTGTCAAAGAATCAGAGCTGTCCTAATCCAGTCGCTTTCACCGAGGTAAAGTATGAAACTATGTTTTAGGAAAAATATTTGTAAACATTTAAGACTCATTTAAATCCAATATCTTTTTACATATGTGATGTTGTGTTAAAAAGAAAGATGATAATGATGTTGATTGAATGCAACTAGCTTCTTTCTGCATATGCTACACATGTACTTTATTTACTGTTGTGCGTTTTAACTCGTATCTACCTTAAAATGTGGTGGCTCTCCTGATGCATATGGATATGCATATGGAGACACTATTCTTTTAGACCCAGGGCAGTTCATAATGATCTTTAGTAATTAACCATGATAGTATAGACAATAAAAATAGTCTCTAAAAGTAGAATTTGTGGCTTTGGTTACACAAATGTTACTGATCCCTCCGTTCCGTTAAGGGTGCTGACACATGAATCTCAGGAGCTAGCTTTGTATGGTGCATCATGTTTTGCCGATCTTAATGTTCCTTTTCTGTTTGTTGGTTGTTTATTTTAATCCAGACTTTGACCAGTGCGCAACTGTTACTTCTGTTATGCTGTATTATTCATGTGTAGTATAGTACTAATCGTAGTGCAAATGTTTTTTTCTCATTGAATGACAATTTCAATTTCGTTTTTCATAGGAGCTGGACAAGACGTTTACATTTTGGGGAACACCTGAAGGGGATGTTTTTCATCCTGTTGAATGCATGCATGAATTGCTCGATACAATTCGCCGGCACAAAGTCAACATTGATGGCAACATCTGTACTGTAATGGTTACCATTTTGGTCCTTGAGGTAAACATCTTTGGTCAAAGAATTGATATGTTAAACATCTATTATGCTGTGGCACTGTGCAAAAGGGATTCAACAATATTTACTGAAAAAAAAAGGCTATAGACTTCTAGGATATGCAGATTCAGGTTCCAGTTTGTGAAAAAAATGTACAGTGATATAGCATGCACAAACTGACAGCTTTGCGACTTGTTGACAGCCATTAATTTTCTGAATAGCATTTACTTTGAACTTCATTTTCAAATAAGGAAAACAGTAAGGGAAACCTATGGATACTTCATTTGACCAAACACACATGATTCTATATGAGGGAGCATGCTTGCTAGACATTTTGATGTGCGTTGTAGTTTGAATGTAGGCTTGTCTGTAGTATAGGGTGTGATTGGTTGTGTGCATTGTCTTAGCCGTCATTAGACCCTATCACACTATCACCCAAACCAGCATAAATAAAGCCATAAACATATGCAATGTATTGGTGTTCTATTGTCCTGCACAGGGAAGCCATGTTCAGTGAAATTGTGTTTGGTTGCTTGCAATGTGTTGCATGTTGTCACCTCCATAGAGGTCTCATGTTTCTAATGGAGGTAGGGGTGCTGGGGAAGTGGCAGCTCAAGCAAATCCGCATTGCCTAATATGACTGATGTTGCATTGGGCCTACTTTGAGCAAATGTGCAAGCCTACATAAGAGCCTTTGCGGGCAACCATGCACGGGCAAACTGCACTGCACTGCACAAGCTGGATACAGGCTAATGCAGTCAACCAAACAAGCCCATAGTATCACGTACCAATACCTTGTTTTTTTTTATCCTACTGCTTGCATACTAATTTGTTAGCCCTTGCCCATGATTAAACCTCAATTTATTTATAGATAGATAGATATATACAATATGTTTACATGATAATGTTTCTGCAGGCTCTTGTCTAAAGTTTTGTATGCTACCTACTGGATGGCCCATGCCCATTATTAATTTTACCTCAATCTGATCATACATGGATACACAGTATTCTTATACATGCTAATGTTTCTGCAGGGGTGGCAACGCAAGCTCGACCCACGCTTTGATATCATGCAGACGTTGAAGTCTTTACTACTAGAGAAGGATGTAAAGCAACCAATCGATTTTTTCTCATAAACAAACAATGTCAGGTAATACTGATTCTTTGTAAATAAGCTTATTTTTTATCGAAATTTGTCACCCAGGAAATTTGTAGAGCAATTACTGCACCCAAGGAATAAATTTATGGCAACAACCCTCTAGTACCTGCATGAAAATAATGCCATGGTCTTTCTTCTAGAAAATTCTGTTGCTGCAGGGAATGACATCACAGCTGATTACCAATTTTGAGTTGTGATTCCAATATGCATAAAACATTAAAACTTCTCTTGACATGATTTTACATTTTGAAGTTCCTCTGGAACAAATTTTCTAAAGTTGGGTTATTCTGATTGTGAGAGATGACAAATGATGCCATAAGGCAATCTTGTTTAGCTTTGTTGCTCGTTAAGGTTGGTTGCAAGAAGCTGGTCTGGTCACCTTATGTAGTAGTTTGACTGGCACAACATAACAAGAAGTCTGAGATACTTTGTGGGTTACTTCTAAGATCTGTTACACCCCAACAACCTGTATCATATGCATTCTGTACCGCCTTTAGATACCCACTTTGTACTTGGTGCCATCGAGCTAGTAGTTTCTCTCTTATGTTCTTTGTTAGTATGGCCATGAAAAGTTGCAATTCGGTACATTCAGATTCCGCGAACCCAAAATTCTGATCCATGTTGCTTCTCTCTTCAACAGATCGTTCATATGTATAGAAGCAATGGAAGATGATGCCCTACCAATCAGAAGGCGAAGCATCTAATCTAACTCGAAGCAACCTGGCATTAGATGAGCAAATATACAATGCACTCTGTTCTATCTCTCCTTTCTGATAGTAGAAGTAGCAGAAACTGTCTGTACTGGCCATTTCTAGAAAATTTTTGACAACCTTCAGAATGAAAATTTTGCCCACCATGGGGTTGTCTTAGTTCTAGACCTATGCCATCTATGTAAATTTTGGGTCCAGAGAAGAAAATGGCTGGGCTAAAAAAGTTTTGGCTGTCCGTTTTGAGCGTCTCGTGCGGGATGAGACCTTGTGCTCAATGCCTTTTGTTGCTTCCCGTGTATCCTCTGGCCCGATGTGCTGTACTCGATCAATGTTCAATGGCTGGACCGGGGGACAGTACCATGCCATGGCAACTCGGTTTTTGCTTGGGTGCCGTGGATCTGCCTGGCGGTCTGGACTGGGCTTTCAGCATCGATGGTTCACGCTCGATGCCTTGACCTTCTGGACTGGGAATATTGCAAAGCCGGCATGCCATGTCGAACAAACAGCATGTACGAGGTACCACGTTTCATGTCGAGTCGAGAAAAAGTAGGACTCCAGCTCTGTTTTGGTGCTTGCTGACTTGCTGTATGTAGCGCTTTGGCCAATTACTGTGCTATACAGTATATATAGGGCTTTGTAGCAAAGGTGGTTTCCCTAGGCTAGCTGGGTGGTGCCGTCGTGCGGCACGGCTGGCGTTCCTGTACGGCGTCGAGCGTGAACCATCGATGTTCTCCGGTGGAGTTAAGCCGGCCGATACGAATGCCGTGATATGCACGTAGTACTCGATGGACAGGAGCACGCAGGACGGAAAAAAATTTCTATGCGATGGCTTCAGACAGTGTCCCGTGCACGACCTCTCCTCTGCCGTTGATGAGACCTGAGACGGTTTGTCTCGTCCTTTGCACGGGGCAGGCATCCTGCATAGAATTTTTTTCCCGCAGGACTCGGTCACTCGCACCGTCCTGGAGTCCCGGCTGCCGTCGGCCAGGAAAGCTGGACCTGCCAACAGGCAACAGGCAAACCCATATGGGCATCCGGACATGTGGGCCGGCCTCAACTCGCTCGGTCGACCCTGGCATCAAGCGATGCTTGACGGACGGTCATTGCTGACCTCGAATTGCAGGTGCACTAGTCTGGTGTTCATGGTGCACCGTACCAGTTTAGGACCAAGGATGGTTGCAGCGAGAAATGTTTAGGTACAAATCATCATGCATAGGTAGTACTACGTCCATGGCTCCACGCTAGCGTCACGTGCTGTGTCCACACTCTTCGATCCTTGGCGGCGTCCGTTGAAGACAGGATAGGGCCTGGCCGGTTTCGTTTCGCCGTTCCTAGAGTCACGAGCAACCAAACAGGGCTGACAATTCAGACATCGGCCTACACTCTACAGGGGGTGTACTAGGCACGGACTATAGTATTATACGTAGGTGACTGGTATCTCTGCAGTAAACACATGCGTATCCAAACCCGTATGCCGGAGTCCGGACATGCCCATGGACAGATAGCCCTATCATTGCTTACCTCGTCAAATTTCGAGGAGCCCGGCATCTCGGCCATCATTCTTGTCACCACACCCTCAAAGCTTTCGTCCTCACTCCTCACACCCAACCCTCGGGTTTTTTTACCGACCGAAGCCTCCCGACCGCCGGCCTCCGGACACGGTAAACCGGGCCGTTTGTACGGAAACCGCCCGGTTACCGCTCGGTTGCAAATTCGAATTCAAACCTCGCTGTTGTTCGGTTCGGCTCCGGTTTACCACCCGGTTTGAGCGGTTTACCGCCCGGTTTGAGCTGTTTGAGCGGTTTTTTTCAAAATTCAAATTTATTTTTTAAAAAAAATGCTAAAAAATTCTAAAAATACTTCATTATTTTTAGAATCCAATGATGTCAAAATTACTCAAATTTGAGTGTGTTTAGTATGTTTTTCGACCTTTATGATTTAATGGGCCTTAACGCAGGCGGCTTGTGTATTTTTTCTTTTTCTTTTTTTTTTAAACTTCTAAACGTCTAAATAAATACTAAACAAACTCAAATTGAAATAATTTTGACACCATTGTGTTCTATAAATCATGAACTATTTTTAGAATTTTTCAGCATTTTTTTTTCAAAATTGAAATTTGAATTTGGGACTTACCGAACCGGTCCGAACCGGAACCGGACCGGTCCGGTAAGTCCGGTTACCGCGGTAAACCGCGGTTTACCGAGCGGTAAAAAAAACCGTGACCCAACCCAAACAAAATAAACAAGCCCCTACAACCCCTTAATCCAGGGCATTGCTTAATTATTCCCGTGGCGCTAGAGACAAGTGTTTGCTGCCCCTGGGCAGCGACTAAACAGAGCAGACCGCAGCTACCTGACAAACAGACACACATGCCATGCCCCTCCCTTCCTAGGCTTGCATTGCAATTCCTGACTGGTCTGCGTGCGCCATGGATAGGATAGGATAGAATATCGGCATATCGCAGTGTCCTGGTAAGGGATTTTTTTTTTATAGATCTCTAAAGTGCTTTGCACCTAATGTCATTTTTGCGCGGCGATCAACAAAGCGAGACGGTCACTGATAGTTGACGTATTACTCCCATTCCCATATTCCGATTCCGAGCTCGCTAGCGTACTCAGCAAAAGGGTCCTGGGAGAGAAGCTGCAAAGTAGAAAGAGCCAGCTCAAGTCTCAAAAAGAGGCAAATCCCCACAAGGATTCGTGCTGGACCTGCTTGTGCTGCTCATCATGCGGCTGTTATTGGTGCTACTCCGTATCGTCGTAGAAGTCCAAGCAACGACCTGGCTTGAGGCTGTCTCTGGTGGCTGGATGTACTCAAATGTCTCCGGTGCAAATGGCTTTTCTTGTTCCCAATAAAAGATGAGACAGACGAGGGCTTGGACTGCTCCTGCTCGTGGGCCGTGGGCGTACGTGGTCCTTGCGCCATTGTTGATCCAGGTAAAACCAAACGAGCAAGAACAAGGAAGGAAAGGGCGGCAAAACCTCGAGCCCGTGCGTGCAGGCTGTCTTTGTGCTACTCTCGCGTTTTGTTTTGTGTCGAGGTAGAAAGCGGGAGGCGCGCGATTATATATATTAGTCGCTGCCGATGCTGAAAGGTCGCCGCTCGCCGGCGTACTATGACGTTGGCGTCTACAAATAGGAATACACCTGTAGAATACGCGTATTGCGCGTACACTGGTTCTGGCGTACGAGTATTCCGGCGTCCACCTACTCTCTCGCGCGCGCGCATTGGTGCATACAGTACAAAATACGAGTAGTACTACTGTACTAAGTACTACTATAGTAGCGCAGACAAGTGGACAGCTTCTGGCGTCAGAGCGACCGAGCATGACAGGCATGCTGACAAAGAGGCAGCGAGCGAAAGCCTGCAACTCTTGCATGCGGCATGCCTCTCTCATTTTGGCCTTTTCCCGAGACAGATTGCCAATGCAACAACGGGGCAACGGGCAATCCCCAATCAAAGCTCCGGCGACCGGCGTGCTGCTGGAGATCGAGAGGAGCAAGAGCATGAAGATGAGCGAGCCCCCGTGACGGACCGGTTCGTGCGACGGGACGGGGTAGGGACAGGACTACAGGAATGCTGCCCTCTCGTTCCAGGCTTCCAGCACAGCAGCGCCGCGGAGCCCGACGCCTGACGCTGTTTGGCACTGGCACCCGTTCACGTGAAGGAGTTGGTAAGGGCGACGGCCGGGCCCAGCCGGGAAAAAAAGGGAGCTCCCTTTCCCAGTCTGTCTCGAGAGAGCCTGTGACCTGTGGCTGTGAGAGCGAGGCCACAGCTGCCTGGCTCCACGGCGCTCCGGCTCCACCAGTCTGCCTGTGCCTCTGCGTATCATTTCCTCGTCTTTGAATCCTGTTCCTCTGAAACGCCTCCGATGGCCGTGAAGGAAACGGCCAAATGCAGTGGTTTCATTAATCTGAAAACAGCCTAGCAAGATTTGGTGCTGTGATAAAGAATTGTAAGGCTCCGTCGCGACTGTGTGTTGCAGCTGAAGCAGGGAATCAGCACTCTCTACCTGCCGCAACCGTCCTTTTCCTGCCTAATTATCAGACCCAGACTGTAGTACAATACTTCTACCACCGTCAGGCCGTGCTTTGACGCCACGATTCCCGGCTCTTGTGTCCCGGCGACTCTCTCAGTGACAGTGAGCATAAGAAATTGCTGTTCCACAGTTTCAGGCAGGGATTTCATAGAAATTCCTATGGGATTATAAAAAACGCAAGTTCGTGCCTGACATGCAGTTCCATGAGCCAATGGTTTAGCGGCCAAGCGTCGAGATCGATGGGTGAGGACAACAACGTTTTTTTTTTCTCCGACATGGCGGTGAGTCGTGGATAGACATGATGATTGTACTAGTACCTGGCTAACCTGGTTGCTGCTGCCCTACCCTGCTGTTTACAGAATGCCATTCGCCCGTTCCCCTGTCCCTCTCTCTTCTCCTGCTTTTTGATCCTGATTTGACCCAACTGTTTGCAGCTAGTAGCATCGGATCATCATGGCACGAAAAGAACACCCCTCCACGGGGATGGTAGTACCACTAGCGGCCAATCAGGATCGCCATCTAGCATCTAAAGGAATCCCAATCTGAAGACTCGGCACAGGGAGTCACGGACCAATCTTACTACTCATTGCCGGGTACGGAGTACACAATACTCTCTCCTTTCCCCCCCTAAAAGGAGTTATTATAAATCTTACACGATCAAAGAGTACAATTAAAATGATAATATAGGAGACGTGGTAAGATTCTGCGTCACGGAAGGCTCTATTTGTTGGTGCAATCAATGGGTTTTCTTTCCCTTCCTCATTTTTTTTTCTAGACAGGAGGTGGAGACGGGAACAACGTAGAACATTTTTGGATGACGCAGTCTTTGAAAATTGTAATGTCATAAGACTGCCAAAGAAATATAAAGTTTGCTTTAGAAGAAGGGTCATACATGGAGTTTCTGTAACTTTACTAAGGTTTTTGACAAAACCATGGTTCTAAAAACAGAAGATTTGTTTTGTATCCAAACACTTAATAGCTTTTTAAATAAAAGTTTTATGCAAAACCATAGTATTTTCATAAATACATTGAAAATAGTTTACATCTAAACAAGGCCTTAGTACGAAGGGCGTTGCTAGTACATAATAAGACTAGTTTCTACCTTTTAGTAAGTACTTTCTCAAATAAAAATAAGCATCTGAATTTGTCTTTATGTCAAATTCTTTTTAACCCGACTAGCAAATATCCATGTAAAGTGTAGAATTATCGTAGATGAAAGATCAAATTATATACAATGATCGATGAAAGTACATTTTATAATGAACCTAGTAATTTTAATCCTATTTTTTTTCAAATTTTTGCAAAATTTTAGATAAATTTAAAAGATTTTGACTTGAAACAATCTAGGTAGACTATATAAACGATTAGAGGAAGTAGTATATTCGATACACAATGCCAAGGGAGAAGCTTTGGGTAGACTGGAGCTCCGTTGGTTAAGTTCCTTCTCGTGTAATCTGTTCACTCAGTTTTAAGTCTTGGGCCTTGTTTAGTTCCCCAAATTGGGGGTTGTCAATTTATGATCTGTTCTTACTGTAGCGCGCTGTAGCATTTTGTTTGTATTTGTGAAATATTGTCCAAATATTGACTAATTAGGCTCAAAAGATTCGCTCATGAAAGTACAACTAAACTCGTGTAATTAGTTTTTAATTTCATCTAAATTTAGTATTCCACGAAATAGTTGGATGTCAAGTGAGAAGATGTGATGGGGAATCTTTTATTGTCCAAATTGACAACCCCTAATTTGGGGCCTTGAACATGACAGGGTAGGAGTGGGTGTTCATACGTAGTGCGTCTGGCTGTTTGTTTTAGGTTTTAGCTAGCTAGCACCACTAGTTGGTAAAAATAGAGAAGCTACGGTAGAGAACTCCAATAGTCATCCCCAAAAGCCCATCAAAGCCCTATTTCGTCAACCCCAAAAGTCCCTCGATGCTAAAAGAAAAAAATCCCCTCAAGGTCCCGACCGAGAACTGCAACAGACATCCCCGTCTCGCTCGAGTCCCGACCTCGCGGTCGCGGTTCGGCTGTATATACGACCCCCGGTCCGGCGGTCCCCAAAGAGAGGCCACACACTCACACTGTCACGCACCACCTCTTGGCTCTCGCTCACTCGCACCACCTCTCCGGCGGCAATGTCGGCGCACCTCGCCGTCGCGCTACTCCTCGCGTTAGCCGCCGCCGCCGCTCCCTCGGCCCGCGGCTCCGACGTGCCGTCGTTCCCGCTCTCGCAGGCGCAGTCGCCGTCCAACTCCTCGTCCCCGTCCAACGCGTCCTCGCCGCCGTGCCACCTCGACCTGTCCGCCGAGCTCTTCGGCGGGGTGGCCGCGGCGTGCGGCGCCGGCGGGGGGCCGGGGTCGCTCGACCGCGGCCGCTGCTGCCCGGTGCTCGCGGCGTGGCTCTTCGCGGCGCACGCGCGCACCGCGCTGTCCGTGCCCCCGGCGCCCGCGCCCTCGGCGCTCGCCGGGGAGGAAGGGCTGGGCGGCGACGACGGGCCCATGGTGCCGTACGACAACCAGCGGTGCGTCGACGCGCTGGGCGCCGCGCTGGAGAAGCGCGGGGTGGCGCTGCCGCGGCCCAACGTCACGTGCGACACCGTGCTCTGCTTCTGCGGCATCCGCCTCCACCAGATCGGCTCGCTCCGCTGCCCCGCCGCGTTCGCCGTCGACGGCGCTGGCGCTGCGCCGGCCAAGGGCGCCGCGGGGGGAGCCAAGAACGCCACGCCCACCGCCGCCGTGAAGGACTTGGAGAAGAGCTGCCGCAACGCCTCCTACGCCGGCTGCTCCCGGTGCGTGCAGTCACTGCAAAAGGTAAACCTTTCTTGCTAGCTTTCTCTCGTAAAATAATGCCATTGCTTTGGCTCACCTTTTCCGTTCTTGTCTTGTCTGTTTTTGGTTTGGTTTCGCATGCCCTATAATCAATCTTTGAAATGTTTCTACACCTAGCTTTCTTGATCCAAATCATTGATCGATTTCTACTCCTGCAAAGCAGTAGAAGAAGAACTTTTTGAACAATTTTGCCAATTTATTTCACTCCTGCAGAGCAATAGTAGTGCCTTCAGCGCTACAAGCGATGCCTTTTCTCCTCCTTTCCTTCTTTTAATCGTAGCACAAAAAGTGACCATTTTAATGGCGTTCCAGGAGATCCCCTTTCCCACAAAGGGTTCCACTTCCACTGCACTAGCTAGCTTTCTAACTGCATCATTGTTTCAACTTTCGAATTGATCTGCTTGTTCTTCAGCTGATCACTACTAATCATTTGCTACTTGATTGACTGCCTTTCTCTCTGAAAGCCACCGTGGGAAAGGGCAATCCCAGTGAGTTAGCCCGCCGCGCCAGCTAATCACAGGACCATTCCTTGAACACACAATGTGCACTGTCTTTTTCAATTATGAATGCTTTAGCTGGTTAACCACCACTTGCAGCATCGAAAGCTGTGGATTATTGAACCATTCTTGTCCCCGACTTGCCGCCTGGCCTGCATCCAGATTGGCACCATCATATTATTAATCTCTGAAGGACATGATCGTGACGAACAGTCATCATGAACTTTTTTGACACTGTTCACTTGCTTGCATTGCATAAATCTACTGAAATTAGTTGCAGTACGTGTGACCAAATCGGTCGAGGACGTGTGTGCGTTTGCGCGGTAAGAACAGGTTGTTGTGCATGGGGAGCATTTACTGAGAGACCGAGCACGCCAAATGCAACTCAGAGTTCCGGAACAGAGCCCACCAACTTTGCAACAAAAATGCATCGCAAGAACGTCCCCTGCATGAACCACATTTACTGCATTTGCGTTTCTTCATGTCTTTGTTTGTTCGCGTACGAGGTAACGAGGCCTTCACGGTGCTAACCTGTAGCTTCGGTTGCTCTCCTCCTGTCCTGTTCTGTGCTCTGCAGCTGAAGGGGAACGTGAGCCGCGAGGTCTCCGGCGCCGGCGGCGACCGCGCGCGGCGGATGCTGGGACGGGACTGCCAGCTGATGGGCCTCACGTGGCTGCTGGCCAAGAACAAGACGGCCTACATCCCCACCGTCTCCGCCGTGCTGCGCGCCATGCTCTACACCGCGCACCCTACGGAGTCCAGCGGCAATGGGGGCGCGCCGCCGCGGTGCAGCCCCGACCAGGAGAACATGCCGCTTGCCGTGGACTCGCTGCAGTTCGAGCACACCGCCAGCACGGGCTCTGCTGCTGCCTCTGCGACGCCGCGCGGCGCCCTGCTCGTCGTCCTCGGCCTCGCGCTCAGCCTGATGATCTGCTGGTGGGATGCGTTCTTGTGAACCCAATGCAAGAGCGCTGGAGGGGCGTGGCCGTGGAACTTTTGTTGATACACGTATTTTGTAGTAGTTGTTAGCAAGGAGTAGCTTATTATTTGCATAGTTGGGATTTTGCGTAGCATGGCTTGTGAATGCGATCGTGGTGTTGCAGATGGCTCTGCTGGCTGCAAACCATGGGGATGTGGATGTGACTATTGACATGTCTAATCTCGATGGTTTCTAATTGTGTCTGGGATTGACCACTTCTGTTTTTGGATGAAGTAGGGCAAAATTTGGATGAACTCCTCCTGAGTTCCTGAATGTTGATAGAGAGAACTGTTTCCGAATACACTGGTTGATGGTTTACCGTAGTGATAGTGGAGGGCCTCTTTGGCAAGACAATCGTGGCTTACCGTCGTCTTCATATTTCTAGTGCATTTTGCAATCAGAGTCGTATGAACTTTGTCAAAGAGGCCCGTGGTAACAAGAAATTGAATGTGCAATGTAGCCAATCTGAAGGAACAAATTTACGTTTCAAATGAAATAAATGAACCTATGGACATAACGATATGAATCTGAGATCTGAAATAAAATGTGCCCCGTGTTTAAAGTTTAAACGATGGATGAGTTGCTTGTTGTCTCTACCGGGCGTTCTGGCGTAAACAGTTCACGAGGTTGGTACTTGTTGGTAGTGTTGCACTTTTGCGTGGTGGCGGCTGGCGAGCGTCGGATTCCCAGTGTCGCCTTGTGTAGAGTACTCTCGCTTGTCTGGCCCGGCCTCCGCTTCGATTTCCAAACTTCGCCGGGCACAGCCGCACAGCGGCACAAGTAACCGGAAAAAGGCTGCAGTGACTCGGGAATCGGGAGCGTCCAAGTCCAAAGCCTCGTTCGTGCACACAGCCCGCCACATTCCTTTGTCACGGCCCGCTGCTACAGCTCCTTGTTCCTGTCCGAGGCCCACTGACGGCCCGCTTCAGATCTCAATTGTGGGCTGTACTATATGCCGGCCCAATGGAGGCCTTGCACATACATGCTCATACCTTGGGTTAGTTAGTACGTTAGTTAATTTTCCTAAAAAAAGTTACGTTAGTTAATTCTAAAAAAAGTTATTTTTCAATAAAAAAGTTACGTTAGTTTGGATAGATTTTTTTTGACCGAATCGGTCAGGAGGCCCCGGCCTACTTTTTTTTTCAATTAAATGAATGGAGTTTTATGTACAATAGGGTTTGGAAAATTGTTAGAATAAAAGAAGTAACGTTAGTTTGGATGAAAGGGGATGCTGCTATCCACGCTTCAATGGTGGTCACGATCCAAAAATCATCAACATATTCCTGCTTTATTGCTGCCCACCTAAAAATCACGAACAGATTAATTCAAAAGGAGCGCAATTGGTTTTTTAAAAGGCAGCAAGAACCTTGCCGATTTTTTTTTTTTAACCTAACCTTGCCGATTTTTATTACAAGGTAAAAAGGAAAAGAAGTTAGCAATTACAACAACAACAAAAACAACTAGATCAAGTAGACAACAAGCACTACTTCGACTACTAAAATTACAACTTAAATGACACACAAGCCATTTCTTCCAAAACCTATCCTGTACCACTGAAGAAAAACTAGTGACCGAGACCAGGCATCCCCTTTTGCACAAATTGGAAGTGCTGTATGTCATCCTTGCATAGTAGCCATATTTGATTGGCTTGCAAAATTTTTTTGTTGAAGTGTTCCTCTATTTCACTCGTTTCATTTGTGTCTTCAAAACTAGACCATAATCCCATCAAACTTCTTTCTCTGCCGTTTGTCAAATTTGGCTCTGCATTTGCGCCAATAGTTCCCTTCAAACTGGATTTGGTATGCACTTTTACTTGTATACTCTCCATCTGGCATCCATCTCCATCTAGATCCAGTTGTGTCTTCCCTATCCTTCTGCAGATGATAGCCCCTAACTTGTTCCCATAGTGCAACGTATTCATGTATCTCTTGATGAGTTTGTAGTGGGAGTAAATGTGTTATCCATCTGTTCTCAAGTAGAGCCTTCTGAACCGTCAATTTTTCCTCTGACTTATGGAAAAGTGTTGGCGCCAGACTTTTTGGTGAGAAGCCACAATTGTTGATATCGATGTTACATGAATCATTTCAAAACATTTTAAACATGTGGTTATGAAAATATGGGTCCAAATTAAATTCCTACGAAAATCCTTCAAAACAAGGCCCACATAGATATATCTACATTTTTTAAGAAACATTTTTTTCTTATAAAGAGGGAATATTTTGTAAAGCAGGTCAATGTCTTAGAAAACAATGCTCCGCCTTCACAATAAAGATGTGTTCCAGATTCAGGACAATGTTGTAGATTAGTGCGTCTCTGTCTTTCTTATACATTGAATTGAAAAAAAAAGGTACTACCAGTCTATTCAAGTATTCAACAGATGGAGATGGCTACCACACATCAACTGGCACTAATCTATACACATCCGTTCATCGAGGTCTAACCATGCTACGACTCTGATTCGACAAAAAGGACTCCGAATCATTGTGCAACGTATTTTTTTAACCACAAAATGTGGGAGCCAGGATGGAAAGATTCTGAGGGAAAATTTCCACGGAAGTTTTTGTTTCTTAATCTTTTCATTTACAAAATAATAAATGCTTAGAAAAAAAAACCGGTGAAGAGTGGATTGTTAGATTGCGACAACCAAACGCGAACAAACACATTTGTGACGGCGGCAACAAACCCGTTGACGAGACTCGCCTGCAGTACTGCCACCACTCCACCTCTATCTAGTCCTCTTCCGTGAAAGGCGAAAGCACTTGCCGCCGGCACCACCAGCAGGGCCGGCCATGAAGAAGACGATCGTTCTGTACCCCGGCCTCTTCGTCAGCCACTTCGTCCCGATGATGCGGCTGGCCGACGCCCTCCTGGAGGCGGGCTACGCTGTTGCGGTGGCGCTCATCGACCTCACCATCGACCAAGACGTCGCCCTGGCAGCCGCCGTCGACCGCGTCGCCTCCGCCAAGCCGTGGGTCACCATCCACAGGCTCCCTCGGATCCAGAACGTTCCCGCCGTCACCGACGACGACGCGGAGGCGCTCCTCTGGTACTTCGAGGTCATCAGACGCTACAACGATCGCCTCCGTGAGTTCGTCTGCTCCCTGCCTACACGTTCTACGCCACCAACGCCTCCGCCGTCGCGGCGTTTCTCCAGCTCCCATGGACGCACGCTGAAGGCCAGGGCCAGCCGAGCTTCAGGGAGCTTGGAGACACCCCTCTCAGCGTCTCCGGCGTCCCGCCCATGCCGGCGTCGTACCTCATGCCGTCGATGCTACAGGACCCGGCGGGCGAGTCGTATAAGACGATGATGCGTGTGATGCGCCGGAACCCGGAGCCCGATGGCATCTTGGTCAACACGTTCGCGTCGCTGGAGACCCGGGTGCTGAGCGCTCTCAGGGACCCCCTGTTCCTCCCCAGCGGCGACGACGGCGCGCGCAGGAGGACGCCTCCGGTGTACTGCGTGGGGCCGCTGATCGTGGGAGCCGGCGACGGCAAGACGAAAGAGAGGCACGAGTGCCTCGCGTGGCTCGACGAGCAACCGGAGCGCAGCGTCGTGTTCCTCTGCTTCGGAATCTTAGGCACGGCCACGCACTCGGCGGAGCAGCTCAGGGAGATCGCCGTCGGCCTGGAGAGGTCCGGGCACCGCTTCCTGTGGGTGGTGCGAGCGCCTCTTCCCACCGAGGGCATCGACCCGGGGACGCTGTTGGACCCGCGCGCCGACTCCGACCTCGGCGCGCTCCTGCCGGACGGGTTCTTGGAGAGGACCAAGGGTCGCGGCCTCGTCGTCAAGCTGTGGGCGCCGCAGGTGGATGTGCTCAGTCACAGGGCGACAGGTGCGTTCGTGACGCACTGCGGGTGGAACTCGGTGATGGAGGCGATCACGGCCGGAGTGCCGATGCTTTGCTGGCCTCTGTACGCGGAGCAGAAGATGAACTCGGTGGTCATGGTGGAAGAGGTTGGCATCGGTGTGGATTTGGTTGGATGGCAGCGGGGGCTGGTCAAGGCCGAGGAGGTCGAGCGCAAGGTAAGGATGGTGATGGGGTCCGAGGAAGGGGAGGATCTCAGAGCTCGTGTGGCGGCGCACCGGGACGCCGCGGCCGTGGCCTGGAAGGACGGCGGCTCATCGTGCGCGGCATTTGGCCAGTTCTTGTCGGACGTGTACAAGGACAACCATGTACATGTACAAGGTCAAGATATGGACTAGTGGTCGCAATGGCAAATTCAGTCAAAGCAGAAATGCTTTCCTTGTATGGCTGTGTGTATGCTGTGGTATGTAGAGCAACTTATTAAGATCCATGGAATAATCTCTTGTATGCTCAGAGCAAGACGAATTCTATTTCCGGAAAAAAAAAAAAGAAGGATAACCCTTCTGAAATCTGAATCAGCTTCTTCAGAAGAGCCCATGGCGTTGTCGTGTTGGGCTCAACCTCGCACACAACTTCCCATCGTTGTGGCCCAAAGGTGTTGGATCATCAAAAGCCACATCTGGCCTAGGTGAAAGGAGATTCGGGCTCGGATCTATAGGCCCGTCCTCATCTTGGCACTCGTTCCCGGCAGGCAACTTGCTGGACCAGACTCGCTCAAAGGCCTCTGGAACAACTTGGTTACCAGACTGTGGAAGAGGCACTCTGATTTTGATCCCACAGAAAAGCAGGCCCATCACTTGAGATAAAAAAATTGGCCTGTCACGATGTGCAGGTTCATGCCACTTGAGTCAAGTCTGGAAACCTCTCGTATAGCTACGACAGACAGAGGCGAAAACAGAGCAACTTTTGTATTTTTTTAGGGCTACGCTGTCGCGGTCGCGCTCATCGACCTCACCTTGGACCACGACGTCGCCCTGGCAGCCGCCGTCGACAGCGTCGCCTCCGCCAAGCCGTCGGTCACCATCCACAGGCTCCCTCGGATCCAGAACCCTCCCACCGTGGCGGACGGCACGGAGGCGCCCCTCCGGTACTTCGAGATCCTGAGACGCTACAACGATCGCCTCCGTGAGTTCCTCTGCTCCCTGCTGCAGGCTCCCCGGAGCGTCGTCCACGCGGTGATCGTGGACGCGCCGTCCGTCGACGCACTCGACGTCACCAAGGAGCTCGGCGTCCCGGCCTACACCTTCTTCGCCGCCAACGCCTCCGCGGTCGCCGTGTTCCTCCAGCTTCCCTGGATCCGCGCGGAAGGCCAGCCGAGCTTCAGGGAGCTCGGACACGCCCCCGTCAGCTTCTCCGGCGTGCCTCCTATCCCGGCGTCGTACCTCATGCGCGAGATGCTGCAGGATCCGGAGAGCGAGATGTACAAGGCGATGATGAGCGCGATGCGAAGGAACGCCGAGGAGCCCGACGGCATCCTGGTGAACACGTTCGCGTCGCTGGAGCCTCGGGCGGTGGCAGCTCTCCGGGACCCGCAGTCGACTCCGACGCCTCCAGTGTACTGCGTCGGGCCACTGGTCGCCGCCGCTGGTGCTGGCGCGGAGGCAAAAGAGAAGCACGAGTGCTTGGCGTGGCTCGACAGGCAACCAGAGCGCAGCGTGGTGTTCCTCTGCTTCGGGAGCACAGCCGCGGCCACCCACTCGGAGGAGCAGCTCAGGGAGGTGGCCATCGGCCTGCGGAACTCCGGCCACCGTTTCCTGTGGGTGGTGCGAGCCCCGCTGCGCGGCGACGTCGGGAGACTGTTCGATCCCCGATCGGACGCGGACCTCGACGCCCTCCTGCCGGCCGGGTTCCTGGAGAGCACCAGAGACCGCGGCCTCGTCGTCAAGCACTGGGCACCGCAGGTGGAGGTGCTCAGCCATAGGGCGACAGGCGCGTTCGTGACGCACTGCGGGTGGAACTCGGCGCTGGAGGGGATCACGGCCGGCGTGCCGATGCTTTGCTGGCCGATGTACGCGGAGCAGAAGATGAACATGCTGTTCATGGTGGAGGAAGCCATGGTCGGCGTGGAGATGGTTGGGTGGCGGCAGGGGCTGGTCAGGGCGGAGGAGGTGGAGGCCAAGGTGAGGTTGGTCATGGAGTCCGAGGAAGGGGACAAGATCAGGGCAAGCGTGGCTGCGTATAGGGATGCCGCGACCGTCGCCCGGAGGGCCGGTGGCTCATCGCGCGCTGCGTACGGCCAGTTCTTGTCGGACGCGGCCAGACTCGGAGCACGTGAGTAGACGCGCACGCGCTGGATGCATTGCTGATTGCTCAATTTTCCATCATCGTCGGTTGTGATCAATGTTTTTGAAGGCAAAACTGTGGGGGAGATCTCCACAGGTTGATAATTGAGATGAAACTGGGATGCTTCCTTGTCTCTGTCACTCTGTGGACTGTGTGGTAGCTTGTTTAAGCTTACAACACACTCTCTCACAGAGCCAGGAATGAAGGGTAGGAGAAATAGGCTTGAAAACGGACCGGACACATCACTCTCGCCCTAAATTCTGACATTCTGCAGTTATCTTGTTCATTTTTTTTTTTTTTTTAAATATTATTAAAAGTCAATGAGAAACACAACGTATTGTTGAATATGAAAATTACAGATAGCGATGAAATTACATGAGTTATAATTTTTTCATATAAAAACAGAATAAATATATGTTATTCCACCCGTTGCATTTTGGGGCTTTTTTTTTTCACTAACGTTAGGGAGGGGCATAAGCCCCTGCCAATGATAGGATCTGTTACTGTTCTAAAATTGACAGTTACTTATCCCATTTATTTGCCCAATTGTTTGATGCTGAGAACAAAATTATTACCAAGCAAAAAGAAAACTTGAAAATCTCAGTGAAGCATTTAGAACGTTTTTCTGAGTCATATATCTTGAGTTGGCATTTAGCAAAAAGCTTGAAACTTTGCTTCCTTTAATCTTGGATTTACTTAGAATATGCTATATATCTTTACTCAGTGTGTATGAGCGTGTTGTTTGTCACTAGAACTGGAATCTCAATGTGTCACTCCTATATTCTTGATGAATTGTGTTGCATCACGTGGAACAGGAAAGTCTTGATAGAGGAAGGGGAAGGCAAGGTGGAAGACCTTGCATCATGTTTATTGAAACCAGTGCTAAAGTTGGGTTTAACATTAAGGTATGCTTCAGAAATATAAACTGTTACCAGATAGATTTATAGCTTGTGGAAAAATTTTGAGTGCTCCCTGTCATTTAAATTAATTTTATTGTTAAAAAACACTATATTGTGTGACTTCTGTTACTTGGTTTATGAAGAGTGGTGGCATTCATTAAAGGCTATCTGTTTTTTTTTAACTCATGTGAGTGTGATTTTTTGAGGACATCTAAGTCAAGATGACACCAATCTCAAGCTAAACATCAGAAAGGCAACAGCAACTTTAGAGCAGCTGCAGCATGAGCAGCTACATTGCCATGGTAGAAGAGTTGTCTATGTTCGGCATAAGAGCACTATAGAGTTCAATGATAGTTCAGAATAAGTAGGTACAGAGATAGTATTACAGAGATAGTATTATCTATAGCATTCAATGATAGTTCTATGATGTAATTCTTACAAGTACACTTTTCCACATCCGAGGGTTGGTATTATCTATCTCACATTTCTTAACTACATGAATTTTAATGTAGCTGACATGAAAAAAAAAGAAATTCATGTCACATTGCTATGTGTTGTCTGAACTCCTATGTTGTTATTTGAACTGCCATTGGGTGGTATTTATGAAGATAGTTGCCTTGAGTTTAAGGATGGTTCAATTTCAGAGCACTCAATCAATTGGCTTGAGTCGATAATGGTGGTTTTTATGTACATTTTTTAAATAAAACCATAAGAACGCACGGGCACTATACTAGTGTACTTAAGTGCAAGAAAATCATACTAAAATAGTGAAATCCTCGAAAAGGTTAAATTTCAAAACAATTCGCGGGACATGGGTCATATTTTCAAAGGCATGTGAATTGAGGGTTATATTATGGGAGGCGCGTGAATGGCGGGTTAGATATCTAAATTTCTCTAGGTCCCACTGGAGCCCATGGACACACCACAAGACTGCAACGAGGTGCTTGCTATCATCCTAGAGATGCCTAGGTCGCGATCTCCACCTCCACGGCGGGCTGCAGGCGGCTGGCGGCCGCATGCAGGAGGGATCTCGCTATCGCCATGAGCTGCTAGCAGCGGCACACATGGCGTCAAGGCGAGTGCGGCTTGCGTGCTCAGTGTATTTTTGTGTAGATTGTTTTGTTTGTATTGTGTGGAGTATAACATTGTGTACTTGGATGGTATCCAGGTGGGGTGACAAAAGACCAGCGCATAGAAGCTAGTGGACGACAATGGTGGTAAGGGGGCTTCAGCCCTCCATCCCCCTCCCCCTAAAAAAAAAAATAAAACACAAATAAAACCCGCTCTCCCATGGCAATAGTGCGTGTCACCTGCTCCCTTTATCATTGAGTAAAATGCACCGTAAGTGTATGGACTTTTCTCGCTGTGTCAAATAGGTCCATGGACTCTCAAAATGCACAACTGGCCCCATAAACTTGTTGTTTGGTTCACTGCAGGTCTGATCTTGCCTGGTCAAGAATTGCTTGCCCGGTTGGGCTAGCCACGTGGGCAAGACCGTTGCCCAAGATCACGTGACCGACGCAGCTGGCCTTCACTCAGCTCGGCTGTGGCGCGCCTCCACTCAGCTCGGACGTGGTCGTGGACTGCACCGGCCGCCATGGCCTACGTACGTCGAGGCTGATATGATGGCGCCGGTATGTGCACCATGCACGTCCATCGGTTCGCGGGCGATGATGCGCACGACATCGTCGTCCTGGCGTTCGGCCTGACGCTGGTGCAGGACCTCGCCCATGCTGTCCGTGCAGAGCTGCAGGCCACGCGCGGATCCCCGGCATCAGCATCGCGCTCTCGGGCTCTCCGTGCACCTGCACCACGCCGTCGCCGACGGCCAGGCCGTGTCACGGTTCATGGCTAGCTACTTCCCGAACGGATGGATGAACATGAACGATGACATGTTAGTATTTGATTTTGTTATTTTTCTTGCTGGTTGTTGTTGGAAAGCACCAAATCCTATATCTCCACATTTTCTTACTTCACACGGATCAGTGTTTCTTCTAAGTTGCTCATGACTCCTGAGGAAATTGGATGGTAAGTTGTCGTAATTTCCCATCCTATATAGCAAGTCTACCATAATTATAATATCAAATCAACTTAAGTTCTCGTAACTATTTTAAAATTCACCTCATAACACTATAGTAAATATTTTAAAACTCACCTTATAACATTATAGTAATTCACATTCAAGGTTTATTCTCATAAATCGTACTAAATTCTTGTACAAGTATTCGTAGTACAAAATTCTTGTAAATATTTATAGTACAAAAATCTCATAAATATTTATAGTGGAAAATTCTCGTAAATAGTTACAGTATAAAATTCTTGTAAATGTGTACAATACAAATTTCTCATAAACCTTCACAATAGAAAATTCTCGCAAATATCAAGTGTTTAAAATTCTTGTAAATATTTATAGTGTAAAATTACTAATTATAGTAACCAGATATGCTAATTATGCTTACATCGTCACGAATGGTCAGCAGGTGCCGTGACCCTGGGCAACGTGCTTGCCCGGCTAGGCAAGCAATTCTTGACTAGGCAAGATTGGACCTATGGTGAACCAAACAACAAGTTCAAGGGGCCAGATGTGCATTTTGAGAGTCCATGGATCTATTTGACACAACGAGAAAAGTCCATGGGTCTACGGTGCATTTTACTCTTTACCATTTTAGCTCTATGCACAGGAATTTTAAACTAAAATTGGTGGACAATAAATGAAAATGATAGAAATAGACATATAGATATATTAAAAGGTGAAAATGACAACTAATTTAAAACAAATATAGAGGGCTAGAATTACTGTTTATTAAAGGTTGTAGGTGCTACTGAAGAGAACCCAAGAGCAATATCACCGGGGAGCTAAAAAAAGAGTGACAAGACTTTAAAAAATTAACTTAAGATAACTCTAGAAATTTAATAGACTGAGGAAGTAAGAATCGTAGGAATAAAATAGAAATGAAGGGAGAAAACAGAGAAATACAAAATACGCGAAAGTTACAGGAAGTGGTTGAAATATGGAGATAGAAAGTAAAAAAATGTGGTTAAGAACACCAGTATCAAATAAAAATATTTTTAACCCTTTCGCTACACACCCGTTTGTTCTGCTCACACTCTCTGCCGTTCCTCCAAAACTCCATCGCGTCACGCTCTCTCTCAGCGGTCAGCGCCGTTCTCCATCGGTTCCTGTGGGTGGTTCGAGCCCCTTGGTCAGGCTGTGGGCACCGCATGTGAAAGTGCTCCAGCTCCATGCTTCCGTCAGAAGGCCATGCGTGTGTTCATGAGTCATGACAGCACTGCGGGTGAAACTCGGTGCAGGAGAGGATCGCGGCGGATGCACCCGCTTAATGTTTTGCTGAATCGATTGGAATGCGTTGTTGCTTAGTATGCTTGTACGATGTGGTAGATTGCGCAAGCTATGTAATGTTATTGAACAAACACTGTAATCAACTGTAATGCATTGGTACTACCACTTCCTAATGCATTCACCACCGAGTCGCAATGGCCAATGGCAGAACACGAAACTAGCCTCACACAACAATACCATGTGCTACCGAATACTGATGATGCCGCATATACAAATACGCCGGGTAATCCCTTGAGCGAACAGGAACAGAAGCACAACCATTCCATCAGCTCCCGCCTCTCAGTAATGTTAAAAATAAAGCCATAACCATATGTACAGCGATGTTTAACATAATGACTCCCGGATCAAAGATGAACACAACAATTAAGATTATCCACAGGTCACAGGCCTAAAATCAATGGCCATATAGGCCGATAACCGCACTAAATAAAGCAACCTAATCAGGCAAACTACCCTCTACCAAAGTCTGACCATATCATACACATCTTTAGGCTTCATGGTAACGAACCAGCTTGCGCTCCCACCTGAAAGATGACCCAACGAGAACCGCATCTTCAGAGACTATGTGGACACTGTTTCTGTCTGGGCAGCTGCCGATAATCTTCCATTACTCTCAGGCACAGGTGAGCCATGAACCTGAGCATCCTTCATTCCAGAATGATTGCCTGCAGCATCTATCTCACAATCTGAACTGAGCTCTTCAGACTGGCTAGATGGAGATGCATATATCAGGTTCAACATTGCGTCACCGCAGCCACCCAACTCAATCGAAGGGCAAGTAATGCTGCCATCCTCATGGACAGACTCTTGTTGAAGCAGCCGGTTCTTGAATTTATCTTCAGGTGTGCTGTCTGACATGTTTCCTTCACGTATCTTCTGACAGCAACTTAGGCACAGCTTGAAAGGGCACGTTGGGCAGCATCTCAAGAATTGGCTCACAGGGAGCTTACAGTTATTACTGCTTTCAGAAAAAATCAACAAAATACCATTAAATGAGAAATTGCAACAGAAAATAGCAGTTGACAAATACATCATAAGGCAGCATAATCACTACCAAAATGCATATTAGATTATTAGCTTAGAAAAAGGCTAAAACCCTGAAAAAGAAAACCGAACTCTCTAGGATGATCAATGTAGATACTTCAATGCAAAAGAATCATAAGGGTATCATAATCCTTTTAGCATACACACAGTTAGGTAACAGGCAGAAGACTCGTATATACAACATAAATATATGAAGATGTGTAGATAACTGACAAAATTGGAACATAATACTAAGCTAGTGACAAGACAACCATTAGCATGCAGATTAACATTTGCTTGACCAATGAAATATCTAGCTGCACGTGCAATTACTTGATTTATTTCATGCTCACCACAAGTATAAGAGTAAAATGAACCCGATCCTTAAACTTTTTCCAGTCTCAGTGAGGATCTGAGTCCTTATACATTTAAATTGGTTGCTCTAGAGCGAACCATTTAAAAAAAGGACCTAAATCCCAGTTTTTGAGAGTTTATGGACCTAGGTAAAAATACCAAAAAAAAAAGTGAACCACTCAAAAAAGCTCAAGGACCCCAGTTACATTCACTATGTATAATAACACAAAGTGAAGGGACAAAACTTACTAAACTAGGAGTTACTAGCTGATAGCAACATAAGAGATCAGATCTTACCAGTTGAGTGATTCGCTCTGACCATTTTCAGCAACCTGGACGCGGACATTTGATATTTTTGTTCCTAAAATTAAGAGTAGACAGTTAGACTATAAAAAAAACGAGCTTCAGATTTTTAAAAAGTACAAACAAACCTTGTATTTTAGCTTCTAATTCCAACTCATCAAGCTGCTCCTGGTCAAGTTTTACAGGTAAAAGCTTGTAAAATTGATGGTTGGAAATTTTTATGCTGAGTATCTTCCTTTCACCACTTGGCGCTTCCTGGAGATCCAAGTCATAAAACCAATAAATAAATAAATACAACAATAAAATACCATTTTAATTGCTTTACGCTGAGTTGAAGAAAGATCACCTTATGCGTAGCACCCTTGGTATGACCAAGGCTGCATGGTTTACAATTGCAGAGACCACGGCAAGCTGGACAAAGAGCCTTTATATCCTTCCTGGACAGCTTAGAATACCTGCATGGTGCAGTGTACTAACAGTCAGGGCCATGATTTACTAAAAGCACACATAGAAATATCAAGGATTTGAAATCTAATTAACAATCTCCTGACACAAAGTCAGATAATCCATGTAAAACCCAAAATTAACTACTGAATCATTTGTTCCAAAGCTCCAAATAAATCAAACAATGCATCTCAAATTTAATGCATTGGTACTTTTGCAATTTCCATTATCTCAAATATAAGTTCAACCATTATTCATCAGCTGCACTTCTCAACTAAGAATCTTCAGCAATCAAGTAGCATTGTTATTGTGATTAATTATATCTCCTAATATTTGATTTACTCACTTTATGGTAGCTAAGTTACAGCAGACAAGTTATTGTAGGTATTCCTTGGAAAATACATAAAATCAGTATGAATGCATTCATGTACAAACAGTCAACAACAAAGATGACAAGCCAGTTCACATAAATGCAATGTAAAGAAGGTAAAGTTGTCAATTCAATAACTAACTTCAAAAATGTTTTCTAAACAATCTAAGCTCCCTAAGGGCATGTTGGAGAGGAGGGATATTAAATCATAGGTTTTAGTTCCGGCCGGTCTCCTACAAAACATTTCCTAACTGAGTAGCAACAGAACAGTCACATACATGTTCACAAACTAATTTAAATAAGGAGCTGTGATCTTAAAATACACTGGGTCTTCCAATCTAGAGTTTAAGCAATACAAAATTTGTTAAACTAGTATGAAAATGTAATATGGTGATATCAGACAGCCATCTGCAGTATATCTGTTTATGCACATGAACAGCCATAGTACCGGAACATAAAGATAAGCATTATGTGGCACCATCTTTGGTGCGACGAAGTAATTTATGCAAAACTCCTCAAGGATAAATCTAAGTTAATCTCCTCAGCAGTATCCTCAATCACATCAAAAATATATAAGCACTAGAAAAAGAATAGCTCCAAAGTAATTATCCTATGATATTTGATTGGGGGGATTGCAGGCACAGTAAGGGTCCATATATTATATTGTACATCAGAAATTGATTATAACTAATATACACAATGATGAGTTAGAAGTTATACGCAAAATAATTTAACATACATGGAAAACACAGGATAAGCACAGCTACATGGAAACAATAGTTCACAAACTAAGCAAATCTGTCTCCAATCTCTACTTCTTAATTTAACAGAGTACAGACCTAGAGTTGGTTATTATGCACAACTACACAGGAAAGTAATTTGATGGCATCAATAAAAGGCATAAGCCCCCCAGGTGCACCTCTTCAACCACTATACCAAGATAAATAGTGAGGTAATCTCTTATATAATTAATAAATTGCAAACTATCAAGTTCACATTACCACATAGTTGAAACTTTAAAAGTTTGAACTTGGTGTGCAATTTAATCATACATCCCTGATGCACTGACTAAACATGAAATTAAAGCAATGGCAAGCAAATGAATGACTAACCATTTATTAATGCAGCTGTTACAGAAATTCTTATCACAGTTCTTGCAATTGGCAACACGCGCTGCCTTCTTGATCCCGCAGCGGTGACATGTTCTTGGTGCTGCTTTTGCCATACTCATTGTGCGAGGAACAACCTAATCCCAAACAAACATCAGTAATAAGCAAAGACCCAACAGAAAGCTAAATAATGAAGATCAAACTGTCAGTCATGAACAAATGAAGATTAGCTGGGTAACCTTCACAGGACCAACAGGCAATGGCTCAGCATTCTTGGAACGATAGCACCTCTGTACAGGTGCAGTCATTTCTACACCAACCTTGCTAGTAACAGGGCTTGACAGTGCTGCAGGCCCACTGCTACCTGGCGAGATCGTCATCAGTCCGTTGGGGAGATCCATGGTCTGGCGGTCAGTCGTGGCAGCCTGAGGGGACATCGGCGGATTGATGCTCCTCCTGCCCTTCCTCTTGTTCTTCTGCCTCTGAAGAGCAACAGCCAGGATCTCCCCATCCGCTGGTAGCTTCTTGGCGCTCTTGTTAGCCCTCGCGTAGTGGTACTCACAGAAGCTAACAGTTGGGAGTGCACGACCCGAGCAGCGCCACTTCTTCCCATCGCTGCGACGGCAGCGGAGGTGGTCGGGAACTGGCGGCGGAGAGTCACCACGCTCCCCGGACTTCCGCCGGCGCCGGCGACGCGACGGCGCAGGGGTCTCCTCTGCTTCATCGTCGGGAGTGGCCGCTCGCTTACGGCGGCGGGTGCGGGAAGGAGGGGACGGAGGGGATTCCTCAGCATCACCTTCGGTGTCGGAGTCCCCGCCCTCCTCTTCTCCGTTCTCGCCGCCCGTCTCAGCGGCTTCCTCTTCACTCTCGCCGTCTGTCTCGGCGGTGGGCCCCTCCTCATCCTCGCCGTCGGACTCCTCCGCTTTGGCCTTCGGATCGGCGCCCTTGGCATCCGCTTCGCGGTCGGAGCCAGTCTCGCCGCCCTCTTCATCCTCGGCATCCGAGGCGTCAGGCTTCGCCTCCGCCTCGGTGGGTACGGCTTCAGCCTTGGCCTCGCCGCCGCCGGCTTTGGCCTCAGGCTCCGCATCCATCTCCTCCGCCGCTCCGTTCTCGCCGCCGGCTTCCTCGTTAGCATCTGCATCCATGGACTCGGCGTCGCTCTCAGATTCGTCTCCCTTGGCGTCCTCGCTCTCGGCGCCGGACTCCGCCTCCGCCTCCGCCTTGGCGTCCCCCGCCACGATCTCGGACTCGACGGCTTCCTCCAGCTCGGGCTCCGGCTCGGGCTTGGCGGCCTTCGCTCTCCCCTTCCCCCTCCCCTTCCCCCTACCGCGGCGCGGCGGCATGGCGGCGGGCGGCTGGCTAGGGTTCCGGCGAGTCGGCGGATGGGATTGCTAGATCGAAGTGGTGCGTGTACTGTGGCTGGCTGGCTCGGGGAGGAGAGGGCGGATGGGTTAAGAGGGCTGCGCGCGGTGGGGCCCGCTCTCTGACTAGTCAGAGGCACAGCGTCGGACGCGAAAGCTTTAACGCGGCGGGGGGCGGTTACTGGCGATTCGAGAGCAGCAGGAAGTTATTCAAGGGCCGTGGTGGGCTGCGCCGGGAGCGGCCCAGCCGTGGGATGGAGGTTGGGTGGCTGAGATCGTACGATGTGCATTGATGGCAGATTTTCTCTTTTTTGAGAAATCATTTATTTATGGGGGATTTTTGGACTGGGTATATAGAGAAATTATTTACTGGCGATTCATTCAGTGGTGAGCTGCGCGTGATCTGGACCGTGTTAAATCTGAATCGGACGGTGGCAGAGTAAAGAGTTTCCCCGTTTGAATCCGTTTCTTGTGGGAGTTGTACCAAAAGCCCAGTCCATGAAACATCACGGTCTTGCCTACTCTACGGAGAAAGCCGATGGGTTTGGGCTTACCCTTCAAGAAAAGCCCACAATCCAGCCCAAGATTATCTGCCGGCGTCACAGAAAGGCAAAGCGCCGGCGATGGTACGTTTTATTCTAAGATCTCGAGGTACTTCGAAGTTGACATTGTTTTATTCTCTCGTAAAAGTTTTGCGTATCTAGGTGAATTCCCCGCGCGTTGCCGCGGAAATATAAAATTAATTTTAATAATTCAATTAAGAGAAATATGATGTAGATTGTAGAAGAATCAGACGTGATGTATGAACAAATATAAGAAGTATATATATGTGTGTGTCACATGTATAATAAATTTGTTCAAGGACATACAAAGGCTTATCAATTTTCTGCAATGAACTGTGGTCAGGTGAATAATTGAAGATAAAGAAAATGTATAAACTTCGACTGAATGCATGATCCTGTCATCCAGCTTCATGAACCCCGGCCACCGTTGAGGGTCGTCTCTCCACGACTTAAAAATATACATATACATATAGCTGCCCGGCGTTGCTCCTCCGTGTGACCGTGTCCGCCTCGACGCCGGCAAGGGAGAAGTCGAGGGACACGACATAAGCGACGTGTAGAGCGACAGAGGACGGTGACTCGATGAGCTCGAAGGCTTCGTCACCTAGCAGCTACATGCGGTTGTGTGGCGCCATTCTGCTGTCGCATCGTCACCTAGCAGCTACATGCGGTTGTGTGGCGCCATTCTGCTGTCGCAGCCACAGAGGGAGGGCGGCGAGCTCGCTGGCTACGCACGCTAGCGCACGTGGTGGTGCACGTCTAACCATGGGTGTGTGCCAGACAGAGGGCGGCTGGTCGCTACCGCCGGCGGGCGCGTGCTCTCGGTCGATCACCGGCCAAGCTCAGCGGCGTCCGCCGACGGAGCAGCACGTGTCCGAGCTCGAGAGCCACATATGCCGGACGGAGGACGCGGCCACCAGCCTCGATGTCCGCTTCCACTTCCTGTCTGTCGTCCATCCCCGACGGACCACACGGCCGGGCCTCGTGGGGTTCATCTCCAGGGTCGGTGCCATGGATGATCTTGTCGGCAAGCCATATGAATCAACAGATGCGGAAGGTATATAAATGCGATCAATCAACCCCTCGACTTCTTGTTCCGTTTCCTAATGCATCATCAAAAGGAATATGAATGCTCACGAGGACGGTTCATAGTCCTGTTCCGTTTCCCATGCATCAATTGGTGGGAGGTGGGATGCGTATATTGATGAGGCCTCGGCTGGGCTGGGCATGCAGGAGGACTACGGTACCGACGGAGCGTTTGGGGCTGGCGGCGCTTGCGGTGGAGGATCAAATCGGGGCTGGTTCGGAGCGGGCGTAGGACGGACTTGGTCTTAGGATAGACCGGATCGGTCATAACGGAAAAAAACGAAAATCTTTGATGTGGCGCGAGGAGAGATCAGATAATTAGCTTAGTGGGGTTTGTTTATATAGAAGGTATAGATACCACTAAAAGGAATCAAATCATATCGTCAGCGCTAAACAACCTGGGACCGCTCCTCCTAATTGCTGCCCGCTCGTGCACGGTGCACCGCCAAAAGAAAAACTGCCGTTCGGGACGCCACTCGTGCACTAAAGGCCCTGCCTCCACGACGCCCACCTCGCCCTCCGCGGAACCGCCGTCACACAGCTCTCCCCGCAAGCTCGTTCGATCCCGCCCGCACAACCGCAGAAGGCCAGAAGCACGACACCCAGCTCTCCCGGTCGTGGCGTCCTGGAGGCGAAGCGGCGTCCGAGCGGAGGAGGTGACGAGGCGGAGCGGCAACGACGTCGACGAGTCTGCGTCAAGAACAGGTGGTGCGCAGCGGCGACGTCCCGGAGCGGCACTCGAGAGCAAGCCTCCTAGCGTTCCCCACTCGAGCTCGCTCGCCCACGCCTCAGCCAATACTTCTCGCCGTCGCACGCGCACCATCGTCGCCCTCAACGTCGCCAGCTGTAGCCAGTTCAGCCCTGGTACGTCGCCGGCCGCCGGCAGTTCAACCTCCAAGGGCGGCCGCGGCACGACCAACAGCAGGTGTGACGACCCATTCTCTTCCTCTACCACTCCCTGGTGCGGTTTCCTCGAGGCCGCCACTGGACACACCGCTGCCTCCACGACCTTCTCTGTCGTCACGCCGTGCGCTCGCTGCCTCCATCGTCCTCGTAGTGGGATAAGGTTTGAACCCTCCTTACGCTAGACTGATTCAGTTTATTTCTATCTCCAACTGTTGAGGGATGCTCTCATGGTGCTTGATGAAATGTCTCTTAAACCATTGCAACCTGTAGTCCAGCTAAACTGGGAATTACAGCTAACATCACAAGTTCTGTGCAAGTGTAGCTAACACAACAGCGTTGATAGTATGATAGGATTTGACATAGAGAAGTTTTTTGGCACTCCATACAGGAGCCATCCGTTTGAAATGTATAATGGAACAAATTGTTTCGTTTTTCCTAGATACAAATATATGCAGCTTGTTATTCAGGAATAGCATACTCTGTTCTGGCTTCAAGCAATCAATTTTGAATCCAAATGATGTTTGGTGCCATGGCAAATCATAGCCCCATCCATCTATTATTGTGTAATCAAACTATTTTCTAGCCTCATCCACCTGTTATTGTGTTCTACTGAGCTCTCCGGTGCCAATCATGCTGCTGATTGTTGTTGCCTACTTTCAATAGTAAGTAGATTTCCATGTCTATCTTCTCCTATCTGGCAATGGCAATTGGCATGGTCTCTGAAGTTTAGTTGCCTTCTAGCAGAATAGGATAGGAAATAAATAGCATTGTCTCGGCTGTCAGTATGTCTTGTTACTTTTAATTCTTAGAAGATGGATGCTTGAATTGCTCTGTGGAAGTTTAAATGAAGTCGATGGATGCTTAAATTGCTCTGCCTATTGAGTGTGTTTTTGTAGCGATCAATTAGTACTAAATTTGACTAAAAGGATTCAAATAGGATATAACTCATGAGCTAGAAATAATTGGGTTTCAGGGAATGGGTAGCATGAACTCTGAAACCTGAACTCTCAAGCTGCTATGATCTCTTAACTCAGGATTGTGCATTGGATTTGACAACCTGAAACTATGTGTTTGGTGAATCATTGCTTGCTAACATATATTCTCAAGGCTGAAACTAAATTCACATGTTGCTATGAGTATATGTGAACTAATTTAGGCTAACCTATATCTTCATAGAATATTTTAGTCAATCACACTGAGTTCACCTATTTATTCCATAATAGTGAGTCCTTTATGTTCAAATTTTTGTATTGTGATGTGCCCTCTCAAATAACATGAAGTACTGTTGTCCAGTAAATGCTTATGTGATCCTGAAAATGGTTGATCTAACAATTCTATAGCTTATTGATGCCAATTTTTTTATAGGACAATTCAGGAGGTGAACAACTGTTAGTATAACATACATATTTCCTAGGTTTGTTCAGATACTCTTTTTCTTTCCCTGAAGTTACTTTGGTTTAAGACTTCATTAATAAATGAAATTACCTAATGCTATGCGAGTTAAAAAAACATGAATCTGCCATGTCCCATTTTGTTGTAGCCATAATCAGATAACTATGGATCCATAGTATAGTGTTTCGATTGGTCTTTGTGTGTTCAACTGATGCGCATTTATGAAATTAGCACTTGCGAAATTATGTTTGGTCCCTTGGCGTCAAAAAAATAACAAAGTAAATTATGAATCTGACATCTATACCATCTCTATCACGCAACATCCATCGTGTACATCGATTTGCCCTATACGTTGCATACCCAACGCACGTTGCTAGTTGCATACCCGCACGGGCACTTAACTAGTCATTCGTATTAAGATTGAGAAATAGTGAAAGTTACAATGACACGCCACGAATGATGCACCAGAGGATACTATTATATGGAAGGCAAGGCATGAAATGATTTTTCTATCCTCTCTAGCAGAGTTTGACAGTGCACTGGTTGTTCCAAACAGTGCAAGGTGGGAATTCATTTCAGAATGTGATAGCCATCAAAGATCAATACCAAAGCCAATTCTTCATGATAGCATGAATCATCATGTCCTAGACAATATGGAAGACAAGGAATGAAATGATTTTCAATAACCATCAATGGTCCATACAAGAATGCAAGGAGCTTTTTTTTTTTTTTTCAAGGAAGCCAAATTGGTCGCTTTGCGAATTAGACCCAGCCTCTCCAATCATTTTGATCAATGTATCCAAAGTCTATAAATGATTCCCTTTTGGGAGGCATTTTCTTTGCCACTTCTTTGTGCCTTGAGCTCTGTATCTAGCCGCTATCATTTTAGGCTTCGGCTGTACTTCTTTTCGTTGTTTTCAATTCAATAAAATTACCTGCAGGGGTACGGCCCCTCCAGTTTCGTAAAAAAAAAAAACAGTGTATTTGTTGTTCTTCAAACTTCAGAGGGCTATCGAAGTGATCAGCAGCTGCAGCGTATGAAAACGGCACACGGTCACGGTGGCGACAGTGGCATGTGAAGAGCAGGACATGGCCAGCGCACCCTCGCGTGCCCGCTGGAGTCCTTGGAGATCGATGTGTCCGTGTGTGGTGTCCGTTGGGCCTTGGGAGACTGCCTTCACCTCGACATTAGGGGCTTCACCTCGACATTAGGCTATCTCCAACAGAGCACACCTCAACTGAGACCGATTCCACCTATATGCGCCACGCTACAGTGAATGAGCATCCCACCCAAAATAGACATACTCCAACAGCTAACTTAATCGAGCGCACGCGCCGCCCCTCGTCTCCCGGCCAAGCGCATGCGCCGCCCTTCGTTCTCCTGGCCGAGCGCCCGCCCTTCGTTCTCCTGGCCGAGCGCACGCGCCGCCCGCCTCCTCCCGGCCGAGCGCATGCGCCGCACCTCCTTCTCTCCCTCTCTATCACGACGCCGTCGCTCCCTCTCTCCCCTCCATCGTTGAGCACAGCGACTCCCCATCGCCTCCCTCCTGAATCCGGCGGTCGCGGGCGGCGAGGAGCCCTGATCCGGCGTCCGCAGGCGAGGAGGAGCTCGGATCCGCCGGCATGGCGGCGCCCCTTTTCCCGGCGAATCCGGCGGCGACGCCCGCGTAGATGGTCCCCACGGCGGAGGCCGAGGCGAAGGCCGAAGACGCCGCGCAGTCCAGGGCGCAGGAGCTCCGGCGACCCTGCGCGGCCTCCCGCCTATCTCCCTCCTCGGCGACCCCTCCCTCCTTCTGCAGCGGCGTCGCCTTCGTCCGAGGGCCGATCTTGGCGCTCGCGGAGTTGCGGGCCAAGGAACGGCCACAGCGGCGCCTCCTCTTGCTGTTGCGGTGGAGCCGGACGAGCCGAGGCGGAAGCGGTGGTGCCGCTGGAGGTGCGGCTTGCCGAGCTCTGTGCCGATGCCAACGCCGCCGCGCTCGCGCTGCTGCTCGTGGGCGGAGACGACACCGCGGCCCCACCTGGCCATTTGCGTCGAGGAGAGAGAAGGACCCAATTATCGGTCTTCTCTCTCCTCGGAGCCAAAAATGGCTGCTCCTTTCGGTGCTCTGTTGGAGGCGATTTTCATCGTCCAAACTACTGTGCCGATAATTTTTTATGTATGTGTCGCCTTTTGCGTCCGTCGTTGGAGACAGCCTTAGGGCCGGTGAACGTGCTGGGGCCTGCGGATAGGCAGAGCCCATCGCCGTTCGGTCCCACTTGCAGACGGACCAGATCACGAAGCAGCGGAAGGGCCCACACATGTTTTCTCACCAAAGCCCAAAGGCCCTCGAAAACTCCCTTCGTGCCGTCGTGGGCCTACGCGCCGCCGCCCGCTGGCAGCTATCCCCTCATTGCCGGCGCCGGCGCCGGCGCCGGCGGTCGCGCGCGCACAAAACTGTGGCGGAGCTACGTATGGGGCACACAATGAGCCCACGGCGAGGGAGGCGTGCGCGTCCCACGGGATGCGGTGGGGCCGTTGTTAATGTGTCACTTTTCAATGCTTTATTTGGTCCTTTTGTTCTAAGTTTTTTTTTTATGGATTTTGTTCTAAGTTTATGTTTATGAGTGAGATGGACCTAGAATTCTGAGAGTTCTCTTTTCAGTTATAGCGATTGGGACATGCTGTGTGACTGTCCCTTTCAACTGATGAGATCTTATACTAGGATCATTTGTCTAAGTCTGCAAACATATACTAGTCATTATTGAACTATACAATTTTGGGTGAGCCATTTATTGAACTATACAATTACATAAGGAAATTGTTTTTAATAATGCATACACCAGGCTTCCAAATTTCAGAATTAAAAAAGTCCAATAAAATTTCCTCATGTAATTGTTTTCTTTCCCTTCTTTTGTGATGTTCCTTCTACACATATCTTCTTTTGCTCGCTTCCTTCTGTCCTATATGTTTTTTTTCAGCTTCCCTCTTGTGCCTTCCATTTTGTTACTTGTTTGATGTTTCTCCTCCTTTTTATATGCCCAACATATATTCTTCTATTTACAGGCCACTCATTCTAAGCGATCTATTGTTTTCCTACTTCCTAGAGAACTCAATCTGTCTCATCAGTTCCATTTTAGTGTGTGACCAGTAGCAGAGCTCAAAGAGAATATGCATCACCGGTAAACAGCTTTACTTCAGGGCGTGGCGGCACCTGCAGGGCCTCCCTCGTCCTGTTCACTTTCCCGACCGCACCACACCACCACCAGGGTGCACGGTCGAATGCTTTGATGCAACTGATGCTGATGCTCCCTTTTCTCCCTGTCCCAGGTCTCACCTGGCCCACCAGAGCAGCTTGGGACACGGTGTACTCTGGTCCTGGATTTCAAGGTCTGGATAATCACAACATCCTCTCCCCCTCCCTCCTTGCGTAGCTCTTTGAAATTTTACCTCATGTCCAATGCTTGGCAATAGAAGCTCAGTTACATGTAGTTTCAGACTTTCAGTTTCAAATTGAGCTTCCCTTACATTCTACAGAAGTACAGATGCCAATGGAAGCTCCACGATATATATGGTGGGAGATTAAAGCCACCTGAATCAAGAAGACTGATTACAAGCTCAAAGGGACTAAGAAACCAGAGGTATGTTCAGATATGCACTGTCATCACAGAAGAAAGAAATGCAGCTTACATTCTTGTTGTACAGGTTAGGTTTTTTTTAAGATAATTGAACAGGTCAGGATACAGATTGCCATGATTCTTTAATTGGCAATACGGAAATATGGAATGCTTTCCTGGCTCTGTTCAGTGACTGTGATCCCAGCTCGTGGTGGTAACACGCGAACTCAGGAGACATATAATATTTCCATGTGATCCGTGTAGACAATAACTTCTTAGATCACCCAAGCTTCCACAGAAAGTGACCTTTCTTTCTTTTATTTTGCCCCCACCCCGCCTAGTTTCGGTCTCTTCGTCTTGTTCCTTTGGTGTTACCATTTGGATCCATGGCAGGCTCTTCGTCATACAGTGTTCTCCCTGTAAGTACTCCCAGTTCCCCAAATTACACAATTCAATTTCTTGCTCAATATAGATGGTATGTTTTATGCAGCTCTGGTACCACCAGTTTGACTCTTGCCACTCTTTCTTCCCCTTCTTTTCATGATCTGTAGGGCTATCAGAGTGAACTGACCATGGACAACGACGATGAACAAATTGGAGTTGCTAAAACTCAGGTTTACCCTCGTTGACCTTACTGAAGATATGCTTTAGTATTTTTATAAGCTAAATATTGTTGGCTGAATGATAGGAGTGCTGATTGCAGGGAAAGTATTGGGGCATTTTCATCTGCTGGCTTCTTGGAAATGGATGTCTATTTGGGTTCAATGGGATGCTTACAATTGAAGATTACTACGTTTACCTCTTCCCGGTATGAATGCCTACATGACTATTATTTCCATCTGTTTTCCATGTACCTTAATTTGCTGCAAAAAGGCAGTCATTAACTGATTTGATGCCTTCTGAATGCAGAAGTACCATCCAACAAGAGTTATTACTCTCACCTATCAGCCCTTTGTTCTCGCCACAACCGCCATATTCACGTATCATGAGGCAAAGGTCAATACTAGGGTGCGCAACTTGGCAGGATACATGCTGTTCTTCTTGAGCTCATTTGGAGTGATCATTGTAAGCCCTACTAATTACTGTCTACAAACACATACATGATCTTCACTTATTTGTTCTTGCTTTGGGTAGCTGGATGTTTTGTCTTCAGGAAGTGGTGGAATTGCCCCATTTGTTGGTGTCTGTATCATTGCTGCTGCTTTTGGCATAGCTGACGGTCATGTTCAAGGCGGAATGACTGGTGATCTGTCCCTGATGTGCCCAGAATTCGTCCAGGTGTCATTTATATAATCACTGTTGCAAAAACAATTTACAGGAAACATTTGTTCAGAATTTGTTTAATATGAACTTACTACTACACTGTTTGGTATGTTTGGATTTGGATTTTCAGTCCTTCTTTGCTGGCCTGGCTGCATCAGGTGCAATAACCGCAGCGTTAAGGTTCTTCACAAAAGCGGTTTTTGATAATTCCAGAGATGGCCTGCGGAAAGGAGCTAGTATGTGGCAACAATCAGATTTGCATTTACCTCATGATTTATAATAAAACCTACCATTACTGATGTATATGGATGAAACTAAATTGATTTCAGTGCTGTTCTCTTCGATCTCATGTTTCTTTGAGCTTCTATGTGTTGTACTTTATGCTTTCGTATTCCCGAAGTTGCCAATTGTGAAATTCTACCGTTCCAAAGCTGCTTCTGAGGGGTCTCAGACAGTCACAGCTGACCTTACTGCTGGAGGCATCAAAAGCCTGCCAAATCCATTGGTACCCACATGACTGATAGAAAATCTTGTTTCAGCTGAAATGCAACCTCATGATGCTGAATTTCTCGTCGATTGGTCAGGCTGACGAAGATCGTGTGTTTGAACGGTTGAACAACAAGCAGTTGCTGCATCAGAACAAGGATTACGCTCTGGACATGTTCCTGATCTATGTCCTGACACTGTCGATTTTCCCAGGGTTTTTGGCAGAAGACACTGGATCGCACAGCTTGGGTTCTTGGTAATAATCCTACTTTAATTTTTATAATTTATCAAGTTGACTATGTTCACCTCCTCCGTAACTGCAAATATCAATTGCCGTCTAGGTGAGTCATTATTACTTCCATTTCACAATTCAGGTACGTGCTTGTTTTGATTGCGAGCTTTAACGTGTCGGACCTAATCGGAAGATATCTGCCTCTGATCGAGCAAATCAAGCTGACATCCAGGACGGGGCTACTAATCGCAATCATCTCTAGATTCCTGCTTATCCCCGCATTCTACTTCACGGCAAAGTATGGTGACCAGGGCTGGATGATCATGTTAACATCGCTTCTTGGACTGAGCAACGGCCATCTCACCGTGTCCGTGCTCACCGAGGCGCCGAAAGGCTACAAGGTTGGTTATGAACATTTGAAACTGCCATTGTTGTTTGGAGCAGAGTTTGGTCAGGTTTATCTACATCGCTGGTGTTTTCACTGCAGGGACCAGAACAAAATGCTCTGGGGAACCTGCTGGTGCTTTTCCTCTTGGCAGGCATATTTGTTGGCGCTGTTTCTGATTGGCTGTGGCTCATAGGCAAAGGGTGGTGACCAAACATATGCAAGCGAGCAGATCATGCAATTAATAACTCAATAGTTGACAGAAAAAAACTAATAAGTGTATTTTTTTAATCATAATCAATACGAATGAATTTTGAACATGCTATGCAGTTGTCAGTGTTGAATAGCTCGATTTCTGAAGGATTGAACAACATTGAACATCGGGAGTTTTAGGACTAGAGTTTTTTTTTTTTTTTAATTTAGTCCTTTCTGAAAGATTTTTACAGTTGGAACTTCGGAGAAAAATTTGCCAAAACAAAAAGATCCATAGCTGCCATGACCTTTGGCGTCCAGGTTACACAGGCAGTTTCTTTTTCCCTTCTTTCTTTTTTCGTTTTTCTTTTCTCAGCTTGTTTTTCCTTCTACCTCATTTACCTTTATTATTCCATCTATTTTTTTCACCTGAATTTTCCATATAAAAAACCAAAACAAATAATATAATATTGCTCTTTTGACCCTTTGGGAATTACCCTTCATCTATCAAAGTTAGCGAGGTAGTTTTGATAAGGATCAAAACTTACCTAAGCCCTACCTAAAAATAGTTAACATGTTTACCATAAGAAGGGTGGACTCTATATTTAGTATGTGTTTAGCCCCTCCTAAGATTTTTCCTGGCTTCGTCGCTGGATCCAATAATCGAACCATGAGCTAAAACCTTAAGAAACTTGTTGTCTAATCTAATCTAAATAAATGTGTACAAATTGTACGCAATCGGTGCAATCTTTAACAATCTTTAACTCTACCAACACATGGATACTATGAAGGTTAAAGTTGTGATATATTTACGAGTAAACATTTCTATGCATAATAGCAGGAGAGGGGAAAAAAATCTACTGAAGGTAGTATTTTAATTCCATAATACAAACTTCATAGGACATTGTCAATTTATACCAATATTAACTTACATTATGGAGCTGTAGTCATCATTAAATATTATAGCTTTTACTTTCATAGCAGGGGCAACACATTGAATAGTCCATGCTTCCTCGTTTCCAATGATCGTTTGATAACTTCTTTTTTCTCCCATTGCAACGCGTAGACATATTTGTTAGTCATAAAAAAACTTCATAAAGGTGCAGAAATTGTACATAAGTTCAACATCACAATTCCCAAGCAGACCATAAACATGTCAGATACACACATCACACATCACAGGAGATGAGCAAAATTTTTAAGATTACATGCAAATCTCGTACACATTCCATATGTCTACACATGAAGTCCAGTCCTCCTGAGAAGAGTGTAACTCTGGTCATACTGCATGACTTGAAACCCCTCATGGTTACGGGATCGAAGTCCTGAAAAAAAAAAGGAAAATAACATGTTAATGTCGAATATGAAGTTGCAAGTTCCATGTCCTACAACAGGAAATACAAGGTCTACTCAAATCATAGATGCATGTGTAATAGGTAGATAATATAGAAACATTAGTTGAAGTAGCATTGTTTTTGAAAATGTATTATGGAAATTCATGTTGGGATCTACGGCATGACTTTTTGTGAAACAGGTTTGGTCATATGAACAACATGTCCAATGAAGGCAAATGTATAAGCAGTACATAATGTACTAGGAAAATGAACAAAAAGTTAGCAAGGAGAACAAGAAATGTCACCTCGCCATCCTTCGTGTAGCGGTGCTTCCTCTCATAATACTCATCCAGCAGGGAGTACCGTGCTATCCTGTAAAATTGTTAAACAAGGTTGTTAGTTCATACCAAATAAACAACTACTAACATAAACATCTAGATAAAGAATAGTAATAGATAAAAATGAAATAGCTAATTACTAACACAAACAGAAATTGAAACCATACAATAAAGTGAAGGCACAAATCATCATACCTGAACTGGATGCAAAACGCAAGTACGTGCATTGTGTCCCAATCTACCACATTTAGTGCATTCATTTTGCTCAGCGTCAGCTACAAAAGGGTATCCTTTTGATCGTTTCGTGCTACCAGGGATCTGATCCATGTCCATCTTGTACCTCAACCTCCTTCTAGTGCCACGTTTATCCCAATGACTCCCAGGATCTACAATGAATCGTGGCCCCAAGTATGGAGGCCACTCTTCCTCATCGCGGTAAGGCTCAAACCTAGGCTTCCAAGTACGAATCAGATTGTGCACACTGAATTCTTTGGGTATTTTGGTTTGAACATCAAGGTTATGAGCCCTACAAGCAGTCACATAATGGGAGCATGGAAAGTGATATTGATCCGGCCTGCGGCACGTGCATGAAAAATCCCTGATAACAACCTTGTGCTTCCGTGACTCACGAAGCTCACCATCCTGCATTGTCCCACCACCCTCAACTATATCATAAGTACCCGTGGCATGGTCAACACAATGATACTCCTGTGACGATGCCATCCCCTTTGCCTTGTCAAGGAAAAGTTGAGGTGTAGGTGCCCATACCTTTTGATTAATTTCAAGTTGTGTTGCTTCGGCATGTCGATCATTGAACCATGCAGCACACTTGTAGAAAGTGAACGCTACAATTGCAGTCACAGGCAATCCACGTACACCCTTTAGCAAACCATTCAAATACTCAACCATGTTGCTAGTTTGAAATTCATATCTCCTACCATCTTTGTCATGTGCCCTTGCCCATTTCTCCACATCTGGCATCAAGCTTCTTAACCAATCTCTACCTTCTGCATTTACTTTACACTTCAGCTCATCAAGCTTCTCCTCAAAGTAATTAACCTCAAGCTGCTGACAAACCTCCTCGAAAAGAGGAAAGTTATCCTTGGAACCATCCTTCTTGAATAAATTCTCAGCAAGGTGTCGAGTGCACCAACGATGGTGCACAGGTGCATGCCCTGGTATATGCATTTGAATGGCGCTAAGGATACCAGTGTGTCTGTCAGATATGACACAAACCTCCCTTCCCGGACCTATCACATGATTCCGAACAAGCCTCAAGAACCATGCCCAGCTGTCTTTGTTCTCCTTCTCAGCCAAAGCAAACGCTAATGGTACTAGGCAATTGTCGGCATCAACACCGATAGCAATCAGCATAGTACCTTGGTACTTGCCAAGAAGAAAAGTACTGTCAATTGAAAGAACGGGCCTACAATGCTTGAAGGCCTCCACACACTGACCAAAGCACCAGAAAGCTCGATGGAATATCTGCTTCCCATCCTTCCATCCATTCGGTTTAGGCACATACTCATAATGCATACCTGGATTCACAGCTTTGATTGCATTCAACAAGGCTGGCAAACGTTCATATGCCTCCTCCCAATCTCCATAAATCATCTTTAAGGCACGTTGCTTAGCCCTCCAAGCTTTGCCATACTGTATGTCAAACCCCCACAACATGTTGACTGTAGTAATGACAGATTTCACACGCATAGTGGGTGCTTGCTTCACTAAGGGAAGGATACGGGTAGCAATGAATTTCGAGCTTAATTGACGATGCTTCTCATCGAGCTCTGCAGAGCTACATGTGTGTGGGCCAACTACTCTAGTAATTCTGAACTTCTCTAAGTCCTTCACCTTTCTAGCACATACCCTCCAATCACAACCTTCCTTCTCACACTTGATGGTGTACCGCCTTTGTGCGTAAGAGTGCTTAACCCTGTATGGTCTGTTGTGTACTATTGCATACTCTCTCAACCACATCTTCAACGCAGACATGTTCTTGAACACAAGGCCCTTCTTAATTATCGTGCTAGCCCCTGGATTAGGTACATCTACTAACTCATCTTCCATTCCATGCGCCCTAGCCTTATGAGCTTGACTGAGATCATTGTAATCAGACACAAGTGGGTCACGATTAGGAAGCAACCTCCTAATCAACTCAATGTCACTAGCTGTCAACTCTCCAACCGGACGGTCATCGTCGGAATCAACGGCTCTGGCATCCTGGTAACTCTCACCATCATCCATGACCTGCACATCCACATTATTAGACGTTTTACACACTTCTTGAACATGGACTAAAGGCTCAACTTGAGCAATGTCATCAACCAGACCCTCATACAAATTGTTGGGATCCTCCCCATCATCAAACCCACTAACAGACATATCACCATCATCATCATTACTATGGTCACCATCTGACTGGGACAAAGGAAGCTCTAAAGGTACAAAACCAGCAACGGGCACATCAGCAAACTCAGGCACCACAACCACGTCGACTCCCTGATTTGATGCTGAAGGTTCAACCCGAGCAGAGTCATTCATATGCAATGATATCCCATGCGAGGAGGGATCCCTCAACACCTTCCGCACATACAAATCAAGTGCTCGAACCTCTGTCTCCATAACAACTGACACGTAGTTGTCCCATTCATCCTGACCACCGATTGGGACCAATCGTTTGATTCGTGGTCCCTTAGAACCAACATCAATAACCCCCTCTATTAATACATCATCTTCATTTGCAGTCCACTTTAGCCTCTGTCTCAATCGAACAAACAGTTCACCAAATGATGGCCGAGACCCAAATATCATAGACACATCTTGCATTCCATGAAACTTGACAGTACCGCGATCATTTCTCTTCACACTGCCTCCATGATACAAAGTTACTAGTCTGTCCATCTGTTTGAACAACAACAACAACAAAAAAACGATTGTTAAATCTGTTGATTTCAAATTGCAGAATGTATAAAAAACAGATCCAACGGCTACACTATTTTGATCTACTATATTGCTGAACTATAAAGTCAGAGTTAATAATACGATTCGTGCAGTGTTCAAAATGCACTAACAAATCAATCTCATACTCTTTAATAGTAAGATAAACCACACTAAAACCTCATGGAAAAACCCAGACTACTCATCAAATCCAGACGTGCATTGCAATACAGTTCACGGTAATGCACCTAGTCTACAAGTGAAACTAGGGTTTGTACACATCAAACAGACCAAATCAGTATTTACAGATCGGGAGAGGAGGAGAGGATACCTTGTTCTAGCGAATCTCTAGCTCTAATCGAAGTTTTACCACTCCATTTAAGAGATCCGAGGAGGGGGCGCGTGGGGGAGGGGGGGACAGAGTATGAGGAGCCGACGATGAACTGGAGGAGGCTAGGAAGAACTTAGAAATAGGGTCCCTCCGCGTGGGCGGCTGGCCTCGGCCATTTTGGCCCAGACCTCGGCGCCATGCCACTTAGCGCCGAGGTCGGCGCCACGTTCCACGGCGCCGATCCCCAGCCACGTCATGGCACGCCAAGCCACCATGTTCGCCGCCGGTGGCGGCGCCGCTTAACTGCGGCTTCCCCTCTTCGCGACGAGATGGACCAATGCTCCTGTGGTATCTCTGCTCCAGAGGCGGAGCTCCCCATAAGGCGGTCGAGCGGTGGCGGCCTAGGCGGCGCGACTCGCGCTGGCGCGAGAAGAAGGCCGACCGGCGCCTAAGCGAGAAGAAGGCCGAGCGGTCGACTAAGGCCCAATGGGCCATCAAGAATCAGCCCAAGTGAGAAGGTACCCCACAAGTCCACTCCATTCCGGCATTCCGTCTCTTTCCTTCGGCTCGGCTCCTTCCGTACGCAACAGAGCGCCGCACCGCCGCCCTAGCTGCCGTGTCTCGTCCCTGACTGCCACGGTGCCGCCCGCCCCTAAGCTTCCACTGCCCCTATCTGCAGGCTATAGCCCGCCGCGCCACCCCTAGCTGCAGCATTGCATCCCGCCGCGCCGCCGGCCCCGGGAGCAGAGAAGATGCAGCGCATGTTACGGAGGAGGGGGTGGAGGATGGTGTTGGTGAGCAGGCGCAAGCGCAACAGGTGAGTTCGTGGCGCTTGACGGCCGGTGGAGACGGCCAGGTGGAGATACTTGCCATGGCGAGGCTCCCGGTGTTCGACCTGCTGGTGCTTGTGTTGGTCCGCGCACGTCTTCAAGAATCCAGGGCGCCGGCGGCGATCTCATTGCTCACCACGTCATTGTCTACTCCCTCCCGTCTCCTGATCATCCCCGCTCAACTGGCCGCCCCCATCTTCGCGTGTTCCATGGGGGAGGAGATTGACTGATGCTTCCGTCCTGTGGTATCTCTCCTCCCTCCTGTCTCCTGATCAGCCCCTGTCACTGTTGGTCGCCTGCCCTGTATCCGCATGTGTCCAGGCACCATGGTACTTCGACATCATCACCATGGTATTTCGGCCGTGCGTCAACTCTGCCGACCTCACCGTCGGCAGCGAGTACGTGGCTCAGTGCTGACTGCTGCAACAGCAGAATTGGAGTAATTTCTTGATGAACAGCCAGATGTGCAGGTAGGATTCCTGAATTGAGATGCCGTCCATTTCTTTGAGACCAAATCCTTTGAACGACGCTAATAAGGTATCACAGCCTTGTCCCTAGTGATTCATATATTGCCAGTTGGCATGTGCTCTAGGCAACGCGGAAACTTACTCTGTTCTGCTTACGTGGATTATGCGCCATACAATTATGCAACGATTGGTGAGCATGGGTTGCCATGTGCTAATGGGAACCAAAGAGTTGTCCATGCATTGTTTCAACGATCCTTGAAAAAAAAAAATAGTGCCATGATTCAACGAACTGTATTTCTTTTATCCCCAGGCACAAGACTCAAAATGTTAAAATACTTCCCACTTGCCACTGAACAATGGGTATGTGTCTTTGTTATCACCAATTTTTTCTTGCCCAGCGTCATGGGTGGATGTGGATTGTGATCCCTATGCGGTAGAGTCAACATATGAAGTAGGCATCTGTATAATACTTCCATTGTGATCCCATCTGTATTTTCTGTTGATTCATCTAACCTCATCTTAGTCTTCCCCTGGGTGCTGCCTCTTCTTGTTTTTACCTTCCCTAGTCTGCTTCTTTATTTCCCTTGGTCGTCTGCTTATATGTGCTTCTCTTGCTTTTCTAGGTGTGATTCGCAGCTCATCATCTTAGAGTGTCATCACCATAAGTACTCTTTGTGTTCCAAGTGATTCGACATATATCTTTGTGTGATCTTTTCCTCTCATGTTTGTTTTCGATCTATAGGGCCATCAAAGTGACTACAAAACATGGCATACAAAAAGGAAGACCCTGCACTTTCTGCAAACCAGGTTTGTGTTAGCTCTCTCCTCAGTGAAATGGTACTTGTAACCTGGTCACTCAATATATTTTGGCTTCTGTAACAATGGTATATACTAATCACAGGGAAAACATTTGGCATTTTCATCTGCTGGCTTCTGGGGAATGGATGCCTCTTTGGGTTCAACAGCATGCTTACTATTGAAGATTACTACACATACCTCTTCCCGGTACGATATGCATCCTGTGTTGTTCTCTACTTAGCTCTCCAACTGTGTTGAAACTACTGATACAAAATGATGCACTGTTTTATGCTTTCTGAATTCAGAAGTATCACCCCACTAGAGTTGTCACACTTACATATCAACCATTCGTCCTCGCAACAACTGCCATATTCACGTATCATGAGGCAAAGGTCAACACTAGGTTGCGCAATTTGGCAGGGTACACACTATTCTTCTTGAGCTCATTTGCAGCAATCATTGTAAGTATGACTAATTGCATTAAGAAGTTCTTGTTTGAATAGTTAATCCACTATCATATCTCATATTTTCACTGATCTTATCTTAAACATTGCAGCTGGATATTGCAACTTCAGGAAGAGGTGGAATTGCCCCTTTTGTTGGCATATGTATAATTGCTGCTGCTTTTGGTGTTGCTGATGGTCATGTTCAAGGTGGGATGACAGGTGATCTCTCTCTGATGTGCCCAGAGTTCATTCAGGTATCACTTGACAAGAATCTTTTTTTTTTTTTTGGAAAGATTCAAGAAAAAACATTCTGAAGTAAGCTTGGCTCCTGTGTTGATCCATTTTATTATTTTCAGTCCTTCTTCGCTGGACTGGCTGCATCAGGAGCGATAACCTCTGCGCTGAGGCTTGTAACTAAAGCAGCTTTCGAGAATTCCCGAGATGGACTTCGCAAAGGAGCTAGTATGTTGAGACAACTGTTGATAAAATTACATTTGCATCTGTTTACTTCATCCGATATATTTACTTGGGCTACAATTTATGCAGTGCTCTTCTCCTCAATATCATGTTTCTTTGAGCTGCTATGTGTCCTGCTATATGCTTTCGTCTTTCCCAAGCTGCCAATTGTGAAATTCTATCGTTCAAAGGCAGCTTCAGAGGGATCTTTGACAGTAACTGCTGATCTTGCTGCTGGTGGCGTCAAAAATAGCCAAAATCCAATGGTATCTTTTTTTTAACTCCCAGAAAGTTTCTTATAATTGCATATGATCTGTCGAAGTTAATTTTGTTCATGATTTTTCAGTCCGTAGAAGACCCTGCGTGTGTGGAGCGTCTGAGCACAAAGCAGCTGCTACTACAGAACATTGACTATGCACTGGACATGTTCCTGATCTATATATTGACTCTGTCTATCTTCCCGGGTTTTTTAGCTGAAGATACTGGATCACACAGCTTGGGATCTTGGTACTGTACTATCTGAACTTGTGTAGTTCACTTTAGCAAACGAAAGGATCCACTCACGCCATGTCATGTCATTATGCAGGTATGCACTCATCTTGATTGCAAGCTATAACGTGTGGGATCTGATTGGAAGGTACTTACCCCTGATTGAGCAAATCAAGCTGAGGTCTCGTAAGGGGCTTCTAATTGCTGTTGTTTCACGGTTACTGCTCGTTCCTGCATTCTACTACACTGCAAAGTATGGCGATCAAGGCTGGATGATCATGCTAACGTCGTTGCTCGGTCTGAGCAATGGCTATCTCACCGTGTGTGTCCTCACTGAGGCACCTAAAGGGTACAAGGTCAGTGTATAGACGCTTTGAACTCAGCATGAGAGAATCACTGTTGTCTTTTGCTACATCTGATCGAGTTGCGTACATGATTGTTGCCTGCAGGGACCAGAACAAAACGCTTTGGGCAACTTGCTTGTGCTTTGCCTCCTCGGTGGCATCTTCTGCGGGGCCGTTCTAGACTGGGTGTGGCTCATAGGCAAAGGGTGGTGATCAGATCGTGTAGCACAAGCTCTTCCTATCCTTGGATTCTGTGATGTGTGGTTGCAATCAAGCGCCTAGCAGCATTGGGTTCATCTTGTGCCGAAGATTTCACTTCCAATCGCACTGACTGCATTTCTTAGGACTTCAGGTTTAGCTTACAGCTCTTTTTGGGCCATGAAGGGGTGGGAACAAGAACTAGTGGAAAGGGAAAAAGGCACGCTGGGTCTGGACTGAATTGTACTGAACATATAGTGCTGTGATGTCCTTGTGTACCAATTTGTATATCTCCTTCCTCCAGTTCTGTAGAGTAAAAGTTGCAAATATTATTCCACAAATGCCATGAGAGGCTTGAAACTGAATACACGGACTATCTTTTGATGGGAAATATATTCTACCTGATTGAAGAGCAGTTGTGTATACGGCAAAAAAAGTATACCCATAATTGAAGGCATCTGATACAATTATGCACAGCTACATATTGTCAGCATCGTTGTCGTTGATGACATACCTCTGGATTAGCTGCTGGTGCGTGCAAAATACCAATTCTTTGATCGGCAGGGAAACATGGTTTAGGCCCACAATTACGGCTGTGTAACAAAAGAATAAAGATTCTTGCTGAGATAAGGAACATCACATTCACAGGTTCACAGCGTTTGACTACGGAAAGGGTGCAGGGAAAGCTGTGACTGGGAAGCAAACTGATGACATAAAAAAAACTACTCCAAAGTGGCCGGCAAGGAAGAAAGGACAAGATGAGAACCTTTGAATCTAAGGAGCGACAATTATTAGCTTCGTGGATCTAAATAAATTTAGCTAATTGTTAGTTGAATACCTTACTAACAGCGCTATTTCACTAGTTGGACCCAAACTAGTTTATAACAGCTAATATGTATGTTACTTATTAGCTACCTAATTATTAGTAGCTTAGGAATCAAAACAGGCTCCTAGTCATGTGTGAACTAAGAGCATCTAAATATAAGTTTTGTATTTGATGTCGTTTACTGAAAGTAGGAATCAAAACAGGCTCCTAGTCATGTGTGAACGGGGCGCGAGAGGGAGGACACCGCGAGAGGGGAGCGTTTGGACGACAATAAGCTACTAGTACAAAAATCAAAACCAACTACTTCTTTTAAGCTACTAGTACAAACAAAACCAACTACTTCTTTTAGAAAAAAAGAAGAAAGAAAGAAATGCTAAGCTTTCAAAAGAAATGTTCCGTGTACTAGTAGCAAGTTGAGGGAGTGAATCCCAGTTTCTCAATGACGAGTGAGACTGCGGATGGCTGAGGTTAAGACTTCAAAGATATTAGCGGATTCCCGTCCCATCACGGCCGGTGTCGCTGTCCCCTCAGCATTTTAGGTCAAGTCGAACTTGGGAGCCTTTTCACTTTGGGCGATTATTCTCCCTGCGCAGCAACCGGCGATGGCACGAGCGAGGCCGTTCGAGCTCTTTCAGGCTTTTCTGATCTTGTGTTCGGAAGAACGGATATCTTTCTTCAGAGAAAACGGAGGAGTGCCTTTTATTGAGTTGCACGCTCTATATGCCACCATGGCACCGTCCCTTTGCAGAATGTAGCCAAATGATACAGCTAGGAGTAGCAGACGAGATCCACCGTGGCATTTGGGCCGACAGGCACCGAGATAAGATCGATTTTTGGCCATCGCTTGAGTCTTGACCAGCCACATCACCATCTGTTTAAAATCCTATTGTAATCTAACACCATGTTTAGCACGACGATATGTCCTTTCAAATTTGTATATATATATAAATAATATAAAATATAAAATATAAGCTGACACACGGATCCAAGTCAGATCAGATGTCACCCTCACGCGCGGAGGCGTCAATAATATTTTGTTTTCTTTCATCGCGATTCACGAGCTGAATTTGACACCGAGCGTGGGGACGGTGTGAACACCGTCCGATTAATTTCCAGCCTACCCTCAGGCAATCAGGCCATTGCGCCGCTGTTCCCACGCGCTAAGCAGCTAGCTTGAGCAGCCCGGGACTCACGGAACAAACAACAAACACACACGTTGCCCGCCCGGAGATGAGAGATTCTTCGGCGTCCCGCGCCTAAAATCCCAACTGCTATATAAACACCCTCGGATACTCGGATCAAGATACCCCGCGCTCGCTTAACTAACCACCGGCGTACCCGCGCACTCCTTGGGTCGCTGGTCGTTGCCATCCCCCGGCTTTCTCGGCAGCCGCCACCCGCTCGCTCTTGGGCTTGGGCGCCGCCGCCGCCGCGGACGACGCCGAGACTTCTTGGCCCCCGCGCCGGCTGGTGAGTTGCTAACCCTTCCTCCCATCTAGTCCCGTCGTCTCTCTTCCTCGGCTCTTCTCCTCTGCCTCTGTCTCTGGTGACGGCATCGGAAAGACAGAGAGATGCCGTCGACGATTGCAGAGTTTCTCCTCGTGATTTCTCGGGTGTTGCCAGTCGCTAGCTGGCGCCTACCTGTTTGGCTGCGTCGACGATATCGTATCTTTTTTTTTTCCCTCTTCGCGTGTTTCATCCATCCGTCCTCCAAGTCCAAGGGAAAGATCTCTCATCTAGTACTAGTGGTAATTGTTTAAGAATAAATTGTTTCGTGGCGTGGAACATGACGCACGACGGCCGCCCGCGCTTGTTCTTGTTCGGGCAATCTGGCAGAGAGAAAAAGCGGTGGTGACCGCGTCGTCGTATCGGATTCGTGCGTGAATAATTTGCCCCTTCCTTCTCTGCGCTCCATCCAGTTCGGTGGTTGGTAGCAACAGTGACCAGTGAGTTAGCGACGGGTGGCTTGCACGTCTGAAACTTCTTTCTTCTCCTAAAACTCCTGTCCAGCCCAGCTCAAGACGCATCGCGTGTGGGGATGTGTGCCTAGTTCCACCGCCCCTTTTCGCTGAGCCTGCTTTCGTGGGGTCAGGGATATCGGGTTCGATTTTGTTATTCTTTTCCCTCCAAATCGGGACGGACATGGTAAGATTAGGAAATCCTACTTCTGTAATCTGTGTCTTACAACCAATCTGTGTGTAATCACCTAGATATGTTCCCACACTTAGGCCTTGTTTAGATAAGGGGTTAGAATTCAAAAAGTTAGAATTCGACTCCTGTAGCACTTTCGTTTGTATTTGACAAATATTGTTCAATCGTGGACCAACTAGGCTCAAAAGATTCATCTCGTGATTTCAAACTAAACTGTGTAATTAGTTATTTTTTTACCTACATTTAATGCTTCATGCAAGCGGCTAAATATTTGATGTGATGGAGAGAGAGTGAAAAAATTCTAACTTTTGAGCAATCTAAACAAGGCCTTAATTGGGAAACACTTCCTTTTTCTAACCTTTGGACTTGTGAGCTCGTTAGCTGACACAGCAGAATCTAAGTGTCTTTGTTCAGTTCTATCCAGTCCTGATGTCTAAATCGAAATAACGTGTCTAAATCTTTTTCTTTATAATGTATAGGCACACTGCAGGTGAACATATACAGTTACCATGAGGATGGACGTAGCAGGTGCAGATGCACCTGTCAAGGTATCTTTGCTTCTGTTCACCTGTTCTGGGAATTCAGATGCATGTCCATGTAGCGTTCTATAAGCTGCAGATTGATTTGCACTGACGAGGTTGCTTCTGAAAATTGACAGGGGAAATTTGTTGGTATACTTGTCTGCTGGCTTTTGGGAAACGGAAGCCTTTTCGCGTGGAACAGTATGCTCACCATTGAAGATTACTACATTCATCTCTTCCCGGTACATGCTTGCAAAACTCGGTTGATGATTGATTCGAATGAGTTCGGTTTCAGCCTAGCAGAGTAGGAGGCTAGCAGCAACATGTGCAGTTGAAAAACATGGGGGGTAGCATCCTTGGTTTATCTTTGTCCGTCGGATAAACTTAATGGAACCAGAATTCGATTCTATTCAGATATCCAAACAGTTATAGTTGTCTCACTACTCTGCTAGCACATGTTGAAATAAATCATCAACTGAGTGCTCACTACTCTCACTAGTTAATGATATGTTAATTGCATTTCTACTGATATATATGCTTTTTCAAACATTCTAATTTCAGTCCATTTTTTAATGGTTACTGAGAAGATAAAGTTAGTCCCATATTCGCTGCAATATTTGTCGTTTTGTTCAAATTTGTAACAAATATGTTGTTGTTGCAGGATTACCATCCATCAAGAGTACTCACACTAGCTTACCAGCCTTTTGCCTTTGGAATAACCCTCATCCTGACAATCTATGAAGCAAAGATGAACACAAGATTCAGAAATCTTACAGGATTTTCCCTTTTCTTCCTTGGTTCTTTTGCATTGATAATTGTAAGTACAATGCCTTTGCAAACATCAAAGAAAAAAAAAGAGAGTACAGATTAGTATGCCACCATATGAGCTAATGCAATCACGTGTTCTTGTTCTAGCTGGATGTTGCAACTAAAGGACATGGTGGGCTTGGAGTTTTCATTGGTGTATGCATAATTAGCGCCATATTTGGGATAGCTGATGCTAATTGTCAAGGCGCATTGGTTGGCGACCTTTCTTTAATGTGCCCAGAGTTCATTCAGGTAAACATCTCATATTGTCTCTTCTCAGTCATTTATGCTGCTGTTTTTGGTCATTCAGAATTTTCAAGACTTGTATTGTGCTTTGAGTTTTCAGTCCTTCATGGCGGGCTTAGCTGCATCAGGGGTTCTCACATCAGCTTTGAGATTAGTTACCAAGGCAGCTTTTGAGAGCTCAAAAGACGGTCTTCGCATTGGAGCTAGTAAGTTAGAATTGTGTGAAACATTTTCAGATTTAGCTAAGTAATTTATTGGTTTAAGAAAACAAATCTTGACGCTTCCAAAATAAAAGTATATGATTCTGAAGCAAATATGGGAATCAAACGGGATGCCAAAAGCATGAGGTTATACTATAGGCGGTTTAGATCTGTGTGCATTTTAGGCATTTTTTTTTCTTGAGAATCTATTTGCTATGTCAACTAGACCTATGGATTTGCATCTGTCTTATCTAAGGCCTTATACTTCCATTTGCCGGATTATCTTAGAAGATGGGATTTAATGACCCACTGATCTCATCAACAAGATTGTTCTGTTAGTTCCATAGGATCACTAGCAGTGAGATCTAGCGGGTACAAGTGCTTATACAATAGGTAGACAGTGAGTAGGAGAAAGAGAGAGAGAGGAGAAGATGGGTAGGTTTTACCGGAGGGCTTCACAGGGGCATTGGAGGAAGCTCCGGCGGCGGCGCTGCTGCTGCCTTCGGCCATGTCGTCGAGGCAGAGGCTGGTGAAGCGACTGGCGATGTAGTCGTCGATGGCGCAGTGCATGTGACGGCGGGCGGAGGTGCTTCCCGTCACTGGCTGTGCCCCTAGGATCGGGTTAGGGTTGTCGGTGGGTGTGGCGGCTCACGGTGAACCTCGTACTGAGAGCCGCCGGCGCCCACCTCTTTATATAGCGCGGGGTGACGGGGGCCTCCGGCCAATAGATGGGGCTGGGCGCCCCCGATCGGGGCACGAGGTTCACAAGGGGCCCAAGTTGGGCCGTTGGGCCCAACTCGGGATTGAGATCATCCTAACATTCTCCCCTTGATCTCATCTTTAACTTTATCTTTAACTTTACTCTTTCACTTTAACCTTTTCATTTTACTTATTCCATCTCGATTTGTGCATAGAACATGTTTCATCGTCACGGTCTATTGCCGTTGGATTTCACAATACAATACACATCTCTCGGTTTGAAATAAATAAATACTTTATCTTTGGGCCCTTATTATTATCCGGGAATCATAGGCTTCTCCTTAAACCCATGCCGGCTACGTGTTCAATGAACACTTTGGGTGGTAAGCCTTTTGTAAGCGGATCCGCGAGTATCTTTTCAGTGCTTATGTGCTCAAGATTTATAACACGATCCTGGATTTTCTCTTTCACAACATAGTACTTTATGTCAATGTGTTTGGCAGCACCACTTGACCTATTGTTGTGAGCATACTCTATAGCCGGATTATTATCACGGTATAGAGTCATTGGTCCATTGATGTCATCGACCACTTTTAAACCGGGTATGAATTTCTTTAGCCAATTCACACGCCCGATGCCTCATAGCATGCTACAAACTCGGCATACATAGTAGAGTTTGTAGTAACTGTTTGTTTTGAGCTTTTCCATGATATAGCTCCTTTTGCGAGAGTGAACACATATCCAGATGTGGACTTTACGTCATCTCCCGCATAATCGGAATCCGAGTATCCTAAGATCTTTAGGGAGTCAGATCTTCTGTACGTTAGCATCAGGTCTTTTGTACCTTGTAAATATCGTAAAACTTTCTTTACCGGTTTCCGTGTTCAACACCTGGATTACTTTGGAATCTGCCAAGCAACCCGGTTACATAAGCCAAGTCAGGGCGTGTGCATACTTGAGCATACTGTAAGTGTCCAACTGCTGAAGCATATGGCACACTTTTCATTTGGTTGAGCTCATACTCATTCTTGGGACACTGAAAATCCCCATACTTATCGCCCTTGACTATAGGTGCAGGTGATGGACTACATTTATGCGTCCTGAATTTCTCCAAGACCCTTTCAATGTATGCCTTTTGAGACAGTCCTAATACCCCCTTTCTTCTATCTCGGTGAATTTCTATGCCCAAAACATAGGAAGCTTCACCAAGATCTTTCATCTCAAACTTTGAGGACAAAAATCTTTTTGTTTCCTGTAGTAGGCTCATATCATTACTTGCAAGTAAAATATCGTCTACGTACAGGACTAGGAAAATGTACTTCCCATTCTTAAACTTTGTATAAACACAATTGTCCTCGACATTTGCTTTAAACCCAAAATTCTTTACGGTTTTATCAAACTTCAAGTTCCACTTTGCCTTGAAGCTTGCTTTAACCCATAAATCGATTTCTTTAGGCGACATCCCATCTTTTCTTTGCCTTCCACGACAAAACCTTTCGGTTGTGCCATGTATACATTTTCCTCCAAATCCCCATTTAGGAATGCCGTCTTCACATCCATCTGATGCAACTCTAAATCATAGTGTGCCACCAATGCCATTATTATTCTCGAGAGAATCTTTACATGAGACTGGAGAAAAGGTCTCGGTGTAATCAATTCTCTCCCTTTGTGTGAAACCTTTAGCCACAAGTCGCGCTTTAAATCTCTCTATGTTCCCTTGGGAGTCATATTTTATTTTATAGACCCATTTACGGCCCTCTTGTTTTCGCTCCTTTGGGAATTTCTTCCAAGTCCCAAACATCGTTGGCACTCATCGATCTCATTTCATCTTCCATGGCTTCAAACCACTTGGATGAATGATCGCTTCTCATGGCTTGTTCAAATGAGGTGGGATCACCCTCCATTTGATACTCTTCAATGATATTATTTAACTCATATATATCACTGGAGATACCTGGCCTTCTTTCTCTTTGAGACCTTCTAGGGGCCTCTACATTTGGCACATCTACTATTGGAGGCTGAGATTGCTCCCCCTCATTTGTGGCAACATTTTTAACGGGTTCTGGCGTGAACAGGTTCCTCATTTTCCTCTCGTTGTTACCACGGGAGGAACAACAACGGGTTCTTGCTCCACGGTGTCTTGCACTATTGGTGCGGGGAACAATAGGTAGCTCGAAAAATGGCTCCTGAATCACAGGATTGGGTGCACACACCCGCTTCTCTTCAAGATCAATTTTCCGAGCAGCCATACTCCCCCTCATCATTTCATCCTCTAAAAATATAGCGTGTCTCGTTTCCACAAACTTTGTGAGTCTATCGGGACAGTAGAAACGATAACCTTTTGACCTTTCAGGATAGCCAATAAAATGGCAACTCACTGTTTTGGGATCAAGTTTCCCAATATTTGGGTTAAACACTTTAGCCTCAGCAGGACACCCCCACACACGCAAGTGATCTAGTGAAGGTACCCTTCCTATCCATAATTCATACGGTGTTTTGGGCACCGATTTACTTGGCACTCTATTGAGAATATGAATGGAGGTTTTTAATGCCTCTATCCATAAACTCAATGGTAAATTAGAGTAACTCATCATACTGCGCACCATATCCATCAGGGTACGGTTACGCCTTTCAGCTACTCCATTTTGCTGAGGTTCACCCGGCATGGAATACTGGGCAACTATACCGTTTTCCTGTAGGAACCTTGCGAAAGGTCCAGGAACTTGACCATACGGGGTATGCCGACCATAGTACTCCCCCCCACGGTCGGACCGGACTAGCTTAATCTTTAAACTATGCTGATTTTCCACTTCAGCCTTAAATATTTTAAATTTATCCAATGCTTCATCTCTTCCTTTAATTGGATAAATATAGCCAAACCGGAGTAATCGTACGTGAATGTAATGAACGAATCATAGCCATCCACACTCTTTACGGGAAAAGGACTATGTCGGTGTGAATGATCTCTAATATTCCCGTGCTTCGTTTGGCATTCTTTTTAATTTGCTTTACATATTTTCCTTTTATGCAATCGATGCATTGCTCTAATTCAGCGAACTCCAAAGGAGGAACAATTTCATTCTTTACTAGTCTCTCTATTCTCCCCCGAAATATGGCCTAAACGACGTGCCATAATTTCGCCGTTGCGTTTGTAGTTCGCTTTCTTTTTCTTTTCTCATTTGTAGATGAGGAAACGCTATCATTCACATTACATATGGAATTCACACTTTCACATAGCGATAACATATATAATTCGTCTTGTCGGAAGGCAAGACCAACACAAATATCATTAAACCAAATGACACATTTGCCATGTCCAAAATTACGGGTAAAACCCGAATCATCCAACTTTATTACACTTATCAAATTGCGCTGCAGTGTAGGAACATAAAAAACATCTCTCAAAGTAAGACTATAGGCATTAGGTAAATCTAATGCTACATCTCCAATTGCCTCCACCGCCGGCGTACGCCATTCGCAACGCTAATGGCCTCTTCTCTTTTTAGCGTAGTTCTCGTCGAAATGAATCCTCAGTAAAGAATTTGCAACATGAATAGTTGCACCGAGTCAATAAACCATGTTGACTTTGAAAACTTTGCATACGAGATTCATTTACAAATGAAATAACATTCTCACCCTTTTTCTTCATGAGCTCTCTTAACCAATCGGGCGGTCGGTCTTCTTGTGCCCCTCCTCCTTAACAAAGCCGGCACAAGTTGTCACACGCCCGTGGCTTGCCCCATTCTTTGGCTGTGGTTTCGTTGCATAGGACCTTTCTTTGCTTTGGGGAGCCGGGATTGAAGGGCCTTTTGCCCTTCCCTTTGACCAGGTTCGCTTGGCCACCATGTTGGTCATTGATCCCGAGCTCCTCATCAACACACCGAGCAATGAGCTTGTCTAAGTCCCATTTCTCGAGCCGCATGTTGTAGCTTATGACAAAATTCTCATACTCTCTAGGCAAGGAAGCTAAAACAAAATGGATAAGGAGCCGTGGTTGTATCTCCGGATCCATTCCTTTCACTTATTTGCCAAGTGACTCATTTTCAAAATATGGTCACGTATGCTACCTCCTTGTACCTTTCATTTGTCAATTGCTTGAACAAATGGGTAGCATACACTTTGGAGGAACCAGTGAACTGGTTCTTGATCCTCTCAAAGTAAGCAACAAAGGTGTCACACTTTTCAATTGACCCCGTAAGAGAGCCGGGTCAATTGTATTCTCAATGACAAGACAACATTTCTTGTTGTCACGACCCATCGATTATGCTTTATGTCATAAGCCATCTTTATAGGGCCAAAATCTTTCACCCTTTTGTCCCATGCTTCATCACTTTCACTCGGTCTCCCGCACCGGTTCCACGGGCTTTGTGGGACACGGTTCGATGAGCACCCAAATCAACCTCGGCTATAGTGAAAGTGAAGTCAATCTTCCTCTTCCACTCAAGGTAGTTGTCTCCTCCCGGTGGTGGAATCTCTCTCGGGGGCGGACATCGGGGAGGAACTACCTGAAATTACAATTCATATGAGGTGAGAACATAATATAAAATTTACTTTGCAATAATTCTAAATCACCGTTGGGCGAAATAGAATTAATGTAGGCAACAACTATTAATCCACATCATAATATTGCTATTAATCAACGTTGGTCGAATAATAACAACATTATAATCACAAGAAAATTATCCATTTTCAAATATTAAACTCTCCCGTTGGTTCGAATTTAATAATGAAAACGATAACAATTTAAATACGCAATGGAAACTTTAACTTTTGTCATAATCAATTTTCCGAAACTTTAAGATACTTTACTTGCTATCGATGCAAAATTGTCGTTGGATCAAATTTTGCATGAAATTTGCAGCAAAAAAAATTCAATGTGATCAAAATATCATCAAAACTTTCTCTGGAAAATCAAAAAAGAATTCTGATACTAATTAACCAATCTGGCCCGAAAACCCAGCTCGGCCCACAACGCAGCGGCGCAGCCCACTCCCGCGCGCGCGCGCTGGCGCTCGCGGCCGAAAGCGGCCCGGCCCAGCTACTGCTCTTTTTTTTTTGTTTCTCGTTGCTTTTCGTCAGCGAATTTCGGCCCATAGCCACAAAACGGCCCGGCCCAGCTCGGCTTTCTCGTTATTTACACGAAAATAACGGCGCGGCCCAACAGCTCCCGCATTAGGCCCGGCCCAGCAAGTGGCCGCGCGCGCGCCCGCCTGGGCCGACTTGGTCCGAGCGCCGCGAGCCGTCGATCTCGATCGCCGTAGATCGGACGGTCGTCCGCGCGCCTCGGCCGATTAAAACCGGCGACGGCCGCGCCCCCCGGGAAACCCTAACCCATTTGCTCTCCTCCCTTCTCTCTCTTCGCGCCGCACTCTTCTCAGCAGCAGCACCCCAGCATCCGCCTCCCAAGGCGGCGAAGTGGAGAAAGGCCGGCGCCACCGCGTGGCTCATCGCCGACGCGCGCGCTCGCCCTAGGCGGAGCGCGCCGCCGTCGATTGGCCATGGGGTGGTGCCAGAAGGCTCTCTGTTCCGCGCGCCGGCGTGCGGCGGCGGTCGGCCGCCGAACCATGGAGATGGTGGCGGCGCCGTTGAGGAGGACAGGTAGGTCCGAGGAGGGTCCTCCCGTCTCCTTCCTTTCTTTTTCCCATCCAGGGTAACTGTTAGGGTTGGGTTTCGACTGTTCTTTCCCCTTCCCCGATCCATTCCCTTTCTCTGTTAGGGTTAGGGTTAGGGTTCCTTTTGCTTTTAACCGATTCGAAATCGATTTGGTTCTTTTCTTTTCCCCAATCCCAGATCCGCTTAGGGTTAGGGTTAGGGTTACTGTGCCGATTTGAAATCGGTTTCTTTCTTTCGTGATTTCTCACTTCCCAATCTAGATCCACTAACTAGATAGGCGTCTGATACCATTGTTAGTCCCTTAGGATCACCTAGCAGTGGCATCTAGCGGGTATAGACTTAGGGAAACATAGGCAGTGAGAGAGAGGGGAAGGGAGAGTGGGAAAGATCATCACCAGATGGCTTGACGGGCGCGGAGGACGAGGATCCGGCGGCGCGCTGCTAGGATCGGCCATCGCGTCGATGCGAGCAGGGTAGAGGCGTCGGTCGGTGAGGAAGGAGGTCGGCGCGGTGAAGTGGCGGCGGCGCGGAGGAGCTTCCCGTCACCGGGCGCGCCCCTCGGATCGGATTAGGGTTTTGTCGGTGGGTGTGGCGGCTCACGGTGAACCTCGTACTGAGAGCCGCCGGCGCCCACCTCTTTATATAGCGCAGGGTGACAGGGGCCCTCCAGCCAATAGATGGGCTGGGCGCCCCCGATCAGGGCGCGAGGTTCACAAGGGGCCCGAGTTGGGCCGTTGGGCCCAACTCGGGATTGAGATCATCCTAACATGTTCATAACTCTCTTCTTCCCTTTGATGTACTGTTGGGCCCTGTTCCAATCATGTCTACAAATTTTATAACGGAAGATCATGATTTATCTGTCAGATAACCTGTCTTTCGTTACTTCGTGCAGTACTGTTCTTTTCAATCACATGCCTGTTCGAGCTTGTGTGCCTCCTGCTGTACACCTTTGTCTTCGCCAAACTACCTATCGTGAAGTACTACCGTGCAAAGGCAGCCGCTGAAGGTAGCAAGACTGTTGCCAGCGACCTCGCTGCTGCAGGGATCATCGCTGAACAACATGGACAAGTATGTATTCCCCCTGTGATAGATACCAAACAACTGCACGCTTCGTTGCAACTTTACCATTTGAGATCCGAATGCTGATGATGTCACTGGGTGACTCGTGCAGATCGAGGAGGATCCACAGAAACACAAGCGCCTGACCACGAAAGAGCTGCTGATGCAGAACAAGGACTATGCGATCAATATCTACCTGATATACGTCCTGACGCTGTCAATCTTTCCAGGATTTTTGTCTGAAGACACTGGAGAACACAACCTGGGATCATGGTGAAGTTTCTTGCTTTGATGCACTCTACAAATCAGAATTCCAATCTGTTGATGTTCTTTTCGTGAACACTAAAAATGCTTGTGATTTCTGACAAATCGTATTGTTTCAGGTACGTGCTTGTGCTGATTGCCATGTACAATGTGTGGGACCTGATCGGGAGGTACGTGCCACTGATCCCGAGCTTGAAGCTGACCTCCAGGAAGGGCATGACGGTGGCAGTCTTGGCGCGGTTCCTGTTCATCCCGGCCTTCTACTTCACGGCCAAATATGGCGACCAGGGGTACATGATCTTCCTAACCTCCTTCCTGGGGCTCACCAACGGGTACCTCACCGTGTGTGTGCTCATGGAGGCGCCCAACGGCTACAATGGCCCCGAGCAGAACGCCCTGGGCAACGTCCTCGTCGTCTGCCTCCTCGGTGGGCTCTTCTCCGGCGTCGTGCTCGACTGGCTCTGGCTCATTGGCAAGGGCTGGTGAGTACGTCTTCTGCGCGTGGGGTACTGTGAGGAATCAATTAGGTTTTAGATCACTGTTTCATCCCTTGTTTTTTCCTTTTAAAAAAGAGGAAAGTTCTTCTGTGTTTAGGTAGCTATATACTAGTCACTAGTCAGTGAGAACACGGATACTGTAATCTGGCTACAATTGAAATTCTCTTTCAGATGCAATCACTCCCTTTTCGTTTCCAACTTTCGATTGTTGTATAGTATTTTGGAATAAAATATTATTGGAGTTCGTGAAAGAGTTGACTATTCCCACAGCATATTTGGTTGAGGTGTAAGCTTGAGCGCCTGGGTGTATATTTTCTTAAAATGCAATTTTATCTTTTGCAAAAAAATAAATACCCAAATCAAACTTCTGTAGGAATTTACTCGTCACCAACTAAAATGGCAACATTCAAATCTCACCGTTTCAGACAACGAAATTTCAACCTACTCATTTCTGCAAAGATCGTAACACGAATCATAACCTCTTCATATTAGCTCAATAGAGATATAAAAATCATCTTTACTATTTTGGCACCAATATAGCTTGAAACGGAAATGTGACAATTACAAGGTAGCTTAGTTGTTAGTTCCTTGACAATGCTTCGCTGTCAATTTTTTCAGTTGTTACAAGATTGTACAGTCATGCCACAAAAGAACCTTCATCTTCAGATCCTCAATACTGATCTTGGATAGTCATGGCACAAAAGAAACTTCATCTTCAGATCCTCAAACTGATCCTGGCTTCGAGTTTATCTTCAAGTTCATTCAACCTGATAAGCATGCAGCTCATGCCTGAAATAACAAGGACCGAATCTTAGTAAAGCTAACTGAAATTAGTTCATCAGATAAGAAGTGTGGCAGCGCTAAGATTATCAGATTGCCTACATACCTTAAGATAATATCACCAAAAGCTAACAGTAGATTGCAGAATTGTGATTTTTCAGTGCTAAAATGGCTTAACCTTTTTCATATAAAGAAAATTACTGAATCTTATGGGATCGTCCTATCAATAGCTCATATTCAAGAAGATATTCAACAGCCATCAGGGCTTGGGTTACTATTGGAAGCTATAAAAGAACTATTATGGAATCTTATGGAATCGTCTTATCAATTAAAAACATATAAAATACTGAATCTTATGGAATCATCTTATCAACAACTTATATTCAAGAAGATATTCAACTGCCATCAGGGGTTCAGTTACAACATATAAAATACTGAATCTTATGGAATCATCTTATCAATAACTTATATTCAAGAAGATATTCAACTGCCATCAGGGGTTCAGTTACCATTGGAAGCTATAAAAAATTACTATTAGTTCCTTGATCAACAATATTTAATTATTTAGCCTACCATGCAATATTCTTTTCCACTGCCATATTTCAAACATAAAGACAACAATTAAAAACATATATACAGCCCAAGTATACCATTCAGTGAATAAAATGGAGAAAAATGTTGTGATTAGGAATATGCAGAAGGCATATATCAGCACAGATAAACTACAGACCATTATCAATATGTATAAATGAAATACCTAGGACAACTAGTGGACCAGGAGTTGGTTGCCAGGATATGCAAATGTATATTTTGTTCCATTAGTTACTTTCCTGTTGACTCAAGTCTCATATATGAAAAGCATAGAATTACCTCCAAGTCAGGATAGATATTATTATTGTCATAAGAAGGAATCAGCCCTATCATGGAAAGGGGTCAGCTGTTGACAAATCGTGCACTTGCTCAGGGTTAAAGCAGAAAAAGGAATACATCAGACGGAGGCCATGCTTAGATGCAAAATCAAGCTGCATATCCCTTGAAGCCTTATTTTTTTGTCTGAAGTAGTCTATGTTGTTTGTCAATCCATGCATTGTCGGGGTCTGCAAGTCCAAGATATAACTCAAGGCTCATGGACTCCAGCATTCTAGCATTCAAAACAAAGAACTTGGCAAAGTTAACATGTGACATGTTGCCTCGATAGCCTGCCAACACAATTTTCTTAAGACGAACATCAAGAGTGCCAATTAGATTCCTGTACTTATGACACCACAAATTTTTCTCCCCTGCCATTCTTGTCTGAAAAAGCAAAATGAACAGAGAATATTTAGCATTAGACCATGCATATGATGCAACAGTGACGAAACAATTGTAGATGGCCACTTAATTATGGAGTAAATGAAGTCACCTGGATGTACAACCTCTCCAAACAGGGAAAACATTTAATGTATTCAATAACCACATCCAAACTAAGGCGCTCCTCATATAATGATAAGACCTTCACACTGTGCAACACCATCTTCAAGCTAACAAAGCGTGATCCTACCTAGGTAAAGCACGAAGTATTAAGGTTAGAATCATAGTCAAACATAGGGCTTTGTTTGGAGAAAGAGCCTCATGAATATGTAAGTGAGAAAAACGGCGATACTGATACCTGAATAATTGCGGTGCCAAACCCGAGTCTCGGCCTGTGATCAGATAATGTCCCCAAAACAAGCAATTTTGGCGCCGAGATAACCGATATGGTGATTCGCAAGGAACCAAAACTAAGTAACCTTTCTAGACAGGGGGCATCCTCGATGGTGAGATGTTTCAGTTGCAGATCCATGTGTCCATTACTAGAGCGCACGCCGATGCTTCGGAGGGTCGGGGACGCAATTTGGACGTGAGGGAAGCCAATGCCGCCCGTTAGCATTAAGCTCTGCAGGACCGGGCAGGCAGCTAGCAAGGCATGTAGAGAACTCTCCAAGAAACTGACATCCGAGAGGCTCAACTGCTTGAGAACCGGAAAGTGGAGCACACTGGCATTGTTTCCATCAGTAAAACCGCAGCCCCCGAAGCTGACAGCGCGAAGCGTTGACGAGAAGCGGTGTACAGATGCAGGCGGCGGCGGCGGCGCTAAATCCAATGGATGAGGACGCCCGTAGTGGAACTCAAGCTCTTCGAGTCTGTCGAGGACGGGGGACTCGAGCCAGCCATCTAGGGTTGTGGCTGGGAGACCCCTGTAGCGGAAGTAGTGCTCCGGGATGGCGAAGCGGCGGCAGGGGCCTTGATGCCCGGAGAGAATGCGCGAGATTACGCTTTCGGTGACGGTGTTGGCGCCGAGGGGGAGATCGGGATCGATGCCCAGATCGATGTTGAGAGGAGAGGAGCGCCAGATGTGGCGCCAGCGGGAGGAGAGCACCTGCGTGCGGGCGCCGTCGTTGGTCGGGAGGAGGGTGACGATGTCGCTGAGGATGCCGTCAGGGAGGCTGCTGATGCGGTCGAGGCGCTCTGCATCTTCCTCGTCTTCTTCCTCTAGTCCTCTCTTCCTCTTCGCACCGGAGGCCATCTCCATGGCGCAAGAATGGCGGCGTGGCGGCGGGCGGGGCGGGGATTTGGGAGGGTAACCGCCCAGCGGAATTGGAGTTTTGGGCTGCGAACCTGCTGGTGGGCCAAACAACCCACACGGAAACGGTCAAAGTGGACTGTAGCTTCTTTTTTATTTTTTTATTGATGAAGAATCTTGGCATGCAATCTTTAACAAATAATAAATACAATAAAATACTTTACCTTAATCTAAAAGAAAGTTTACCTTAGCTCTAGCCTCTAGCCCCGTCTCTTATTTAGAATTATAGTTTCTAATAACCCTAGGACTGTGAGGTTCAGTTCATTTTGGATCCTTTGGCCGTGGAGACGAAAATGTGAAAGCTCCTCAGTTAATAAGAACTCTATAAATGTCTTTCATAAAAAAAAAAAGAACTCTATAAATGTCGATCAAATGTTTCATGCTTATTTGGAAGCGTCTCAACCTCACTTGAGATGTCAGAACTCTTTGCGAACTCTAACCTAAGATCTCTAGAGTTCATTTGAGAACCTTTGAACTCATTTGAAAGTCCAACGTTTAAAATATAATGTCACTTAGATTTGCAAATTTCTGAATTAGGAGAAAAGTAAAATTTGGTTGCTACCCATATTGGTAGGCCCTTGTTTTTTAGGCACTCTAGAACATTGTCGACGCCATAAGTGTTTTCAGGCCACACATAATGATGCATTGAAATAATTTGAGATTCTCACGGATACTGTAATCTGGCCACATTTGAGATTCTCTTTCAGATGCAATCACTCCCATTCTGTTCCAACTTTTGAATGTTGTATAGTACTATTCAGGAATGAAGTATTATTGGAGTTCGTGAAGAGTTTAAGATTCACACAGCTAATTTGATTTGGTTGAGCTGTCAGCTTGAGGACCGGGTGTATTTTCTTCAAACATAATTTGGCTTCTGCAAAAATAATTACCTGAATCAAACTTTTGTAGGAATTTACTCGTGTTGCCAGCTAAAATGGCAACATTCAAATCTCATAGTTTCAAACAATGAGATTTAAATCTATTCATTTCTGCAAAGATCCGAACAAGAATCATTACTTCTTCATACAAGGTCGATAGAGATAAAATTAACTTGACGATTTTGACACCAATATTATAGCTTAAAATAGAAAGGTAGGTAGTTGTTAGTTCCTTGACCAAGCTTGCTGTCAATTTTTTCTGTAGCCAGGCGATTGTACAGTCATGGCACAAAATAAACTCCATCTTCAGATCCTCAAAACTGATACTGAATTTCTAATTCTTCGAGTTCATTCAACTAGATCTCCATTTTGTCTGCCCACAGGTACAACCTCATAAGCATGCAGCTCATGCCTGAAATAACAAGGACCGAGTCTTAGTAAAGCTAACTGATATTAGCTCATCAGATAAGAAGAGTGGCCATCCTAAGATTATCAGATTACCAAAAGCTAACAGTAGTTTGCAGAATTGTGATTGTTCAGTGCTAAAATGACATTACCTTTTTTATATAACGAAAATTACTAAATCTTATGGAATCATCCAATCAATAGCTTATATTCAAGAAGATTTTCAACTGCCATCAGGGTTTGGGTTACCATTGGAATCTATAAAAAAAATTTACTGTTATATCCAGGCTCAACAATATTTACATATTCAGCCTACCATTCAATATTACTTTCCACTGCCAGAAATTTCAAAAATAAAGAACAATTCAAACAAAAACTTATATTTACAACCCATGTAAACCATTCAGTAAATAAAATGGAGCAAAAATGTTGTGATTAGGGATATACAGAAAGCATATATTTAACACAGATAAACTTCAGACCAGTATCATATGTAAAAATAAAACACCAGGACAACTAGTAGACCAGGAGTTGGTTTGCCAGGATATGCAAAAGCATATTTTGTTCCATTAGTTCCCTGTCGACTAAAATCTCAGATATGAAAAGCATAGAATTACCTCCAAGTAAGCACAGAGGTGATTATGATGATCAAGATGGGACCAGCCTGTCATGGAAAGGGGTCAGCTGTTGACAAATCATGTACTTGCTCAGGTCGGAAAAAGGAACTCGTCAAACGGAGGCCATATTTAGACGCAAAATCAAGCTGCATATTCCTTGAAGCCTTATTTTTTGTCTGAAGTAGTCTATGTTGTTTGTCAATCCATGCATTGTCAGGGTCAGCAAGTGCAATATTTAACTCAAGCCTCATGGACTCTAGCATTCTCGCATTCAAAACAAAGAACTAGACAAAGTTAACATGTGATGTGTTGCCTCGATAGCCTGCCAACATAATTTTCTTTAGACGAACATCAAGAGTGCCAATTAGATTCCTGTACTTATGACACCACACATTTTTCTCCCCTGCCATTCTTGTCTGAAAAAGCAAAATGAACAGAGAATATTTACAACCTAGCATTAGACCATGCATATGATGCAAAAGTGACAAAACAACTGTAGATAGCCTCTTAATTGTGGAGTAAATGAAGTCACCTTGATGTACAACCTCTCCAAACAGGGAAAACATTTCATAAATTCAATAATCACATCCAAACTAAGACGCTCCTCAAATAATGATAAGACCTTCACACTGTGCACCACCATCTTCAAGCTAACAAAGCATGATCCTCCCTAGGTAAAGCACAAAGTACTAAGGTTAGAATCATAGTCACACATAGGGACTTTGTTTGGAGAAAGAGCCTCATGAATATGTAAGTGAGAAAAATGGTGATACTAATACCTGAATAACTGTGGTGCCAAACTCGAGTATGGGGTTTTGATCAGATAGTGGCCCCAAAACAAGCAATTTTGGTGCCGAGATCACGGATATGGTGGTTCGCAAGTAATCAAAGAAAAGTAACCTTTCTAGACAGGGGGCATCCTCGATGATGACTTGTCGCAGAATCACGCGTCCATGATTAGAGCGCACTCCGATGCTTTGGAGGGTTGAGGACGCAATTTGGACGCGAGATAAGCCAATGCTGCCCTTTAGCAGCAAGCTCTGCAGGACAGGGCAGGCAGATAGCAAGGCACATAGAGAACTCTCCGATAATTCGACATCCGAAAGGCTCAACTGCTTGAGAACCGGAAAGTGGAGCCGGCTGGCATTGTCTCCATCAGTAAAACCACAACCCCCGAAGCTGACAGCTCGTAATGTTGACGAGAAGCGGTGTACAGATGCAGGTGGCGGCGGCAGCGGCGCCAAATTCGACTTATGAGGACGGCCGTAGTGGAACTCAAGTTCTTGGAGTTTGTCGACAGCGGGCGACTCGAGCCAGCCGTCCAGGCTTGTGGTGGGGAGGCCCCTGTAGTGGAGGTAGTGCTCCGGGATGGAGAAACGGCGGCAGGGGCCTTGATGCGCGGAGAGAATGCGAGAGATTACGCTTTCGGTGACGTTGTAGGCGCCGAGTGGGAAATCGGGAGTGATGTCCAGATCGATATTGAGAGGAGCGGAGCGCCAGATGTGGCGCCAGCGGGAGGAGAGCACCTGCGTGCGGGCGCCGTCGTTGGTCGGGAGGAGGGTGACGATGTCGCCAAGAATGCCGTCAGGGAGGCGGCTGATGCGGTCGAGGCGCTTTGCATCTTCCTCTGCTTCGTCTTCTTCCTCCAGTCCTCTCCTCCTCTTGGCTCCGGGAACCATCGCCATTGCTGAACGGCGGCGCGGCAGTGGGCGGATAGGGATTTAGTACCTTTCCTTCAGCAAGTAACCTTGTAACTAACCTCCTGTATACATCCCTTCAAATAGATCCAGCCATTCAGCACATGAGACTTGTTATCTCAGACACAAGTAGATAGCAACAGAAGACAGTAGTTCAGAGTTTCAGACATGTACATAGCAGCTCATTACTATTACATTTGAAAGCAAAATAAAACGGAGAAGTTCAGACACATTTATAAATCAGCCTATGCAGCAGCAAACCAATGAAGTGATACAACTCAATCCAGTGTGCTTACAAACTTTCCATCAGCTACTTACAAGTGCTGCTCGAATTTGGAAGCATTCTTGTATATGACTTCATTCTAGTATGCATCAGTAAAGGCCAAAGGCAAGGAACGCTTACTGAGATTAGTGGTCGGCAGAGGATTCGTCTCCCACAGCGGTGTGGCGGCGCGCGTGGAGGCTGGCGGCGGCGTGCGTGGAGGCCGACGGCGGCGCGGGACGCCAACAGGGTCAGAGCCTGCCGGCGACGCGCGAAGAGGCCGGCGGCGGCGCGGCAGGCCAGCGGGGTCACGTGGACGGCGCGCGGGAGGCCAGCGGCGACGCGTGAGACCAGCAGGGTCGCGAGGACGGCGCCCAGGAGGCCGGCGGCGGCCCGCGACGGCGCTGAGTCGTGGGCCTTTGGACGGTGGATGAAGGGTCGCAAGTTAACGCTGGTGACTTGCCTCTCTGTCCGCGGCGAGCGGGGATCTGGGAAGGAATGGGGAATCGCCCGCCGAATAGTGGCTCTGGCTCGGCCTGCCACTGGCGAGACACAGCCACAGTCGACGGTGGTTTTTTTTTGACCCTTGTGTTGGTATGGGAATATCAATTTTACAAAAATAAATCCTGCTGAAATACTTTCAAATAGTATGTCACAAAGCACCCTGTTTCATGCTTTGTCGTGTCGCAAAACAATCCGCACTCATGCCACAATTAACTCAGTAGTCAGTACAATAAAATAAAATAATCTAACCGATTGACACTGAAGTTCAATTCATTTTGAGCCCTTTGGGTATCATGCCACAAATGTGAAAGCTCCGATCTTAATTAAGAACTCTAAATGTGCATGAAATGTTTCATGCTCAACTGGAACCGCCTCAACCTCACTTAGGCGTGAGAACTCTTTGGGGCAGTTCGTGTTTTTGCAACTTAGTTGGTATTGTTTTATCTCGTGAGAGAAAAATAGTGTACGATGGTTGATAAATCAGATAGAACAAAAAAAATACAAAAATAAATGATAGGTACAACAAGTATAGAAAAAGCATATTATAGATCGAAATCAAGTGAAGTCTTAACTTTGAGTCAATTTCACTAAAATCCTAAGGTGAGAAGAGAGATAAAATATGGATAATGTTTATATGGATCATTCCATTGGTACAACTTAGAGAAACAAATATGAAATAAGACTGGATTATGATCCAATGGATATGGATAATATTGAGAAGAGAGATAAAATATGGATAATGTTTATATGGATTTAGACATGGATAATGATAGTATTGATTAGTATAGAGTGCTATAATAGACACTAAGTTAGTTTATTTTCTTCAAAATTTCGGAGCATGCATCAGCACTAGGATCAAGTTTGCTTAAAAAGTTCAACGTCTTTAGTTAAGCAATACATTTCATTCTATAAAACACACACAAAAACATAAATGAATTAAATATAAAAATACATATAAATGCGACCCGACCTAGGAGAAACTAGAGAACTTTTCATTAAGAAGAAAATAGACACTCAAATTCGCTCCCAACGAGATTCAAACCTAGGTGGCCAGGTATAGTGTCACATTGAGTCACCTAGTCAAATGAGTCAGGCTCACATATTGACATTAGTTCAGTGACAAGAACAACATTTATGATTCTATCATTCTTCATCACCATCCAAATGGCTATCCTCGGCATCTTTATTGTCATTTCACACGTCCATAATGTCACATGAACAATTCCAAGCTAATTGTGAACCGTGGCATAACCTATAAACATAACAATGGATACTGTAATCAGATTGCAGTGACGTAACGGAGCTATGTGTAGGCCATGGTGGATCACATGGCACTTTGGCAATTAAATTAAAGGTGAATGCTTAATATAAGTACTAATAGAATTTTGTATAAATAACAATCTATCCTAGAGCTTTAAAGCCGTAGCCACCGCTCATAACCAGGACGTAATATGAACGGATTTAAAAGTTATATAAGATGTGTTTTTGCCTGGTTTTGGAGTTTAAAGATGAAAAGAGAACTTTTGTGAAAGTTGTTGAGGAAACTAAAATGAGCTTTTTCCAAAGTTGATGCCTAGTAAGAAATTCTTCTATCTTAGATTATAAAGTTGTGTTATTTTTTATATTCATTTTATTTTGTATCTATATGTAATACACAATAAACTCATGTACTAAATAAGACAAACCAACCTTTTGATTTTTTGGTACATTAATTTGGTTATGTATCTAGACGTAATATATGTCTAGATACACACTAAGGGCCGGTTTGGTTTCTAGAACTAAAACTAAAATGGACTAAACTTTAGTACTAAAGAGCCAAACATAAGAATTAAAATGGGACTAAAACACTTTAGTTATATGTATGCATTCTAGTCACTCAAGATGAACTAAAATGGACTAAAACATTTTAGTCCACTTTAATTTTACTCTTGTGGAACCAAACAGGCTCTAAAATTTATGTATCAAATAGTTAAAACAAATCATTATAATTTAGAATGGAGGGAGCAATAGAAATCATATCAAATAACAAAATATTTCAGTCTAGCATGAGTGTGCATTGATTCTTTTTTTTTTTAAGAAAAAACTTGAGTGTGGGTTGTTTTGCGATACGAGAAGCACGAAACAAGGCGCTTTCTGGAATTTGCTCTTTGGAAGAATTTGATCAGAATTTTGTGAAAGAGATATTACTATTACCCATGCCACCCAAGGTCAAAAAGGCGTCCACTGTTGAGTCCGTGACCGTGTGGGTTGTTTGGCCCGCCAGTAGCCCAATCGCAGGTTCGCAACTCCGGCGCGGTTCCCTTCCTAAATCCCCGCCCGGCCGCCGCGCCGCCATTCTTGAGCCATGGCGATGGTCCCCGGAGCCAAGAGGAGGAGAGGACTGGAGGAGGAAGAAGAAGAGGAAGAGGAAGATGAAGAGCGCCTCGACCGCATCAGCCGCCTCCCTGACGGCATTCTTGGCGACATCGTCACCCTCCTCCCGACCAACGACGCCGCCCGCACGCAGGTGCTCTCCTCCCGCTGGCGCCACATCTGGCGCTCTGCTCCTCTCAACATCGATCTGGATATCACTCCCGATTTCCCACTCGGCGCCTACAACGTCACCGAAAGCGTAATCTCGCGCATTCTCTCCGGGCATCAAGGCCCCTGCCGCCGCTTCGCCATCCCGGAGCACTACCTCCACTACAGGGACCTGCCCACCACAAGCCTGGACGGCTGGCTCGAGTCCCCCGTCCTCGACAGACTCCAAGAGCTTGAGTTCCACTACGGGTGTCCTCATCCATCGAATTTAGCGCCGCCGGCGCCGCTTGGATCCGTACACCGCTTCTCGTCAACGCTTCGAGCTGTCAGCTTCGGGGGCTGCGGTTTTACTGACGGAGACAATGCCGGTGGGCTCCACTTTCCGGTTCTCAAGCAGTTGAGTCTTTCGGATGTCAGATTCTCGGAGAGTTCTCTACATGCCTTGCTAGCTGCCTGCCCGGTCCTGCAGAGCTTGCTGCTAACGGGCGGCATTGGCTTCCCTCGCGTCCAAATTGTGTCCCCGACACTCCGAAGCATCGCCGTGCGCTCTAATTGTGCAACCATGGATCTGCAACCGAAACATCTCATCATCGAGGATGCCCCCTGTCTAGAAAGGTTACTTTGCTTTGGTTACTTGGGAGTCACCATATCGGTTATCTCGGCGCCAAAATTGCTTGTTTTGGGGACACTAAGAGATCACAGCCCCAGACTTGAGTTTGGCACCACAGTCATTCAGGTATCAGTATCACCATGCTTTCTCATTTTCATATTCATGAGGCTCTTTCTGCAAACAAAGCCCCTATGTTTGACTATGATTCTAACCTTAGTGCTTTGTGCCTTACCCAGGGAGGATCAGGCTTTGTTAGCTTGAAGATGGTGGTGCACGGTGTGAAGGTCTTATCATTATATGAGGAACGCCTTAGTTTGGATGTTGTTATTAATTTCATGAAATGTTTTCCCTGTTTGGAGAGATTGTACATCAAGGTGACTTCATTTACTCCATAATTAAGAGGCCATCTACAATCGTTTTGTCACTGCTGCATTATATACATGGTCTAATGCTAGGTTGTAACTGTTCTCTGTTCATTTTGCTTTTTCAGACAAGAATGGCAGGGGAGAAAAATGTGTGGTGTCATAAGTATAGGAATTTAGTTGGCACTCTTGATGTTCATCTAAAGAAAATTGTGTTGGCAGGCTATCAAGGCAACACATCACATGTTAACTTTGTCGAGTTCTTTGTTTTGAATGCGAGAATGCTAGAGTCCGTGAGGCTTGAGTTATATATTGGACTTCCAGATCCCGACTTTGCTTGGATTGACAAACAACATAGACTACTTCAGACAAAAAATAAGGCTTCAAAGGATATGCAGCTTGATTTTGCATTTACTTATGGCCTCCGTCTGACGCATTCCTGTTTCCGCCCTGAGCAAGTACACGATTTGTCAACAGCTGACCCCTTTCCATGACAGGCTGATTCCATCTTATGATCATAATAAACTCTGTCCTTGCCTGGAGGTAATTCTATGCTTTTCATATCTGAGATTTTAGTTGACAGGGAACTAATGGAACAAAATATATGTTTGCATATCCCGACATACCAACTCCTGGTCTACTAGTTGTTCTTAGGTGTTTCATTTACACATATATACTGATATGAAGTTTATCTGTGGTAAATATATGCTTTCTGTATATCCCTAATCACAATATTTTTGCTCCAGTTTATTGACCAAATAGTATACATGGGCTGTAAATATATGTTTTTGTTTGAATTGTTGTCTTTATGTTTGAAACATATGTCAGTGGAAAAAAAATATTGCATGGTAGGCTGATAAGTAAATATTGTTGAGCCAGGATATAATAGTATGTTTTTTTACAGCTTCCAGTGGTAATCCAAATGCTGATAGCAGTTGAACATCTTCTTGAATACTCTGTATAAGCTAGTGATAGGACGATTCCATAAGATTCAGTAATTTTCTTTATATAAAAAAGGCAAAGGTCATTTTAGCACTGAACAAACACAATTCTGCAGTCTCCTGTTAGCTTTTGGTGACATTATCTTAAGGTATTTAGGCAATCTGATAATCTTACGGTTGCCACTTTTCTCATCTGATGAACTCATATCAGTTAGCTTTACTAAGATTCAGTTCTTGTTATTTCAGGCATGAGGTGCATGATTATCACTTATCAGGTTGTTCCTGTGAGCAGACAAAATGGAAATCCAAGGAGCTAGTTGAATGAACATGAAGAATTAGAAATCCAGGATCTGTTTTGAGGATCTTTTTTTTTTTGCAACCACGCCCGTCCCTCGGACGTGTATTTCATTAAGAAGAAGAGAGTCCAACCCACAGATACAAGAAGCCGCGTTAACCAAGGTTACCGCGGCAAGCCTCACCCCTCCACTCTAATACAAGGCACTACATAGGTAAACAATGGGCTTCTGAAACGAAGAAACGGTTAGCCAGCAAGGAACACAGCAAGCCGCCTGTTGCCTGCCAAGCACCACAGGTCCGCTTCCTCCTGGATATCCCGCGCTAGCTGCCTTGCCTCTGTGCGCACTCCGTCGAACGTTCGCCTGTTCCTCTCCTTCCACAGTCTCCAACCAATGAGGAAGAACAAGGAGTCGAAACCTCCGCGACACTCCCGTGTAAACCGCCGCCGAGCCTCGAGCCACCAAGGGATAGCCTCTCCCTGTGGATTCAAAACGATTCCTCTCCCAGAGAACCAGAGAGAGCAGTGATGCCAAACCTCCCTGCTGAAAACACAACCAAGCAGGATATGATCCATGGTCTCTGCTTCCTGGTCACAGAACACACATGTGGCGGAGTCCTGAAGTCCATGTCTGAAACGTCGCTCCGCCGTCCAACAACGGCCGTGCAGCACAAGCCAGAAGAAAAGACGAACCCTTGGCGGCGCGGCTGTCTTCCAAATTTGCTTAGCGCCGCACGGGATCGTGGCACCCAGAAACATGGCTCCGTAAGCACTAGCTGCGGAGTAGCTGTTGTCCGGCGACGGCGTCCATGTAAAAGAATCTGGGGCGTCCGTCAGCTGCACTTGCTCCAACATGTTGTAAAGAGCAGACACCTCAACAAGCATGAGCATGGAGACCGCACCAGTAAAGTGTTCCGTCCAGGCATGTTGTGGCAAAGCCTCGGCCACCGTGGCTCTCTGCTTTCTAGGCCTTACTGCCGCAAAAACAGTAGGAGCTAGATGTCTGATGGAAGAACCATTTAGCCAAGGGTCCGTCCAGAAGAAAATGGACCGGCCATCTCCCAACTGAAACGCCATTGCCGCATTTGCAAGGGCCAGCACAGCACGCTCTGTAGTTCTTGGCTGCCGTCCCTGAAGTCTATCACACCAAACCCACCTCGCTCGCAGAGCCACTCCAACTTTACGCAAATCTGCGACACCTAGGCCGCCCAACTCCTTTGGCAAGGAGCAGATCGCCCAAGCTACCTTGCACTTGCCAGCCGCCACTTTGTCAACACCGGCCCAGATGAAAGCCCGCCTTAGCTTGTCAATCGCCTCAATCGCCCAAGGCGAGAGCATGAGTGCAATAGCGGTGTGCACCGGTATCGCGGACAGAGTGGACTTGACCAACTCAGTGCGGCCGGCAATATTAAGCAGCCTACCCTTCCAGGTCGGTATACGAGCTGCCACTTTGTCAACCAATGCCTGCTCCTCCGCATGCTTGAGCTTGTACACTGATAACGGAATCCCCAGATACCGAATAGGGAACTGGGTCACCTCACATGTCAGTATCTCCTGAACCAGCTGCAAGTGACTCACGGTGCAGTGTAAAGGGGTGGCTGTACTTTTGTCCAGATTGGAGAACAAGCCCGAAGCAAGGCCAAATACCTCCAAAATTTGCTTAACCATGTGCAGATCTTCCTCCTGTGGCCTAACAAAGATGACCACATCATCGGCGTACAAACTAACTCTGGCCCCCTCAATCTCTGGAATCGGCGCCAGCAGTCCCTGGCTCTCTGCCCAACCGAAGCACTTGTTAAGCACTTCCATCACCAGCACGAAAAGAAGCGGAGACAAAGGGTCCCCCTGCCTGAGACCCCTAGCATGGCAAATGCGCTGTCCAGGCTTCCCATTCAGAATAATCTTCGTGGACGAGGTGGACAGGATCACCGAGACCCAGTCACGCCATCTCCTCGGAAATCCCATGTGCTGGAGAACCTCCAGCAAGAAACACCAAGCAACGGAGTCGAATGCCTTGGCCACGTCAATCTTAAGCAGGATACATGGACGCCTTGCTCTGTGTATTGCTCTACAGCTCAGCTGAACCGACCTGAAGTTATCGTGGATACTCCTCCCACGAATGAAAGCACTTTGATTCTGTTGAACCAGCCTATGTAGCACCGGTGCTAACCTCAGTGACAAGCAACGGGTGATCAGCTTGCCAAAGCTATGGATGAGACTGATTGGTCGATAGTCTCGAACTTGAGTCGGCTGCTCTTTCTTTTTCAGTAAGATCATGAACGCCTCATTCAGGTGGTGGAAACTCCTTGAGTCAAGCGACCAGAAAGCATTGATGGCATGCATGACATCTACCCTGATAATATGCCAGTTTTGAGGATCTGAATATGAAGTTGCTTTTGTGCCATGACTGTATAATCGCGTGGCTGCTGAAAAAAAAAATGACAGTAAGCATTGCCAAGGATCTAACAACTAGCTGTACCTTGTAACTCGATACCTTTCTTTTTCAAGCTATATTGGTGCCATAACAGCCAGTATATTTTTTACATCTCTATCGAGCTTATATGAAGAAGCTTTGATTCTTGTTACCATCTGCGCACAAATGAATAGATTTAAACCTCGTTTGAACCTGTGAGATTTGAATGTTGTCATTTTAGTGATATACAAATCATGATAAAAAATTATTTGAGTGCATCAGTTTGGGTGGTCTGAAAAAACTTATGGCGTGGGAATCTTTCCAAAGTGCCTGAAAAAACAAGGGGCTACCCAATAATCTCAAGTGAGTCCAAAGGTTCTCAAATGACCTCATCTCAAGTCAGACCCAAAGAGATCTCAAGTGAGGTTGTGGCGCTTCCAATAGCATGAAAAAAAAAATTCATCGACATTTAGAGTTCTTATTTTAGCTTTCACATTTTTGGCTTGACTCAAAACGAATTGAACTGCACTGTCCATCGAGTAAAAATTATATAATTCCAAATAAAGGACAGGAGGGAGGAGCGCGACAGGGAAGAAGAAGGTGGAGAGTGAAAAGGTGCATGGGTGATGCGTCCCACATGTCAACGACCCAAGAAACATCGTGTATTTTTTCGGCTTAAAACACACGGGCAACATTAAGCATTCCTCAATGTTAATAGTGTTGTTGAATTCTCTTCAAGCTCCATCACTGGCTCTAAGGTCCAGGGCCGCTATTGGAGACAGACACTACACTATCGATATTATTGGTGTTGTTAGTTTAAGCTTTAAGATATAAACAGTACTCTATGAGATATATATAAACAGCTGCAACGAACACATTTGTCGGCTTTGATACGCTGGATTGATGCTGTGATCTCGTCTGCTGGGCTGCGAGAGTAGATTCGATTCGGCGTGCGCCCTCGGCGTCTATACTGATGCAGTGATGCTCCCGTCTCCCGACGCGTGTACGCGGTACGGCTACGGCGGCATCAGGCCGGCGCCGCTCATCGGCAGTGCAGCCCGGCCCCCATTTTGTCAGCGCGGAAGGCGACAAACCAGTGGGCACAACAGCCGTCAGCCAACGTCCATTGCCTGCCTGCCTGCGGCCGCGGGCCTCGAGGAACCCTGGGCCCGGACGGTGCTGCCGCCGCGCGGATTACTTCAGGTTCGTCCCCTCTCTCACACGCAGCCGAGCCGACGTTTCCTTTTAATTCGAGCGCGGAATTTTCTCCAAAGCCTTTTGGGCGACTACGACTTCGCAGTCGCTACCTGAGGAAGAAGCCAACGGGGGACGGAAGAAGCTGGGAGTGCATAATTATCATTCAGCACAAGGGAAGCCAGCGGCCTGATCAACGCCGATCTGAGCCGCGAGTCGCTGCCGGAGTGCTGGTGACGTCTTCAACTCTGGTGTTTTTGCGTCATGTGTGGTTACCGTTTTGTGTGTATGGTTTGGTGATCTCCGCGCACAATTTTTGGTTACTGTGCTCTTGTTCGATTTAGCTAACAATTAGCTATTAGCCTCGCTAACACAGCTAATAGTTAACCATAGTTGGGTTATTATGAGGTGAGGATTTTTAGCGAACTTTTAGCAGCTAACTATTAACCATATGAGATCAAACAGCCCCTAAGGTGGTCAGGCTGGGGGCACCATTGTTAGAGGTTTGGGGTTTCAGTCAGCCAATTAACCAGCCATTGTCCTATAAACGAAGTCTTAAACTATACCTGAAAAGGACGTGCAGATTCCAAGTCCAACCCTCCTATTTTTTAGGACCAGTCCAGCAGTCCTTTTATTTAAACCTGATACGATGTCGTTTTGCTTGTTCTTTACTTTCCTCAAGCAAAAGGTCTTGTTCTTTATAGGTAGTCCAGATTCTAAAAGGTTAATATATATCGTTATGTGGAAAATGTTTCATATACTTTTATATATATCGTATATGAGTAGTGATACCACCAAAGATCAAAGTTGTGTGTGTATCAAGCTTTTTGCTTCATTTCTATCTCATCATTGTTCTCATATCAGTTGGGGTACCACTTATCACAATCTCTCTTCTTACTAATTTTCAGGTTAACAAAGTATGAGCGATTCAGAGTGTGCAGGAGCACCTCAACTTAAGGTCTCTCCAAAGTCGAATCGCTGTATTGATCTAGTTTTGCTATGCAATGAATTGCTGTGTCCTTTGACTGTTGGTTTTGGACTTGACAGGGGAAGTACTTTGGTTTGCTCGTCTGCTTCCTATTGGGGAATGGATGCCTCTTTGCATGGAACAGTATGCTTACAATTGAAGATTACTATGTCTACCTCTTCCCTGTATGTTCATCCTTTACAATTACAGTTTATATGATTTTATTATTTATGCTCAGTTTCAAGTACGTGCCAGGTAACTATATACGTTCTATACCTTATCACTGTTATTTACGCTTTACAGCTTTTATATTGCTTTATTTATGTATTTTGAGCCAATGGTACACGAAGCTAGAGAAATCCAATAATAATGTCCTGTTATTACAAATCTGTGATGACTGATACTGTATTCCCAAATAACTATTGCAGAAGAACCACCCAACCAGAGTCCTCACACTGGTATACCAGCCTTTTGCCCTGGGAGTTTCAGCTCTCCTAGCATACCATGAAGCAAAAATCAACACCAGGCTTCGGAATCTGACAGGATACACCATTTACTTCTTGAGTTCTTTTGGAATAATAATTGTAAGTGAATACCCATCTCTGAGGAATGGGACGGTTCATAAATTATATTCCTTTAGCGTGACTATTGCGCCGGTACTAGTATATATTTTTTTCTTTTTTTTCTGAAAGATAGTATTAGCTAGTATGCTTCCCATTTGATATATTGTATAAAGTGGTATATAAAAGCATGGTTATTATTCTATACAGTGCTATATATAGCGTGGTTATTGGACAAAGTGATATCGACCTCATACCGTCATGTTTTGATATTAGCTGGATGTGGCCACTAAAGGGCGAGGTGGGTTTGGAGCCTTTGTTGGCATATGCGTAACAAGCGCAGCATTCGGGATAGCAGATGCTCATGCTCAAGGTGGCATGATTGGTGACCTATCCTTGATGTGCCCAGAGTTCATGCAGGTGACAGTTTCCAATGACTTTTGGTGTATTGTGGACTGAGAGAAATATCTCAGTGCCTATAGTTGGCTGCTCTTATGTATCCATCTACGTTTTGGTTTGCAGTCCTACTTGGCAGGTTTGGCAGCATCAGGAGCAATTACATCAGCTTTGCGTCTGATTACAAAAGCGGCTTTTGAGAACTCACAAGATGGTTTGCGCAAAGGAGCTAGTATGTCCAGTTCTTTTCACACATGTGAATCAATAAGTTTGTCTTAAATAGTTAAATTTTGTCTTATGTGTTTGCAAAAACTAACATAGTAGATAACCATATTATCAATGTTCTGTGTAATTTATCTTGTTAATTAGTACAGTAACAGGAATGCTACACGTCGTCCTCTCATCTAAAAGAAACACAACCAGAAAAAACAACGTCAAATAAATTAACATTCTTCTTTTTCAGCTCAGCTAGCGCAGTTATTTTGTCTAATCAAATACTTTGAACTACTTCATCTGTATGCAGTGTTATTCTTTTCGATATCATGCTTCAATGAGCTATTATGTGTTCTTCTGTACACATTTGTCTTCCCCACATTGCCTATTGTCAAATTTTATCGCTCGAAGGCAGCTTCTGAAGGTAGCAAAACTGTTGCTGGTGACCTAGCTGCTGCAGGAGTCCCAACTCAAGATGATGAGCAAGTTTGTCTCATGCTGACCGTTACATATTCTTAACTTTACCGATAATCCATGGAAATACAGCATATGCTACATTATGCAGGCTATGGAGGATCCGAAACAATATGTGCGATTAAGCACCAAGCAACTGTTTCTGCAAAACATGGATTATGCGCTTGATATCTTTCTGACATATGTCCTGACTCTGTCTATTTTCCCTGGATTCCTAGCTGAAGACACCGGATCACACGGCCTAGGGACTTGGTAAGATTTCTTTCATGTTTTTCCTTTTTACTGACACATGTTAACTAGCTCCTACAATTTGGCATAATCTAGCGTTCCACATGAAAAATTTTCCCTCTGCTGTGTACTTTTCAGGTATGCACTTGTTTTGATTGCAATGTTTAATGCGTGGGATCTCATAGGCAGATATGTACCCATTATTGTCAAGCTGAAATCTCGGAAGTGTACCATGGCAGCAGCCCTCGCACGATTTCTTCTCATTCCTGCATTCTATTTTACTGCAAAGTACGGCGCACAAGGGTACATGATCTTTTTGACATCCTTCTTGGGGTTGAGCAACGGGTATCTAACCGTGTGTGTCCTTACAGAGGCACCCAAAGGATACAATGTAAGTTTTCCTTGTTATATAAATCTCATGCTATCGGTTGCTCAGGTTTTAAGAAACGATTGACTATTTTAGATAGACAAATTGATTTTCTTTCCATTGCAAACTTTTGTGCAGGGGCCAGAGCAAAACGCACTGGGGAATGTTCTTGTTGTTTTCCTCATGATTGGACTGTTTTCTGGTGTTGTGCTCGATTGGTTATGGTTGATAGGGAAAGGTTGGTGATAACTAAAGTCACCTCATAAAGGGTGTTGCTCTTTTGCTAAGTGTATCATGTTGGTACATCGATGGAGAAATAAGAAATCCGATTTGCTGATTTTCTTGCTATCTGCTAGTTTGGAAATGCTTTATCTTTTTGGAGTTGTTATTAAGTGCTTGTTCAAAGGATGAAGTGGTACATCAAATGATCATAATGTTTGAGGCTTTCATAAGTTCTATGTCAAATAGGTGATGGTTTGAGTCCTGTAGTCTGAAGTCTGAACCGTCTGATGAAGGAATTCCCATTGGTTCAGGCTTCCATAAGTTCCATGTCGAATAGGTGATGGTTTGAGTTCTGTAGTCTGAAGTCTGAACCATCTGACGGAGGAATTCCCATTGGTTCAGACCACCGTGTTTGCAGGTTATTATTGAGTATTGACTAATTATCGCGATTGGAGGTATTGGTATCGTGCCATCCGTCCTAGTATCTCTAAATCTATAACAAATTCAGTATTGCAAAGGCCACTACAATTCATTATTGCAGAGGCTTTCAATAGCACAGGAAGATTGACGGCAGATCTGTTTTCAGCTATGCTTCGGCCATCAGGTTATTCAGGTGTGTGCTTTCGCAAAAACAAAACAAAAAGAGGTATTCAGGTGTGTGTTGCCCTGGTTAAAGACAAACTATTGAGCACACTGTCAGTGTCAGCTTCGGAGTCACAGGCATTACAGCACATCCTGCACATACATACATACATACGGAGTACGTTGATCTCAAAATATACTAGGCACAATAATATGAGATTTCGAGATCGCGATTTGGGACGAATTCAGCGAACATATCGCACTTAAGTTGGCAGAATTTTGTTGTGTCCTCGAAACAAGGAACAGGCGACACTCGAGGTCGCTGATTGGAGCCGGTGGCGCAGGATGACGGATTATCTCTTTCGGAACATTGTACCTGTGCTGTACCTGTACGTGTCGTCCATCCGCGTCTTCCACGTCTGCACACCTACGTCTTCTTCACCTCACCTGTAGGCTGTAGTCCGCTTCTTCATCTGGCATAATAGTACCTAGTTAGTGCATTCTCACAAAAAAATAAAAATAAAGGATGAACGAAAATGAAAAATAGTGCCTTCACCAATGAGAGAAAAAGGGTTAGCTTGAGCCTTCAAGAGACCTAGTTACAGTCGTTAAAAATAAAGGATGGGACTGTGTTGTCAAAAACGGTGCCCGGCCGCCCCCACGCCCGCAGTCCAGTCGATGCTTTTGGGCAACGTCAAAAATACCTTTGCTTGCTGCTGATAATAGGCTCACTAGTACTACTACGTTGCTTAAAATGGTCACACCGAAGCAACTGGTCCGCCCCTCCAGACATTAAAGGGGCTTACGGGAGGCCTGCAGCATAGATGATGTTCAATGATTCGGCTCTACTTGGGGTGTTGTCTCCTACGTACTCCGTACATCCTACCTGGCGAAGAGAGAGCTCGGCGAAGTCATCCATCCACAAGCACCAACCTGTTCATCAGTCAGTGAGGTCATTCCCAACAAGGTAGTATCATTTTCCCCTCAAAAAAGAAAACCAAAAACAAGGTAGTATCATTCTCCCTGCAAAGGAAAAGTAATATCATCGACGTTAGAGAATTTGTATGTATACTCCATCAGTCTATAAATATATTAACTTTCAAAACTATCAGAAGTTAAATTTAGCCAGATCTATAGAAAATTAGAAACTATAGAAAATAATACCAATGCCTGTGACATAAAATTTGTACTCCTTCCGTTCCAAATTTAATTCGCTTTAGGGGCGGAGCCAGAGTTCGCCAAAAGACTAGGGCCACTACATTAGGTATTAGTGCTAATTGTGCTTGGATATTGGTAAAATGGTATTTTATCCACTATAATCAAGGGCTAAGACTAGGGCAATAGCCCTAGTGGCCCTAGTGTCAGCTCCGCCACTGATTTGCTTTAACTTTTTTGGTACATAAAATTCGTACTCCTTCTGTATATTTAGATACATAGCAAAATGGATATACAAAAAAATTAAAACGACTTATAATTTGAAATGGAGGGAGTATGTCAAACAAGAGAGGTAGGGAAGTCAATGTCCTCATGATTTTATAACATTTTTCTTAGTTCCTATGCACTACATTTTTTTACTATTTGTTAATTTCCTAATTCAAATATTATAAATATTTTAGGACAGAGGGAGTGCACTAGGTTGGCACTTCAAATTAGTTTTCCTCGGACCATTCAAGTTGTTGTAACAAAAATTGATCAAATCAGTGTGCCGACTGCCGAGCGTACAAGAGTTGAGTACAACCATATTTAGAGTGTTTTTATTAAGATTATTATCAGACTATCGATCTCATATTTTATAAGATAAGAAAACCATTTTTATTACAATGAAAACTATTTTACTTGTCGGACGTAGGGAGTTATTTTCCACCATAGCCTGTTGCTAGTACACTTCTGTGCTGAACAATCAGCTCAGGCCTTAAGATAAACTTGCTCGGGCCAGCGATATTTTTGTGCATTTCCTTTCCTTGGTGACGCGAAGGTGGGCCCAATGCCAGTCTCCATGAACAATGCTTGGCCCGTCTTCCATATTTATAATTTCTTATTGTCAGTTTTTTTAAGGGTCATCTACTCCATAAAATACACGTGAGGTGATACCTTTCTTGTTCTCATTCTCATCGTTTAGGATGGAGAAGTTGATGGAAGCGTGTGGGGAGAAGAGAGGGATGGGTGTCGTTGTGAAAGGAACCGCACCCCCCACCCTCTCTCACAAGACAAAACACTTATTGTGGAGAACAAATGCTTGCCGCTGCATATAGAAATGTGATGTTGCTTCATGTTTTTTTTTTCACGAGGATGACATGGAATTTTGATTTTATTTGAGTGTTTGGTGGGGAAGCTGACAATCTTATAATTGTCTCAGCTAGGGTGAAACGATGAAATCATACATCCTACGAAACATGCAAATATACATACTCCTCCGTCTCTTTTTAATCATCGCTTACGCTTTCCAAGAAACAAATGCCAACAATTATATATTAAAAAATATTTGTAATATATAATTAGTCTCATTAAAAAGATATTTGAATCTAGTTTTCTAACAAATTTATTTGGAGATGCAAATGTTACGCGTATTTTCTACAAATTGAGCCAAACTTATGGCACGCACACCAATGATGACAATTTAAAATTCTGAATAAAGATTAACTTGCTCCATTATGTAATCTTCAGAATTTTAGCGTCGCTGACCTCGACATTCTTGTAACATATTACTCTCTTCTTCTTCTTTTTGACAAAGTATACTTGTATTAATTAATGGAAATAAACACGTCCAAATACAAGTACACCGAATAAGGATATGAAGGACAACTGCCTAACCTATATTCTATGAGAACCCCAACAAATAAAGAAAATACAAACTGGTCCTTATCCCCTTCGAGAAAGGAAGCCGGCCACATCCGCTATCGTCGAAGACCGCCGACACCAGCCGACGCCGTCAAACCCGAATCACCAGAAGCCGGAGGAAACCACCGGCGTTGAGGTGGACTACAGCGACGCTCAATCTCACAGAGGTGAAGAAGTTTTTGAGCGCCCACCCGTCAGGATCATAATCCAGGTTGGAACAACAAGAGCGGCACCGACGATGGCATCCGCCGTCGCTATGAAGCCAAACTCGCTCAATCCCTTTCTAATACAAAGATACGCGCATTCGTGCATATATTCCATAAAAAAGATTAACTTGCTCCTCACTCATTTAACTACTACTCACTCCGTCCTGAAATAAAGAGCATTCTAACCTTTAGGAGTTGTCCCTAAATATAATACATTTGGAGAACAAGAAGATAATATTTACCTAAATAGGAGTACGCGATTATATTTTACAAGGAAGGTAACTCATTTGTCTGCCATATTTTGTATAAAGACAAAGAATTCACCCTTTAATCATGCGGAATAAAATCAGATTTTAATATATTAGGAAGGTAAGTGAGGGGTACATGCGTCTATTGCCATCTCCCTTATTTTGTCTTAAAATAACTAAAATGCTCTTTATTTCAGGATGGAGGGAGTAGTTTGGTTATCAACTTGCTCAATTTTCTATTTATCTAGGTATCCACATGCTTTTTATTGTGGATCATGACAATCTGAGTCCTTATGGCAGGCACCTGGCTTCCTAGGAAATGTTTCATAACTCAAAATCTTTTCATGATTCCATTGTTGAGAAAATCTGTATATACTCCCTCGTCCCAGAATAAATCAATTCCTAGAATATGTACCAGTCTATTTTTTTATATTTGACTAACTTTATAGAAAAGACAAAAGAGAAACAATATTTATAACATAAAATGAGCATCTTATAAAAATATATTCTATGGTAAATTTAATATATACTAACTACACCACAAGTGTTGACGTTTTTTTTCTAAAAAACTGGTCAAAATTAAATTTGGCTTAAGACAAATCTAGAAATCTATTTATTTATTTAGAGATAGAGGGAGTGAAAAAAGAATTAACCGAAAAATCCGATTGCTATAGCCTATAGTAGAGGAGACGCAAGAAACGAATTAACCAAAACCACTCCCAGATCATTTCACATGCGTTTTCATTCTCCCTTGCCTGAGTTGACTCCTCTTTTTCAATGAATCGGAACCACCGCCGTGCGGTCCTCGTACCGTGTGCGTGCGGAGTCTGCGGACTCGATCGCCGTCTCCCCCATCCCCAAGACGAAACGGATCATGCATATCCCTCTCGGTGTGCTCGCCATCGAGAACCTTCACGGCGGAGCAGCCCAGCCGCCAGCCGCCAGCCGCCAGCCGCCGCCATCCGGCTCCGACTCATCAGCTCTCTTGTGTTGGGCAGGAAACCAGAGATGCAGGGAAACAGAAACAGGGGGCCCGTGCCGCATAGCATCGTCACCGCAAGACGTCCCAAACGATAACGAGAGACTCGAGTGCAGTGCATGCATCATCCTGCGTTGTGCGCTGTCTCGTGCGCCCCTGCCGACGGCGGCGTTGACTTGGACTTGGCCGGGGAGAGCTGTGGTGCCAATATTTAAGGGGTTGACAAATCGCATAGGTTGACTTTGACTCCTCCTTTCATACTGCACCGTGCAGTTTCAAATATGGTTCGACTTCTCACGAAAAAATCGTAACCTTCAGGACTGGTTGAAAAGAATGAGAGGTATCTATCGCGGGCCTTGCCTTGCCCTCACTAGTCGGCAACACCGCCTGACAACGATGGCTGGCTGGCTCCTTATCCAATCCAACGAAACTAGGCACCGGCTGATATCGTACACAGACGGAGTCTACTGTACAATACATATACATCTACATCCGTTGCTTCGGACCCGATTCAGAGCAGGAGCCGGACTTGGGGGTGGGAAATAAACACGTATGGAGGAGAGCGAAAGAAACGCGCCGGGGGTAAGCACATGGGTACCTCGATTCCTTCCTTTCACCATCACAACAAAAGGACTGCACTAATGCACAACCTAATGAATCTGTTTCCTTTCAGTCTTTTTCCCATCGTATCCGTGCCAAGTGCGGAGGATGTCAAGGACATGCATGGTTATATTTTTTTCCTTTTTATCTAGACTTCTTTTCACTTCCTACTAGACCCATCGTTATAGAACAAACTAGTATTAGGACTGTGATCGCCTCACCATACTGTATTGTCGCTCGCTATACTGAACAGCAGCCGGTTAGTTTTAGGGTTTCGATTGTAGCTCATGGTGACAGGAGGCAATAGACCTGATCCTTAACTCTAAAAATAATTTCTCTAGCGGAGCTACAATCATATATAACTCTAAAATTAGCTGGAGCTCATGAATACAGGTGATAGACCCGTTCTCAATTCTTTGCAAAGAATTCCTCTAGTAGGGTAAGGGGTAGGACTAATTTCATCCTTAAAGATTGAAATAGAAGGGAAAAAATAGTCATAATTCCTGCATACCTATCCCGTGAAGCGCTCACACTACGAACTAGGGGCTTAGGATGTTGAAAGTCCACAAAGATCTTATATATAGTGCGTCCGATAGAAATAGCAAACTAAAACCTAATCTCTAATCCATCCTCCCTCTTCCTCCTTTCCTTCTCTCATGGATGCCCCACGATCAATGGTTGCCTTAGGCGAGGTAGTGACCTACACCGCAACTACTATAGCGAGTTTGTTGTCTTGGTGGCTTGGGCAAGCTAACGTTAGTCATCGTCGAGTGTAGCTCACACTCATTGTTGGTCCACCCAGTGCACAGGTCACATTGAGCTCGAGTAGATGGTCTCGCTCCTACCATAGGATACACGAACACTAAAGGTCTTGGGCTTTATACAAGATCCATCTTCCTCATTCTTGAATAATGTATCAGGTTGTCCTCACCTTCATTCATCGCTATTAAGATAACATCAATCGATGGTCTATGGAGGCGTTTGCGGATGGAAATTCCCCCTTTAATGAACGGAAGCAGGACCTAAATTGTGATGATGGGAAAAATTATTGTTGACATCTCTACTCATGGAGTTTGCTGGAGAGAATGTGTTGCTTGCTGGACCCAAAACATAATCACAAAAATTTTGTAACTAGCGCAAGTCTTAAACTACCCGGTGGGTAGGGTCTTGTTTGACTAAATTTTAAATGTGTTGTTTGCTGTTTGTCTATATTTGTGAAGATCGATGCTCGGATTGACTGCACGGTGGGTAGGATCTTGTTTGACTGGCCTTTCGCTCTGCAGCTCCATATGATCTGGCTTCATGTTTTTTTTTTTTTTTCCGGAATCAGGCTTCATTCAAATCGACCGAGAAGACACAAGAACAGAAATGTATATTCCTGAGGCTCAGTTTCGTTACAGTGCAGCCGGATAGAACATCACCGTCACCGAAGACCTAAAAAGGAACCTTTTTTTGGCAGCCACCACTTTTACACCCCCATGGCTCCCGCCGCCCGGCCGTGAGGCTCCGACCCAACGCCGTTTGGACGCCTGCAACAGCCGCACGCCACGAGCGTGGCGGCCGCCACACCCACACACATGCGGCCTGGCCCGGTCCCGGACCCGTGCGCGGGCGGACACCGAACACATCGATGCGCATCGCCATCGGCATCGCCTCCCCACCGTGCCACCGTGGTTGACGAGCAGCTGCCCTGCAGATCACCCAAGCCACAGCGCAGCGGCGCACTATTTATCGTGCGCAGCATCGGCGCAGCCCCTTTCTCCGCCCGCCCCCACCGCGCACCACCGCCCGACCAGCCAGCCACAGCAACCACGCCGCCCCTCACCGCCCCCGCGCCGCCGCCGTTCCCTGCTAGCCCCGTCCCATCCGCTTCGCCTAGCTAGCTCGAATCAGGGCGGAAACCACCGCGGTGTGGCGGCGGTGCCTCCCCAAATCCCCGCCGACACCTCCTGCCGCCCCGAGGCGGATCCCGCCCGCGGAGACCACTCCAGGAGGGGGCTAGCTAGCTCCCTGATCTGAGCTCAAGTTAGGTACGCTCATCACGCCGTCTCCATGATCCCGGAGCTCTCCCGTTGCTCGAATTTTGGCTCAATCTCCGGTTGGGGAAGACGGGGTGCCGTGTTTGCTTACGTCGCGTTCATGTTGCTCGATGCTATGCTTGTGTGAGCTGATGGTCAAAATTGCCTTTTTTTTTCCTTCTCTTTTTGTGTTCTCGTGCAGGATCTGAAGCTGCCGGGCGAGCTCATGTACGGCTCGCCGGTGTCCAAGGACCTCAACCTCCCGGTGCAGCCGCCGCCGCCGATGTCCTCCTCGTCCGGGCTGCTGCGGTACAGATCGGCGCCCAGCGCGGTGCTCGGCGACCTCTGCGAGGACTTCCTCCCGTCCGCGCCCCGCGCCGCCAGCCCCGACGCCGCCGCCGCCGACAACGCCTTCTCCAGGTTCCTCGCCGACCACCACCACATCCGGGACGACAAGCCGTCGCAGCCGCCGCCTGCCCACGCCGCGGTCCACTTCCCGAGTGAAGCCGACATGGCCTCCCAGCATCAGCAGATGATGTTCCACTCCCAGCAGCAGCAGCAGCAGGAGATGGTGGGCGCCAAGTCCGGCCTCTACCGCACCGTGAGCTCAGGCATAGACACCGCGGCCGCTACCGGCACCGGCGTCGGCGCCAGCGCCAGCGCCAGCAACCTGATTCGGCAGAGCAGCTCCCCGGCCGGATTCCTCGACCATTTGAGCATGGACAACGGTTAGTGTCTCCTTAATCCAGCCTTCATTTGGTACTACCGTAGTTACCATTCCCTGCTTGGCAGCAATTATTGCGGTTCTTGGGGCGTTTTTCTTGCTGGAAGCATTTCTATTTCTGGAACTGACACTGAGGCGTGTCCCACCTACGCTACTTTGCTCGATCCAGGATACGGGGCCATGCTGAGGGCGGGCATGGCCACGGCGGACTCCCTCGCGGGCAGCGGTAGCAGGCTCAAGGGGCAGCTGAGCTTCTCGTCGCGGCAGGGGTCGTTGATGTCCCAGATCTCTGAGATGGACAGCGAGGAGGTCGGAGGGAGCAGCCCGGAGGCTGCCGGCGCCGGCAGGGGGTACATCCCGGGGTACCCAATGGGTTCTGGGTGGGAGGACTCGTCTGCGCTCATGGCAGACAATTTGTCTGGCATCAAACGGCCCCGGGACTCGTCGGAGCCTGGACAGGTGCGAGGGTTATACTCATTTGGCACTTTCCATTTCTTGCATTACAGCTATGTGGCGAGCTGACGATGTCATCAGTGCAGAGCGGCCTTACGCACCAGTTCAGCCTGCCCAAGACGTCGTCGGAGATGGCAACTATTGAGAAATTCTTCCAGTTCCAGGACGCTGTGCCTTGTAAGATCCGTGCCAAGCGGGGATGCGCCACTCATCCACGCAGCATCGCCGAGAGGGTCAGTGAATTCATTTTCTTGCATAGAATTCCTTTAAGTTTCAAGTCCGCAGTTGAGCGATTGGCTGATGTGCTGATCTGTGGTGCCCAGGTGAGGAGAACAAAGATCAGTGAGCGAATCAGTAAGCTGCAAGAGCTTGTTCCAAACATGGACAAGGTACTCCACATTCTGTAGCCACGGCAACCCAATAGGCAATAGGACATGGACATTGAGTGTGTGGTTAGCAAATTTTCTATGTGAGGACCACTCCATAATTGACTTGTCTGCAACCTACACTTCCATTTCCTGCAGCAAACCAACACATCTGACATGCTGGATTTGGCTGTCGACTACATCAAGGATCTCCAGAAGGAGGTTAAGGTAAGCAATCCAATAAGTCCTCTGCAAATGAGCACTTGTCGGTATCTAAATAGGAAAGACCTGAGCAAGCTATATTGATTTGTTGCCCTTTAACTGAAAGGAGAAAGTTACCTATAGTGTTCTGTTAGACTTATCTGAAATACACACTCTGAAACAGAGTTTGAGAGTTCCTTTCTGCTATCTGTTCATTGAAGGTGCTAAAGGAGAGCCAAGCTAATTGCACCTGCTCAGCAAGCAAGAATCAGCAGCACTCTTCCTGAAGCCCTGATTCACACTGTACATGACCTGCAGACCTCGAAAGCATGTTCACTCTGGATAGAAAAGATGAAAGACAGTCTCATTTTTTTTTTGGGGGTCTGAACTGCAGCAGTGGAGAGGCTTATCTACCAGGAAGTGTAGCTTTATTTCAGCGATGGGGAACGAAGCAATTGCATCATCATCAAGCATTCAAGTGATAGGGAGAAGGGTAAAATTGGGGAGATATATAGGAGAAGCAACTGTATAGTTAAGCTGTAGCTGTGCTATATATACACACTACCCTTTCGGTAGAAAGTGGTTAATTTACCTCTATTGCTAGTAGCAGCAGCTGTAAATGTGCCGCAGATAAATAGTCGAAAAAAAACTTGGAGGTGTTCAATGCAAGCAATAGTGTTTCAACTCTATGAACATAGGGTCATTGAATTAATGGGCATCCTCTACTGGGTCTGGGGATAGTCCTGCTTCCTCTCGGACCTCAGGCTGGTCCTGAATCTGTTTGCTGCTCATCTATATAGCTCCATTGGGACACCAACAGAGAAGTTCAGGCTCTGGACATGGGATTTATATTTTTCCATATAAAGTAGCCTTGGTTTTCTCAGCAGCAGTCTTCGACGGCCTGCTGAGGTCATACTTTTTGTTTCAGGCCCAGGAACAGGAATGATTCATCTGTTCAAATACAGCAACTTGTAACCTTAGCCACTGCTAGATGTGGCAGACCCTCACATAGCCTTATGTTTTGCTACTGAAGCAGGCATCTAAACAGCACATCTGAAGCAGGCATCTTCACACAAAACAGCACACTTCACTGAAGATTTCTGTTTGAACACATTGACATGATTATCTGAATAATTTTGTGTGGCATGCCTCTGTATACCGCTGGATACCCAAGCCTTCTCGTCAGACAACCGAAACTGCCTGTAAGATCGAGTAGACTGCCTCTCGACTCTCAAGCGCTGGGGTCGACCATGAGAGCTCTGTTTTTTGTTAACCCACTGCAAAGCAGTATTTGTTTTTAGTTTATGCTTAGGTTCAGGAGCATGTACTCTTAGCTTAGGACAGCTGAGCAAATTTGAGGATTAGAGACAGACTACACGATGCACCAAACACATGGATCAGTATCATATGAAGATCGCATCTTGCATTGAGTCCTCCCATGTTTTTGAGGCGCCGCGGCGAGGCGCGGCGCCAGACCCCCTTCACAGCGCCTAGGCGTTTGTGGCGGACGCCTAGGCGACGCCATATAAACATTGATTAGGCGCTGCGGCGAGCACATACATACCTCGTTTGTTGCCAATTTTTGAGCCCAGGTTTCTTCCTTTCCTTTCCAAAAGCTCTTCTCCCATGTAGCATCCATCCTCCTTGAAGGAAACTGCATAGAAAATTACAGAATTCAGTAATCAAACAGGTTATTAGTTGTTGAGAATTAAATACGAAACAATACACAAGAGTCAAGAATCAAGACAAAGACAACAAATTAGCAAGCATTAGTGCATGCATTAGCATTACAAATAACATGATAGTGTCTCATCAAATAGTCCACGAAATTAGAGTCTTAGATTGAAGTTCTGAACCCATCATGGTTCTGAACTCTAAATCATCCTAATTAAGTCAACCACACCCATCCAAAGCCATACAACAGGAGTGCAGGACAACACAAAAGTACAGCAAGGGTGCAGGACACAAAAGAATCCATCAGCATGAGTGCAAAGCTCTGTTTCAGCACTCAAAATCCATCATCAAACTCATCAGGATCAGCAGCCATGTCTTCTTCAGTAGCAGGAACATTGCCATCTTCTTCTTCACAATCGCTCACTTCCGCATCATCATGTGGGTCTTCATCTTCAACTTCATCTTCCTCTTCGCCATCTCCAGCAACAGTTCTTGGTGGGCGTCTAGAATACTGAAGAGTAGCACCAGCAGCACATCTCCTAGGAAGATTACGACCCTGCAGCGCTTCTGATGCACCGGTTGCTTCATCAACAAGCTGCCATGTGAGCTCATCAACAGCATCAGACCCTCGGGCACATGGAACAGGCACATGCAATGAATCAGCCCATTCATTGTCCCAATCGAACTCCTCAATGACCAAAGGGTCATATTTCTTGCCTGCCTTCTCACGCATAAGCTGAAACCTTGATCTCATCTTCCGATTATATGAAACAAAGACAATATCATTCAATCTCTTGTGCAGCAGCCTATTCCTTTTCTTTGTATGCATCTGCAAATGAAGAATCAGATGGGAAGCAGAAGAAAAGATTAGGTTCTATGCATCTAAATAGATGGGAAGCAGATGGTAATCACATGACAAGGATACTCACATGACTGAAGGTACTCCAACATCTCTCACAGCCAGATGATGAAGCACAAAGACTAACTATGCGCTTAGCAAGTCTTTGTAGCTCAATGGCTCGGCCACCATAAGAACGCCACCAATCAACTAGATGCAAAGTACAACACATATTAGGATTTTGGAATGCAATTAAGTTGCTGAAATTTGCAAGCTTTGTATATTCAGACAAGGGAGGAGGCAGGGACAGGCATGCAGCATGAGCACAAGCAGAGCACAAGGCTTACAATATTCAAAGTAAACGTAGAGCACGAGGCATACAATATTCATTCAGATCTAAAGCAGAGCACGAAGGCATACTGTATGAAGAAAGGCACGAGCACGAAGACATTTACTAATTTACAATATATCCACTCAAAAGCAGAGCACGGAGGCACATATACACTCGAAAGCAGAGCACGGAGGCACAGATACACTCGAAGCAGAGAGGAGGGAGAGGACATACCAGGCGGAGGCAGAGCAGACGGGCGGACGGAGCAGACGGGCGGACGGCCGACGGAGACGGTCGCAGGTGGAGACTCGACTCGACCCAGCCGAGCAGGTGCGGAAGGCGGACGAGCAGGGACTCGAGCCGAGCGGACTGGGAACTCGAGCGGACTGCAGGCGGACGAGCGGGGACTGCAGGGGCTCGACGCCGACGAGCGGAAGGTGGAGACTCGACCTCGAGCTCCGCCTGCCGCCTTCTCTTTTCCTCTCCCCTCGCGGTCGCGGACTCGCGGTAAAAGGCACGCGCGCGGTCGGTTTCCCGCGAACCGTGCCCTATCTAGTTCCCCCGCTGTCGATTTCCCGCGCGGCGTGGTCGATTTCCCCCGCGCGCGGTGATTTCTGGCGGGCGCGGCTGATTTCTGGCGGGAGCGGACGCGGGCCCGCTGTACTTTTCGCGCCCTTCCCCAGCGACTTGGCATCCGGCGTCCGCGACGTGCGTATAGGCGTCCGCCCGACGCCATACTACGACTAGGCGACGCCTACTTCGCTGAGGCGGACGCCATACGAGTTGAGGCGTGGCGTCTGCGACGCCCAGAGCCTCCAGCACGCCTTGTCGCCTAGGCGACGCCTAGGCGACGATTAGGCGACGCCCAAAAAACAGGGGAGTCCTCACGTTCATAGTGTACAGACAGATTCCGTTGATTTCAGGCCTGCTCGCTTCTACTTAACCTGGACCTGGCTGTTTGGGCTGCGCTTCTACTTAACCTGTTCGGTGCAGCCCAATTAAAGCACCCTGAAACATGAATCCATCTCCCTCAAAATATCACCCTAAAGTTCTCCAAAAAAAATTTGGTCACCTAAAACTACCTCGTAGAAGTTTGGATTGAGGGTTGGTGTGGGTTGGACCCAGATGGACATGTGTTTGGTTGAAAACGCAATGGGTTGGGTTCATCCCAGAACGGAATATTCTGGACAGATGTGGGTCGGCAGCGTTCGGCAAAATCGAGCGGACCATCTCAACCCACATGCACGGCGTCGCTGCTCCGTCGGGCGTGAGGCTTGCCTAGGGCGCGGGGCAGAGCAACGCGAGCGGCGGCGGGTGCAGAGTAACGCGAGCGGCAGCCGGATGCAGGACGGGGCGCAGCGTGCGCGCGGGGCAAATGGCGGATGCTCGGACTCGCGGCGGCCCCGACCCCATCCCAGCGGAGCTCGCGGCGGCCCCGACCCGTCCCGGCGGCGCTCGCGGCGGCCCCGACCCGTCCCGGCGGCGCTCGCGGTGGACGCGCTCCGCCCCGGCGGCGCTCGCGGGGACGCGCCCCGTCCCGGCGGCGCTCGCGGCGGACCCGCCCCGATCCCCGGCGGTCTCGTCCCCGGCAGCACTCGCGGCAGCCTCGCCCCCTCCCCGGCAGCGCTCGCGGCGGCCCCGCTCGGTCCAGTGCACCCACACGGCAGCCCCGCCCCATCTCCGGTGAGCTCGTCCGCATGGCAGAAGAAGATTGCGAGAGCGGCGCATGGCCTGCTCTGCTTCGATTGAGGAGTGAGGAAGAAGATAACGTGAGTAAACAAACAAAGAGACTGACAGGCGGGCCCCACTAATAGCCAGTGTTAACGATGTCAAAATGCCGTTCATTCCAACCTTCTTCACCCTTCCAACCAAACAAAAAACTGGGTTGAACCCATTCCCTCAACCAAACACGAATGGCCCATCTCATCATAAAACGGGTTCTGGCCAACCCAACTAGTCACCAAACACACTCTAATAGCAGGAACCAGTAGCCGAAAGCTCTGATTTCAAGGGAAATATACTCCACACACTGTGCTACTATATAAAGAAGGGAACTGAGCAAGCTCAGTTCATACGCTGTTCGGTTATGGCCTTCTGATCAACCCAGGTAGCGTGCTTGGCTTGGTTCTTTCCTGAAGCTAGCTCTTGTTTTCGTTTACTACCTATCTGCAGTTCTGCACTGCACAAGTGTTGCACTCTTGATCTTTACTCATGACCTGCGTTCCCTGTTGCCTCAGGAAGATACATGTCCTTACTCTCTGTCTTCTGAACAGTTTATTGGTATGATGGAGAACAATGCAGCAGAACAAAATCTCAAGGTTGCTCTTTCCATTGAACTCTTCGTCACAAGAAAATGTTTGGGGAAAGTTTAGTTATTCGTCCAGGCTGTTGAAACAAACTGATGGTGTATATATCATGGCTACTAATTTTGTAGGGGAGGCGTCTTGCAATGCTTCTCTGCTGGCTCTTCTGATGCGGATGTGTTCTCTCATGGAATAGCATGCTTACGATCGAAGACTATTATGCTATCCTCTTCCATGTGCGTTTTTATCTGACCTTCAAACTTCTATGAACATACATTCAACTGTTCTTCCAATTTGTAGAGTTATTGATCTGCATCTTTCTTGTACATTTATCAAGAACTGGCCTGCTAACAAGTAACAATTGCCGGGCTATCACCCAACAAGGGTGCTCACTCTAGTATACCAGCCTTTCGCTGTTGGGGTGACTCTGATCCTGGCATACAATGAGGCCAAGATCAACACAAGAGCTCGTAATCTGGCAGGCTACACACTGTTCTTCCTGAGCTCCCTGGCCTTGATCATAGTAAGCCACCTCCAGCAGCATTAACTGAACTCATTTCGGTTTGCGATCCTGCAGGTCTGCGGCCCGTTCCCTTATCTCCTTTCATTTCCCCCATGCGTTGCAGCTGGACGCTACAACTGCAGGAAGCGGCGGGCTGGCAGCGTTTGCCGGTGTTTGCATCGTCAGTGCAGCGTTTGGACAGAAAGCAGACCAAGACATGGACTCAAGCTCTTTTCTGACAGACTGAACCCAATGTTTAGCAGGACCTGTAAACTGCATCCTAGAACACTGAATCCACACAGAACTGTCTACTGAATACATGGCAAAGTAGTCCTCAGCGCAAGTTATCCAATACTGTAGGTCGGTGCCATCAAACTGAGGAAAATTCAGCTTAGGCAGCCGTCCTGTGGGATTCAGTATTGGATCAGGAGGGCGATTGTGGAAGTGAATCAGATCAGACGCAGTTCCATGAGGCTTGGGATTTGGATCAGAGGAATAGATCGTACCCGTGACCGGGGAATGAACCATGGTGGTGACAACCCCATGTTCACTCTCCCGGTGGTGGTGTTCAACGCCATGCCCGCTGGGCCGAGCAGCCTGATAGCTCGCAGGTGAAGTCGCGGCGTGCTGCTCCCAACTGTCCTGAGCGATGTGCTCGGACGGCGCCGGCGCTGAGTCGAGGATCGGGGGTTCGGTGGGGGTCACCGTGATGCCTCCAGACTCGACGACGACGCGATTCATGAAGCGATCCAACTTGGCGAGGCGCACGCGGAGGTCGTTGACGGTGTTGTCGTGCTCGACGCGCCACTTCTCGAAGCCTTGCTCCACGGACTAAAGGCGGCCATCCTGACGAAGCTCGGCATCAACGATGCGCCGACGACGATGAGCTCCGCCTCGTCGAAGCGCTCGTCAATCGCCTCGGCGAAATCCTTGAGGCGCAGTCGAGGTTGGTGTTCACGTCGTCGATCTTCTTCTGCGTCGCCTCGATCTGTAGTGGTAGTCGTCGACAACTCGGATCTCCGCGGCACTTGCTGCATCTCGGAGCTCATGTTTGGTGCGGGCGGCGGCGAGAGTAGTGCGGGCGGATCGGCGGTTTTTGGGTGGTGGCGGCGGTGGCGGCGGGGATTGGTTGGGTAAATCCGATCGCGAATTCCTTCGTTGATCACGGCACCACGGAATTACAGGGCCTCGTAAATCAAACGAAAGCTGGCTGCTCGATCTCGAGAAGAACCTCACCGCGGCAGTTGTGATTCAACCGAGAATTGCGATCGCGATCCGGAATAGAGGAGCTGATACTCAATTTGTTAGCACGAAGGCTAACTCGAGAGAGAATTGGGGATAGAAGCAGAGAATTGGGGATCGGTTAGCAAGCAGGAGCAAGGGTGGGAAGCATGAACACGCTATGTGTCGGAGGAACGATTAATATCTGGTTTTGGTTTAAAATGTTTGATCCTTCTTCTTCGGCCCTTGGCCCTTTATACATGGCGCAATGCCGGGCGGCGGACGCCGCGATCACGCAATCCTCACATCCACTCGGGCCCGCGATGAGCTGGTTGGGTTGGCGCGCGCGCTTGGAACGCCTGGTGCGGACGACGTGCTCCGGGTTGGTGACCGTGCTCGCGTCGCGACCGTCTCTTCCTGCGTCTTCGCCCGCGGCGTGTCGCTGGCCTTCATCATCATCAATAGTGGATGGTTCCTTGCCGTTAACAGGTTGGTGATCTGTCGCTGATGTGTCCTGAATTTGTTCAGGTTATATCATACAAACCCAACACAAGAATCACGGTTTCGCTGTAAATTGTTTTTCTTCTTCTTGTGAACTTAACTGCTTGCTTATTTTTATGTCCCGCGATCGAGATGGCAGTTGTTCTTGGCAGGTTTTGGTGCTTCAGGTGCGCTGACGTCAGCTCTGAGATTCACCACAAAGGCCGCCTTCGAGAACACGAGGGACGGCTTTCGCAAAGGAGCGAGTAAGTGCCACTCCACTGATAGGTATTCAGCACTTTGCACTATTTGGAGTGCGTTTCAGGTTTATCTGAAGCAATTTTTGTGCCCTCCTGCGCCCTTCTTTCGCAGTGCTGTTCCTCGCCGTGTCATGCATCTTTGAGCTGCTGTGCGTCCTGGCGTACGCGTTCGTGTTCCCGCGGTTGCCGATCGTGAAGCACTACCGCGCAAGAGCTGCCTCGGAGGGATCCCTTACTGTCGCGGCCGACCTTGCCGCTGCAGGAATCACAGGCCGTGTACGTATGATACGAAATTACGAACACCATCATCATCCTCCGATCACTAGACTGACTGACTAACCATGTGCGTGCTGCATGAACGCACATCTCAGGCTGGAACGGATTCAGGACAGGCGCCGGCAGCTCGGCTGAGCAACAAGGAGCTGCTCCTGCAGAACAAGGACCTGGCGGCCGACATGTTCCTCATCTACATGCTCACCCTGTCGGTGTTCCCCGGCTTCCTGTCCGAGGACACCGGCTCACACAGCTTGGGCTCATGGTATGTGCTTGTCCTGATCGCGACGTACAACGCCGGCGACCTCGTCGGGAGGTGCCTGCCGCTGTCGCGGCGCCTCAGGCTGGCGTCCCGGGCGCGTATCACGGCCACGGCGGCGTCGCGCTTCCTGCTCGTCCCGGCGTTCTACCTCGCCGCGAGGCCGGGCGGCGGGCAAGGGTACACGATCCTCCTGATGGCCGTGCTGGGGCTCAGCAACGGGTATCTCACCGTGTGCGTTCTCACGGAGGCGCCCAGAGGGTACAAGGCAAGTGGCATGTTTCGTTCGGTCGTGCCGTTGTTTCGTGCGCTCAGCCGCTCACCGTTTTTTCAGCTGTTCCTTAGTTGCAGGACCCGGAGCAGAACGCGCTGGGGAACGTGCTCGTCGCGGCGTCGCCTGCCTCCTCGCCGGCATATTCACCGGCGTCGCGCTCGACTGGCTGTGGCTTATCGGCAAGGGCTGGTGATGATTGTCGTGCGCCGTAGGCTTTTAGTGGTCCAGGAAAGTCGTCACAGTCTGACAGACAAGTGAGCTGCTCACAGCAAGTTCAAGGCTTCAAGCTTTTCTTACTATAAAATAAATTTTAAAATAAAAAGGGAAAAACAAAAGAAAACCGCTTTTACGCTCATGGGCTTTTTCTCGTTCTCAATGGGCTCAAACGAGAGCCCAGTGCCGTATGATGATGGCCCACGACCAGGCCATCAGCCCCATACCCCCCATGTCCTCTGCGGCTGCAGCAAGTGGTTGGTAAGTGGGGCACGGGCACCACGGCTCAGAGCGCGGGGCCATCCTGCTGCCCGTGGCACTGGGCAAACCAGCTGGCGCCAAGTCAGCACGGCTGATATTTTATTTCCCGGGCCCACCACGTCTCCCGGATGGGACGTTCCGTCCAGGTCAGCAGCAAATAATTGCGCGCACCCCGGAGCGTACCAATGCCGGCAGGAGGGAATGATTGTTCTTTTTCCTGCATTTGATTATTGCGACCAGGCTTCTCTCTGCCTTTTGAGGCGATCTCATGACATCCCAGCTGTTCATTTTAAACCTTGTTTAGATTGCAAGTGGTTTAAACCTTGAGGCGATCTCATGACATCCCAGCTTCAACCTTCTTTTCTGAAAAGAAAACCCAGCATGTGGTTTATAAAATTGCAGAACTGAAGTTTATATATTCATGGTAATTCACCATAAACGCCTGCATATAAACTACTAAAAGGAATAAATGGCTACCCACATCGTTATATTATTCGCATTGGAATCCACGCTGTGACATACAGTGCTCTAGTCGATATATAAGTAGAGATGTTTATCTTCGAGTAAGTACTAATGTCAGCTAAGAAGTGGAGATAAACGGCAGAAATGATTAATCTAGATATTCTGGTGTGACACATGCACATTTGTTGTTTATCTAAGAGAACCGATAATGGAAGCCTCCAAAAAAATGTTATCTGAGGACCTAATCTAGAGCCAATGGGGCGATGCATCTTTTTTTTTTTAAAAAAAAAATGACGCATCTGTTCCTAACCTGGAGCAGATTGGCATGGATAATATAAAAATGATCTGAAAGAAGTACCAACTTGATGAGGGTTGTCGTTTTTATACAGGAAGATAACTGCTTTTGGGCTAGATTGAGACGAACCATGATCTTATTTCCGACGTGGCAAAAGCAACGGTGTGGCGGCCGTAGCATTTCGGCCGATTTCGTAGATGTTGGGCCCCATTGTTTGCGTTACGAGTTTTGTGTTTCTCCGATGACGATTGCGACGCTTGTTTCGTGAGCAAAGTTTTGAAAGATTCTCCTTGATCGTGCCATGGACAGCACCGTCTCCGTTGGAATTTGTTTGTTACCTTCGGCCCGCTGCTGAAATCGTCGTCATGACTGACCGAGCTTTTCGCATTGTTGGGTTCAGATTTCCACGCTTAGAAAGTAACTTTGGTCTTGTTTAGTTCCCAACTTGGGTGTGCCCAAGTTGAGAAAAAAACACTGCTGCAGCACTATAGCGTACTGTAACATTTTCGTTTATATTTAGTAAAAATTATTAAATTTTTGGAATTAATTTCAAAATGCTCGTCTCGCAGCAAACAACAAACTCAGATAATTAGTTTTTAATTTCATCTACATTTAAGACTCTCTCTGTGATGGAAAATCTTCTTTTTACATAGTATAATTCGGGTGCAAATTTGGGAACTAAACAAGGCCTTTCTTCCACGAGACGAAACATTGAAGCCATGGTGGAGAGTAATACAAAAACAATCGGCCGCGTACGCCGGCACGATCCGGACAGGCCAAAATGTCGGGTTTGAAATTTGTGGCCCCTTCCATATCTCCAAAAATAAATAAATAAATAAATAAATAAAAAAGAAAAAGCGTGCGTCCGGAAATTAAAGTGGTTCCGCTCGTCCGTTTCGCCACCGGCAGCAACTTTGGTGGAAACTGGAACGTTAGGTGCGTTTTCAATTTTAATCGGTAGCGTGCATCCATTATTTGCTTGCACCGCACCTAGGTTTTGGTTGCTATCACGCGCCGTCTAGTGCTGTACAAACCTTACAGATCGCATTTTTAGTTTTTTTTTCCTGTCTCGTCGATGTGCTTTACAGTACAAACCTACTCGTACCGAAGCGATCGCGCAAAATTTTTGTATCAAAATTTTTCACAAGTATAGATTTAATTTTGCAAGCAACGGGATAATTTTTGTACATTTTTGTATCAAAATTTTTCACAAGTATAGATTTAATTTTGCTCGACGTGACAAATTTTGTCACCAACCAAAAAGCAGTTGACCTATGGAAGACTGGAATTGCCCTCCATGTTTGTTACGAGGTGGTCACACAGAGCACGGACTATGGTCACGATACAATATCGTGCTTGTTTAGTTCCTAAATCCACATCCAAATTCCACTCACGAAAAAGAAGATTCCCCGTCACATCAAAAACGTCAAGACACGTATTTAAAATATTAAATGTAGATAAAATCAAAAACTAATGCACAGTTTTGTTACTTTACTGAGATTTAACATTTTTGAGGCTTAATTAATCAAAGTTTAGATAATTTTTACCAAATACAAACGAAATCGCCACGGTGCGGGAAAAACTTCCAACTTGTGCACTCCCAAGTTAGAAACTAAACAAGCTCCCGGCTACCGAGGGGGGGCTGTCACTTTGTGAGATCCAAGAATAGGAATGTCCTCGTGTTCCAGCGGTCAATAATTCGCACCTTAACGGGTGGGGCCCGACTAGATCGTGTTTCGTGGGGACCAAGACTAGCGACCGACGCAAACACAACACCAACGTCATTTTTTAGGAATGTTGAACCAGAAAATTAAGTTAAGGATAGCAATCCATTTTGGCATCCCGCAAATCCTAGAAATACTGTACTAATTTGAATTTCAAATTTTAAACAACAGGGACGGGAACGGGGCATGCCAAATCAGCCAGTGCAGTATCGGATCCTCTCCTCCAGCTAGCCGCCGCGCCAGCCCCACCTGCCTCGCACCCCGAATAGAAACGGACCCGCCTGCATCTCATCTCTCTCCTGCTCGTCCTCGCCCCCCTCGCAACTTGCGATTCCCAAATCCCGATGCGCCCTCGCGGCTAGCGCCTCCGCCTCCGCACTTTCCACCACCACACCTCACCTGTCGCCAGGACGGGACCACCGCCGCCGCCGCGTCCGATGACGTCGCCGTCGTCGCACCACCCGGACTCCTCCTCGGCGTCCTCCACCCCGCGCGCCGGGGTCGCCAACGGCAACGGCAACGGCAACGGCGGCAACCACCACCATCTCCACCTCCACCACCCGCCGCCTCTGCCTCCGGCGCCCGCGCCAGCGCCCGCCCCGGCCGCCGCCGCTGCCCCCGCGCAGGCGCAGGCGGCGCACGGGGGCCCGCAGGTGCGCCTCATGTGCAGCTTCGGCGGCCGCATCCTGCCGCGCCCGGGGGACCGCCAGCTGCGCTACGTGGGCGGGGAGACCCGCATCGTGTCCTTCCCGCGCGCCGCGGCCTCCTTCGCCGCCCTCGTCGCCGCGCTCGCCAAGGCCGCGCCCGCGCTCTTCGCCCCGGGCTCCCCCAGGCCGTCGCTCAAGTACCAGCTGCCCCAGGATGACCTCGACTCGCTCATCTCCGTCACCTCCGACGACGACGTCGACCACCTCCTCGACGAGCTCGACCGCATCCACGACCTCTCCGCCAACGTCGCCAGGCCGCCGCGCCTCCGCGTCTTCCTCTTCGCGCCCGCGCCCGACGCCGCCTTCGGCTCCGTCCTCTCCGGCACCGGCGGCGGCGGCGGCGAGGCCGCGTCCACCGACCAGTGGTTCGTCGACGCGCTCAACGCCCCCGCTCCGCAGCACCCCATCGAGCGCGGCCGATCCGAGGCCTCCTCGATCATCTCCGAGGTCCCCGACTACCTCTTCGGCCTCGACACCGCGTCCGACGAGCCCAGCCCCGGCCACGCGGCCGCCCGCGCCAAGTCCGATGCCGTGGAGACTCCGCGCCACCACGGCGACGACGCAGACGACGTGCCGCCTTCCGCGCGCCAGATGTCGTTCGTCGCAGAGGGAGCGTCATCGTGGCCCGCCCCGCCGCCGCCGTACATGCCGCAGCCTGTGTATTACTTCCCCGTGCCGCCGCCGGTCCACTACCTCGACCCGTCTGCGCAGGGCGGCGGCTACATGCCTCGCCCCGTCTACCACATTGTCGGTGGAGGCGGAGGAAGCGAGGCGCCGGGCACAGATCTTCACGCGGCCGGAGGCGTCTACGGCGTCCCGCACCACATGCATGCGTTCCCGCCGATGATGTACCCGCCGCCGCGCGCGGTCGTCTACAACTACAAGTCGGAGGGGATGCCATCGCTGCCTCCGGAAGGTGGGGCAAACTCTTCCTAGGCGCATCGGTTGCTTCACATGCATCTCTGGTTCCTGATTATTACTTCAGATGCCCTAAACTAAGGAGTTTTGAATTGCTGCGTTTGTGGTAAAATTTTTTGGTTTCGTCTTGTTCTTGTTGGTTGGTGTATAGATGAGGGAGGTGGATGATGGATGGATATTGCAGTTTTCGTCTGGTAGAGATATATATTCGTGAAATGTATCTATGGGTATAATATGATACCAAGTAGTATAGTATTCAGTGTGATTAATTAGTTCCGAATCATATATTCTAGGTGGTTCTGGTCCCTGGAAGCCAATTTGGCTATTTTATATTCACATAAACTGGATGTTTGGTGAATGTTCTAAGTAAATCTGCTGTAAAATGGTCTGTTACTTGGGATCTTCAAATGCTATATATGTGGATTGTGGAACCTCAATCACTGAAAACTTCTGGACTTCTTTGTTTGAGTGTTATACTGACTCGATGAGTTCTTTCTAGATTTGATCAGAGATCATGTTTGGCCCTTTGCATCTTAATTAGTTTGATGAGTTCATTTGGTCTAATCTTTGTATTGAGTTGGTATGCTGTCATTCTCCAATTCTTAATGTTCAGTGATCCAGTGACACCTCCTGGGGATTTTGAACTTGGAACTGCATATGTAAAGTATCTACTTCGATTCTGATGTCTTACGAGAGATAATTTTACATTTTTGTTACATATATATACCTGTTGCTGAATGAATGATCTACACATTTTGTGCTGTGAAGTGCTTGTTTTGGCTGCTACTGTAACTCAGGGAAAGCTCAATTCCAGATCGGTCATGTACTGGCCTTTTTTTATTTTGGGTTTCATAGTTATCTTGTTTGCATTGGTAGCTCCTCGATTTCATCGGATACCATACTCAGAGATGTTATGCTTGTCCCGTTGATTTCAAACTCTGAACTGCTCATCTTTGTTATGGAGTGAATGACATATCTTGATGATTCTGAACTTGAAGTGGCATGTGAAGTATCCAGGCACCTTCTTTCATATAGATCATGTTTGGCCTGTTTGCATCTTAATTAGTTTGGTGAGTAGTTTTGTTCCTGTCTGTATTGAGTTGGTATTCTGCAGTCGCTCTCAATCCTTCTGATGTTCAGTGATCCAGTGATACCTCCTGAGGATTCTGAACTTGCAACTGCATGTAAAATATCTACTTCGGTTCTGATGACATATGAGAGAGAATTTTTTGTACATTTTTGTTGAATATAAATACCAGTTGCTGAATAAATGTTCTACGCATTTTGTGCTGTGAAGTGCTTGTTTTGGCTGCTACTGTAACTCAGGGAAAACTCAATTCCAAATAGGTAATGTACTGGATTTTAGACAGCAGTGTTTTGTTTTCTAGCTTTTGTGGATTGGTTTATAGAGTTAGATCAATCGATGTGGCTTTTATCTTGGGTATCATAGTTGTCTCTTTTACATTGGTAGCTCCATGATTTCATTGGATATCATACTCAGATGTCATGCTTGTTCTGTTGATCTCAAACTCTGAACTGCTCATCTTCTGCTATGGAGTGAGTAACATATCCTGATGATTCTGAACTTGTAATGGCATGTGCAGTATCCAGGCTCCTTCTGATTAAAATGCAGAGACTGAGAAAAATGGGAATTCTGTTTCATCAGAAGAGTAAGGCCCATGATTCTGTGAAACATTTTGGTTTTAAAATACCCTGACGTGCTTGGGTGCAACAAACTTTATTGTTTTGAAAACCATATTGTTGCTACAACTGTAGTTGCTTTGCTAAAAGTTTTATGAACTCCACTCCATACTTTTTTTCCTTTCTAAATCACGGTTTTTCAAATCCATGGATTTTAGAACTGCAGTTTGTTAATACTACTTCCAAACAGGGTCTAAAATGGCATCAATGCTTGAGTAACCAGCAGATCATGAGCTTGTATTCTTTATAGAGACGCACTTATAATTGTTCCATCAAAAGAACATTGGGTATATTTGCCATTACACATCTGGAGTCCTTCAGAATTTAACGTGGAGTCGTGACGCCCATTCAGGAGATGGTGATCGTTCAGCTGCCAAGAAAGGGTCCCCAATCCCCATTATTACACCAGATTGCAGAATTGTCAAAGCTTATAGATGCTGGGAAACAGATGTGATTCTTTCGTACATTGTATGCGCAAATGTACAGGGAGGCAAGAGGTAGGTAAATCTGTGGCGATAGTTCCTTCTGAGTGCGGACAAGTTGAGTAGCCCACCATGTAAGACCCAGCTTTGGAACAAAGAAGAAATTTTGGAGGACTGAATCCTCCTATAGGAACGTTTCCTACCTGTTCCCGAAATTTCTTTGGAATTGGAACCATAAGAGACGGTGTTTCAGGTGGTTAAAGAGCATGAATCACCACTCTGCACTCATCAATCAGCTTCAGAAATCAGAATGACGCCATGCCAGGTTATCGATCGCCAAGGTGGTACTCCCAGAGTCCCAGGTACGTTCGTACGCGACTACAGCAGTGCATTTGTTGGGGAGTGCTGAGTGGGTTCCATGGCAAATTTGCAGTGCAGGTGACGCCGTGACGGCGTTGACCGCCGTCGCCGGGGACGATCCGAAAGGCGCACGCGGTCGTGGATCGACGACCACGTCGACGACGGTGACCGGCGAGAATGCGAGATGGCGGCGAGGAGGAGAGGTTCATCAGCTGCCGGCCGCTTTGCCCATATGTCCGGGACGCGGTTGGCGGGGATCCATCATCATCATCCATGCTGCTGGTTCGCTGACTGCTGGTGGAGCCTGGAGAATTGGAGATGTACGCTGGCAATGGTCCGCATGGCGCGAATGTCTCCGGTCCAGTCGCACCCAAGGCGATGTCCAGCGAAGCACACGGGACCGGCGGACGTGCAAAGTAGCTGCCTGCCTTTGCGTTGCGCGTGTGTAAACAGGAAGTAACGCTGCCACTACGCGAAAAGGATTCGCTGTAGTAGCTGGGCGGTGGTCACGCCTGGCGGCTTCAGAGGTTTTGTCGTGCTCCACGCTGAACAACATCTGAACACTGTTTCTGTTTGGTTCGGGTACTGTTTCACCTTGCCGAGTAAAGGCAGCCGTCGAGAAACGTGTTTGGCCCCGAAGCATGCTTGGATAAAACTTGTCCAATAACAGCTCACCAGAGTAATCAGAGTGCATACCTTTGCTCCCTTTGAGTCGTGTGATCCCAATAGTTCCACTGCACCTGCACGACAACAAAAGCTTTTGTACGAGAAAAAAAAATGAAATCGAAATATTGCGAAACGTGAGGTGCAATGGAAACTGATGCTAGACGACAGAAGAAATTGGAATTAGAACCAAATACTTGTGGAGATAATAACAATATATAAATAATAATGATAAGATGATTGATCGGATCCTTAGTTTCTCTTTGTAATTAGTACGGTGCGATTCCGATATCTCCTCGTCAATAATCTGAAGAAGAAATTTTATTCCATCCATCCATCATCACCTAAAAAAAGAACTGTTGTGGTCCTGCGGAGATCGACGTGCACGAGTCAAGACATGAACAACTTCTTCGGTGCCTTGGTTGAGTTTTTCAGTCTGGGCCGTCCGCAAGGCTTAAGGTCTCTCGGCCTTTGGGCCCTCCATTCTGGGCCAGAGATACCATCACAGATGAGCTAAGCTTACGCAACAAATGGGCTGGGCTGGCTGAGCGGTGGTTTTCCGGCCTTGTACTCAGCGTCCCTAGAGGTGAAAAAAAACACTCAGCGTCCCTAGAGCTGGCTGGCCGTCGCAGACTCGCATACCCTTTTTACACTCACGGCGGCGAGCCTTGTCGCCCGCGCGGGCGCCGGCGCCGCTTCTCCACCGCGGCGATGTTGCGCCTCCGAAACCGCCTCCTCCCCCTGCTCCGCGCCGCATCGCCGCTGCCCGCCCACATCCACCCGCGCCCTTGCTGCCTCCTCTCCAGCTCCACCTCCCCCGCGCCCTTCTCCCTCGAGGCCTACCTCGTCGCCTCCTGCGGCCTCGCCCCGGCACAGGCTCGCGTGGTGTCCAAGAAGGCGCTCGGCGAGCTATCCAGAGAATCCCGCAAGGGGGAGATCTCACGGTCCCGCCTCCTCTCCGCCTCCAACCCGGACGCCATCGTCGCCCTGCTCGCCGGCGCCGGCCTCTCCCACGACGGCATCGCCGCCGCCGTCTCCGCGAACCCACTGCTCCTCCGCGCTTCGGTGAATACCATCGCCACCCGCCTTCTTACTCTCCGCGACCGCGTTGGCCTTTCTACACCCCAAATCGCTCGCTTCGTCCTGGTCGGCCCGGATGCTCTCCGCCGCAACGACGGCATTCCCAAGCTCGAGTTCTTCATCTCCTTCTACGGCTCGTTTGAGCGGGCCCTGGTGGCCCTGAAGAGGAATACCCGCCTCCTCAGCACCAGCATTGAGAGTTCAATAAAGCCTAACATTGCTTTGCTGCGTCAGTGGGGTGTTCCAGATGTTGCTCAGCTGTGTTTAAACAACCCGTCGGTGCTTACCTTCAGCCTGGAACGTTTGAAGGAGTGTTTGATGCGAGCGGAAGAAATGGGGGTGCCTCGTACTTCACGCATGTTCAAGTATGCAGTGGCTACCGTTGCCTGTGTTTCCAAAGAGAAGGTTGCTGCCAAGCTTGACTTCTTTAAGAGGACTCTTGGATGTTCTGAGTCTCAGGTTTCCATCGCAGTGTGCAAGATACCAGGTATAGTAGGATTGTCTGACGAGATTCTTCTGCGCAAGATTGAGTTCCTAGTTAATGAGGCTATGATGGAGCCACGGTACATTATGACAGTGCCTGTCCTGCTTGCATACAGCCTGGAGAAGCGGCTTGTGCCCCGGCATTATGTGTTGAAGGTCCTGCAGGAAAAGGGATTGCTGAATAGCAATACAAGCTTTTACACATTAGCTGTATTTGGAGAGAAGACCTTCAAATCAAAGTTCATCGACTGTCACAAGGACTCTGTTCCTGGCCTTGCAGGTGCTTATGCTGCAGCTCGTGCTGGTATTGTGCCCTCTAAAGTGTAATTTAAGCATAGCATCTCCTTTTGTGTTTTAGGCAAGTGGTGGAACTGTAACCCATGCTCATTAGCAGCTGTCCAATGTGCAACCATCTTTTATTCTGATTTCTGCAAGAGAACCAGTAGTCATTTCTGATTCCTCATGTATATTTCAAATTTCAAGTTTTAAGTAATTTATGAACGAGCTGGGTGTGTGTGACTTATTTTACAGCCTTAATGTGGAAGCTTGTTAGTTTATTCTTCTGCTTAGGAGTTAGGATATTGCTGAAGTTTATCCTTAACAGTTTTTCTTTTCTGAATAAGTCTTTGTTGTAGAACTAATAAGCTTATTGGGATATGACAGTGTTACTTTTCCTTTTATCTTAATCATTTTTATCGGTATGTTTTATTACAACTGATGTTTTACATAGCTGTCACTAGCTGAATGGGTTTACTGGTGTTTGCATTGTATGAGACTGAACTAGTATTTTCAAGTAGTGGCTGAAATCGCTACTAAGAAGAAACTCGCCATGGAGCAATTGGGCAATGCAGTGTTGCAAGATCAACAAAATATTATTGAGTTCTAAGAATGTTTTGTGTGCAATGGGCCTCTGTCATGTACCAAAGATGGATGTCTGTTTGGCCTGTAAAGGAATGAGATACCAATATGAAACAAAGGGCAAGTTGTAAGGGAAATGACTTCACATGAGAGTACTAATTCGTTGTTCATTTTTGTTGTTTGCACAAATACACAAAGAGAGAATATATTCCTAGTGGCTCTTTACTTGGCTGGCTGAGCTTCTCTCTTCATGTCTGGGCGTTCGTGGTAAAATTTTTATGGTTTCGTCTTGTTCTTGTTGGTTGGTGTATATAGATGAGAGGTGGATGAATGGATGATGGATGGATATTGCAGTCTTCGTCTGGTAGAGATATATATTCGTGAAATGTATCTATGGGTATGGGTATAGTATGATACCAAGTAGTATAGTATTCAGTCTGATTAATTAGTACCGATATAATGTATGTGGGATTCATATATTCTAGGTGGTTCTGGTCCCTGGAAGCCAATTTGGCTATTTTATATTAATATTCACATAAATTGGGATGTTGGGTGAATGTTCTAAGCAACATGTGCTGTAAAATGGTCTGTTACTTAGGATCTTCAAATGCTATATATGTGGATTGTGGAACCTCGATCACTGATGAGTGGTTTACAAAATTTGAAACTTCTGGACTTCTTTGTTTGAGTGTTATACTGACTCGATGGATTCTTTCTAGATTTGAGCAGAGATCATGTTTGGCCCTTTGCATCTTAATCAGTTTGATGAGTTCATTTGTTCCTGTCTTTGTATTGAGTTGGTATGCTGGCTGTCGTTCTCCTATTCTTAATGTTCAGTGATCCAGTGACACCTCCTGAGGATTCTGAACTTGGAACTGCATATGTAAAGTATCTAATTTGGTTCTGATGACATATGAGAGATAATTTTACATTTTTGTTACATATATATACCTGTTGCTGAATGAATTTTCTACGCATTTTGTGCTGTTAAGTGCTTGTTTTCGCTGCTACTGTAACTCAGGGAAAGCTCAATTCCAGATCCGTCATGTACTGGCTTTTTATCTTGGGTATCATAGTTATATCTTGTTTACATTGGTAGCTCCTTGATTTCATCGGATATCAAACTCCGATGCCATGCTTGTCCCGTTGATTTCAAACTCTGAACTGCTCATCTTCTGTTATTTTTTTTTAGAGAAAAGGGTTCCCCCCGCTTTTGTATTACCAAAAGCAAACATTACATCGTTCAAGTTTTGGCCTTACAGGCAAGCAAAAGAAAGACCACTGAGCTAAAGTCTCAGGGCCAACCGACACGAATTAACTAAAGTTTAGGACAGTCTGGGAACGAAGCCCAAAAACAGAAACTGCACTCTCGGTCGCCTCCTGGAGCATGACATCGCTTTCACCATCACGATCAGGCAGACCTGGAGAAGTTCCCGAACGCTGAACAGCCGATAGAGCCAACCCTGATGAAGAACTGGTCCCTCCCGGTTTCCACTGAATCTGAGGCAGCAAGCTTGCTTCCATCTCCAAAGACTTTACGAATCCCTCCAGCTGTAGTTGCACCTCCTCCTTGAATAGTGGCATCCACCTTGACAGCATCCTTGCAATCTTCAAAATCAACCTGTTCATCCCCATCCAAATCACGCCCTGAAAACAAGTTTCATTTCTTAGCTTCCAAACTGACCACAAGACAGTAGAAGTAACCGCATTTAAAACAATCTGTTTCTTAGGAGCCACCCAAAGCCGAGCAACAGATTCAAAACTCCCACCAATGGAAGTACCAAAGTAAGTATTAACCAGCAACCAAACTCGACTTGCTATAAAACCCTCAAAGAACAGATGTACCACTGATTCTGCTTCAGAGCAAAACAAACAGCTAACATCCTCCACTTTCTGTCTTTTGGATAGGTTATCTCTAGTGAGTAACCTATTTTTTGACAGCAGCCATAAGAAGAATTGTACCCTAGGAGGTACCACTATCTTCCAGACCGAACTGACAAACATGGGTACCACACCTCTATTATTAATAATAGCATACATTGACTGAACATTATATTTGCCTGAAGAGGAACAGCTCCACAAAATGTGGTCATCCTCATCAGTTATAGCCACAGCTTCCATAATACTACACAATTCCCCCCAAAGCTCCATCCCCTTTGCATCAACAGTTCTTCTGAAAGAAAGCATCAACTCTGTACCATCCCAAACCTCAGCTATGGTTTTCCCATGTTGCTCATTAATCACATAGAGAGGCCAGAAAGCAGTGGCCAAACTCATGTTGCCACACCATACATCTTCCCAGAACCTTATTTTCTTTCCATTCCCCAGAACCCATTTAATACCCAGCAGGGCTGCTTTAGTAGCCCAAATCACCCCTTTCCAAAAAGGAGAAGCTCCTTCTCCAGAACAGCATAAGATATTAGGTTTATCAATTTTGTATTTATACTCTAGAATATCCCTCCAAATAGCTTGATCATTAAGCTGGTATCTAAAGATCCAAGCCCCTAGTAAGGCTAAGTTTAGACTTCTCATATCTAATACCCCCAATCCCCCATACTCTTTTTTCATAGAGACCAGCTGCCAATTGGCAAGATGGTACTTGTGTTTCTCAGGGGAGTCATTCCAAAGAAAGTGACCCATATGGGTATTGATCAAATTTATAGCCCACTTAGGAAACTTAATCACGTAAAGTAAGTAAATAGGTATACGGCAAGACATGCTTTCAAAGGGTAAGCCTACCAAAGATAAGAAAGTAACCTACCCTCCACCCCGCAATCCTTTTAATGATTTTATCAATAACAGGTTGCAGATCTTGTTTTCTCAGCTTAGTGTAATGGAGAGGAACCCCAAGGTACTTTATTGGGAACTCACTTTTTTTACAGCAAAAGAGCCTAGCATAAGCATTAGTCTCATCATCATCCATGCCAATAGTGATTAAGTCACTTTTGTCATAATTTATCTTCATCCCTGACATTTGTTCAAAGCATACCAGCAACCACTTCAAGGTTCTAGCTTTATCAAGATCATTTTCAAGGAAAAGAAGAGTATCATCTGCATATTGCAGACTAATGATGCCACCTTCTCTCACTTCAGGAAGTAGACCAGAAATCAAATCTAATTTGGCTGCTTTCATAAGCATCCTGGTAAATACATCCACTACTAAATTGAAAAGGAGAGGGGAGAGAGGATCTCCCTGCCTCAAACCCTTCCCTGGTTTGAAGTATTTGCTGTTCTCATTGTTAATTCTAATGCACAGTGAACCCCCCTTCACTACCTTACCAATCCAACTAATCCATTTATTACCAAAACCTCTAGATCTGAGCATTTCCTCAAGGAAATTCCAGCTCACCCTATCATATGCCTTCTCATAGTCAATCTTAAAAACTACTCCCTTTTCTTGTCTCTTGTGCACATCATGAATAATTTCATGTGCAGCAATAACACTCTCCAGAATATACCTTCCTTTAATGAAGGCTGTCTGGTTAGAAGCCACTAATCTATTAGCCACAGCAATCAGTCTGTTGTTGAGAAGTTTGCCAAAGATTTTAAAACTGCAATTCAAAAGGCTAATAGGCCTAAATTTCTTAAGAACTTTTGCTTCAGGTTCTTTGGGGATCAGGGTAATCATACCATAGTTTATTCTTTCTAAGTTAATTTCTCCCTTCTCAAAACTATTCACCAAGGCAATAAGATCCTTTTTTATAATCCCCCAAAAATGTTGATAGAACATGAATGGGAGCCCATCAGGACCCGGGGCTCCATCAGCATAAGAGCTGAATACAGCCTCCTTGACTTCTTCTTCACTAAAAGGAGCCTCTAAAATTTCATTTTCAGCAGAAGTCACCTTCTCATCATCATCCCAAAAGTCCTCCTCTAATCCTACTCCAGTATTTTCCTCAAAACCAAATAAATTCTTATAAAAATCTACAGCATGGTTTAGCATTTTGTCATTGTCTTCTACCCAACCATCATTGGTTTCCAAGCCTAATATCCTCTTCTTTCTATTCCTTTGATTAGCTACTGCATGAAAGTATGCAGTATTTTTGTCACCTTCTTGTATCATCCTATCTCTTGATCTTTGCTTGGCCTTGATTTCTTCTAATCTCCAAATAGCCTCTAAATCTTGAGCAATGCTCTTCATTCTAGCTTTTTCTTCTGGGTTTAAGACCCTATTTTCCTGGGCAATATCTAGAATATCAAACTCCATGAGGAGTTCTTGTTTTTCTTTTCTAATGCTAGCATTAATATTAGCAGCCCACCCCTTCACTTTTTTCCTAAACAATCTGGCTTTAAACTGCCAGATGTCTAGAGGTTCCTCAAAAGCACAGGGAGTCTCCCAAATCTTTTTAACTAGACCAGCAAAATCTGGTTGCTCAAGCCACCATTTTTCAAACCTGAAGAGGCTAGGCTTCTATCTTTTGAGTTGTGTATTTGTTAGCTGCAGTTGAAGAAGGTGATAGAGTTGTTGCTGCTACTGGAAATCGTGTGTGTGGCAATAACTATACTTTTGAGTTGGCGTTGCATTGATTTTGTGGCAATAGATGTAGTTTTGAGTTTTTTTATTTGTCTAATTTAGTTGAGATAATTGGGGAATATGTAGCTGCTCTTTTGAGAGCTTTTTTCTGTAGTTGATTTTTGTCACTTATTTGTGTTGAGTTGTCATCGCCAATTTGTTGAATTTAGTTGAGTTGTCATGGCCAATTTAGTTGTGTTGAGTTGAGTTGATTTTTTTAGATGTGCCATCTGAGTGTGAGTCCATGTGTGTCTTTGTTTGTGCCTATCTCTCTCTCTCTCTAAATTTGTTTGTGTGTGTGTTTGGGTGTTGTGAGCTGAGGTTGTGGTTGTGTTTTGGATTTTGAGGGGTTCTAGTTGAGTTGCTTCTTTATTTAGTTTAGTTGAGTTTAGTTGAGATGTGCTTGTGAGTTAATTTGATTTTAGTTTAGTTTTGAGTTGTCTAGATAAAGTGGCTAATGTAGTTGAGTTGTTGCTTTGGTGGTTGTTGTTGTAGCTCCTTTTAGAGCTGTAGCTGATGAAGATGAGCTGAGTTGATTTGACGAATTTTAGCTCTTTTTTGAGTTCTATCTGTTTCTCCTTTTGGTCTTAGCTGTAGTTCTTGGCGTCTGTGTGTTTTTGTATATGTGAGTGTCTCTCTTTCTGTATCTCTCCGGGGTATATTTGTTTGAGCTGTAGTTGTTGGCTTCTGTGTGTTTTTGTGTGAGTATCTAACTCCTGATGTTGTAGCATCGTGGAAAGTGTTGAGGGTGTCACTGACCTTTTCCCTGGTGTCTATGTCCACTTTGTCATTCACTGGGTAGTGCAAGGAGTGTGCCCACTGCAAGTCGGCAGAGAGCAACATGTGTGATCTGATTAGGATCAACACTGACCGTGTTGTGATGATTTGTGATGGCAAATCATGGTTTTTCCATCAATGGGAAGCCTATCTACCATTTTGTTTGGGACTTCCACCTTCAGTGAGTACACGGTCATGCATATTGGTTGTGTTACAAAGATCAACCCTGAGGCTCCCATGGACAAAGTTTATGTTCTTAGCTGCGGTATTTTCTACTATCTCTTTATTATTGCTGACTAGAGCTCCAAATATAGCATGTGGATTTGTCTATCTTTTATCTTTGTGTGTGTTTGTGATTTCTCTCGAGTTGCATCATGTGTCTCTAGTCGTAGTTGAAGTTGATTCATAACTGTTGATCATGATTCAGACATCAATAAAGTTATGTTAACCTGAAGTTTTTGTAAGATACTATATTGTAAACCGGTCTTTACTAATCTTCAGAGTTGACCGAGTTTTTTTTGGTTGTTTCTTCCTGTAGATAAAGAAGGAGGAGGCTCTGCAGACATTGGCTATTCCTTCTAGATGCTTTGAAATTCTAGTGTTCACTTACTGAGTAATTCTAGGCTATAAATTTAGTCACAGCATACCCTGATGTAACTCTAAAAAAGATTAATCTAATTTACTGATAACTGCTATGACTGAATTTCATAACCGAACATTACTTATATCTCTTTTTTTCCTACTTGGCTTGGACATACATGTCCTGTTTCCAAGGATTGTTCTTCTGCCCGGAAGCTTGCTGCTCCACAATATCTGCATCTACGACATCAATCCTGGGGGGGGGGGGGGGGCCCGTGGCTAGTAATGCTGGTTCAATCTTTGTGATGCGACGTGCTGGATTTGTATTTAGTTAATAACATGATCTTTGCTACAGTGTATGTTAAGTGGTCTACAATTGGGAGCAGTTTTGATATCATCAGATGTGCCGGTGACATCTGTTGATGATCTTGCCGATCAAGATGCAGATGTGGTTGACTTCTTCAGGTATTCTTACCTTCACTTAATTTTAGCTTTTTTGGATCAGTGATGTGCATTGGTGTCACGGCTCGTTTTTGTCTTCTTAAATTACCCTTTTTGTAGGCTGGAGCTGATATGAATGGTTTTGGATTTTATAATTCTGTGACCTAGAGCTGCAGAGAAAGGTTTTGAATGAAGTTATCAAGTGCTTTGTTGGAAGTTGGTGCACACAAAGTGCTTGTTTGTTTTGGTGAGCGAGGGAGCATGTGTTGGGAGGAGATTGTCAGTGTGAGTGTGTGTCTGTGCCAGTTTTGGTGGAGGGAATGAAAAAAAGATAGCCATTGTGCTACAACGGCACCATACTCGGCCTCCCATACTTCAGCTGCATGTCCAGGTACCATACGTACCAAGCAGTCACAGTTCAGCTGAGGATGTTCAAAACATATCTGTCAGAGAAATGACACATTGCTAGCCGATCTGCATTTCAAGAACTGGGGTACTGGCAGTGGGAGAATCACACCCGCCCTTTGGGCATGTTGACAAAGCGCCCCAACGGAGGCTTGGCCATCTCCATGACCATGAGTGGCTGCAACTATGACCATAAGTTCGGCGACGCCAGTGTATGTCCAGCTCTCAACCAAAACTCCTCTGCTGTTGAAACACTTATGATGTGGTGAGATGAAAGTTCAGAGGTTGAGTTTATCATATCGCTTCATGCACCGTGCAGGAATTTTTCGATGAGTCATCTTCGACCGGTGCCATGACGGGCAGCTTTATCAAGGCCATGGAGGCTGCTCCGGGGATGACGTATGGGCAGCCGTGGAGGCTGAGCCGGGGACGACGTAGGAACAGATGTTGAGCGCGATGAGGACGAGGATCCTGCAACGGCGAGGGGAGCCGCCGCCTCCCCCGGCAGGCTTGGCCTTCGTCCGTTGGATGATCCGTTCCGGCAGTGTGCAACTGATGAAGTTGCTGAGCTGTTGAGCTTAGTTCGCTGGGCCTGCCTGGGGCTGCCTGGGTAAAAAGGTGCTCTGCGCCATGCTCATCTTGCTTGGCGCCAAGGGAAGGAATTTGAGGCCAACAGCTAACCTGTTATTGGGTTTGGATCTCTTTATTCTATTTGTATTAACGGGTATTGGAAATATGATAGGATTTTTCTATTTGTATCTGTCAGTTTTGTGAAACTGTTAGATGTTGGTTTGTGTTAAAGGCGACAGATTTCTTGCTGCAAAATCTGTCGCCAGATGAATAGACAGTCCCATTTCTTTTTCCTTTTTTAAACCGAGCGGATTGGGATCGCATGGAAGGAGGCAGATGGCAGACTAAACGATTGCCGCACCAAAAAAATGTCCACTCTTTAGTCTTTTTAGTTGTGGGAGATACCATTAGTCAGTTTCTAGGACATTCGAATGCCGTTTATAGAAAAAAAAAATTAAAATCTAATAGCTTTAATGACCGAAAAACATAAAATCCATATAATAAATTATGAGAAAAAATATAAATAGGAATTACGACTCTACAAATATGAACTCAGATTTAGAAAAAAGAAAGAAACAACAAAAAATTTAAAATTGTTATAAAAGGACAACAAAATTCCCAACCTAAATAAAGACCAAAAATACCCAATGTAAAACAAAATTCAAACATACCAAAATCTAACCCGTGCGAAGCACGGGTTGATGGACTAGTATGATTAATTCTAGGAACTATTATTCTTCAACCATCACAATGACCAAACCATGGAGGACAACCTAACAAAACCAGCAATCAAAACAGAATATGTTGCTATCTTCTGTTATGGAGTGAGTGAAATATCTTAATGATTCTGAACTTGCAATGGCATGCGAAGTATCCAGGCACCTTCTTACAACATATTCTGAGTAAGCCTGTGCTAAATTAGCTATATGTGTATAAAAATCTGGAAGGGTTCATATGAAGTGAAGGAGCACATCTTGCTGCACCTACACACATACAAGGGGAATCAAAACGAAAGCCACCATACCTGAAGGTGTATGAGATTATCTTCGATGCTATATTAGTCTCAGGAAAAAAACAGCATTGATGTTTTCATGGGCTGACATGCCTTTGTCCACCATTTTGCAGGCTAAGTGTCTTTGCTTCACCTCGCATTACTCTGAAGCCCCATCTGCCTGTATGATTTTAACCCCAAAATACAAGGTGGGCATACAGAGATAACTGGCCATGAATTGTCCAAATTTTCGGCATCGGAGGAACATGGAAATTGGAGATGGCAATGGTAAATTGAATTTATTTGTTCGGATAATAATTTTCAATCATTTCTCATTTACATTGATTCCCTTGCCTTTTATCTGTCTATCTATGGTAATCATTTTGTGATTGAAAAAGCACATGCAAATTATTATGGGCAGCGATCATGATACTTTGCTGCTGACCAGTTGGCTACTATCTGCTGTGTTTTATAGCACTACAGAGTCTGATGCTGAACACCGTAGATCGAAGAGCTTGTGTACAAGACAATTAATAAGGGTACCTGTGCTGTGCTGGTATCTCTCTCACATAATCTCTTCTTTGTTCCTTCGTTTTTAAATCTCTTCTATATCTTCCCTAAATTTTCACTTCCTGTGTTGTAGGAAAGAAGTTATGATGACATATCTTTCATAAGGTTGATACAACTAGGCTTAATGCTCACTTGAAGGATAGTGTTCCATAGAAATGCTTCCATCACATTGGATGGAACTGTATGTTGAAAAGAATCTTGTCTTACTGGGTTTTAGTTGCCCATTCTTTCAAGCTTTTTAGTTTGCACTTTGCACGGATGCTTATAGCAATTGATGTAAATGTATTATTTGTTTCTGGTAATTTACTCTTTATAATTGTTACTTGTACGTACAGCTTAACTTAATGCAAAAGGTTGTTGTCAATGTTACACGGTCATATCTTCAGTTCTATTTACACCTCTGATTATTAACTTCTTGATAACAAGATGTAAGCATGCTTATTATGCCTCGTTCATGTCAGTATCATCCTGTTAGCATGGGCAAAGTGTATATGTACTTGTCATGGATTTTTAAACCCGGAGCAATGCCCGGGGACAAAAAAAAAAGCACAAAGGTGTCCTCAACTCATCATTAACCAACCATAAACAAGTTCAGCTTAAACCAAGGATAACATACAAGTTCCTTAGCAACGATCAGACCTGCAGAAAATCCATAATGACAGCTTCCCAAAACTCCTGAACTACTAATGTCTGATAGATGTAAGTACCAACACCACTGAAACTTCTGAACTACTAATGTCTGATAGTGATAGATGTAACTACCAACACCACTGAAACCAGCTGCTTGCAGCCGCCTTGCTTTACTCAACCTTGGCGCACCTTGATCTCAGTGGACTCCTCCTTAACCCTGGGCACGGTAACAGTGAGCACCCCATCCTTCATCTCTGCCTGGGCCTTGTGCAGCTCGAATAATTCCGCGGGGAGCCTGATCCGGCCGCTGTACCAAATGCGGTTCTGGTCCTGGACCTGGGCAGCATCCTCCGCCTTGACCAGCAAGCCCAATTTCGGTGATGCCCACACTTTGACGTGCTCCGCCGCCATCCCCGGCATCTCCATCTTCACCTGCACGAAAACCAAGCATCCCCAAAATATGTGTAATACGATCCAATCACCATGCTTGCGTCCATCGCGAATCTATCTTGCTAATACCTTCGGTGGAGAAGGTGGGGCCGGTCGTCCCTGGGCGTCCGTGGTAATGGAGGAACTCCTCGTCGCCCATGGTACCCTCGCGGCTGAAGGACACGCCCCCGGGCCCGGCGGTGCTCAAGAGGAAGGCGCGGCGAGAAACTGGAGGTTCTTGAGGACACCGGCCAAAGCGGCTCCCTTGGAGGCGGCGCCGGCGAAAGCCATGGGTTTTTTGCGCTCGGGAAGCGGCAGCCGGCGATGGGGAAGGAATGCAAAGGGTTGTCGAGATGAGAAGAGTTCAGGATCTCTCAGCCTTTGGGCCATCCATTGTGGGCCAGAGACCATGGCAGATGAGCGGACAACCTGTGTGAGCTGTAGACTGCTGATCCGCTTCCGCTACTCACGCCCGTACACAGGCCCATTAGCGTTCCTGGTATCTGCATCTGCAATGGGCCGAGCCATTCGCTTCTCGCAGTTGCAGAATAGGCCCATTATCGTTCCTGGTAATTCTCCCTTCTAAAAAACAGAAGTCCTGTTCGTTTGGGTTTGTATAGGCCTGAATCGCCCAACCATAGCGTTCCGTCAGGGCCGCCGGCCGGGATGCAGACGCGAGGCGGTAGTGGCACAACGACCCGACCTCCCACGGAGATTGACCTGAGTGAGTTGCCGTGGCCCCCCTCGCCGGCGAAAGGCTTGCGGCAGCGACACCGTACCGCCCAATGATTGTGCCGTCTGCATGGGGAGAAAAGGCGCTGCCGGCTGCCGCTGCCGCGCGCGATGGCAGCACGCAAAGGCGGCCGCGCGGCGGCGCCCACCACCACCACCGCACCCACAGCCACAGCAGACACCACTGTGCACGCACCTGACCTCTCCATCAGCTGAGCCGTGCACGCGCCCGGCCTAGCTAGCCAGACGGCGATCGATCGATCGATATCGGGCTCGATCACCTTCACGACCCTCACGGTCTCTCGACGCATCATATTCATAGCACAGCGAGCACCGGAGGACCATTGCGCGCACGTACAGGTACAAACATGGATCCGTCGTCCAATTGAAACTCGATCGGGAAGAGCTAACTATCGCTTGATTCATCTAGGTGGTACAACGTTCGATACATCCTTATCAGGCCGGCGTGCATCATGATTCATGAACACACGGAATATATCGATGGATGGATCAAGACGGACGCGATGTGCATGCTGTCGTGCGTGGTGTCATCCATCAGCCTCTGACCTCGCTACGCATGCTCTGCTGGCGGCCTGGATCGTGCATGCTCTGCTGGCGGCCTGGATCGTCTCGGCGGATTTGCTGGCAGCCCCACACCGTGCAGTGGTCAGTCGACTCGTCAATATCCCTGCTGCACCTAGGGGCCTCTCAGTTTTCGCCTCGATTGATTGATCGATAGATACTTTACATTCAAAAAAAAAATGATCGATATAGATACTCCTTCAGTTATCAGTTCTTGGACAGCAAGTACTCCAGGTACGACGTGCATGGTCGGATAACTACAAGGGTATTATGTTAATGCTGCTGCATTACTCCCATAGTCGTACTAGATTCTACATATACATAGTAGTGCATCAGCTGGCATCTCATTCTCATCTCTTGGACAGCTGAGTTAAACCTCGTAATCGACACGGCTGTACAAGACGTGTTCAGAGTTAAGCTGCGGCCATTACTGCGTAGTACTCGCAGTAGTAGTGGCACGTACACCAAGTGCAAAGCCGTACGTACGTGCAATGCCATGCGATGCATGCAGCGCGAGCACACAGTTACCACCAGCCACGGCTAATCATCAATCACCACGATCCGTACGCTTGGGCCTGATCTGATCACTGTGGCAACTTGCAACAAGTCTGGTAACTTCTGATCCGACCTGCAGGCAGCGGCACTGCAGTAACTGTGCGGTCGTAGTTACACACACGGCAGTTCAAGGGAGTGAACGAGCGAGCGAGAGAGTGGCCGACTGGGACTGAACTGACATGCAGGAGCGGATCAGCGGAGGAACGACATGGGCTCATCAGTTCATGGAGGAGCAAGAGGCCGCGGGAAAAAGCTAGCAGCAGCTGCAAGTGCAGGCGCAGGCGCAGGGCATGCAAAAGCGAAAGGTTTGGTGCTTCTCCAGGACGGCCAGTGAGCAGCATGCGGATCGAGGAGAGGGGATGGAGATCTGCATGCATCGGCGTCGCCCTTTCGTCGTGTGTTTGTCCGATCCGATTCTTGCTGAGAGCTAGCGCAGGGCGTTTGGGATTGGGGTTTGGGATCTCGATCGCATTGGTGTTGGACTGTTGGAGAGGTGCTGTGTGTTTTGTTGTCTACTCCAGCTTGTTCTCCCGTGCTTTGCCTTTGCGCAGGCAGGCAGCAGCACACAGACAGACATGCCGCTTTCTTTCTCTTGCACCTATGCAAAGGTGCGCGTAGACGAAGACGACGAGTGCCGAGAGCATCATCCGGCTTCCGGCAAAGCAGAAGGAAACAGGCCTGCCCGCCCGCGAAAAGCAGCAGGAAGGAGATCATGGACTGATATGCCTGCTGCCTGCTGCGTGCGTCGTAGCTACTTCCGATTTGCAAAAGGCAATCAGGCAAAGCCAGTTTTCTAATGAACTTACCGACGAGATCCAGAAGGTCATCACTGTACGTGCCCATTTCCGTTCTTGTGATGCCATTGCCCGGCAAGGTAGCAACGCATGTGGTGGGTGGTGGAACGGGCCTTGGCGTCTCCTAATCAGATGCATCACGCACGCATGCGTGTGGCTATCTAGGGGGCCACACCATGGGTTCCAGCCAGTTGCCGTTGCTGTTGGCTATATCTGCGTCTAACCTAGCACGGATTTAGCTGCCAAAAGCGAGCAAAGCCAAGGCAGGACAGTACGGATGATGAGGCAGCCTTTCTGTCCCTGCTGCTGCACCTGCCTCTGCCTGCCACCAGTGCCAATGCCATGTAGCAACTCGATCAGAGACCGCTCGTCCTCGTCCTCTAATGGCGTGGAAAGATCACCGAGCGAGTGAGCGAGCTTTGGTCTTTCCTCAACAACTAGTATTATTCTAAACAGTTAGAGACTTGAGATGGAGTGGACTGAGTAATCAAAAGAGAGGGAGCAAAGCAACAAAGGCGGCTTGGAATGTTCTCTGCCGGGCCTCGCCTCATCTGCTGGCGCTTTGGCGCCACCGCGCCGGTCCGACGAGATCGTCCTGGCTGCTGGGTCGTCGGGGGTCCGGCGTGGTCGCGCGGCTTTTCATGGAGCCGCCCACATGCACGCCATGTGCGCGGCGTATCACATCTTCTGAGCTGCAGGGGACGTAGTTCATTCGCGCTGGCTGGCTGGATACCCATATCCCGTTGGTGTCATACTTGTAGTGTAGTGCTGCTCCTGCTGAAATATACTATGCTCATCTTCGTATAAAATGAAGGAAATGTTCGTTGGGCGCAAGATGAAGCGGCGATTCGTTCGTGCATAATCCGGGGTGCTTGGTTCTAGGAACGAGATCGTGACAAGTCACTGATTCATCATATAGTGGTAGTACGTACTAACGTTTGTTTTTACACAATGTCGTCGTCACATGCGTTCTCTGGTCCACCATTGACTCAACTCATTTGTACTATCTACCCAAGCACAATCGGTCCCATCTCTCATCTCTAGGCAGGCGCAGCAAAATCTGTCAAAACCTTTATTCCCAAACACTGAAGATCGAACTCCCACTTCCTTCCCTTTACCGGTTTGCCCATTCATCTTTTGGCTTCCCTCCAAACGTAGGCTCTTCACATGGGGCTCCTTTCACTCTTACCACAATGGTCATCGCACGGCGCATGATGGAATACCCTGCATCTCCATGCATTGCAACGGGGTGATGACTGAATGTCTCCCCAAAGTCCTTTCTTTGAGCTTCCACAGCCACAGGTCTTCTGGTCACCACTCAATGTGCTGTATCAATTATCACGGACCTCTATCGTGGGTTCTTAACGCGCCTTCTGCTGATCTGCTCTGCACTGAATGGAGAGAGACAGATAGGCCGGAGAATTGCGTTGCCAAGGCTTGTTGTACAGGGCGTCAGATATCATGGAAGGAGAATTGCATTGCCAGGGCTTGTTGTACAGATTAGAAGCCATGGGCGTCAGATATAATGGGGCTGCCGCTTGCACATGGGGAGGCTGTCATTGCTAAAATGAGCCAAAGGGTCTGCATGCGCTGCAGATTTGTCTCTTCTCCGCTTGCACGCAAATATGTTTCAGCTTTGAACTGAACCCTTGTAAAGTTTCTCGCACAAGTCCTTGCATGCCCATCATCAGCGCTCTACGACTCTACCGCCTCAAGCCTGCGAGAGCGAGGCCGCGACACGCTCTTCCGCACTCATGTTTTTTTTTAATGAAGAAGGTGTAACGAAGCACGAGACAGAAACAGGAGATCGAGGAGATCTTTCAACCAGACCGTACTACGTAGTAGTAGCAACGCATCAACGCAGCAGCAGAGCAGGTTGCTCGCTCCAGTCAGCCAGAGATACCGATACCCTCCCTGCAGACTGCAAGATCGGTAGCCAGTAGTCGACGACCACCGCACCGTCAAGTCGACGGCCTGTGTGACTGGCTGTGTCTTGTCCTGCTGCCACCACGCCGGTTCAAGGTCCGAGAACGTATAAAAACGCTGGCACCGAACAAGAGACACCATCAGGGCTTCTTCAATGCTACAGCGTGGCGTCCTGCCCCGTCGTCCACATCTTCACCAAGTGTCCACGTATTCATGGATGGTAGTCTCGCGCTTGTCGCGGGCTCCCGCAGAAGATACGACCGCTCCACTCCGACAAAAGCTACAGTAGTGCAGCAAGTGGGCAACGCATTGCGAAGACGGAGTCTGCTGCTTTCATTCGGGACCACGGCTTCTTTCGGTCCGGACCGCAAAGCATGTGGGTAGGAATAACGTGACGTAGTGCTAAGCTACTCCTTATAGCCAGCGTTGTCAAATTTTTCGGCTCAAATAAACTGTTCCAACGTGGCCTGCAGTTTTACCGTGAGGCAGTACGAGCGTGCTGTTCGCATTGAAGAAGCCCTCACACCAACGTCTGTCTGATCGTCTCGCCCTGAAAAACCGGAGCGCAAACGAAGAATCGACGAAGCGCTGCCGCTGCGCTGCAGCTACAGGAGTACAGTAAAGGACAACGATCGTGGACATGTGCAGTTCCCGTGCCCGATGCAAAGATTTCCTCTTTCTCTTCCCAACAGAGTTTTGTTTTGTGGGTTTTGGACCTTTCTCGTTTGCTGTCATCGGCTGACCGTGGCCGCTCGTCTCGTCCTCGATGGAAGTCTCAGCCAATGAGGCAATGAGCCAATTGTCAGGGCGCGGCAGTTGACAGTCGCCGCACCCGATAAACCATGGGTTATTTGGCAATAGACCAACTTTGGACCGTGATGGTTGAGGTGAGCCGTCCTCTCCACACCATCACGTCGATCAGTCTTGAGCCACTGCAGGACAGTGCTATCGATTTCGCATATCGCCGGCAGGCAGACGGACGTGTACAGCGACGTGGATCACCGCCTCACCGGTGCTGGCAGGGACGAAAACAGGCCGATCCCGGGAAATACTCCCCGTTCATTACGATCGTCTCTAAAATACGTACTCCCTGTTCACCTGATCGACAGCGATTATTGGCATATTGGGACATGGTTCCCTGTACAGTACAATACTATCCCAAGAACATCGTGACGGGGGCGTTCTGGTAAAAGTGGTTGGAATTGGAATTCCCGGACAGAGTGACACCCGAGGTGTTGACTACTGTCGTCAAGAACAGGGGACGGGACGGGACGGGACCTGGACCTGGGTCTCAGTCGTGGTTACAGGTCAAAACGGAATGCAGGTACAAGCAACGATTGTCTACGGCGACATCGTGTCCCGTCTCGTTGGTTTGCTCTGGAAACGGCTCCCAGTTTCCGCTGGAATGGTAGGTTTATTTGCATTAATATCGATTAGTTGGAATAGTTTCTAGCCTCAATCTCAACCAAGTGCTAAACCTGTGGTGTTAGTATGTTACCCTAGGCATTGAACATAGTATTTTATTTCCTCGTTTAAAAGAAAAAAAATGCAGGCAACATTTTATTATTTCTGTACCAAGATGGAGATAATCATTTTTGTGGATGTGTTTGATCGTGTATATTGGATTAAGAGGAGGAAAAAGATACGACAATCATCTTGAATTACCCTGATATATACAAACTAAGACCTAGGGACGGTGTCTATAGTTGCATGCATCGTGTGTGAGACAATAGGAACTTGCGGGTTGTGGACATGATACTAAGTGTGATACCACGGTTACAGTTAGGTAGTAGATGAATTGTGAGTGATCTTGTACTGCAAATTTTGGAAAGTCCTACTAGTTTCATTTGGCATGAAAACAAGAGGCTCCAGCTCAGAGATATATAAAAAATATGACTTGTTTTCCTACCACCAAACAAGATGTAAACAAGAGGGGTGAGTAAACAAGAGGGGGCGAAAAGGGCCTCTAGCCAAGTGGTTATAGTAGCACCCAAAATAGCACCCAACAGATGTGAGTTTGATTATCTATTGAAGCAAATTTAAACGAGTCTTTATTATTAAAAATTAAAAAAAGTTAGAGTTTCCCTTACTGACTTCGGTAAAAAAATATATAAACAAGAGTAGAAAAACGTTTAAGGGGGCAATAACATTCTCACTACTAACAAATAAAACTAAACGATGATGACACAATATGTGCTGCAAAAACATTGTTAAGAGGATTCTAGACATACTTAGATCGTGGGGGGTGCAAACAGCAACGAGACACTTGACATGTGGAAAACAAAGGTGGCATCATAATTCAAACTTAAAATGCATAGAAAGTTAACCAAGAATCTAGCAGAGTCAGCCAATTTCATAGGAAAATAACATTTCAAAGGTCACCTTTAAGGCTCTGGTATTCTTTGAAATCGAACTGAAACCAACTATTACCATGTTTTTTTTAATAAAATAGGAAGCAAATCAATAGTTCAAAGAAGCTTTGCTCGGCCTTACTCCAAAATGCAACAATCGTGGCATCTTTAAAATGTTAATGGTAATGTTGTATATCATGATAGTACTAGTTAGGTTTGCACAATAGGAAGGTGGCTATAGAACATGGAGATTGGGTTTCTGGGAATCACTTTGGTGGCAACTAACATGTTAGGGCAACACTCCAACAGTGATAAAAATTGCTAGTTCATATTTAGTAAGGAGAGAGGACGATGAAAAACAACTATAAGGCTCTTCATGAAGAGCTAAGCTTGTATACTTTTCTTCCATCGGTTTCGATGTGAAGATGAAGAGCTGCCTGACACTTAGTTTGGCTCTTGGGCCATCGTATTTGAGCTAGATTAGCACTTGAATAAGAGACGACTTTGGTTTTCCCCTTTGTCTTTTTCCACATATCTATTGCATAGGACACATGGTGACATGGACAAATTTTGAACTTGCTAAGCTGGTACTGCTGGAGTCGCGCTTAGGGTAGAGCCAACGCAAACCAATAAGGATGGTGGTTTCACCTTAAAGTTGTATGCCATGTATATACAAATGGTTTCTTCTTTAAGCTATGTGTCATGTATATACGAATGGTTTAGGACCGCATATCTATGCTCATCTATTCACGAAAGTGTGCATTTACTCACGCAAGACAAAAACGTGTCACAAACCTATAGGTTTTGGCTCCCAACGTGCGCTTGGATAGCAGCTTCTCACTTTTGTCTAGTGAAGCAACTGGTTTCTCCAAGCAGCATTGACACATTGCGAAAACCACAACATGAAAGGACGTGGACGCTGCATACAAATGTGGAACCTGAGGCATACAGTCATGGCGCAACGCATTGGGAAAGGTCTTAGCTGGAGGGGAGACACAGTAAATGGTAGTGCGACAAAGTTGTTCATGACTTCAAAGTTGTGCTTGTTCATTATACCACAAGTGGAAACTGATACAAGAGAAGGTACAGAGGTAACATATGTTATAAAACGTGTTGTGGTGTACTACAGTACACTTAAAATAGAGAGTATAGGTTTTGGTTTATAGGAGATATAGAATAGTGTGAAGCTACATTTTCTAATATAAAATAGCGATGAAGAGTATCCTCAACAAGAAAGAGCCTATTTGAACAATGCCTATGTATCATGCAAACTACTTAAAATACACATGTGGTAAGGTATGGCAGCAAAACTAAACTATTGTGTCTTAGTTCGTTTCTACGGCTAATAAATCTGACTGGTGCTGTTTTATTATAAGAGAAAACATTATTTTTTTAGATAATGAGAGAAAGCATTATTACCAAAGCTTTACTGAAAAGTTGAAGGCAATAGCCAAACGCCAGCCAAAGTTCGACCTATCTAGGAGTACGACGCAAGAGTTACGGTAATGTATGGTCTATGGTGTGTGGTAACCAATCAACAGGACCAAAATTACGGTGTGACTCTACACAAGATGCAGGCACACAATGACAAAATACACGAGGGGCGCGACTGAATGGTACGGGTTCCAGATAAAAGCTGCGCAAACATCTGCAAAACCGCAAAAGTAGCACAAGGCATTTCGTGGTGGGAGAATAAAACACGATTTGAGAGGAATGAGGCCAATCGTAATTCGAAACTAGGGAGTTGTTTTCTCTCAGCATTTCAGCACCAGCAGTTTTGATTTTGAAGCAAAAACTTTTGCCATTTTCTTGCGCGTTGGACCTGAGCTGTCAAAGACGCATGGAGCCAAGAGGCGTCGCGGGAGGCCCAATTTGACCTCACTGACAGGTGGGGACCGAGGGCTTTCTTCTACCCCTGCCTCCTCTCCTCTTCTCTCTCGCTTTTCTCATGCTCTAGCCTTGTCCCCGGCCCCCTTGCTATTAAAGCCCCGCCTCCCAACCAGACAGAGCTAGTACTAGAGCAGTAGCACTGCGCCGGCACGGCCGCAGCAATGGTGGCTTCCCCCGCCGCATAAATCTCTCCGCTCGCGCTGCTTGGCGTGTTCCTCGGCTCGCCTTGTCGCCTGCGCTTCCCTTCCCTCCCTCTCCACGTCCCCCCTCGCGCGGGTGCGGGCGCGGCGCCGCCGTGGCCATGGCGACGACGGAGGAGTGGGAGGAGCTGCCGGAGGAGGAGGACGCCGCCGCGTACGACGACTACGAGTTCGAGTTCGACCTCGAGAACCCCTTCACCAGCCCCGCCGACGAGCCGATCGCCAGCCTCCTCGACGCCGAGCCCCACCACGCGCCCTCCGTCTCCGCCGCGGCCTCTGCCGCCCGCCGCGACGCCGTCGCCTTCATCTCCAAGGTACGGGTACGGCGCCGCCGCATTCGCTCTCGCTGCTCTCTCTCTGGGTTCTCCGTTTCGGATTCCCGCTGTTCCCTGACCCGATCGGCCTGCCTCGATCGGCCCAGGTGCGATTCGGCGGCGAGCTCGCCGTGCACCCGCGCGTCGCCTACCTCGCGCTCAACTACGTCGATCGCTTCCTCTCCAAGCGGCAATTGGCGGTAAAGACTCGAAACACTCGCGAGAGATGCGTGGATTTGTTGGGAAATTCGGTCTGATCTGATATTATCCCCTTTGGTTTGGTTTGGTTCCATGCAGTGCGAGCAGCAGCCGTGGGCGCCGCGCCTGCTCGCGCTCAGCTGCCTCTCCCTCGCCGCCAAGATGCAGGGCGTCGCGGCATTCTCCATCGACGCCATCCAGGTACTAGATTTCGGTGCCCGCCTATTGCTCGCGATTTGGTAAGCGGTTGCTCTGGATATTGATGCCCGAATTGCCCGTGTTTTTGCGCTGCGGTTCTCTGCCTTGTTTTGTTCTGCAGAGGGACGAGGACTTCATGTTCGACGCGGCGACCGTCCGTCGCATGGAGCGCTGGGTGCTGGGCGCGCTGGAGTGGCGCGCGCGCTCCGTCACGCCGCTCGCGTTCCTCGGCTTCTTCCTCTCCGCGTGCTACCCGCTGCCTCGTCATCCCCCGCAGGTGGCCGCCGTCAAGGCGCGCGCCGTCGACCTCCTCTTCCGCGCTCAGCCCGGTACGTGCGCTGCCCACGCCCTCCCGTGCCCAATGCCATGGCATGGCATCCACCCTGACATTGTCACTATGTTGTTGTACTGATGGACTCTTGTTGCTGTGCCTTTTTGCAGAGGTGAAGATGGCGGAGTTCTCGCCGTCCGTGGTGGCGGCGTCGGCGCTGCTGGCCGCCGCCGGAGAGGTCGCCGCCGCCAACCTCCCCGCGTTCCAAGCCGGCGTGGCCGCCTGTCCCTTTGTAAATAGCGTGAGCACGATTTTATAAACCATACGGCTTTATTTCCATTAAGCCCCCTTTAATCGTCACTAATTCACGTAATTACCCCTGCCACGTCAAACGGACTTGATTGTCCAGATCCTCTGGGACTGGCTGGCCGCTTCTGGTGTTCCAGTTATTTACCGCTGTTCATCTTTTTTAACCTGTTTTCCTGGGGCAGTGAGCTAATGCGGCAATTGACCGCCCAGTAAAACCTTGTTGTTTTCTCGCTTTCGGCATTAATTAACAATGCGATCATCGTAAACTATCCCATCATCTGACAAATCTCAGCTGGGTCCCTCATTATTACCTGAAATGCGAGATCTGTAGGAAGGAAAAAACAGGTGGTGGTTCTCGTGCTAACTGTCATGTTTTGGCCCTTGCGCAGGAGAAGCTGCGGGAGTGCGGCGAGGTGCTGGCGGCGGCGTGCGGCGTCGGGCCGGGGCGGGCCGCCGCGAGCGCGGACACGCCGGTGACGGTGCTCGGTCACTACCGCAGCGCCAGCTCCGCGTCGGAGAGCGACTGGACCGTCGGATCGGCGACCAACGGACGAGGAGGCGGCGGCGGCAACGCGAAGAAACGCTGCATGGGCCCACCGTCGTCGCAGTGGGGGTAGGCGGCTGGCTGACCGAGTCAGTCAAGCGGGGTGGATCGAAGAGTCGGAGATTTTTACTGCAGCCCTGCTCCTTTTCCAATTTTTATTTTACCCTTTTTCTTTCTTCAATTCTTTCCTGCTACTTTAATCCTCTCGAGGTAAAAGCGACGGGGATGGAAGAATTGGTGGTGGGTGGTGGTGGCTAGCATTTCCTTTTTCCTAGCTTGTCTTTTTTCCGAGCCTAGTTATGGTAATTTTTGCGGCGGTGCTCAAGAAGGCGAGGATGGTGGATGAACATATTGGGATGGAAGAGAACGAAGAGGGGAAATGATGTGATGAAATGGCAGAAAATAAAACCGAAAGGCTGGCATGTTGGCATGTTGCTTTGTCACCTCTCTCATATCGATCTGGTTCTGGTCCCTTCTGCGCCTGCTTTTCTATTATGGTTTTTCATGATGCGGTTGAATTTTCCGCCATGATTTTTCCGCTTTGCCATTATTGCTTTATTGTTTGTCTTTACCTTTGCTAATTATATCTTGTCGTGTTTTGTCTCTCCAAAAACGATCCCTGCAGGGAAAAAAAAAACAGAACGGCAGGAGCTGGACCCCTGTTGGTATGTCGTTTCACGTGTTTTACACGCTATTGTGGGACAAAAAAAAATGGAAAAACAGCAAAAGCCACAAAAGCGCAGTGGTCAACGGGGGTTAGAGCGGGGCCAGGAGAGCGACGTGTCAGGGCAGAGGGGCGCACCCTTGTACTTTGCTGGACCCTTTTCAGGCTGGCTCTGGCGAAGCCGCTGGATGTGCGCCACGTGGACGCGTGGCCGCATCGCCGCCCTCGCTCGTCGGTCCACACCCCTGGCTCGTGGCTCCCGCCTCGTGCATGCGGCCTGCATGGTGCTGTACACGCCTCACGTAGGGCGCAGCGTACGGCGACTGTATGGCTACGTACACCCGCGTATTGTCGTATTAAAAGTGTAGCGGTTTTCTTTTGTGTTGTCGATGCACGAACCACATGAGTGCGTGCTGCGGCTGTGGAGAAACATCCTGTTGCGTGGGCCCGGGCGGTTGGTTCGCCTGGAAACTGTTGGGTCCACGGTGAATTGATTTCACGTAGGCGAAAGGCGGAGCATGTGTGGACTGTCAACTGTGGAGACGTGGAGTATCATCCTCCAGCTCCCCTGCCACGCATAAAGCAAGAGACAAAAAATAACCCTGTTCGCTGGCGTGGCGTTTATGACTGATTGACGTTGATTAGTTGTCAAAGAAAAACACTAATAAAATGTTTGTTGGGCGCTGATGGACCAAGTGAACAGGGCGGTCTAGCAATAACAAGGTGTTTTTTTGGTTGAAAAATATTCATGCTACCTGTCAAGCGAACTGAATGGAGAAGATCTTAGGCTTATTTAGTGCAGCTTTAGTTTCCAGATTTAGATTGACACTAGTTTAATTTGTTCAATGTTTATATCTAACCTATAATAGAAACAAATTGAATCATTTAAATGCTCAAAATGTCCCTCCCATTGCATCTCCATGATTTATTAGAGCTACGGATATTCCATGGATTTTAAGTTGGATCTTCGGTTAATGGTGAATGCTTAATCTCTAGCAGACCGGACACCATGCGCCATTTCCTCATGTTAATAGGATTTGGAAAAAAATGCATGGCTTCATTTCCTCATATTTTTTCAAATTTTCACACCTACAAGAGAAAGACACCAACTCTAATTTACTCTAGATTCGCCCCTAATATATACAACCGTAGTAAAGCATCCTTCAACCGTTCAACGTACGCCTCTTTTCTTCCTTCCCTTTGTGACGATTGACGATACTTATCTGCCCTCCTTGTACACACGCGCTGCGACGACGTTACTACATACCCTCCTCGTGCGTGACACCATGAGTGCCGCTAGCCGCCTGCATTGCTCGGCGTAGTATGGCGCTATATGCGGGTAGCTTTGTAGCGTGCTCCTTTTTTCCCACCCGAAATGTCGTAGCAATGTTGACGTGCGGTGCGGGGACAGGGTCACTTGAGTGCCATCCATTGCGCTTGCCGCCGGCAACATCCTTGCTTGCTCACCTTCTCCTCTGCTGGTCTATAGCTCGACCACTATGTGACCGGTCGAAACATGACATTACCTGTGTGTATATATGTAGGACGAAGTAGTGCGTAGGACGAGCTATACTGCAAGGATTGCAAAACAAGAAGTTTCTCTCTTTTTTTTTTTTTTTTTGAATTCGAGAGCCATTGCTCCGGTCTTTTCATTCATCAAGACCAATGTTTACAGTCCCAGTTTTTGTTTGGTTTTTTTTGAAGCTCATAACGCCAGCCTGCCTTTTCCAGACACGGCACCCTTATTACAGACTGCTAGCACCGAGCAGCCAAATGGAAAACAACAATTAAACCTAAGAAGTTTGCATACTGACGCAGCATATCAAGCTAAAAGTTCTATCCTCCTCAGCATAACGATCTATGGATCTTCATCTCACCAGTCTTCTTCTCAACGTAGGGACAACTCCACCTCTCTCCACCACGGCAGGTGCAGAGCCTTCATCTTCATGTCATCAGCATGGATCTCTTCAGGGAATCCTTGTCCAGTCTTCCCCTCCAGTGCACCATCTTCTTTTAGCTTGAGTGTGTCATCAGCTGACCATAAGGCAGCCAAAGAGTTTCCCCTCCAGCTTTTCTGATCTTGCCAATACAAGTTTCCAGCATAGTCCTCTTGTCTATAGGGCAAAGCACCATCCAACTCTGTAAAACAGTCCAGCTATTCTGTGAAGTAGCATTTCCATGCTTTTCCACTCCATATGTTGAAAACAAAGTTCATTTCTGAGTTTCCACAAAGACCAAATAACAGCAGCAGCCACCATATTCAAAACACAATACTTTTTATCACAAAACAAGAAGTTTCTCTCTTCGATTTTTTAGCTATCTAGAGGTGTGGATTTGATCGTGTCTGCCAAAAGCAAAAGGCTGGGCTTACCTAAAAGCCACACCGTGGCGTACAGATTATCAATGCCATGAATCATCAATGTAATGTCGCCATTAATTGTAACTAGGAGTAAGGACCAATCTGGCTGCATGCATGCATGCATCTGCCTCGCTCTTCTCTTGGTTCGTCCACCGTGTGTGCGTGGCTGAGGTTCGTCACCGGCGTTCCGGCGTGGCCGCTGCTGGCGCGATCCATGTGCACCGTGGCCGGGCGCGCGGCAGAGTACGCACAGTGCCTATACACTAGCCAAGCCAAAGGCCGGTACAGTCATCAGTGCACGCGGGCAGCCGCAGCGGCAGCGAGGCCGACGACGGGGCAAATGGCTCGCGCATGTGTCGGCCACTGCACACCCCGGCGCCGCGGAAGGCCGCCTGTGCCTGCTGCCGTAGGAAGCAGGAGTAGCGCGGCAGAAGGCAGCTGGATGAGCCATAGCGTAGCGGTAGAGCGGCCAGGACCAGAGCGCGGGCAGTCCCAGGACCAGAGCGCTCCCAGCAGGCCGCAGCAGTTTGCATGCCCTGTTTCACGCTGCGCGCCTGCGCGTCTGCACTGCCCGGGCCGCCATCAACGCAACGTGAGCCTTTCCTTCCCGCCCCGTATATCTTGGCTTTTCGGTCGGTCGCCAACTTCCACGCCGTCGTTCCGATCCATTTCACGCCAAAACCAGCCGCCACACCTTCTCGCTCACCTTCTCCTGATCTGTGATCTCCTCCGGATCATCTCTCTCTAGTTTCTCCCTCGGCTCCCTCAGTAGTACTAGCTAGCTCCATTCATGCCTCAATATCCCGTTTTGATCGATGTCGATCGATCGGCGACACGAGAGCCCAGGCCGGGCCGCCATAACTAACCTCGTACGCAGCGAAGCGGACCGTACGTACGTGCTGTCGCCTGTCGGGGGTTCAGGTTCAACTCACTCAAGGCAACACATACGTGTACGTGTATACTCCGTATATACAATTGGATTTGTACGTATAAAAGCACTGTAATCCACGTACGGTCATGAATATGGTCCAGGGTCCGGCGACTTGCGCGTGCGTGCCACTGATCCACTGGTAACATGTACTACGTCCACGTACGCGCGTGCTTATGGCCTTACGGCAGCAAGCAGCCAGAGCGCGTCACGAGTCGACGCGAAACCAGATCGGCCGTCAGGCGGCGGTCGGATCGGACGGACACGGATGGATGGATGCATGGTGCGACGGGCCTGCCAGAGCCGAGATCTGCCGTGCGATTATTGGAGGGACTCCTCGCTCGAGGACCGCCGGAGGTCCGCCGGCTGCATCGAGGACCACGCTGCCCACGTCGTACTGCGGAGGCGGACGCGCCGAGGCGGAGCGGCAGGCAGAAATCCCGTCGATCATCCGGCCGTCCCCATATCGCCCCGATACGCTGACCTTGCGCTGCTACCTCTGCTCCGTCACCCCACAGCCCGCCGAGGACAGAGCCGGTACGTACGTGCGTGCGTGCTCGGGTCGCGTCGTGCTCGTGCCTGGCGTGGCGTGGCGCGCCGGCGGACGGACGGAGGCCGATCCTGCTCCTGCGCGCGCTAACCCAAGCATTACGGAATCCGGACTTGATTTTGGACCGATAGATCGACGGGGTTGAAGGGGAAAGACACGGCACGTACGCGTGGGTTTTACGAACCGCAAACAGCGCGACGAGTCCACCGGCGGGTTGCACCTTGCCACCCGCCAAGCAACACACATGTCTTCGTGCTGGGCGCCGTACCGTACCACTACCAGTCCTAGGATTCGCTAGCTACATGGTGCTCGGGGAAGTTGCCGACATTTCCTATTGGTGTATAACTGGAGGAAAAATTATTTGTGATGTACTTTAGGTGTTTATTTATGAATATTGAATGCAATAGGACCGGTGGGACAATTGCAAAACTTCTTGTAAAACACGTGAGCTTAGTGTTTGGGTTCTTCTTCTTGACTGTGGTCACTAACCCTTATATAAAAATATGCACGGTAGTATGAATGTACCTCACGTTGGAATGTACTATAGAGCAAAATAAAAGGGAGGTAAGTGCTAGGTGCTAGCTACAATATATAACGAAAATGAGGGTGATAATTCATTTTTGGTTTGGACTCACATCCACGGTGTATAACATATAGGAGACTATAGTAAAAACTATTGCAATAATTAACTTAGACCTTGTTTGACACAACTCGACTTCATCACTGAAGTTGTTTTTTTGAAAAGCTACTTCATGAGCATGTTTCTTGATGAAGCTGAGTTGTTTTGAAAAACCAGTTTGGCGAAACAGTTTCACCAACAACTTCATGCATGGCTAAAAGAGTGAAATGTGTGAGAGAGAGTTGTGAAAAGCTACTTTTTTTCATCTTTAACTCTTTCCATGACTGCATGATTCAACACAAAATGGATGTTTGACAAATAAATTGATGCATGACTGTCGCTAAACGTCGAGCTAAATTAACAATTTATACATGCCATCCTTAGTGATAATCACCTCTCCAGATTACAGATAAACACACACACACATGCACACATACATGTGCACGCACCCACACACAACCAGATCCATACCAAGGCAACAACAAATCGGAAGAGAGGAGACACAAAGATCATCAGGGTGCTTGGTTTGTGGAATGAAGTAATCCATCATCATTTTATTATTTAGTTTTTTGTTTGGTTTGTGGAACGAATAAGCTTATCCATCACCAAACTCATTCCTCGCAACACAACAATTAGTATTAGTATGAGTAGTGAATTCATTCCATTAAATTGAAAAAAATAGACTTCCGATGATCACTCCATCTAGAATAGGTTGATTCCCCAAACCAAACACTCCACATGTGTTTCCAAATCGAGGCAAGCGAAATTCATACAAAACAAAAATAGGTTAAGCAATGTCAGAGCGCACTTGCTCCCACTATAGATCGTAGTTTTGTTCGCTCATGAAAATAAACGACAAATGAATCACTAAGAGATCAAAAAATTTAAGTGCATTACAAACCATACACCTCTCTCTCTTTGGACCACAATGTGAAAGTGAACCATTTGGTCTAGTGTAGTAGACTTTTCATACATGTCGCACCAAGTGTAGTGGGGCTGCCATCCTAACAATACGTATACAGTGCAACAATACCAGAAACTAAACAACAACCCACTACGGCAAGTAGTGAATGTACAAAGCATTTGCTTGTTTATGTTTCAGTTACGCTAGAGATCTGAGCTGTGGATTGTAAACTACTCCTATACGGTCAAGTATGGCCAAGCACTAACCAAAGCGCCTAGATAAGGTCAATATGAATGTCTTGACTAAACTTCGATCCCTGCAAAATATATATGTGCCTTTGCCGCCATGGCGTGACCACCAACCTTTATTTGCATGCATGTATGCATGGGCCTTGGCACGAAGGCTTTATGACTATATATACTCACTTGGTAGCATGAGAGCCTTGCTTTCTCCAACCTCCTCTCTTCTTTAATCCACTACTCCCTCCTCTTAGCTCGGATGCCACCATCATGAGTGCTGAGCCCCAAAAGCAGGGTACATACACTAGAAGCAAAAGGTCGCTTATGTCGAGTCGACGCTAGCTAAGCTTTTTCTAGGCAAAGGATTGAGAGTGGACATGATGGACTATGGAGTGTGTTTATAGTCCCAGCCAGAAAAATCGTCATAAAGTCGATGGACGCCTACATACTGTAATGTTTGCCTTGTTTGGTCCTGCTGGTACTCTCTTATACCATGCATGCATCCCTTCAACAAAGATCCTGAGTTGTTTTTGTCATGGTCGTAATGTTGTTCATAATAGTATAGCTTGTCACCATGACTGTCGACATGTCAATTCTGTCTAGATATAGGACATGCTATATTTACCAATAGTTTCGGTACGGTTGATTTGATTCATGTCGTTTGATCCCTGCCACAAGGTGATCTAGTATGTCATATTCTAATAATAAGCCTCCTAGCTTAGGATGCCCAAATGTCTACTACAGATAAAACAACGTACAAGCAAAGCTAGCACACGCTAGCTATTGACAGCCCATCTGCTAATATATATAAGCCGTGCTTTGTTTAGAACGCGACGCTACACGCCTAGCGCAAGTGCCGTCGAAAGTACAAAAGTTTAGGCTTTGGTTACTCTTTGGTCTCTGACTTCGAAGAAACAGAGAGGAAAACAAACAAAGGCGAGGAGAGGAGTGGCAGCCAAGAGCCAATGAGTCCAAGGCCGGCAGTGAGTGAGTGAGTGAGGTGGACAGTCGGACACCAATGCACACACAGTTGCAGAGAAAAGACTTTTTGGCAGCTTCCAAGGACTTTGGGAACCCAACGGCAACCAAACCAAACCCGGCGTCCAGACCCCGTTGTCAAAAAAAAAAAAAAAAAAAAAAGACCCCATTGTCACGGGCTTTTTATTTATTTGCCACTCTTATGAAAGCCGCTCCTTGAGAAACCATCGTTATAAACGCCACTACGTTTTTGCCCTAGAAAACAGTAACCTTCCTACATCTTTGCCATTTTTGCTGACGTGGCACGCCACATGTGCACGCCAACGCGGCAGCGTTGCTAAGAACTACTCCTACGCCTCGGAAAAGACAGCTTTGCCCTGCAGTTTCTCCTCCTCTACTGGCTGACGCGTGTGCCCCACATGTAAGCTCCTTCTTCAACCTCCCGCCGTCACCATGCAGGCATTTAGGGAGGGAAGGGGAGGAGCACCAGCCAACCAAAGTGTCCAAGTGGGCAAGGCGTGGTCTTGGCAACCACCAACCGAGCACCGCGTGCACAGACACGCAAACTCATCAGCAGCTAGCTAGCTAGCTAGCTACCCGCACAACTCGAGCAATGCCGCCTCTGCTCCACTCCGTAGCTTCCCGTCCCGTGCCCCATGGACGCAAGCAGCACTAGCACGGAGGAGCGAGCATGGCGAGCGGGCGGCGGGGTGCCATGGACCTGATGGGCAGGGTGGTGATGGACGCGCGCAGCGCCGTCGCCCCTGGAACAACACTGACTCCACGTTCAGCTGCTCAAGCATCGCTAACGCGCGGGCACACGGCCACAGATGCAGTGGCCGCCTGACCAAACGAAGCAGAAGTGCCCACGGCTGAGCTCGCCCGCTCCGGATCGCGCTCGCGCGCGGCAGTGCTCGCCTGCGGCAGCTCTCACGCGCGGCGGAGCTCGCGCGGGCCCCTTCCCTGGCTCCAGCGGGCGGCGGCCTGGCTGCTGGACACGCGGCGGCCTTGGCACGGACTACAGACGAGCTTCCTGCGCGGACTAGGCAGAGCTAGCGCTCGCTTCCTGCGCGGGCACGTGAGCTCGCTGCGCAGCCATAGCCCCCGGCGCCGCTGCTCTCCGGGTCGTGCGCCACAGCGGTGCGGCGAGGCGCGAGCTGCTGCGAGGCTGCACGACAGAGCGGTGGTGCGTGAGATGGCAGGTCGAGGCCGTGGGCACCGGTGCGCTGCAGCCTCGATGGCGGCACGCGCGCGCTCCGCTGCTCCGCGCCTAACCGGCGCACGGCGGCCGGCGGCCACAGCCATCTACGGAGCCGCCTCTGTCCTCTGACATCGAGCGCCCATCTGAGGAGCCACCACCTCGCGCCCAAGCCACCGCACGCGGCCACTCACCTCTCGCGCTAACGTACAGAGATGATGGCTGGAGATTGAACAAGAAGCTGATAAGTGGGACCCATGCGTAAGTGAATAGAGGAAGAGAAACAACAGGGGCAAATAGGTCTTTTCCGGTGTCAAGTTGGGGCTCCCAGGCTCGCTGCCACGCTTGCATGATGATTTGGCACCCGACGTCAGCAAAAATGGCAAGAATGTAAGCATGTTACTGTTTTCTAGGGCAAAAACGTAGTGGCATTTATAACGATGGTTTCTCAAGGAGCGGCTTTCGTAAGAGTGGCAAATAAATAAAAAGCCCCATTGTCACGGCTTTCCGCTCCGCTCTGTTTTTAATTTGTCAGCACTTGCTGATGCAGTGACAAAGGATTAGTAGGGTTTAGGATGGATGGAGCAATGCAAGATGCCCCTGCTAGTGCTAACATCCATTCAGCACATATATAGGTGTACCGAGTACACCATTAGCAGCAAACGTAGCTTCGTTAGTATCCTGACAACATTGGCATTTCCGGAACTGTAAACGATGCCATCTGCACATACCACATATATCTGTAGCACGCGCAGTATAGATCGATGTGGAAACTGTAGGATGCTCCAATACCGTAACAGTAGATACTGGATGCGCAAGAGGTGCTTGCAAAAGAAATGGTCCTCATGAACGTATACGTCTGTCTGATGAGCAAGTGCAGCGCCGTGCCGGGGCCCGGGGGACCGTGCTGCACAACTCTGGTTACCTCTGCTCGCCCACTCTGGCTCTCTGCCAAAACATCCAGTCCGTTGTGGAGGAGTACATACTAGTGACTGACACTGCAAATCACAAGACAGTGGAGTCGCAACTCGACTTAGTACTATGTGCGGCTCGATATCGATAACGAAACCTTGCTGGCCGGCTGGTAGTGGTACTGGTACGTAGTATTACTATTGGCAAGGTCGTTTTGTACCTGTGATTCTTCTGCCCGGCCTCTGCTGGCTGCCTGCTTGCGCGCGACAGTGAATCCCGGAGTTTGGACGGGACGGGACACGGGACCGGACGGACCGCGGACTGAGCTGAAATCACGCGTCGAGATGAGATCGATCCATCGAGACCTCTCTCTCAAAGAGTCGGTGTGGGCGAGGAGGTGAGGGACTAGGACTAGGAGGCCCCCTGACCCTGCGCCGCTGCGCCCTCGTGGTAGTGGCCTCCGTCCGATTCCCTCCGGCGTGCCCACGCTGAGACAACGAGTGTGCGGCCGGTGCGTGCAGGTCGCCTCGGCGGTCGTAGGGTAGGCCGCTGCCGGGGGTACAGGAGAGGACAAGGACGGTGCATGGCCACCGCCGCCGCGGTCGAGCGTGGACAACGCAAACCGCCAACGCCAACCCCCCTGCTACGGCGGGCCGGCCTACGCTACGCCTACGACGCATGCCGCACACGGCGTACGTGCGCGCGGTGCGACGCGACGCGACGACGCCACCTAGACCTCCGTAGCCGTGCGCCCATGCCGCGCCCTGCTGGTGCCGGCCGGGCATGCCTCTGCCGTAGACCGTAATAGTGCCGTTCGTTCCTCGTGGATCGATGTTCCTGATGATCTTCCTTGCTTCTCCGATCAGAAGTCATCGCATCTTGCGTGCGTTCTGCAGCAAGCATATATATGCCCATTGACACACACCTAAGTAACCGCGCATGGGATTCAGCAGCTCTCATGCATCATTTATTCGTGTCGTGGTCGCAGGCGGTAGTTCTATCTCATCCTGCGCTTATGTTGCATGCATGCCTGACTTTCACTCCAAGGTTTTGCCACTTGTTATCGGGGTCGTCCATTTTACTCCACGGCTTCGCCACCTGTCAATCGCCTTCGTTCCTTTTAGGTACTACTACGGTTTTACCTTGAGGTACCCACAACCTCCTCGGAAATTCCTAATCGTCCTAGATGAGAGTATGAGACCACAACCTTAGAGCAAGTATGAAAGTAGACTGTATGTCCGTTGAATGCTAAGATAGAGGAGAGGAGAGAAAAAGGAAAACAGGTTATTATAAGTTTATAGTCGTCTTAGAGAAGAAGAAAAAAAAAGAATCAAAAAGTTTTGTGAGGGAGATAAATGGATCCTATATTAATGATAAAAAACTGACTGGCTTATTATAGGTGAGCTCAGAGAAGATCATAGCAATCCCTGTATTAAATGGATCTTGACCTCCTAAACCACAAGGTGTTTTTTTTTTGGCCCTTGAGGGCAATTGCTTTTAGCATACTCATTATTGGATTTGCATTGAGATGTGTGTTCTCAATGCAAATCCAATGACGAAGAACATAGGGACACATGCCCTTAATTAAAAACATATTTAACTTTGATATAGGGGCACATGCACTTAAAGACATATTTTAACTTTCTTTATGAGCATCCACAATGGACTGCATCAAATCGGTAGCTATGCAAACAAGACGGATAGAAAAAAAAAGAACAAACATGCAAAAACAACCGAGGAGAGGGAGACGTAAATGTGCGAGCGCGATTTACTTGGCGCTAGCAGTTCACTTCTTGCCATCTCTCTCCACAAAATAATATAAGGCCAGTCTCAGTGGAGATTTTATGGCGTAGTTTCATTAATATTTTAGAACAGTGCATGAGAGTTTCATGGGGATGAAACTCTCTCTCCTCCCATAAAACTCTTATTATCTCTCTCTTCATTAATATAGTGCTCAAAGATATTTAATGTGCATTTAAACTCTCATAAAACACCATTAAAACTGGCCTAAATAATACATCTCGCTAGCTATTTAAGATCCTCATTGAAGATGCCCCGTAGATTAGAGAAGGCAGGAGGTAGACTAATTAACAGAAACTTTTAGACGAGCATTTTAAAAACAAGACCTTTGTACAAATTAAGTAACAACTAACAAACCAGATGCTAGATAGACTAATTCACATATTATAAGCTATACTTATCAAAGATACGTAGAAATGAAGGAGTCTGCCACCACGGCAAAAGTGTTACCTTTGCTAGAATCTCTTTGCTACAGTATATAGTAGGTGGAAGTACAAATTTTGAAATATTTCTATCGCGATGACTGTGTGCTTGTTATGCTAACAAAATATTTGATGAAAGAACAATTCAATTTGTTAAAATGTAATAATAAATATGTATAATAAATATGTATCTAGTAAATATTCTATATTTGTTTATATTAAAAGTGCATAATGTGCCCTAAAATCTTTGTTATATCTTACAAATGAAGTCGAATTTGGACAAGATATATCTTACAAACGAAGTCGCCTGTTGGTACTAATATAACAATACTAATATAACAGTAGTATATTCTTTATGACCTGCTGGGATAAATTCTTTAAGCCAAAGTTGGTGCTAATATAACAGTAGTATATTTGGTGACAATAATATGGTTGCCAAACTCCAAGTTAACGATGATATGCCAACTTGTGCATATTCTATCATTGAGTCGTGATGAACTGATAAGGAATTTTAAGACCTGCTTGGTTAGCATTCCAGTGGACCATTTGGCACAGAAACCTACATATGTACTACTGCAAGTGACATCCTTGCGCTTAGATATGTACAAACTGGCGTGATTGTGTTTCCATGGACAGGATATATGCCAATGTGCGCGCGGTTTACAGTGCTTGGTATACACAGTACAGCCTTGCGATGAAAGAACATGCCCGGCCCGGGTGATGTCTTATTGCAGTGTCCAAAGTCCAAACGAGATGGGCTGCAGAGTCCTGGCTTGCTTGACATCAGTGTAACTGCTTTGATCCTGCTCATGAGCAAGGCACGAGGCGTTCTGAGCAAGATGACACTGGACTCTGAGCAAGGCACGAGGCGTTCAGATGCGCCTCAGCTCAGCACTGCACTGCAAGAGAATCACATGAACGTTGTCCAAACTCCTTAATAGACGATGTACATAAATTCATCATTTGGCCATTGGGCTAATGAGATGAACTGATAAGACCTGCTTGATTAGCAATTACAGGATAGTGTACAAACTGATAAGACCTGCTCATAAATCAAATGCTCGTGTCCTATTGCACTTGATATACTCGTACAAGTGAGCATGCATAGTAATAACGAGGCCGGCCAATCCAAGTACTCTCTGCACCTGGATTTACGTGTACAATCTGGTTCTGATAGTGTTTGCAGTACCGTTATGTTGTCTTATACGGAGTACTTTGCACGCTCCTCCTTGGATCTCTTATCCGTTCTCTGAAAATATCGTACTTGTAGCACTGTAAAAATGTCAATATGTGCCTATCAGCCAAAAAAGTGTAGTATGTCCAGATAAATAGTGCTTTGTACAGACGATACTATTGCTACTAACTAAAAACGAAAGAGCATGTACATAATATAACTGCTGGCCTGTTCGATATCAGTATAACTGCTGTTTGACATCAGTACATAAATAGCACTACTGAAACTGAAACGAGAGAGGCTGCAGAGTCCTTGCCTGTTTGACATCAGTATAACTGCTGATGAAGTGTCACCGTGTCAGACTTGATACTGGAGCCAAAGGCAATTGAAGTCAAATGCCGTCACGCTGCACGTACTGCATGACCAGTGAGGCAGTTGCGATGAGCTGAATCGTCTGCTATTTTTGGTACTGCACTCGGATGCTGTCACGCTCATGCATGGAGCAGTGGCAGTGCAGGCTCGGTTGCGTTGTCTCCGAGATCCGGTGACCAGTGAGGTACGCAGATCCTGCTACAAGCAGGTACAACAATATACTCGAACATTTGTTTGTTGAAAAGAAAATACTGTACATATCAATGTCTCATTTTCTGAAAGAGTATTCGTGGTATTCTATCTATCATCTGAGAGAAAAAAGCATGGAAGGTCGTCCTCTTTTAGTGTTTAATATACAGCACCAGGAAGAGGGAATAAGTAATCAGAGTGGTCTGTTCAGACATCATGCTGCATCCAAGATCCAACAGCATCGGTTCTTCTTCCAATATCACTCTCTTTGTTGTCCTCTGTTTCTTCTTCCTTCGTCTCCCCTTCCCTGATCCCCTTGCCATGGACGCCAATCGAGCTCATGGCTGAGGTCGAAAACGTTGCTCTTCACCTTATCCGCGGTGACGACCTGGTTGCACATCTGCCTTCCGATCTTCCACTCCCTGCACAGCAACAAGCCAGTGCACACATTGAATCTAATTATTAATTAAGCATAGAATTAATTGATGCTTTTGAGTCACATGGATCTATTGCACGCGTTGCATGCTTCTTCTGCTTGAATTGGATGGCAAACATGAAAAGCAGGAAGTAAACAGATACAGGTCGAGAAGCACGAACCATCATATGGCAGCAGGTCAACATCTTCACAGTTTTCAAACTAGTACCCACAGTGCAGACTGTGCATCGCAGTTCTAAGTAAACTAGTTTACCAAATCTGAAGTTCATCCATTGAGATATCCTAGAGAGCATGCGGCACAAGCAAAGGTTTCATATATACAGCACACCTCGATTAAGCAGAACATCCAAAACATCAACCGTCGGTCATTTTGCAGATTCAGCGTTCCTTGATCAGCAACATGTCTGCTTCAGATTCTGGCGGTAATGGCGGCCAGTAAGAAAGATGAACAATCAAGGATAGGGGTGTTATTCGAGCATCTGTTGCAATGGTACTACTATACCTGTTTAGTCCGTTGGAGATTCAATCAGCAGCTTTTATCTTAGCGAGAGCAGTGAGATCCTCAGTAATTGGACCTTCGGTCAATGGTCTATTGACGTGGACCACAAATGTTGGTTATGGAAGCTTTAAGTGTTGTTGTGTTCAAAATGCCAAAGTAACGTAAGTGACAAGAGGCTGACCTTGAGAGATGGCACTAGTGCATAAATCTCTTCAAGGTCTCAGGACCAATGTTTGCTATCATGCATATCTGTGAGATGAGGCTAGTGTGCGTGACATCCAAAATGTAAGGAAAGGAAGAAGAAACTAACAAACCTCTCCATCATAGACCCCACATTTTTTGAGAGATCTCCAGCAACTAGCTAAGGAACTGAACTGAATCACTGATAAGATGCTTGCTTGATAAAAAATGTAACTCAAAGATGCAAGTTCTAATGTACCTCGTCTAAACAAAATATTAGGATACTCCAGGGCTTGTTTTGCAAAGTCTGCTGTGGTGAAATGATTGCATCTTTTCATCTTTTGCATATTGGAAACTGGAGAGCTCTGTCAAATGACCTACATAAGCAACGTTATAGGGTAAACTAGCCAAATAGCTCAGAGATGTTTCATAAAAAAAAGAGCTCAGAGACATGAATGCAGCACTTTTTTTTTTAAACTGTGAATGCAGCACTTATAATAATTAGTAGGGTAAAAACAAAAGATAAATATGAAACGTTCTTACTCAGGAATTTTGATCTTGGGGTCCTCTGATAAGATAGGCAGATAGCCATATGCTCATGAATTTCTTGCAAGAGTTCAGCTCCTCCAAAGTTCATTAGCATTCTACAATTTGGAGGGATATCTGCGGATATCTGCAATCAATTATAAGAACATTAAGATCATTTCACACTTGTCATTGCATCAGAAACTCGCAGGACTTAGCTTACAGGGTTCATTTAGAGAAGGGCTCATGGAAATCAGATTGTTTTGAATTTCAGAATTTACACAAAGCATTTTACATAGCTGTATACCACTTACGATGAGACAAAAGCTCAAAATACCGGAACAACACAAATATATAGCAAAGCTCCCAAATGAATTTTACTGGATGCCCTATGTTGCGCATACACCAATCAAGAAGCAAAAAAATGTTAATCAACAGCATCCACCCACTATCTCAGGCTTCTGAAATAGATATTTGCAAGAATAAGCTGACTGCAGAAACATGACCCCATGAATGCCAGAATATCGAACTCTGAGCACACCCATTAACAAGACGTGAGAATGCACCATGCCCTACATTGCATAAGTAGCATGCAAAAGTGACCAATTTAATAGCAAGAATCACAGTATATACAAATGGGAGTGGCGAAATTATTTAAGTGCAAAATTATGCAGAGAAGATCACATCAATATAGAAATTAATCCACTCAAGATACATTGGAGGCTAATAAGGACAAATCTGACTGAAAAGCCTTGAAAATGCTTTTAACTTGGGTGATTTGATTCGAAGCCATGAAAATATGGAAGAGTTATCTGCTCCATTCACCCCACAAGAAATTGATGGTATTGTGAAAGAGATGTCAAATGACAAAATCCCCTGGGCCTGATGGTTTCAATGGGTTGTTTATTAAAAAAATGTTGGCACTTGATAAAGGAAGACTTATATCAGCTATGTGAGGATTTCTTTGATGGCACTATAAACCTGCAGGCTATCAATAACTCCTTTTATCACCATTATTCCCAAAGTAAATAGCCAAGTGACAGCCAATGATTACAGACCTACTAAATTGTGTCCTGCAACTTGTCACAAAGGTACATGCAAACAGACCTCAATCAGTGATTTTATCTTATTCATAGAAACCAGTATGGCTTCATCAAGAACAGAACCATACAAGATTGCCTTGGATGAGCTTATGAATACCTACATGGCTACATCAATGCAAGTAGTCCAAGATAGAGATTGTGATCCTCAAGCTAGACTTTGAAAAGGCTTTTGATGAGTAGAACACAACACAATCATTAATATGCTAATATGCTATTGAAATTGGGTTTCTCTGAGACCTCTTCAATATTGTTAAAATATTGTTAAATGGAGTACCTGACAAGATACTTAAATGCAAGAGAGGAGTCAGGCAAGGTGACCCCCTTTCCCCTCTCCTTTTTGTCATTGCTGCAGACCTTCTACATTGCATTGTCAACAGAGGCTGTACTCTTGGTTTATTAGAAGTTTTTAGTTAATTACTATTTCATGGTATGAAAAATCATAAAAAATAAATAAATAAATAAATAAGATAAGTTCTTATATCAATTTAAAAGAATAATATTTGTAATCCTATCATCCGAATCACCATTCTCAACATTCTTGTTGTCATAGGTTACAATCCACATTGTTACATGAACCATCCATATATCAAGTAGCGCCTATTAGCAGCATAGAGGCACGTAATAGCACACGCTAAGTGCAATAATGGCTACATTGAACAAAGAGTGTCATGGTACACTGCTTTGAGAAAACAAAATCATCAAGTTCAGAGAGATCGAGCACCAAATAAACACTTCCAGCCTTTCCAGGATATGATGCAGCATTGCATCAAGTTGCAGAAGTGGATGCAGAATTATATCAGAATATTGGCATGATGAGGAAATAAGGGCATGTTTGGATGGCAGCACGGGAATGCTGCCTACGCCAGCGGGCACTCCAGGCCGGGGTTGCATCCAAACACGCTAAAGGACTGAAAAACACATCATCCAACTGCTCCTGAGTCCTTACTCCTTAATGACCCTGCTAGTAGTTCATACATGAATCCTTTGCTTCCTTTCCAAACCACCAGATTACACTTCATTCTCCCAGTGAAGTCACCTTCAGAATAGTATCAAGCATGAGAACATAGAACAAAGTTTACAATACTAGGATAATCAGGAGGGAAGGGGGGATCCAAGAAAAAGTTCTGCTAGATTGATAGTACCACAACGAGATGCCCCAGTCCCAAATATACTGAAGTCCAGTTAAAGAAAGTTTATTTCATCTGTACAGTTAACAAACTACTAAGAGAACTAATGGTACTTATTGATAATACTAAAGCATAATAAAACACCAGAAAGAACCAAACAACTATGAGATATTATTAGCAATGCATTCATGATTACAACCAAGGACACTAGCACTGCAACTGCAGTTCGGCCTGCTATTCTCTATGCATTAGCTCATAGTTTGTTAGCATATTAGCATATACAAGAACATCACAAACACAACAGCACATTTTTTTTTGGCCTTACGCGCTTAAATTTCACTGTGTCATGTGGCAAAGCAGAGTCGTCTGACTAAAAGATCCTACAGAAATCGTATCTTTTCATGCATTCCCAACTGAACTCCACTAGGCCACTGGCAAATTGAAGTGTAGAACAAGCACTCAACAATATTGCGAAATCTAAAACAAAACAAGATTGGTACTCTATTTTCTCATTCCACTCAAACCAAAAGACATTTACCAAATTACCAAACATTAGATTACCAGATAAGTAAGTTTTCATACCAAAACGGATTCTACAACACATGAGCAACTGCCCATTGTCTGCAAAACGTATACAAGAAGCATGGAAAAGATGGATAGCAAGTTTACCACTTCATATGCTTGGTAGGCACAATGATGGTGGAAAACCAGTGTACAGTTTGGCACATAGAAGGTTCCTGAGGCCACAAATTTTCTCAACCTTCATAGACTCGAACTCAACAGAGAAGTATCCTATGTCCATGTCATTAGTAGAAGGCTCCAGGTGCACATTCCATGGAATCCCACGAAGAAGTAAGCGCTTATCCGTTGCATCTGCAAAGCTGAAAATATATTGGGACGGCAACCTGACTCTCCTCTTAAGCTGCCAACGGCTGCTGCCTTCTTCGTGGATTACCCGAACAGCACAAACGAGGTAAGATGCAGCAGAGATAATGCTGTTGTGGAGAGTGAACATTCCAATTCTGCCTTCTGCTGCCTCTACAATGACAGAATCTTGCTGGCCGTTTCCAGACGGGATGTCAAAGTAAGAGAACACCATGGAATGCGTGTCGAGCACAAGGAATTTGTCAGTCCCATTGACCTTCCAGTAGCAGCTGCCGAAAGCGTGGGAGGACCATGAAAACCTCCAAGAGGGATGCACGCTGACATCCACGGTCAGACTTCCCCATCGTCCGGTGTCCGAAGAGAAGACGAAGGCGACCAGCTGTCCAGGTTTGCGCTCCCCCACGCAGACCACCCTGAACGACGTCCCCGCCTCCTCGTCACCGGCGGGGACGAGGAACGGCTCCAGACGGCCGCAGCGCCGAGCGGCTGGGTGTCCGGGGATACGGGGGAGAAAGCGGTACCGCCGGAACACGGGGTCGCACACAGCAAAGTCGCCGCCCATGGCCTCGCGCTCCAGGAGGACGCGGCCGTCGCGGGCGTCGACCGGGATCCAGCGGCCGGCGTGGGGGACGAAGGAGAAGGAGAGGTCGGCGGCCCGCCGCAGAGCTCGCGCGTAGGGCGCGGAGGAGTGGGGCGCCTCCGCCGGGTGGACCGATGAGAAGAGCAGCAAGCCGAGGAGGGGCACCGGGTGGACGGAGTGGAGGCGGCGGAGGAAGGTGCGGTCGGCGACGACGCGGCGGAAGCAGGCGCAGGCGGCGGCGGCGCGCCCTACATCGGCGAGGGTGGGCAGGCGGAGGAAGATATCCGCGAGGAGGTCGTCGCTGAGGGGGCACGGCGTCACCGGGGTGTTGATACGCTTGGCGCCGGGGTGTTCCGGCGAGGCCATCGCGTATTCGCCGTCGCCGGCGGCGCTCCGTGGATAGGTGGGATGGGGAATTGTCACATTCCAGGTAGTGTTGCTCGCCTCCGACGCTCTCCTAGTTTAGTTGGTGCAACTCTCACACCATCACATTAAATCTTAACATACATGCATGAAGTATTAAATATAGATTAAAAAATAACTAATTATACAGTTTGTCTCTAATTTACGAGACGAATCTTTTAAGCCTAATTATATCTTGATTGGACAATAATTGTCAAATACAAACAAAATCAAGCATAAATGATCTTTTGAGGCAAGTTTTTAGCCATCTAAACAAGGCCCTAGTCTCCACTCTTGCAGTCACACAATGAGCAAGGATACATATGCTATGAGCTAACATCTCATTTTCCCTACTTGATTAGTTAATTTGGGGTTAACCTCTACAAATCCATCCACAAAAAAAGCCTCTTTTATCTCTCCCAAACCATGTGCTTGTACATGCTTGTTCACTTGCTATCCTCTAACTCTTCTCACAAATAGAGGAAGGTGACGGCTCTCTGTACGTCGCAATCTATAGCATGATTGTCGATACCAATAAAACATTTCTAGAAAAATCTTATTGTTCATTCCCCTAAATCATATTGCCTCAAACAATTTCATGACTTAATTCCAGTTCATCAGAGAAACATTTTTTAGAGAGAATCATGATCCAAAACATTTCTACAAGAATCTGAAATGTTTCTAGAAGCATGTAAATCCCTATCAAACGCACCTCTAGGGAGTACCTCAGATAACAAAGTCCGTCTTCTTTTATCGGACTTTTTTTTTTTTACAACGCTTATCAGGACAGCTTTGATGCGAAGGCAATAAAAGGGAAGCCTTCGTAAGATACTCGCAAGACAGAGAGGACGGCAGTTATGCCAAGTCCAATTAATACATGTGGCAAAGGTGATTAAGCATCTTCGGTCGATGACATGGACCGAACGCGGAGGCTACAATGGCGTGGCTACTTCGGAAGACATACTTGTCTGAAAAATGAGCAAAATACCAGACATGAAATTTATATAACTCATGTATCGTCATACGATGAGTAATACAAGCGTGTATATACTGTAGGAAAGGAAGAGAGATCTATTTGAGATAAACAATACTACTCCTTAGAATATAAATCCATCCCAACCTGGAATATAAAGCGTTGGAATATAAGCGCTGGATCGAACTTGACTCCATCTTGGACTATAGATCTTTCCCAAAAACTACAGGACTAACCATCGAACTTGACTTGACACTGACATAGCATATACTGAATACAGAGGAGTATATATATAGAGAGAGAGAGGAAATTAGTTCTGACCCATTGTTTAAGAAACAGTAGACGAACAACCTCTAAACGACGTCTGCTTGCAAACTGAATACAACCAACATCATAACCAAAATGACGTCACCCCAATGAGGAATCGAAATGAGAAGCACGCTAGGGCTGAACCGAAATGAGAAACAGGGATGACATTGAAGTGACCTGACAACCTAAACGCCGCCCATACATACATTAGAGAATCCGAGACCAGTTCCCAATAAATACAAAAACAAAGAAAAAGGAAAAAAATAACAAATTACAGCAAAATTTAAGATTAACATAATCAGACCGTCACGGGAAACATTGGCTATCAGGAAAATGCCGCTAAGTTAACCGACTACCAATTCTGATCACAAAGGAATATTTGGTCAGAAGCCTGCAGGAGGCATTAAGTTTCAACCTACAGTCCCCCCCCCCCACTACCAACTAATATTGGTTAGCAGACTTCTCCCTGTGATCACAAAAATATTCCCTGATACTCTTATGGGGGCCTAGCTAACTGCTTCAGCCATCCACGACCCTTCATTGACAGTAGCTTACAACCAGCATCAACTCTGAAAAAATGGATGACCCATCGCCTTCCATCTTATAAATAGTGTACGGTCAGGTGCAAGTAGGAGCAGCATCAGAGGGATGTTTTACAGTACATCGAAAAGGCCAACGGGTATTTGGGTGCGAAGAAAGTAATCTGCTTGGTGACCGCACCCATTGGTAATCTGTCATCAGGAGTAGTTCAGAATTTTTAGTTCAAGGTTAGGTCTTCAGACCAAAAAACTAGCCAATAATAATATTTACACCGGGACTAGAACTGACTTACCAGGTAACAATAACTTATGTGCCTACATGAATGCGTCCAACTTTGTTCGCTTAAGATGTTGTGGTCTGAAATCAACCAACTTTAAACTTGAAGTTGACAAAACCTCATTCAAGAAAGAATCCCCTTTGTCTGATTTTATGGAATCCAGAACTGCACCAATGATGTCAGCCGCAATACCACCTTGTATTAGGTACCCAGGTTCTTCTCCACCTTCTTGGATCAATTTACCTACCTCCTGCAAGTGCAATATGCTTTCCTCCACAAACTTTGCAATAAGTCGTCCAAGGTACTCGGTGGCTCTTGGAGCATCACTTAGAGTATCTTCCATTGATTCAAGAACAGATGATAGGCTAAAAAATAATCATTTAGTCAGTAATAATACATTGTGGACAGAAAGAATGGTGATATATACTAGAAAGTATGAGAAAGCACCTACCCGTCACTGAGTTGTTGCTTGCTCAACAAATTATGTCGACCACTGCAAAGGCTGACGAGAAGTGTAGCCAACAACTCTCTTTCCATGTCCTTTTTCTCAAAGGAATCATTTACCCAAAGTGATACAACTTTAGGATAGAAACTTGGAGCATTCAACTCCTCAATACATAAAGCAACCTCCTTTTCATCTTTTGCACTGCTCAAACAGAAGCATATAATGTTAGAAACGAAATTGGCAGTGCAGGATGCTATAGAACTACCTCTTTATGACATAGCAGGAGAATTAGAATTATAGAATATATACAATAAAATAAACAGTACAGAGAAAGCCTTAATGTAAATTTAATAAACATATACACGTTTGCAGATATCGCTGGAGTAGTAACATGTTTCCTCAGCTGTTTCTAAATGTGTATACTCCAATACGTAAAAAATGCCACATAATCTCAGGAACATGGGTAAATTAATCAACTCTAGAATTTGTGGATAAAAAAATGAAATGCAGTAAACTAAGACATTTTAACCTAGCATAGTAAAACATGGGCCTACCTATCAACGGTGAAGTGCTTATGAACTGTAAAAAAAAAATAGAAGTATTACCTGTAATATTCCCGAATGGCGGAAACAGATTTCTCTCTCAATTCATCCTCAGAATATGATTTACTTCCTGAACGGCCTTCCTGGCTAGCAGGCCTCTGTGAAGGTCCAGCAGATTGACTAGAAGCAGGAGTTCTGCCAGAGGTTCGATCTGGAATTCTTGAGCTAGAATCTTCTCTTCCAGATGATGATGTCCAATCAGCCACAGAGTTATAACCATTAGAACCAGATATTATCCTCCGGTGATCAATAACAGAAGGAAGTTCAGTATTTGATACTGGTGGCTGCCCTCTTATAGACATACCCCTAGCAAGGCCACCTTGTGGCCCAAGAGTGATAGCCTCATCCCTGACTGCCCGCTGGGGAAGAACAGTTCTATTGTCAAATCGGATGTCTTGTGAACCACGTGAATGGGGAGGCATTCCTCGAATGCTCCCTTGTTGGGAACTTGGGGATGCTAAAGCAGATGATCCACGGGATCCATAATCCATAGGAGGTGCTCCTCTTCTTGGAAGAGAACTAACAGCTGGACCACGTCCTAACCTACTCGACTGAGCATGTCTTTCTTGAGCTGCATCTCTGTGAACCTCCTCAATCTTCTTGGGACCTTCGACTTTACGCCTCTGCTGCCATTTATTTTTCCTGAGGTCAATTGAATCTCTCAACATAAACCTTACACGAGAAGACAACTTCGGACTTGTTGACATCTTCTGCATCATACCAAAATAGGCATCCATGTGCTCCTTTGCCTTTACATGATCAATCATCTCACCAATTGTACTCATCAATTTGCATAGTGCTTCAATGTTCTCCTCATCGGGTTCATCATAATTTCCAAACAATTTTTTAATGCACTCATGCATAATTCTTTCCGTCAACATTTTCTTTTTGTATAACTCTCCAATTAACCTAATGTTTCCCAGCATGCGCCTTCGAGCACGGATCCTCTTTTCCTCCCTTTCTTCTTTGGTCTGTTTAATCTCGCCTTCCTCTTCTGTTTTCTCAGCTTCAGCTTCTTCTCTTTCACCCCTCTCAAACTCCTCTTGGCATTTATTCAAAAGCAATCTTTTGAATGTGATCTTTTCATTGTCTTCGCTGAAGTCAGGCAAGGCAATAGCCAGATGGGAGCAAAAATTAGCATACATTTCACAGAAAGTTGGTTCCATCAAAGCTTTATCAAATATCTGTGAAATGACTCCAGTAAGAGTTGCTACATTGTCAATGTTGACTTCCTTGACTTGTTCAAAAAGTTTCTCAAAGTTTTGCGGAGTCAGCTTGTTAAGAATAGCTTTCAACTGCCTCTGCTTTGCCTCTTCCTCATCAGAAACCTTCCCAACAACATACTTCCTCTCTGCTTTGTGCATTGCTTGCATGGGTGTGACAGGAGAAGGCATGAGACCCTTTTGTTGCCATCTATCAGCATCAGAGCCACTGCGGAGTACTTGAGGTCCCACGGAATGCATGGGTCCTGCAAGAAGCCCACCGCCATACTGATTTGATGGTTGGCCACGTGGATTCCTTAAAACACCATGATTACCTCCTGAGCTACCACGGTAGTTGGATGGTCCATTTGCCAGGTCCATGTGAACATCACGACCAGGACTGAGAGGAACACCCGCCTTAGTCCACCTGTCGTCAGCCATGCCACCACCACGGCGGTCACCACGAGAAGTTGGGCGGTCCGAACCCCTTCCAGGACTAGGGTGAGGTTCCCGGTCAACAACATAAGACTTTCCTGCCAAATTATTCATTATTGCATTGACAGCTTCATCCATCCGAAATCCAACAGGAAGACCAGTATAGTGCTGTTGCAAAGTCAACAGAAAATCCCGTGAGTATGTCTTCCTGCTGTTCGCTTCAGTTGTATCTGAATCTAACACTTGGGTGATGCCAGCCTGATTTCCAGAATCTGACGGCAGCTTTGGAGTAGACATGTCTGCAGCATCTTCCCAATCATCAGGCTCAACTTTTTTCTTACAATCATCTGCAGCTGTACTAGCATCCCTTCCTGGTTCATCTGGCAGCTCATGAGTTTTATCAACTGTTGAAGAACTACCAGCACCCTCCACAGTACCAACAATTTCAGACTTCTCTTCTGGTCCTTTGTATGCATTATAAAGATCTGAAGACCCAGCAGCATCAGCCTTAGCAAGCATTTCTTTTTTCTTCTTCTTTTTCCCAGCTGTAGACTTTGTCCTGGTAATCTCACTTGGCTTTTCCCTGGATACTGGTCGAACTGAAACTGTTGATGCAGCAGCCTGTTGATCATCTGCCTTACTCTCAGATTTTGGTTGTCCCTCAGATGAAACTTGAGGAACATTACTAACGGCTAGGTCCGATTCTGGACTAATATCTGAGTCACCTTCATCATTGGAACTTTGAACAGTTGGCTCTGAAGTTCCAGAAGTCGTCATGCCCACAGCATTGCCATCAAGAAAATGTGCTGAAGTCTCAGAATTCTTGGAAGTGTCATTCATCATAGTTTGTTCCTCAGAAGCAGATGAAGCTGACTCTTTCAGCAACTGCTCCTGATTAGTTACTAGAGGTGCTGCATATGAATCATCAGTATTAGACGTCACTGCTGATGCCTGTTCAGTAGGGTCCACTGCACATGCCTCAGGCAATTCATGTTTGGTAGCATCAGAAGAAATATTATCCTGGCTAGGATCTGTCACAACTTTGTCAGTCTGCTTGCTTTCATCACATTCAACAGCCGAAACAGCAAGGCTTTCGAGTCCTCCAGGCTCACCAGTACCCTCGGAAGATGGACTTCTTAAGCTTCCATCTGTCCCAGGAACATCAGCAGCTGCCAAAGTACATGAGTTAGAGAAAACTAAGAGGCACCACTGTAGAATTTTAAAGATTTAAAGATCTCACCAGTTACTGCTGCGCTGTCAGCATTCACTGTACCAGCCCCTGGAATGATCCTACTTGCTGCCAGTGGAACCGTTGAGCTTGAAGATGTGCTGGTTAAACCCAACTCATCATTCAGGTTCTTAGTTTCCTGGTGATCACCATCTCCAACCTTTAAAGTCTGCACCTTATCTTCAACAGATGAAGCTGACTGAAAAAATACAGCATACAGACATGTGAACAAAAGCAAATGCTATCTAAACTAGGAAAAATGTGAACACAGCATGGCAGAAAGGGGCCAACAACAACGTACATTTGGTGGCTCAGATGAATTCCTGACATCCTTTTTAGTGACAGTTTTCTTATTATCTTTAAATGATCCAGTCCTTTGAATGGATTCTTTGCTTTTCCCATCAGCTCCAGCCACAGGTGAGACAGAATTCGCAACAGGAGATGCTGTCACTGAAGTTTGTGGTTTTGCACCGTGAGTTGGCAAGGACGGGCTTATCACAGTGGAATGCTTCACTGTGACTAAAGGATCATTACTCTCCTTCTCAAGGATTGATTTACTAGAAACACTGATGCCAGAAACAACTTCATTATCCTTTTGCCGACTTGCCGCTGCATCCTCAGCAGCACGTAACTTAGGTGGCTCAGATTTAGCTGGAGGAGCACTTATTGTGACATGAGTACCAGATTTTTCAGTCAGCAACCCAGTAGCAGGGTGCGATTTAACTGTATATTGGGACTGACCAGATACCGGAGGCGCTACAGATGGACTTATATATGTCATCGCTTGCCCAGACTGAGTGACGGGATAATTAAATCTAGGACCCGAGGATCCAGTAGCAACCTGGTTCACACCAGCTGTAGTAGGGTAATACATTCCTGACTGATTGTAAGAATTTGGTTGCTGATGAAAGAAGCCCATATGAGGAGGAGCATAACTACCAACAGGCTGGGATTGTTGTGTCAAAGTCGGTGCAGTTCTCTGCCCAGAAGAGTCCATCCTCTTATCAAGCTTCAACTCTTCATGAGTGTCTGGATGAGTAATTTTTACGGTAGTCTTACGTGTAGCAACATGCTTGTTTGACTGTTGCTGAGGATATTGCGATGCCATGCCCATAGGAATGTTGCCCAACTGTGGGAATTGGTGAGCAACTGAAGGAACATAACTCATACCCTGGCCAGGGTGCATCATTGCTTGCGGTTGCAACTGATGATGCTGCAGAGTCGGGGCATACAGCTGCTGTGGGACTTGTGGTGTACTACTGCCTGTCAATCCCATTGACATTTGAAATGAGCTGGGCACAACTTGAGGCTGCAGTTGTGAGCCATGGCCACCAAACTGCAAGGGAACTTGTGTCGGCTGGTGGTGAAAAGGAATCGGCATCTGAACGCCAGGCATTGGTTGAACGGTAGGTCTAATAGATGTAACATTGGGGACAGACGGAGATGGGTGCACATCTCTTTTCAATTGTGATGTAATATGGGGATTGACAGAGTTAGGTTGGCTGGAACCAACAGCTTCCTTTCTTGTCTGCTGCTGTGGCTGCTGGGGAACCTGCTGTGGTTGATGCGACAGCTGCTGCTGCTGTTGCTTCTGCTGCAGCTGTGGCTGAGGATGCTGCTGCAACAGCTGCTGTTTCGGAGCTGGTTGCACAGGGGCAGGTGCAACCTTAAGTTCCTCCACAAGTGCCTGAATAAGGGATACAAATAAAACAGAATCTTTTAGAACACTGGTAGATTCAGAACATGTATCAAATCAATACCAACAACACATGCAAAAGGAACTGGCTGTTTGCTCCAGACGGCAAGTTAGTCATGAGACATCAATATTTTTGTAAGCTCTAGCAGTCCAATAAACAAGCACTGAACCAACAGATAAGAATTAACATAAACAAGAGCGGAAGACAAGATACCTGATTACGTTTTTGTTCATCCAAGTTTGGAGGAGCTGAGCTTGTCCTGGCAGGAAATTGCTGTACAAAATTTTATATTTAACAGATGTAATGTAAGTAGAACGCAAAAGGTAATTGCTAATATTCCCAAGCTGGAGATGAAAAAGGGATAACAAAATCATACCGGTAGCCCATTCATATTTATACTACCAAACTGAAAGTTAAACCCCTTCGATGGTTCTCCTGAAACAAAATAAAGAACAAGAAAAATAAGGCGGTTAACCATGCAGTATATACCCTATCCTAAAATATGGACGCCATAGCCAGAGCAAAGAAGGTGCGCAATGCCACCAAAGATGGCCACCATGCACATGCAAGAACATGTAACAGCGTATATACACTGAAGAAAATTGAGGGCAAACCTTTCGATCCTCCCTGAGGAAGTGGTGGGTTAGAGCTTTTTGGTGGAGCCCTTGGAGCAGCATGAGTAGCTTTCGGCAATGGCGGATTAGCCGGCTTCTCGCTGGCAGACGATGAAGATGACACTTGTGCATCTAGTGAGACAAAAAAAAAAAAAAGACGCGGGTAATCAAGCAAAGGAACACATTGTTTGGGTCATTTTTGCACCATAACAAAGGCAATACGAGATAGCAGAACCAGACGCCTCCCTCACCTTGGTTGTGCGGCCGTGGTGCAGAGACGGGAACATGCACGGGCGCATTCTGAGGCGCGGGTGGGGGGCGCGCAGGAGTCTGGTGTGCGCCAGGCGCGGGTGCAGGCTGGAACCCGGTGGTGTCGGGCTGGTTCACCACCCTCTGGTGCCCGCCGTGGCCATTGCCGGGCTTTCTGAAGCTGCAATCGAGATCCAAGGTCGTCATCAAAACCCTACCATCCATCCCCGGCGAGATCAAACCAACCAATCGTGCGGGCGCAGAGGCAGCAGAGGGGGGCAATCGGAATCAACAGTGATTTACCTGCGGTTGGATGAGAGAGGGGGCTGGCCTGAGGAGCCCGCGCCGGCCTTGCCCGCGCCGCCGACTCCGCCTCCGCGGTGGCCGCCGAAGCTGCTGGACCGGCCGGGTCTCCTGGCGTGCCCCTCGCCCCTGTCCCCTCGCTGGGACATAAATCCCCTTGTCTCCTCACCGATCTCCTCCTCCTTGTCCTCCCTACGACAGCCCTGATCCAATCCAATCCAATCACACACAGGAACAAAACATAAATCACCCTTCCGGAGCAACGAAATCGCGGCGAACCCTAGTGCGAGCGAATCTCTCCAGCCGCTGAGCGCGACGGCGGAATCCCGGCGGCGGACGGGCGAGAGGCGTACCTGAGGGGCCCCGGGGGCGGCGGCGCCTAGGGTTTGGTCGTGGCCAGTGCGTGTAGGCGACACGGGGGAATTGTGTTGGGTTTGGGTTGGGGAAGAAGTGTAAGCGAAGCGAGAGGAAGGGAGAGGGCGTCCCTCTCTAGTAGTCTGGCCTTCGCAGCACGGGAGCTGCTGCAGCAACAAATCGAAGGCGATACGATTACGGAAGGAACAAAAAGCGTAACTAATCGTATCTGGGGCGAGCTTGCTTATTGAGCGGTCAAGGGGCTGGATCGGACGGACGGGGCTGGGTGCCTCGCGTCCGCTCGCGGGGCCGCCTTGTGCGCCTTGGGCCTAGTTGGAAGCGGCCACGCGCGCGTGAGAATTCTGGACACTGCCCGGTTTGTTTGGGTTGGGCCGGGAGGGAGCGCACGATGCCGACGCTGCTGGGGGCGCTGCTTCCTTTGGTTCTGCGTTTTTTTCTTCTACTATATAGTACAAAAAAGACTTGAGAAAAGATTCACAACTTTTGTTTTTGCGAAACAGAAAAGATTCACAACTTAAGGCATTCAAACTCATAACACTGACGGTCAGTGGATCATGACAAGTCAGTAGATCTGTGGCATGTGCCATACGACCCACGGGCATTCAAAGTTTCAAACTCATAACAGAATTCCGGCTAAACTTCTCATAACAAGGCAGAAAAGAGGGCAACATACATACACGTTTTTCTTCAACTGATTATAACATGTCTTGCTTGCATAGTCATGCGGACGCAAATAAACTACAACTACAAGATAACTTAGTCTTTTAGGAGAATTATAACTTAGTCAAGCAAGACATGTTATAATCGGTTGAAGATGTGCAACCCCATGACGCCATGACCATCCTCCATCCCTCAGAAACATCAAATGAATGACCAAACTGACGTCCCAAAAGCAAGCAGATGAATGACCATCCTCCATCCCTGCAGATATATTTATACTTAGAGTTAAAAGCCATGGCTGGAAGGAAAAAAATCGTTTACATCCACAATTTCATAATAAGTATTTTGTTTAGAAAAAAATATACTATAAGAGGTTCATAAATAACTCCAGAAAAAGCTATTAAGGCATGTGAACAACCAATGAAGGCACTGAAGCCCAAAATCACTAGGGGGGTGATTAATGCCTGCACTAGCCTAAGCCTGTATTAGGCCTTATGCAATATAACACACGCCAGCATAGAATATATGCAATGTGTTGGTGTTTGATTGTCCTGCACTTGCAAACACAAAGTAGGATTCTTGTCTGTTGGTTAAATTCTATTATATGTGGTTACTTCCATATTATAGTATAGGCAAGGGAGGACAAAATTCTTTTTTGGACTTAGTAGCTATGCAGCATTGGATCCGATTTGAGCATTGTGCAAGCCTGCATAAGGGCCTATGCAGGTAAACGAAACATGGATAAACTGCACTGCACAAGTCTGGATACAAGCTAATGCAAGCAACCAAACAAACCCTAAAAGTATGCCCAGCAGTTAGTGAACGCATCAAAAGAACTAAAACATTATTATCAAGAGAAAGATTCATTTGAAACAGGCTGGGTTGCTGAGCTTAGACTGAATTCAAGAACCGATCCATATGAATTAGTCAATCCCCTTGTAGCCTCATAGGTACACCAGATCATGCGGAGAAAAAGTTTGCAACCAGAATGCAATCTTTGTAAAAAAAAAATATGCAGGGGTCATCATTGGCTTCAGCAAAAATTACAATTAGTACCCACAAACCAGTCTAAGAAAATAGAAGACACAAGTTATCCTACAATTCCCTTGAACAGACTAAGTTTCTACACTGACCCAAACCAGAAAAGAGAATAGTATAGAGCTGAAATAAGTATCATCTCAACAACTGGCATTGGGGGGGGGGGGGGGGGGGGGTCATTCATAAAAACAATTGGTAAAAAATCTATACAAGATGCTAAAACTATAGCCCCAACTGTATTTCCCTAAAAATAAGATGTTACGGCTAAGATACGCAAACATAATGTCAGCAGGTGCGAACATTGTCAAGTCCAATCTAATAGCACATTTTACAGGTTTGCTTGTAGACAAATGAACCGACAATCAAATAATTGTAAACTATTTCGTCCACTATCCTGGTCATTGGTGAAATTCTGAACATCCATTTACATGTGGCATCCTCCAAGTCTAAATTTTCACAACTTGTTTAACTTTAAGAAAAATTGCAAGAAAAAAATTGCAAGCCAGTGGGTTTACAAATGGCCACCAACATCCCACTTTCCCTACAGTCTAACACTTGCAAGCTATATATGTTTTAAATACCCCCATGCCCATTGACCAATCAATGTAGTTGCTTCACAGCCCAATTGGTGATATGAGTTAGTCTTAATAAAATAATAATAATAAGTTCACTAAAGAGTCTAAGAGTTTGGCACATTCACTGGCAAGACCAGCCCTATTTTCCATGAGTTTGGGAGTTTGGGCACCATAACTACCCTATCAACTCATCTTGTCGGGCGAGTTTTGATACAAGCATCCCTAAAACCTCATCATGGGATATGGGTCAAGTCTGATGAAACAGCAGATACATTGTCCGGCCAACAAGCGCAGAGCTGAATATGAGTCTCTATCTCCCTCCTCCTCCACCACCCATCCATAAACTTTGAAGGTGTCCCCCACCCCCAAGCACACACTTTATTTTGGTGAGCTTTGTCTATAGGATCAAACAAAAGACCTATGTACTAAATAAAAACAGTAAAAAATGCAGAATTCTTGAGAAGCCTTAAAACAAAGACATGCATGGCAATTGAACATGATAGCAACCTTTTTAGTTTGCCATACTTTAGCATATAACAACATTAAGTAACCATTTCATAATTTATATATAAGCCAATAGTAAAACAGCAGCAAAACAAAATTGAGAATATCAAAGATAGCACCTATGTAACTTATGTGTTCCCACCCTCTACACAAAATAGATAGGGTGGTGAAGCACAACCAACAAAAGAAATGGAACTTCTTAACATGAGGGGATGGCCAAATACTTGCAGAATACATAATAAACACTCAGAGGTAACACCAGGCTTACCAGTTCATATAGTTGGTTCTGCCAGAGGTGGTGGGTATCCATAGAATGGATAGAGAGTGTGGAAATACTGCTTCGTCACAAAGACCTTCTCAAGTTTAGAAGTCTTGAGGTCAAATGAAAAATATTCCACATCTGGCGATTCCACCGGCGAGTGAGGTGCGTTGTCTAAAGAGTCCTCAGACGAGTACCCTGAGTGCTGATCTTGCTGGATGCCACGAAGGAATAAGAATCCATCAGCCGCACCCAGGTTAAAATAATTGTACTGGCTTGGCAATGGTACCAAATTCTCAAACTCCCATTTATCTGAGGATCCACCATCACTTTTCTTAGTGAAGCGAAATAGGTCAGTTGGACCATCTCCAATTCCAAACCAATCGGCAGGATAAAACACCTCCACAGCTCCATCTCCACCCTACTATGAGAGGCATCCCGCTTTCACACAGATCATACCTAGCCAGATCGTTGCTGACAAATGATAACTTCATGCAGTGCCCATCAAGCACAACGAAGCTGTTCTTCCAAGGCACCACCCAGTAGAAACATCCCTTCTCATAATCAAGACAAGAGGAGCTGTACCGGCTGTACGCCAGGCCAAAGCCCAAAGGACACCTCCAGCCGAGACGTGCAAGGATATTCCATTGCCCAGTAACGGACGTGTATTCAAACGCAACAAGATTAGTTTTGTTACACGCCATACACACCACTCTGAATGTTGTCTCCTCATCTTCTCCAGTAGGAGCGAAGAAGAGCCCGTAATCAACAAGGTCTCTGTGCTGAGCTCTTATTAGCCGCTTGGGCATGCGAGGGAGCCGCCTGTATCGCCGGGAAATGGGATCACACACCGCAAGCTCGAGATCCGTCACGAGGATGGCGTCAAAGTATTCAAGATGGGGCTCGCATTCGGCCGTGCACTCGAGGAGGACGCGGCCCTGGCGAACGTCGCGTGGACGCCAGGGCGTGCGCCACCTCCCGGTGGGGACGAAGGAGTAGGAGAAGTCGGCGGCGTCGGCGACGGCGCGTGCGAGCGTCGCGGAGGGGTGGGGCGGCTGGGCGGGGTGGAAGCCCTCGTAGGCGGCGAAGCCGAGGAGAGGGGGCGGGTGGGTGGCGCGGAACCGGCGGCGGAAGCTGCGGTCGGTGATGATGCGGCGGAAGGAAGTGCAAGCGGCGGCGGCGCGTGCGATGTCCGCGGCCGTGGGGAGGCGGAGGAAGATCTCCTCGAGGGACTCGTCGTTGAGGCGCGGGAGCGTCCCCGGCGCCTGGGGGTCGGCGATTGGCGGCGCCGGCGAGGCCATGGCGGCAGCCAACAAGCCGCCGGCGCCCGGCGAAATGGGATTGTGGGATTTGTGGGTTTAGGGTTTCGGGGCTCGGCGGTGCTGCGCCTGCGCGCGCCACTGCGGGAAGTTCTGCGCGTCGAGCCGACGACGGCGCGGCGGCAATATCTGTGGGCTTAGGGAGCCGAGCGACAGTGACAGAGTGTGGCCGTGTGGTGTGGGATACGAGACTGGGAGTATCTCAGCAGGCTAGTAGGCTCGTGGGCCGTGGTTTCGAACACCAGACCCGGAATTCACTTCTACTAATATAAACATGTCTCTTTCTCAAAAAAAAAACTAATATAAACATTTCTAAAAAAAGTAATAAACGAGTTTTTCATTTCATATAGGTTTTTTCCTCAAATTAAAATCATATAAGTTTTTTACTATGGGGGCGCCTACCAAATCCGAGACTAGCAAACCTAGAGCAAGCTCACATCTTTGATTATGGGCTGACGATGGATGCACAGGACACATGAATCTGAAGGATACGAGGGACAATACTCAACGCTCAAGGAACTGCAGAGAACAACAACGGAACACGGTTATAATAACCCGGGTGTTAGCAAAGGCCATTATCACTAATTCTGCAAAAACTTAGTTAATTATTATGCTAAGATCAGTGTACGAAAGATACAAGGGAACAAAAACAGAAGTCTTAACTAGAACAATGAAATAAGCAAGAGTCCTTTGATCAACTTGATCTGAAGTATTGGCATTTAATTAAAAACTCTGACTCCCGATTAAACTTGGATTAGGTTCCACAAAGAGTAAGAAGATTTCATAGAATTAGGAATATTTGACTCCAAATTAAACTTGGATTAGGTTCCACAAAGAGTAAGAAGATTTCATATAGAATTAGGAATAAATCTTTTTTGACCGAATCGGTCGGAGAAATCCCGACCTACTTTTTTTCATTAAATAAAAGAAAGGATACGGTTACATCAGGAGTTACAAGACCTCACGGTCCAAAAAGAAAAGAAAACAGCTAAGAAAGGCTATCTCTCCAGGAAACAATGAGGGCGTCTCTCGGTGGTTTAGCTTTGACACCAGCTAAACTTAACTCTTGTTTGAACAGGATCTTCCACGCTACGAGATTTCTGCCTCAGTTATCGAAGATGATCTTGTTCCTTGTGCACCAAATGCTCCAACACGCGCTGATAAGAACCTCTCTAAAGATTCTATTATTGAAGTTTGCTCTAGTATTGAGTAACATATCCACCGGTGGGAGGTTAAGATTCCAATTGATGTTGATTAGATTCCAGCAGTCCCTACTGAACCTGCATTCAAAAAACAGGTGGAAGCAGGTCTCTTCCACATTATCATCACAAAGGACACAGGTGTAGTCATCAAGTTGCATTTGTTTTCTCCTCAAGATATTTCTTGTGTTGAGTCTGTCCCTAACCAGTAGCCAAAAGAAGAATTTCTGATTTCCAGTGTTGCAGGCTCCCCAAATCCATTTGAAGAGAGTGGAAGCTTCACTTTCAGCTGTTAGTTCTCTATAGCCTTTTCTGCTTGAGTAGCTATCAGAACCCCATCTGTAATTCCAAATGTCAGGTGAACTGTCTTCCCAAGTTCTTGCATCCAAGAGAGCTTGTATTTCAGTGAGTTGCTGAGTTGCCAAGGTGGACAGAGTGGGAGAGAAAATTCTGTCCATTTCTGAAGACAGGAAGAAGCTGATGGAGCATTTTGGTTTCCTAGTAAAGGAGAAGAGCTGAGGGTATTTCTCCTTGAAGCTTTGGTCTACCTAGACATCATCCCAGAAGGAGATTGAGTTGCCACTTTTTGGGATGCAGATTGTCATGTTCTGAAACTTAGGGAAGAGCTTCAAGATATCCTTCCACCAAAATGACCCAATTGGAGCCCTTCCCTATGGAGGTGTTTGGGTGTTTGAGTACAGCTTGTTCCATGTCAGATTTACCCAAGGTAGGTCCTTTTTATTGTAAAACTTGTCAAGATGTTTGAGCAGGAGGGCATCATTTTGCTTTTCAAGGTCAATAATACCAAGACCACCTTGTTCTTTTGATTTGCATACTTCTTCCCAGGCCACCAGTGCTTTACCTCTATAGTTTAGATCCCCTTTATTCCAAAGGCATGCTTTCCTTGCTTTGTCAATCTGATGTATCACTGAAGATGGTAGTTTGAGGCTACACATGTAGAAGGTGGGTAGAGAGGAGAAAACAGAATTTACCAGGATCAATCTCCCATTGTAGCTTAGCATTCTGCTAATACCAAAGAGTCTTCTTTCTATTCTGCAGACCAAGGGTGCAAATTCAGTGATGCTTGGTCTAGTTGTGCCCAGTGGGAGCCCCAGGTAAGTGAATGGCATATTTCCAACCTGGCACCCAAAAGTGTTGGCTAGGTGGGAGGATCTGTCACTTGTCATGTTAATGGGCACCATGAAGGATTTTTGGAAGTTGACATGCAAACCACTAGTATCAAAGAAAGTTCTTAAGAGGCCTTTCAGGTTGAAAAGGGTTCCGGCATCAGTAGGGAGGATAAGTAGTGTATCATCTGCATATTGAAGAATTGGGTAGTCTCCCTGGAAATTTTCACTAATAGGGTGTTTCAGAACTCCTTGTTGCCAAGCCTTGTTGATCATAGTTTGGAGAAAATCTGCAGCAATGACAAAAAGTAGTGGGGATAGAGGATCCCCCTGCCTTACTCCCCTTCTGCAGTGAAAGGGCTTTCCTGTGGTGCCATTGAGAAGGACTGAGGAGGTTCCACTACTTAGGATGTTTTGGATCCAATTAATCCATTTCTCAGAGAAACCTTTGTGTTTCAGAATCTCTAGGATGAAAGGATGTTCCATTTTATCAAATGCTTTTTCAAAGTCCAATTTCAGGATCACTATTTCTTTTTTTGATTTGTGACAGATATGCAGAAACTGAAAAGCCCACCCAAGGCAGTCCTGAATGGTTCTGCCCTTAATAAAACCATATTGATTGCTGTGGATTAGTTGCAGGATAACAGATTGAATTCTTAGAGAGAGAATCTTAGTGATGCACTTGAGACTGTAATTGAGGAGGGAGATGGGTCTGTAGTCACTTACAGATTTTGGGCTATCTATCTTGGGTATCAAAGCAATGTGAGAGGAGTTGATGCTACTTAGGTCAATATTCAAGTTGCTGAACTCCATGAACAGTCTGATGAAATCATCCTTTATTATGTGCCAGCATTTTTTGATAAAAAACTCATTAAACCCATCTGGTCCAGGAGCATGTTCATTTGGCAAGGAGTTGATCACTAGCATGATTTCTTCCATGGTGAAGTTTGAGTCTAAATTGGTCAAATCTTGTCTGTCTATTAGGGCAGAGAGATCATAGTGAATGTTATCGAAATCAGTAACTCCCATTCTATTTTTGAAAGCAGTCCATAGGTGATTGGCTTTTTGTTCATGGTCCACAATCAGGTTACCTTCAGAATCAGATAGAGAGATAATGTAGTTCCTTTTGTGAGCTGAGGTGGCCGTAGTATGGAAGAAGTGAGTATTTTCATCACCAAGCTGAATCCATCTATTTGTATTTCTTTGCTTCCAATATTTTCTTTTTTATTCCTAGAACAAGCCAAAACTTATGATCTCTAATCGAAGTACTAAACAACTTTCCTGCCAAGTTTCCTGTACAAATTATATGAAGGAAATGAGTTATAAATAAGTTAAACCCTAAGCTTTGGATTATGGCTTAATAGAGTTTTGGGGTGCTATTTAAATATTATTATCACTAAACACTTCAATCTTTGCCGGTAAGAAATGTGTAGTACAAATCATGTACTATGATGTTGTATAAGGCCTTCATGAAGATCAAATAGTTTATTTAGAGCTTCAAAACTGAATCAAATGCCAATTTATAGCACCTAGAGTTTATCCTTTTTTTGAGAACATGCACTTGCATGTGTTTCATTCAAAGAATGAACCAAAGTTTGTGTACAGAAGGTAACTGATGGTTACCCAAGTCCTAAACTACTGGATTATATAAGACGATTACATTTTGAAAGATCATCAGCCGCTGAGAAGAGAAGGGTAGCTAAACCTGCCTATATCTAGCCTCTAAAACCGCCACCTTGCGGTAGCCATCCGCAGTCCACAGCATCACCTCCTCCAGAATGCAATGAGCCAGCAGATTAGGTGACCTGGAGTTTATCCTAAGACCTAAGTTAGAGACGAATCAGCCCACATTAGGATTTTTGCTGTGCCACGTTCTCATTGTTTTGATAAACAATAAGTTTTGGTCCCTTATAGTCGAAAGAACACTTTAAACATAGAAAAAATAGCTTTGGGTTCTCATAGTTTTGATAAACAATAAGATTTGGTCCCTTAGTCGAAAGGACAATTTAAACATAGAAAAAAGTGCTTTGGGGAATTAATCATATTAGTTGCAACAAAAATTGTCTGTAGAATTTGAATTCAAAGTGGTGTTGAGTGATTGTTTTGACCTAAACCATGAACTAGCAAAATAGAGTGGCACACCCAACTTTTGGCCTCTATACCTTTCCAAGCAAAATCATCCAAACGGGACAAATAACCTTGGATTCATAGTTGTCCTTGGAGTCATAGTTCTTTGCAACTCGACTATGCACTGGCATCTCTGAATTACATGATAATTACTTTGATCCACAACAGAGATTTATAATTTATTTGGAGAACGGGCACCACCTTACGGTGGGTCAATCTCGTGAAGGCATAGGAGCACAATCTATACCTCTTATATAAACAAACCCCACTATAAAATTATCTCAACATGCAAGCTATCCACATAAGCAATCCACTAAGCAATCCACTAAACTTGTAATTATATCCAACAAGCACATGTAATTATGACAACTACTTCTTCATCCACTAACATCCATTTAGTTGTAATTATATCCAACTAGCACATATAATTATGACAACTACTTCTTCATCCACTAACATACATTTAGTTGTTCACATCGACATGTCATCGAACTATTTATTAAAATTTATTTTAAGATTATTTTATTTTTATAACTATAAATATAAAAGTTTATTTTTTTAAAAAATAACTGGAATCCCCGCAGCAACGCGCGGGGTATTCTCCTAGTTACCCAGACAAGCAAGGACATAAGCACATAAGCGCATAAGCAAACTCGCCCTAAAGGACCAAACAAAGTTATTTACGTACATTCTATCGCAGATTCAGTCGGCTTTGTCCTAAGATGCTTGATGAACAAGTCTGCTGCTCAGCTAGCACTATTGGATGTGCCCTCTATATCAGTTCAATAACTCATTCCATTCTCCAACAGATTTCAATATAGATAAGTAAAAGTATTACGGTTCAAAGAGGAATAATAGCAGTACAAAACCAACATTGTTTCAATATAGATAACTAAAAGTATTACAGTTCAAAGAGGAATAATAGCATACAACACCAACATTGTTTCAATATAGATAACTAAAAGTATTACAGTTCAAAGAGGAATAATAGCAGTACGACACCAAACATTGTCCAACCAAGTCGACTTTGGTAACATGCCTCCTTAATTTTACATATAAATATCCCATCAAGTGTACATAACTTAACGACTACATGATAATTAGTCTCTAATCCACAACCGACTGATAAATCCCGAGGCTTGCAGACCAACATTACCAATCCTCCATGCCTTATCAATTCGCAGAGACCAGAAGAACATCGCAAAATATAGCCCACGGGCCACACGGCCATGGCAAACGCATGAGCGAACCTGAAGATATATTTCATATTTTGGTCAGTACAAAATTCGCAAATACATTTTAGCTGAACACAATCCTGGTAGAACCATAGCCCTATTACCAAAAAATAGGTCAAATAATAATAAAAAAAGGACCAGAGCCTCAACCACATGTAATTCCAGTAATATGCTATGGTGATCTAGAGGCTCTGATCCAAGAGACTTGGTATGGATAGGCTCAATCGGTGAATTCAAATAGATCAAAATCAATTTAATTTAGAAGATCAGCTACCCGAGATCATGTGTCATTTGAATCTTGGTGGATTCTAAAAATCTGGATAAAAGAATCTAGTGCGTCCATTGGACTCAGTGTCTGCATATTTGGATGGGATTCTAGAATTTGAGATAAACTAGGGAATCACAATGGGTTCCCCAAGAGTACACAAGCTTAGCATGGGTAAAACAGCAGAACCTAATGAGATTTAGAAAAAGGTTAAGAGCTCTTTGGAGCACAAGAATTTTGACTCATATAGGAATAGCATTCAGTTTGTTTTCATAGAAAAAAACACATAAAAACATGAAAAAAGTGCCATACTCCAAATGGGGGCTAGTAAAATGACCAAGGCTCAAGATTGTGTTAGATTAAGCTTAGTGAAAGCAAACATGAACTTTGAGCAGCTAAAAATGATCAACTGGTTAATCTTTAAATTTTCCATGAGTAGTCAATTTTCTAATTAACTATCAAGGCACACCATCGTAGATGTCAATTGTCACAGACTATGCATAAGTTCATATATGCATAATACAAATTTAGAGCCTTTGATCTAACACAAAATCATTTGATATGATCAACATAGCTTGCGACATTTACTTCAACACAAATTGCTAATATAAAGGCAGAAAATTTGAAGGTATTGCAATTAAAAAAACGGCACTGTATAAGTATAAGTATAAGTATTCAGTAAAATGACTAAATGAAGAAAGTAAGGAACTAAAGCCCGTGGAAAATTAAGCAACTAATATGCTGTCCAATCCAAATCATATTTTTGATATAAGAAACAATAAACCTACTACCATGCTCTACCTGTACTACACACAAGCCCTCCTAATTAATAGTAATGACATCTCAATACTCAAAAAAATAGTAATGACATCTCCTCTCCCCTAACTATTTTTGCCTGCCACACTTAGTTGAATACCACACCTTTCATTTAACAAATCCAGGCGGGGAAGCTCCTAACCCCCCTATTGTTTCAAAAATATCACTGAACATATGAAAAGCACATCAAAACATGAATCACATTTTCACAAACTTGCAATAGAGTAACAAACATCAGCTTAAAACCTAAGTGGTCTCTTGCCATAATGAAACAAAAAAAAAATGTTTTCCCAACCAAGGATTCATTACAAAAATAAAAAGTCAAAAACCTATATTGCTTTCCAAACATCTTCTGGATTCCTGAAAACAATTTGTCTCTAGTAAAGTTTAAAAATTTGATGTGTGTGCTTAGAGACAAATACCTTTTTAGTCAAAATTTGATTTCTTTTATTTGATAATAAGTTGTCTTCAACATGTAGAGTGGGAACGCTGTCAATACGGAACGGTTACTTTCCTCGTTATGGGAACAATGGCTTTCACATAGCATAAAAAACTTCTAATACTAGTATCATACCATGATCCATGTTCTCTTCGCTAAAACATGGCAAGTACTTCCTCCGTTCCAAATTATAAGTCACTTGAATTTTTAGTATATCAATTTTTCTATATATCTAGATATAATATTATGTCTAGATACATAGTAAAACAGATGACAAATAAGTCAAAATAACTTATAATTTGGCACAAGAGATTGTCGAAAAGGGGCAGCAAAAAAGGGAGAAAAAGCAGCCAAGCTGCACAATGCATGCTGCTGATAAACAGCAGGAAATAATTTGCATGCTAACTCCGCCCCTCTAATGAAATTATTAAGTACACAATCAAGCACCACCAAGATAAATAGAGAGATGCCCTTACTACTTGACATGGATCAACAATAATATCAGCAGAGGAAATTAAAGGGATATATAATGCCAAAGATCTTAGTAGCTTACCGCTTCATACACATGGTTTTAGCAATGACGGTGCGAAGCCAGAGAATTGATGCACTCTGAAGAAGTCGTGCTTCATCTCACAGACCTTCTTAAGTTCAGAAGTCCTGACATCCAGCAAAAAGTATTCTCTGTTTGGATTCCGACGCCGGTGTCGGCGTGCTAAAGGCTGGCCTTCTGGAATACCATGAAGAAATAAGAACCCCTCAGCTGCACCACAGATGGAATACCTACGCTGTCTGGCCAAGGGTATAATTTTCTCCATCTGCTGTTGGTCAGAAGGCTCACTGGTATCTAGCTTAGTGATATGCAGTACGTCCAACGAATCATCTTCCCTGTGACTGCCAAAGAAAAACATCAAAGGTGTTCCTTCTGCACCCGCTACAACACCAGATCTTCTGATGCCCTCAGTGAGGTTGCTGGATGGCACACTGTTGACAATCGAAAACTCCATATTACTGGCATCAAGCACAAGCAATTTGCCAACCCAATGCCTCGTCCAGTAGAAACAACCACAGGCATAGTCTGGATAGGCCAAGTTGCGGTATCCACCAGGGGCTTCGGTACCCAAAGAACTCCAGCTGGGAGATGCAGCCATAGACCATTGCCCAGTGACAGAAGAGAAGACAAACGCAAACATATTAGTTTTATTCCGCCCGGTGCATATCACCTTGAACGACGTCTCCGCCTCGTCTTGGCCAGCTGGAGCAAGGAAAGCATCGAAATCGACGATGCGCCCGTGCTGAGCTGTCATCTCCTGTGGTACGGAAGGGAGCATCACGTACCGCCGGTGCAAGGGATCACACACCACGAGCTCGAGGTCCGTCAGGAAGACGACCCTGTCGAAGTCGTAGCGGTCGTCGTACTTGGGGAGGCACTCCAGGAGGACGCGGCCTTGGCGATGATCGCGGGGGCGCCAGGGCTTGAGCCATTTCCCGATGGGGACGAAAGAGTAGGAGAAGTCGGCGCCGCTGGCGACGGCGCGGGCGAGCGGTGCCGACGGGTAGGGCGGCTGTGCGGGGTAGAAGCCATTTTGCTGTTCGGGAACGAAGCCGACGAAGGGAGCCGTGTGGACGGCTTCGAAGCGGCGGAGGAAGCCACGGTCGGTGATGATGCGGCGGAAAGAGCCGCAGGCGGCGGAGGCGCGGGCGAGATCGGTCGGGGTAGGCAAGCGGAGGAAGATCTCCTCCAGGATCTCGTCGGTGAGGGACAGAAGCCGCGTCGCCCGTAGATCGGCGATCGGCGATGGCGGCGACGCCATGGCCGCAGCCGATCGGCCGACGGCGCCTGGCTGGAGGGGGGAAGGGAATTGGTGGATTTAGGGCTCGGGAACTCGCCGGGGGACTATGCTATGCTCCATGCCAAGAGCAGGAGCCTACAGCAGACAAAACGAGTCGCCGGCAGTCGGTACTATAAATGCGTGGGCTGTAGCCAGGGTATTCTTTTATGGGCTTCTAGCACAAGCCTAACCCCAAGCCATCATAGGAAATGGATTTGAATAGCTCAATACCAATTACAACACAAATGGATTTGAAATTTGTGCAATAGAAAGTAGTAACACATCATTGCACAAATTTCAATTGCCTCGGTCGAAAATGGTATAGTTCATCATTACGCATCACAAATACCTTAAATAACTTAATCAGTACATACCAAACTAAAACATCACTTCAACAACTAATGTTCTCGGAGCATATCTAGTTTTCATCATTTGTTTGACAATTATCGACATCCATATGGCAATTGCCTCGGTCGAAAATCGTACTTCATCGTTACGCAACACAAATACCTTAAATAACTCAATCAATACCAAACTTAAACATCACTTCAACAGCTAATGTCCTCGGAGCATACCTAGTTTTCATCATTTATTTGACAGTTATTGACATCCATATATCAATTGCCTCGGTCGAAAATGGTAGCTCATCGTTACGCAGCAGAAATACCTTAAATAACTCAATCAATACCAACTTTAAACATCTTCAACAACTAATGTCCTCGGAGCATACCTAGTTTTCATCATTTATTTGACAATTATTGACATCCATATATCAATTGCCTCGGTTGAAAATGGTAGTCCATCGTTAGGCAACAGAAATATCTTAAATAACTCAATCAATACCAACCTTAAACATCACTTCAACAACTAATTTCCTCGGAGCATACCTAGTTTTCATCATTTATTTGACAATTATCGACATCCATATGTGCTCAATTTCCAATTTCATCACATCGAGGAGGACCAAAGGGTCCAGCGGTGGCGGGAACGAAAAATAGGAGAGACGATAACGTTGTAGCGGTGCGCGCATCCTTGCTCTTTATCTTTAGCTAGTGAGAAATCTTAAATAGATTACTATGTCTATATTGGAGATCCATTTAAAGATTGCTAGAGGTTTTTTTTTTTACCAAAATCTCGATTTCTAAACATTAAGAAGGAAATAAATAATCTTTTGGAGTTGCCCTTAGTGTGTTTGGTATGGTTTCTACCAACTCTACCAAGAAATGGAACCGATTCAAGTCACCGGTCATCATCAAAGGTCATAATCAGGGTCAAATTCATCAAGCCAAATTATGAAGTCTAAAACAATTCATCAAGTGAATTATGAAGTCTTATAGAGCCATAGCCTTCATCATTGTAATTTCCATAGCTCTCATCATAGATATGGTCAAAAGTCTTCACTACTACTCGCTCGCTCTGGTTCCTTAAAGCAAGTTGTCTCGAGGTTGTTTCAAGTCGAATAGAGTTTGAAAATCTGAAAGTGATATAAGTAGATTCATCTTGAAATGTGGTTTGCACTGAAGTATGTACAGACTATATTTATAATAATATATTTTATAGAAAAAATAGCTGTCAAAGTTGTTTCTAAATTTCTTTTTTTCATGTCGATGTCCTACAGAGATGGCTGCTCTTTTAGCACGGCCCAGCCCAGCTGGCACTAGGCGTCCAAGCTAGTCTGGCCCATCTGAAATGGGGCCTAAGAACCTGGCCCGTGTTGTCATTATGGCTGTTTTTAATTATGTTTTCTATTTTCTATAACTGTCTGGCCCATGTTTGCTTAACATTTTTCCGGTAACCCATGTGTACATTTAAAAACTATCTGCCAAATCGAAGCGTCGACGGATCATGCGCTTGTATAGTTCAGTGCAGCCCTGAAACAAATAACACGAACCAGTTCGCACTTGCACAGTGTAAGAGACATGTACTACAACAGAGCATTCTTGCAGTTATTATTAAAAAAAAAAACAGAACATTCTTGCAGTTGAGCCAGGAAGATGTTTGCTAATTCCTCTGTACAAATCAAAGTTATAGCCACACGAAAATCAGTGCATGATACACGCCCACAAACGCCTTCGAGAAGTGATCAATCAGCCAATTAGCTCAGCTGAAATGCAGTGCAACAGCCTTCCTTGTAGAAACGTCAGTAGCAACACACCAAGGCCTGTGTTAAGATGTAGTGAGAAAACACTCTTACGTTCTGAAATATCCTTTAGGGCAGAAAATAGTGATACTCTCTAGTCCCTACGTTCTGAAATAGTAGTATAATGTATGTTGAGTTGTCCTAAGCCAAAACATACTGAGTGCCAAAACATCCTGAGTTTGACCAAATTTAAAGAAAAGAAAATAATATTTATGATACCAAATAAGCTTCATTAGATACATTATGAAATGTATTGCCTCTTTTGATTTGGTACAAGTTAATATCCTTTACCAAATTGGTCAAGCCTAACATGGTTTGACTCAGGACAACTGAAAATCTCGTATATTTCAGAACTGAGAGAGTGATGCATTGCAAATACTTGCATTATGAGACTTACTACATGCCACTATTCTGTAATCTGACCCTAAAGTTGGATTTGAATGTTTATAGCTGTGCATCACTAAACAAACACCTGTCCAGAAAGTTCTCATTCCAATGTTTCAAAAAAAGTTCTCATTCCATGAATCCATGTAGTATATATACCAGTTAAATAGCAAACAGTTTGCTAGGCATAAGCATTAGCATAAATTGATGCATAATATGTAAGTTTATTAGTTAACTGTCTGCTTATCGGTTTGTAACTTGTTAAAGGATAGTGCTAATCTATTACGACCAACCGAACCAATTCAATATACAGTTCAGGTAGTTAAAAAACAATTCAATGATATGTTTGACAATTCATATACAATCATCAAAATGGTGGCTAAACATAATAACACCGATTTTGCCCCTAGCCCCCAACGATCCAAGATGCTGCCAGGAATGCTTCTATGCATGTTAAACAATCAGAGTGAACCACCACACACATGAAAGCAGTGTTTCGACATTAAAAACAAAGCCCAAGTTAGGATTATGTCAGCAATGGGACTCTAAGTTCAGTATAAACAGGTGAAACAATCTATAGTAACTACTACATGGACAAAACAGACTACCACTATGTACAGGTCCGTATTGCAAGCCTGTGCAGTGACCTGCACAGGGCCTCCAAATTTGCTAATGTATTCAACTAGTGTACTAATCAGCAGATAGACGATGAATACATTAGCAATAGATTTTTTTTATATACATCCCCAGGGCCCGACATCTCATGAGGCCCATCCAGCTATGCCCATCAATGCTCCCGCTCCCCTACTTTGAGTTAATCTCCAGCCGCCATTCGAACAGCGGAACAGGCACCACATCACTACCCCCTTTCATCTACCCAATCAGTAAGCTCCGTGCCACACCAATGGGAGAAAATAACCACCTCTACCCCCTTCCATTTTCCCAATGGGAGGAATTAACTCCCTTCTCGATTTTCTTCGTCTCGCAACAGAGCATTCATGATTTCCCAGAATGAATTCGTTGATGGCAGTGAATAGGTACAGTGGTTCTCAGTTCTCACACATATTTCTACCCCCTTCCATTTTCCCAATGGGAGGAATTAACTCCCTTCTCGATTTTCTTCATCTAGCAACAGAGCATTCATGATTTCCCAGAATGAATTCGTTGATGGCAGTGAATAGGTACAGTGGTTCTCAGTTCTCACACATATTTATAGAATTAGTTAGTTCATTCCCATTTCTCATCTTCTCAATCCTTACCCCCTGCGCTGTGCATCACAGCGTCAGTTGGAGTGGACTATTGGACGCACGACCACATGTGAGGGCGGCATCAATTGGTCATTGGCCAAACAGCTTGCATAGTAGCTATCCCATCTTGGTTGGAATTGTTTCGACCATTTTTATTTTTATCTCTATGTTGTGCAGTTTCTAATACATGTCTGTTTCTGTTCTTGCTTATATTTGTGCATCTTGGCATCTTTGCTGGTGTTTTTATTTTTGTGCAATGTCCTATTTTCTTTAAATTGTATTGGGGCCTATTTTTTTAAAAAATAGCACTGGGTCTCCAAATTCTCGGGTACGGCACTGACTATAACTATAAAGAAGCCCATAATTATTCATTGTAATGTAGAATGAAAGATTAGAGATGTAAAGCAAGAAAGACAGCAGCACATCATTACCCATTGCATAAATACTCTAACATATTTATGAAGACACTTGCACTTCTACTCTAAACAAAGTTGTAAATGAAAAATTGAAAAAGCACATAAATACTGACTAGTGAGATCAATCTGAAAGGATGCGAGCATTCTCATCAAAGCCACCCATTAAAACTATTAGAAGACAGACCTAGTTACAAGCAAAATATTGAAGACCTCTATATGGAGTACACATAGTTTGCCCTGTAGAATGCACAAATGTGAAATGTCCTATAAGTAGTAAATACAATGGTCATTGGTGATTAACATGTTTTTTCTTCTTCCACAGTTTGTATTGAGAGTCTGAAAATGGTATGCATGTTCACGAGATAAGAAAATAAATCCCTTTTGCTCTTCTGAGATCATAAGCTCTCTGATGATGTGGTGTGAATACATATCAGAATATCATCTAAACATCAAACACTACAGAAATGCAACGAAGACTGTTTGCAAGATAACTAGAATGGAAAGACACATATGCATCAGACTGATATCTTCATCATAGTGAAATGTCTTATTGTGTGCAAAATACAAGTAAGAAAGACTATGAGCACAAGCTTACCATTTCATACACTTGGTGGAGACAAGGATGGTGGGTGACCGGCATACAGTTCAGCATGTAAGATGGAATGGTTAGTTTGACAGAACAACTCAAGGTGCAATGTCTTGACCTCCAGCGAAAAGCAGGCTAAGTTTAGATTCGTTGGGGGTTGCACAAGAGACATGCCTTCTGGAATCCCTTGAATGAGCAAATACCCCCCAGCAACACCCACAATGTCATAGCGATGCTTTTCAGGCAACGGGAGCACCTCCTCGGGCTGCCATTGGTTTGCGATCTCACCATCATTTTGTAAGATGGCATATGAGAGATGAACCGTGCCATGTGGAACAAGGCTGCTGAGAGAAAGCATCCCAACCTTTCCTTTCCCTGCCTCCACAATGGCAATCTCTCCAGTGTATTCCTGTGGGAGCTCAACAGTAGAGAACTCCATCCCATTTGTGTTGAGCAAAAGCAATTTGTTCCTCCGATGCATCAACCAATAGAAGCATCTATGGGCATAGTAGCGCTGGGACAACTCTGATCCTAAAGCAGGATTGCTGGTCCCTGTTGAAGCTGGGTTTCCAGCCCCTGTAATCATGGCACTCCAGTCATCAAATGTAACAGCATGCCATCGCCCTTCTACAGATGAGAAGACGAAGAGGACCAGCTTGGTTGCGCACTGCGCCAAGCAGATCACCCTGAATTGCGTGTCCTTGTCATCCTCAGCAGCCGGGGCAAGGAAGGTCTCGAAATCAACAATGTCTGGCTGATGGACAGCGGCGATTAGATCGGCTGGGATGGCCGGTAGCAGGAGGTAGCGCCGGTGCACAGGGTCGCAGACGGCAAGATCCGTGATCCAGAGAAGGTCGCCGCGCCGGTACCCCCTACCCGTGGGGACCCCGGAGAGGAGGAAGCGTCCGCCGCGGCTGTCGCGGCGGCGCCAGCGGTGCGGGACGGGGAGGAAGGAGAAGGAGAAGTCTGCGGCGTCGGGTTGCGCGAAGGCTCGGGAGGAGACGGCGGAGGTGTGGGGCGGCTGCGCGGGGATGAAGCCGCTGGCGAGGATGCCGAGGAGCGGCGGCGGGTGGAGGGCGTGGTAGCGGCGGAGGAAGCCGTGGTCGGTGATGACGCGACGGAAGGTGGCGCAAGCGCAGGCGGCGCGGGCGAGGTCCGGGGCAGAGTCGAGGCGGAGGAAGATCTCCCCGAGGGCATCGTCGGCGAGGTCCGCAGGTGGAGCCATGGGGAATTGGACGCGGCGTGGAGCTGGCTGCGTCGGTGGAGCTGGAGCCATGGGGAATTTGGGGTTTTTCAGTTTTTGGCTGGGGACTAGTCCGGCTGGTTTGGTTGCAGGATCCAACGAATTTGTACCCCTGCGGCCCTACCTACAATAAAATAAAGGTAGGGAAATGCTAAAACCTGAACGCGCAGGATTTAGCATATTAATCTACACACCTTCATCGTCACCGTCCTGCACACTGTCGTGGGCGCACGGGGGAGACCGTGGCATGCGGGTGCAGGCGCGGGAAGCGGTGGGCGCGCGGGCACCAGGAGGTGCTCGTCGGTGAGAGTGAGTGAGGGAGGGAGTGGTGCTCGCCGGAGGAGTGAGGAAGGAAGGGGACGTAGGGCGAGAATCCGCCATGGCGTCGGTGCAGGCACGGTGAAGGCGGTGGGGCGCAAGGGGGAGGGAGAGGAACGTGCACCTTCCGCCTGGGGGAAGGGGGGGGGGGGGGGGGGGTGGAGGTGTGCGGAAGGGAGACGGGAGATGGAGAACTGGAGAAACGTAGCCGCTCGGTGGTGTCGGGTTGGGCGCGGAAGTGGGCCACGTGCATGCGCCATGAAGGAAGGCGTTGAAGCGGATGTTTTGGGCACATACACGTCCAATGTTTAGCATTTCCCATATAGGTATAGATGACTCGTGTGATTTTGATCAATTCAACATTCATATTTTTTTCTGCCTCGCCTTTCCTCCTCTTCAACCAGGTGGGCTTAGAAGGGGCTCAAGGGAAGACAGACTAGTAGGGCTTAAAAGGGGGCTCGAGGAAAGACAGATTGTCCAAGTGGTGGGGATGGTGAGAGGACAGCGGTAGAGACGATCAAGCTAGAGCGGGCCATGGGCGCCCTTGTCCCCTATCCCGACGGAAGGGGATAGGGGAAGAAGGAGGCCTTCGTGAACACAGCAGTGTCTTCGCGGAGCATGGCGCTTTGATAATACCTAACCACATCGCGGCAGGATGGTGAGCGGTGGCTACGTATTAGGAGAAGGAAGAAGAACATTGAAGAAAAAAAAAATCAAGTGATCCATCACCCGAGTGACGCATAAATCTCTCTAAAAAAAATGTTGTATTGCCACAACTTCCTGACTTCTCTCCACCTTCTAGTTGGTGTGAATTCTATTCTTGAAAAAGCTTGTCATTAGTGTGCTGGATGATTCATTGGCCATAAAAATTCAGGGACATTTTGTTCCATTATTTTATTTTAGTTCAACAAATAATTCGAACATCACAAGCAATACATAGGACGTCTCAATATAACTAGTATCCATACTTAAGACAATCAAATACAGATGGAAAATTTGAGCATTTCGGAAACATACTGCACACAAATATCCCTGACATTAGGGATGCACAACGACAGTTTGAAACTTCGAATACGCCACTAACCCATCCCACGACTGTTTACAAGCTGCACAAAATAACTATACTGGCTATGCAATACGTACAAATGTACAACCGGGTATGTTTCTTATTTCCTTCCATATCATCTCTCTAACCAATCAGCATGGCAACAGCTGCGTGTGGTCATGAGGATGTGGAAATTTGGTACACAATCAAACAGTTCATACACGAAGCTCACACACGCAATCATTTGAACCTTGAAAGGTTGAGGGTAAGGATGCTGTGCTGGCCACTTCTCGTCGGCTCCACTGAATCTGATACAAAGAAGACAATAAATCAGTGTGATTGATTTCACACATTCATTCAAATCAAAACTATAGGTGCCATCAAGAGTAAACATTATTCGATCTTAAATCAGACTAAGATATAGTACTCGCCAAATCAGTCTCCTTGTTTCATATGGACAAACTGAAAACATAAGTCTTTTGTCTTCAAGAATAGAGTTGAGAGATTCTAACGGCACGACGACGTCTTTCGGAAAAATGACCACACACATCATAACAAAATAAAACAGTGCAGTGACAGAGTCTTAGTTACAAGCATTTTCTTATGTAGATTATTTTGATTTTCAAATCAACATCAGCAGGAAAATTTATATACCAGATAATGACAAAAAAAACTACTAAGTAATATAAGCTTCCTTCTACAGTAGTTTGATTAAGATGAACGGGTTATTTATTTCTAAGGTGAAATTTTTCCATCTGATGAAATGATCCCAATATAAAATTAAAATGGCTTCAAAGTTTCAAGCTACTTCTCCAATAACTGAACACAAAGCACTCCACCAAAATGGTGACCTTACTAATAAAGCGTAATACGAACAGAGTCTATCTTTCTCTTGACTGATAACTGTAAAATAGAGATGTCAATGGAACAATCGAGGATCGAGCAATAAATCACTAAATGTTCTGATATGTGGCAACAGAAACTACAAACCACAGAAAGAAACACTACTAAAATTTGAAAAGACAAGAGTGTCACTTACAAATTTATCATGCCAATAGAAATAGCATCAGAAAGAAAAAGACTGTGGGATAAATGTTTGTGGAAGGAGTTTACCCATTTAGATACTCTGTGGCGACAACAGGGATGGTGGAAAGTTGGTATATATGTAGGCACGCCCACGCATAATATGGTGCTTCAATTGGCACACTCTCTCAAGCTGCAAAGTCTTGACGTCCATCGAAAAGCATTCCAGGTCTTCTATCACCGCTGATGAGCTTACATGTACCCCTGCTAAGCTTAGGTGTTCAGGAAACCTTAGCAGGAGCATGTACCTCTCCATTGCACCCCTGATGTAATACCGAAACCCAGGATCCAACGGGATTATCTTCTCCACCTGCCACTGGCTGGAACCATCGGAATCATCTCGCCTTACAGTATATTGGAGGCTAACCGCACCATCTGCAACATGGTCGCGGAGCGCAAACATCCCAACCCTGCCTTCCCCTGCCTCCACAATGGCGATCTGACGCCTATGGCAGCCAGGTGGGACGTCGGCAATGGAGAATTCCATCCTCCCAGCGTCAAGCACGAGAAACTTGTCCCGCCAATCCATAACCCAGTAGAAGCAGCCGCGAGCGTACTGGCGCCCGGAGAACGCAGGGCTCCTTGAGGACACGCCCATGCCGGCCATCAGATCGCGCCAGACCAGGGACGCGACGGCTCGCCATTCCCCAGTGGCGGAAGAGAAGGTGAAGGCGACGAGCTTGGCTTTGCACTGCACCAAACAGATCACTCCGAACGACGCCTCATCCTCTGGGTCCCCGCCGTCGGCGCCGTGGGGGACGAGGAAGATCTCGCACCAGCGGTCGAACTCCACGCGGAGCGGGTGCTCCACCGCTGTGGCCAGGTCGTCGGGGATCGGGGGCAGCAGGACGCTGCGCCGGTGCAAGGGGTCGCACACCGCTACCTCCGTGAAGACGACCTGCGGCTGCGGGTCCTCGTCTCCGCCGTCCTCGGGGTCGGGGGCGCGGTCGAGCAGGACGCGGCCGTCGCGGACGTCGCGCACGACCCAGCCGCGGCGGCCCGTGGAGGCGGAGGCGGGGAGGAACGAGAAGGAGAAGTCCGCGGCGAGCGAGACGGCCAGCGCCGCGGGGGCGGACGCGTGGGGCGGGAGCGCCGGGTGGAAGCCGTTGTGGTCCAGGAAGCCGAGGAGCGGCGCGGGGTGGAGCGAGCGGAACCGGCGGAGGAACGCGCGGTCGGCGACGACGCGGCGGAAGGGGACGCAGGCGGCCGCGGTGCGGACGAGGTCGGCTGGCTCCGGGAGACGGAGGAAGATGTCCGACCAAAGGTCGTCGGTGAGCAGCGCCGGCGAGGCCATGTCGTAGCCGGCGGGAGAGAGGGGTTGCTGGGGAATCGGGATCGCCGGTCAAATTTATCGGCTGGTGGTCCGTTGGTGCGAAGTTCGAACAGTTCAACGATGGCGCTCGGTTGGTGGTAATGAATTGTGGAAAGGGATTGAGAGGGCTATTTGAGCCGGGTCAAATCTCAGCCCACCTGATCTCACTCGACGCGACCTGCTGACTTCTTCCGGACCGAATGGGCCTCACAGGTTTTTGGTCCATACTCTTATAAGGCTCCATCCCTGATTGAAAGCACTTTTGGGCCTAAACCACTACCCAGGCACGGCGCGGCGGCTGCCGGACAGGGGCCACGAGTAACCCTCTCTGCTCCTGCCTCGTCAGCGAAGCATAGGTATACAAATGGCAATTTCAGTTGGTGCGGCTCATATTATTATTGAGACCGATGCTCAGGAGGTGGAGAAGGCTATCAAGTCGAGCCACTATGATGATTCCGTGATGAGTCATTTGATCTATAAAGTTAAAAGTTTGTTAGCTTTGAATTTCGTTCAGTTTGATTGCAAGTTTATTTTTAGAGAATGTAATAAGGCCGCTCATGAGTTAGCTGATCTGGGTTATCTTTGTAATGAGGGTGAAGAGGTGATTTCTACCTCTGTACCGGACTCTGTTTCTGTAATTGTTGCTAACGATGTGTTAGTATTTGAGTAATGAGAAAATACTCAGTTTAAAAAAAAAAACAAGGTGAGTCTGAGCAAAGTTCAAAAAAAAGGCGAGTCTGAGCAGCTCTCACGCCTTTTTTCTAGTATGGGGAATATATGCAGAAGTAGATCTACCACCATTTCAGAAATAGGCCGAGGTCGTCATTTGTGATTTTATACAAATTACTGCATTTTCTTGCACAGGGTTTTGGATGGTATGCGCTCCCTCCTTTTACTAGTGAGTCGGGCTGTTTTATCTTCTCACCCTTTTCTTGTTTTGTAGAGGACAGATTGAGCACCGATCCCGACTAATCCCATCCAAATGGCTGTCAAAGTCGCCCGAAAGCTACATCAACCATTTTGCTTTAGTTAGGGTAGTTTTACTAAAGATGATGATCCGGGCGCTTTTTTCGTGGGGTTGCTTATAATTTTTTTCAAGGAAACTAGAGGGGGGGCTACAGTTAAGAAAAACAATTTAATACAACAACAAAGAACAGAAGAAAACAAAGCAAGCTCAACATATATACAAAGAAAAAGGATGCTTCATCATCCTTGGGGGCTTCGTCTCCTCGTTGCCGAAGCAAGATTTTCTAGACACATCGAGAATCATTGTTGTCTAGCTATTATGGTGAGTGCTAATTGTACTATAACTATGTTGTCAACAAATTGTTTCTCTTGTTGATCATGCTCAAATTCAAATTATAGATCTTCAATGCTATATGGATGACAACTGGTACACGTAGGGATGGAGCCACTAGGTAGGCGAGGGGAGGGGGGCACCAGCCCCCTTACCACTCCCAGGCAAGTGAAGCCCCGTTAAAGTTTCACACAATATGTTTAGGGCAGGAGGGACTGAAATTTATTAACATAACAAAAAAAAAAAAAACAATGCAAGCTCAAGAGACAAAGAAAAAGGAATGCTTACAAACTCGGTGGGTGTCATCTACTGTCGAAGCAAGATTTTCTAGACTCATCGAGAATCACTGTTGTCAGCTGTTAAGGCGAGTGCTAACTGCATTATGACTATATTATCAACAAATTTGGTATTGTTTTTTTCTTCTTATTGACCATGCCCAAATTTAAATTGTTTACAACGGGATCTTCAATGCTTTGGATGATGATCTATACACGTAGGATGGAGCCAACGCTGGGACGGGTGGAGCCACAAGGGGGCAGTGCGCACCAAGAAATGGCGGTGTCACACACCCCAGGTTGGGCTGCGCGTTAGCCACATGTTTGGTTGCGTTTTAACTGTGCAACTTAATTGGTCCATGATTGAATGATGAAATGTTTGATTCACGATATACTTAATTTTCAGTATATTGAAAATAACTTTGCGCAACTATTTTGTCAAGTTCAAGTGAGAGATTTCAATGAGAAGAACATATTTAGAAAGATTGATAATAAAAAGATCAAAAAGTGGTTTCAAGAGATAAAAAAATGTTCTCCGTTATTGTACAAAAAATTGCACTATGCTCTATTCTCTTTTAATTAATATCTGGAGGTTCATGCATATTTGGCTAATCAATTATGTCTATTTGGTTTCGCCAAAAAAATGTATGTTTGTGTAGATTGCTTCCTCGGATGAATAATGGGTGACACCGTCAATCACATGTCCTCTACTAGTTTCGTATTTTGGCCATTCGGTATGGATATACAACATCTTTTTTTTTTGTCTTTCGTGATGTATTTTATGATTTTCATCGTTCACCCATGTTTCAATATAAGACTACCTCAAAGTATTATATTTATCTATTGTGAGGGGTCATCATAGTGGGGTTATGTCATTGTAGTGCTTTTGTCACCCTTCTATTTTTTTTCAATTCATGGCTCCGTTCCCTATCTGTACTATGGTTAAATGTGCTGGTCCAAATATGCTCTTATGTTGGAGTTAAATTGGAAATTATCATTGTCGCTATTTTTTTTTGGTTATGGAACATTGTCGCAAGTTGAATTTGTGTTAGAAATTTGTGGACATCAATAGTGAGATGTGGACGAGGAGAGTGATGTGCATGGAATTACGATTTTGTAATGAGAAATGACTCGAATGAGAAGCGCATTAAAAATTTTCATTAATATAGACAATACTCAAAAGCAACATTATCCATACAAGCAAAAATATTATTATTTGGATACTGTACTAGTATGATATCTTCTCGTATTGTACATGGGCTAGCTACAAATAATGCTTAGCACAAGTTACCGTTGTTTCTATGACTAGAGAGTTTGTTTTTACCTAAAGAGTTAGGGTGACGTGGATAGTCGTGGCATCAGATAGACTATTGTTAACGCGTGTTAGCGGGGGTTTACTTTATCTCTGAGCTTGCAGGCTGCAAATGATTTGCTTGAACGGCCCTGTATGTGATGCGTCACGCATGTGTACGCGTAAGATTATATTATGGAAAGGAAATCCTGCGACGGATCGCAATAATGCAGAGGCACAGGCAGCACCACGGGCGGTGCACGGTGCACGGCTGGGATTGCCGTCCCTTTCCGCCCGCACTTGCTTGGGGAGGCACGACATCCCTTGCTTCGTGTATTATTATATTATACTCGTTTGCCCACCATTACCGTGTGAAAGCAAACAACGTCACGAGTTAAAAGAAAACGAGAGCAACAGCACCGTGACTGCTTGTTTTTAACCATTGCTATGGGTACTTGTAACTATACATCGTGACTCAATGCAGGCACTAAGTTAATCAGGCTAAGAAAACCGACAGTAATAGATCTTACTCCTTCAATCCAAATTTTAAGCCATTTTACATACATTCATGTCAAATCTACAAGTACAAAAAGCTCATTATCAAAATTGATTCATAGATAATTTAGTAAATATATCTTGATGTTATAAAATTGGTCAAAACAAGAAAAAATGACTTCAAACAGAGTTAAATTTCTTTCTCTGAATTATATTCATTGTAAGTCAAAACTTTGATCAAAATTTTAGTAAAAGTATATCAAAGCTCCAAGTCCAAAAAGCGCAATATCTAATCTCATACAAAATTTAGTTAACTGATTTGGTATTACAAACTTAGTAAAAGTGGAGCACAACCAAAGTTAAAAGTGTTGTTAAATTTGAGAAAGTAGCACTATAAACTAGGACCTCCGTGCTGTACATTCTATTATGGGCATCCAGTTTGGCATGACTATTATTTTTCCGCTTGCCCAAAACGCAAAGCATGAGCGCCGGCCGAATTTAGCGTCACCACAGAAACCAAAACCGGCAAATTTTAGCTGATGATGACGCAGAAGCAACATTTCAGGTACACGTTTGGTGCCCCCGAAGCGGCGGCTGGTCGGTCGGCTGCCGCCTCCGCCCGTCCGTGGGGGCCGCCTTTGGAGGCGTGTCCGCAGGTGGATAGGAACGCAACCACCTACTCCCTCTGACAGATGGCCCCCACCACCAGTCTGGCGGGCCGTCCCAACCACCTCTAAACAACTCCAATCACGCGCGCGCGCGCCCCCACCGGCGTTCCCACGGGTAATCGCCCGTTTTAACCACCACCCACCCACCATGTCCCTACCCGCCCTGCTTATAAATCACTGATAAGTGGGCCCGGCGCCTGGTTCCCCGCCTTGGACCCACCCGTCGGTGGGCGAGGTCGGCATGGAATCCTGTGCATCTTGTTTGCCGAAGCGCCCTCCGAGATTTACCCATCCAAATGCGCGCTTCCCTCCCTCTGGTAATCGGCGGAAGGAGGCGATTTATTAGACGTTAAAAACCCGTCGCGGTACGGAACTCCGCAGCAGCTCAGCGGAAAGCTTCAAAGGGAGGAGAGAGAGCAGAGGAGGAGGTGGAGGAGGAAATGGCAGCGCGGCGGCGGAGGAGGTGTCGACGGCGGCGAGGACTGGTAGCAGCAGCGCGGCGGCGGAGGAGGGGAGCGGCGGGGAGAGGGTGAGAGCGAGAGCGAGGGGGAGGAGGTCGGGGTGGCGGCGGTGCTGGACTTCGACATGCTGTGCGCGTCCGTGGCGCTGTCGGCGGAGAGGAGGAAGGCCGCCGCGGTGGAGGCCGGCGACTGTGGAGGCGGAGCCGGAGGGGTGCAGCGGATGTGGGAGGGCGACGTCGTGCTGGATTGCCTGGAGGACCGGCGGATCGCGCTCGAGGCGTCATGGTAGGTGGAACGGACCTCTTCTGTTCTGTTCTTCCCCCGTTGTTGGTTCATTTCATACGGCTGTAACGGTAGTGGGTCTGGTTGGGATGATCTTGTCGTGTTGGTTGAGGGAGCAGAGCTCGGTTGTTGGGCGTTTCATTCAAGGCGGATTCCGATTTCGGTGCTGATTTGGGACGGAGGAGGTTGTTCTTCATCCAAGTTTTAGAAATGGAGAAATACTGTTTCAAATGGCAATCTTGCTTTGTAATTTCAGCGACGTTTTCATGCTGAGGAGACAGCTTCCCCACTGAAATTTGTCAGAATAATTTGCTCAAATTTTAAGCTTTCTCTTCAAATATCATCCGCCAGAATTTAGTGATGAATTGGGCTTATCACAATTCTATTGCTGCAGTCGCCAATAAAAAAAAATCCTCATATTTTAAAATGAATTGTTGCCAACAGGGATAGGGAACATTCCCCAAAATGGTGTCGTAGCCTCTGCTTTCAAATATTCCAGCTTTCTTTGTTATTCAGCATTTTTCTTCGTCAACTATGATTAAACTTTGCAGTTGATTCGTTTTAAAGTTGTTTTTTCGCCTGCAATTGTTTGCAGCTGCCCATGCTATCGGTTTGGTAAGAACATGCGGAGAGCCAATCTTGGATCTTGCTTCCTTCAGGTACAGATAACCCATTCACCACAGAATGAGCATATTTCGTCCATTTTCTGCTGTTGTTACTATAGTGTCCAAAAACGTGTAGTCATATTGCTGTACATGCATGTTATGTAAGCTGCAAGTGACTATGTTTCTTGTTGTGATCTTGATAAGGCGTGAAATGCAAGCCGCCACCATGCTATTTGGACAACCATAGGAAAACTGTCATTTTCTTAGCCCTGTGCTTATACAATGTAGTGGCTGATGTGTAGCTCGTTTGAATTGACTTGGCGATGTGAACAGCATTTTGGATAATTCCTTATTCCTGTGGCATGTCTTAGACCTAGTCTATCTGAATGGCATGGCTTTTTTTATTTGAGGCTGCATAGAGTATATGTCCCAGCAAAATGTGCACCTGTCATTCTGAATATTCTAGAGGGCATCAGACTGCACGTTGGACTTGCTTGACAGATTGTTGCCAGTATATTTTACTTATTTTAAACACTCGTCAGCTTTGAAAGACCAACTTGTTTTTATCTTTAGCTCAGTCAGTGCTTTCACAAACGTGTTGTTGGGGTTTCTCATCTCATATTATTTAGCATCAATTATGTGGAATACTATATTGAATTGGTCAGTTTGTTATCATTAACAAATTGATGAAAGGAGATTATACACTTCTTCAACATATCTACTTTCATATATATTAAGGGTGATGACGATTCTCGCCTAAACTGGATGGCTCTAACCTCTCTGTCTGCTATATACATCCATAGTTGTGGTGTTGTGACAATTTTGCTGCCACCACCAACAACAACAACAAAGATTTTAAGTTTTCCTTGTTTATTACAACTTTATCTAAATCCTTGAGTGTAGCTCCCTCTTATGCTGTTAATTTTGCTGCCACCGATTTTAAGTTTTCCTTGTTTAATTTTAATGTCTTACTCTTCTTCACCTTTCTGATGATAGATGAAATTTCTTTCAGGGAATGGTTTACTGCATTCTGTTAGCTGCTGTCCTGATCAGCCTAATTGCCTTTTCTGTAACAAGGCATCATATATATTTATATATGGGACTTGGCTCTGTTCTCTTGATAGCGATCTATACTGGTTACTTCCGGAGAAGAATCAGGAAGCAATTCAACATTCGGGTAAGTATTACTTGGGATAGCTATTTTCAGATATAGTATTTAGAAAGTTTCCTGTTTACTGCAAGAGCCAAAATGTAGCAATTATTGCAGTTGCTTCAGTGCTTATCTTTCCTAGAATTGTACCATCCTTGATGTCCTCGTGCAATTGCTATACTGTACCATTTTGCAAAGCTAAAAGCCTAAAATGGAAGTAACTGAAATTTGGAGGTATATAATGGTTAGGTATAATCAAGGTTGTACCTATTAACATAAATATGCTGTCAACATCTGAGTAATGTTAGCACATGTAGTTTAATTCTAGAACTGCAAACATAAAATTCTAGGGAGATGGCATTCACAATGACTAGGAGTCTAGGAGTCATCATTCTAATGAAGCTGACGATTCACCCTTTTGCACTTATTACAGGGTACTGAGAGCAGTCTGGACGATTGTGTTCTCCATCTCATTTGTCCTTGCTGTACGCTGTGCCAGGTTATATCTACAAAAGCACATCTGCATCCCAATATTACTATCTTGTTTTTTACTATTGTAAACTCACCTGTTATGTCTTCTGAATTCAGGAGGCTAGAACTTTGGAGATGAACAATGTCCAGTGTGGTGTCTGGCATGGACGAGGAGATACCATTTGTTTAGGGAGCAACGGTGAAGGAAACAAGGCTTTCGCGGCCCTGAACAAGGCCTCTCTTGTGCCTAAAAGTCCCCAGGGTTGTGTGGCATGGATAGATCGTCAAATGCTGCTGACGAGCATGAGCCGCTTGTCCCACCAGACCAACTAGAGCAGGTTTAGGTATCCTGCACTTTTTCCCAGAAGGGCTTGGACAGCGCTGAGAAAAAGAAAAAAAAATCATTAGTGCTTCAATTCTCTGCCTGCTTATTAGATGCCTGCATCCATTGATCCCAAGAACTGGACTTTGCAGCAACCAATACATGTGTGATGATGGGCGCAATCGGCCTGCTGCTGCTGCTTTGTAAAATTCAGTGATAGCTTTTTCAGTGCAGTCGAATTATTTAGGTCCAAGACCGTATCTGCATAATGTCACGACACGTGCTCAGGCCTTTTGCCTGAATCCAACTGTAAATTTCAGATTCAACTTAGCAGTTCCAGTGATACATAGACAAGAATGAAATGGAAATGTTCTCATCACTGGCTGTGCTTGTCCCCTGTATCGTTCTTAAGCTGCCACTTGTCATACTTGTTTCCAGGAGTTTGATTAACACTGTTTTCTTTACGAAATGTCATTTTCTGTCAAATTTGTGCAGAAGAACATTCTGTCAGGAATTGCCTGGGCATCCCCTCCTGTTTCCCTAAAAGAAATGTTACAGGGCCAACACTGAACTTCACCAGCACAAGAAGTGACATGAAATTTGATTCCCATTCAGAAGGCATTTGCTGGAGATCTCTGAAACATGTGGCTTTTTTTTTTGACAGGATAAGCAGAAGCCTAAGTACAATTATTGAAAGGGGTTATCCTGACAAAAGCCTTGCAAAGTTGCAGGCCAGCTGCCTGGTGGGTGTCTCTCTCTGCCTTTCATTTTTCTGAGTGTGGGACGGCCTTTTGAGTTGTTAAATAATTCTGCGGGATGTGGAATTGTGGTGGGTGGGCTGTGGGCCGGCGTGGGTCAGCTTCAGCTCAGTCACTGTGTGGGGGATCCGGGCTCTGGATCTGAAGTGTGGCTTTTCCTTTTGCTAACCAAACCATTATAGCGTCTCAGCCTTCAGGCTAAAAGAATACGTTTGCGTGTGCTTCTCTTCGTGTGTCCACGGATTATTGACATCTTTAGTTCATGTGGTGTGCTTTTTTTAATTGTCTTTTTGTCTCCAGATCAATCATCATGTCTACTTTGTCATGACCAACCTATTTTGGAATTTTCCACTCTAGCCTTTTCCTTTACATAACTGACAACGATGATTTGAATAAACTAGTGCCACTCCGAGGTAGAACATCGTGAGCGGTTATCTTTCGACGAGCGGTTATCTTTTTCTCGCAAAAAAAAAAAAAGTGAGCGGTTATCTTTGCCAAGTTCAAAAGAAGGGTGAAAAATATGGATATTAACATTCAGTTGGACAGTTATCTTGCCAATTTCAAAAGAAAATATACAAAGAGTGCTAGCTGTAGATCCATATTAAGATTCACTGTGTGATCCTCCTCTGGAATGCAGATAAAACGTACTGGTGGCTGATAAACATAAACTGTTGATTTGCTTCAGACAATGGACGACGGGGGTTAGGACAGAACTGATCCAGGCCATTCGTTTGCATTTCAATATATTCCGACGCACAAAATTGACCCAGGTCTTCTCTGATGAACCAAAAGTCCACGGTATGCTTCGTTCGTGGCTCCATGCATGCTTATATTCTGATGCAAAGAAACCCTTTATTCATGAAAACGTTCAGGTGTACTGTATTTGCTGACTTTGAGCACCCATGCATGTGAAGATCATGCCCGGCCCCTAGAATCTTTCGAATATAAAAATCCAATCATGCATGCATGTGTTCTTATTAAGCCAGACGTTTATTAGCGCGTTGCACAACACGAGGCCATACATAATCATGTTAGTTGATTATAGGCTAATCAATCAGTCATGCTCAGTCGTTGTGCATTCCAGCTTTGGTAACCTTTCCCGCCAAATTGTCGATCGGATGCTAGTAGAAAGGAGAAAAGCCATGCTTCTTGCTTGTACTACTTTGTTTATCTATCTTATCTATCAGACAATCATAGTTTAATCCCAAGAAGAGAGTGAGCTTTTAGGGTTTCCCAAGATCGCCCCACAGATCATCTGGTTCCATTTCTTATCAACGAAGCTAGCTATGCATTGTTGGAAGCAAACCTGCAGCGTATATAGCCATATAGGCCTCTTGGCATCAGTGCATCACTAGAGAGCTTCCAAACAAAGCGCCTTTTGTAGATGTGCACTGGAAGGCGATAGATGCACACTAGTGTCTCTGAACCGTACCCCTACCCCACGCATATTATTCATGGATAACCATCATTCCACCAGCAGAAATCTGTACGTAGCATAGGCCTCTGAAACTTCCATTATTGGGCTCGTTAGCCGCTACGTGTAGGAGCAGCTAGCTCCCATCGATCGACCCTTCAGTTTGGACAGGTCTGTGTGTCACACAGCAACTCCACTCTATCAGCTGCCAAAACAAGCACGAAAAGCAACTCATGTGAATATCAAGCTGTTTACAGCACATCACATCAGTATGCAGGACAGTGGACTCCCCATTAACATACAAGCTTGATTTTTATTTAATAGTGAAGTGTGTTTTACCACTCAGTTGTTTCAGTTTTACTCACCAATGATGGTTGGACACCGTGTCCTAAGTTCCTGGCTACGATTTATACAGAGACGAGAGGGGCTTTTCAAGCAATAATTGTTGTGGTGTTTTTCTGGCACTGATCTTACTGCATTTTCTAAGTTCAACATAGTAAATTAAACTAGAGAACGAACATAAGGGAACAATGTTTCTATACCCTAGTGTTGACTAAGGTGACTATACATAACCTGTTTTAAATTTTGAATATAATGGAAATTGTTCTCAAAATATGAAACACCACGATTACGTTCCAGGCAAAACTACCTGAGGTCTTGTTTAGATTTTTTTAATAATGGAAATACATTCCGGCCTCTATGTATCCGCTGTGAGCGTACACATACACAGCCAAACTGAATAAAAAAGTTAAAAGGAAAAGATAAAACTTAATTTAGTACACATGATCGGTACTAAATTAAGGCCGCCTACATCCAGATTGGAACCACTGGAAGTACTAAGCTAACGGCAAGCCCTCCTAATCATACGGAAGGTTGCAAAAACCGAAGACAAAACACTTGACCTTCACAAAGATCTCTAAGACGAAGCTCTAGCGAGTATGCGACACCGAAGGCGCCGCCGACGTCCATCCATAACAGGATCAGGTTTTCACCTGGTGATCTGGCATCTGCCAATTGAAGGGATCAAGGAGGTGATCCATCTGCTGCCATCAAGTCTGCAATCCCTTTGCAACCATGTCACCAAGATTTATACATGGGTTGCACAAGTTGTACGACGAGCTTCCACAGACGAAGCGGTTGTACGATCGGACCATGTGGTGGTTCTTGACGACGACATCACAGCCACATATTAAATAGCGGCAATGCGACCTCCGGTGGCGGCACAACGTAGATAATGTCGGCGACTGGACCGGGATGAGTCGCGAGGATGGAGGAGAAGTTGGGCAAGATCCAGCTCCTCGACCGCAAGGTCATCGTCGTTGAAGATCCACCGTCTCCGCGTCAACGGTTGCCATCACCGCCGCCTGGAATGCACGATATGGCGATCCGACTGTGACGCACAACGAAGACGTCCCAACGGCTCTTGATCTGCCAATGGGACGCGCAGGCCGGCGATGCGACCTTCGATGGCGGTGCTTGGATCGTCTTCGGGGGGTGGGAGGCCCCTGCCAACCAGCCTGAGGGAAAGCTAGGGGCAAAGGCCGGCAACCAAAGCACGTCCTCGTCGGACTGCCCCGGTCGGCCGCCGCCATGGCACCCAGCAAGCCCGCGGGCGCAGACAGGCAAGGCCAGCCATGCGCACGAGCACAGCGGCACAGGAGTGGCCGCCGCTGGGCCGCGCCTCGCCAACGCCGCCGTGGGGCGGCGAGTTCCCGTTCCCAAGCACCGGATCCACATCCCCGGCGACCGGATCTGCGTCCCCGGCCACCGGTTCTGTGCCCCCGGCCACTGGAACCCCACTCCCAACCACCGGAATCGAAGAAGATGACCTTCCGGTGGAAGCACGAGCGCAGGGAGAAGGAGAAGCGATTGAGGAGCGAGAGCCTCGCCGCCGCTGTCCTTGCACTAGGCTAAGCCGTGTGCTCGAGCGGCCAGGTCTTGTTTAGATGTAGACGTATTCTATCACCCTAGATGTGTTGAGGTAGATTAGAGTGGCCATTGGTTGGGGGGCTTCCACCCAATAATCATTCACGAGCTCCTCGAAAGTAACTCGTTCTCGAGGGCCGATATACTTTTCATACTGCAAAAGCTCACCAAAGTTTCATTGGCACTAGCTTTTCATGCTAGGTGGCTGGATGCTACACGTATACTCGACTACGTAATTATGCATCATGGGATTTGTTGGCGCCCGCAATTGTTCTTACATATTATAATCGCGCTTAGCCTTTTGAAGCTCACTTTCTTTTCTGAAAGCTAAGTTTCACTGCAGTAATTGGGTGGAAGTAAATAAAGTTAACACGTGACTTTTACTTTTCAAACTTTTCTTTGGCATTAGAACAAATATCATGCTTATAAACTATCTTTGCATCTCTATAATTACATAAACAAAGAAAAAACAATACTAAATGCCACTTTTCTTTTGGAGCAATCTAATACTCTAGTTTCTCTACTCATTTCCCTCGACACTGGCAAGATTAAGGTGTGGCGTTAGGGATCTTAGTTGAGTCCATTGGGTTGGGCTTAGAGGGATCACTATACCGAGAATACCGACCCATCACTAGTGGAATACCGACCCATCACTAGTGGCAGACGCGTGGGTCGAAGGCAAGGTGGGTGTTGCCGCCCACCGGCGGGGGGGGGGGGGGGTATGGTTGAGCAGACGTGCCATCATGGTAGTCTAGTAGAGCCGAATTAACACGGGAGCGGTCTTAGGCGGTGGTGCCAAGGAGGCAGGGTGGCAAGTGGCAAGGGCAAGGGGTAAGATACATGTTGGCAATAGATTGGGTGGGTGAGGAGGGAGGACAGAAGGAAAATGAGACAAGGTAAAGTTAGATTTGATTTAAGTTCTTCATTTCAGATCTAAGGGTTGGAAAATGGAGTGATAATTACCCTTTGATTATTCAATCATTCCATAGACAACAAAATACCATACTATACATACTAGCTTAGCATCTTTGTACATAATAACAAGTTTGTCACATTTAATTTGTCATTGATTTACAATTACATAAACCCTTGGGCAAAAAATGGTTACTGAGTACTGTAAAACTATTCTTCCTCATCCAAACAAAAAGGATTAACGATTCCTAAAAAAAGATTAGCAGGGGAAGAACGAAACGACGGTATCATCGTCACGTCACTTGTCGCGGTTCCTCATCAGGGACCCCTGCACAACCACCTCCCTCTTCGCCGTCTCCTCTTCCTCGGCCTCGCTCGCCGACGACGCGGCGTCGCACTCCAGCGAGTCGACGACGGCGCCGCTCTTCTCCTTACGCGTCGTCCTCGTCGCGGGCCATCGCCGCGGGAAGAGGTAGAGCGCCGTGGACATGAGCAGCGTGGCCCCGACCCGGCCGCAGAACACCACCATGAGGAGGCACAGCACCACGGCCGCCGCGCCCGCCGCCGGGGACGACGCTGACGCGGGCCTCTTCGCCTGCTGCTTGACCGGCGCCGGCGGATAGAGCACCCCCGAGACCGACGGCGAGGACGAGGTGGTGGAGGAGCGAGACGACGCCGACGACGACGACGCCGATGTGTTCGAGTCCAGCGACGACGCGGTGCTCAGCAGCGCCGAGGACGCCACCGACGACGCCCTGGACACGCCGTAGACGACGTCGCCGTCTGCGTCGGCCAGCGGTGGCGACGGTTTCTTCTCGTTGCCGCTCTTGTAACCGGGCAAGAACGACTTGCCCCGGAACGACAGGCTCCGGAGGCCACGACGACGACGCTGGCCCGCCTGCAGGTGCCTGGCCGCCACCTCGGCCGCTTCGTCGTCGATCACGGCCGCCGCACCGCCGAAGCACATGAAGAGCTTCATGGCGCGCTCGTCACGGGAAAAGAGGAGACGAATGGATCGGAAGGTCTCGATCGGTCGGCGTGGTGTAGAAACGTACTCACTGCAGGGGGTTCCGCTCGATCGTGTGCAGTGGGTGGGTGATATGGATCGACGGATATATAGGAGGATGATCGCGGCGTGCCGAGCGTCCCCGGGCGGTCGGGCGTGTCCTGCTTGGGATCGGAGCGAAAGCGGCGCGCCGCTGGATATATAGGCGCGCGTCAGCGTGTGTTTTGGTGCGTGTGGATACTGTTTGTGTTTGATGCCAAGAGGGGGCCACACGCCGTGTTTGTGGCACACGGTACTGACTGACTTTGACTCAGGCCTTGTACACAATCACAGAATATAGCTGCTGATATCGATTTTTGTCTAGGAGTTGTGTCAATTTTGATTAGATTTATAAAAAATCACCAACATTTGTATTTTTAAGATACTTGTTATAAAAATAGTAGATTCGATATTACTCTAATAATACCTGTATGAATCATAAATATTAGTAATTTTTATATACATTTATCCGATTTAAAACTTATCCGATTTTCAAATATTTAACTCTTCGAAAAACGATATGTACAATTGTTTGGGAAGAGGAGTATCTGCCAAATGCAGTAGTTCATTCTAAGAAAAAGAAGATCAAACGGCTCATCCCTATATTATGGCTACAAATGCACAAAGAACTCAGAGTGGTAGCTTTGGAAGCCACCAAAGCTGCACCGAGGTGAACGTGTTCATGTGAGTGAGAGCCTGCAACAGTTTGCAGAGAAACAGAGGTAATCGAAGTCTATATGAGCTACCCCTCTGTCCAGAAAGGAGAGAGCAAAAATCAACTTACTAAATTTAAAATTTAACTAAATTTCTAAAAATAATAATTATATTTATATCTCCAGATAACGTTACTATAAAAACATATTTCATAATTAGTATAATAATACTAATTCTTTTTTCTATATCAATGTTTATATATATTTGATTTGAGTCCAAAGAAAGTCCCACACGGCCACACCTGGAATCGCAGTCTGACTCTCCCATGATCGCTCTTATTCGCTTTGTTTCGCTACTCGGTTTCGTTTTAGCTCGTGATCGACTTACTCCAGGTCTTTGCCATCAGTATCACCAATATCACGTGGTCTCGAATCCACTGGGTCAGGGCTGGGGACAGTGGCAGGCTCACTCTCTCTCAACTCCCTAATAATACTAATTCAAAAGCTAACAGCATGAAGCATCTGTCTGTCCAAGCTTTTCAGACTTGGTTTACTTGTTCAACTCTAATAAAGCAGCAGCTATGCTGCGCAACGTATTCGGCGGTTGAATTGTACCTAAAGATTTGCACTGGTGGTATGGAGGGGATCGGAACGGTCGTGTCGTAGCCGTTTCGTGTTTGACGGTTACGATGACTCAACTACTGTTCAGAATTGACTTGTAGTCTAATGGTAGGACGGTCCAGTGAGACGCTACCTATCAGGGTTCAAATCCTGGTGCTCGCACCTTTTTCTAGGATTTTTTCCTAAAGATTTTACCGGTGTTATGCATTAAGTGGTAAGCGACGTTCCCGTCGACGACGAGGCGTCAGTGGTGACTTCGAGAATCTACAGATCTGTCGGGTGCTCGGTCCTTCGAAGGTGCTCATAAGGATAGGGGTAGGATTTACATACGTGTGTTCATAGAGATGAGTGTGCGTGCGTATTGTAAGCGTTTACGTTGTACTGTGTAATCTTAAAAACAGTAAAAAAAAATAATGTCTCTATAGTCCGTCCGTGTGTTCCAAGTCACCGTCCATGGCTTTTATGTTTCTTCTAAGATTCCGAATTTCCGACGCCTTTTTGAAATATCTACATAATTACATATATACACACTGGCTTTGCAGTTTGCACGTAGAAAGGCGGCTCTGAGACTTCATGGTCATCGCGCCTAATTATTGTTAGCTACGTAGTCACGCGGACGTGCATCATGCATGCAGCCGCCGATTTAATTTAGGCGTTGGTAAAAAAAAAGGTTAGGTTAGGTCAGACAACGTTGCTAAAAAAAGGTTAGGTTAGTTAGGAAAGAGAGACGATCAAGCAACGACGACACAAAGGCAAGGATTATATCACCTGAGTAGTATTTGTTAGGATGATCTCAATCCCGAGTTGGGCCCAACGGCCCAACTCGGGCCCTTTTCCCTTGCGCGACGATCGGGGCGCCAGCCCCATCTATTGGGCTGGAGGGCCCTGTCACACTAATATATAAAGAGGTGGGGGCGCCGGCGGCTCTCAGTACGAGGTTCACCGGGAACCGTCACACCCACCGACAAAACCCTAATCCGATCTAGTGAGGGGGCGGCCCGGTGACGGAAAGCACCTCCCGCGCCGCCGCCACCGCACCTTTGCGCCGAACACCTTCTTCCCCGACGTCGCCCCTCCCCTCTCCCTCGACACGATGGCCGAGGGCAGCAGCGCTGCCGCCGGATCCTCTTCCTCCACTCCAGTCAAGCCCTCTGGTAAACTCTTCCCACTCTCTCTTCCTCTCTCTCTCACTGCAAACGATTCCCAGAGTTTGTACCCATCTAGATGTCACTGCTAGGTGATCCTATGAACTAACAATGGTATCAGTGGCCTGTCTAGTACGTGGATCTAGAGTTTTGTACCCATCTCAGATCGGCAAAGAACCCTAACCCTAACCCTAGGTTTTAGATCGGGAAAGGGGAAAGAAATAAGAAGAAAGAAAGCACACAGGGAAGGGAACCTGTTTGGATCTCTTACCCTTCCGTCCCCACCGCCATCGAGCAGGACAGTCACCCCTGCCGGCGTCGATGCGACGTCGTGCGGGCAGGAGCACTGAACCGCCAGCCGAGGAGGTCCCGCATCCGCGCGAACCTCGGGCTTGGACTGAGATCCTTGGCACCGCAACTGGACCCCTCGACGACGGCGCGCCCCGGTGGCGGACGCGCGCGCCGGCGAGCGGACCTGCGGCGGCGCCGGCACCGCCCTTCTCTGGCTGCTGCCATACGCGGCCGCCGTCGCTCCATCGTAGCGGAGCAAGAACGAGAAGTGGGGATAGAAAAGAAAGGGATGGGGAGCCGCTGGCAAGAGGAGGCGCCGGCACCTCTCCGGCGATGGCGACCTCCGCTGCACTGCTGCCCGGCGGCTGCGGCTCGCTTGTTGGAGAGGAAAGGCAGGGAGTGAAAATGAGGCCTAGGGTTTCGGGTGGAGCCAGCCAACTGGTTTTGATGCTCCGAAATGGATGGCCGGCCGTCCGATCCAAATGGACGGATCAGATCGATTGGACCTGATTTGGCCCAAGAGGGGAATGTTGCCAGGCCAAATTCCCGGCCCAGGCCCACGTTACGGCCTGGGCGCGGGGAAGGCGGCCGCGCACTGGTGGGCCGGGCCGTTTTTTGACAAAGTGGGCCGCGACTCACTGAAATAAAAAAAAAACCGCCGGCGCTTGCTGGGCCGCCAGAGCGCGCGCGCGCGCAAGAGAATGGGCCGCGCTGGGCCACCAGGAAGCGCGAGCGCGGCCGTGGGCCGTGTGGTGGGCCTTCGGGCCAGATTGAGTGAATAGAAATGAAACTTGACAGATTTCATTTTTTCTTTTCCAGAAACCATATATTGCTTATTTGAATGCATTTTGAATTGAAAGTTGATACATTTTCTGCACAAATTTATCCAACGATAAATTGTTCGACAAAAGTAAAGTTATTTCTCAAAAGTTTCTGAAATTGAAATATGAATGATAAAGTTTCCGCTGCGTATTTAAAGTTGTTATCGTTTTTATTATTAAATTCGAACCAACGGGAGAGTTTAATGTTTGAAAATGAATAATTTTACGCTTCTTATAATATTGTTATTATTCGACCAACGTTGATTAATAGCAATATTATGATGTTGATTAATAGTTGTTGCCCTACATTAATTCTATTTACGCCAACGGTGATTTAGAATTATTGCAAAGTAAATTTATTTTATGTTCTCACCTCATATGAATTGTAATTTCGGTAGTTCCTCCGATGTCTCGCCTTAAGAGAGATTCCACCACGAAGGGAGACAACTACATTGAGTGGAACAGGAAGATTGACTTCACTTTTACTATAGCTGAAGTTGACTGGGTGCTCACTGAACCGTGTCCCACAGTGCCTGTGGAACCGGTGCGGGAGGCCAGTGAAAGTGATGAAGCATGGGACAAAAGAAAGAAAGATTATGGCCCCATCAGGATGGCCTATGACATAAAGAATGCTCGATGGGTCAGTGACAACAAGAAATGTTGTGCTGTCATTGAGAATACAATTGAGCCCGCCCTGTCAGGCTCAATTGAAAAGTGTGACACTGCTGTCGCTTACTTTGAGAGGATCAAGAACCAGTTCACTGGTTCCTCCAAAGTGTATGCTACCCATTTGTTCAAGCAATTGACAAATGAAAAGTTCAAAGGAGGTAGTCGTCGGTGTTTCGTACCCGGGGTATTACACCAACGAGTAAATTTCTATGCGTGCTCCCTAATCCGGATGGTGATGCAAGATGGACACAATCGTTTATCCCGGTTCGGGCAAAGAGCGCCCTACGTCCGCGAGGGGAGAGTTTTGTATTATCTTGCACCGGGGTGCTTGTACGCAGTGAATACAAGCGAGTCCTGAGACTTAGCGTGCTTGGAAATGTGTTGTGAATGAAGGCGTCCGAAAAAACCTCTTCTAGACTAGGCCCTGGCATCCTCTTTTATAGGCCAAGGGGAGGCTCAGGAATACAAAGTAGATAGGGCTGTCGTGGCGTGACGTCGAGCTACATGCACCGTGTCGAGTCGCCGAAACTGTAGACGCTCTCTCCGGTCTGGTTCGAGCACGCCCAGCGGCATGGTCGACGGTGGCACACCGGTCCTTCTCGATCGTGGTCGACGTAGTCGAGGTATGGCGCGTCGTAGTCGAGCACGTGCGCCGGGAACCCCGCGGTATGGTCGTCGAGGTGGGAAAGACGGGACACTGTGCGTCCCTTGTTCGGGTTGCGTCCGTCACCATTCCTCGAGTGGTTGGTAGCCGCCTCGAGGGGGCGTGATCCGAGCGACGGGACGGGACGACGTAGTTGGTGGCACGAGTGTTGACGACGGCGTCGGGAGGGAATGCCGCTCGCGCCACGGTACTCGACGTGGTGCAATAGTGTTGCACGGCATGCCTATATCCGGGTATGGGCGGCGGAATAGGAGAAGTGACCGGCGTTCTTCTCTCCATGCCGCGCACCTAGCCATGGGGTTAGGCGGAGCAAGCATACTTCCCACTATTACATATACGCAGCCATGTGCGTGTCTTGGATAGGTAATGTTTGTGGGCGGACTCGGCGGCTGCTCGCTCGGCGTTCTCCGTCCCGCTCGGCGGTCGCTCGCTCGAGCGGTTTACGCCATCGTCTCGGCGGTCGTACGCTCGAGCGGTTTCCGTATTTCTCGAGCGGGTGAGCGGCCGTTGCTTGTGCCGGCGGGTCTCGAGGCCTTGCGGGCTGGTAGTGGGCCGGCCCGGTGTGAGGAGGATTGGGGTTTCTCTGGTTAATTCTCGGGAGATTTGAAGGTAAGACGGGTTGGGTCATTTTCCTCTAACGTACGATTTAGGACCCCTAATCTAGGTACCCGACGGTAGCCCCCGAGCCCTTGTTTGATTGTGAAACTTCAAACAAGGGATCATGAAGTGGAGTTAAAGTACCTAGAGTTGGGATTATTGTCGGTATTTCGAGGAGTCATTTCGTCCTTTCTCCGTGGGGGCGCGCGGCGTCCCCGCGGGGAAGCCAGCCCGAGGCCCCGGAGGAGTGAGGCATTCCTCTTCGGGGGCTTTGAAATGAACGATTTTGGGCAAGGGTATTATTAATTGGAGTTGTGGTATCTCGAGGCGGAAGATTTACGTTCTCTTTGTTCGAGCCCCGAGTTTTTCTGCTCCTCCCGTGTCGAGGGAGGTTTTTGTATGACTCGAGCCCCCGTGCCCCGGATAGGTGGGGCTGGAGTCGTGATCCGGTTCGTTGGATCTCTTGGATCAAATCCAAGTGACGAGGGTCGACACTACTCGCGGTCGAGCGAGCGCCACACCCCTCGTGAGCCGATGGCGGGTAGTCCAAGTGAGAGCTCGTCTCCTTTCGAGGGGAGACGGCCGTGGCCGGGCGCCCTCATTGAAGCCGGGCCCTTAGTTTCCGGAGGACCGGTCCCGTTCGAGGGGGCCGGCGGCTCGAGTGCCTCCGTCGGCGGGATCTCTTAGATACATAGTGCCCGGCCTTGGACACGCCATCGGGTTCGAGGGTTCGTTCTCGAGCGGAACTTTTCGAGGGTTCCTTCCCATTGGCGCCCCTAACTCGGGTGCTCGAGGGCGGCTGTTCGAACCCGTCCGTGGGTCAGCCTCCGCTCCCTCGAGACTTACTTGTGGGACCGAAGTCCCTGGGTTTCTTACCGTGTAAGGGACCGTCCGTCGAGACGTCCCGTCATTGCGCTCATTTGATGCGCGTTTGTCCGTTGCAAGCGGCGCGCCTTTTTAGGTGGAAACCGGCGTATCGTGGTGATCGTGGCGACGGTTCCGCTCCACCTTGCGTCGTGTGCGCCTAAAAAGTAGGTGACGGTTTGTCAGGGCATTTAATGCGGTTACCGTTTTTCGTCGAGTCCGCCGGGTGCGCGCGGCCGTTGGATGGCGTAATCTGGGCCGTTGAACGTGGTTCACGCGGATCATCTTGGGCTCTATAAATATAGAGGAGCGGGCTCTGGTTCTTCTTCCCCGCAATCTTGCCTTCCTCGCCGCCTACGCCGGCGGTTGTGCTCTCTTAGATCCAATCTGCCGCCGCCGTCTTCCGTAATCGCCGTTGCCGCCACCGCCCGTGACCGCCACGCCATTCTAGCCCGTGACCGCCTCTGTTCTCTGCGCCACCGCTCCCAGCGCCACCGCCGCTTGCTGCCGCCGTTGCTCTCCCCGTTCCGCTCCCGTCACTGTCATGGGGAGGTCATCCAAGAAGACGGGCCAGAGCTCCGGCCAGGGCGCTGGTGGTAAAGGCAAGGGCAAGGGCAAGGGCAAGGGCGCCGCCAAGCCTTCGTGCCGGTGGTGATGGCGGACGCGCTCCCGTGGCCTCGGTCTACGGTGACCGAGGAATCTTTGCTCAATCGGTGAACGGCGGATTACTTCCGCCTAATCCGGCGGAGGGTTACCGAGTGGAGGGTGCCGGACGACGCGACCTCGAGCCCAATCCCCGCGGGGCTACATTCGAGCTTCATCGGGTTCCACCGGCGGGGACTTGGTGCGCGGCCGAGCCGCTTCATGCGGGCGCTCCCCACCATTTCGGGGTCGAGCTCCGGCATTTCAACCCCAATTCCATCTCGCTCGCGGCTACCTATGCCGCCGTGTGCGAGGATATTTGGGGATGGCGCCGCATGGGACTGTTCACCCACGTCTTCAAGGCGACGCTTTTCACCAAGGCGGTGAAGAGCAAGAAGGCCGCCGACGACGACGGTGGTGATGATGACGAGGAGGAGGAGGAGAACGAGGAGGACAATGAGGAAGAGGAGGAGGAGAAGGAGAGAAGGAGAAGGAGGAGGAGGAGGAGCAGCCGAGAAGGAGATCCGCCGCTATGTTCGAGCGGGTTCCGCTCGCTCGGGCCGAAGAGGAAGGAATCTTGGTTGTCCGGCACGTGGTCGTCGAACAACGCCAAGCGGGATCGAGAATGGTTCTACCTCCGCAACGGGGGGCCTCTTCCGGAATATACCGGTGCGGTGCTAACCGAGCCCGGCTTCAGCTGGCGCATGGCCGGCCGGCGGCGCGCCGGCCCGTATGAACTCTTTGCTCGACGCCATCTCGAGCTGCGCAACCGGAGGTCCGGCAACTTCTTCCTCAACATCGCGCATGTGGTGGCCGAGTTCCACGGCCGCCGGGTGCTTCCGCTCGCCGAGCGTCCGCTGCGGCTCGACCGGATGACGGAGAATGCCGACCTGCGGCGCTTGCGGCCCGCGGGATGTCCGACGAGCCTCTCCCGGTCGCTACGATCGTGGCTCGGGTGCGTGACGCAATCGACGGGGGAGGAACTTTGGCGAGAACCAAGTCGGCCTCTTCCGCATGCGCCGGAGTACAACCTGCTCGGCTACGTAAGTTTTCTCGAGATCCTCTTTTCGTCGTTTCTTTTACTTGAGCAATTCTTATCGAGGCTGCTCTTTTGTCCGAACATCAACGACCACGCGGAGTCGAGGCCTCCGGTGAAGGAGGACGCGCCCGGCCGCGAGGTAAGACGCTTGAGGGTGAGCGAGCACATACCGCCGTGGTCTCGAGGAGGGAGGAGAAGGCGCGAAAGCCCTTGCGCTAGAGGAGAAGGAGAAGCGCAAGGCTAGGCGCCGCCGGAACGTGAAATACGCTGGCGGCGGACCCGACCGACCGGACCCCGGTCTCGAGTCGTCCGATGAGGACGAGGAGGAAGATGACGATGACGATGATGACGAGCGGCCGTCGGTGATGACGCCGTCGTCGCTCGAGCCACGACGCTTGCTCGCTCTCGCGTGCGAGGCCAACGTTGGCGCCGGGCCTTACGCGCGACGACTCGTCGCTCGTTCGAGCGGGTCGGCGGGAGGGTCGTCGAGCCGCGGTGCTCGCGCCGTCGTCGGCCCAAACGGGGGCAACGGGGTGGGGCGTCCCAATACTCCGGCCGCCCCGCACTCGCTCGTCGTCGCCGGCTCAAGCGGGGGCGGCGGGAGGAGTCGCCCGTCCTTCTAGCCATGGCGGGCGGGCGCCGTCTCCGGCGGCGGCGCCGCCGTCTCCGGCGCGGCGGGAATCTTCCTCCCGCCACCGTTCCTCTTCAACGGGCGCGCACACCCGGCGGCGGGGAGGCTGCAAATGTGCGCACTTCATCTTCGCACGGTCCGGCGACGGCGCCGGGCTCCTCTGCGGCCGCCGGGCGGAGCGGATCCGACTCGCGGGTCCCGGGATCCGTGAGGGACGGCGTGCCCGAGCCGCCCAAGGAGTCGGCTAAAACGGGAGCGGCCGCCGGGGTCTCGAAGCCCTCGAGCGGCACAAGCGGCGGGCTCGAGGCCCCCAGTCCTCGAGTGACTCGAGGGGGCAAGCGAGGCTCGGAAGCCCCGGCGCTCCGAGCAAGCCAAGCGGCTTGAGCGGCGCTACTCCGACCGCGGGTAAGTCTCCCGGTCGACCTACTCCCTAATGCATTGTTTTGTTTGTGTGCGAGTATTTTGTCACAATGATTTTTTGTTTTTCTCTTTCTTCCCGGGACTAAGCGTTCCCTGCGGTCCTTGCCATCCCTCCCTTCCATGGTGCCTACTAAGAGGCGAGGACCACGGGAGGGTCGAGCGGCACCCGTCGATGCCGGGTGGAGTGACTCTCCCTCCCTCTACTCCCATTTGGTTAGAGCGGGCCAAGGATGCGCTCAAGCGCGGCGTCGATGGCGGCCGCATCCGTGTAGGTGCCGGGGTCGTGGCCAAGGCGGCGGAGGAGAAGGACGCCCCCACCACCACGGCCTTGACCGCCGTCCCGCTCGAGACCCCGACATCGTCGGGCGCGGCCCAGGTGACGTGGCGGCGGGCGAGCAAAGGGCAATGGTGTCGGAGCCGGCGACGGGGGGCGGATCGGAGCAGCGGCCCATCGTGCTCGAGGAGAGTCCGGGCTCGGGCGCCCGGTCTTCTGGCCGGTCGGCTGCGCCGGCTCGAGGAGGAGCGCGGGGAGAAGGAGGGGGAGGAGACGCCCGCGGCCGCCGGCCGGCCCGTGGGAGATGTGGAGATGCGGGGAGGCGGGACCGGTGCACGAGCTTCGGCCGAGCCGGGCCTCAACCCCTCCTCGGGACATGGAGGTCGAGTCCTCGGGGGCAATGGGTTGAGGAGGGTGAGGCCCGGGCCGCCGCTCGAGAGGATGCGCTCGAGGAGCACCCCGGCGCCACACCGGAGGTGAGAAGGCGGAGGAGCCGGTGGCGCGGCGGAGTGGGACCGGTGGTGCGGCCCGCCGGCGGCATCGAGGAGATCCGGCCGCAAGTGGAGCGGGCGAGCAAGAGGAGCGGCGGTGGAGGTGGGGCGCGGCGGAGCCGCCCGCCGCCGCCCAGGCGGCGATGAGCACCAGGGCGGCGATCAAAGGGAGGAGCGACACGAGGAGCACTGCCTGGCGCCACATCAGGCGCCGCGGCCACAGCCGCGGTTGGGGGAGGTCGTGGTGCCTCACCTTGTGCCCGACTCGACGACGGCGAGGTGGAGTTCACCGTTATGTCCGAGGCCGACCAGGGAGGAGGCCCGGAGGAGGCGGACGGCGGCGGCCATCGTTGACGGCCATATGCGGTCGGTTGGTCTCGGACCCGTTGAGCCCTCCGATGCCTCTATTGAAGAACGGAGGAGGCTTGAGGCGCGGGCGCTCGCCCAGGAGGCGTCCTCTTCCCAGGGCCTGCCGCAACGTCCGACTGCCCTGGCTGAGCGGGTGGTGACGGCGGGCGTCGATTTGGAGGCAGTGAGGAGACTCCACTCCTCCGTCGACAAGGAGATGCGGGAGGAATTCCCTTTGTGGGAAAGGCCGCCGCTGGTGCTCCCCGACCCTCTCGACCACGAGGCCCCTGCGATCGTGATGAACGATCAGAGGGAGCTCGAGGCGCATATGGAGGCCGAGGAGCGCCGTCAGTGGCTTGAACACGCTCTGAAGGCCGCTCTGTCGCTCGTCTCCGAGGACTGCCCGGCTTTCTTACGTAAGTACCTTCGAGCACGACTCCCTTTTATTTGTGTTTGACTTATCGCTACTTGTATTTGACTTTTCCTCTCTCGTGGCTTAGACGGCGCAAAGGCTGTTCATACGCCAAGTCGGTTCACATCCGCGCTCTTTGTGAGAGTGAGGACGAAATCCGGCGGTATGTGCGCTTGGGGCGGGATCTTGAAGCGGCTGCCGCACCGGTCTGCCGGCTTCTTCGAGAGGCCAACGCCGCCACGGACGCCGCCAAGGAGGATGCCAAGAAAGCCCACGACGAACTCGCTCGAGTGGCGCGGAGGCCGGGGCGGCGCGGCGGGGAGCGGGTGAGAAGCTCGCTCGGGCCGCGCGCGAGGCCGAGACCGCTCGCGGAATTATGCGCGGTACATGCGGCCTTCGAGCGGCTCAAGCGGGGACGCGGCTACCGCGGCTGGCTGGGCTACAAGGCCAAGCGGCGGGACATGGAGCGGCTCCGAAGGAGAAGGCCGGCGTCGAGGCCTACGTGAAGGAGCTCCAGGCCTCGGTCACCCGGGTGGCTGCCGAAAAAGAGGCCCTTGCTAGCGCGCTTGAAGCGGAGAAAGAGCGGGCCAGCGGTCTCCAGACGGAAGCGGTAAATCTCCGCCTAGAGATGACGACGAAGGACCTTGCCATCCAGGGTGCCGGCAGGGCTTATGAGGAGCTGCGCGTGGAGAAACACGACGTCGAGCGCGTCCTCCAGAGAAAAGAGGGTGAACTTACGCGGGCGCTCGATCGTGAGCAAAGGCTCTCGACCCGCTGCACTGGTGAGTGCTCGAGTCTTTTAGTCCTTTTTCGTGCGTGACTTATACGGGTTGCTCGAGTACCTGATTAAGTACTTGATTCTTGTCATCTTTTTCAGGTTTGGAGGCGGACCTGGCGGGTGCGCGTGAGGACGCAAGGCTGACCCGGGTGTTGCTTGATGGCGCGGTTTCGTCCAAGGCCCGCATCACCGGCGCCATCGACACCCTCGGCGCCAAGCGGGGCTTCGCGCCGTGGTGGACGTCGAGGGGCCGGGCAGCCGGCCGTGGGTACGCCAACCGAGTCGTCGAGTTCGGCGCTTCTGCGGGGCCGTGTCCGAGATGCCCTCGTCTTCGGCGTGCGCCGGACGATGGCTATCTTCTACTCGGGGTTCGGCGTCTCGAGGAGGAGGCCGGACCGGGATGGAGGCCGTGGCGAGCGGCTTTGCCTACGTCGAGGGCGAGCAAGAAGGAGGGTCAACCCCGGATCGAGCGGCTCAAGGCCGAGGCGAAGAACCGGGCGCCGTCTTGGAGGCGATCTGGCGCATGAAGTCCTCCCGCCGGGCGTAGAGTAGATTCCAACCGGCTGCGAGCCGTAATCTGGGCAACAAGGCCCTTGTAAGAAAACAAGTATTTTTGGTTATGGGAGTGGCCCAAGTGGCCTTGAACCGTCATACTCAGATGTTTATAATCGTTAATCGTTATGCTCTAGTTTTCTCCTTGCGCTTGATGTCATTTTCCACTTCCTTTTACTTTGTTTTAGCTAAGCGTTGGCGCCGTGCTCGGACCATTTCGAGAGGGGATGAGTTAAGGTGCCGTAGCTCGGAAGCGTGGGAAGCCTTGTGCTCGATCGCCCGGCTCGACGAGCTCGAGGTAACGCAAATACTTAGCTTTCGAAAAGTTTCGAGGCGAGGAGGGGAAAGATTACGTCGAGCACTTGTTTGAAAAAACTAGGGGCGTTTTTCGAGGACTTCGGGGGTTCCCCTGGTCTAGCCCCGAGGGGGCTTGACTTTGTGGAAACAAAGTCGAGCCCACCTTGCGTATGAACAAAAAGTAAGAAATTGACTTATTTACTCATACGAGCGCTAAAATTTTAAGCGAAAATATGTACAAGGCATCGAGGCCTAGGAGAAAAAGCGACGTAGGCTGTTCGATGTTCCACGCGTTGGTGAGGGTCGAGCCTTTTCCGTCGGCTAACTTGTACGTCCCTGGTTTCAACACTTTGACCACGATGAACGGACCTTCCCGGGGAGGAGTCGGCTTGTGGCGCCCCTTGTTATCTTGGCGTCGACGGAGCACGAGATCGCCGACGTTGAAATCCCTCTTGCGCACATTCTTTTCGTGATATTGCGTAGCTTCGTTGGTAGCGCGCGAGTGTAGGAGCGCCGTGTCTCGAGCTTCTTCGGCTTGGTCGATGGCGTTTGCCGGTCTTTCCGGTTTTGTACGCTCGTTGTAGGCCACGAGTCGGGGACCCGTATTCGAGGTCGGTGGGGAGGACGGCCTCGGACCCATAGACCAAGAAGAACGGGGTGAACCCGGTGGCTCGACTCTCGGTCGTCGCAAACTCCACGGGACGAGATGGGAGTTCGAGTCACCCACTTGTTGCCGTGTTTGTTCAAGCGTTGGAAAATCCTTGGCTTTAGACCTTGCAAGATCATGCCATTTGCGCGCTCGACTTGGCCGTTAGTTCGAGGGTAGGCGGCTAGCCGACCGGTTCACACGGATGTGGTTCCGATCGCGAAGTCCAAGAACTTTTGCACGTGAACCGGGTGCCATTGTCGGTAATGATGATGTTAGGGACTCCGAGCGATGGATGATGTCGGTGAAGAACTCGACCGCTCGCTCCGAGCGGATGTTAGTGATGGGCTTGGCCTCGATCCACTTGGTAAACTTATCGATGGCCACGAGCAAGTGGGTGTGGCCTCCGTCGTCTTTTTGAAGGGTCCGACGAGATCGAGCCCCCGGACCGCAAATGGCCATGTGAGGGGATCATCGGAGCGCGTGTCTTTGGAAGATGCGTTTGCTTGGCGTAGAATTGGCATCCTTCACACGCTCGAACAAGCTTGATGGCGTCAACGGTTGCGGTGGGCCGGTAAAAGCCTCGCCGGAAGCGTTCCCGACAAGGGCTCTTGGCGCGGCGTGGTGACCACAAGCTCCGAGTGCATGTCTCGAGTAGCTTCCTGCCTTCCTCGATCGAGATGCACCGTTGGAGTACGCCGGTTGGGCTCCGGCGATAGAGCTCTCGTCGTCTCCGTAAGGACGTAAGTTTTGGCTCGACGAGCTAGTCGTCTCGCCTACGTTCGATCCTCGCGGCTCCCCTCGAATGAGATACTCGAGGAATGGTGCACGCCGGTCGGTTGGCGGGCTCGTAGCTGGTCGATCTCCATGGCCGTGGCCCCGTCGAAGGGGGCTCAACAGGCTGGTCCCGCCCCGACCCGAGTCCCACCTTACGGATGGCTCATGGAGGTCTTTCGAGAAGACGTCGGTGGTAGCGGCGCTCGAGATGAAGCGATTTTGGCCGGCTCGTCTGCGGCCTCATTGAAGCGCCTTGGGATGTGGTTGAGCTCGAGACCATAGAAACGGCTTCCAACTTGCGCACCTCACTGCGGTATGCGTCCATTTTTCGTCATGGCAGCTCGAGGCTTTCATTACTTGGTCGATGACAAGGCTGCGAGTCGCCCCGAGCATCGAGGCGTCGGACCCCAAGCTCGATGGCAATGCGCAACCCATTAACGAGCGCCTCATACTCGCCATGTTGTTCGAGGCGGCAAAGTGGATGCGTACTACGTAACGCATGTGTACTCCGAGAGGTGAGATGAAGAGCAAGCCCGCGCTGCTCCTGTCTTCATAAGTGACCCGTCGAAGTACATGGTCCATAGCTCGGCTGGATGCGGGCGAGGGGAGTTGGACGTCGGTCCACTCGGCGACAAAGTCGGCCGGCACACGAGATTTGATAGCCTTTCGTGGGGCGTACGTGATGGTCTCGCCCATGAGCTCGGCCGACCACTTGGCGATTCGACCCACGACTTCCCGGTTACGGATAATTTCCCCAAGTGGGAATGATGTTACCACCGTCACCGGGTGGCTAAGAAAGTAGTCTTTGAGTTTTCGACGGGTGAGTACGATTGCGTAGAGCGGCTTTTGGATATGGGGGTATCGAACCTTGGCGTCCGAGAGCACCTCACGATGAAATACACCGGCCGGCGGACGGGGAGCGCGTGCCCCTCTTCCTGCCTCTCGACCACTATGGCGTGCGACCACACGAGTGGTTGCGGCAACATAGAGGAGGAGGGATTCGGCGGGTAGGCTGTCTCGAGCCGGTCGAGGCGGCACGAGCACGGGAGGAGATGTGAGCATGCTCTTCAATTTCGAGAGGGCCTCCTCGCCTCGGGCGTCCACGTGAAGTGCTCGGATTTTCGAGGAGCCGGTACGGAGGCAAAGCTTTTTCTCCCGGGCGCGCAATGAACCGGCCGAGTGCGGCTAAGCATCCGGTGATCTTTTGTACCCCTTTTAGGTCTCGAATCGGCCCCATTCTCATGATGGCCGCGACCTTCTCGGGATTGGCCTCGATGCCGCGGCCGGGAGACGATATACCCTAACAACATGCCTCGAGGCACGCCGAAGACACACTTCTCGGGATTCAACTTGATGTTCTTAGCCGGAGGCATCCAAACGTCAACTTGAGGTCCTCGACAAGGTTTTCTACTTTTCGAGTCTTGACAACGATGTCATCGACGTAGGCCTCGACGGTCTCTCCTATGTGTTTTTCGAAGACATGGAGCATGCGGCGTTGTATGTTGCCCCGGCGTTTCGAAGGCCGAAAGGCATTGTGACATAACAATACATGCCCATGGGGGTGATGAATGAAGTCGCGAGCTGGTCGGACTCCTTCATTTTGATTTGGTGGTAGCCGAGTAGGCGTCGAGGAAAGAAAGTACTTCACAACCCGCGGTGGAATCAACGATTTGATCTATTCGAGGTAAAGGAAATGGGACTTTGGGACATGCTTTATTTAAACTAGTGTAATCTACACACATCCTCATTTTCCCATTCTTTTTCTCTACTAATACGGGATTAGCTAACCACTCGGGATGATGTACCTCCTTGATGAATCCGGCCTTCTCGAGCTTCTCGACCTCTTCGCGGATGATCCTACGCTTCTCCTCGTCGAAGCGGCGCGGCGTTGCTTGACGGGTCTTGAACCGGGACGGATCTCAAGGCGTGCTCGGCGACATCCCTCGGTATGCCGGGCATGTCCGAGGGACTCCACGCAAACATGTCGGCGTTTGCGCGGAGAAAAGTCGACGAGCACCTTGCTTCCTATTCGCTTTGATTAAGGGAGGGCGATGACCGGCGTCTTTTCCCCCGAGGAGCTTGGATCGAGCGGAATCTTCTTGGTGTCGTCGGCGGGGTCAAAGTTGCCCGGCTGTCGCTTGGGTGTTGGAGGAGGGCTCCGGCCGCCATGTGATCGAGCATCATGGCTAGGTCTTCGGATGTTCCCGGCACGTTCATCGGTGATTCCCGTTCTCGACGCACTCCACATCGCGGTGGTAGGCGTGTTCGTACGTGGAACCGACGGTGATGACTCCTTTCGGTCCGGCATCTTGAGCTTGAGGTAGGCATAGGCGGGGATCGCCATGAACCTTGTGTAGCACGGCACGCCCGGGATAGCGTGGTACGTCCCCTCGAAACTGGGTACGTCGAAAGTTAAGACCTCTCGACGAAAGTTCGAGCGTGTCCCAAAGACGACGGGGAGGTCGATGCGGCCGATCGTGAGCGCTTTCTTGCCAGGGACCACCCCGTGGAAGCCCCGGCTCGGGCGGAGATCGGCTCTAGTGAGGCCGAGCAACGTGAGGGTCTCCATGTAGATGATGTTGAGGCTGCTACCTCCATCCATGAGTACCTTGGTGAAGCGGGCGTTGAGGATGATCGGCGCGCGACGAGAGGGTACGGCCGGGATTGGTGACATGGTCGGATGATCATCACGGTCGAACGTGATGGGAGCATCCGACCGGTCGAGGAATTGAGGCGTGGCGGGTTTTATGGCGAAAACCTCCTGCGCTCGGCCTTCCGCTCTCGGCGTGTCATCGGGTGGTCGGGCCGCCGTAGATCATGTAGCACTCGGTGATGGGCGGATACCCACCGTCGTCGTCGTCGTTGGCTCGATCCTCGTCACCCTTATCCTTCTTGCCATCGTCCTTGTCAATGCCAAGCTTCTTGAAGTAACCTCGAAGCATACGGCGGTCTTCGAGGTTATGCTTGACCGGCTCCTTGTGGTAGGGGCACGGGCGCCCCGCATCTTGTCGAAAAACGCCCCCATCCGGAGGGGGTCTAGGCTTTTTGCGCTCGAGCTGCGGCAACCTCGTCTTCCACGACCGCGCGCTTGCCTTGCGATGCCTTTCTTCTTCTTCCCGCTCTTCTTCGGTCCTTGCTCGTGCCCTCACCGCCTCCCGGGACGGCGCGGGCTTGTTCCCGGCCCCACCAAAGAAGGCCCCCACGGCCTCGTCGCCGGCGGCGTAGTCGGCGGCGACGTCCATGAGCTCGTTCACCGTCTTTGGGCGGTTGCGCCCGAGCTCTCGCACGAGCTCTTTGCACGTGGTGCACGAGACAAACGCCAAGATGACGTCGTGGTGCGGATGTGCGGCGGCTCGGTGCGCGGTTGGAGAAACGTCGAGCAAAATCCCGGAGAGATTCCGTGGCATTTTGTTTGCGATTCTGGAGATCCCACGAGTTGCCGGGTCGGACGTACGTGCCTTTGAAGTTCCCTTCGAAAATCTGGACTAGGTCGGCCCAATCGTGGATCGATGGGGGGGGAGCTCCTCGAGCCACCGTCGAGCGGTGTCGAGAGAAACGATGGGAGGCGGCGTATGATTGCCTTATCCTCTCGAGCCCCTCCCGGTGGCGGGCCGGCCGGAAGTCGGCCGACGAGTTCGGCTTGGTCTCCCCGTTGTACTTGACCACGCTCGTGGGGGTCGAAACGGGTTTGGCGGCGGTGTGTTGCGGATAGCTCGGCGAAGACTCGAGGGCCCGGTGGCTCGAGAGTCCGCCGATCTTCGTCGGCGTCGTAGCGTCCCCCTCGATGGGCCTTGTAGCCACGGTCCTCGGCACCCGCAGGCCTTGCGTCGTCGGTTGTCGTTGATGTCATGACGCGCATCTTGAAGCGCGCGGTTGTCGAGGATGCGTTCTCGAGCGGGTGCTCTACCACCTCGAGGGTGCCTCCCGGTGGACGGAACCCTCCCGCTCGTGTCGTGGTTGTTCTGGGGCTACCTCACGCTGTCTCGAGGCTGAGCTCTCGGCCTGCTGGACGGCCGCGACTTGGAGGAGCCCTTGGATCTCATCTCGTATCCGTAATGCATGCGGATTCGAGGGCGCCGGCATGTCCCGCAGCAGCATAGCTGCCGCAAGTACATTCTGGCTTGCTCGAGGGAAATGGGCTGGCTCGGGTGGCGCTTCCGGTCGCCCGTCGTTGACGATGCGGTTGAAGACGTCTCGCGCCTTTCCTCGAGCGCCAAGAGCTCGAGGAGGGGGCGGATGGTTCTGCTCAAGCGCGCGCTTGAGCAGTTCCAGATTTGCGCGTTCCTCATTCATCTTGGCCTCGATTTCCCTGAGCTGAGCCCATTGTGCCGCTTGAGCGTCGTCTTCAGGCCGCCGGTTATCTTGGGCTTGTGGTGGCGGTCCGCGTGGCTCAATCACTGCGGGGGCTGCGGGCCGCCGACGTCCCGACCGCCGGGGTCACGTCTGCCGGTTGGCTGTAGGGACGGCCACGGCGCGCCATCTCTCGGTCTCCTCATCCGACGGAACGTTGTCGTTGAGATGAAAACACTCGCGAGCCGGGTCATAGCACCCCGAGTCCGAGTCATCGGAGTCCAGGTTAGCGGCGGACGGCGTCCGGGGCCTCCCCGTGCTCTCCTCCTCGATCTGCGGCGCATATCCCCGACCGCGGTGTGGCGTTGTGAGCCGGGTGCTCATCAAACCCGCGGTCTACCGACGCCGGCCATACGATCTCCGGGTCCATGGTGACACGCGGGAGGGGGCCGGGGCTCTCCTCCCGCGGTCCCATGACCGACCGGATCTCGTTGGCATACGTGGTGGCGGCGTTAGTAAACCCAAACGGGAGCTGCGATGAGCTCGGTAGATCCGTGCGGCGACGGGTTGGGCGACGTCGGCCGTGCGCGCGCTCGAGGCGCTACGCCGGGCTCTCTTGATGAGCGCATGGCAAACGTGAAGCTAGGGTCCACGTCAAGGACTCCTGTCCATGTGGCACCTCCCGCCGCACACTTGGCACCTCGGCCGGGTGCGTTGTGGCATCCGGGCCGGGAGGGCACACGAGCGGGGTGCTCAAGGCTCGTGCTTGCCGGCCGTGATGGCGATCTTGGTGGCGTCGGCGACGTGGTGGCGAGCCATGGTGGCGCGGTCGGCACGCGGCCCCACCGGCGTGCGGGGGTGACGAGCGTCCCCCTCCCCGGTTCACCGATCGAGAGTAGAGTCATGTCGTGGCTGGGCCGAGCGACACGAACTCTAGACTTCCAAACCCGAGATCACCGTGGCGAACGGAAACGAAGGAGTGGGTGATGCCATCCGGAAAATGGCGGGAATCGGGTGAAAACACGCGAGCCCCCTACAGCGCGCCCAACCGTCGGTGTTTCGTACCCGGGGGTATTACACCAACGAGTAAATTTCTATGCGTGCTCCCTAATCCGGATGGTGATGCAAGATGGACACAATCGTTTATCCTGGTTCGGGCAAAGAGCGCCCTACGTCCGGCGGAGAGGGGAGAGTTTTGTATTATCTTGCACCGGGGTGCTTGTACGGGGTGAATACAAGCGAGTCCCGAGACTTAGCGTGCTTGGAAATGTGTTGTGAATGAAGGCGTCCGAAAAACCTCTTCTAGACTAGGCCTGGCATCCTCTTTTATAGGCCAAGGGAGGCTCAGGAATACAAAGTAGATAGGGCTGTCGTGGCGTGACGTCGAGCTACATGCACCGTGTCGAGTCGCCGAAACTGTAGACGCTCTCTCTGGTCTGGTTCGAGTCTGTAGCGGCATGGTCGACGGTGGCCTGCCGGTCCTTCTCGATCGTGGTCTGACGTAGTCGAGGTATGGCGCTGTCGTAGTCGAGCACGTGCGCCGGGAACCCCGCAGTATGGTCGTCGAGGTGGGAAAGACGGACACCGTGCGTCCCTTGTTCGGGTTGCGTCCGTCACCATTCCTCGAGTGGTTGGTAGCCGCCTCGAGGGGGCGTGATCCGAGCGACGGGACGGGACGACGTAGTTGGTGGCACGAGTGTTGACGACGGCGTCGGGGAGGGAATGCCGCTCGCGCCACGGTACTCGACGTGGTGCAATAGTGTTGCTGGCATGCCTATATCCGGGTATGGGCGGCGGAATAGGAGAAGTGACCGGCGTTCTTCTCTCCATGCCGCGCGCCGTAGCCATGGGGTTAGGCGGAGCAAGCATACTTCCCACTATTACATATACTGCAGCCATGTGCGTGTCTTGGATAGGTAATGTTTGTGGGCGGACTCGGCGGCTGCTCGCTCGAGCGTTCTCCGTCCCGCTCGAGCGGTCGCTCGCTCGAGCGGTTTACGCCATCGTCTCGAGCGGTCGTACGCTCGAGCGGTTTCCGTATTTCTCGAGCGGGTGAGCGGCGTTGCTTGAGCCGCGGGTCTGCGAGGCCTTGCGGGCTGGTAGTGGGCCGGCCCGGTGTGAGGAGGATTGGGGTTTCTCTCGGTTAATTCTCGGGAGATTTGAAGGTAAGACGGGTTGGGTCATTTTCCTCTAACGTACCGATTTAGGACCCCTAATCTAGGTACCCGACAAAGAGCATACGTGACCACATCCCGAAAATGAGTCACTTGGCAAATAAGGCGAAAACAATGGAATTGGAGATACAACCACGCTCCTTATCCATTTTGTTTTTGCTTCCTTGCCTAAAGAGTATGACAACCTTGTCATTAACTACAACATGCGGCTGAGAAATGGGACTTAGACAAACTCATTGCTCAGTGTGTTTATGAGGAGCTCAGGATAAATGGCCAACAAGGTGGTCAGGCGAACATGGTCAAAGGGAAGGGCAAAAGGCCCTTCAATCCCGGCTCCCTGACAAAGAAAGGTCCTATGCAACGAAACCACGGTTTCAGAACGGGGCAACCCACGGGCGGTGAAAACTTGTGCCGGCACCGTGGTAAGGAGGGGCACAAGAAGACCGGGCGCCCGGATGGTTAAGGGATCTTATGAAGAAAAAGGGTGAGAATATTATTTTATTTGTAAATGAATCTCGTATGCAAAGTTTTCAAAGTCAACATGGTTTATTGACTCTGGTGCAACCATTCATGTTGCAAATTGTTGACACAAAAAGCGCACTGTGCCTCACACACAGCAAGCCGGAAAGCCTAGCTTCAATCGGGTGCCCGGGCGTCAGAATCCGGAAGCGCGCCAGTCGATTTGACCTGAAAGTCGACAAGGGATAAAACGGTAAGATCAAAACTGGAACGTGTCGGGTGAGACCAGACAGTTCCATATTTACGGCCCTGAAGCCACTTACGACGACATATAGCTATAGAAGCTATCTGCCAACAAGTTTGCAATTCATTCGGCTAATGTAACATAAATGATGTGAATAGAACGAACCGCTACTAGAATACACGTGTATGAAGACATGTTTGAACAAGATTAAATCATTTAAAGCATATCAAACTATATCTTAGGTTTAAAGCATCATCAAGCACTTAATAATAAAAGATAAGTAACTTATAAATATGAATCTGCTAAGATAACACATGCATAGGCCAATCCAACTAGTCTGCCACACGTCTAGCCTTCATAAACCCGTCGAGCATAAACCCAAGCAAGCTAATCCACCGCATGATACCACTCACTATGAATTTACACCACTCCTTACTACTAGATCAATCCACCGCATGATACAATCTAACAATAAAGAGCTAAAAGCACGTAATTGCCTAAGTAAATCTATAAATACTGTTACATGTGTAAGCATAACCGTATCGGTAAGATTGCCGAATCGGGGTCCATGAAGAAGGAACAAACAAACTATCACGACCTAGAGCAAAGCAAAGCCTACATCTCGCCGCACGATATCCAGCTTTAACTAAGATCTAAACGCTCTAACTTACTTGAACCCGCAACATGTGACAATCTTGATTGATCTATTTCGCCGTATGGACTCGATCTATTCTATATTGAATAAACAAGAAGGGATGATCAAGAGCCGAAAAGAGTATCAATCTAGATTGGGCAAAGAGCGTTGCAAATAAATAAACATTAAGATAAAGCATGCAACACGTGGTAACTTAATGAATCTATTAGATCTTGCCAAATCTAAAAGAGCCGATAACTATCTCGCTTACACTAAGCTATCAAGCGGACGCCTGCCGCACGGCCATCTAGTCGAGATAAGCAAAGCACAAGCAAAGACTTCCTGTTGTCAAGCGAGGCCGCCGCACGGCCATCCCGTCGAGACAAACAAGACTACTTGCATCACATCTAAATCCACCGCATGATACTAGACATGATAACAAGGTTGCCGGGACTTACGGAGGTCGACGGATCGATTGGCCCTCTCGAAGAACTCGACGACACGACTAAAAGGACTCGAAGGGTGGCACGTAGCCGGTTGTATTGAATTGGTTGTGAACCCTTATTACAATGGTCGAGGGTTTATATTTATACCCTGGACAGAACATGAGTCCTAAGCGATCACGAACTATTTAACAGAATTGGAAAGATACAAAATTGCTAACCCTAACCATAATCGGAGTCCTTGACTTTTATGACTCCTTCCCTTTTCAGCCAGCCTCTTCTTTCCTTTTTTCATTTCTAAACGGAGCCATCTCAGCCGACCGCTTTTTCATTTGCCGAATCATATGGAAATTTAGCCGACCGCACACGCATTTGCCGAATCGCTTTCTCTGTCGCCTGCAGGCCCACCTGTCATATCCCTGACCAAATTCTGGTGTCAACACATGCCCCCTCAATTTCGAGATAAAAGGGTTTTATTTCGAAATTGACCATAAGCGCCTTTCTCCTAGGTCAGTACTACCACTGCAGCCGCCACCTGAAATCGAGCTTACTGCTTAATGGCGACAGAGTCTTCAATCAGCTCCACCATGGCGACAGGAACTCAAGAGGAGCTCTTGGAGGTAACCCTACTTGCTTTATCTATTCAGCAACTTTCTTGAATCATCTTCCGGATGCACTTCTTTGATCCATTCGCTTCAATTTCTTCTAAAGGAAATGAAGAACGAGATCTTGATCTCCAATCTTGCGTGTCTGGATCATTTTTTCTTTGTCCGCGGGGAGACCCCAATCCGAGGGAATTTATTGAAAAAGAAACTCTGAGGATCCCTTTCAAATCTAGGATTGCTCCCCCAAACAGATGGCCGAATACCTTCAAAACATGGCCCCTCCCTTCAATCACGGGATGGCGCGATTGGTGCTTGTAGGATGCGTCTAGAAATAGTGATTTCGGGAATCACAAGATATTCAACACCGCTTGGAACTTTCCTTAGCCGAAATGCCAAGAAATGACTCTCTTCGATAGCCGCCTCTCACTTCTGGGTCGATGCTATCAACGCATTTATCTTTGGTCATGGCCCAATGTCAATTACTCTGTCAGATATTTTCATGATGACCGGTTTGAAAATTACCAAGCCAACATATCCTTTCAAGTTCAAAGGTACCAGTACCCAGAGGTCAGTCAAACCAGGAGGAGGTTGGGCCAAGTACATTCGACCTATGCTTCAACCGGCACCGTATCGACAAAGAGTATAGAGCTTTCATGAACATGTGGCAGCGGTTCATTTTCGTGGCAAGTCCAATGAGCCCACTCGAATCACATAGTGATGGTGAAGAACTAGCCGCAGCAAGCCGATTCCTTTGGGCAAATATCTCTTGGGAGCAGGTTTACCACATGATGCACCCGGACATCGTCCAAATGCGTGGTCAGGGTGAAATCTCCTGCGTCAACGGCCCATGGTGGCTTGTCCAAATGTGGTTGCAACTGTATATGCATCAGATTGTCTCAGTCGACCTCCACAACCTGGATTTTCCCTCAATTAATTTTGCTGAAGGTGAAGATCCCAAATATAAATCTTGTCAGACATATGGGGAGGCTGCATCTTCCATTGCCATTGATTTGGACCTTGGTCATCTTTTCAAGATTTTCTACAAGGGATTCAACCATACATCTGGTTCCCCTACGGAGAATGAAAATTTAACTCTCCCTTGCGTATTCGGCTATGAATTGGGCTGCATAGATGATGATTCCAAGGATATCTTCAATTCCTTCATCGGGCCTTGTGCTCTACCAAAGAGAATTTCATCACGGCCGGTTGATAAATTCAACCTATGAATTTTACAATCCCAATATGGTTGCTAGGCAGCTTGGACTCGGTCAATTGCCCCCAAGGCCATATTTTTCTCGACATCATCAGACCTAGGGAGTCATTGCTAAACATTACTGAGGCCAATAAAGTTTTCAATCTTGGATGTAAGCTTCCAGTATATGAACCCAATCCTCTGGTGATAATTGAAGCTGCTCATCCCTCATTCAATCTTTGGTGGCAAGAATGGCATTCTCACATTTTCAGAGCGCAAGTTCATCCTCTGTGCCAAGTTTTAATGCCCCTATTCACTTCTGATGATGAGGTACACTCTTATAGCTACCTTTCACTTCATGTCTCTGCTTTGTATCTAAACATTCTTTTGAACAGGACAATGCTCCTCCAAGCCCTCCAGAGATTCAATACTGGCAACCTGGCCCTAATGCTGCTCTGGGGCATGATGCTCCAAGTTTAGCAATTTTTAACAAAACACCTGCTGAAGACACAGTGCTCCTGAAGGACCTTAAAAGAAAAACTCCTTCCTCCCCTATCAAGGACACTGCCATCCCTATGAAAACAAGATCAAAGAAGGTTAAGCCACTTCCCCAGGTATGAATGCTTTTGATCCTTTATTTACCATCTGCAAATGTGTCCGCATTCATCACTCTCTTTCAACAGGTACATGCCAACCCCCAAAGTCCTGACAGAGTGGTAAACTTGGAAGATTCTCCTGATCCTTCTACTAGCCAAGCAGATGTTAATGAATCTGTCGGTAACCCTGGTGTGTAACTGTACTTGAGCCCCTCCTTGTCCTTCTATTTGTATACCAGTCTCATTTTATGCCTCGACTCAGATGAACAAGGAGAAACAGCAGAAGAAATTCCTCTCCATCAGGCAGATGAACAAGGAGAACCCCCTCTCCAAGAGCTTCCAGTTTCAACAACCCTGACAATTCAGGATGTACCAAGCCATGATATTGTCAATCCTGAAGTGACCATTGCACCATTCACTCAAGACATTGACACTACTCAGGAAGCAATTGATGAAGTTTTTGCCGAAGAGGTAATATTCCAATCCATCTTTGGTTATTTCTCATCCTGAATCATTCGGCTAAATAATTTTCTCTGTTCATCATCAGGACACTGCTCTCCAACAAGCCAGCTTTTCCCTTATTGCTGAAGAATTTGCCGAAGATGATGACGAAGCTTCTTCTAATCGGCAATTATCATCAGAGAGTCAGACTAAACTGAAAGCCATAATCTCATTCTTAGAGAGGGATATTGTTGCCCCGACCGGGAATCGACAAGATAAGGGAAATGGCGTAACCGATTAATCAAGAGCTCCTTCGATCTTAAAGCCGCCATAAACGCCTTATCCCACCTTGATGACCACTTTGCTGTTATCAAGAGAGCACACAAAAATACATCCGACAAGGCTGTCTTGGAGAATGATAAGGTAACCAAAGAACAGCAAGTCAAGGAGCTCTATTCTGACTTTAAGTCAACCAAACATGCCGGGATACTGGAGTCGGAACCGAGAACATGAGAAATGAGAGGATCAAATTGGCAGCTCAGTTGGCCCAACTGGATGCTAATATTCAATCTCATGAGGCTAAACTTGCTACTCTGCCACCTCTTGATTCGGCTAAGACCAAGATAACTTCTCTTGTCAGGGAAACCAAACAAATCAAGAACAAGCTGCTGCAGATCCAAGACTCTGAAGACGAAGACAAGAAAGCCCTTGATGAAGTCAACAGAATTAAAGCTGATGCCCTGAATGTTATCAATTCTTATTTGAATATGTAAACCCCTAGCTTGTAAGATGGAATATGTAAACATTATGTCCTGAATGTACCATACTCGGCAATATTCCATTCCCTTTGATAAATATGATATTTTGTTTTTTTTTTCTCTTTCTTCTCTGCTTCTTGTCACTATTCGGCTTCTCTGAATATAACTGTGTTCATAAATACATATATCAGCCGAATGCGACTGCTGCAGACTTAGGTATATGTCTTAGCCGAATGGTTCTCATTCAGCTATTTAGCCGACCGCATGCTGGTAACTGAATCGACAGCAGTAATGGGCTTGGCCCAACTCAATATCGGCCCATAGACGTGTGAAAACCCTAATTTGTCGATTGGTTTTCCCGGAGGTTCCGCCACGGCTCCCATCATTCATAAATAGAGCCACTCGGCTCCCATCATCACCACGCCAAGCAGTTGCCATCTTCAATCTCTTCCACTTCCTCTCTACCTTCAAGCCAAAAAACCCCACCACCACCAATGGCGAGCGGCGGCGATCGCGGCAAGCGCCTGGCCGAGGACGAGGCGGAGGGAAGCAATGCCCGGCGCCGGCGGTAAGATATCTTCATCTCTTCGAGTCGAGTTGCCACAGATCTTGTTTCCTTTCACCCGATCTGGGCTTTGCCCCCTTGCGGTTATTCACCTCCTTGACTTTGTTTCAGGGGCACCGGGGTCGCCGGCGACTACGCCGCCAACTTCCGGAGGCAGGTTGCCCGGGCCGGCACTCACACTCCTCCTCCTGCTACTGCTCCCGCTCCTTCGGCGGATGTGGCGGAGGGAAGTAACCGTGGTGGCCGCCGTCTGCAGTAATGAAATAACCTCTCTACTTTGTCTGTGGTTTTTTCATATATAGCCGATCTTGATTGCACCTTGCTTGTAGGACGGCGAGGATCAGCACCGGCCGATGGCGCTTCCTGGCACCAGCCGCGGCGGCCGCCGCGCCTGCTCCCGGTCTGGCTCCGGTCCCTGCTCCTGCTCCGGCTCCTGCTCCTGCTCCGGCGCCGGCTCCGGCCTCTGACTCAGCCTCGTCGGGGTCTTCCTCCGGCAGCTCGTACCGCCCTATATGGGATAGGAACGACGAGGAGATCCCGGCGTACGCCCGCTACGACGCCGCCGAATACCGCCGCGAGAGGGACGAGGCGCGGGAGCTTCTTGGTGAAGAAACCAAGAAGCATGGGATCGCCTAACCGGAGTGGGAGGATCGGAGCGGCGGCTCTGCGAGGCCATCACCGGTATAGCTTTTCTTCAAATATTGCTCGATTCTCGTTCTTTCCGATTAGCTTGTTTACTTGATTCATCTGTCCTCTGTTTTTGCAGATCTCTCCAATGAGCTCAACCGCCTGAAGGTGGCGGCGACGAGGGTGGCCGATCAGGTGAACGCCAGGGGACCGACCGTGGCGGATCATCTGGAGGCGGTGCCTGATCAGATTGATCGGGCAGCCCTCCATGGTGTGCGCCTCGGCACTGCCCTTGGCCTGGCGGGGGTATCGTCCTGGACCAGGGACGAGTACACCGCCGTGCCGGTCGGCTTTCGGGACGGGCTCCCCCACGAGGTCGACGGCATCGAGGGTCTCCTGGCGGAGTACGACGACCACGCCGACGCCATGGCCAACGCTACCAACCCGGAGTCCGTCCTCAACAAGCTCTTCACCGAAGAAGAGGAGTAGCTTGTATTAGGGCTGGCGCGGGTTGTAATAAAAACTTTTTTAATGAAGAATGTTGGTCCTCCCCTGTTCTTGCTTATCTGTGATGATGTTCATCTGTCGCATTTGCTTCTTGCGAATTTTAATCCTTTAGCTAGAACTCGACTGCAACATTCTTCCCGAACGAAATTTTTCCCGAATGCATGACGTCACCTTAGTCGATTAGATCTCGGCACTATTCCATGACTTGATAGTTTGTAGCGTAGCTCTTCAATTCCCTTTATCTTCTCCCGATGAACCTACCAGCTGAGAGATAAAATCAAACTGTTCATTTACACTTAAAAAATTGGCTAAAGACGATACAACTGTATCGGCTATCTCTGTTCAAGACGATACACACGATATCGGCTATTTTTGCACTAGAGGTGATATAATAATATCGGCTATTTTTCCCAACTCTTATCCTGAAGGCGATTTTTACTCTATCGGCTATATCACATTCAAGTCACGGTCACGATTAAGATCCAACTTCAACACTTGGATAAAATCTTTTAAGGTATCCGCCATTGATAGCCCTTGTAAGCTCTTCTCCAAATAATGTTTTTAATATGTATGCGTTGCCGGTGCACAACTAACCACTCGAAAAGGTCCTTCCCAATTTGGAGACCACTTGCCGAATGTTTTGTCTTTGGTACCAATCGGCAATATTGTCTTCCAAACCAAGTCTCCTTCGCGAATTGCTTAACTTTGACCTTCTTGTTGTAATATTTGGCAACACGCATTTTATTCTTCTCAATATTTTCCAAGGCTTTGAGACGTATCAAATATAAATTTTCTAATTCATCCATCATCAAATTCTTATAATCCTTTTCTGTCAAGTCCCTTTGCAACTCAACTCTCCTTGATCCCGACTGCAATTCCCAAGGCATTACAGCATTATGTCCATAAACCAACTCATATGGAGATGCTTGTGTGGACCCTTGGCAAGCCATTCGGTAAGCCCATAATGCTTCATTAAGGACCAAGTGCCATCTCCTTGGCTTCTCATCGATCTTCTTTTGGATGATCTTGATCATGATCTTATTTGATGCCTCTGCTTGGCCATTAGCTTGTGCATAATAAGGGGAAGAATTATATAACCTTATTCCCATGCTTTCGGCAAAGTCACAAAACTCTGAAGAAGTGAACTGAGTCCCCGATCGGTTGTTATGGTCTCGGGGATCCCAAACTGTGAATTATATGCTCTTTGACAAAGTGACCATATTCTCGATGTAACTGTTTTCAAAGGAATAGCTTCAACCCACTTGGTAAAATAATCGGTAGCTAATAACACAAACTTGTGTCCTTTCTTTGGATGGAGGATTAATCATCCAATTAAATCTATGCCCCATCCTACGAACGGCCATGGTTTGATTATCGGGTTCGGAAGCGGATGCGGGTGCTCTCGAACATTACCAAATATCGACAATCTCGACACCCTTTGTAATATTCAAAGCAATTTTCCAACATAGTCGGCCAAAAGTACCCTGTCCTTCTGATTATCCACTTCATTCGGTAAGCCGACTGATGTGCACCACAAGCCCCTTCATGAACTTCAAACATGATCTTCTTAGCTTCATCTTGACTTAAACATTTGAGCAATACTCCATCTATAGACTTGTAGTACAACTGATCATCAAGAAGCACAAACTTGAGGGCCTTATACCTGATCTTTCGGGAAACTTTCTGAGACGGATCTTTCAGATAACTGATAATATCACTTTGAAAGTCCCTAGTTTGGTTTTGGCTAATTGATGAAACCTAGGACTAACCTTGTTTATCTAAAGTGGTTGATTTAGAGAAAGGTTGTCCACATGATGAGCTTATTGCATATGAAGCATGACACATGTCATGTGATCAAAGATGAAGATCAAGACGATGCTTGGCTCCATGGACCGATGTTGAAGGTGAAGGGCTAGTCGAGGCTTCGGAGTGAAGGACCATGCGATGGTGAAGCTCGGGCAAGACTAGGCGCCGATGGACCGATGCACGGTGAAGGGCAAGTGAAGTCGAGGTCGATGGATCGAGACAGTCACATGATGGTGTGAAGTGTTCATATCATTTGGAGGAACAAAATGGGCTCAAGGCAAAGGTATAACCGATAGGGCCATTTTGTTTTGCACTCAAGACACCATAGAGGGTGTGAGTGGTTTAGGATCGATAGCCGCACTATTAAGAGGGAAGTCTTATCGGCTATTCGACGCATGGGTGCCACTAGGTGAATTAATGAAGTGCATTGCATGTAGGACCTAGTGAGCTAACCTAACCTTTGGGAAATGGTTGTGAAAAGCTAACACACAAGCACATGGAGATGTACACTTGGTGGTGTTGGCACATTTACAAAGGTGGCATTTGGGCGCGCTGTGGTTTGCAGGGTAGAGATGGGTTTGGGTCCCTCTCTTCCTCCCGCCGAGCCTGTGAGGCGGGATTCGGCGCTTTTGGGAAAAATGGATGCATATTTTCTATTCCGCCGGATGCAAAATTTGGTTGAAATCATGCTATCTCTGTTGATCAAGTTGGTATACTTGTTGGATAGCATGTTGGAGAAGTTGGTGTCACGACACGGCGACAAAACGATGAAGTCAGCACCTGGAAGAGGCGCCGGACGCGCCTTGGGCAGGTCCGGCGCATTGTGGCGTGGCGCGAGTGGTGGCTCGCGAAGATGTTCGTCGGACGCGGCGGACGCGACGCGGCGGACTCGGCTTGTTTATCTTGGCTTTGGGTCCGGCGCTCGGTGGAAGACGGCGCGTTGCTGGTGGCTCGGCTCAAGGCGGCGGATGCGCGGGTGCCGCGTCCGGCGCACGCCGGACTCAGAACAGAAAGTTCCAGAGCTCGGCGTTGCGAGCGGACGCGGGCGCCGGACGCAGCGCCGGACGCCCACGTGGCGACGCGCGGTTGGCCGCGGCGCCAACGGTCGGCTCGGGCCGCGCGCGAGGAAGAAGCGCCGGACGCGTCCGGCGGTTTGCGGCAGACGCGTCCGGCGCGTACTGCTCGGCCTCCCGAGGGGGTAACGGTCACATTTGTTTGAGGGGTTATAAATAGAAGGTGGCCGGCCCTTGGGGAGGTCTCTTGGCCATTTCTCATCCCTTGTGCATTCTTTGAGCTAAGAGACTCTCTCCCACTCTTCTCCCTTGCTTGGTTGTTCATCCTAAGAGAGATTGAGTGAATCACCTAGTGCATTGCATTGCTTGAGGGCATCTAGTGGCACTTGTGGGTGGTTTCGCCGGTGGATTTCTTGTTACTCTTGGAGAGTACCGCTCCTAGCCGGCTTGGAGATTGTTGGAGGCGTTGGCAAGAGAAGGTGATTATTCTTGGCCACCTCCGGTTGCTTGTGAGAGGTTTGAGCTCACCTCGTGGGGATCACGAAGAGCATCCTAGTGGATTGCGCGTGTCGTTGAGTACCTCGCTTGAGAGTGGTGTCTTGCGGTGCCTTGCGGGGCGAGCCTTGAGGGGCTAGTGACTTGAGGGTCACACCGAGGAACCATCTAGGTGTTGGTCGACACAACCGGTGACGTAGCTTGGCGGTGCCCAAGTGAACACCGGGTGAACAAAAACAATTGTGTTCATCCTTGTCTCCCGGTGATTGGTTGTCATCGATTGTGTGTTGCCGATTATGATCGATTGCTCATTCTCTTGGTGATTGGCAACCTCGACTCGACGCGTCGGTATAACAAGTCTCATCCTCTCTTGTATTACTTTGATTACATTCTTGCAAAGTAGAATTGCTTGCGTGGTCGGTCGGGAACCACATCTTGTGTAGACTAAATCCCGTGGGTAGAATTGCTTGTGTGGTCGGTCGGGAACCACTTCTTGTGTAGACTAAATCCCGTGGGTAGAACTCTTGATCACTAGTGGTAGCTTTTGTGTGTACTAGTGATCACCTACTAGAATTGCTTGGATAGGAGGCTTGCAACATCTAGTAGGCTAAGCATAACTTGCTTTCCGCCGTTTGTGTATCTAACGAAGTTTGCTTAGTGAGTTTGTAGAAATTTTTATAGGCTATTCACCCCCCCTCTAGCCATCTAGGACCATACACACTTCTCCAATCATTATCTACTTGATCAGTATTGAAAGCACCCTCTTCAATAGCAAAAACCTCCTGATTTTCACGATATCCAGAGGCTGTTTGAGCTAACTTATTTGCTTCTCCATTGTGCTCTCTGGGTATATGATGCAAAGTAACCACTGAAAAACTTCTTAGAAGCTCCCGACATTGTTCATGGTACCCTTGCAGTACATCGTTTTTGCATTCATATTGTCTGTTAATTGATTAATCACCAATTCGAAATCACCAAATATCTCGACAAAGAAACGCTCTCATCTCTATTAACAAATTTAAGCCCTCTAAGCAAAGCTTCATACTCGCTTGATTATTAGTGATAGGATATTCAATTGAAAAAGCAAACTCAAATGTCTTTCCACGTGGGGATATCAAAAGAATACCCGCACCACCGCCTTTGTCACATGATGATCCATCAAAAAATAATGCCCATGGGGCAATGTTAACCATATCAACAGATAAATCACGATGCTGATTAATAAAATCGGCAATTATCTGTCCTTTCACTGCTTTTGCCGACTCATACCTCAGATTAAACTCTGACAGTGCTAACACCCATTTGCCGATCCTTCCATTTAAAATCGGCATTGACAACATGTGCTTAATTACGTCAAAATTAGATACCACCATACATTCGGCATTTAACAAATAGTGCCGAAACTTGGTGCATGAGTAATAAACACACAAACAGAGTTTCTCTATAGCCGAATACCTTGTTTCAGGATCTAGCAGTTTTCGGCTAAGGTAAGCTATTACCCTTTCTTTTCCATCAAACTCTTGCATAAGGGCCGATCCTATTGTTAGGCTATCGGCCGCCACATACACTTGAAAGGCTTCTCAAGTTGTGGAGGTACCAATGCGGTGGTGCCTTCATATATTGCTTGATCTCATCAAAAGCCTTTTCTTTGTATGTCACCCCAAACAAATTTCGATCCTTCTTGAGCTTCAACAATGGAGAGAAAGGTAGTACTCTCTCTGACAAATTGGATATGAACCTTCTCACGAAATTGATCTTGCCCAGCAATGACTACAACTCTGTGAGGTTAGTTGGGGGCACAATCTTGTCTATTGCTTCCATACTCTTCTTCCCAACTTCTATTCCTCCTTTGTGGATCAAAAACCCCAAGAACTCACCAGCCGAGACTCCAAAGGTACATTTATTTGGATTCATTTTCAAACCATGTCTTCTTGTGCACTCCAAAGTCTTTCTCAAATCGGCTAAATGTCCTTCATGATTTCTGGATTTGACCACCACATCATCAATGTAGATTTCTACAATCTTGCCGATCAACTCATGAAAAATATAATTCATGGCTCTCTGATAAGTTGCACCAGCATTTTTAATCCAAATGTCATAACTATCCACTCAAATAGGCCAATATGACCAGGACATCGAATGCGCTTTTTGCAACGTCTTCAACTTGCCATAAAAATTTGATTATAGCCGGCATTGCCATCCATAAAGCGATAACTTCATAACCTGTTCTTCTTTGCATCCACCAAAATCAGCAAGAACGGCATTGGGTAACCGTCCATAGGAGTAGCCTTGTTGAGATCTCGAAGTCTATGCATACTCTCATCTTTCCATTCTTTTTGTAGACAGGTACTATGTTTGAAATCCACTCTGCATACCTGCATGGCCGAATAAAGTTTGCTTCAATTAATCTTTCAACTTCTTTCTTTACATCGGCCAATACCTCCTCTTTATAAATCTTTCGTGGAGGTTGTTTGAAAGGACGAAAACCAGGCTAATGGGTAGTTTATGCTCAACAATCGATCGATCTAACCACAGGCATCTCGTATAATCCCAAGCAAAACAATCTTTGAACTCTTTCGGAACTCTACAAGCTTCACTTTGTATTCGGGTCTAAATTTGCACTTGATGTACATCGGCCTTGGCTTTGTCTTTGTCACCAACATCAATTTCTTCTAACTTATCGGCCGACATGAAACCACGACCCGGTTGCCCTTATTGCCATCGATCGGATTGCCCATTAAAAATTCTTTGTCGAGCCGATTTGCTGGATCGGCTGTTGATCCCCGTTGAACACATTGACGGGACCTTCTTTCCACTTGTTTACCCGAAAGGCAGTCTAGTCCATCATACTCCCAGTAAGCAGGCTCTAAAGCAGCAAACATTACCGAATCATCAGCTTGAACCACCTCAACATCGTCTCCAATCCACTGAATGAGAATCTGATGCATGGTTGAAGGTATGCGGCAATTGGCATGGATCCAATCTCTCCCTAGAAGCATGCTATATGCCCCCTTGCCATCAATAACAAAGAAAGTTGTGATCAAAGTCTTGGACCCAACCATTAGTTCCACATGCACAGCTCCACGAGTGTCAGAAGCATTGCCAGCAAAATCTCTGAGAATCATGTCAGTTTGCAACAGATCTTCACTTGTCATCCCAAGCTTTCTGAAAGTTGTATAGGGCATAATGTTGATAGCAGCCCCTCCATCAACAAGCATCTTGGTCAAAGGTTTGCCATTGACATATCCCTTCAAATATAATGGCTTCAAGTGACGATTTTTAACTGGTTTGTCAAAGACTGCTTGCCGAGTCAACACAAGTTGAGCCATCAGATCTCGGCATTCAGTTTCATCAAAATCAGAATACACTTCATCCTGAACATCTTGATCTTCAGGTGCCCTAAACTCCAAAGGGATGAAAAACACCATGTTAGTATCAGCCGAAGGACCCTGTCCATCATCTTTTTTCTTAGGACACCATACTGGCTTCTTTTCGGCTAATTCTTGCTTCAGCTCTTGGTTCCTCAATCGCTGAACTCTTCTCTTCTGGCTTTTCCTCAAACCAGGAGGGCACCACTGACCTCTTTGCCATCTATATGAGTTATCTTCTGCATTGCGAGCACTGTTATAAGCCCAAGCTTGATCTGCAAATCGTTTCCTATGGTGTCCATCAAAATTATTTATTTTTAGGTGCCGATCTTCTCTGGAACTCTCATTCCAAGTCTATCATGGACGGGACGGCGGTTGACTCGAGATTGCCTGTACTCGAATATTGATCACCGCATTCGGGGCAATTGTTCCTAGCGAGCAACTTCAAGCCTTCATTCCAACGTGTAATGCCGAAGAAATAACAGTTCCAATGAGACTCGCTTTGCTCTCTCCGGTACTCTTCTTGTTCTCTTTGGCGCACTTCTGCTTCATATCTCCGACGTTCTGCCATGAACCTGCGCTCCTCTTCAATGAACTGTTGCTCCTCATCATACTTTAGCCTCTTCTCTCTTTGCCACTTATTCAACAAGTGTTGTGCTTTGTAACTCGCGCTTCGGTTCGGTGTGCATTCGGCAATTCTTCCGGGCCGCTTCAAGTCCGGCCCTTTTACGTTCGGCTATTTTTGAACCGAACTCTGCACTTCCTCTTTGGAAACTTGCGATTAGGGTCAACGGCACCACTCGCCTTGGCTCTCTCAGAGGTTAGAACTTTCACCTTTCCTTTTTCTTTGGATTCACTAGCATCAACCATGCCTATAGAAAAAGAAATCACGTTCGTGGGAAACGGCTGATTATCTATTTTCATCTTGTCGTCGAACCTCAAGTGTCCATCTTGAATAGCTTTCTGAATCTTCACTCTGAACACTCGGCAGTCATTGATATGATGAGAGCTAGTATCATGAAACCCACAATACTTCTTATCCTTCACTCCTTCTGGGCGCAACATGGGATGTCCTTCTGGCAGCTTAATGCGTCCTTCCTTAATCAGATACTGAGGAAAAGCCTATCTCGCTTTGCGACATCAAAATCATAGGATCCTTTCGTCGCTTCACCCATCGCTAACCAAAGTAGGCTCTTTTGTCCAATTTAGTTCTAATGCCTACTTCATCCTCATCTTCATATTCGGATGCCTCTTCCAAAAATCCTTGATACATATCAATAGTAGCACTGTTCTTTTGAAAGCGAGCATCTCTTCTGAATCCCTGGGCTTGGTTACTCATTGCTGTCAATCTCTGTGCAAGCTGCCCCAGGTCTTCAAACTCCATGCCGAACAGCTTATCTTTGATGTGTGGCAACATGCCTGCAATGATTAATTGTGGGAGCTGATCATCGGGTATGTTCAGAGAATAGCACATGTTCTTGGCTTCTCTGAATCTTCGAAGATACTCCATTGGTGTTTTGGTAGTCTTCATCCTCATAGCCCACAGATCAACCATCTTCTTCTCATTGGTTCCTGTATAAAAGTATGCATGGAACTTTTGTTCCAATTCTTCCCATGTTCTAATGGAATTGGCCGGCTGTGGTGCAAACCATGTGAAAGCCGGCCCTGTCAGAGACATAGGAAAATATCTGATTCTCCAAGCTTCGTCACTAGCAGCTTCTCCAAGTTGCATCAAGTACCGCTAATGTGCTCAATGGTACTAGTGTCATCTTGACCAGAGAATTTAGTCAAATCGTCGGTGGCTTTACTCTTGGTGGAAGAGCTACTCTATTGTACCATTCTCGGAAAAGGAGATTTGTATGCATATGTCTGATTTTTTGGTTTAAGGCCGAACTGATTCTCGAGATCATATCGGCCATTCCGCTTAGGAGAACATCATTGGCATCCCAGTGCCCCCGCCTTCCTTCGAAGGTACTCCTGACGCACTCATATACCCTGGATTCGGCAAAGCATTAAGGGCACTTTGTAATGTCCGGTAAACTCATTGTACCCATCTCCATAGATACTCTTCTCGCAACCTTTGTTTGCCACTGGGGGAAATCTTGTAGCGGATGCGGGTATATCTTTGTTGCACCAAAAGCCACTTGACCATGAGTTTGCTGCTCGGTTCAGGAGGCTTCTCTTTTTCATCATGAACAGCTCCATCCTTGCTTGTACCGATCATTTCTCCTCCTACAGTTGGCTTCCCTGAAGATTGCTGGGTGTTAAAGAACACTGGTCCACCAAGCTCACCAAATTTCTCTTCAAAGCGCTTATCCACTGATGGACCGAAGGTGTCAATCATGATTTTGCGGAAGGTGCCCAGAAAAGCTGTGTTGTGGTTCAACATGGTGTCTCCCACAGCTTTGTAGATGACTCCAACTACCCTCTGCATCTCCTCTTCGTCAGTAATATCGGACTGACCAGCGAGAAGAACTCGTGGCAGTGATTGCTTGACGATCACTTTGCCACTCTTGTTTTTGGAGAAAGACATCAGACACTTCTGCTGATACTGTTCTATTGCTTGCTCCACTATCTGGCGTTGCTCTGGCTGCAGTTCGTCCATGGTCACGTTCAGAACGTGATTGTTGTCAATCTCCGATCCCATCTTAGACTGAAAAGTGGTCCCACTGGGCGTGCCAAAAAGTGTGTTGACACAAAAAGCGCACTGTGCCTCACACACAGCAAGCCGGAAAGCCTAGCTTCAATCGGGTGCCCGGGCGTCAGAATCCGGAAGCGTGCCAGTCGATTTGACCTGAAAGTCGACAAGGGATAAAACGGTAAGATCAAAACTGGAACGTGTCGGGTGAGACCAGACAGTTCCATATTTATGGCCCTGAAGCCACTTACGATGACATATAGCTATAGAAGCTATCTGCCAACAAGTTTGCAATTCATTCGGCTAATGTAACATAAATGATGTGAATAGAACTGAACTGCCGAATACACGTGTATGAAGACATGTTTGAACAAGATTAAATCATTTAAAGCATATCAAACTATATCTCAGGTTTAAAGCATCATCAAGCACTTAATAATAAAAGATAAGTAACTTATAAATATGAATCTGCTAAGATAACACATGCATAGGCCAATCCAACTAGTCTGCCGCACGTCTAGCCTTCATAAACCCGTCGAGCATAAACCGAAGCAAGCTAATCCACCGCATGATACCACTCACTATGAATTTACACCACTCCTTACTACTAGATCAATCCACCGCATGATACAATCTAACAATAAAGAGCTAAAAGCACGTAATTGCCTAACAATAAATACTCGTTACATGTGTAAGCATAACCGTATCGGTAAGATTGCCGAATCGGGGTCCATGAAGAAGGAACAAACAAACTATCACGACCTAGAGCAAAGCAAAGCCTACATCTGCCGCACGATATCCAGCTTTAACTAAGATCTAAACGCTCTAACTTACTTGAACCCGCAACATGTGACAATCTTGATTGATCTAATTCGGCTGTATGGACTCGATCTATTCTATATTGAATAAACAAGAAGGGATGATCAAGAGCCGAAAAGAGTATCAATCTAGATTGGGCAAAGAGCGTTGCAAATAAATAAACATTAAGATAAAGCATGCAACACGTGGTAACTTAATGAATCTATTAGATCTTGCCAAATCTAAAAGAGCCGATAACTATCTCGCTTATACTAAGCTATCAAGCGGACGCCTGCCGCACGGCCATCTAGTCGAGATAAGCAAAGCACAAGCAAAGACTTCCTGTTGTCAAGCAGACGCCTGCCGCACGGCCATCCCGTCGAGACGAACAAGACTATGCATCACATCTAAATCCACCGCATGATACTAGACATGATAACAAGGTTGCCGGGACTTACGGAGGTCGACGGATCGATTGGCCCTCTCGAAGAACTCGACGACACGACTAAAAGGACTCGAAGGGTGGCACGTAGCCGCTTGTATTGAATTGGTTGTGAACCCTTATTACAATGGTCGAGGGTTTATATTTATACCCCGACGAACATGAGTCCTAAGCGACCACGAACTATTTAACAGAATTGGAAAGATACAAAATTGCTAACCCTAACCATAATCGGAGTCCTTGACTTTTATGACTCCTTCCCTTTTCGGCCAGCCTCTTCTTTCCTTTTTTCATTTCTAAACGGAGCCATCTCAGCCGACCGCTTTTTCATTTGCCGAATCATATGGAAATTTAGCCGACCGCACACGCACTTGCCGAATCGCTTTCTCTGTCGCCTGCAGGCCCACCTGTCATATCCCTGACCAAATTCTGGTGTCAACACAAATTCTTTACAGGGATTCACTTCGACGAGAACTACGCTAAAAAGAGAAGAGGCCATTAGCGTTGCGAATGGCGTAGAGGCTGCAGTGGAGGCAATAGGAGATGTAGCATTAGATTTACCTAATGGCTATAGTCTTATTTTGAGAGATGTTTTTTATGTTCCTACACTACAGCGTAATTTGATAAGTGTAATAAAGTTGGATGATTCAGGTTTTACCTATAATTTTGGACATGGCAAATGTGTCATTTGGTTTAATGATATTTGTGTTGGTCTTGCTTTCCGACAAGACGAATTATATATGTTATCGCTATGTGAAAGTGTGAATTCCATATGTAATGTGAATGATAGTGTTTCCTCGTCTACAAATGAGAAAAGAAAAAGAAAGCGAACTACAAACGCAACGGCGAAATTATGGCACCGTCGTTTAGGCCATATTTCGAGGGGAGAATAGAAAGACTAGTAAAGAATGAAATTCTTCCTCCTTTGGAGTTCGCGAATTAGAGCAATGCATCGATTGCATAAAAGGAAAATATGTAAAGCAAATTAAAAAGAATGTCAAACGAAGCACAGGAATATTAGAGATCATTCACACTGACATTTGTGGTCCTTTTCCTGTAAAGAGTGTGGATGGCTATGATTCGTTCATTACATTCACAGATGATTACTCCCGGTTTGGCTATATTTATCCAATTAAAGGAAGAGATGAAGCATTGGATAAATTTAAAATATTTAAGGCTGAAGTGGAAAATCAGCATAGCTTAAAGATTAAGTTAGTCCGGTCCGACCGTGGGGGGAGTACTATGGTCGGCATACCCCATATGGTCAAGTTCTGGACCTTTCGCAAGGTTCCTACGGGAAAATGGTATAGTTGCCCAAAGATATTCCATGCCGGGTGAACCTCGGCAAAATCGAGTAGCCGAAAGGCGTAACCGTACCACGATGGATATGGTGCGTAGTATGATGAGTTACTCTGGTTTACCATTGAGCTTATGGATAGAGGCATTAAAAACCTCCATTCATATTCTCAATAGAGTGCCAAGTAAATCGGTGCCCAAAACACCGTATGAATTATGGACAGGAAGGGTACCTTCACTAGATCACTTGCGTGTGTGGGGGTGTCCTGCTGAGGCTAAAGTGTTTAACCCAAATATTGGGAAACTTGATCCCAAAACAGTGAGTTGCCATTTTATTGGCTATCCTGAAAGGTCAAAAGGTTATTGTTTCTACTGTCCCGATAGACTCACAAAGTTTGTGGAAACGAGACACGCTATTTTTCTAGAGGATGAAATGATGAGGGGGAGTATGGCTGCTCGAAAAATTGATCTTGAAGAGAAGCGGGTGTGTGCACCCAATCCTGTGATTCAGGAGCCATTTTTCGAGCTACCTATTGTTCCTGCACCAATAGTGCAAGACACTGTGGAGCAAGAACCTGTCGTTGTTCCTCCTGTGGTAACAACAGAGAAAAATGAGGAACCTGTTCATCAGGAACCCATTGAAAATGTTGCCACAAATGAGGGGGAGCAATCTCAGCCTCCAACAGTAGATGTGCCAAATGTAGAGGCCCCTAGAAGGTCTCAAAGAGAAAGAAGGCCAGCTATCTCCAGTGATATATATGAATTAAATAATATCACTGAAGAGTATCAAATGGAGGGTGATCCCACCTCATTTGAACAAGCCATGAGAAGCGATCATTCATCCAAGTGGTTTGAAGCCATGGAAGATGAAATGAGATCGATGAGTGCCAACGATGTTTGGGACTTGGAAGAAATTCCCAAAGGAGCCAAAACAGTAGGCTATAAATGGGTCTATAAAATAAAATATGACTCCCAAGGGAAAATAGAGAGATTTAAAGCGCGACTTGTGGCTAAAGGTTTCACACAAAGAGAGGGAATTGACTACACTGAGACCTTTTCTCCAGTCTCATGCAAAGATTCTCTCAGAATAATAATGGCATTGGTGGCACACTATGATTTAGAGTTGCATCAGATGGATGTGAAGACGACATTCCTAAATAGGGATTTGGAGGAAAATGTCTACATGGCACAACCGAAAGGTTTTGTCGTGGAAGGCAAAGAAAAGATGGGATGTCGCCTAAAGAAATCGATTTATGGATTAAAGCAAGCTTCAAGGCGGTGGAACTTGAAGTTTGATAAAACTATAAAGAATTTTGGGTTTAAAGCAAATGTCGAGGACAATTGTGTCTATACAAAGTTTAAGAATGGGAAATACATTTTCCTAGTCCCGTATGTAGACGATATTTTACTTGCAAGTAATGATATGAGTCTACTACAGGAAACGAAAAGATTTTTGTCCTCAAAGTTTGAGATGAAAGATCTTGGTGAAGCTTCTTATGTTTTGGGCATAGAAATTCACCGAGATAGAAGAAATGGGGTATTAGGACTGTCTCAAAAGGCATACATTGAAAGAGTCTTGGAGAAATTCCGATGCATAAATGTAGTCCTTCACCCGCACCTATAGTCAAGGGCGATAAGTATGGGGATTTTCGTGTCCCAAGAATGAGTATGAGCTCAACCAAATGAAAAGTGTGCCATATGCTTCAGCTGTTGGACACTTACAAGGTATGCTCAAGTATGTACACGCCCGACTTGGCTTATGTAACCGGGTTGCTTGGCGATTTCAAAGTAATCCAGGTGTTGAACATTGGAAATTGGTAAAGAAAGTTTTGCGATATTTACAAGGTACAAAAGACCCGATGCTAACGTACGAGAAGATCCGACTCCCTAAAGATCTTAGGATACTCGAGTTCGATTATGCGGGAGATGATAGAAAGTCCACATCTGGATATGTGTTCACTCTCGCCGAAGGAGCTATATCATGGAAAAACTCAAAACAAACAGAGTTACTACAAACTCCACTATGTATGCTGAGTTTGTAGCATGCTATGAGGCATCGGGGCGGTGAATTGGCTAAAGAAATTCATACCCGGTTTAAAAGTGGTCGATGACATCAATGGACCAATGACTCTATCTTTGTGATAATAATCCGGCTATAGAGTATGCTAACAACAATAGGTCAAGTGGTGCTGCCAAACACATTGACATAAAGTACTATGTTGTGAAAGAGAAAATCCAGGATCGTGTTATAAATCTTGAGCACATAAGCACTGAAAAGATGCTCGCGGATCCGCTTACAAAAGGCTTACCACCCAAAGTGTTCATTGAACACGTAGCCGGCATGGGTTTAAGGAGAAGCCTATGATTCCTGGATAATAATAAGGGCCCAAAGATAAAGTATTTATTTATTTTAAACCAGAGATGTGTATTGTAGCTGTGAAATCCAACGGCAATAGACCGTGACGATGAAACATGTTCTATGCACAAATCTGAGATGGAATAAGTAAAATAAAAAGGTTAAAGTGAAAAGAGTAAAGTTAAAGATAAAGTTAAAGATGAGATCAAGGGGGAGAATGTTAGGATGATCTCAATCCCGAGTTGGGCCCAACGGCCCAACTCGGGCACCTTTGACCCTTGCGCCCTGATCGGGGGCGCCCAGCGCATCTATTGGCTGGAGGGCCCCTGTCACACTGCGCTATATAAAGAGGTGGGCGCCGGCGGCTCTCAGTACGAGGTTCACCGGGAGCCGTCACACCCACCGACAAAACCCTAATCCGATCTAGTGAGGGGCGCAGCCAGTGACGGGAAGCACCTCCGCGCCGCCGCCACTGCACTGCGCCGAACACCTTCTTCCCCGACGTCGCCCCTCCCCTCTCCCTCGACACGATGGCCGAGGGCAGCAGCGCCGCCGCCGGATCCTCTTCCTCCACTCCAGTCAAGCCCTCTGGTAAACTCTTCCCACTCTCTCTTCCTCTCTCTCTCACTGCAAACGATTCCCAGAGTTTGTACCCATCTAGATGTCACTGCTAGGTGATCCTATGAACTAACAGTATTGACGCTCGTGAATTAGACCTGCGCCTCTGTGTGTGTGTGTGTGTGTTTTTTTTCCTATTTCTATCTAATGAAGCCACTTCGTTTAGCGCGTCGTGCAGTGTGTGATGCACTCACTCAGGAGCTAGCCACACATAAGAGCAAGTATTATAAGTTGGCGACGAGCGGGCGAAATCCGATCTGACGGAGAGAGAAACAAGGAGAGAGAAGGGAACGAGCGACTCCTAAGACATCAGCAAAAAAGAAGAGACAAGGGAACGAGCGACTCCTAAAACATCAGCAAAAAGCGGGCGAAATACACAGCGGCTAAATATAGGTGCGGTCCCCACCACTGCATGGCAACTCGCATGATGTGGAGCCTCTTGCAGTCGGCGAGCCGACGTATCTATTATTCTTGCTCTAATAACAATAATAATGGATAGGGACCATAGTTTTTCTTCTTTAAAAAAATATAGAGAGAGTTTTAGGACCAAAACCTTGTCTTTCAATTCGATTGGACAAACTATAAGGTTAATCATAATTTTTTTTCTTAATTTCCTGCTTTAATTTGTTCCTGGTTGCCGCTAGGTCCGTCGAGTCACTACCAAAACAATGAAATTCTCCTAGTATTAAGTAGTAATAAAACACTACCACTAGTCTTAGCACATATGGGAATCTCACTATGATGCATTTAGTAAGGAAAGTTTATACTAAATTTTAAATAAAAGACACTAGGAAAAGGCCACCTCACTAGGAGAATTGGGAAAATTTAGTTGTTAGTAGTAGTCCTTTCTTGTGCTTCTCTGTTCTTGATCAAATGCGTGCTCCTAAACACGTTTGTGTCAGAAAAATAATAACCATGAGTTCATGAACGGTGCTATATATGTTTAGATTTTTTTGAACAATTTAACATCACAATATATGTTCAGTCGATCATATATATGTAGACAATGGAAAGAACGGATTGCTAAAGCTAATCCCTCCGTCCTAAAATAAGTGATATTTTGGATTTTCGTGTCACAAGTTTGACTCGATTTGTATAAAATACGTGTTATTTTTATCTCCAAATAAATTTGTTAAAGAAACTAGACTTAATGATCTTTCCGATAATACTAATTACTTAGCATATATTTGTATATTTTAATATATAATTAATTAAAGTTATTTCTCAAGAAGCAAGAATGACACTTATTTTTGAGACGGAGTAAGTAGCTAAGAATAACGTACAAAATGTCAGGTGTCCTTTTCAACCCCTAGAGGAGATAATGCCCAGGGCCTTTACAAATTTTTTAATAAAAAAGAAATGCTTCTAGTTTGGGTGTGTCAAGATTGGCTTGGCCCCCAGCAGCTCCATTTCTTAGTACCGAAGCTATGCAATGCATGGTTAGAAGCTGCGTATAGGCCTCTTGCCTCTTGGCATCATTACCCGAGCTTCATCTAAAGCGCCTTTCCCTTTTCAAGTGCTGGATGTGGATGGCGATGCTCAATGTCTCTATGAATCCCCACAGAATCATGGCATGCTAGTAGGAAACGACGGCCCTGCATGTAGGCTTGTACACTTTTCTTTGGGCTAGGCGGCTAGCTTCGACCTTTGGACACGTTGGGTCAAGGGCCTCCTCTTCTGCAGACGTGTTGCATGCAGATAGGAGCAGTGCATAATTGCATATGCATCCGAGTGAGAATGGTCGTGTGCGAAAACCGCCACATGAAGGCTGAAGCTAATAAGGGCAGTCCCAATGGTAGAAACTACGCACGACGTCCAAGAGAGCCACGTCAGCAGTAGAAACTAACTCACACAGTGCAGAGGTTTCTTGGCGTAATAAATATTCCACTTTTTTCTCACTCCTCCTTCCTCCGATACTCTCTGCACTCTGCTTTCGTCCCAACTTCACACCAACGCGGTGCAACATGGCGGCGACCTGCGAGCCTGGTGCGGTGGCAAACGAACGCGGGGCAACATCCGGCTAGCGCAGCACGCGAGAGCACGCGGTGCAGCTTTCTGCGAGCACGGTGCGGTGTCCGGCGAGCGTGGTGCACGCGCGAGGCGGCGCCGAGCGAGTGCGCTGCGGCGTCCGGCAAGCGTGGCCCGTGAGCGCGTGGTGCTTGGGCGTATCGCTTTCTCTCTCCCAACTCCATCGTCTCCCTGACCACCATGTGCAGCAAGCTGCACACGTCGGTATATGGGATTTGAGAGAATCCTAGCCACCAGGTAGACGTAGACCAAGCTGCATGCGTACAAGAGATTTGAGAGGGAGAGCCAAGCAGAAGCCACGAGGGAGTTGGAGGCGGCCCGTTGTTCGTGCAGGAGTAACAGCTTCGGCTCCTGGATGTCGTTGTCGCCGGTCAGATCCCCACGCATGGCCCCGACATCAACAGAGGCGAGAAGTCCTGGTTGTGTGCTCGTCATGGATGCGTGCTTGCGTTCGTCGTGGGCTGAGGCGCGGCCAAGCGCATGCGGGCCTGATAGATTGAAACGAGTGGCGGCGCGGCCAGAGCGGAGACGTGGGGTGCGCGACGACGACGCGACCCGGTCACCCGGCCGAACGGCGAGCAAGGCCTTCTGTCTCATGACTCTCATGGCGATCCCCAAGCTATAGGAACTGGTAGTTTCTTCCCAATGGCAAAAGTTGCGATTTCTTCCGCCTCGTTTCAAGAGTAGACTTGGTTTCTTCATGTAGAAATGGTTTCTACATTTTTTTTTCTCTTTCCTCATTTATTAATCTGTCATATCAGCATTTTTGCTTAGGGCAGTCCCAATGGCAATTAATAAGTAGTTTCTATCTTCATTAAATGAGTTGCCACGTAAGCAAAAATGCTGATATGGCAGATTAATAAATGAGGAAAGAGAAAAAAAAGTAGAAACCGTTTCTACATGAAGAAACCAAGTCTACTCTTGAAACGAGGCGGAAGAAATCGCAACTTTTGCCATTGGGAAGAAACTACCAGTTCCTATAGCTTGGGGATCGCCATGAGAGTCATGAGACAGAAGGCCTTGCTCGCCGTTCGGCCGGGTGACCGGGTCGCGTCGTCGTCGCGCACCCCACGTCTCCGCTCTGGCCGCGGCGCGGCGTTCGCATCCGCTCTGGCCGCGCCGCCACTCGTTTCAATCTATCAGGCCCGCATGCGCTTGGCCGCGCCTCAGCCCACGACGAACGCAAGCACGCATCCATGACGAGCACACAACCAGGACTTCTCGCCTCTGTTGATGTCGGGGCCATGCGTGGGGATCTGACCGGCGACAACGACATCCAGGAGCCGAAGCTGTTACTCCTGCACGAACAACGGGCCGCCTCCAACTCCCTCGTGGCTTCTGCTTGGCCCTCCCTCTCAAATCTCTTGTACGCATGCAGCTTGGTCTACGTCTACCTGGTGGCTAGGACTCTCTCAAATCCCATATACCGACGTGTGCAGCTTGCTGCACATGGTGGTCAGGGAGACGATGGAGTTGGGAGAGAGAAAGCGATACGCCCAAGCACCACGCGCTCACGGGCCACGCTTGCCGGACGCCGCAGCGCACTCGCTCGGCGCCGCCTCGCGCGTGCACCACGCTCGCCGGACACCGCACCGTGCTCGCAGAAAGCTGCACCGCGTGCTCTCGCAAAGCGCTAGCCGGATGTTGCCCCGCGTTCGTTTGCCACCGCACCAGGCTCGCAGGTCGCCGCCATGTTGCACCGCGTTGGTGTGAAGTTGGGACGAAAGCAGAGTGCAGAGAGTATCGGAGGAAGGAGGAGTGAGAAAAAAGTGGAATATTTATTACGCCAAGAAACCTCTGCACTGTGTGAGTTAGTTTCTACTGCTGACGTGGCTCTCTTGGACGTCGTGCGTAGTTTCTACCATTGGGACTGCCCTTACGTGGCAACTCATTTAATGAAGATAGAAACTACTTATTAATTGCCATTGGGACTGCCCTAAGCCAAATTATGTCCACGAGGCTGCTATTTACATCACATTAGGACAGTGGACGCCCCATTATTAATAAAAAGGGCGAGATTAAGTTAACGAACACTGCTTTTATCAGCGTGTCATTTTACTACTTTTCCTGAGCGCGAGACTTTATACAGACGTAAACCAATGTTGGGTACGAAGATACTCGATCATCAAGCACAAACATTTGTTATGGAATAAGTTGTATTGCATAAAGATTAATTTTATGTCCGTCTAGAACTATTTATATGGGAGGGTATCTTCGACATTTCTACTGGGTTTCCTTCTTTACCTCTTGCTTTTAGTAATCACCCTTCAGCCCTGAGAAGGGCACTTTGGTCATTTCTATTAACTCCGCCCCCGAAGCAGCCATGGCAATGGCGAGCTTCTTTTGAGGGAGCGGGGTCTTCGTCAGTGGAGCCTTCACAACCAGTTATCTTCGTAAGATTTGTATATGGGCTTTGTTGTTCGATGAAGGTGATCATCAATCTTCACCCTCGTGCTCTAGCTATCTCTTGAATTCGAATCGCATCGTCAGTCTTGACAATTATTTTGGTGTCATCTTTGTAACCATCCTCTAAAGGTTCCATCGTTCATCACCTTGCGCCAGGGGCGGAGCTACGTAGTAGCTTGTGGGTGCCCAGGCACCCACGAAAATTTGAAACTCCACTATTAGAGACAAGTTTTCACCATGGTTGTAGACCAAATTTTCATACCTATAAGAGGAAGGCACCCCCCTCAAACTTGCTCTAGCTTCGCCCCTGCCTTGCGCCGAAGCCATCCTAAGAGCAAAAAGAATCGTTCACATCCGGGAGCCCCTCGTAAGTTCTTCCTATAAGTAAGTTATTGAAGTTTAGCTAGGAGGGTTGAATGTAGAAAACAAAGAGGTTAAGAGGAAATATGTTTCTAGATGCACCATGTTTATGAAATAAGAGTATTTTATCATAATTAGCGCATGTAAAAGTAAGACGCACAAGAAATAGGAGCGAAGTGTTAATCGTTCAAGAGTTTGTCAAAAGTTATGGTTATGGATGCATATATATATACTTTCATAATTGCAAAGGTCCGCCACCTTTTCATTTCCTCTACCTATTGGCGTGGATGAAACACGTAAACATTTTAGAGTTTGTTAGGGCCCACAAAGGGCCACCGGTGTGCAAGTGCAACCGTGGACCCAGTTTGTTTCTAGCACCTTCTTTCCTCAAGCACATTCCATTGCAGTAGTTGGGTGGAAATAAAGTGCAACACGCATGAATTTAGTCTTTGACCTTTACCTTACAAAAAAAAATGTCACACACAAACTAGTACTGACATCTCTATGCTTGCTTAAATTTGGTTACACTATTTAACACGCCGATTTGTTTAAATAAACAAAATAGCTAGATCTACAAAACTATCAATCTTATCATCAAGTTTTTAATTTGAGTTTGATTACACTATATATATGTACGTCAGAGACATATATAATTACATAACTCTTGGACAAAAAAATCAGCTAGTGCAATAAGCTTCCCCTCTTCGTCCTCGGAAGTGAAGAAAAAAAGATGGGATGAAAAAACGAAGACGATCAGTTGTTGTGCTTCCTCCTCAGCTCAGCGAGAACCCAACAGTCACCTTCTTCTTGGTCCGGGCGTCTCCTCCTCTGCGTTGCACTGGAGCGCGTCGAGTGCGTCGTCGTCTCTATGAGATTTCGCCGGCCACCGCAGCGGGAAGAGGTAGAGCGCCGTGGGCGTGAGCAGCGTGGCCCCGACCCGGCCGCAGAGGACCACCAAGAGGAGGCACAGCACCACGGCCGCCGCGCCGGCCGCCGGCGACGTCGTCCTCGTCGTGGACCCCTTCACGTGCCGCCGCCACGCCGGCTGCGCCGGAGATAGCGGCCCCGAGGCCGTCCGCGACAGCGAGCACGAGACGGCGGCGGCGGAGCGAGCGGGCGTGGAGGAGGGGGAGGAAGAGTACGAGTCGTATAAGGACGACGACGCGGATGAGCTCAGCCGCGACGCCGCCGCCGCCGTGAACGCGTCAAACACGGCGCCACGGTCCGAGTCGTCCATGTCCATCTCCATCCCCCGCTTCTTGGCCTCCTCGGCCGCCGGTGGCGACAACGACGGCCTCTTCTTCTTGTCCTGTTGCAGTTTTCCAGGAAACAAGCGCTTCCACCGGAACGACGGCAGCCTCCTCCGGCCGGCACGCTTGCCCTGGCGACGAGCCGCCGCCTGCTCCGCAGCAGCCGCTTCGTCGTCGACGGGCGCCGCGCCGCCGAAGCACACGAAGAGCTTCATGGTTAGGCGGCCCCGTGTCTTGGGACCGGATCGGAGTGATACTGATGCGGCGCTGCTGGTGCTGCGTGGTCTGTGGGGTGAAGTTTTATAGAGTCGTTTGGCTCGTCGGGTTGATTGGCTTTATTTGACTCGGCCGCGGCAAACCACCTGCACTGCGTTCGGAATTTGGATGGGTACCTGTTCGCTACGGGCTCGGCTCGGCTCGGGCATTGTGCTTGTGGACGCGCACTCTCGCTTTCGCTACTCGGTTTCCGGTACGGCTACTCGCCCCTGTCCGAGATTCTTACAACAGGGGGACGGGGACGCAGGTATTTTTTTTTCTTTCCAAAAAGCATATTGCATATATGTACAGCATCTGTCCAAGCTTTTAGACTTGCATGGGAGACCACTTCTTTTAAATTCAAAAGACGCGGCAGAGAGTATATGATTTGCGATTGCGAGAGAAATTAAAGAAAGGCGCCTTCAGCATCTAAACAAAGTTGTGGGAAGACTTGTGGTCAAAATTTAACATGCTAGGGACTGGGAGTACACATGAAGGATTCGAAAGGACCTTTTTTTAAAAAAGAAAAAAGAATACTAGAGGACTAGGACGAGAGGAGTGAACTAGCACGGTCGTTTCGTGTTTGACGGTTGCGACCGCGGGCAACGATTCGATTCGAAAGACCAAACAACACTAGTAGTTTTTATAGGTAGCTACTCGATCCTTGGCTTCCAAGTTTCCGCTTATGGCTTTTCTGTTTATTCTAGATTCGACCTCGGAAATTAAGACATCACTTTTGTTGCAAATGCTTTTAAGTTTTAATGGTGCACGTGGTAATGCTTCTCCAGCAACTTTCATAGATAGCTTCAACTCTTCTCCAACCAAATAGGTCGGGAGGCTCCAGCTCCATGTACGAATCTCCACGAATCACGCTGAGAGGAGATTTTTTTAGATCACACTTATATGTGTTTTTCATTATGCGGAAAGATTTTTCTTACAACGTCACACGCTGAAGGAGATGTAGGTGGGATGAGGAGGTAAACATTATGTCCTCCTTCTGCTTATATCCTCACATCGGCCTAACCGCCTAAGAAAAAATTGCCTTGGCAACATTAGCAATTAGGAGTAGAAGGCTAGGGCGTTATCGAGTTAGAGTGACAGTATCATTCAAGTGGACCATCGAATAGTTGGGCCCCAAGGCCAAGCCGTGGGAGTGAGTGCGAGATGGATGCACGAGGTTGCCGAGGCACTAGGATGGTTGGAGGAAGCCGCACCAGCATGGAGAGGCATCGTCTATAGATAAAGAGAGAAGACAACAGCGGAGGAAAAGAAAGAAAGAAAGGAAGAAAGAAAGAAAGAAATGATACATATAAGGGCATTATGGATATTTTTTGTCCATGGAACCACTTTACCAAACGTTTCTCCAAAACAGCTTTTAACTCAACTGATGAAGATCTTAGGAAGACGAATCCAAGAAAAAACTACACTTGTGAAACAGAGTTTATTAATGGAGGAACTATTTCACTGAACGTTTCACCAAAATGGCTTTTAACTCAACCGGTGAAGCTACAACAAATCAATGAAAAAACTACTCCACTTATGAAATAGAGTTTATTAACGGACATACTATTTCACTGAACGTTTCTCTCAAATAGCTTTTAGGTTAACCGGTGAAGCTACAACAAAATCCATGAAAAAACTACTCCACTTGTGAAACAGAGTTTATTAATGGAGGAACTATTTCACCGAACGTTTCACCAAACTATTTTAACTCAACCGGTGAAGCTACTTAGAAAAAAGAGTCCATGAAAAAACTACTCCACTTGTGAAACAGAGTTTACTAATGGGTCATAAATATACTTCCATTCTAAAAGGAACACACATTTCGTATATTCAGCAGTTAAACTTTTAATTTAACTTATATTTATAGAAAATAGGTTATCTAAATGAATTGGGAGTTGCTAAAATTCAGTCGCCTGGATTTTTAGAAAAAAACCAGGCGACATCCTGGACCGTTGGATCAAGATCCAACGTCCAGATCTGGCTTTGTGTGTGCGCTGATTCTGTCTCTGTACCGGGCCCGCAAGAGCTAAACGGGTGCAAACTCCGAAACCCGGTATGTGATGTATGTGTTATTTTGGACCGAGAATGAACCCACAACCCCACCAAGGTGGCTACCTACCAGGCCCGCCAAACGGGTGCATGAACCGGAACCCGTTAACTGAAATGTTGCTCATTTGGGCCAGAATTGAACTATCGGCCCAACTAACACACTGCTTAGTGACACAACAAGTGCAGAGAAAAACTGTACCACAAATCAAAACTAACAGAGTCCAATTTCTATTCTACTCTACATGCATCAGATCACTGACCAAACCTCCTTCTAAGACTGCACAAACACCATAGCAAGGCCTTCTCCTCTACATCTGCACTAGTTGATCTGTGATAGCCTTCCAACCTCCTTTGTATCTGAGTATACACTACAACTCTCTTTTCAGTCACACTTGGCACCTATTTGAGCCAGCTCTCTTTACCACTGCATGAACAAAAGGAATGAAATTTCAACACCATCAAATGAAAAATGGTAAAATTTTTTTGAAACTTATAGGTGACAAGAATGGATCTTGCACATGTTAAATACAATAATTGCGGTAACTCAAATATGCAATAGTCTACTAATAAATGTGCAATCTAGAAAAATACTAACCAGTACAATCCAAAGGAGTTGCAGTTTCAATTCAGCCAATGTGTTTCCTTTTGAATGGTAGGGAATTGTTTTTGGCTCTCAAACTTGCAAATCAACACAGGAAACAAATTTCACTTTCTTTTTAGACTAAACAAATAGAAAAATGGTTGTTACCTATCACATGATCACAACAAATACTTAAAATGGTCCCACATAGAAAATGTAGAATACAAACTAAGGAAAGTGTAGAGAAGGAAGCATAGACCAAAAACAAAAGATTCAAACATCCCCTAGCAGCATTACATCTACGCTAGCTGCAAGTGTAGAGTGACTTTTTTCTAAGGGGCAAGTGTAGAGAGACTAGGGATTAGAGACTTCATAAAACATGATATAGTGAAATTCCCTTCAATATTATCATACAGAAAACATTATAATAAACATGTGGATAGATTTTCCTTATTCAAACAAAGATAATGATGAAGAAAGCAGTGAAATACCCGGAGCACCTAGTAGATGAACTCACTATGTACCGCTAAAAGGGGACTGGATGAACTCACTATGTATTGCCAAAATTTGACCACGAGTGTTGTCTAGTGTCATCCCCTGATCTTATTAGGTGTTGCCCAATCTCTAGGTCACAAGATTCTTGGTTCATGAGATCCTGCAATGCAAAAGTTTGGGTTTCTATAATAATTTTACCACATGAGGAAAAGCAGCACAGGATACAACAACATTTTGACAATGAAAGAATGAGTCAAAATAGGGAAAATGCAGATTAAAGCATATGTGAATGTAAAACACAGAACATACTTCTCAGCCAAAAATCCCCGTGTTTGTCGGCATCAAGATTAGCAATAACAACTCCTTCATCTAACTTGAAAACAGAGGCCACCTTCTCATACATCTGAAATAATAAAGAATACGATTAGACATATCGAAACGATGAAGATCGCTAAGGGTGACTACAAGAGCAAAACCACAATAGAATGTGCCAGAAAACTCAAACACGAACCATGTACTAACCGGTGCAAGACTCTTGCAGTGACCACAACAAAGTAACATAACCTGCTGGGCAAGTGTCTTCACTTTGTACATCTCCGGGGACATCCACAAACACTTCTAGCATTTTGACAAAAAAATATTAGTTTTTTGTTGTAGTTAGAGAACTGGAGAATCTAATAAGAACAAGAAGCAATACCCATCAAGATGAGGTCGAGGCTTGAATGTAATAAAAAATTGTGTCCCATTGCTCTCTAGTCCAGAATTTGCCATGGACAGGACACTAGGCCGATTGTGCGGTAGTCTGAAATTTTCAACCGTAGAACACATGGTGGAATGAAAGAAAACTTCAGTAGAAGTAGAAGCTTAATAGGACAATCACCGATAGCTAACAAACAAAACTATACTACTTCTCTTTCACCTACGTGTTGGACAACCGACATCATTTGTGTAGGTTAATTCCGAACAACTAGACAACAAAGAAATCGAAATGAACAACTATACAAATCCCTGCCTTAGTTAATTTTGGAAGCTATTGATCACAGCCAGATTAGTTACCTCTAGCAATTGCTCACAACATTTTGAACCCACAACCTTGTACACCTATAAAATTCCTCCTAACAACTATACAAATCCCTGCCTTAGTTAATTTAGGAAGCTACTGATCACAGCCGATTAGTTACCTCTAGCAATTGCTCACAACATTTTGAACCCACAACCTTGTATACCTACAAAATTCCTCCTAAGACCATTGATCTCCTCTAACACCACACCTCTAGTTTCTCTGTATCCAAAACCGAGATGGGTTGTTAATTCTCAGCCACTAGGTATTACATATTACACATGTAAGAATTGCAGCTAATGTAAACTTCAATTTTAACATAAAATATGTGCAATAAACATCAAATTGTGTACCATTACAGTAAAAAGTTTTATGCATTTCTAAATATCCCATCACAAACACAAACACAACCACATAATACAAGGATGTGTGAGGCTAGTTTGTAGACAAAACACTGCATACACAAGAAAATGACAATACTACGATGGGATATAGCGGCACAACCACAAAGACAATGGACAATTTTTTTTCTATGGAATGACAATAGACAAGAATTTCTCACTGGATTGAAACAAGCACAATGACAGAGGGACAATCACAATGATAGAGGGACAATCTTTTTTCTATGGAAAGACAATAGACAAAAATTCCTCCCTAGATCACAATTTCCTCTCTAGATCGAGAGAACACAATGACAAGACAAAAAAAAAATTCTATGGAAAGACAATAGACAAAGATTTCTCACTAGATCGAAACAACCACAATGACAGAGGGACCGGACAATCACAATGACAGAGGGACAATCATTTTTCTATGAAAAGACAATAGACAAAAATTCTCCCTAGATCACAACAAGTACAATGAAAAAAAAAAGAAAATAAAGAAACAACAACGAGACAAAAAGAAAATTGATACGGGGATCTGCTATTAGCCTAGCCTCGATGGGCAACAAACAACAACAGACATAAAGAAAATGAAGGCAGCCTCGGGAACCTATTAGCAAGACTAGGAAAACCAAATATATTACATTCAAAATGTATATTGCATCTAATAGATTTTAAGTTCTAAGTTCTAACTATGAAATTCTTCCACATCTTTCAAATAATAAACTAGGGTGTCACTCTAAAAGGTAGTAAACAAAAACTACATTGCCTAGCTATCACAATGGTAATAGTGAAATATGAGATGAAACATGCAGACCTTGGTAAGAAAACAGGACATCCTGTCCTTAGGATTCTCCGATGCCCAGTCACCATCTGCCAACAACCAAATAGCTCCAAGTCATCAAATCAAACCAAAAATGATATGTGTCATATCCGAACAGGTTAAGTGCACAGGTGGATGTGTTGTGTCTATTTCCTTACTGAAAGCAGCAGAGCCATAACAAACAGTAAGAGTTCAAGCATAAAACTTCTTTTGAATGGCACAGAACAGTTCATGCCTCTAAAGTTTGGAACTTAGGAGTAGAAGCATCTTGGGCATTCTTCACTGCACAGACACCATGATCACTCAATCAAAGAACCAGAGCAAGCATGGTTTGCTTAAATCAATAAACAGTACTCAAGGATGCAGCATGACAAGTAAGAACAATCACATATGCATGGTCGACTAGCACTGGAAGTTGTAGCATTAATAAGGAGTAAGATAAGCAAACATATACAAAAGCACAGTTAATGCAACTGCAATTTTAAGGAATCTCTAGGGGAGGAAGATCGAGAGCCAATTTTAAGTTAGTGATTCTAACAGATGCAAATAACTTGATGACAACTGTAGAGCAGCATGGGAATAAGTCTGCACATGAAGTAGCATGCTCAGTGCAGAAGGGCATTTTGCTAAATATTATGCCTCGGGACAAGTAAATCAATCCAATATCATCTTTATGGACAGAATACAGGTTTTGCCGATATTAATTTTTCAGAGAGAGATATATAGTGGAGAGAGTCGCACGTGAAAAAAAAGCTAAATGGAATATGCTACTTTGGCATCCCCAAAACAAGTTAATAACTAGCACTTGATGTTTGAAAAATAAAGCATTGGAATGGCATATGGCATTCCATCGTACTGTCCAATCCAAAAAGAAATATCTACCTTTTGGTGGCATCATGACAGAAAAATGTCAAATGCCTCTGGATCACTTATTTAGTTATTCATTCCCTACAAGAATTCAATAGGGCATTAAAGGGCGTACACAAATTCTCACATCCCATATATATATGACAACACAATGAGGAATGTTCAACCTGACCCACAACACATGCACCTAGAACCTACATACAGAAACAACCAATTTTTGTTTCCTCCGTTCAATGCAAAGTAAGATTCAGAACAATAGCATCACATCGTTCTAAACATAGGAAGCTAGTACGTTCTGAACCAAGGAGATGGATCAGCTGCATGGAGACAGAGAGGGTCCATGGTGGATGACTTGGGCTGCTCCTACACTTTCACCTTACTAGAGTGCACGAGTACTAGAAAACAGAGAGATGTGGAGTTCCTTGAGTTTCTAAGAATTTTCATCCATTACCTAATGGCATGCCTTACTTTCAGCATAGCAGCTATGCACAAGCTCACATATCTACAGCTGAAAATTTGTTCAACCCTATCAAGTAAGGCAGAGAGTGCTGCAAATAGAATGGAAAAATTAAATACCCATCATCTAACATAAAACAGAAAGCTCTGTGCTGCACACAGACTAGCAGAACCTAAAACTAGAATTATAGGAAAATGCTCCTGTAATTCTAACTTTAGACATCTATGGACTACTATCTAGCACTACTACTTCAAATGTTTAGATGTTCGTGGAACAAAACCAAAGTGGACAACCATTTGTTTCTAGGACTAGGAACTTGGGAGAAAGGAAGCAGATAGGACTGAATGCAAAAAAAAGCCTGATCCTAAAGGAATCATAGGCCATCATTAACCACCTAGCTATTGTATTCCACACTTCCCGAATTATGTTTCAGGAACCATTTTAAACCACACTACAATCCACAACTATGACAATTGCTACAGACATGCATCATGCATCCCCTCTAATGAAACAACTAGTCCACAACTAGTGGAAAAGAATTACATTAATAATTTCACCATGGATGCCATGATTTTGAGATCATAAAAAAGTCCATAATCATGCTAAAGTTATTCCAGTTGAGTAGGCTTTTATAGTAGCATTACAAAAGCAACAACTATTATTAGTAAGTGTTAGAAACTCGGAACAATTTGTTATGTAAAAGTAAGACAAACAAATAGACTAGCAAAATAGATAGTCATGCTCAATCAACACAGAACCCATTCACAAGGATAAAAAAAAAAAAAAAGCAGTGGTGTGAACTGGTGGGTTTTAAACTGAATTTTTTTCTTGATTCTTGATATAATGATGCACGGCCCTCCTACATTTTTTGAGAAAAAAATTGAATAGCAAGAAGCACCATCAACCACTCGTTAAGAGAAAGGGAACATAACTCTCCAGATGCACTACTGCTTACTGCTAGAACCAACAGATGTTTCAGGCTCAGTGTGCCTTTTTACAGTGGCCACAAAATTCCATCAGAGAGGATTAAGAGTAATATGGAACATACAAGGTTTGAACCCTCCAAAATTCCCTAACGACAATATGTAGGTAGCACATACCCGCATTGCAACAAGTATCATAGAATCAAGCTCTGAAATCATCTCAGGTTGGGAGGTACTGAACATCTAAAGATCTGCATTCAGTTTACAAAATAACAGAGGAATCCTACCTCCCACTTGCCATGCACATCCGAGCAAACAACCAGGATGACAAAACGAGAGATCTACCGAATAGCAAAAAAAAATAGAAAGCCTAAAATAGAGTCTGAATCATGCAGTTCCCCATTTCGCAAAATCCCCCACTGTCAACGCCTAAAAATAGAAGTAATGGCTCTCATCGACATGAAGAAATGGACACCAAAACCAAATCCACGGCCGCGAAGGGATGCATGACAACAAGGAATAGAGGACGGCATCAAACGAACGCCACATCGGCTGCAACCAGTCCTCATCCCCACTTCCGTTTTCCCTCCCCATAGCCTAAATCATCAAGGAACCGACAACATCCCAAGACAATGGATCCCCCATTTCAACCAATCATCCATCAAAAGACAAAATCCACCGGCCAATCTTCCAACCATACATGTAATCGACCCAGATCTGGAGGAATAACCTCCAAACAAACATAAAAAAAATGGAGGGAGAGGAAGCCATGACAGAGTACCTGCCAACGCCGACGACAAAGCACCTCCGGCGCTCCCCCAAAGCGACGAGGGAGGACTGGCGGCGGGCCTCGATGGAGACCAGCAGGACGGGAATGGAGGAATCGCCGGTCGCCCACCTCCGCCCCAACAAGCTTCCCCAAATCGCCAAGTTTCTTCCTGACGAACAGTTATGTCTCGTGTCTGGATAGGCAAGCAATGCCAAAAGAGGGTAACGGGTGTCCACTCACAATGTTGGAAGGACCCGACAAGGCACCGGACCCGACAACGGACAACCGCCCCCGTGAAGCATCGCGCCGCGCGTCGCCTCCGATCGCGTCCAGTCCGCGCGTGACGCGTGTCGCCTGGGCCGGCGGACAGAATCCAGGTGACGGTGGTTTAGGAAAACTGAAATGAATTTGTTAAAATATATTTATTACTTATAATAAAAATTAATGTTGTATATATAAAAAATATATTTACTCATAGACATGCATTCTCGAGCACAAAAGACTTTCTTTATTCCCTCATGGGCGTGGCTGTCACTATCGAATCAAGCTCTTACGTACTTTGCTCCACACAATGAACAACACACACACAACGGGTTCTTCCCTTTCAAAAAAGAAAGGAAAAACAGAACCATACACGGTGACACACACGGGAGTACGGGACACATACACATACACCGGGCTAGTAGTCAGGAAAATTGAGGAAAGAATTGAAGGCAACCAGCCGAATTGTTGGCTGGTACTCCCGTGCACACGCGGATCGGACGGCCATGAACGCGGTACTACAGTACGTAGCTAACCGTGCGGGGACCCGTGCACACGCGGTGTACGTAGCAGGTCGCGTGAGGTGTGACCAACGGACAAACACGCATTCAGTCATCAGAGGAACCAACTTGAAACACATGACTGTTAACACAAGACTGCACTCGCCCCTGAAAATTGACATGTACTACTACTCTGTCACTTCAGTAGTAGCCGCAGTAGACAACAATGGACGAAAGAAGCAACAGTGTGATACTTCCACCATTTGTTGGATCGATAGGCCCTAAAAAGGAGTAAAGGACTGAAATCGGCAAAGGAAACTTTTTTGCACTGATGGTTGTACCATTGATGTGGCGGTGCTAGTGGGCTTGAATTTCACTGAAAAGTCGAGCTGACTGAGATATGTGTCATGGCCGTCGCCCCTAAATTACCGTTTGGTGTACCAACAGTAATTCAGCATGACTGTTGAATGCCCCAACTTCCATTGCTGTATCACTACTTGCGCCGGAACCGTCGTACCTAGTTTCCTTGATGCGCATGCCTAAAACCACACATCTTAACTGCTCCTTTTCGTTTCATCTTCGAGGTTGGCCTACTGGGTGCTCATTTTCGCCTCATTCTCTATTCTTCAGATAGTACGCATCGACAAAGCTCTTGAGCCAACGTTTACACTTGTCATTTTCGCTCGTACTAGGTCTAAAGCTATTGTTCTACATTATCCACAAGCGAAAAAAGAAAGAAACGTTCGCCTGCGATGACGAGGCCATCAGGGACTTACTTTCCATATGTAAATGTACTCTCTTTTTGTTCAATAATAAAGCAAAAAAAAAAATCTAGCTTATCCATGTTCATGACAAAAAGGACTAGATCCAGATGGTAAATCGGCAGAGATGCATCACGATGTGTTGCAAGAGTTGGCTTCGCATAAATAACCAAGTGTTCCAAAATGTGGATTGGCTGAACATGAACAGCATGCTACAAAATAGAGAAAGCTTAGAGCATTGTTTCTTGTATCTGCACGATGTGTATTAAAGAATACTATTGTTCCTTCCTACTATTGTTCTTGTCTGTCGTCATCATCCTTCGCGCAATGCAGCACATCCATCATCATCCTTCAGGCGACGCAGCAGGTTCCTTCTCATCAGAAAAGTAGTCTTGCCTGCAAAGGCAGCCAACATGAATCATTGTTCATCTCACTCGTCATGAGTCAAACAGTAAAAGAGGAGATATGGCTTGGTTTAATTGCAAACCTTATTTTGCGTGAGAGCTGATACAAGCCTGTACCGGCCATTGCAACATTAACACTGAAGAGGTTCCAGTTTTTCTGCAATTTCATAACATTATGAAGCAAGATGGGCACGAAAACAGGAACTAGCACAGCAATTTCTTGTAATCAAGGCCCAATTAACCTTACAGAAATATGACTGCTCATAAAATCAAGGATGGCTAACTGATTACTAATGAGGCAGACAAAGAATCAGTATAATGCAGCTATTTTCAACTTTCAGTTCATAACTCTGTAAGCTATTTGTCCTCTTCTGACATGAAGACTGCATAATTAGGAGAGGGGGGGGGGGGGGGGGGTGTAGTGAAAGTAGATGCAATTACCAACTTTGCATCAACAGAACAGTTCAGTGATGATTAGAAAGTACTATATGATTACATTACTAGAAGAAAGATATAAGTAAATCGACACGACTGCAGTAAGAAAGATGTAAGTTTATAAGTTGATTTTTTCAAAGAAGACATAATCTACATTGTTTCACAGGTTTCAGAGGAAAACAGTGACAAAGGATTGTGCATTTACACAAGAGGGCTTACTGGTGTGATAACCATGCTGTAGCGTGACCAAATGATCCCTGTGCAAGCCACAGCTGCAAGCAATGCAACAGAATAAGAATACTAACATCACATGAGCAAACAAATCTAAGTAGTGGTCTTGTAATTCGATTATCCAAAAGTCAGGAAAAAAGGATGAATTAATAGGAAAGCTTATACGTACCAACTTGCTGAGGATAGGATATCTTTTCAGGTGGTTTTGCAAAGTCTGCAACATTGGCAATGCTGATACCCCATTTAAATGTAGGAGCCCAGAAATGAACTGCAGTAGGGAAGGTTTGATTGAAGTCATAGGTGATGCAAAAGAATAGCTAATCAATTGCAGAATCTGATATATGCATCCCATTCCTAGTAAGGAATTGCAAATTATATAGGCTGCATAAATTATTCCATGGTTTACATCACATGCTTGCTTTCTTCAGTCTAGACTAGTATAAGGATAAATTCAAGATCCGGTAACTAATAACGCATCTAAGAAATGCCAAGAAATATGTATAGAACAATCATTATATAGTCTGTAAGTGTGTACAATGAGAGCAAAGCAGACAGTCACAATCAGAAACAACAAAAATAAGATTAAGGAAAAAAAAATGCAACTGATCATGGATACAAAGGAAAATCAAAAGATGAGAAGATAATTAACTGGTTTTGGGGCCAGCAGGATGGTTCCAAAGGGCCTGGAGCTTCGAAGCCATTTAAACTAGCTCACACTTTTCTGTCTTTTTGAACGACCTGTTTGCACTAGCTCCTAGTGTACCCCTACATGCATAAAAAGAAAATCAATGTTGTCACCTTCAATATTTCAGAGGAACGCCATAACTATTGGGGAGTTATAAATTTCTGAAGAGACCATTTAAGTACAGGGCATAAACGGACTCAGGAAGAATGTGGTGGCACAACAACTTGAACATCATATCATATAATATGGACAAACCATCAGGACAAGGTGATCAAGAGTCCATAACACAGCCCATGAAAAACTAGCATATTCAACCACAAACTCAAGACACAATGAACTCTATTTTTTAAGGGTTTTTTTTTTGAATCACTGATAACAATATTGGTTTATGTAAACTGGAATAGGCACAAAGATAACAGATTGATTATGGAGGACATGGTACACATATATAGGCAAGGGTGATCTAGGGTTTATAGAAATAGAACCAATCAACCATCCTTGCCTATTAGAGATCAATCTATCTATCCTAGCCATATAGGGTGTATGGGCCCAACAGGGGCGCATAGGCCCAGAGGGAGAGCACCAGGAAACAGTCCAGGGGCTGCCACACCCTTCTAACAGTTTAGATTCATTTTGATATAGGTTTGCAAATAAATTCAATCGAGAAAATGAAACAAGTGCTGCCAACATGTAATTGGAGAGCTCCATTTAGAACATAACTTGTATAAATGGGACTGGTAAATGAAAGTTTATTATTTCTGGCAACACCAACATCAGCAAAAATGGCATACAAGATCAGAACTCTAGGAAGAAAACATTAAAATGCTGATTCCAAGACTACAGATCAATAATCCTGCAGGTTGTTCATCAACTAGCAATCAGAACCTCAACATTATTATTGTTTCTTTCCTCAATAAAGGTGAACTTCTTGCTTGCCATTCTAATTGAAATACCATAAAAACTATATATACTTCTGAAGAGGCCGTTTAAGTACAGGGCTTAAATAAACTAGAGCAGAATATGCTAGCTAGTACTGCTAACACAACAAATTGGGTAAGTGATTAGGGCAACTGGACAAGGAGATGAAATCCGAGCACAACAGAGTATGGATAGGATACAGGAACCCATGTAACTTTTGCAGTACAAAATCCCTTCATCAGAATAAAACATACCAAAATTCTTTTTCATGAGGAAACAGTATATATACTCATCAATCGCCATTGAAAATCAAATACAATCAACTCTAATTTATACATAACTGGAACCCCTCAAATGGCTGGTAGCTATGCGATTGAGAATCATTCTTATATAGGAGTATGTTATGTAAATACAATTTAATTGCTGAAACAGAAAACAAGATATACATTGCCAATACATAGTTCTAGAAGAGGCAGCTAAATGTGACTTCTCACTTGTCACTGCCACATCAATATGAAACTATCAGGACTATTGACATACAATCAAAATTCTACAGGAAGGGAAAAAATGACAAGATTTGTTCCATGTATAACAACTCAATAAGGTGCATCAAATATATTCGAGCCTTGGTACTATTCTTGTTTCTTTCTTAACAGGAGGGTTTTACCATTTCAATCGAAACAGCCCAAAAACAATTCAGACACAATCCAAACATTCCAAGCACCACGCAGATTGCAAAATGGGAGCGAGCACAAATGGGAAGATTAGAACGCACGGGCGGGCGACAAAGGAGATACCAGCGACGGGCTGAGAGGGGGCGGGTGATGCCGGCGACGAGGTAAGCGGGAGGAACGACTTCAGCGGAGGGGGAGGAGTCGATCGCGAACCGTGGCAGACACAGGACGAGGGCAGGCGACGGGTGGCTGCCGGCGAATCCAGGAGCGGCGGCACGATACGCCGGGAGACGACTGGGGTGGGGAGGAGAGGGAGGGAAGGAGAAGGACCCGGAAGGTAGGTAGAGCTTGCGGTACTGGGAATCTGGGATTTCGCAGCGGATCTACCGACACGGGAGAAAGACCAACGGGTCGGGCCGAGGCCCATAGGCTCCCATGTACACCCAGCCCAGACTATGGGCCTGATTTCTAGGCTGGTTCCAACATAGCTTCAGCTCTTTTTATTTATTTTTTTTAGAAAAACTTGTTCAGCTCTCCGTAAGAGCATCTCCAAGAGCTCCAAAAACAACTTGGTATTCTATAATTTTTGGCAAAAACACAAATTTTATTCTCCAACAGCTCCCAATACCAACTTGGTAAAATACCAACTGCGGAAAAAACACCCTCCGCGCGCGTAAAGATCCGCGCGCGGAAGGCGCGCGCATCGCCCCGCGCGGGCCGCTCGCCGGCCGCTCGCTCCGAGCTTCCGCCTGCGTGAGCCTGCGCTCGCGCGCGGCGAGCACGAGCGCGACGTCCGCGAAGTCGGATCCGCTGCGGTCGTCGCGGTGTAGATGGACCACGAGGTCCACGGCCGGCAGGTCTGCGAGGTCGGGGTTGGCGAGGGTGTCCAGAGCAAGGGCATCGGCGCCGGCGACGGTGCTGCCTTGGCCGCGGCCACGAGATCCGCTCGCCGGCCGCTCGCTCCGCTAGATACGGCATCTCGCCCAACAACTCGCCGTGGTAGAATGCTCAATATTTTGATGGGAAATACTCAAAAGTTTCGTTTTTTCGTTACGATCGCGTAGGATCAAACCTCACTCGATTTGGCGCAGCCGTTGTCGAGAAATCGCGAGTCAAAATCTCTACCCCGCCGGTCAACGTCGTGTTGTTCTTCCGGTCATCCGAAATAGGCAATGATATGTGGGTCCCATCTCGTCATCCTCTGGTTTCTACCAAGTTGGAATACCAAGTTGTTGGAGATACCTCTTTTTTTTCACTTAGGAAATAAAATACCAAGTTGCTATAACACTAGATTTACCAAGTGAGTTTTTGAGAGCTCTTGGAGATGTATCCCGTTCCTATACAACAATTCAGATTCCTTTCCTTGTGGAATGCACATAGACTGGGCCACCTCTTCAAATCTTCAGTCTCCATGGGTCAGGGAAGACCTGTCCAGCTGTCCTCATCCCCTGTGGATTTCAGGGATTAGTACAGTTTATTTATCTACCTCCAGTTAATGCTAATCAGTTCTGGGACTCCGCAAAACTTTTACAGGTTCTTGGTTCTAGAACTGAATGCACGAAAGGACCCCTACCAGTCTACCACCTTCCAGAGAACATGCTTCTGACAGGCGAATTACGGAGGATTGCGACCAGATTGTCAATAATCGACAAACTCGTTGGCCCCGCAAAACAATCTGTTTCCACTCGGAAAACCCCATTTCCATTTCATTAAAACGGAAAATACACAACATTTTTTTCAGATGATTACAGGACAGGCAAGAAGCATCAGAGAGACTGTACATGTATTCCTACCACCAAAATATCTCCACGGTTTGAGGACAAAAAAGACCAGACCACGGTCAAAAACTGAAAAACTTAACACATTCGTAAGCGTCTGAGTCTCACAAACAGCATCTCTTAACCGATGACGACGAACGACACCGGTATAATGTGACAAATGGCACCATTAGCATTGCAGAGACAGACACCCAAGGCCCTGGCACTGGTACTCACCGTGTTCTTTGGGCTGGTCCGACCGTGCCCTTCTAGAAGACCTCATCTCACCAGAGAAAGCAGGAACACCTTTACACCAAGATTGCTCAACAACAAGGAGGTGACCAGATCAAGGATTGAATAATCAGCAGTGAAAACCTGTACTTAGCAAAGCATCAGCAATGATGAAGTCCTGAATGATTAGCTGCGAAGACCGTCCAGCTAAGCTAATCAAGTCAACCCTGCGCTCTGGAGCTTTGGCTGCCACTGCAACAAGTCAGCAACACTTTCTCTGGCTTCACACCATTCGCTCTCTTCTTTCCTAAAAAATATTATCAACAACGGTCAGCATCACATAAGAGATATCAGCGTTTCTGTTCACAGGTACGTATGAACTAAGAAAACTATTATCATAAAAAATAATGTGTGCCGTGTTCAACTCTACAACGAACCAACTGAATAGGCTGCAAAAACCAATTAAAATTACCAGTGAGTTTTTAGCAGACATAAAAAAAATGAAGAACACCTTTCTTACCTAGAATTCATCTAAGCAAAAGCCACAAAAGCGACAGCGAACCAACTTAAGCAGTTTGTCAAGACATGAAACTGCTTCCAAGATCTCTTAGAAATTAGACAAGAACATGCTGAAAGAAAGCCACAAAATTGAATTCATCTAAGCAATTATTTGGGGTAATGCTGGAGTTGCTCTAACTAAACTGCAACTGAGTTTCATGTCTTAACAAACATCATCGAATGGTTGTGCTTGTAACATGTGGAACAACTACACCCATTAATTTAGAAGTAAAGTCAAGTCAAATAAGAAAGCTGACAACAGAGCAAAGAAATCAGAGCACACTTTGCTTGACCAAGATAACACCCTAGTAGTGCATAAAATTCTTGAACACCAGACATCCAACACTTCAGTGCAAAGTGATGGCTTTCCCCAAAAAGACACATCCTTCCTTTACTTTTCCCATATTTCTTCTCCATCTTTGCGCAATTACATTTGGTGCGACTGATACTATCTCCAGGACCCAACCTCTTTCAGGCGATCTAACTATTGTGTCAAAAGAAGGGAATTTTGAGCTTGGATTCTTCTCTCCAGGTAATAATGGAAACTTCTATGTCGGTATCTGGTTCAGAACTATTTCAAAGAGGACTGTTATTTGGGTGGCCAATCGGGATATACCTGTCTCAGATGCTTCATTTCCAGAACTTACAATAACTAAGGATGGAAATTTAGTCCTCAACTCTCTAGGAGCACCCATATGGTCATCGAATAGCACAAGGAAGCCCAGTAGATCTAGCATTGCAGTTCTCCTTGACAGTGGAAATCTTATCCTAAGAGATCAATACAACTCTTCTGATATTTTCTGGCAAAGCTTTGATCATCCAACAGACACGGTAGTGAGCGGGCAGTGGTTTGGCATAGACAAGATCACACGTGAATACCAGAGTCGTGTTTCTTGGAAGAACCAAGAAGATCCTGCACCAGGTCCTTTCTCCTTTCACGCAGATCTAGTTACAATGAGCCAATATGTCTCAATATGGAATCAATCAGAAGTTTACTGGCAATCTGGGAACTGGACAGGCAAAGCATTCACGTCCATCCCTGGAATGCCACTAAAGAGTGACTACATATATGATTTTATTAACAACAGTCATGAACTGAAGTTTCGGTGGACCACGAAGGATGTGTCAAAAATCACAAGAATAATTCTAAGCATTAATGGTCAACTCCAACGTCTCACATGGTCCAATGATTCAGAGGAATGGATAATAGAATGGTATTTTCCTGCAGCTCTATGTGATGTATATTCTGTATGCGGGCCTTTTGGAGTCTGCAAGACAGGTTCTGTTCAACAATGCTTCTGCTTGCCAGGTTTTAGACCAGCTTCTGCAAGAAGTTGGGACCTTCAAGCATGGAATCAAGGATGTGTTAGGCAAACAGATATTCAATGTGCTCAGTCAAATAAATCAACTGACACAAAAGAGAGTGATGCATTTCTCAAGATCACCAACATCAAGTTTTCACAAAACCCAGTAAAACTGAAAGTCCAAAGCATGGAGGAGTGCAGATCTATATGCCTGAGTAATTGCTCTTGCACTGCATATGCACACAAACAGGATTGCAATATCTGGAATAGTGAACTCTGGGATCTCAAACAATTACCTAATGGTAATAATGATGGTTTAGATATGTATATACGTCTTGCAGCATCTGATCCTCTAGTTCAAGATAGTGAAAAGAAGGTACACCTTGTGAGGCTTATTGTGTTACTTGCAGTGCTGGGTAGTATTTTCATGACACTATGTGCTCTTAGCATAACGGTTAAGATCTTTCAAAGGACTTCACCTAAAAAGGCTTTCTCAGATAATTACTCTCTTGTGGTCTATGATTATTCGTTTTTGCAGCACTGCACAAAGAATTTTTCAGATAAAGTGGGGCAAGGTAGCTTTGGTTCAGTGTTCAAAGGATTGCTCCCAGACTCCAAACTAATAGCTGTCAAGAAGCTTCAAGGCATAAAACAAGGAGAGAAGCAATTTTACACTGAGGTGAGGGCTTTAGGGAAGATTCACCATAATAATCTAGTCCACCTCAATGGGTTTTGCTTGAGAGGAGCCGAAAGGATGTTGGTGTATGACTTCATGGTGAATGGGTCTCTAGATGCACATCTCTTCAAGGATGAGAAGATATTGGATTGGAACACCAGATTCCTAATTATTCTAGGTGTTGCAAAGGGATTACACTATCTCCATGATGAATGTCAGGAGTGCATCATACATTGTGACATAAAGCCTGAAAATGTGCTTCTTGATGAAAACTTCAGTCCAAAACTGGCTGACTTTGGTTTGGCGAAGCTTATGGATAGGCATTTTAGCAGGGCCTTGACAACTATGAGAGGAACAGCAGGGTATCTTGCACCAGAATGGATTGGAGGTCTCCCCATAACACCAAAAGCAGATGTGTACAGCTATGGAATGATGCTATTTGAGATAATTTCAGGCAGAAGAAATTCAGAATTGATGGAGAATGGAACCATAAGGTACTTCCCAGTGTGGGCCACAATAAGGATAAGTGAAGGTGGCATTTCTGAAATTTTGGATCACAGACTAAATGAGGTGAATTTTCAGGAGCTTGAGAGAGCATGCAAGGTTGCATGCTGGTGCATTCAGGACAATGAGGCTCACAGGCCAACCATGCGGCAAATAGTTCAAATCTTGCAGGGCATTCAAGATGTCAGCGTGGCCCCAGTACCGGTATTTTTAAAACAGCTAGTGGATGAGGAATATGTTAGCTCATAACCCTGCAAATTAGCTATAGTATTCATACCAAACTGCATTGTAATTTTTGAAAGCACAAGCTGGGTCAGTATAGAGCAATGCTCAGCAATCATTATGCTTGTCTACTTTTTTTTTAGACAAAAGGCCGGAGCCCTGCTTTATATTGAAAGCAAAGGTTTTGCTGGGAAACCAGCTTACAATGTAGCACATAAGCACGACAAGGTTCTTTCATGACTAAAAGACTACTAACGCCCTATTATGCTTGTCTACTGCAGTGTAATTCACTACAATGTTGTATTATTTGAATTTTACAATTTTCCTTGATATAGAAATTATAAATTATACTCCTACAACAGTTAAGGCACTGCTATTTTATTACTTTAGCACAGATAAGTGCCATGAGAATATCAGTAAGACATCCAACAGTATTTCAGATGAACAAGACACATCCTGTGGATACTCATCCTAGTTCCAATGTGGCAAGCCATAGAATCGTAAAGGAGGTGGATTAACTGACCAGCCCTCGCGTATCTGCGCAAATACGTCGTTGCAACGAAACTACCCCTGGGTTGGATTGTATCATTGTATGACAGTTGGCAGGCACTGCTGCAACAAACAAATCGCCACATGTTGGATGCCAAATTTACCAGCAATCTGCAAGGATTGGAAGCAGTGGGGGGTGTGAGAGGCGAACCTGCGAATGGACGGATCCGGATTGAGCCAGGCGATGGGGGAGCCGGCACGAGAGAGAACGGCGCGTCGGACGCACCGAGAGGAGCGCCGTGCCCCGTGGGGGGCGTGATTCAGCAGGCCGGCGGATGGCATGGGATTCACGAGTCCGGCCGGCAGGAGCCGACTCCGAGCTGGCTCCGGCGAGATGGTCCCCCCGCGGGCCGTTGGGCCTCTCTGTATTATTATCTCCGAAATAAATGAAAACATATCTCAAAGAGTCATAAAATATAAAAACAGTTTCAGCATTTGTATATCTAAAATAATTTTATTTTTAAATATATTTCATTCTCAATCTACTAATATTTATTAAACATCGTAAATATTAGTATGTTTTTTATAATGTTAGTTATATCTTTTTCTTAAAAAAATGAGTTCTCATAAAGCGAGATGTGTATTTATTTTGGGACTAAGAGAGTAATAAGAACAAATATTTTATTAAAAAATATTCTTCAACAGGTTCTTTAACTTGATCTTTAAATATAGTCATATCGTATATAGATTTATAGAGGGGCTCTCTAAAATAAATACAAGATATAGAAATGAACCATTGAATGAAGGGTGAAAAGTTATAGAGGGGTTTTTTATTTGAATGGCACTTCTTTTTTTCTTTTTCCCTTGAAAATAGAAAGATCTTGTTAAATCGGGCTTTACTATTTTTTTCTAGAATGAATATCAGCTGTTTTTCTTCCTCTTTGAAAAATGAAGAGCTCGGGCTCTTCTAGATGCTGTAGCGTGGACCATTGAGCCAATGTCGAACCAAAGTTCAGTGACACTCGAGCTGAGTCAACAGAAACCCTTTCCAAGGGGCCTTCGTATATGTGGCTTCAGTTCTCAGTGTATACCGTTCCATCTGAGGAGACGACGGCCCAGAACCAGGTCGGTCCTTTAATTCAGGTTCCTTCCCTTGTGGAATGCATATAGACTCGCTCACCTCTTCAAGTCTGTCTCCAATCTCCATGAATGCCTGATTGCAAAGGGTCAGGGCAGCTGTCCTCATCCCCTGTGCATTGCAGGGATTAAGTACTGTACATACATCTACCTCCAGTTAATGCTAAGGCCTTGTTTAGATTGTAAAAAATTTCAACTTGATGAATAGTAACTTTTTTATGTCTTATTTGAAAAATATTGTCCATCATGAACCAACTAAAAAAAAAAGATTCATCTCGTGATTTCAAACTAAACTGTGTAATTAGTTATTTTTTTTACCTATATTTAATGCTTCATGCATAAATCTAAAAATTAATGTGATAGAGAGAGAGTGAAAAAACTTGGAATTTGGAGACAATCTAAACAAGGCCTAACTAATACCGGGTCTCCCCGAAAACTAATCGTTCTTGGTTCTAGAATTGAATGCACGAGAAAGACTCCTTCCAGAGAACATGCTTTTGGCAGGCGAGTTAAGGAGCATTGCGACCAGACTGTCAGTAATAACCAAACTCGTTGGGCCCGCGAAACAGTCTAATCTCTGTACATGTATTCCTATATACCACCAAAATATCTCCTCTGTTGAAGGGCAAAAGAGACCAGACCACGGCCAAGGCAAAAACTAGAACGTAACACATTCGTCAGCGTCTCAGTCTCACAAAAAGGCACCCAATGCACGACACCGCTATCATGTGGCAAATGACAGCATTAGCCATTAGCATTGCACAGAGACAGGCACCTAGAAGCGCTGTTACTGGTACTCACCGTGTTCTTTGGTCTTGTCCGACCGTGCCATTCTAGAAGACCTCATCAGAGAAAGCAGGAACACGGTTACACCAAGATTTGTTCAACAGTAAAAGGAGGTGACCAGATCAAAGATTGAATAATCAGCAGTGAACACCTGACCTAGCAAAGTATTGTTTAGCATTTCTCAAAGTATTAGCAGGACACGACGATGAAGTCCTGAATGATTGGCCGCGAACGACCGTCCCGTTCAACTAATCCAAGTCAACCCTGCGCTCTGGCTCTTCAGCCGCCTCGCCGCCCGCAACAAATCAGCAACACGTTCTCTTCTCTGGCTTCACACCATTCGCTCTCTTCTTTCCTAAAAAAAATAACATTTTCAACCAACGGTCAGCGTCACATAACAAATATTAGTGTTTCTATTCACAGGTATGAATCGAGAAAAATGCTATCATATCATATAAAAATAATGTGTGCCGTATTCCACTACATAACAAACCAGCTGAATAGGCTGCAAAAATCAATTAAAATGACCGGCGAGTTTTCAGCAGAGATAAAAATCGAAGAACACCTTTCTTACCTTCATCTTCTTGTGTCATCATTTTCAGCGCGAGATTGGAATTATGTTAATTGATCTATATTCCACACCAGAAGGGCACTGGGCATGTTGTGTACCTGTCAAAAAGCATAGCACTAGCACCAGGTCAAATACGGCACCTTTGTCACTAGTCCATTAAGTGGAGCCTTGCTGTCCATCAAAACCTCTGTATCCAACACACCACCGCAACTAATTACTCCAGAAGTCCAATTCCTCTCCCCTGACCCTGAGTCCCAGCCCTGGCTGCTCCACCGAGCTCCCATCCATGGCTCCCGTCTTCTTTCTTCTACCGCTCCTACTCGGCCAGATCCTTCTCTGTGCAGCCGTCGACACCATCAACTCCTCCACACCCTTGTCCGGCGCGCAGAAGATTGTGTCCAAGGGCAACAAGTTCACCTTGGGCTTCTACACCCCACCCCAAGGTACCTCCACATCCTCCAATTCAAGCAACTACTACATCGCCATATGGTACAGCAACATACCACTGCAGACGACGGTGTGGATGGCCAACCCCGGTGTGCCGGTGGCTGACCCAGCCACTGCCGCCTTGACCATCGGCAGTGATGGCAATCTCGTCCTCCAATCCAAGAATCAGCAGCTGTGGTCGACGAACATAAGTATTAGCTCCAATTCCACCATGGCTGTCCTCCAGGACAGCGGTAGCCTCGACCTCCTAGATGCCACCAATTCATCCATGGTTTACTGGCGAAGCATAGATCATCCCACAAACACCTGGCTTCCTGGGGGCAAGCTTGGACTGAACAAGACGACTGGTGTGAGCCAGCGGCTTGTTCCATGGAGTAACAGTGCCAACCCCGCTCCTGGGCCGTTCTCACTGGAGTTGGATCCAAGAGGCACGACACAATACTTCATCCAGTGGAATGATTCCATAACATACTGGACCAGTGGTCCTTGGAATGGAAACATCTTTAGCCTTGTGCCAGAGATGACCTCTGGTTACAACTATGACTTCCAGTTCATCAACAATGCCACCGAGAGCTACTTCATCTACTCAATGAAGGACAACAACATCATCTCGAGGTTCATCATCGATGTGGATGGGCAGATCAAGCAGCTGACATGGGTGCCTGCCTCCCAGTCATGGATTTTGTTCTGGTCCCAGCCAAGGACACAGTGTGAGGTGTACGCACTTTGTGGGGCCTATGGTAGCTGCAACCTCAATGCGCTTCCATTCTGCAACTGCATCAGGGGGTTCAGCCAGAAGGTTCAGAGTGATTGGGATCTCCAGGATTACAATGGCGGGTGCGAAAGGAGAGTACCACTGCAGTGCCAGACCAATCCGAGCTCTGCACAGGCTCAGCCTGATAAGTTCTATACCATGGCAGATATGAGGCTACCTGATAATGCTCAGACTGCTGTGGCTGCGAGCTCTCAAGATTGTCAAGTGGCTTGTCTGAACAATTGCTCTTGTAATGCATATACTTATAATAGTAGTGGCTGCTTTGTTTGGCATGGGGATCTGATTAACCTTCAGGATCAATACAACGGAAATGGAGCAGGCACACTCTTCCTCAGGCTTGCAGCTTCTGAGCTGCCAGACTCAAAAAAGAGCAAGAGAGTGATCATTGGTGCAGTTGTTGGTGGAGTTGCTGCAATTTTAATAGTCCTTTCTATTGTGTCATACTTTCTATTTCAGAAATACCGCCGACAGAGGACTCTCAGGATATCCAAGACTGCTGGGGGCACACTGATCACCTTCAGGTATAGTGATCTGCAGCATGTCACTAACAATTTCTCGGAGAGGCTGGGTGGAGGTGCCTTTGGCTCAGTGTTCAAAGGGAAGCTCCCAGATTCAACAGCCATTGCTGTGAAGAGGCTCGATGGAGTTCAGCAAGGGGAGAAGCAATTTCGTACTGAGGTGAGCACCATTGGCACAGTACAGCATGTTAATTTGGTCCGCCTCCTTGGATTTTGCTCAGAAGGATCACGGAGGCTGCTTGTGCTTGAGTTCATGCCAAAGGGCTCCCTGGACCAGCAGCTATTTTCTGGTGAGACAACAGCACTGAGCTGGGCTACCAGGTACCAAATAGCACTTGGAACAGCAAGGGGTTTAAATTACCTACATGAAAAGTGTAGGGATTGCATTATACACTGTGATGTCAAGCCAGAAAACATACTCTTGGATGATTCCTTTGTGCCTAAAGTGGCTGATTTTGGTCTAGCCAAGCTCTTAGGCAGAGACTTCAGTCGTGTATTGACAACAATGAGAGGAACAAGGGGTTACCTTGCACCTGAATGGATCAGTGGTGTGGCAATAACAGCAAAGGCAGATGTATTCAGCTATGGCATGATGCTCTTCGAACTCATATCAGGCAGGAGAAATTCTGATCACAAAGAACAGCATGGATCCACCTTTTTCCCAACCTTGGCTGCGAACAAGCTCCATGAAGGAGATGTGCGGACCTTGTTGGACGACAAGCTGAATGGAGATGCAAATGTTGATGAACTCACAAGAGCTTGTAAGGTTGCCTGTTGGTGCATCCAAGATGACGAAACTGCTAGACCTACAACTGGTCAGATTGTTCAAATCCTCGAGGGATTCCTTGATGTTAACATGCCTCCTGTTCCAAGGTCATTGAGAGTTCTTGGCGAAAGCCCTGATGTTATAAACTTCTTTTCGGATATATCTTCAAGTCAGACTTCCCAGACACAGAACAGCACGGCAACTTCCCAGACGCGCAGTGCTACTTCAGGCAGTTCACATCTCCAAAGTCCATAAATCAAATAACCTGGAATTTGTTAGGGCAATACTTGAAGACTATGAGTAAAGCTGTACATGATTAGAACCTAATATGCTCAGCTTTTGTATCGTGCTATGCTTCAGTACTGTAAATTTAGTGTGGAATGTCATAACCATCACAAGAAGGTACTACTGTTGCATTAACGTTAAACATGCAAGAATTCCCATTTCCCCTTACTAAATGTAAAATATCAAGTTGCGTTGACTTTTCACCGTCCTGGAATCTAAATATATAGGTGTTTTTGTTATGTTTAGAAGCTACACTTATGTTTTTGACTAATTGCTCCTAAAATAAGTTTAGGTGTGCACATCCTTTTTTAGTGAGTGAGGCTGAGATTGCTTTTCAAAATTAAAAATACAATACAAAAGAAAAAAAAACAGCAAATAAACCCCAAAAATTATGTGCACGTCAATTTCTGTTACTGTTTCCTTGCACATAAGAAAACTTAAGCATCTCAATCATCAACTTCGATGAGATAACCAGCTAAGTGAGGGCAAAAAAGGACTACACCTGTAACTTGGACATGTACCGTTAGCTGAAGATTTTCTATTTCCAACAGGGGCTGAATAGTCATAGCTTGTCATCATTATAAGGGTGGTGTCCATAAATGACCAAATCACTCTTGCACTACTCACAATGGTTCCGGTGTTACTATGCTAATACTTTAAAGTATTGCTCATCGAGTAGTTTCAAGATGAATCTAGAGTCATGAAATCATTCAGAGAGAGACAAGGATTTGGTCAAGTTATTCTGGACTTCGGGATCAAGAGCTAGTAGGTTGTAGGCATGGAACAATGAGAGAAACACCAAAAACCCTTTTCTGAATACAGCGGTGGACTGGACACGACAAACCACTGCTTCCAAGATCTCTTAGACATTGGTAAAGAACATGCTCAAAGAAAACTTCCTTGAGTTTGGCAGACAATGGTTTCCCGCTATTTCTAACCATCGATACCATGGGGAACGGAACTAAAAATATTAGGAGATATGGAAAAAAAATGCAGTCTGAAGCAGAGCACGGTACAGAGCAGTTTCTACTCAACTAAATAAACAAGGAACAAGTTACTGATTAATTATCTTATCCATGATTATTGTTATGCACACTTCAGATTTTAAGCTTTCCCACTAACTAATTAAATGGAGTACCCAAAGATTGATACAGTAATTAGAAGTTTAACGCATTAAGAATCCCATGTTGTGACTCCATCCAATAAAGTCATAGTATAGTAGCATAATAAGTGAAAGACCATCACGGCATCACTGAAATGACAGGAATCTAGTCCCATGTATCTATAACATTAACATAATTAGAAGTCTATGATTATTCTTTTGGTTTACAGCGCTGCACAGATAAACTGGGGCAACATAGCTTTGATTCAGTGTTCAAAGGATTGCTCCCAGACTCCAAACTTATAGGTTCTGCTTGAGAGGAGATGAAATTCTGTTGGTGTATGACTTTATGGTGAATGAATCTCTAGATGCTCATCTTTTCAACGATGAGAAGATATTGTATTGGAACACAAGATTCCTAGTCTAGGTGTTGCAAAGGATTGCGTTATCGCCATGATGAATGCCAGGAGTGCATTATACATTGTAGCATAAAGCCTGAAAATGTACTTCTTGATGCAGACTTCAGTCCAAAACTGGCTGACTTTGGTTTGGCAAAGCTTATGGAATAACAATTTAGCAGGGCCTTGACAACTATGAGAAGTAACAGGCACGTATGTCTACCTAGTTTCTTGGTTGTGTGGGTGTGGGTGTGTTTTGTAAGGGTTCTTGCCCATTTTTTCTTCTTAATGTAACAGTACACAGCTCTCCTGCATGCTAGAGAGAGAGAGAGAGAGAGAGAGAGAGAGAGAGAGAGAACAATATGGTATCTTGCACCAGAATGGATTGGATGTCCTCCCATAACACCAAAAGAAGATGTGTAAAGCTATGGAATGATGCTGTTTGAGATAATTCTGGGCAGGTGAGACACAAGGTACTTTCCAGTGTGAGACACAAGGATAAGTGAAGGTGATATTTCTGAAATTTTGGATCACAGACTAAATAACATGAATTTTCAAGAGCTAGAGAGACCATGCATGGTTGCATGATGGTGCATTCAGGTCAATGAGGCTCACAGGCCAACCATGGGTCAAATACTTCAATCTTGCAGGGATTCAAGATGCCAGAGTATCCCCAGACTGTATTTCTGAATCAACTTCTGGAGGGAGAATTCATTAACTCATAATCCTGCAAAATTAGCTATAGCATTCATAGTAAAACTCCATTGCGATGTTTCAAAGTTCGAGCAGAATGAGTAGAGACCACAGAGCAAGTCTCAGCAACCATTATGCTCGATTGGTCATCTACCGCAGTGTAATTAACTACAAACATCTATTATTTGACTTCTAAAATTTACCTTGGTAGAAATTGTAATCCTAGTTCCATGAGAAAAGTGCCATGAGAATAGCAGTGAAACCTGGAACGATATTTCAGACGAACAGGACATGTCCGGTGCAGATTCATCCTAGTTCCAATGTGTGAAGCCATAGACTCGTAAAAGGGATGGATTAACTGTGTACCGCTACCGTAACTATCCAAATACCTCTCTGCAATGAAATTATCCCTGGTTTCCATAGCAGCGCCACAAACAATGCGCCACCAGTTGGATGCCAAATAGTTTCAAAAAAGTTGGATGCCAAATTTACGAGCAATCTGGAAGGTTTGGAAGCGCATATTGGAAATAGTGGGGGTATGAGAGGCAAACCTGGGATTGGAGGAAGCCGACTCGAGCGGGGGGATTGATAAGACGACTGCGGATGCAGTCACTGCCTCACTGGACTCACTGCTGCAACTTCCAGGCGACGGATGAGCAGAGCCGGCGCGCGCGAAAGAGAACGGCGCGTCGGACGCACCGAGAGGGCGCCCGTGCCCCGTGGGAGGCGTGAACTCCGCATGCCGGCGGACGGCATGGGGTTCGACCGTTCGAGCGTCCGGCCATGGTGCGGCACGGCGGGAGGCGAGTCGGAGATGACTCTGGCGAGATGGTCCCCCGCAGAGCCGCATGCCGCAGCCCGGCCCAGGCTGCCAAGTTCCAATTACTTTGGGCTCAGATCCAAATTTTGTTGAATCAAATTTGCTTAGAGAAGCTACAGTGTCATTTCACGTAATTTAAATAAACAGAGAATAAATTAAAATAACATTTAGCTATAATTAATTAGCTGACAAAAAAACGCTACTAGGGACACATCCTTTACATAATTATATATGGGAAGAGAGGGAGAAGAAACAGGATATTTTAACTAGAGAGAAAAGATGAATTAGAGAGACACTTTCAAACAATGAGAGAGAGAGAGAGGAAAGGGAAGATCAATCTCTATCTCTACAACTAAAACATATCAAATGCTTCCGTGCACAGGGCGACACCAAGCCTCTCCGCTCCCAAGCACCGCCCGGCCATGCATGCATGCACGCAATCAAGTTCCACCAATCAATCTCTTTCCAAATCAACAAATAACCACTATAAATAGGATCCCGCTATGAATTAGACAAGAAGCATCTCTCGCTCCCTCCCTTCTCCTCGCCCACGGCAACCACATCGCGATCCGGCGCTGCCTCCTCACACGCCCGATCCTGAGCTTGATCGTGAGCTTCATTCGACGTGTATGGTCTTCCACCTGCCTTAATTACTTTGGCCCGGTAAAAGCGTCTATGTTTTAGAAGGAAACCACCTGTACTATGAATGTGGTGAGTCCTTTTTGTATAATTGGAAACCGGCAATCACGACCCTCATCCATCGTGTGCAATCATGCCAACCAAATTTTCAAGAGGAGAACCAACTAATGGAAAAAATCATGGATATCTCCCTCCTTGGAAAAGGAAGGCAAAGGACTTGGCTTTGGTTTTTTTCAGGATGAAAATTAACGAACCTACTTGGCTTCATTTTCTCTTGCCTTTGCCATCTATCACGCCAACGCCATGGAGAAAATGATGCCGACTGGTTCGCCATCACGAACCGAAGGTTGCCGACCCTATGAATTTCCCTGGTCTGAAACCCCTCTGCAGACTGGTCCGAAGCCCCTGCCTTTCATGTCCATGGCATGAAATCCGATGGTCCAACAAATACATAGGTGCATTCAGTCACCGTATGTGCAACCACAAATGAGATCAATCAATCTAGATCAAATGTCGTGATCCAAGACGCGGTCGACCATGAAGACACGATGTCGAGGTACACGATGTCCTTGGCAAAAAGTTCCTTGAGCGGGTGAAGGCCCGCGGCCTGGTGACCAAGAGGTCGGCATGCACAGCAGGAGGCCATGCTTTGCCACGCCGTCGTGGGGCTGATCCTGACCCACAGTGGGAAACTAATTGCACATGTATGTATATGTGAACTGTCATGACATTTTTTTCTTTTACAATTTTTTCTCATTCATGACTATCGTGTCTTCTTTGCAGGATCTATTATCTTGAGTAGCTATATATTGCTGCAATTTAAATTGTTTGTTCAGATGAGCTTTTGATGTGCTTTTTTTTTCCTTTTGTCGGTATGAAGTTCAGTGTTTGTGCATTTAGTTTAGACTTGAAAAATTGCAGGCCTTGAGTAGGTAGCTTTAGTTAAAGTATCTCAGAGCTTTCAGTATATTATAATTGAAAAACATGTACAACTACTTAGCTTATTCCATAATCTTAGCTACAATTCGGTAACACACGAACCAAATATGGTAAAGATAAACAAGTGATTATTTGACAACCTTATTCTGTCGATGTTCATGATGAATTGCTAGACTACTAGTATAATGCCCGTGCTAACGCCATGGTTTTATTTAAGGATGCATACAAAAATAACCGAATGGTGATTTTTTCCATAGTTCAACTTTTACATAATTGCATGAGTATGACCATATATACCATATATATGATAAAAAACACTTATGTCCGTGCTAACACCAAATCCTCGACAAAGAGAGGTAGTGTCTCCGAAGTGATTGGAACATCACTCGGATATTTACAACCAAACGCCGTAAGGGCATCAACAACTTCATTACATGATCTAGGACATATTTGAACTCTAGCATCTATAAACTCCGACATCAGAAGAAGCCTCGCCTTGATGCCACCCAAGGCCGATAGTCTGTACTCATCACTTTCCAAAGCTATCTTGACTATGCAGCCCCAAGTGAGCCACTTTGACTGCCTCCATCTTCAAAATCATTTCCATCATCTCCTTAACAGACTTAGCTAGAGCACTCCTGCAGCAAAAGGTAGCCTTTAGACACACAAGATAGTGCTAAAGCAACCCCCCCCCCAAAGGAGACAAAAATATATGGCAACCTATGATTGCTGTTCAAAAAATACACATAATTAAAACCTGTATAATGTCTACAATTCAAGTTAACTATTCAGATAAAATTGTGCGAAAAAAACAGAGTGAAAAGGAAGCTAGAGGTACCTGCAGATAGCACTGGACCTCATCTCCATAGACAACAATAGGAAACGAAATTCACCTGCTTGGCAAAGATCCAGCCATCCTGCTGAATCTTCCAAAAAGCCTTGTTGAAGCAGATGGCTTCTCAATTCTCACATATGGAGTGAGGAGCTCCACAAGTGCGATATCAACCGCTACACCAACAAGAAGGTCAGGAGCGTACAGTTCAAACTCTACCCAAAAATCGTTTCTCCTCTTCTGCATCTCTGCAAATGTCGCATAGCGAGTCGATCACAATCAGCATTGAAGCTACAGAGTAATCAATTTGAACACTTTGTGTAGCACAAGTCCAACGACAACATTATTCCTAGCAGCACTCACTAAACATCCACTGAGAGAAAATGATAAGAACATTGATGGAAACAACCAAATATAACTCCATATATTGTAACTTACTATTTAACATAGATATGTGCATATTAGGTACATATTTCCTAAAATATTTTGACAAAGCAACACGTATTTTCGTGATAAAATGATTGTTGACCTCGTTCAGGACCCAAAGAACAAAATTCAGTATCACAGAAATTAAGCAATCAGTGAGAAGAACATACCGAATTGATGAGCTGCTATGTGCCTTCCTCAAACCAGAGCTACTGTTATGAACATCGTTGGGGCTGCGTTGGTGAAAGAGGCAATGGGGAATCGGCGGCTGAAGGTGTGAACAGTATCCGCGAGTACTGTTCATAGGGAGGCGGCTGTATGCGAGAGAGAGAGAGAGGAGGCTAGGGTTTTGGGCGCTAGGAACACCGGCCGCGGGGCTCGGCCCACGGCCGGCAAGAGAGAAGGGATTTCCTTCAGTTCTCTTGCTTGATTATAGATTGATACATCTCCTCTCATTATATAGAGAGGTTTGACTTGGCCCCTAAGCAAGCGACTAATTAACCCTAACGGGCTATGGCCCAATAGGCCCCCGACTACTCTAACAGCTACCGATCGGACCAACCCCTCCCCTGCAACCACAGTTACCACTGATCGTATCATCGGTTCCTAAGCAAAGGCAGTGATACGACTGATTGATGGCATGCATTACGCCACGCCCATCCCGCCGCAGGCCGCAAGTTCCCGCCTCCAATGGTCCCGGCGATCTGGCAGTCCTCGGTAGCTCACGCCCGACTGCCATGGTTATAGTAAAAAAGAAAATATTGACAAGTATACTACTAATAACAGCTAAATAATACAATAGTAGCTCTAATGAAAATTCAAAGAGTGCGAAAGCAAATATAAACACCCAATATGAACAATCATATAATCATATATGCAAAGAGAGGAACAACCATCTAATACAAATTCAGATTGATTTTTCTTACCTGGTCCTTGCAATTTGATTTACATTCCCAGATCATCGGTCTCTGAACTGAATGCCTGATCCATAGCCTGACACCCTGACCTTGGATCCACTACCTGTGGAAGAATAAAGTAGAATGTATATACTTGTGAACGCACGGAGCTGCCGAGGACACAGGCAAATGAAGATGAAGCCTCTTTCCTACTCAACGATTATGAGGGAAGGATGGTCCTGTAGACTTGGACAACCTTTCTCCTCCAGCACTGCAAGAAACAATTCGTTTCTTCATCAATCAAATTAGATGGCAGATTAGGAGTCATAGGGAGTTGGGAAGGAGACCAACCTTTATCGATGGGGGTGGGCATAAACGGATCGAGATTCATGCAGCTTCAGCATGAAGTACAGGCGCCTTGCAATGACCCCATGGTAGTCTCCATCGGTGGGATCGCAGCTCCATGGCCGAAGAGAAAGGGAGATGTCACCATGGAGATTCGCCCAGATCTAGCCGTCGGAGATTTGCTAATGGTGGGGAAGAGTGGATTGGAGTGTCACCACTTGGAAACGTCGAGGATATGCCGCCGGTGTCCACCAGCGGGGTGTCGTGCGCTGGAGCAAGCCGCAGCGCACCGCCGCCGTGTCGGACGAGCACCGTCAGTGCAAGTTGGCCATGCTGCCGCCAGATGTAGGGGAGGGCCCCTGCTACCACTGCCATCACCGGAGGGACATGGGAGGACAAGTCGCGATCTGCTCCACCTAGCTCGGGTGTCCTCGGCGAAGGATGTGGCCGGCGGGGAAGAGATCATGGGGGTCAATGTACGGATCGCCGGTGGGGATTGAGATCGTGAGTTCAAATTTTGAACTGCGAGAGGGCATCGGATCGCCCGTTGCCAAGAAGCAAAAGTACACACGAACCAAATATGGTAAAGATAAACAAGTGATTATTTGACAACCTTATTCTGTCGATGTTCATGATGAATTGCTAGACTATAAGTTCAATTCGTTGAGATGAGATGTTTTTCCTCAGTTATGCAAAACAGTTGCACGTATTTGTATTAAGGTAGAGAAATATTCGATAGAACACGACCGCGCCCTAGGTGGTCAACACACGTTTTCTGTTGAGGTGAGATGCTATTCCTCCAGTGTTTTCCCTTGGTGGTGGGGGTGACTCATTTCAATTCTTTAGCCTAATCATAATCTAATATGCTCGTGTCACCTATTCATATTAATGGATTGGTACTGGATTTCAACAACATAAAAAGCATTGTCTACGCATGTGTAGAAGACTGATGAATTGATCATTTGGAGTATGATAAATGATTAATTCTAAAAATCATGTCCCAAAAATTGTCATTGATGCTTTGGTTTACCTCTGATAGATGGCATGTAATATGCTTTTATGTTGTTATTGTTTGTACCTGGCAATTAGTAGTTTGATAAGGTTGTTTATGTAGGCTATATAATCTTTATTAGTAAATTTAAATGTATACCACTACATATCTTTGCTTATTTAATGTATGCATCATTTATATGTTACGCTTGCGATGATATTGAGAATAAGCACAAAGCACAAGCATAGTCTATGTTATGATAAGTGAGATATTTGCATCAATTTTGTGGTTTTCAATTTTATCATGTGAAAAAGTTTGAATGCAAATTCATTATATCCATTAAACTTTTTGAGCTTACGGAGAGGAAGGGGATACGACAGTGAAGATATTTGTTCCCGTTGCAACGCACGGGCATTTACCTAGTAAGTACTCATGTATCACCATCTCAAGATGAAGTTGGAGATCTTCATCCCCATATCCATTTTGTATGAAGATTCCTAGATCACCATCTCAAAACCATCTCTTACTCAATTATCTCTTTCTTTAGAAAAAAAAGAAAATATATTAATATCCAACTTCTACATTGACTAATGCATATTACTCAATCATCTCTTGCATCTCCAATTTTCTCTAAGGGAACTTCTATGATTTTTTGCAAGAAAATCATGAGAAGGACAAATCCACCGGTTTCACTAAGAAGCAAGGAAGATCAAGCCCAAGCGTGGCCTTGGTGGCCAAAGGGTCACCCAAGTCTCAAACTTAAGTTGGCAATGCCCAAGTCCAAGTTTACGAATCTTATCTCTTTTTCCACATTTTCTCAAAAAAAATCTCTTTTTTCACATGATTTAATTGATTCCCAATCACCAAGATCACCTTGCACTTAGAGCACAGACCCTAGCTTTCGCAAGCCCAACACATCACCTAGGCACTCTTAGATACCACCTATAGCTCCTATTAGTTTTATATGCCTTGCAGACAATTGGTTGATGACTAGACCAGGACCCTCTAAGCATGGGATTGCCTTGACTCCATCATCGTGTTTTAAATGGATGTACGAATAGTCAATAATGGATCATGAACGAGCCGAGCCAAGCCAGAACGAGCTAAGCCGAGCCGAACCGGCTCGTTATGTAGCCCTAAAACCACGCATGCCCAATTTTAGGTGTCATTTTCCTTACATACGTGGTTAGCAAAACTGTTAGGATATGTGTTTAGGCTAGCTTGAGGCCATATCAGTGCTTGCTCCAAGCTCAGTCCTAGTTGGTGTTTAGTGAGGTCTGTATATATCCAAACTGTTGTTTCTTGCATGCACACACCAAGTGTTTTGTACTCCTTAGGTCTCATAAGTTTTGTGAAATCCGCAAACCGAGCTTGTGGAGTTGTTGCCGGTGGGGAAGGCTCGTGGTTTCATGCGCTATCAAAGAGTTACCTAACCACGAGTTTAGCTGTTACGAGGGTATCCAATTTAGATTTATAACTTGAACATATTTTATCAGAAATCTACTAAGTCAGTTTACATTTATGAAATATTGAAGAAAATCAATAATAAATCATATTCGTAAAGAACTCCTATGTTGTACGATCTTTGGTTACGATCACGTAAATCTGGAGAAGAATATGGCTATGTCGACGTTACTGGACCACTCATAGAAAACGATACGTATATAGAACATCCAAAACATATTATAATTTGAAATGGAGAATAAAAAGATATTATAATTTGAAATGGAGAGGAATATTTTGAACTATAATAAGAGAAATCAGGTTTTGGATGTTTATATGGACTCAAAAATGAAAATTGGCCCAATTATTTCTAAAATGTTTCTAACTTTATAGAGTTTTGCCAACAATTTCAATGACTCTACTAATATAAACGTTTTCTGATTGCTATAGCTAAACATAATAATGTGATGAAAACCATGAAAAAAATAGCGGGCTATCAAAAATAGCGGCGGCTGTTTCTGGCAGCTATGCGCCGCTATAGCCCCGCTATAGCGGCCGCTATACGCCGTAGCGTCAGCTGGATGGCGCCGCTATTGCACCGCTATAGTGCCGCTATAGCCCGCTATTTATATGCACAGAGACAACAGATTAAAATGATGAAATAAAATTATAAAATCTCACAAGTCACAACTCACAACCTATGATTTTATAGTCTAATACAATCCAAATTCAAAAACAAAAGGCATAAAGCCATAAGTGCCATAAGTCACAACTCACAACCCACGATTTCATAGTCTAATACAATCCAAATCCAAATTTTGGGCGCAATTTTGGCTCAAAATCGAATTCAGGTATAGCGGGGTATTTGCCAATAGCGGTGCTATAGCGCGCTATAGCGCCAATAGCGCGAATAGCGGCAAAATGAGTGATAGCGTCGCGGCGTTTCAGATAGCCCGCTATAGCGCCGCCATAGCGGAGAAATAGCCCGCTATTTTTTTCGTGGGATGAAAATCAATAGTCATGACCCTTCGGGGTTTTTTTTTTGATGCCATGAGTCCATGACCATTCGGCTTCATGGTCATGGGTATAAAATACGTAATCACAGTTCTCAATCTCAATCAATTACACAAATCTCTCCCCCCAAATCCCCATTCCTTCGAATCCCCCCAAATTCCCTCTCCCTCTCCCCAAAACCCTCGCCGATGACACTAATGGCGGCGGCGGCGGGTGAGACGATGCCCTTCAGCGACGACATCCTCGCGGACATCTTCATCCGCCTCCCCACCCTCGAGGACCTGGGCCGCGTCTGCGCGTCCTGCCCCGCGTTCCGCCGCGTCATCACCAGCCCCACCTTCCTCCGCCGCGTGCACGCGCTCCACCCGCCGTCGTTGCTCGGCTTCCACTCCTTCTCCTCGCTGTTCCACCCCGTGGAGCCGCCGCACCCGTCCGCGCGCGCCGCCCGCGCCGTCGCCGAAGCCGCCGACTTCGAGTTCTCCTTCCTCCCTGCCAAGGGTTTCTGGATGGTCCGGGACGCCCGCGGCGGCCGCTTCGTCCTCGACTGCGACGACGGTGCAGGTTCTACGTTCACCACCATAGCGGTCTGCGACCCCTTGTTCCGCCGCCACGTGCTTCTTCCGCCACTCCCCCAGGAGTTGGCCGCGGCAGTCGAGCAGCCGCTCGATGTGAATGGTGAGCGGAGGTGCGATGTTTTCCTTGCTCCCTGCAGCGAGGCGGGGGAGCGGCGGAAGCGTTCAGTGTGATTTGGATGGCCCTGTGCCCGACTAAGTTAGTGGCATTCATATTCTCCTCGGCTAGCGGGCAGTGGCAAGCCATTGCATCTAGCAGCTGGCGTGATCTGAACCCCGCCATGCCTCCTGTCATCAAGGAGCGCCCCTTGCTGTGGCGAAGCTATGCATATGGCTGTTTCTACTGGTGTTTGTCAGAATTCCCCTTCCACAGAAAGCTGATTGTGCTAGACGTCGGCAGGATGGAGTTCTATCCTGTCAATCATCCACCCAGCCAGAGTCTTGGGAGATTTGCTGTTGTTGAGTTAGGGGAAAGCAGACGGGGGATGTTCATGCTTGGTGATACTACCTCTGATGAATACCGTACACTCCGACTATTTAGTGCAAGCAACCAAATTCATGGTGAGGGTGCCAGTCAGTGGGTGCTGGAGGTTACAGGTAGACTGTATTGCTCGTGTAGCTTCAACATGCTAGGTGTTGCTGATGGGAAATTACTATTGCAAGGAGTACGTGAAAATAATTCTCAAGAAGAGTCTTTTTGTATTTCGCTGGACTTCAAGACTAGGCAGGTTCAGAGGCTTCGAGGGATTATTCACAATGGTCACTGTCCTATGGTAGTCCAATATATTGGTTACCCACCATCACTGTCATTACCTACTATATGAAGCGGTAAGCTTGCTTATACTCTTTTATTTGCTTGTATGCACTATTGTTTAGAGGCATTGGGGCCCTTAATGTGAAGTCATTTTAGATTTGAAACGTGTTTTACTTTCCATGTTATTTGATATCTTATTATACTATTGTAGTTACGCCAACATTGTGTCCTTTCTATATCTTTTCTTTTGCTTGACTTTTAGGTGGTCTGCCAGGTAATTCTTGTTTAAATAGCTTCTTTATGTGTATTTTGCTTGGTGGATGGTGGTGTTGGAAAGCTTGTGAATCCCCCCTCTCTTAAACTGTGTACCTTTTTTTCTTTAAAAATGTTGTTAAACAACATTGTGCTCTAGCATTCTGTGGTTTGTTACTCCCTTCATTCCAAATTGTAAGATGTTTTTGCCTTTCCTAGATACAATGCTTACATCTTATAATTTGGAACAAAGAGATTACTGCTCCCTCAGTTTTTTAGATGCTGTATTAGTTTTGTCCTAAGTAAAATAATGGTATCTTGGACTATTGGTTTCAAAATGATTATGTAGGTTCATGACATAAGATTTATATTTTTAGATTAACCATGAGAGATACTTCCATAATATATAATAATTTATATGTTGTCAAACTATAAAGATTGTTTGAAATAGTTTGTCCAGAATAGTAATGTTTGACTTAGATCAAAGCTAGTGTGACATATAAAAACAAACTGTGGGAGTATATATAAGTTTTACTGTTGGCGCATGTTTCCACTGGTTACTGTAAATGAATCACACTCCAACCGACTGCATAGGTAGGTACAATTCTGATATTATTTTTTTAAAAAAAATGTATGGATTTGTGTAGTAGAATAGCAAGGTTTTCTATTTTCCTTTGGGAGCAATGGTTTAAGTAGTGATGAGCTTCTATCTTGTCTTTATCGCATTCACAAGTCATGTTGTTTAAATGCTGATTTTATACTTACCTTGTGAGCTTCTACCCAAAGACAGTTTTCCCCCCTTTTCTTTGCACTACTGAAGAGAAACATGAATTCCATTACCATTTAGCAATGGCATTACAAAGAGTTTTAAAGAGTCAGATCCAACCTCCTATCACACACAAATGATGCTATCACAACTAATGATCCAGGGCTCAATTTGTGAAGCAAACAACAAACCAAATGACTATGTTTAGAGCTGAAGCTCACCAAGGAGCTAATTTAAGCACTATCAGTAGGTTAATATTACGTTCTTTTTTTCCTTCCTATTCCACTATGGGTTGCTTAACAGTGTGAAGTTTGTAGATCTACTGCTTGGCACTTAAAACTAGAGTTGTTTTTTAATGGGTGTTATTGTCGTTAATTAGTTATTGCTCTGGTGCTGGGAAGTACAAGTAGTAATCAATTGAGTGCACAATTCTAGTTGTTTTGCAGCCTTGATCAACGGTGCTCTGCCATGCAATCTTAATATGACATTTAGATGCCGAAAGGGCTATGGATGAGAAACAGTTTGCTTAGTGTCGCACAAATATAGCTTTAAACATTGGATTTGGATGTCCATTGTATTCCCTACTTAAACCATACTGAATACTTATCTGGCAAGTCAACGAAAGTTAATGTTCATATTGCATCAAACAACCTTTTCTCATATATTCTTCAACTTGTGCAGGGGTTAATCTGCATGTCTCAGCTCCTTTTGTGCCACGCTACTAGTTGTGTGCGCTGCCAGATTGATGCCACGCTGGGTCCAGTGCACAGGCAGATTGGATGTCGAGCTATACACTGCATCGACTAGCAAGCTGGTTATCCTTTATATATAAATAATATGCATCAAGTTAGTAGTTTGATTAGCTTTTAGGTGATGTGATGCCACATGCCTGTTGAACTATGGCATGTAATCTGGGTAGTTAAACCAGTTATCTGCACCTGCTGGTTACCCTTTAATGTGGTTAAGTATTTGCACAAACTTGGTGCTTTCATATAATTTGAGCTCCACTAGCGATGATGCTTGTGTGTACGCAATGGTCTTGTCTTGTGATGTCATCGACCTTTTCCTACTTCGAATATGAATGTGCTGTTAACGTGGATGCAATGTGGAGTATATTAGAGAGTGAAAATTGTGGTTAAGAAATGTGAGAAGCTGGTAAAGCTCAACGGCTGTGTTCACATGAGCTGCCTGATTTTGGAACGCGAGAAAGACTGATATGCGAATAAGCAGCTCAGGCTTGGTTGGGACTTGGCAAAGATACTCAGGCTTTTTGTTGGAGCAAAAACTAGGATTCTTTCGTACGATCAATGGAAAATACTGTATGCACACTCCTACGGCGAGCCCAGAGTGTCCGGTAGAAAAGTTTTGATGTACACGGCACACGATTGTGTCCTTGTCCCATAACCTTCAGATCTGAACCTTTTACAACTGAATGAACTGATAGATAGACAACTTTTTTTCTTTTTTGAGCAGAAGAGAGATAGACAACTAAAGATTGACCCACCAGGCACAAACGACCTTGGCGCTTGGGCCACTTTAAAGGTTGAACCGGACTAGTCCGACATGGGCCTGCAAAGGGGTCGGACCGCGGGTGCCCCTATAGTCGTGAGTTCTTTCTTTCTTTCTTTTACCAAAATCGTGAGTTCGCGTTGAAGTGTACGTAAATTTTGTAAATAAAAGAGATGACGACACACGTTCGGCCGGCTATCTCAGCTGTGCTTTTTGTATTTCCTGTTTCAATTTATAACTTGGTCTATTTCTTATAGATATTAAAAAAAAACCCGAAATGAATACAAAGTTGAACGCTTACGTAGTGTAGTGCGCTGTTTTTTTTTTTTGTAACATACTGCCCCTCTCTTCTAAAATATATTTAGTTTTAGTTTTATCCAAACTTTTTTTTCTAACTTTGATTTGTTTATTATATATAAAATGTATCGGCATCTATGGTGCCAAAAAATACATTAAAACACATATTTCATAGCAAATTAAATAAATATGATTGCTTATGTTGATGTATTTTCTACAAACTTGACTATTAGAGTTACTTTCAGAAAAAAAGAAAACTTGATTATTAGAGTTAAAAGATCTAACTCCTATATATACTGGTACATTTTAGAAACGTGGTGTACTAGATATATCATACTACTGCACTAGCCGTATGTATGATTATTAGGAGATCTATATGGACAGGGCACAGGCCGGCAGGCCCACAGACAGTGAGACACACCCATGACCCATCGAATGGAAAGTGTTTTCCAGCGAGCGTGGGGGAAGCTGTCTGTACCTACTCTTGACTCTTCTGTACGTAGAAGTGCGTACGGACCACACCACCACACATCGTCGAAGGCGACGCTGTGTCCTGGCCTCCTGGGCGTGTTACACGGCTGGTCACATGAGGTCCCAAGGAATCTACGAGCTCGCTCACAGGATTCCGATCCCGATTCCGGGCTGCGGTGCGCCGGTGGTCCTTATTTGGTTGTTCTGATTCTGAGCATCTAAAAGCCCGACTGCCAGCTACTGCCAGATGATCCCAATCTTGGCAGTCTCGTTTCTGTTGGCGGCATGGTCCTGCCTCCAAGGCTCCGATCCTGCGACGACGGGCGTACAGTACATGGGGTCTCTGTTGCCTGCCTCCACGTGAAAAATACTACTGCCTCGGTCCACAAAACTGTTCCACAAAAGAATACAATTTTTGGATTCATTTTTTTACACCAAATGAATATAGTATGAAATCTATCACGATAAATCTAATGATATTTATTGCATATTATAAATATTGATACTTTTTTATAACTAGTTAAACTGAAGATACTTTAACTTGGTATCATGTATCTTGAGCTCGACTAACTAATTGTAAATAAAAAATAATCTAGCTACCAAATAAGTTTGGAATGTTAATCCGGAGTTCAAATTGACCTGAAAAGATTTGGTCACTTTTTGCAAGTTTGCACAAAGACACAAAGTGATGAAGCTAAGGACGTGTTTGAATCGAATGAAGCCACTCCCTACATCTCAAAAAGATAATTATAGAACAGTACTATGTTCAAGTGTCTCAATTTTTATCAAACTTATATAAAAGATTTCTAAACTTATCATACTAAATAGGTACCGCCGTAAAACATATTTTCATAATACACCTATTTGATGTCATAAACAATAATATTTTTTACACATATATTTGGTCAAACTTTATGACCTTTAACCGAGAATGAACCTAGAATTATTTTTTTGTGGACAAGGCTAATGATAGTTAGCTTCTAACAATTACCTGCATTAGATCTAAACAATTACAACTAATAAAATAGTTAATTGTGAGCTGGATATATAGCTAACAACTATATCTTTTTTCCCCAAAGGGACAACAAAAACTTTGTCACAATTTCTATTAGACAAAGAAGATAAACATACAAGTGTTCAGCCCGATTTTTTGAGTGAAAATTAGCCCCAAAACCCACCAACTGGGAGAGTGTACTACTCGACCAACTTTTGAAATACCGTCCGAACACCTAACTATATCTCACTAGCTAGAATAATCCATCCAATAGCAGCCAGTGGATCCCGATCCTAATAAACAAAGAAAGATTGGAATATAATTAAACATCAATGATCAACTTGTAGTGTGGTGCCGGATATATGCTCCCAGAGTGGATTATAATTCTTGGACGTAGCAGCAGACGGTGTCACTTGGGTGCATGGCTAGCTATAACGTCTTCGTCTCTAGAAACTTTGGCATTTCTGGCTGTACACACTTGGTGCTCGAAATGGGGTTTTTGGAAGGAGAATCACCGGTTTTGAGATGAGGAACGAACGATCCACAGCACCCACGTTCTCCACGACATCTAACAGGCAACAGCAGAGATAGACAGGGTTGCTTGGCTCATGATCGCCATGCACCATGTGTGTGCAAATGTGGTGGAGTACCGGTAGTAGTACTCCTACGTGGCAATACAAAACGCTGGTTAATTTTTGAAGAGTAAAAAAGCTGGTTAATATCAGACGACGACGTGGACGTGGCAGGTGGCACGCACACGTTACTCAATAGGCCGAGACAAGCTAGACCCCATCGTCCTCGGCCGCTTTTGTACGCGCGCAGGCACATCAACGGCGACGTACGGACTCCCGTTGGGTTCGTTCGGACGCGCCGGAGTCTGTGCGCTCGGCGTCGTCGGCGTGGCGCACGTACTGCGCGGCGTCTGTTAAATAACTCCCATCGTCCCTCCCATTTGTCGCCGGCGACAAGCCGACGACACCATCGCGTCGTGGTACGCATTGCTCCGTTCCGCTGCAAACAAGCGTATATATTCACGTTCACACGCACGGGCGGCCCGACCGGACCGGACCTGTCACTCGCGACTTGCAAGCTAGGCGCGCGCGCGCAAGCGCAAGTCATGTCCCCGGCGGCGCCGAGCGGCGGCGCCGGTGGTGCTCGTCATGGTGACGCTAACTCCGGCCTCGGCGAGCCGCTGCTCCGGAACGGCCGCGGCGTTCACGCAGGGCCGACGGTGACCGTGGCCAACGGCGGCCGGGAGCCGGCGGCTGAGAAGAAGCGAAGCGCCGAGGACAGGTACTGGGTGGACATCGACCAGCCGGAGGCGCTGGAGCCGGCCGATGTGGAGACTGGCCGCGGCGGCCGCCGGCCTCTGCTGTTTCGGAACAAGAGGGTCAAGCGGAGCATACTGTACCCATACAGGTGCGTGCCCTGCTGCACACGGTACATTCCGCTTTACTTTGTTATAGTATACAGAGGTTTTTATGTGTTTTAACTTTTAACTTATAACTGTCTGGATGTAAAATTTTTACTTTTATCCATTTATCGGAAAACTACTGCGAAATTCAAATCTCCATTTTTTTTTATCAAGAGAAGTGCTATGGTATCGTCAAGAACGAATCCAACGGTCAATAATAAATAGAAGCAACAAAATTGACTAATTAACGCACAAGAATGGATAATCTGAAGAACTATGGTGTGGTGCGGAGCTAAACGCACATGTTAACATTTCCACGACACACCGCAGGTTCTTGATCTTCGCTCGTCTGATTGCAATCATCGTCTTCTTCATATGGCGGGTGGAGAACAACATCGCCGACGTCGAGTGGCTGTGGGCGCTCTCGGTCGCCGGCGACGTCTGGTTCGGCTTCTCATGGCTCCTCAACATGCTCCCTCGGCTGAACCCCATCAAGAGCATCCCCGACCTCGCGGCGCTCAAGCGGCAGCACGACCTCCCGCGCGCGGACGGCAGCTCCAGCCTCTCCGGCGTCGACGTCTTCATCAACACGGCGAACCCCGTGGACGAGCCGGTCCTGTGCACCATGAACTCCGTGCTCTCCATCCTCGCCACCGACTATCCGGCGGAGAAGCACGCCTGCTACCTCTCCGACGACGGCGGCGCGCTGGTCCACTACGAGGCGCTGGAGGAGACGGCCAGGTTCGCCGCGCTGTGGGTGCCCTTCTGCCGGAAGCACGGCGTCGAGCCGAGAGCGCCCGAGAGGTACTTTTATGATGAGCTGCTGAGAGCGCCGGCGTACGCCGGGGGGTCGCCGGAGGATTTCGTGGAGGACCGCCGGTGCGTGCGCCGGGAGTACGAGGAGTTCAGGGCGCGGATCGGCATGCTCTTCGACACGGTTCGCCGCCGGTCTGATGCGTACAACGCCGCCGCCGGGAAATCTGGTGGAGGCGCAAAGGCTACTTGGATGGCTGATGGGACACAGTGGCCCGGTGCTTGGATTGATCCAACAGAGAACCATATGAAAGGCCACTACGCACCCATTATTAAGGTACAGATAACACTTTTTTTTTGTTATTTCCCTGTCACCATCATGCTTTATGCATTGCATTTGCCGACGAAAGTGGAGTAGTTAGTAAGAACCTTCATTATTGCTGATGAAAGATTACATTACTTAGGATCAATAATTTGGAATGCATTGACATTGACAGGTGATGTTGGAGCAGCCAGGCCATACGCCTCAGCTTGGCCAATTCAATGGCGTCGTCAACAGCTGCGGAATCGACCTCAGTGCCACTGACACGCGTCTGCCCATGCTTGTCTACGTGGCACGCGAGAAGCACCCGACGAGCTACGACCACCAGAAGAAGGCGGGCGCCATGAACGTGCAGCTGCGCGTCTCGGCGCTGCTCTCCAACGCGCCCTTCATCATCAACTTCGACTGCGACCACTACATCAACAACTCGGGGGCGTTCCGCGCCGCCATGTGCTTCATGCTCGACCCCCGCCACGGCGACGACACGGCGTTCGTGCAGTTCCCGCAGCGCTTCGACGACGTCGACCCGGAGGACCGGTACTGCAACCACAACCGCGTCTTCTTCGACGGCACCATGCTCGCTCTCAACGGCCTCCAAGGCCCGTCGTACCTAGGCACCGGGTGCATGTTCCGTCGCGCCGCGCTCTACGGCGGAAAGCCTCCGCGCCGGCGAAGAGCTGGAGGCAACGACAGCGGCGGAATCACAGTAAATGCCAGTGTTTTCGGCAAGTCGACACCCTTCCTAGAATCAATACGGTTCGCCGTCGCCGGCGAAGAAGATCGGCCTGCTGCTGTGGCGCGACGGCAACCAATGGCGGATAATGAGTCGATCACCGCCGAGCTGTTGCGCGTCATGGCGTGCGCGTATGAAGACGGGACTATCTGGGGCAGGGGCATCGGGTGGGTCTACAACATCGCGACCGAGGACGTGGCCACCGGCTTCCGCGTGCACCGGCAGGGATGGTTCTCCCGTCACTGCACCATCGAGCCCGCCGCGTTCCGCGGCACGGCGCCGATCAACCTCGCCGAGCGGCTCCTCCAGATCATGCGGTGGTCGGGCGGGTCCCTGGAGATGTTCTTCTCCCACAACAATCCGCTCCTCGCCGGCGGCTGGCTGCACCCGCTGCAGCGCGTGGCGTACCTCAACATGACCATCTACCCCGTCACCTCCGTCTTCTGCGTGGTCTACGGCCTGTGCCCGGTGATGTGGCTCTTCCCCGAGGAGTTCTACATCCAGAGGCCGTTCACGAGGTACGTCGTCTACCTCCTGCTGGTGATCCTGATGATCCACGTCATCGGGGCGTTCGAGATACGGTGGGCGGGGATCACGTGGATGGACTGGTGGCGGAACGAGCAGTTCTTCATGGTCGGCGCCACCAGCGCGTACCCGACCGCGGTGCTGTACATGGTGATCAAGCTCGTCACCGGGAAGGGAATACGGTTCAGAATCACCTCCAAGCAGGCGGTGGCGGCGGACGGCAGCGACGACGACAAGTTCGCCGACCTGTACGTCTTCCGGTGGGTGCCGCTGCTGATCCCGACCACCGTCGTCTTCGCCGCCAACGTCGGGGCCATCGGCGTCGCGCTGGGGAAGGTGATCGTGTTCAATGGAGTCTGGAGGTCGGAGCAGGTGAGGCACGCGGCGCTGGGCCTGCTGTTCAACGTGTGGATCGTCGCCCTCCTCTACCCATTTGCGCTGGCCGTGCTCGGACGGCGAGGGAAGAGACCGGCTGTCCTGTTGGTCCTGTTGCCGGTTGCCTTCCTAGTTGTGGCCCTCGCGTACATCATTCTTCATAGCCTGCTTCTGAATTTCATCCCGTTCTAGCTAGTCGATGCATGTAAAGGTTCTGGGTTTGGATGTGAGAAACAGAGCATCCATGATTGTAGTAGGCTTCAGTGGAGTAAAAGGAAGAATAATAATAACAATGGTGGTTCGAGATTAAATGTAATGCATCCATTACTTTTGTTGATGATTGTGACGCTGTGATTTGGGAATAAATTCTAAGGACATGGACTCGTCCAATCTTTATGCTCTGTTGTGGTATCCTTTTTAGAAGGATTCAACTCTTTTATACCCCCGCTATCTGCAAGTTTGTGCATCCCCCACTGAGAGTTGAAATATTTTTGTGGATTATTAAGAGCATCTCCAACAACTTTGTAAATTTCACTTGGTATATTTCGCGTTTTAGCAACTTGGTAAATTATTTGGCAAGTGAAAAAAATGAGTCATCTCCAACAACTTGGTATTCCAACTTGGTAAAACTATAGGATGACAGATGGGACCCGCATGTTTTTTATTTATTTTATTTTTTCCCCCACCGGATAACATCCCTCCCCATTCTCTCTCCTCTGTCCGACTCTCGTCAATCTCGCCGGCGAGGACCTCTTCTTCCTGGCGGCCTCCGCCAACTCCTTCCCGTTCGCGGCCAACGGCCGCCGCGAGCTCGTCGTCGTCGACCTCACCCTTCACAGGCGACGGCGCGGATGCGGTGTGCGAGGCGGTGCGCGGGGGCGACGGCGCGGCCACCGGATAGCTCCGTCCGCGCGGAGGTGGCCTGGGCTCGGCGTCGCACCTCCCCTTCACAAAGCCGCCGCGCGTCCCCCCCCACCGCTTCCAACTTCGCGTCGTGGCCCGCGCGGCCATCCTTGGCGACACCACCGGCTCCGGCCTTGCGCGTGTGGTGTCCCTGGCCGCATCGGCGGCGGCGCTTGCCCCTGCACAGCTACCCCCGACGGCCGATGGCGCCCTCCTGGTGGATCCGGTCATCTCCCCGCAGCCGGAGACGCGCGTCGCCACGGAGGAGCAGCGTCCGTGCGGGTGGTGGTGTGCGCCGCCGCGAGGGAAGGTCGGGGCCGCCAGGAGGAACAGGGGGTCGCCGGGCCGAGCGCCGGGTGAGGCGGAGGCCCGACGCGGCCGATGGGGATCAGCCGCGACGCCGGAGGAGGGGAAGGGCGACCCCACGGCGCGAGGCGACGGCGCGGGGGCGACGGGCGGGACGAGCGGGGTGGGATCGGGAGTCGGATGCGCGCGCGGAAGAATACGCGCGCGGGGGCTAGTTTTACCAAGTTTGGAAATTTACAAAGTGAGTTTACCAAGTTATTGGAGATGGATTTTTGAGATTTTGCCTAATTTATAAGAATAGCAAGTTAGTTTAGCAAGTTGTTGGAGATGCTCTAATAACAACAAACTTCTCGCAATAGATAATTTGTGGGTGTTTGCATATCAATTTTTTCTTGCAACAAATTTAACACATTTATGGATGCATTATGGGTGTCCATCGTTTCATATTCTCCAAGCGTCTGAAATACCTATGTTGAATGAGTTTCCATCTTTCTACTAGAGATGAGTTTGCACTACATGTAGCAGCATGGATTAGGACTGCACCTTATCTTGTAGTTTGCATATCTTGGGTAAGCACCTTTATATGGTTGTCTGCGTCTTTTGTGTACACACCAAAAGAAAAGTTTGAGGACTAAAATGCATTTTGCTAGTTCATGAATGGAACTAAGCCCAAAATGCAAAGTTTGATGATCGAAACAATTCGATAGTCCTAGAGTAAAATTGAGCTCCGAAACGATAGCTGTAAAAGTTCAGTAACAAAATTGAGTCTCTAAGGGGACAAAAACAAATATGACTATTCTGTTTTTTTTCCTCCTTTGAACCAAGGCCAACCACATTTCTATAATCATAATGGTAACACAATGATATAAAAGACACGTGAAGTTCGTGTTCTGAGAAAAAAATAATGATAACACAACAGTTGTTTGTGATGACAAGAAGAAATGGAAGAAAGACTATGATTCACTAAGAGAGAATGGATCATGTACCAACTATTGAATTAAGGAGAAACATATACAACCAACTGTCAAATTAGGGGAAAACAAATGCCACTTGGCGGCGGCGGCCTGGGGGGTGGGGTGGGGTTGGAGGGGGGGGGGAGGGGGGGGAGTGATTAATTGTGCAAAACGCTTGTGTTGTTTTACACAAATACGTGCAGACATTAACTACTGAAATGGTGGACTTCTCCTAATGTTTTTAAGTAGTAGTAAAACACTACCACTAGTCATAGCATATGTGAATCTAACTAGGAGGCACTTAGTATGAAAAGTTTATACTAAATTTTGAATGCATAAAACTATAAGAAGCCCATCTCTACTATAATTGAAATCTTCTCCAAGCGTAAGAAGCTTGAGACCTTACACCCATTCAATAGAAAGAAAAAAAATACCGCTCTGCGCCCCCTAATCACGGATCACAAAAAAAGGAAAAGGAAACTCTCCTCACTGCATATACCGTCGCCATCTTCTTCGTGGGTGTCCCGCCGCCGTCACCTCCGTCGCCGATCACCTCCTCCCGTGGCCAGAACAGTATGAGAGCGGGAGTCAGGTACTCGATTGACGAATCCCGCCAGCCTCCTCCGGGATCCGACGTCTCCTCCCGTGGCCGACCGCCTTCTCCCGTGGCCGATCGGGATGAGATCGGGAATCAATCGAGGAATCCGCTGGCCTCCTCCAGGATCAGGTCTGATAATATACTTGGTTTGGTTGATAGTATACTATGGCAACGTGATCTTGTCATCCTTTGTTAGGGCTAGCCAAATTAAGTTTCCCTCACCCTCACCCATGACCCCCTCCGTGTGCGCAGCTGGAGCCGCCGCAACATCGCCGCCGGCCCCTAGGCTAGGCAAGGCCAAGCCAGGCCACTGCGTGGGGGCGCAAGGGTTAGATCAGATGGGGACATCGGGGATGGCGACGGCGTGCAGCGCGGCACCGACGAGCGCAAGCGCGGACCTCGCGCCGGGACTACGCGGCGGCTGCGCATGCGTGGGCGCGAGGTCCGCCGTGGCCACGAGGGCGCACGTGGGGGCTACACTGTGACCTCGAGGGCTACGCCGCAGCCATCGTCTTGCCGATCACCGCAGGGCCATGTCTACCCGGCCGTCCTCCCCGCCCGCGGCCACTCAGTGAGACGAAAGGTCCGTGTCCACCTCTCACTCTCTACGCGCCAGCCGTAACCCGTTGCAAATACGTCAGAAAAACATGGAGACGATGGCCTCCGAGACAGGTCCCGTTTGAATCCATTGCCTCTCTGTGCTCCATCCAGGTTCTGAAAGGAGATCACCGACAGGGAACTCCATATATGTTCGAGGACGTGGAGTATTATGTGAAGACAACCGTCGGAGGCTCACTGGCTGTTAGTACACTGCAATTGTATCTACCCAATTGATTCTAACCTCTACGGGGAATGGGATTTTGAGGTCTGAATGTCACCATATGTTAGTACACTGCAATTGTATCTACCCAATTGTATCTACCCAACTGAACAAGATCCTTTCAGAACTACCATGAATAATCTATCATAGTATAGCCTCTTGTGCCCATAGAGCAGGCCATGGAGTACTTGCTCCACGATGCATTTCTTCTGTGTTTTTGGAACATACATATGTTACTTGAGCCATTTGGATGTGAACAAATCGACTCTTCTCTTTTGCGTGTTTTTGCTGTGCTGTCCTGTGAAATGATAAGGTTTCTGCTTCCTACTAGATGCCTACCACTAGCAGTGACGTTTACAGCTCTATATATTGGTCACCAAAATGTTGACGCTGCAATTGTTTTTCTGGGCCCACAGGTACGTATTTCATTCTCTTCTATATTTTACTGGCTTAGAACTATATTGTGCAAATACAATTGAAATTATTTTCCAGGTGGTATAAAGTAACTACCGGAATGGGGATATGGACTTCACTATAAATATGGCCTCTTTTAAATAGATCATAACAAAGGCTGGTCTAGAGGAGATTGCTGAGCTTCAGGTACCAAGGTGCCTTTTTGTTTTTAGCATCTACCAAGATGCCTTCTTATTTTGTTACTTGGCAACTATTAATGATGTGCATGTTATCTTCTTATGCCAATTGTGGTTGCATTTAATTTCCGAGCTCGCCATGGACGCGACGAGGGCGGGCGGCGGGCGGGCGTCGCGGCGAGGACGGGCGGCGGCGAGCGTCGCGGCGAGGGCGGGTGGCGGGCGAGCGTTGCGGCGAGGGCGGGCGGCGGGCGGGGCCGAGCATGCCATGGCCGCGACGAGTGCGTCGCGGACGCGGGAGGGACGGAAATCGCCGATACGCAATCTCTACGCGCGCGGATAGATACGCGCGCGGAGGCTACTTTTTTCCAAGTTGGGAAAATACCAAGTGGATTTAGTGAGTTGTTGGAGAGGCGTTTTTGAGTTTTTGCCAAAAAAATAGAATACAAGTGGATTTAGGGAGTTGTTGGAGATGCTCTAAGAATAAAGTGCTCAAAGGAACTGATGGTAGGAAGCACTGAATCTTTCGGTTTTGCACGTCTGCATAATAATTCCAAAGCACCTAGAAAATATACGATTCCTGATTCCAATAGTTGATATCCTATGTTTCCTGTCTTTATATTTTTAGTTTAAAATTCATATGTTGTGGTAGCCCTGTAATGAAAGCTCTTAATTAATTATGGCCAATTTATTCACTTAAATTGTGAAAATATATCCAGTTTTTAGGCTGTGCTATACAGAACAGGTTTGAGCTGTGTTAATCCAATTTTCTCACCTTTTGTTATTTATTTTTTCATTTTCTTTTAACACAATAATGTGTTGCATACCTTTGTAGCACGGATGTCCATTGCAATCATCATTGTGTGTAGATGCTATTTTCTTTTTCTGAACATGTGTTTATTCTCCAGGTTGTCTCTAACTGCATTCTTTCTAAGTGACAAATGGCCAAACTCTCTTAGACAGTGATATGTGTTTTCTGTTAAGGTATATACTGGCAATAGATGTTCTTCTTAGCGATAACACATTTTTGTCAGTTCATGTTAATTCTTGTTTCTAAGTGACAAATGGCCAAACTCTCCTAGCCCAGCTTCTGCTCTTCATATCACGATAGTTCTTTTTATAAATATTTCTTTTCCTAGATTTCCAAGAACTTCGGATCGGCCTTAAGAGACATATTAAGATGTGTCACTTAACTTGAAGAATTTTGAGATAATTGCCTTGAAGCATTATTTATTTATAATTTATGTAGTATGGTCTTTGAAATATATTTTAATATGTTCACATTTACTTCAAGATGCTACAGAACATAAGTAAGAAGCTTAATAAATATTTCCATGCAGGTTTCAACTCTGCAGCAAATTGGGGAACTTGAAAGAGCAAGGAGGTCAGGACTGTAGGCAATTACGGAACAGTATAGTTGCACGAATGACTCAATTAGCAATAAATAGGATTGTTGTATGTTGTTGTATTCAAAAGCTGGATGTGGTGCCTTCTGTCTATTGCTAGCAAAGTTCGACTCAGGTGGCTTGTACTGACGGCTGAAATCAAAGGATGGAAAATGTGTGCCGTCTGGAACAGCCGTGCACCTCCAAGAGTCCCGTGCACCTCCAAGAGTCCAGTTCTTTATCTGGCTGCTAATGTAGGGACATATCCAACTGTTAACCTTGTACAACTGCCTTGTGAAACCTTGTAACAATCCTTTTACAGCTGCCTTGTGTAGTTTGATGCAATAAAATTAAGAGTGGAGAGCCTCTCCCCTCGATGACCATAAAAAAGGCTAGGTAGCGAGTACCTTTCCATTTTTATAAAAATGAGTTTTGAAATGTTATTCTTGAGTTGGGTTGATCATGTTCTATAAATATAGCAGGTATTTCTAAACACATAATGCAATTTGACGGTGGTTATAAAAAGAAAATCAAACTAGACCTAAGGTCATTGATTTCATATATTTTGTTGTTTTTATGTCCATCCTTGAAATAAAGCCGTAGCGTTAGCACGGGCATTATACTAGTATCACTAGGAGAAATCTAAAATTCTGGTTGTGATTTTGAGACCGCCCCATGTAAAAACCAATTTCAACATATATATAGCAGCTTTTGCAATCATTTCCATGTGCCAATTAATCGACATAGGGGCTATCATAAGCCTCTACCCATGGAAATCGATACATGCAGAATTGTAGATGTTTTCTTTGCATTCATAGAAATCATCTATTTCTATAGGCTGAAAATTAGTTAGCATGTACCTCTGATAAAGGATTTTCCTACTCGTGGTGTTCACGGAAGATTCTACAGGCCCCACGTATTATGCTCATATTTGGGTATCTGGCCTCGTGGGCAATCCAACCACTACATACAAGAATTGACAACTCAACCTAACGATCTCAATTTTGTTGGCCTAGGCGCTTGGCTTTGTTTTTATGTAGCTATTGGATGTGCAACTCTGAAACTGGACAAATTGTTCTCTCTGGATAGTTATATCTACAAATTATGTAATACAACCTTCGCAAAAGTGTTTTGACTTCCTTTACCGGCTTACCATATGAACCAATCTACACAATTTTGCTCTGCTTGGAACCGCGATCGATTCACGACTGCGCGGTGCGGTTTTCCATTTGCGGTTCTGTGGCCGCGGTAAGGGAAATTGATGGTGTAGTTCATTTCTCAATTGTTTTCCTCATGGGCGCTATCACGAGAATCACAATCACCCCACCGGAAGAGGACGATAGGTGTGACTTCTCCAATTCTCGCGTGGGGCGACCAGGAATTTGCGATTCCAAAGGCATATATATCATTATAATATACCCAAAGCCGTGCCAAACGAGCATGCCGCTCCATGTTTTTCACACCGTGGCGACCTAAAAGACGAAAGCTTAGCTAAAATATATAGCTAGGCTTTCCGTCGGCATCAAGCGCCGGTGTCCACAGACGTAGCTATGAATAGAAGGACGACGTGAATCCAAGCGCATCGCAGGGGCAGAGAACAGAACATATGCTGCTTTCATGTGGCGCTTCATGCATGGCTACAGTGGCACATATCGGCACTGAAGGACAAAGTCACAAAGACGACAGAGACACCCTGTCTTGGACTCTTGGTCCTGCCACCGTGGGCTGCATGCCCTCGTGGCCGAACCGTGGTCCAACAAGGAGAGTACTCCGTAGGAGAGAGCTTCGGTCGCAAATGATGCAGCCGTGGCTTTTTTTGCTTTGCCCTCGCTGTCTCGTTCACTGCTTGTCTTCAGTAAAATAGCCGCGAGTGTGTGTCGCATGTGTTCATTGCGATCTGGGAATGAATGATGAGTGGACTTGCTTGGATTGGTTTTACGTCCCCCTGTTGCGCTATCGCGCGCCCGAATGATGCGCCTTTGGATGACGTGCTGGGGATGATATCAGCCAAGATCCGGCCAGCTGGCGTGTACGACGTACGTACTTCTATCTATCATCAAGAAGAGTCAAATTGAACAGCAACACTCACGCACTGAGCATCTTCTCCTAGTTGAAAGTGAAAACACTAGCTGCCATGTCAGCAACTAGTCAGGTTTGACTAGCTTGAGGGTTGTACGTTTTACACTGTGAGTTGATGCCGCACCGACCGAGGTTATTTAATTACTCACAACGTATACATTTAGAAGTTTCTAAATATATACATTTACCTGTGGTTCTTATATGGCCAATAATGTTGGCATGAAGCTAGCTAGCATAGTACTACTCTACTACAAGTCAGGCTTGAGAAAGAAATCGTTTGGTTAGCTCCTGTTCCACAACGCTCCTCTTTACTCCTTGTCACAAAAAAAAAAAAAAAGCTCCTCTTTGCTTGGTGCAGGCGAATGCTCGCGGATGCATGTATCAAACTTAGTCTGGAAAATGAAGAAAGAAGTAGAAGTAGCATCTCGAGATGTAGGCTAGTGCGCTCCTTCATGAGACCGGTCTGACAGGTGTTCCAACCAAACAATCGTCTTTTCGGAGGACCTAGCTAAGGGTAGGAGTAGTCAACACCAATCATGCCCTATATGGCCAATAATGTTGGCAGCTAGCTACATAGTACTATTTGTCCAAAAAAAAAGCGACATAGTATTACTCTACTAAAAGTCATGTGCTCTATATCCCAAAATAAACATACAAAAGTTACTTATATTTATGATATCAAATAAATATTAACCTTATTAGATTAATCACACCATATATTTTTGTAGTAAACCTTTTTTTTTGAAAGATCCGGTTATCTGGCATGTATTAATAAGGAGATAGAGTTTACAACAAAATGCGCAGGAAGCGCCATCCCACCTTTTTTTAGTAAACCTAAGTAGACATACAAACGTTCATATTATTTTCTATAAGTCTGGTTAAACATAAAACCGGTTGACTTTTCAAGATGTGAGATGTGTATTTATTTTGGAACAGAGAGAATATATGCTACCAAACCTACCGTCCTAATAAGTTGATGGGGTGTTTTGTTGAAATGAGGTTTTTTTTATAACAACCCACATATCATTAAGCACAGCGAACCGTGCGTAGCCTGAAACAATCATCATATTGATTTTGCATTGGTTTTACCTTCCCTTTCGCTGTCGCCCGAATGATGTCCCTTTGGATGACGTGCTCGGGATGATATCAGCCAAGATCCGGCCAGCTGACGTGTACTCTTATCAAGAGTCAGCAACACTCACTGAGCCTATAGGAGTATCAACCCGAACCCAAGCTCCAGTCTGGCTTGATTGGTATGCAACATGTACACATCGAGCAGGACGTCCTCATGCATCGATGCCTTCCATCCACTCGGAAAAAGGAACACGTGCACAAATGTGTGGTGTAATGGACTCATGGTGTACATATTTATTTGGGTTTCTGTTTGGAACAAAACAAAAGGAATACACTCTGAGCAGGAAATATAACAGAAGGAATTAGGACGTATATTGAGCTTGATTTCCAGCAATGCTATTTCTTCAATATATTTTCTGCAATAATAACGCCGAACCATTCAGGAAAGCCACCGTTCCTTCGGAATCGTTTCCTCCAGTTGTCCTCTGCTTTCCTAAACAGCTTTTGTCCACTTCGGCTGGGGCCAGCATCTTGCATGCAGCAAGAGTCTCATAATTAGCAAAACCAGGACACTCTGTTTCTCACGTGCGAAATGGAACCCTGAAAAAAAATATAAATTGACGAATTTACCGTATGTGTTGTTCATATATGTGAACAGCAAGGACTCCATATCCAATCTGTCTCACATGTGATTCATGATCATCCACTCGGAAAAAGGGACAAAGCTTTTCTGTTTTTTTTTCTCTCCAAACGAAAAGCCGAGCACAAACTCCATGGATTCTCATTCTAGCACTTCTCGACGACGGAGAAAACGACGCCTACACTACACGTACTAATTCTCAACAGATTTGGCATCTCGCGCGAGACTCGCCATCAGGCCACCTCTGCTTTTTGAACTTTTTTCGGTATATAGACACCACACGTCCACACGGGCTTGTCAAATGGAGGTAGATCCGTAGATGCAACTAGATTCCTGCTGTCAAATCAATATCTATATACCTAATATTACAAAGATAAAATATTCTCTAAAGTGTTTTTTTCTTAAAAAAACTCTACAATGGTCTTACGCCACTTCTTGTTCCCACATGTGCAGTCGCGAATTTAGCTAAGAACACTATCGGGGTCAGCTTCATTACACGATATGATTTCTTGAACTTTAGCGTATTTTGCAGAAGTTAAAATAAGCTAAAGTTAAAAATCACATTGATGTTTAGTGCTTCCATTTGTGTATGAGGCTCACTAGATAGGCTAAACTTTGTTTTACCTTTATGTTTGGGTGTGTTCGCCTTATTTTATATCGTGACGCTCAGCTGTGTACCATCACTAGATTGTAGAGGCTGGAAGTTAGTTCCCTTAATAGAAAAATCGGGATTGATGGATTGGACTCACATAAAGCCTCTAAATTTGCCCTTGCATCCCATAGTCTCACAACCCATGCCCATACAAATTATAACAGAACACGTCCGGTAATGGTGCGTAGTACGATTTCAAGACGTGTCCAGCAACCATATATGGGTATTGGAACAAATAACATGGTCGTTGACTCGTTGAATAATTCTTTGAGATGCAAATCATCCAAGTGATGGTTTAACAAGCCGTATTTTCTCATGCAATACACAAGCATGTTATATAGGGCTTGTCTATTAAACACGCTAGGAGGATTCCCCGCGCGTTGCCGCGAGCATTAAGGGGGAATAAAATGTGAAATACACCTTGTATATCAAGATAAATTGTCAGTGGCAAATGATAGTGGATTGCTGAGTTGGATGCATCGCATTAAGAGAAATAGATAGTGTGTTTAATAGTAGATGTTGAGGTGGACGCATTACATGTCTAGAGAAATAGATAATGAGGTTTGTCTATATAAGAGTTATAGATGTGAGTTTTTTAGGAAATCAACACACGCATTTTTTTAGCCATTGGATGAAGATCCAACAACCTCCACCTTTTCTTCTACCTCCAGACCCTCTTTTCTTCTACCTCTAGCACAATTACAGAGAGACAATTACAGAGAGACAATTTTTTTCTATAGAAGGACAATAGACAAAGGGGAGAGGAGGAGCAGCAGCAGGGCGGCCATGGCACGGCGGCCGGCGACGCGGTCTCCGGCACGGCCTTTGGCGGACCGGCGCGTGGGCGAGCGCGACGCGGCGGCGCGGGCGCGAGGACGGGCGGGCGGGGCGCGAGATCAAGAGGAAGAAGAAGGTGGGGGAGAGAGAGAGGAGGTGTAGGACCCACTGTCATAGGCACAGAAAAATCCATGTGTTGTTTTTTTAAAAAACACACGTATGTTGTATTAGTGTTTCTCTGTATATAAGTACTAACCATCTCTTTGCACTCGTGACAGCCGAGCTGTAGAAATTTGTATGTATATATATGCCCCCCTGGCATGCTGCTGCACAGCAGCAGTGTACCGTACAAATCCCGGTCCTCCTCAGTCCTCACGCTCCACGTAAGCAACCAATTAATCTGTGTGTGCCTAGTGACACAGCCTTGTTGGCCAATCAATCGCGAGGCTCTCAAAAGCCACGTACCTCTGTGCTTGTGCATGCTTTTGCAGGGCGCCATGTCGTCCTCGCCGGTGCCCGGCGGCGGCGGCGGTGCTGCTAGCGAGCACGACGCCGCCGCTGGCGGCCTCCGAGAGCCGCTGCTCGCGAACGGCGACGACGGCGGGTTTCACGACGGAGCGCTGGCCGCGGTGGTCGTGGCCAATTACGCGCACGGCGGCGGGAGCAGGGCCAAGGAGAAGGACGCCGTGAAGGCCAAGGACGGGTACTGGGTGGACATCCACGACCAGCCGGCCATGGCGGACGTGGAGAGCGGTGGCGGCGACCGGCCGCTTCTCTTCTCCAACAAGAAGGTCATGGCGGCCCTCCTGTACCCGTACAGGTGCGTGGTGCTTTGCACAGTTGCACACAAAGAGTAGAATTATGTCTTGATAGATGATAGATGGATAATATCATAATAATAGTGTAAATGAAGTGAAAAGTTTTGGGAGTCGCCAAGCGCCGCGTTCATTTGAGCGATGTCGATCGTTCGACAAATCGAACAACATTATTTAAGTTTGTCATTCCTCAGACGTTAACGCGCTTACGAGCAGAAACAAACACGGCCTGCTAAGCTTGCATTTCAGTTCAGGATAATGTGACTTTTGCACCGTTATGCAGTTTGGGAGTTTAGGGTGGGATGGGGGGCTGATGCCCCCTTAATAGTAATTTTCAATTAGTTATTAATGCTAACTATTATTTTAATTGTTTGCCTTTACTCGGTTAATTTTAATTAGCTAGCTAGTAATGCTAATTAGTAATTATTTGCTCTTCTTTAGTTCATTTTTAATTAGCAGAATCCTGAACCACTAGATCGGTTGCAAAACTAGGGAGGTGAAGCCATACGTATATGATGTTTCCATTGTTTGTCCTTCCTTGGTAATGACCTCTAGTATCCATATAATTTAGGATTGGTCTTTCTATTATCCTTTTATTTTATTTCTTTTGTCTCTTTATGATTAATTTTAATTAGCAAACATAATTAGTGCTTTGATCTTGAACAATATATATACCATCGCTATATATGTCCTTCATCATGTATGATTGTTGTCGGCTCAAATGGCCCTTTACATTCAAAAAAAGCTTGAATGCTCCTACTATGTCCAAATCCAGGCTCCACTCCTACCATAATGAATTAGGTTCAAAACTTTGAAACAGTGCTTGGCCAAATTTGACAGAACCCAAAATGTCTTTTTCAACAGGATTCAAACTTACGTGTCGTGGTCCTCGTGGAACATTTAGAAGGAACGGAACAAACATTTCAAACATAAGGATTTGCAGCCATCCTAAATAATTTTCTTGGCTTACCAAATATGATATCGAACAATTCAACTTCATGTCTTCATGATGTGATCGGAAGTTAGCTCTTCCTAGTTTTTTTTGTTGTTGTTGTGCATGTTTTATTTGGTGGTTGGGGCTGTTTTTGGTTGCATCTTTTTGTTCGTTGGTAGGGTGGTGTCCTATTGCTCTCTTTTTGTTTTACCCTTTTCTCTCGTCTCATCTAATAAAAGTCATGTCAATTCTCTTGCCGTGACTTAGAAGACAAAAAAGCATTGAAACAGAGTTTGAAGGAGTGAAAGTTGACCAAAAGGTCTAGGTGATACTGAACTTAGGCATTAATTAGAAAATGAACTGAGGCAAAGAGTATGAAACCAAAAAAAAGAGTAAAGGACCATCGAGGTCGTTTGTGGGTGCGGGTGTGGGGTGTGGAGGGGATTGAAATTAATTTACTGAAATAATTCTGTTTGCAAAGCCTCATGCCTTTACTGAAAAGCAGAGCACTACAGTTGAGGTTCTGCATTTCATCTTCAACGAAAACGTGCACATCGATTGTAGTCCATACAATTTTCTTTTTTTTCAGACAATGGTATCTTACTAAAAGTGAAAACAGCTGTACGAAACGTGGCATCTTTCAAGAACCAGACCAGTACCCTTATTCCGCTACTACTTTCCACTTGTGACAAACAGGGTACTGATTCTGGTGCGCCTCGTCGCCGTCATCCTATTCATCGCGTGGCGCATCAAGCACAACCACTCCGACGTCATGTGGTTCTGGGTGACATCCGTCGCCGGCGACGTCTGGTTCGCGCTGTCGTGGCTGCTCTACCAGCTCCCAAAGTTCACCCCCATCAAACGGACGCCCGACCTCGCCGCACTCCGGCAGCACTACGACGAGCTCCCCGACGGCGGCTCCATCCTCCCGGGCATCGACGTCTTCGTCACCACCGCCGACCCCGTGAGCGAGCCGGTGCTCTATACCATGAACTGCGTGCTCTCCGTCCTGGCCACCGACTACCCCGTGGACCGGCTCACTTGCTACCTGACCGATGACAGCGGTGCGCTGGTCCTGTACGAGGCGCTGGTCGAGGCCGCGGGCTTCGCCGCTCTGTGGGTGCCCTTCTGCCGGAAGCACTCCGTCGAGCCGAGAGCGCCGGAGAGCTACTTCCAGCTGGAGGGGATGATCTACAACGGCCGGTCGCCGGGCGAGTTCATGAACGACTACAGGCATGTGCAGAGGGAGTACGAGGAGCTCAAGGCGAGGCTGGAGATGCTCCCTAGCACCATCAAGGAGAGATCAGACGTGTACAACGGCATGAAGGCAAAGGAAGGGGGTGCACATGCGACTTGGATGGCTAATGGCACACAGTGGCCTGGCACTTGGATTGAGCCCGCAGAAAATCACAGGAAAGGAGACCATGCTGGCATTGTCAAGGTATGCAGTTGCACTCCAGTGTATGAAACTATTATATGAATATGACATAGCTAAACATTCCTAAATACAGTAGTAGTCTGTGTTTTTGTTTTTTGAATCTGTAATCTGTGTCATTGCTGTGACGACAGATTGTGCAGAACCACCCGAGCTGTGAGCCTCCTCCAGCAGAGGGTGGCAACAACATGAACCCCCTCAACTTTGCCGGGGTCGACACCCGGATCCCGATGGTGGTGTACGTGTCCCGCGAGAAGAGCCCAGGCCGCGAGCACAACAAGAAGGCGGGCAACCTGAACGCGCAGCTGCGCGTGTCGGCGCTGCTCTCCAACGCGCCCTTCACCATCAACTTCGACTGCGACCACTACATCAACAACTCGCAGGCGCTGCGAGCGGCCATGTGCTTCATGCTTGACGCCAGGGAGGGCGACGGCACCGGCTTCGTCCAGTTCCCGCAGCGCTTCGAGAACGTCGACCCCACGGACCGCTACGGCAACCACAACAGGGTCTTCTTCGACGGCGCCATGTACGCACTCAACGGCCTCCAGGGCCCGACCTACCTCGGCACCGGCTGCATGTTCCGCCGCCTCGCGCTCTACGGCGTCGACCCGCCGCGCTGGAGATCCGACGGCGGCGTCACGGTTGACACCAGCAAGTTCGGTAACTCCGTGCTCCTCCTGAACTCGGTCTTGGCGGCTCTGAAGCAGGAGCGCCGGATCGCGCCGCCTGAGCTGGACGAGGCGTTCCTCGCCGAGATGGCCATGGTCGTGTCGTCGTCCTACGACCAAGACACGGACTGGGGTAGTAGCGTCGGTTACATATACAACATTGCCACCGAGGACATCGTGACCGGCTACCGCATCCACGGGCAAGGCTGGCGCTCCATGTACTGCAGCATGGAGCGCGAGGCATTCCAGGGCACTGCGCCGATCAACCTCACCGAGCGCCTCTACCAGATCGTCCGGTGGTCCGGCGGATCCATGGAGGTGTTCTTCTCCCCTTACAACCCGCTGCTCTCCGGCCGCCGGCTCCAGCTCCTGCAGCGGGCGGCGTACCTCAACTTCACCATCTACCCGGTCACGTCCGTCTTCATCCTGCTCTACGCCTTCTGTCCGGTGATGTGGTTGATCCCGGCTGAGATCATCATCCAGAGGCCGTTCACAAGCTACGTGCTGTACCTCGTCGTCGTCGTCGGGCTAATCCACGCCATCGGCGTCTTCGAGATTAAGTGGGCAGGGATCAAGTGGACCGACTGGTGGCGCAACGAGCAGTTCTTCATGATTGCTTCCATGAGCGCGTACCCGACGGCGGTGCTGCACATGGTGGTGAAGCCCATCACGGGGAAGGGCATCCACTTCAGGGTCACCTCGAAGCAGACGACGGCGGTGGCGGCCGACGATGACGACGACGACGACAGGTACGCCGACATGTACGAGATGCGGTGGGTGCCCATGCTGATCCCGCCGGCGGTGGTGCTCTTCTCCAATGTCATGGCCATCGGCGTGGCGATGGGCAAAGCGGTCGTGTACAACGGACTGTGGACAGCGGTGCAGAAGAGGCACGCGGCGCTGGGGATTCTCTTCAACTTGTGGATCATGGCGCTCCTCTATCCGTTTGGGCTGGCGATCTTGGGGCGGTGGAGCAAGAAACCTGGCATCCTCTTCGTCTTGTTGCCGCTGGCATTTGTGGTCATTGCAGCGGTGTATATTGGTGTTCATTCTTTTCTTGTCAGATTTCTTCCATTTATGGTGATATAGCAAAGTCTTGTAATTTTAGTTGACAATATATACTACAGAATCAATGAATCATCAATGTGACCAAATTAAATAATTGAGTAACTGTTAATAAATTATCGTAGAAGGTCATATCTCTCGTGTTGTTAAGCGAAATTTTGTACAGCTGCTACCGAGGGGACCCACCTAGGTTAACTAAGTTACACCGAGTATGTACTTAACCAACTCACCACTAACTAATCCAATAATTCCCTAAAGATATATATCGAATACATGTGCACTTAGGTTTTATGCTTATATAAGGGGTTGAAAACGAGTGAAGCCCTGGTCGCGAAAAAAGGTTATATAAGGGGTTAAGATAGATTTGGAGACATGACTCTGTGTCCTAGGGATCATAAATATGAGACAACCCTCGTGGTAACCAATGAAATTAGTTGGCGGTTGGTTCGGATGGCGACGAGCAGGCTACAATAGCATCATAATGTTAGTGTAACTGTTGCTTTATGGTGAGGAGCACCTTTGGCTGATGGCCAAAAGCTTGTAAAAAAACGTCATGCCCGGTGTCGTTTTTGCTTGCATACTTAGTGTTTAGGTTTTCACGTTCTTTGGTTACTAGATTTGTTTCGGTATGCATCTAACCCTGCACTCTAAAAATGTTAATCAACACGATAACAAACGCTCGATAAATGAAAGTATTCGAAGTTACCAATCTACGTGTGGTCATAACTCAACCATTTGGCGGACAAGCAACATCAGCTCGCCATCCAAGGTTCCCTAGGTGTTTCCCATGCACCTCTCGCCCTTCTCACGCTTGCTCCTCCCTCTTCTGCTGTGATGTGCCGACCTTCATCATCTTGATGAGGAGTCAACATCTTCAGTGGGGCTATGTGTCCCTCGCCGGAGCCTGTGAGGGTGTGGAAGAAGTATCCAACCTTGTCCATCAAGTCGTACTTTTGGTCACGTTGGATTATAATAGGGCTAGCCAATTTTATTCAATTAAAATTAAATACAGAGAAAGAAGAGTGAGCGGTTTTAGGTGGAAGAAAATGGTGGGAGAAAGGGAGAGTGAACTACTTGGGTTAATGGGTTGGGTCGAACAGTCTTGGCCGCCGAGCCAGGGGCAAAATCATCCACTCAAAGAATCTTCCCTCTCCAGAAATTGTGAAAATCATATTCTGTTGTGAAACATGTGTTAGAGAAAACACGGTCTAATAATGATTCTTAGTCATTTTAATGTTGGTGGTGTGATGCAGATAAATTAAATCTTTTTCTTCCACTATCCCATAGGACTTTTCCTAAATACCACTGAGCTTCCACCAGCAGGCGGAAAATCGCAAGGCCCTAAGTGAGTTAAAATTATCTAAATTTTATCTTTTCACTTTAGCCAAGGGTCTAAAGTGAGTTAAAATTTTAGCTGACTTCATAAACACCATAAGTTTAGCAAACCAAGTGAGCTAAAATGGTCTAACATTTAGCCCTTAACTTTAGTCATCCAAACCTTAAACCGGGAGATCCAAATATGTCCAACTAAACTTTATGGATTCAGACGGGTCACGATCCTTTTATGGCTCTCTTAGCCTTTTATGGCTCAGCCTGTTGTGGCTCGACGTAAGAGAGACTACAGACTATTTAAAAATAAATCCAAGTGAAAAATGTGATTCCATGTCATTCTAGAATTGAAATCCCTTTGTGCGTGGCTCCACGCTCACCTGGCTGTGCTAGCCAAACTCGGGAAAATGTATACTATGCTACCCGCAGGTTCCGTTCATGGTTACAATGGCAGGTAATCCCCCACTGCCGATTCGTCAAATAACGACGCACAGACGGTTCCAAATTTCCATGCATCTGCATCATAGCGTTTTTTTTTTGGCGAATCATAGCGTTTTGTGCATTGTACAGGACGGACCATGATACGGCCCGGTACGTTGTCTTCCTCCGTGCCTACCTCTCTATAATTTTTTACTAAATAGTAAATATCGTGCACGTGCTAGAAAATTGATGGAATATAATTGCAGTTCACACACCATGCATCGCAGGAACACATACGTTGTTATTTATTTATTTATTTGAGCAGACCCAGGACACATACGTTTTTTTTTTTTTTTTTGAGGCGAACCCAGGACACATCGCATTCACGACAGGAGTGGCTCGATGTTTGACCCAGTGGAACACATACGAATACGATGCTCTTGCTCAGTTACTTTTTCCCTCTCTTTGTTGGGCCAATAGAACATATTTGGCCCAATGCCTAGGGCCAGGCCAGAAATCTTTCTGATATCAGCCCGCACAGCCTCCTCGCTTTCAGAGCCAAGACAGAGCCAACTGCCGTGTCCTTTCTTACCTCTCCAAGAGTCAGACTGAACAGCAACGCTCAACTGCGCCTGATTGATGGACACCGAAAACAAAATGAAAAGCTGATAGCGAGCCATGCACCCACTCGTACAGGCATGCACGCGCCGCTGCTGGAGAGATTATTGGCAACGACGACTTGCTGTGGTCCAAGTCAATCTCTCCAACCTCTGTTTACTCCTTTGTCTAAGCAGTGCTGTTAGTCTCTGATATGGACATGTATTATGGACTGATGCTAGACACTGTCGACTTTACACTGTTGGTGAAAATAGCCGAATTTATTAATATGGCAGCTATACTCAGAGTCTGATTCAGTTATTGCTATACAGCTTGCTCTTAGATCCATCGGCTATGTTCTGGTTGTTTTACACGCGCGAGAAATGTGCATTTCGAAGCTGTCCATGCATTCCCCATCAGCCCATCCTGTTCCTCCGTGCAGTCCTTTGTTGAATTTTGCACCGCACACCGATCAAGTGGTTGGTGATTATTTGAGGAATTGCATAGAGAGGCTCTTGATCTATATAGTCTGAATTTTGGCATTATCACCTTAATTCCAAAGATTGATAATGCCACTAGAATCCAGCAATATAGGCCGATTTGTGTTCTAAATGTGAGTTTCAAAATATTCACTAAAGTGGGCACAAATAGGCTTAATTTAGTAGCTAAAACTGTGGTGAGACCTGTAACAACTCCAGTTTTGGCTTAGCTAAATCTTGCATCTTATGGGCATGATCATCTCATAAGCATCATTATTGCATTTTGTGTAGCAATTGTTTGAGTGATTGGATTAAAAATGCAAATAGGGCTTTTCAAATGATTGCTAGAAGTCATACTTGTGATGCTTTTCTCAAAAAAGTTTTAACAAAGTTTGTAGAGAAAATTATTTGGAGAAATATTTGTTTTTACCTCAAGTCATGAAAATGTGTTTAAGGGCTTCAAAAATGGCAACAACAGATTTATTCTTTTCCAAAAATCCATTTTAAAATGTATTTTTGTGACCCAAATTTCCATTTTCAAATCCAGGCCGAATTAGCAAAAACTTTCTACATGAAAGTTATTCCTTTCATTATTTGTAGAAACTTTTATTTTTGGAGTATTTTCAAATTCGCCATATTTTGGAAAATACACGCAATCAAAATTCTCTACCCTTTTGACCGGGGTGGGACCCACCCCGGCCCCATCTGTCATCACTCTCCTCACTTTCCCCTTTCTCTCGCTCGGCGCGAGCATCGATGCGCCGCTGCCGCCGCTGCCCCGCTGCCTCGCCGCCCGCCGCGCCGCTTCACCGGCCCGCCCGCTTACGCGACGCGGCCGAAGCGCACTCCAGTCTTGCGCCGCTATCGGGCCGCCGCTTCGCTTTCGGCTGAGCCGAGCCGGCTATGCGCGCCATCATCACCGCCGCGTTCGATGTCGCCATCGCCGCATCGCCGCACGGCATGCGCTGCCAAGAGGAAGTGCCAACGGCACAACGACGACGCACCAGTCGCGCACGCGAGGCACATGAGCATGCTCGCCTGACGCCGCCCCGCTGCGCTGCCACTGAATCGCTGCCGCCGCTGGCGCCATCCGCCATGACCGCCGAACCCCATCCTCTCGCCCGTGACTCCCTCTGGCCAAATTGGGCAGCCCAACCCGCCGTAAAACACGCGCCTCCCTCACTCTCACACTCGCGCCCACCTCAATTCCCACTCCTCGCCCTCGAGAGCCCCGCCGAGCTCGCTTATGGTCGCCGTCGAGCACCGCACCGTGCTAGCCACCGCTTCACCCAACCATTTTCGCTCCCCGAGCGCATCTCCAAGGTCGCCTTGCCTTCCTCCATCTTCCCCGCGAACCCGTGCTTCGAGCCGACCCAAGGTTGAGGCCAATCGGCCGTCTTCTTCTCCGCCACCGGAGCCGAGCGCCGGCGAGCTCCTTCGGCGCCGTCCGCTCGCCTCGGCCACCATCTTCACCCTCTAGCTCGCACACTAGCTCCGCCTTGTCCTGGCGGAGCCCGTAGGCATTCCCTCGCGCGCCGCCGTGCCTTACTCCGGCGAGTCGCCGTCGTCCGCCGTCGCGCGCGCCGTCCGTGCGGCCGCCGATTTAGGGCACTAGGGACCACATCTTCTACACCGGCGGACTCGCGCCGTCGCCCGAGCACGCCGGTGCCAACCCCGCCGCCGAGACCTCGCCGTCGGCGAGCTCGCTGCCGGAGCCGGCACTGTTCCGGGTGGCCGACAAAGTGGGCCCACCGACCGGGTCCCACCCGTCGGTGCCTCGGCGTGTGTGCACCTCGGTGCACGTGCCAGCGCCGTGTGCGCGTAGCGCGCGCGCCGCGCGTCGGCCTCTGGGGGATCGATCGGGTACGCGTAGCATTTTAGATGCTTTTTCCTTTTCAAGAATGATTTTCGTAAAATGGAGTTTAACTTCCTAAAATCATATCTAGAGCTAGGAGTGTCCAAATTCAATGATCTTGGTCTTGTTGTAATCCTTGTGAAGGGTAGTATCTGAGAAAAATATGAAATTCCCTGTTTGAGCAACTTCTCTGTATAGTTTTATTTAAATTGTATCAATTGGTATAATTGCTATTTATCTTTGGAAATGTACAATTAATTCTAGGATGCTCAGAAAAATATGGTTTTGGTCTTGTTGGTCTTGTTTCGAAGTGCTCTGTCTATGAAAAAGATATCACTTGCATGTCTAGTGTAATTTTATATAGTTGTAGTTCAAGTGCTTATTATTGCCTTGCTCTTGAGTAAATTCATAAATAGGGTCTTTACTTCAAGTTAAGATTTAATTCTTGTTGTGGGCTGTTCATATGTCCATAGGAAGTCATTGATGTCATTAACTCATGAGTTTGCCATACTTCATAATGCAAACTATTTATTGGTCCCAGGAAATGTGCTGCATTGTGATTTTTGTATAGGTTAACTGGTTCATTCAAATGGGTTGAGATTTGGATGATAAACCTTGTGTGATCTATAGTACCTACTGTAATTTTTGTAGAATTTTAGGAGTAGCCAATCATGGTGCTCCTGTTCAACTCTTGGATGTTCAAATTAGGGGTTAAGTCCTTTGATGCTAGGCTAATCTAATTATAAGTTGGGTTTCTGGTTAACTTGTCTAAAGATGATAGTTAGTGTGTTAGCTTGACCATCTACTGTTAAAGTTTCATGGTCATTGCATGAATGGTTTAGGAGTTATGGGTGTGACAAGATGGTCACCAGGGCTGTTTTAGTGGCTGTTTTGCCAGAATCAGTCATAATATTCTGTGTTTTAGGTGTAGTTAACCTGGGAATCAGCTTGTGATGTCTTCAGATGTTTGATGGGGAATTTCATAAGCTTTCCAGAATGTCTTCATTCATATCCATAGGGTCTATGGTTATTTATTTATGATTTATTTACTGACCTGCTAGTTATATGGTTGTGACTAGTATTGACGCTTGATTGAGTGATGTTGTGTGCTAGGCTTATTGTCAAGTGTTCAAGGTGATTAGTGGTATGATGGGTGGTTAAGTAGTATACTAGGATGAGTAGATCATGATGAATTGGTTAGTATGATTATGCTTGAGTGTAGTCTCTTTGGCTTTACTGACTTGTTTGCTGGTGATAGTAGAAAGGGATGTCGTTACTAGGATTACTTTGTTGTAGTAGAACATGTAGTAGATGACATGTGCTTATGGTACATGTTCTTGGATGATGTTGACTACCTTGTAGAAAGAGTAAGCAAAGCACGCATCCGCATTACCATACACTATGCATTCTCAGTATTCATACCTGCACCCGCATCATACAGGATCGCTAGGAGAACAGAACGTGACATGGGACAAGGATCCAAAAGAGGTGTCACCAAGGGGAACCTCGGCACGTGAAGTGATCGAGAACCAGGAACCGGACGTGGAGTGATCAAGTGCTGGGAGCTTCAACACCGTCCATTGTAGGAAGACAAGCCCCGGAGCATTTCTCCTACGGTTTGCAAAATGATTTACTTTGCGTCCTTTATTGTTTATGATGCATTAAGTTTATAGGCGTTACTTGGAACCGTTACTGCATTATGAGTACCTTGATCCACCTGAATACCTTTACCCTTTAAGTTCAGGATCGTTCATATGCTTAGCACTGCTTAATTAGATCGGTAGAAGACGGGTGATTGACCCTCATCCGCGAGGTAGGTGGTTACTACCCTAAGGTTGAGGAAAAAGGAAGTAGGTTTAGAGAACTTAACCATGTGGCCATGTTAAATCATGACTGGTCGGGGTTTGTGGTGTGTTAGACCATGGAAACTCCGTCTATGTCACTTAAAGAAATATGACTTTGTACGTCCTCGGATCATGTTGAACAATGCCTCACAGATAGCTGGAAGGATGCGATCATCCGACCGCGAAGCCTTGAGGATGTTTGGGCCGGAATTTCAGCAGAGATGAGTGTATTGCCCACAGGCGCGGTGTAGTAATTCCAGTGGCCGGTCGCGCCGGAGGTACCTGGTAGCCGGGCATGCCCTGGTGCAATCGTATTTCCACGATCTCCACCCGAATAGACCAAGGTGACCTAATCGACTCCGACGGGAGACGTGTGGTTTGTGTGAGGAATACCCGCCAGCTGGTTTGCAATCGATTATAATCGCCATCGTTCCTGGACAGTGAACACTTGACCGAGCAGCGGCACTATCGCCAATCTATGTGCAAAGTAAGATGGTTATGTTTCTAAAGCGTTGATGCTGGTATGCTCAACCTAAAGAATATTTTATTGTTGATTGTTCTACCCTGGAGTTGGAGTAGTACAGGAGCTAATGTAGTGATGTCAGGATCCAACCTAAAAGATGTTAAGCTAGAGAGTCCTTTATCACTAAATGAATACTTAATAAGCTCATCTTTTATTGCAATTAAATGAGTCAGCTACCCCACTTATAAAGCCTTGCATACTCCTTGGTGTCACTTTATTTTTGGTTTATGACGGGTAAGTCTAGTGAGTACCTTCTTGTACTCGGGGTTTTATTCCCACTTGTTGCGAGATCATAAGACCTTTGGCTTTGTGGCAACAAGATGGACCCGTATCCCACTACGGGAGGATTAGACCTTGGGCAAGGTCATCTCTTATATCTCATACCTCTATGCTTTTGCCGGATTTGATGATGGACCAGGCACTATGTTTTAACTAAGTGTGCGTGTGTGCGTTTGTAAAACATCACTTTATTTTGCTTCCGCAGTTTGTTTTCAACTTGGCATTGTAATAACTATTTCATAACTCCAATGTGTTTAATTATTTGTGAACTTATGTTTTACTATGAACGGTTTTATGTTGAACTTAATTCGATCTGGGCTGTATTGTGGAAAGTTTGAAATCCTTCATGGTTTCACGGACTACCGGGTTGATATAAGCGTCATGTGCTAATTAAGTTGCTTAGGCGACATCATTAGTACATTATGTTTATATTAATTGGTCGGTTCTAAATACCGGGCATCGGAGCGGGTTCAACGTATTCTTGTTCATAAGTATATTTAAAACAAAAAGAATTTGTTTTATAAACGAGTAATTACGAACTTATAGCCACTTAATCTCATATATAGGCTTTTCAGAAGAGTGTGGTTTTCAAAACTTATATATGTGCCTTGGACCAGTCATATCCTTTATGCCCAATTAAGGACTTCAGGTGGCTTATATCAGTACTAACTTGGGGGATTATCGCATCACATTTTCTGTTGTCGCGCTCATACACGACAGTTATGTATGGGGGCCATTCACTTGAATGGTTATGTATGGATCAATTTGCCCCTACGCCAAAGTAAGATTGGTTCGCCGCTAAGGTAAGTTTGAGTTGTGAGAGCATGATCGGACGCAATGCCGATCTAGGGGAGAGCTTATTGGTGCTGGATTATATACATGTTCACACATGTTTATAAGAAGGTACCCCATGTGAGGGTGTCGTCTTCTGATGACTTGTTGGGTAGTCTGCACTCGGGAATGGGTGCAAGTAATCGGAGATTTCACCTTGTTCGGAAGGTGCGTAGATTTTTACGTCGCTTGCATTCATGGGGATACTGGGCTGAAATGAATTTTCTGCAGGTACACTAACTACGCAAGATCGTGTAGCCCGACTAGTTTACGCTATATGAGAGCACGTTGGTATGCCACCGTCTAAAACGCTAGAAATTAGTGTTTTCCAGATTTGTGAGGACGTACGGAACGTGCATGCATCATGACACATAATCATTCCATGGCAACTGCATTATTTCTTCCCTTATAAAAGAATGATTCTCTCTATCAATAAAAATCATCAACTTAATCTCCATCTCATGAGGATTGTGATTCGGTTGGACAGATGGCAAGAATGAGGCGCATCAAATCCAAGGCAACCAAGGGAAAGGTTTCGCATCAGCAGTTTGCCACCCGTGAGCCACGTGGTGCCAAAAAGTTTCTAAAAGAATATGGAATGCCTTCCTTGCTATGGCAAATTCTGCACTCAGTGGGCTATCCCACGGGTAAAGAACCTCGCTATCAGTGGAGTAAGGAGCTGGAGGATCAGCGCTTGAGTTTGCTTCCTGTTGAAGTGGTGATTCCCGCCAAGAGTGAAGGAGCGTCACTTTGGTGTGGACGTCGGTTCATTGCTCGGGGTAGGAACCCTTGCGAAGGTGCAAATGTGGTTGCATACAAGGCACTATGGGATTTGCTCAAAAGATGTCCAGAAGAGGTTGCTCGTGCCACTGCAGGTGTGTTTCCTAAGGGTGACCTATACCATGTTGTGTGGCGTCAGCTTAATGAGACTGCACTTGTCGGTGGTAAGGATGAGGCTGAGAACAGCAATGGTCCTGCTAGTAGCGCAATGTTTGCTATGATGAAGAGTTACTCCTACTTGGAGAATGCATTGGAATCCCTTAATCGTGAGTTCGTCTACGTCACCTCATTTAAGCGAGAGATGAAGAAAGAATATGAAGAGGAAGTTGAAAGAGTGACCACATTGCTAGAGCAGATGACAATCTCCAAAGATCAGGCCATTCAGCGAGAAAATGCTGCTGTCCATGAGACATTTGTGGCACAAAGTCAGTTTCTGGAGTTACTTGCCATACTTGGTCAGTGGCAACAAGCCTTTGGTATAGTTGAGCATCAACGAAATGAAGCTTGGAATGAGGAATACTGTCTGAGGGAGCAAGTGATTGCGTTAGAGGTCATCAATGGTGCTTTGCAAGGAGAACTGCAATGGGTCTACAACCAGCTTCACCACAATCCTCTTGGTGTTGATGAGGAAGGACCTCAGGTAGTGCCCAACATTGGTAGCGCTAATACTGGGAATGAAGAAAGTGTTGAGAACATGGACCATGACCATGAGGAGTAGGCCTGATGAGAAGTCTTTAGTGGGAATGTTATGTTCTCCTTTGAGCAGACCTATTGTAATGACCTGTACTCCTAAGCAGATGGTACAATGGTTTGTGGGTTAGTGAGTAAGAATCATGGTGTGTTTTGGTGATGTATTGATCCCATGTAGCTTGCAAGAACAAGTTTTATGTGTCATGTATTTTGGGCATCAAAATTCAGTCGTTGATCAAAATTGTACTCTATCTTCGTCCATGTAAATTCACTTCTATTCTTCTCGGTCTATAATGATATGTTGACATTGGTTTCTTGTTGTCACATGCCTAGGCCAATTGTTAAGTGAATATTGTTATTAATCATCACTTGTGAACAACACGATGATAGTATGTAGCACATGCTATGTCGTTCAAAAATACTCCTTGCTATCCACAATTTTAAAGTTCTCGGTAATTCCTTCACCTTGTCTTGTGCACAGAGCTTAGTTGTACAAGATATCGTATATAATTCGATTATCTGTCGAATTATTCTATTGGTCATAATCATGGCAATAATGTCTCGGTTAATAAGTTACAGTGCCGCGACAATAACCTAGACCATTTCGGTGGACGCACCTAGATGGATTACTAGGGGGTATGCAGGTATTGTGATTATTAATCGTAACCCGTTATTTCGTCTAAGCCAAGACAACATCTTTGTCATAAAACCTCCCTTGAATATTTGCTTATGCATATCCTAGTCAATGCAATCCATCCTCACTCAAATCTCGCCATGACATTATGACAGTAGGTTGCTACAAGTTGGTGTAGTTGACCTTTTCTTATTACCTTGTGTCCTTGTGACTATCCTTCGTATATCTCACTTTTGCCCTGCACGCAATGCCTATTCATGCGGGAATACCTTCAATCATGTGGAATGGCATTTCAAACGCAAGATTTGTAATGGAGTCCTTGTAACAACTCCAGTTTTCGGCATAATAAACCTTGCACATCATGAGCATAAGCATCTCATAAGCATAACATGTTCATCATTGGCTGAATTGCTTAATGTTTGTCTCTTTGTGGTGAAATAGATTTTTTTGGGTAAATATATATATATTAGTTTCCAAATTTTTCCAAAAAGCCCCATTTACATTGCTCGATCAAGTTGGTACCTGAATAGAGTTTTAGAGCAAATTATTTGGAGAAAACTTTGTTTTTACACCAAGTCATGAAAATGGGTTTAAGGCTTTCAAAAGGGCAAAAACGAAAGGGAATATTGAAAAAAATAATATTTTTATAATTCTAATTTGACCCTAATTCACACTTTCAAAACTAGGCCGAATTAGCAAAACTTTCTACATGAAAAGTGTTCTACTCATCAAATGGAGAAACTTTCATGTTTTGAGTTTTTTCAAATTCGCAATATTTTTGGAGTTATTCAAGGTCAAACTTTTCAAGTCAAGACAAAATCAGTGGGACCCACCTTGGGCCCCACCTGTCATCATCCTCTTCTCTCCTTTTCTTTCTGTCTCGCGTACAGAGCGTCGGCAAGCCGCCGCTGCACGCCGCAGCTTGCCCGGCCTGCCTCGCCCTCGCGCCGCCCCGGGGCCGCCGCTGAGTCAAGCACGCCTTGTCCCCGCCGCCCGCCCGCCCGCCCTTCTGCCTGCGCTCGCTGCTGCCGCGCGCGCGGTCCCCGTCGTCACAGGATGCACGCCGCGCGCCAAGCGGGAACGCCAAGTGCTACGCGACGCGAGGCACTCAAGCACCCCGCCCGCACGCCGCCCGCCGCCCGCCGCTTCCCCGCCGCCGCGCGAGCCGCATCATTTGCGTCGAGCGCCATCATCGTCGCCATGTCCTCCCGTCACCGTGCTCGCACATGTGGTCCGCCCGGCCAACTTGGAGAGCGACGAGCCGCCTTATAAGCGCCTCACTCGCCCACTCTCGCTCGCCATCCCGCTCCCCTCCACTTCTTCTCCACGCCCGGCGCCGCACCAAGCCGCCATGGCCGCCGCTCGGAACGCCACCGAATAGCCGTCGATCGCTCCTCCGTTTTTTCGCCGCCGACGAGCGCCATCGTGTTCGCCCGCTCGGTCCACTCCACCCGCCGCGCTTTTTCCCGGCCGTCGCAGCCGCCGGAGGCGCGCCCGCCGGAGACGCCGTCCCGCCGGCCGCCGGCGTACGCGTCCGGGCGCCACGGCCACCGCGAGCGGTCCCGAGGCCACCGGCGAGTGCGCCAGGACCCCGCGGGCCTTCGCCGCCCATCTGGGGCGCCGGCGAGCCGCCATAGCGGCCGGCCCCCAAGCCAAATCGCCGCTTCTCTGCTCCCTCCGCGCAGGGGCCATCGGTTTAGAATTAGGCGAAAGGTGAGGGCCTTCGTGTAAAAGTGCCAGGCACAGCCGGTTACCAATAAGGGCTCGGTTAATTTCAGGAAACCTCAGGGGCCTTTCTGAAATGTGCTTGTCCTATATGAATTTCGTAATAGATTTTCCGAGAAAATAGTTTTAAGATTGTAAAATTCATATTTCCTAGAATACTTGTCCGATTTGAGTGATTCAACTTGCAATATTTTTGTTATGGAATGAACTATGCATAGAAAATATGAAATTGCATGTTTGAGATACTTTTCTGTGTAGATTTATTTAATTGTTGGATAGGAATTAATCTAAGGAAATTCATAGGTAATTCTAGATAGCTTAGAAAAATGTGGTTTCTGTTGCTATGATCTTATATTGACATGCTATATCCATGGTGAGTAGATCATGCATGCTTGTTGTGTGAAAATTAGGAGTTGTAGTTCAAGTGTGCTAGAAAGGCTATGTGGGAAATAATTCATAAATGAGTTATATAGGTGTGATATGGGGTTGATACTTTTTGTGGGCTCATTATATGTAATTATGTAGCCCCTGGTGCAATGAAATGCATGGTTTGATTAACTTCGTAGTACAAAGTATTTTTAGGTGACCCTCTGCCATGCCACTTGTGATTTTTGTGTAGGACAGTGGGTTCATCCAAATGGGGTGAAATTTGGATGATGGTCTGAATTTGACATGTGTTACCTACTGTAATTTTGGTAGGATTTTAGGAGCAACCAATCTTGGTGTTCCTGTTCAACTCTTGGATGCTCAAATTAGGGGTTAAGTCCATTGATGCTAGGCTAATCTAATTATAAGTTGGGTTTCTGATTAACTTGTCTAAAGATGATAGTTAGTGTGTTATCTTGACCATCTACTGTTAAAGTTTCATGGTCATTACATGGATGGTTTATGAGTTATGGGTGTGACAAGATGGTCACCTGGGCTGTTTTAGTGGCTGTTTTGCCAGAATCAGTCCTGATGTTCTGTGTTTTAGGTGTAGTTAACCTGGGAATCAGTTTATGATGTCTTCAGATGTTTGATGGAGAATTTCATAAGCTTTCCAGAATGTCTTTATTCATATCCATAGGGTCTATGGTTATTTAATTATGATTTATTTACTGATCTGTTAGTTATATGGTTAGGACTAGCAGTGATGTTGTGTGCTAGGCTTATTGTCAAGTGTTCAAGGTGATTAGTGGTATGATGGGTGGTTAAGTAGTATACTAGGATGAGTAGGTCATGATGAATTGGTTAGGATGATTATGCTTGAGTGTAGTCTCTTTGGCTTTACTGACTTGTTTGTTGGTGATAGTAGAAAGGGATGTCGTACTAGGATTACATTGTTGTAATAGAAAACGTAGTAGATGACATGTGCTTATGGTACACGTTCTTGGATGATGTTGACTACCTTGTAGAAGGAATAAGCAAGCACGTATCCGCATTATCATACCATGTGCATTCTTAGTATTCATACGTGCACCCGCATCATACAGGATCGCTAGGAGAACAGAACGTGACGTGAAACAAGGCGCGTGAAGTGATCGAGAACCAGGAATCCGACGTGGAGTGATCAAGAGCTGGGAGCTTCAACAACGATCATTTTAGGAAGGCAAGCCCCGGAGCATTTCTCCTACGGTTTGCAAAATGATTTACTTTGCGTCCTTTATTGTTTATGATGCATTAAGTTTATAGGTGTTACTTGGAACCGTTACTGCATTATGAGTACCTTGATCCACCTGAATACCTTTACCCTTTTTAAGTTCAGGATCGTTCATATGCTTAGCACTGCTTAATTAGATCGGTAGAAGACGGGTGATTGACCCTCATCCGCGAGGTAGGTGGTTACTACCCTATGGTTGAGGAAAAGGAGGTTGGTTTAGAGAACATAACCATGTGGCCTTGTTAAATCACGACTAGTCGGGGTTTGTGGTGTGTTAGACCACGGAAACTCCGGCGATGTCACTTAAGGAAATATGGCTTTGTACGTCCTCGGATCATGTTGAACAATGCCTCACAGATAGCCGGGAAGGATGCGATCATCCGACCGCGAAGCCTTGAGGATGTTTGGGCCGGAATTTCAGCGAGTTGAGTGTATTGCCCACAGCGCGGTATTAAAGCCGGTGGCCGGTCGCGCCGGAGGTACTGCAGCCGGGCATGCCCCGGTGCAATCGTATTTGCTGAAATCCGCGATTCCACCCGAATAGACCAAGGTGATCTAATCGACTCGACGGGAGACGTGTGGTTTGTGTGAGGAACACCCGCCACCGGTTTGCAATCGATTATAATCGCCATCGTTCCCGGACAAAGAACACTTGACCGAGCAATGCACCGTCGCAAATATGTGTGCAAAGTAAGATGGTTATGGTTCTATGTTGTTGATGCTGGTATGCTCAACCTGAAGGATAGGATAGTGTTGTTTGCTCATACCCTGGAGTTGGAGTAGTACAAAGCTAATCTAGTGATGTCGATCCAACCTAAAAGATGATAAGCTAGAGAGTCCTTTATCACTAAATGATTATTTAATAAGCTCACCTTTTATTGCAATTAAATGAGTCAGCTATCCCACTTATAAAGCCTTGCATACTCCTTGGTGTCACTTTATTTTTGGTTTATGACGGGTAAGTCTAGCTGAGTACCTTCTTGTACTCAGGGTTTTATTCCCACTTGTTGCAGATCATAAGACCTTTGTCTTTGTGGCAACAAGATGGACCCGTATCCCACTACGGAGGATTAGACCTTGGGCAAGGTCATCTCTTATATCTCATACCTCTATGCTTTTGCCGGATTTGATGATGGGCCAGGCACTATTTTTAACTAAGTGTGCGTTTGTAAAACAACACTTTATTTTGCTTCCGCAGTTTGGTTTTCAACTTGGCATTGTAATAACTATTTCATAACTCCGATGTATTTAATTATTTGTGAACTTATGTATTACTATGAACGGTTTTATGTTGAACTTAATTCGGTCTGGGCTGTATTGTGGAAAGTTTGAAATCCTTCGTGGTTTCACGGACTACCGGGTTGATATAAGCGTCATGTGCTAATTAAGTTGCTTAAGCGACATCATTAGTACATTATGTTTATATTAATTGGTCGGTTCTCATTACGGTGCATCGGAGCAGGTTCAACGTACATCGTTTTCATAAGTATATTTAAAACAAAATGAATTTGTTTTATAAACAGTAATTACGAACTTATAGCCACTTAATCTCATATATAGGCTTTTCAAAAGTATGTGGTTTTTCAAAGCTTATATATGTGCCTTGGACCAGTCATATCCTTTATGCCCAATTAAGGACTTCAGGTGGCTTATATCAGTACTAACTTGGGGGATTACTGCATCATATTTTCCATTTGTTGTGCTCATACACGACGGATATGTATGAGGGCCATTCACTTGAATGGTTATGTATGGATCAATTTGCCCCTACGCCAAGGTAAGATTGGTTCGCCGCTGAGGTAAGTGTGAGTTGTGAGAGCATGATCGGACGCAATGCTGATCTAGGGGAGTGCTTATTGGTGCTGGATTATATACATGTTCACACATGTTTATAAGAAGGTACCCCATGTGAGGGTGTCGTCTTCTGATGACTTGTTGGGTAGTATGCACTCGGGAATGGGTGCAAGTAATTGGAGATTTCACCTGGTTCGGAAGGTGCGTGGATTTTTACGTCGCTTGCATTCATTGGAATATTGGGCTGAAATGAATTTTCTGCAGGTACACTAACTACGCAAGATCGTAGCCCGACTAGTTTACGCTATATGAGAGCACGTTGGTATGCCACCGTCTAAAACGCTAGAATTTATTGTTTACTAGGTTTGTGAGGACGTACGGAACGTGCATGCATCGTGACACATAATCATTTCATGACAACCGCATTATCTCTTCCCTTATAAAAGAATGATTCTCTCTTTCGATAAAAGTCCCCAACTTAATCTCCATCTCATGAGAGTTGTGATTCGGTTGGACAGATGGCAAGAATGAAGCGCATCAAATCCAAGGCAACCAAGGGAAAGGTTTCGCATCAGCGTTAGCTTTGCCACCCGTGAGCCACGTGGTGCCAAAAAGTTTCTAAAAGAATTTGGAATGCCTTCTTTGCTTGGGCGAATTCTGCACTCGGTGGGTTATTCCACGGGTAAAGAACCTCGCTATCAGTGGAGTAAGGAACCGGAGAGTCGCCGTATGAGTTTGCTTCCTGTTGAAGTAATAATTCCCGCCAAGAGTGAAGGAGCGTCACTTTGGTGTAGACGTCGGTTCATTGCTCGAGGTAGGAATCCTCAGGAAGGTGCAAACGTGGTTGCATACAAGGCACTACGGGATTTGCTCAAAAGCTGCCCCGAAGAGATTGCTCGTGCCACTGCAGGTGTGTTTCCTAAGGGTGACCCATACCATGTTGTGTGGCGTCGCTTAGTGAGACCGCACTTGTCGGTGGTAAAGATGAGGCCGAGAACAAGAATAGTCCCGCTAGTAGCGCAATGTTTGCTATGATGAAGAGTTACTCCTGCCTGGAGAATGCATTGGAATCCCTTAATCGTGAGTTCGTCTACGTCACCTCATTTAAGCGAGAGATGAAGAAAGAATATGAAGAGGAAGTTGAAAGACTGACCACATTGCTTGAGCAAGATGACTCTATCCGAGAGATCGTGGCCATCCAGAGAGAAAATGCTGCCGTTCATGAGACCTTTGTGGCACAACGTCGCTTTTTGGAGTTGCTTGCCCTACTTGGTCAATGGCAACAAGCCTTTGGTATAGTTGAGCAGAACGAAATGAAGCTTGGAATGAGGAATACCGTCCGAGGGAGCAAGTGCTTGCATTAGAGGTCATCAATGGTGCTTTGCAAGGAGAACTGCGGGTCTACAACCGCTTCACCCCAATCCTCTTGGTGTGGATGAGGAAGGACTTCGATAGTGCCCAACATTGATAGTGCGAATACTAGAAATGCAGAAAGTGTTGAGAACATGGACCATGACCATGAGGAGTAAGCTTGATGAGAAGTCTTTAGTAAGAATGTTATGTTTTCTTTTGAGCGGACCTGTTGTAATGACCTGTACTCCTAAGCAGATGGTACAATGGTTAGTGGGTTAGTGATTCTGAATCACTTAGCGTGTTTCAGTGATGTATTCGTCCTATGTAGCCTGCAAGAACAAGTTTTATATGTCATGTATTTTGGGCATCAAAATTCAGTCGTTGATCAAATTTGTATTCTATCCTTGTCCATGTAAATTCACTTCTATTCCTCTCGGTCTATAATGATATGTGACATTGGTTTCTTGTTGTCACATGCCTAGACCAATTGTTAAGTGAATATTGTTATTAATCATCACTTGGGAACGACGCGATAATAGTATGTAGCACATGCTATGTCATTCAAAAAAATATTCCTTGCTATCCTCAACTTTGAAATTCTCGGTAATTCTTTCACCTTGTCTTGTGCACACAACTTTGTTGTGCAAGATATCGTATATAATTCGATTATCTGGCGAATTATTCTATTGGTCATAGTCATGGCAATATTGTCTCGGTTAATAAATTACAGTGCCGCGACAAGAACCTAGACCATTTCGGTGGACGCACCTAAATGGATTACTAGGGGGTACGCAGGTATTGTAATTATTAATCGTAACCCATTATTTCATCTAAGCCAAGACAACATCTTTGTCACAAAACCTCCCTTGAATGTTTGTTTACGCATATCCTTGTCAATGCAATTCACCCACATTCAAATCGTGCCATGATATTATGACAGTAGGTTGCTACAAATTGGTGTAGATGACCTTTTCTTATTACCTTGTGTCCTTGTGACTATCCTTCGTATATCTCACTTTTGTCTTGCACGTAATGCCTATTCATGCGGGAATACCTTCAATCATGTGGAATTGCATCTCAAACGCAAGATTTGTGATGGAGTCCTGATTAATGGCTGATGGTGCCGCGACGAAACTGAGAGCACCCTGTGGCTGCAGACACGTGGATGTGCTGCTCGGCACGCGCAGTATCACGATTGTTGATCTCGACCTATTACAGAGATTGCCTCGAGGTGTCGTTTTGCATGTACCTACCTTGATTTCCTCTCGATATTCATCATCCGATCCCTTATGATATTTTCTCTCGAAGAGCAAAATCAGGCAAATCACAGAGAATGAGATCGCTTACAGTAAGACCAATTGGACCACAAGAGGTGGTAGACAAAGGACTATACCAGTCGTTGTATGATCAAGAGAATGGTTTCCTATTCCATGGTACTCCTCAGTAGAGACTTAGAACTCCTATACATCTATTAGGTATTCTAAGGCCTTATGGAGTATTCATGCTTTATGGGAGATCATGAAGGAAATTCTTCGACAAAAACTTCTTATAAAATGATTATGGCAACAATTTTTTGGGTTTGCATCTGGTCATGAGCTCAAGTGTCATGATGTCGGATTCAGCAATGCATTGGGTACACATCGTACAAGTGCTTGGGTATAACCTTGGATTTACCAAAATACAGTCCTGCTTTGAGTATCAAACGAAAGTCATCGGAATATGAGAATTTGGTTCAGAGAGACAACACTCGAAAGAAAGATTGGCACGCTTATTTAATTATGATTTCAACTTGGCATTGTAATAACTATTTCATAACTCCGATGTATTTAATTATTTGTGAACTTATGTATTACTATGAACGGTTTTATGTTGAACTTAATTCGGTCCGGGGCCGTATTGTGGAAAGTTTGAAATCCTTCGTGGTTTCACGGACTACCGGTTGATATAAGCGTCATGTGCTAATTAAGTTGCTTAAGCGACATCATTAGTACATTATGTTTATATTAATTGGTCGGTTCTGTTACAGTCCTGATTAATAACTGATGGTGCCGCGATGAAACTGAGAGCACCCTGTGGCTGCAGACGCATGGATGTGCTGCTCGGCACGCGCAGGTATCACGGTTGTTGATCTCAACCTATTATAGAGATTGCCTCGAGGTGTCGTTTTGCGTGAACCTACCTTGATTTCCTCTCGATACTCATCATCCAATCTCTTATGACCTTTTCTCCCAAAGAGGAAGATCAGGCAAATCAAAGGGAATAAGATCGCTTACATTAAGATTAACCGGACTACAAGAGGTGGTAGACAAAGGACTATATCAGGTGTTTGTCTGATCAAGAGAATGGTTTCCTATTCCATGGTACTCCTCAGTAGAGACTTAGAACTCCTATACATCTACTAGGTATTCTAAGGCCTTATGGAGTATTCATGCATTATGGGAGACAATGAAGGAAATTCTTCAGACAAAAACTTCTTATAAACGGATTATGGCGACAATTTTGGGGTTGCATCTGGTCATGAGTTCAAGAGTCATGGTGTCGGATTCAGCTATGCATTGGGTACGCATCGTACAAGTGCTTGGGTATAACCTTGGATTTACCAAAATACAGTCCTGCTTTGAGTATCAAACGAAAGTCATCGGAATATGAGAATTTGGTTCAGTAGAGACAACACTCTGAAAGAAAGATTGGCACGCTTATCATTGGGAAGGAATGTTGGTTGGATAACAAAACTCAACAATTCCCTGCTTCGAGAGCATGACTTATAGAAAGAAATTGGTAATCATGAGTCCTTGTCAAAGAATCTGCTCATGTTACCATTTTGGGTCCTATTAGGGAGGCAATTGGTTGGTTTCTATGGAGTTAGAGAATCATTGACCTAGGAATTTTGATTTCTATATGAGATGATTTGGATGTCTTTGACCTAAGAACTTTGACTTCTACATGCAAAAGAGTGGACTATGTCAGAGTTGAACTCACCTCAAGGAACCCAATGATGATACCCAATTCAGCTTGTCTTTTGCACACACAGGTCCTAGGTGATATTGTAGAAAGTATTGCAGGTGCTATTCTTATTGACAGCAAACTTGATTTGGATTTAGGTTGACAAATTTGCAAACCTCAGCTTGACCTGCTTCGTAGTGGTAAACACTTTGAGGGTTGAAGCACCTTCTGATGTATTTGATGATGCGAATAGCAGATTCTCTCACATTAAACCCTTTGATGCCTCCAATAGGGTAATGGTTGGTTACGCTTTGCGATAACCTACCCTAGTGAATAGCAATTTTGGGGTTTAATGAGAGAGTATATCGTACTATTCTCGTCATCTTCATACTTTAGATTAAGAAAAAGGATTTGACATCAGATTAGAAGAATGGGATAAGTAGAAGAATGTCCTCTAATGGTCTTGGAAGGTGGAAAAATAATTATGTGGACAATTCGAATGGTCGCAGCAAGACAACCAGATGAGAACCGTTGCACTCCTAGGGGACCCACTTGTGCACTGTGTTCGCGTGATCGTGGTGCCGCACTCGCAGCACCTGCACAGGGTACTCCCCTTTATCCTGTCGCCCTGTCAGCTCTCGCGCCTCGTCCTCGTTTCCGTGCCGGACCCCTCCTCTCCTTTTTGGCTTCAAAGACAGTCGCTCGCCCGCCTCCTCGCCGAGCGAATCTATTCCCTCCTTTATCTTCTCCTCGCCCGTGCGTGAGTGACTCATTGTCCATCTTCTTCCTCCTGCCTCCGCTCTGGTGCTTTGCATCATTCTGTCTCCCCACCCTGTCGTGGGTGCCCTCCTGCGCGTCTCTTCTTCTTGTCCATCCCCAAAATCTGAAACCTTACTCTGAGAGGAGAAACTTGAGAAAGCCATCGCTTTGGAAGAGCGACTAATCAGGAGCAGAGTTGCAAGATCCGGTGGTTGTCCGTGGATCCAGAGTCGCCAGTGTGAGAGGAAAGAAAAATATGTATTTCATGGAGGAAGTCCTGATCTGTTTTGGGTTGATCTTGGTGGTTGGGTTCACAATGGTGGAGTTCACCCTTGAGGTTTTCTGGTTCTTGTGGACATTCTTGACGTTTTGGAACGTCGTTTTCATCCTGTGTCTCCATTGTCCCTGTATCAGTTGATATCTGGATTAGGCTAATGATTCTCATGTATTTCTCCTAGTCTTGTTCTCTCAAATCTTGAGAGGCTTTGTATCAGAGTCATGTAATCCTCGATGAAAATCCAGATCTGTGAAATAAAAATCTTCCTTCTCTTTTCCCCTCTTCTTGCCTTAAATCTCGGGGCGAGATTTCTTTAAGGGGGGTAGGCTGTAACAACTCCAGTTTTGGCTTAGCTAAATCTTGCATCTCATGGGCATGATCATCTCATAAGCATCATTATTGCATTTTGTGTAGCAATTGTTTGAGTGATTGGATTAAAAATGCAAATAGGGCTTTTCAAATGATTGCTAGAAGTCATACTTGTGATGCTTTTCTCAAAAAGAAGTTTTAATAAAGTTTGTAGAGAAAATTATTTGGAGAAATATTTGTTTTTACCTCAAGTCATGAAAATGTGTTTAAGGGCTTCAAAAATGGCAACAACAGATTTATTCTTTTCCAAAAAATCCATTTTAAAATGTATTTTTGTGACCCAAATTTCCATTTTCAAATCCAGGCCGAATTAGCAAAAACTTTCTACAAGAAATTTATTCCTTTCATTATTTGTAGAAACTTTTATTTTTGGAGTATTTTCAAATTCGCCATATTTTGGAAAATACACGCAGTCAAAATTCTCTAGCCCCTTTTGACCAGGGTGGGACCCACCCCGGGCCCCACCTGTCATCACTCTCCCTCACTTTCCCCCTTTCTCTCTGCTTCCGGCGCCAGAGCATCGATGTGCCGCTGCCGCTGCCTCCTGCCCGCCCAGCGCGCCGCTACCGGCCCCGCGCTACGCGACGCGGCCGAGCGCACTCCAGTGCGCCGCCATCGCTGGCCGCCCTGCCCTGCTCGCTGAGCCGCTGCGCGCCGCGCCATCATCACCGCCGCGCTCGATGTCGCCATCGCCGCATCGCCGCACGCCATGCGCTGCCAAGAGGAAGTGCCAACGGCATAACGACGACGCACCGGTCGCGCACGTGAGGCACATGAGCATGCTCGCCTGACGCCGCCCCGCTGCGCTGCCACTGAATCGCTGCCGCCGCTGGCGCCATCCGCCATGACCGCCGAACCCCATCCTCTCGCCCGTGACTCCCTCTGGCCAAATTGGGCAGCCCAACCCACCATAAAACACGCGCCTCCCTCACTCTCACACTCGCACCACCTCAATTCCCACTCCCTCGCCCTCAGAGAGCCCCGCCGAGCTCGCCATGGTCGCCGTCGAGCACCGCACCGGCTAGCCACCGCTTCACCCAACCATTTTCGCTCCTGAGCGCGTCTCCAAGGTCGCCTTGCCTTCCTCCATCTTCCCCGCGAACCCGTGCTTCGAGCCGACCCAAGGTTGAGGCCAATCGGCCGTCTTCTTCTCCGCCACCGGGAGCCGAGCGCCGGCGAGCTCCTTCGGCGCCGCCGTCCGCTCGCCTCGGCCACCATCTTCACCCTCTAGCTCGCACACTAGCTCCGCCTTGTCCTGGCGAAGCCCGTAGGCATTCCCTCGCGCGCCGCCGTGCCTTACTCCGGCGAGTCGCCGTCGTCCGCCGTCGCCGCTCGCCGCCGTCCGATGCGGCCGCCGATTTAGGGCACTAGGGACCACATCTTCTACACCGGCGGACTCGCGCCGTCGCCCTGAGCACGCTGGTGCCAACCCCGCCGCCGGAGACCTCGCCGTCGGCGAGCTCTCGCCGGCCGGAGCCGGCACCCTGTTCCCGGGTGGCCGACAGGTGGGCCCACTGACCGGGTCCCACCCGTCAGTGCCCCTGGCGTGTGTGCACCTCGGGTGCACAGCGCCGTGTGCGCAGTGTGGCAGCGCGCCGCGCGTCGCCTCCTCTGGGGGGATCGACTGGGTACGCGTAGCATTTTAGATGCTTTTTCCTTTTCAAGAATGATTTTCAGAAAATGGAGTTTAACTTCCTAAAATCATATCTAGAGCTAGGAGTGTCCAAATTCAATGATCTTGGTCTTGTTGTAATCCTTGTGAAGGGTAGTATCTGGGAAAAATATGAAATTCCCTGTTTGAGCAACTTCTTTGTATAGTTTTATTTAAATTGTATCAATTGGTATAATTGCTATTTATCTTTGGAAATGTACAATTAATTCTAGGATGCTCAGAAAAATATGGTTTTGGTCTTGTTGGTCTTGTTTCGAAGTGCTCTGTCTATGAAAAAGATATCACTTGCATGTCTAGTGTAATTTTATATAGTTGTAGTTCAAGTGCTTATTATTGCCTTGCTCTTGAGTAAATTCATAAATAGGGCCTTTACTTCAAGTTAAGATTTAATTCTTGTTGTGGGCTGTTCATATGTCCTTAGGAAGTCATTGATGTGATTAACTCATGAGTTTGCCATACTTCATAATGCAAACTATTTATTGGTCCCAGGAAATGTGCTGCATTGTGATTTTTGTATAGGTTAACTGGTTCATTCAAATGGGTTGAGATTTGGATGATAAACCTTGTGTGATCTGTAGTACCTACTGTACTTTTTATAGAATTTTAGGAGTAGCCAATCATGGTGCTCCTGTTCAACTCTTGGATGTTCAAATTAGGGGTTAAGTCCTTTGATGCTAGGCTAATCTAATTATAAGTTGGGTTTCTGGTTAACTTGTCTAAAGATGATAGTTAGTGTGTTAGCTTGACCATCTACTGTTAAAGTTTCATGGTCATTGCATGAATGGTTTAGGAGTTATGGGTGTGACAAGATGGTCACCAGGGCTGTTTTAGTGGCTGTTTTGCCAGAATCAGTCCTAATGTTCTGTGTTTTAGGTGTAGTTAACCTGGGAATCAGCTTGTGATGTCTTCAGATGTTTGATGGGGAATTTCATAAGCTTTCCAGAATGTCTTCATTCATATCCATAGGGTCTATGGTTATTTATTTATGATTTATTTACTGACCTGCTAGTTATATGGTTGTGACTAGTATTGACGCTTGATTGAGTGATGTTGTGTGCTAGGCTTATTGTCAAGTGTTCAAGGTGATTAGTGGTATGATGGGTGGTTAAGTAGTATACTAGGATGAGTAGATCATGATGAATTGGTTAGTATGATTATGCTTGAGTGTAGTCTCTTTGGCTTTACTTACGACTTGTTTGTGGTGATAGTAGAAAGGGATGTTGTTACTAGGATTACTTTGTTGTAGTAGAACATGTAGTAGATGACATGTGCTTATGGTACATGTTCTTGGATGATGTTGACTACCTTGTAGAAAGAGTAAGCAAAGCACGCATCCGCATTACCATACACTATGCATTCTCAGTATTCATACCTGCACCCGCATCATACAGGATCGCTAGGAGAACAGAACGTGACGTGGGACAAGGATCCAAAAGAGGAGTCACCAAGGGGAACCTCGGCACGTGAAGTGATCGAGAACCAGGAACCGGACGTGGAGTGATCAAGTGCTGGGAGCTTCAACACCGTCCGTTGTAGGAAGGCAAGCCCCGGAGCATTTCTCCTACGGTTTGCAAAATGATTTACTTTGCGTCCTTTATTGTTTATGATGCATTAAGTTTATAGGCGTTACTTGGAACCGTTACTGCATTATGAGTACCTTGATCCACCTGAATACCTTTACCCTTTAAGTTCAGGATCGTTCATATGCTTAGCACTGCTTAATTAGATCGGTAGAAGACGGGTGATTGACCCTCATCCGCGAGGTAGGTGGTTACTACCCTAAGGTTGAGGAAAAAGGAAGTTGGTTTAGAGAACATAACCATGTGGCCATGTTAAATCACGACTGGTCGGGGTTTGTGGTGTGTTAGACCATGGAAACTCCGTCTATGTCACTTAAAGAAATATGACTTTGTACGTCCTCGGATCATGTTGAACAATGCCTCACAGATAGCTGGAAGGATGCGATCATCCGACCGCGAAGCCTTGAGGATGTTTGGGCCGGAATTTCAGCAGAGATGAGTGTATTGCCCACAGCGCGGTGTAGTAATTCCGGTGGCCGGTCACGCGCGGAGGTACTGTAGCCGGGCATGCCCCGGTGCAATCGTATTTGCTGAAATCCGCGATCTCCACCCGAATAGACCAAGGTGACCTAATCGACTCCGACGGGAGACGTGTGGTTTGTGTGAGGAATACCCGCCACCGGTTTGCAATCGATTATAATCGCCATCGTTCTGGACAAAGTGAACACTTGACCGAGCAATGCACTGTCGCCAATCTATGTGCAAAGTAAGATGGTTATGTTTCTAAAGCGTTGATGCTTTGTATGCTCAACTCGAAGGATATTTTATTGTTGATTGTTCTACCCTGGAGTTGGAGTAGTACAGGAGCTAATGTAGTGATGTCAGGATCCAACCTAAAAGATATTAAGCTAGAGAGTCCTTTATCACTAAACGAATACTTAATAAGCTCATCTTTTATTGCAATTAAATGAGTCAGCTACCCCACTTATAAAGCCTTGCATACTCCTTGGTGTCACTTTAGTTTTGGTTTATGACGGGTAAGTCTAGCTGAGTACCTTCTTGTACTCAGGGTTTTATTCCCACTTGTTGCAGATCATAAGACATTTGCTGTGGCAACAAGATGGACCTGTATCCCACTACGGGAGGATTAGACCTTGGGCAAGGTCATCTCTTATATCTCATACCTCTATGCTTTTGCCGGATTTGATGATGGACCAGGCACTATGTTTTAACTAAGTGTGCGCTTGTAAAACATCACTTTATTTTGCTTCCGCAGTTTGTTTTCAACTTGGCATTGTAATAACTATTTCATAACTCCGATGTGTTTAATTATTTGTGAACTTATGTTTTACTATGAACGATTTTATGTTGAACTTAATTCGGTCTGGGCTGTATTGTGGAAAGTTTGAAATTCTTCGTGGTTTCACGGACTACCGGGTTGATATAAGCGTCATGTGCTAATTAAGTTGCTTAGGCGACATCATTAGTACATTATGTTTATATTAATTGGTCGGTTCTGTTACAAGACCAACACAAACGGCTTTTCTGTCAGGCCATAATATTATGGAAGGGGTCGTTATCTTACACGAGACCATCAATGAACTTCACACCAAAAAAATGGACGGTGTCATTTTCAAAATTGATTTTGAAAAGGCATACGACAAGGTGAAGTGGTCTTTCCATCAGCAAACGCTACGTATGAAAGGTTTTTCACCAAAGTGGTGTTGCTGGATTCAAGCAATGGTGACAGGAGGAAGTGTTGGTGTCAAAGTTAATGATGATGTGGGACCCTACTTCCAAAGCAAAGGGGGTCTCAGACATGGAGACCCTATGTCATCCGTTTTATTTAACATCGTTGCAGATATGCTTGCTCTTCTTATTGACAGAGCAAAAGCCGAAGGTCAAATAAGAGGTGTCGTTCCCCATCTCATAGATGTCGGTTTATCCATTTTACAATATGCAGATGACACTGTTATCTTTTTAGATCACGATCCGAGCAAGCACAAAATCTGAAACTATTTGCGCCGCTTTGCGCTTTTGAACAAATATCTGGATTAAAGATCAATTTTCACAAGAGTGAAATCTTCGCTATGGTGCGATCAAAGAGATGGAAAATTTCTACACCGACCTCTTTGGTTGTAACACGGGGAATATCCTTTCGTATATCTAGGGATCCCCATGCACCACAGAAAACTCCTTAATTCGAATGGAGCAAGGTAGAACACCGGTTTAAGAAGAAGCTCTCTTGTTGGAAAGCAAAATACCTGTCTTATGGGGGAAGACTAGTTCTGTTGAACTCTGTTCTAAGTAGCCTACCCATGTTCATGATGTCTTTCTTTGAGATACCCAAGGGAGTACTAAAGAGGCTAGATTTATATAGATCTAGATTCTTCTGGCAAGGTCCCTCTAATAAACACAGATACCTACTTGCCAAATGGGATATCATGTGCCGTCCCAAGAACCAAGGAGAATTAGGTATCCTTAATTTGCATCTGCAAAATAAATGCCTTCTAGCCAAATGGTTGGTGAATCTTTTAAACACAGAAGGCATGTGGCAATCTATGCTAAGGAATAAATACCTAAACTCTAAAAGCCTTACTCAAGTGACGGCCAAACCCAATGACTCTCATTTTTGGAGAGGCCTCACACAGACCAAAAATGAGGTACTAGTTAACGGTTCCTTCGATATCAAGGATGGAACTAATACTAGGTTTTGGGATGATATATGGGTAGGCAATACGCCATTGAAAGTTAAGTATCCATCCTTATTTAATATAGTACGAGACCCACATGCAACGGTCTCAAAAGTGATGAATACCAGACCCCTAAACATTTCTTTTAGAAGGGCTCTGGTGGATAATAAACTTTCTGAATGGCAGCGCTTAGTAGCACAAATCTCCAATGTTGAATTGGTGGCAGAAACTGATTATTTTCGTTGGACTTTAACCAAATCTGGGTTATTTTCAGTCCGTTCCATGTATCATTATCTGATAAATACATGCCCACCATTTCGTCATAGGATGATTTGAAAGTTAAAAATACCTCTAAAAATCAAAATCTTTCTATGGTTCTTACAAAAGGGTGTCGTTTTAACTAAAGACAACCTTGCTAAGAAAAATTGGAAAGGGAGTCAGAAATGTATCTCCTGCAATGGGAATGAAAATATTCAACATTTATTCCTAGATTGCCCCCTTACCAAAATGATTTGGAGGATTATCTTCTTTACTACTAAGCTAACCCTACCTAGTTCAATCAACCACATGTTTGGGAGTTGGCTAACTAATCAACATAAAAAGATTAGAAAATTGATTTGGGTGGGGGTGGCTGCAATGTGTTGGGCTATCTGGAGATCTTTAATGATGTTATCTTTAATCAAATGAAATATAACTCTATTATGCGAGGTTATTTTCGGAGGAGCATACTTTTGGTTGCGCTCATGGGCACAACTGCAAAGATGATGGGACAGCCAAGGACGCACTCTCTACGATGAGCAAGAAGTTAGGAGTTATTGCTCTAGAGATTTCCAATAAAGAATGAAAAAATTTTTATTGTTTGAAATAGCGTCCGGGTCGTTCTATAAGATCTTGGCTTTCTCACTTTGTTTACTTTGAAAACCTTGTAACAATTGATTGTGTACATCCTCGGATGTAGAGACCGGATATGCGTATCCATTATCTAAAAAAAAGTGGTTGGTGATTGCTTAAAAAAAAAGTGGTTGGTGATCAGTGATGCGCTATGACTTGACGGACGCAGGGACTGACGTGGCCAACTATCTGTTTGTTTGACTTTTTATTATATCGTCTCTATTTTCTAAAGATCTGATTTATTTTCTACAATAGTGGTACAGTACAGTACTACCTAAAATAAGATCATTATTATTTTATTTTTCACTGGAACCTCATACTATTGCTAAACCATTTTATCCTAGCCCTTCAAAAACTCTCTTGCACTTTCTTAACTGGAACCATGCTCGCTCGCTCTCTCTCTCTCTCTCTCTCTCTCTCTCTCTTTCGTTTTCCATCCTTCTTCCTCCTAGAAATTGGCAAACTTTGATCAGACCATCAGGCTGTTAGAAATATCTCCAGATCGGGTCGGCTCGTCGCATGCCCTGACAAGATCTCTACTGCACCTAACGGGAACGGGACAAAACCAAACGGCCGCCGCCGATTATTGGTCGGGAGGGATCGATGGTTTGCGCGTGATCGCGATGTGAGTGCGAGACTGCGAGTGCCAGCTCTGTTTTCCAAGCACAATGCAAGCAGGGGCTCGATCTGGTTAGAATATCCCGACGTCCCCGAATCAACTGCGTAAATATGTACACGGTGATCGTTTTCGATCCTCCATGTGAAGCGCCGGCGCTGTATTGTTGCTGTTATGCACATGGAGCCCTCGTGCTGGTTCTTTAGATTTCTACATCTACGTACAGTAGTATAGCTTGTTAGTGTGAAGAATGCGGAATCTGAATCAGGCCTAGCTACCATCGGAGATTCAGAGGTTTAATATAACAGGTTATTGTGATAAATAAGACACGAGACGGAAGAACTTTGTCAGGAAGGGCTATAGGCGGCGTAATCGTCGTCAGAGGATGGGTGATCATCGTCAGGCGTTGGGCGTGAAGGCAAGTGGCTGACGCCTGGAGAAGCAAGTTCTGTTATTGGGCCGATGGGCCGATTTATACTTTGTTGATTTGGGCCTGAGGCTATGTAATAAATAGGAGAGCTGCCTTGGCGGCCAGACCATCTCCGAAAAATCAGACACAAACATTCAGTTGCTTTTCGTTGTTGCTTTTCAATAGAAGAGACAGAGTAGTTCATCCGAATTTGCGATTTCCATTTGATTTCTGCAATTTCTTGTTGAATTCGAGCATTTGATCCAGTCCACATACGTCGAGGCTTTGATCCGAGCGACAATTGGTATCACTCCTTCGCCGCCGGCGACGGCGGCGCGCATCATCTCGCTCCGCGCCGAAGCGAAAGCGACGAAGTTCCGGATCGGCATGGAGGCGGCGGTGGGAGATCTGTCGAAGGAGCTCTCGACGATGACCCAGAAGATGGAAGGATTCCGGGATTTGATGCGCGAGGCGCTCGACAAGCTGGAGGGATTCGAGACATGGCGGACGACCGCAGATTCGTCGTTCGGTGAATTGCGGCAGTGGACCGACGCGATGACCGGGAAGATGGAGCAGGCGGGCGTGAGGCTCAGGGCGTTGGAGACGCAACCTCCACCCGAACAGTCGCCTTCCTCATCGGTGATTCCTCCGGGGACGTTCGCACCACCACCACCACCACCACCACCACCACCACCAGGAACGACGCCGACACAGAGTGCGTCGCATCGGGCCGCGGCGCCACCAGCTCATCTGCAGCAGCCGCCGCCGACGATGGGGGTGCCTCAGCGCGCACCAGCACCACTACAGGCGTCGTTCATGGCGACAGGACAGCCCGTGATGTACCAGCATGGAGCGCCACCACCGCCGGGATTTCAAGCGTACCAGCCCCAGTACCGCGCCATGGCGCCTCAGCCACTGCAACCTCCTCAGCCAAGGGCACCGCGAAGTTGGTTGGACCTCAACGCATCTCCTCGCGTGTCGCCGCAGGCTCCAGCGAGTGGGGAGAACGGCCGTCCCATCTCCAGCTTACAAGTTGAGCAACGGGAGGCTGGTGGTGGGTTCTCTGGATCCCAACCACCCTCGGGTATGTATTCCAGACCCAATATGGCTCAAGCTTATGCGCACCAGTTTCCTCCTCGTGAGCGTGATTGCAATCATCATCGTGCACCTCCTTTTCCTAAGATGAAATTCCCTAAGTTTGATGGTTCCAACCCTCGGTTATGGCGTGAGAATTGTGAGGTGTATTTTGAGGTATATGCTGTGGATGAGTCTATGAAAACCAGATTTGCCTCTCTCAATTTTAAGGGTCATGCAGCGACTTGGCTTCAAACTATTCAGAGGAAAAATAGAGTTACTGATTGGATATATCTGTGTGAGTTGGTAATGAACAAGTTTGATGGTGATCGGTATCCTCTACTCTTGAATCGGTTGGAACAGGCTGAGACAGGTTGGGTTCTGTTCGGAGTATCGAGGTGGAGTTTGAGAAGGCGGCTCATGCTTTACTTGTTGTATAATGAGAATTATGATGACACATTCTTTGTGAAGAAGTTTGTGGATGGGTTAAAGGAGGATATCGGGGAAGGTGTTAGTGTTACACCGGCCAAAGAATGTTGATACAGCATCTGCTCTGGCCCTAATACAAGAAGAAGAACTCAGTAAAGTGAAGCACAAGAATTTTCGAGAAAGGAGGTTCAAGGGCTTTCAAGAGAAAGGCAAGGGTGCTGATGGAGAAGGATACAAGGCTAAGTTTCAAAAGCCTGAAGTTGATGAGAAAGTAATGGCTCGAAAGAAGAAAGAAAAAGGAAGGGATTATGCTTCAAATGCGGTGATAAGTGGAGCAAAACTCATAAGTGTCCACCCCAAATTCCCACAGCATGTGATGGAAGAATTCGGGATCTTTGTTGATTCACCGATTACGATGAGAGTGATGATGAGGAGTCGAAGAGGATGAGATCATTCATGCGTAACAGATTTGCATCAGCACAAAAGAAAAACTATGAGGCTGTGTGGTCACATAGGACAGTCACAAGTCCTGATATTAGTGGATTCAGGTAGTGTTGGCACTTTTGTCAGCACTCAATTAGCAGATCAGCTCTCCCATCTGGTCACTGATTGTGAGTCCATCAAGTTGATAACAGCAGATGGCAGTCCAATGCATTGCACTAAGAAGATTAATGAGCTCACATGGAGTTGTCAGGGGCATAATTTTGTTTCTTCAGCTGGTGTCTTACCACTGAAGTGCTTTGATTTAATCTTGGGCCAAGATTGGCTAGAAGATTGCAGTCCCATGTGGGTACACTGGGCTAAGAAAAAAATGAGGTTCACTCATAATGGTGTGAGAATTATGTTGCAGGGTCTGAAACAAGAGCATAGTGCTTGCTTACCTGTATCTCCTCATAAGTTGAAAGGGTTACTAAAAAAACAGGCTATTACCCATTGCCTTGAGCTGCAAATGCATGAGTTACTTGACAGTGAAGAAGACATCAGTGGTCAGCATGTGTTGGCTGTCAGCAGTGATGAATCTATACCTGCTATAGTTCAGGAGGTCTTAAATCAATTCAAAGAGGTGTTTGACGATCCTTCTGTTTTACCTCCTAAGAGACCACTAGATCATCAAATTCATTTGATACCTGGGGCTCAACCAGTGAATGTGAGACCATACAGGTACTCTCCTGTGCAAAAGACTGAGATTGAGCGCCAAGTGAAAGATATGTTGGAAAGTGGGATTATCAAGACAAGTACAAGTCCCTATGCCTCACCAGTCTTGTTGGTGAAGAAAAAGGATGGTACATGGAGGTTTTGTGTGGACTATAGACAGTTGAATGCTCAGACTGTCAAGAACAAGCATCCTATGCCTGTGGTAGAGGAGTTATTGGATGAACTTAAAGGAGCAAGATGGTTTTCCAAGTTGGACTTGAGGTCTGGTTATCACCAGATTTGTGTGGATGAAGCTGATACTTTCAAAACAGCATTTAAAACTCATAGTGGATTGTTTGAATTTCTGGTGATGCCTTTTGGGTTGACAAATGCACCAGCCACATTTCAAAATGTGATGAACATCATATTTGCTGAATTATTAAGGAAGGGGGTACTGGTGTTCATGGATGACATCCTGATATACTCATCTTCATTGGAAGAGCATGTTCAGCTGTTAAAACAAGTGATGCAGATTCTTAGACAGCATCAGTTCTTTGTCAAGCAATCAAAATGTTCCTTTGCTCAAACTGAGGTGGAGTACCTGGGTCACACCATATCTGCTAAAGGAGTATCCACTGACTTTGCCAAAGTGGAGGCTGTGCAAAAGTGGCCTGTTCCATCAAATTTGAAAGAGTTAAGGGGATTTCTGGGATTAACTGGCTATTATAGAAGATTCATTAAGCATTATGCTCTGATCAGTAGACCACTTTCTGACTTGCTAAAAAAGGGTGTTGCCTTTGCATGGACTTCTGTTACAGAGTCTGCATTTCAGTTGCTCAAACAAGCATTGATAAAGGCTCTGTATTGGCATTACCCGATTTCTCAAAGCCATTCACACTAGAGACAGATGCAAGTGACATTGGGTTTGGAGCAGTCTTGATGCAAGATGCTCATCCAATTGCTTATTTGAGCAAGGCTGTCAGTAATCAGAATAAGGCACTGTCAACATATGAAAAAGAGTGTCTTGCAATTATTCTGGCAGTAGATAAGTGGAAGTCTTACTTGCAACATGAAGAGTTTATCATAAGAACTGATCACAGAAGCTTATTGCATCTGACTGAACAAAGAGTCACTTCAAAAATTCAGCGGAAGGTTTGTATTCAAGTTAATGGATCTCAAGTATAAAATCATATTCAAACAAGGTATTTCTAACCTAGGCTGCTGATGCTTTGTCCAGGAAACCTCAAGAAGTGGTCCATTCAGTTTCTTCGGTATATGCGATTGGATGGACGAATTAAACTGGGCTATCAAGATGACCCCGTGGCATTGAAGTTGCTTAGTGATCCACGAGTGAGGAGCCACGGTTTAAAGGATTCACTTGTTTTTGATGGGATTATCGAGGCAACATGGCGGGTTATGGTTGGGCACAAACAAACTAGCTCGGCGATATCATGCGGGCGGTTCACAGCACTGGTGTTGGGGGTCATTCTGGAGTTTTGCCTACATATCATAGAATCAAGCAACTATTTATCTGGCCCAAAATGAAAGAGGACATTCAACTTTACATCAAGCAATGTCAAGTGTGCCAGCAAGCTAAGGTGGATCACACAAAAGTGCACTGGCTTATTGCAACCACTTCCGATGCACGATCAAGCTTGGAAGGTGGTGTGTATGGATTTCATAGAAGGCTTACCCAAATCTCAAGGTCATGATACAATTTTGGTGGTAATTGATAAATTCACCAAATATGCCCACTTCTTACCATTATCTCACCCTTTCACTGCAATGCAAGTGGCCCAAGCTTACATCACAAATGTGTATACTCATCATGGATTGCCCAGTAGTATTATCTCTGACAGAGACAAGATATTTACAAGTGCATTGTGGCAAGAATTGTTCACTAAATCTGATACTCAGTTATTGCTCAGTTCATCATACCATCCTCAGACTGATGGACAATCTGAAAGGCTGAATCAGTGTTTGGAATCATACCTCAGATGCAGTGTGAACTCCTGTCCCAGGCAGTGGAGCAAATGGTTGCCATTAGCTCAGTATTGGTATAACACCTCTTTTCACTCTGCCTTGGGAAGATCTCCTTTTGAAGCTTTGTATGGATACACACCAAGACATCTAGGCATAAGCAGTGACACTTATATTCACTCTCCTGACTTGGAACAGTGGCTGCTTGAAAGAAATTTGTTGACTGATCTGCTGAAACAGCAACTACAAAGAGCTCAAATTAAAATGAAGCACTATGCCGATAAGAAGAGAAGTGACAAAGAATTTGCTGTGGGGGATAAGGTATATCTGAAGCTTCAACCCTACATTCAGTCTTCAGTAGCTCCTCGCACTAATCAGAAACTCAGCTATCGATTCTTTGGCCCATTCACTGTATTGGCAAGAGTTGGTGCTGTGGCTTATAAACTTGACTTGCCTCCTGAAGCCAAGATTCACCCGGTGGTGCATGTGTCTCAGTTGAAGCTCCATGTTCCTCCTCATGTGCTGGTGGAAGCTGATGTTAGCTCGGTGCCAACTGATCCAACTGCTGTTTTACATCCAGTGCAGTTTCTGTCTTCTCGAAGGGTGCAGAAAGGATCATCTTCACTCTGTCAGTGCAGGTTTGCTGGTCGGAGTTGCCGGCTTATCTGACTACATGGGAAGAGGTTGAGGATTTGAAGCGCCGTTTTCCATTTAGTCCAGCTTGGGGGCAAGCTGGAACTCAAGGAGAGGCCAATGTCAGGAAGGGCTATAGGCGGCGTAATCGTCGTCAGAGGATGGGTGATCATCGTCAGGCGTTGGGCGTGAAGGCAAGTGGCTGACGCCTGGAGAAGCAAGTTCTGTTATTGGGCCGATGGGCCGATTTATACTTTGTTGATTTGGGCCTGAGGCTATGTAATAAATAGGAGAGCTGCCTTGGCGGCCAGACCATCTCCGAAAAATCAGACACAAACATTCAGTTGCTTTTCGTTGTTGCTTTTCAATAGAAGAGACAGAGTAGTTCATCCGAATTTGCGATTTCCATTTGATTTCTGCAATTTCTTGTTGAATTCGAGCATTTGATCCAGTCCACATACGTCAGGCTTTGATCCGAGCCTGACAAACTTGTGATTACAAAAACATCGTATGAGGTGTACTAGAACATCTACATTCAGGATGCAATATTAACTAAGGCTACAAGATCGGATCCACTGATTTGTGATCACACTAGCTAGATGCAGCTCTGAACACCGACATCTTTCGGTTGTCTATTCCATTGATTAGAGATATATTCATATGGAAAATTTTCATATGTCAATAATTCACCATGATCCTAACAAAAATTTCATAGAAAAAGCCCATATACAAGGAACTCCTAATTTACCCGTCGATGCATGGTAATGTGTTTCTCACCCTATAAACTGTAGACAATATACCTGTTGGACAAATGGAACTCTGATTTCACAATACAACAAACACAAAGCATAATGATACGTTTTATATATATGCCTTTTGGTGGATTCCAAAAACAAAAGGCAAGGTTCAGATGATGACTATATGCACCAATTAGAGCAGACAACTGCTAGACTACAATCGTGTTGTATGTGCTATTGCCGATTGGGAATGATTATGAGTCGAAAGCAAAAATATAAAATAAAGATGGGTTATTAAAAAGTATGCGGATTTCATTCCAAAAAAGTGCAGTTTGAGTATTGTCTTTTTTTTTTTTTTTTTTTTTTTTTTTTTTTTTTTTTTAGAAAGGCGGCGAGAACACTTGCCAATTTTTATTAGACGATAGAAAAGACAAAAGAAAAATGGATATTTACAAAAAAAAAAAGTGCAGTTGGGCTTTATCGAAAACTACAGATCACATTACATTTCAATACCTAGTACCGGAGAAGTTGTCAAGATTACATAAGAAAATCATATTAGCAAGGTTGGACCTAGCACTGAGCCCCTTTTAAACCCCCTAAATTTGCAGCTATATATAGAAGGTTGAAAATAAAAGAAGAGCTACATGTAAAAGATGTGCGAAAACAAGGTTGATATATGCCATCGCGTGTCGAGTTTGTAATGAGTGATTGTCAGATATGATCGACTTTGGTTTAGTTTGGAGATTAACCATGGTGTGAGTATGTGTGTGTTTGGAGATATGATCGACTTTGGTTGAGTTTGAAGATTAAAACCACTGGCGAACGGTTTTTTGGGTTTAGGCCTCATAACCTGGTTGGATATCCGGTGGGAACATGGAGGCACTTGGCTTCATTGTGAAGCTTGCGTCGAGGCGAAGCTAAGTCGTGAAGAGCCATTGGCCCTCGGATTCTTGGATCTCAAGCTGAACCATTGGCAAAGCTAAGTCATGACGAGCCATTGAACCATGTCATGTTTTCGTATTTTGGGAGTTTTGTTCTGTTTCGTGTATCGTCTGTTCCATTAATTTATTGTTGCTCTTGTGAACTTTTCTCAAGCCAACAGTTGGCTCAGGGGGCATCTCGCTTCGAGTGCTTGGTGCTTTTGGTGGTGATTTTGTGACTATGGTCGTTTCAAAAAAAAAAAAAAAAAAAAAAAAAAAAAAAAAAACTCCCATGTACCCTGGTCTCCTATAGTTCGGTCTTTGAAGACGGCAATGAGACTTATATATACTTCCTACATTATTTATATCCAAGTATATAGAAAAACTACGTATCTAAAAAAGCCAAAACGTTTTATAATTTAGAATGGAGGGGGTACTCTGCAACATAGCTATATCACTGTATGTGCTTTTGCTGCTGCATTTACATAGCAATATCCAAAGAAAAAATTTGACACAAGTACTAAAATGTATGCGATTTGGATACTGTTCATCAAGCAATTTTGTAGGCTTTACGGAAAAATAGGAATCACATTGTTTTTCAGCATCAGTTGATCAGCTGTCAAGGTTATTTAAAAAACATATAAATAAAGGCTTATAAGTTAGCAACTAAATTCAGGATTCCACGTAAATTAACCAAGATGCAAGATAGATCCATTCATTGACCGGTGTGCCTGACCATGTCATTGATTCATTGCAGGGACCTTTACAACTGATGATGAGCAACTGAAAGATCTCAACAAGAAAAAGCTGCTACAGTGGAAGCACTCATGGAGGAGAAATATTTTAATAGCGATGCAGCACAGATGTGAAGGCTCCAAGCAATAGCAAACCTACTAGGCCTGAATGTTCGTTTATGGTCTCAAACTATATTCATTTTGTAAAAGGTGTAGGCTGTCCAAGTCTTACTAAAGTAATACGTAACTAGGTAAAAATATTGAACATACTTTGAGACAGCTGCAGTGAAGCTAATGACAGAAGAAAGCACAATGCAAGAAAGCACAATGCCAGAAGGAAATATAGCTTTGCAGTTGCAATATATATATATCAGTTATATAGGAAATAGTTTCCTTATTCCATAATTGAATCATGATCTAATTTTTGTCAGTCACCAGATTCCCGCTACGCATGATCTAATATATGGAGTTGCTTAAGAGCCTTAATAATCTGTAATAACTCTATTATGCATGATTAAGCCGCCGCCATATATACACAATCAAATATCCCGCTACGCATAATAGATGCATAGATTATCCTCGTTTGTTTGATTATCACGTGAATTCGAACCTTATTTCTGCAATCAATTGGACAAATTTCTACATTTCCCTCCTATCAGTCAATATGCATCCAAAATCACAGCAGAGCACCCGGCACTTAGCTTTGTCAGCACCATGCCATCAGATCTGATCTCAGCCGATGCAAGAGAGATTCCTTTTTCCTGACTCAAAAAAAAAAAAAAGATTCATAAGGTCCTCACACAGTGTGGGAAAAAATCAACGGTAGACAGGAGCATGCAACTTGCAACACGATCATGAACGTTGGTACAAACTAATCCAGCCATCCAGGCCAAGCTTGTACTTGCACTGAAACTAAGTGGCCTTAGATCTGAAAGGAGAAGCGAACAAACAACTGCGTCAAGAATATGGCTTTCTTGCTCACCTTCCATGTCCATGGCAGCTGCTGATGCTTGGCTGCCTGCCCAAGCTAGGCAGATCCGATCACTGCAACTGCGCGATCGTCCCACTTGTGTGGTTGCTCTAGGTAAAAAACGGAAGAAGAGACAAAATCATCTATTTTCCATCTTCCAATCCTCCTTCGCCGACACCGATGCAGCCAATTGCCTGCCCAGTAGAACTTACAGAGCCAGAGGCACAGAAGGTGATGAGCAACCAAATATGCCTGACAGCTGACACAGGTGCAAAAGAATAACAGCGCTAGCTCCAGCCTCCCTCTATTGCACCACGATGTGCACTACAGTGCACTCCCGTGAATTCCGGCCGTTGCGTTGTGGTCAGCTAGCCAGCTGCGGCACATGGACGGGGCTCTGTGCCTGTGCTCACTGCTCACTGTCTATGGTGCACGTTTTCTTCATGAGCTTGTAGTTTAGTCAGTACACACACCGCCGGATCGAGCGATCCATTGGCCACAGCTTGCACACGTTGCCGCCTCCTATATAAGCGCTTGCTCCTGTCTTCCTCCAGTCGTGCCCCACTGCACTGCCTAAAGTGTCAGTGTCCCCGCCTTCCTCTGGTCTTGGCAAGTTAGCTATAGCTAGGCATGGCTTCGCCGGCGCCGGCAGCCGGTGCCAATGCTGGCCTCACTGACCCACTTCTAGTGAGTTTCAACGGCCACGGTGCCGCCCCGAAGAAGGCTGGCCACGGTGCCAAGGGCAAGTACTGGGTGGCCTCCGATAAGGCCGAGAGGCGGGCTGCCAAGGAGGCCGGTGGTGAGGACGGCCGCGCGCTGCTGTTCCGGAAGTACAAGGTCAAAGGCTCCCTCCTGCACCCCTACAGGTAAAACCAGCTCATCAGCTAAACTGAATGTGCATGAAATGAATAGAAATAGATACTGTCCAACATTATTTTAACTATGGCTTTTTTTTTTTTTTTTTTTTTTGCTAAACGTGTATTTCCTTAGTTGCTTGTTAGACTTTGCCTGTTTAGATCCTGCCGGCTTATATTGATAAATTTGCCAGCAAAAGTCAATTTTCTTTAGTGGACGACCGTTGACATGAGCCTCCACCGCGGGCTCATCATCTTCTATAAGCACTAATAATATAGTAATATGGATTGCCAAAAAGAGATGGAAGGATCTTGCAAGAGAATTGCTATTACCAATTCTGGTCACACCACACACATACATACACATTACACGCACACAAGAGAGAGCATAGCTTGCATTTCGATGGCCTGAGAACTGACGACATGTTTTCATGTTACAGGTTGCTGATCATCATCCGATTAATTGCTGTACTCGTCTTCTTCGCATGGCGCATCAAGCACAACAAATCTGACATCATGTGGTTTTGGACAATGTCCATTGTTGGCGATGTTTGGTTCGGCTTCTCATGGCTCCTCAACCAGCTCCCAAAGTTCAACCCAGTCAAGACCATCCCAGACCTGGCCGCCCTCAAGCGGCACATTGACTTCTCTGAAGGCACCTCTAGGCTCCCCGGCATTGACGTTTTCGTCACCACTGCCGACCCCATTGATGAGCCCATACTCTACACCATGAATTGTGTCCTCTCCATTCTCGCTGTCGACTACCCAGTCGACAGGCTTGCCTGCTATCTCTCAGATGATAGTGGGGCACTGATTCTCTATGAGGCATTGGTCGAGGTCGGAAAATTTGCGCCTCTATGGGTTCCATTCTGCCGCAAGTACTCCATTGAGCCCAGGGCACCAGAAAGCTATTTTGAGCATGTGGCGCCACCACAGGCTGGAAGGGTGGCGCAGGAGTTCTTGAATGATTATAGGAGGGTGCAGATGGAGTATAATGAGTTCAAGGTGCGCTTGGACAACCTCCCTGATGCCATCTGCAAGAGATCTGATGTTTATAATAGCATGAGAGCTGCAGATGGAGATCAAAAGGCAACTTGGATGGCAAATGGGAATCAATGGCCCGGCACATGGATTGATCCAACAGAAAACCATAGAAAAGGACACCATGCTCCAATCGCCAAGGTACTAAAGTTCAGATTTGTTGAAATAAATTCTGAAAATTAGAAACTCATGCAATCCACTAACTTCTTGCCTCGGGAATCTTTAATCTCTTCACAGTATCTTCTTGTTACAGCAAAACACTGATAGTTTCATTCCTTCTTTAACAGGTTGTTCTCAACCATCCAAGCAGTGGACAACATCATGGTTCACAACCCACAACTGAAAGCAATCCCAGCATTGGCATCACTGACGAGCGCCTCCCAATGCTTGTTTATGTCTCTCGTGAGAAGAACCCAAGTTATGACCACAACAAAAAGGCAGGTGCCCTGAATGCACAACTGCGGGCGTCTGCTCTCCTCACTAATGCCCAACTCGTCATCAACTTTGACTGCGACCACTACATCAACAATTCTCAAGCCCTAAGCTCGGCTGTGTGCTTCATGCTAGATCAACGAGATGGCGATAACACTGCTTTTGTTCAGTTCCCACAGCGCTTCGACAATGTTGACCCCACTGACCGCTACGGTAACCACAATCGTGTCTTCTTTGATGGGACCATGCTTGCCCTTAATGGTTTGCAAGGACCCTCATACTGCGGCACTGGTTGCATGTTCCGTCGCTTAGCACTCTATGGTATTGACCCACCCCACTGTAGAGCAGAAAACATCACAGCCGAAGCTAGCAGGTTTGGTAACTCCACAATCTTCCTAGATTCAGTGTCAAAAGCCCTGAAAAATGATAGGTCAATCACACCTCCATCAATTGATGATACATTCCTTGCTGAGTTAGAAAGGGTTGTGACATGTTCTTATGACAAAGGTACTGACTGGGGCAAGGGTGTAGGGTACATCTATGACATAGCCACTGAAGATATAGTAACAGGATTTCGCATCCACGGGCAGGGGTGGCGCTCTGTGTATTGCACAATGGAGCATGATGCGTTCTGTGGCGTTGCACCAATCAACCTAACCGAACGCCTCCATCAAATTGTGCGTTGGTCTGGTGGGTCTTTAGAGATGTTCTTCTCCCACAACAACCCATTCATCGGTGGTCGCCGGATTCAACCCCTTCAACGTGTTTCCTACCTCAACATGACTATCTACCCAGTCACATCAGTCTTCATCCTGATCTATGCTCTAAGCCCGGTGATGTGGCTTATCCCTGATGAAGTATACATCCAGAGACCATTCACTAGGTATGTTATGTACCTTCTCGTAATCATTGTGATGATTCACATGATTGGCTGGCTTGAGATAAAGTGGGCGGGGCTCACATGGCTGGACTATTGGCGCAATGAGCAGTTCTTTATGATCGGCTCGACGAGTGCATATCCAATGGCAGTGCTACACATGGTAGTGAACCTCCTCACAAAGAAGGGCATCCACTTCAGGGTCACTTCCAAGCAAACAGCCGCGGATGACAATGACAAGTTTGCGGACTTGTATGATTTTCGATGGGTGCCAATGCTCATCCCAACAATGGCAGTTCTGATCTGCAATGTTGGTGCCATTGGTGTAGCCCTGGGCAAAACAGTGGTAAACATTGAAACATGGACAGCGGCGAAGAAGATGCATGCAGCATTGGGTCTGCTATTCAACATATGGATCATGTTTCTCCTCTACCCATTTGCACTAGCCATCATGGGGCGGTGGGCGAAGAGGCCAATCATCCTTGTAGTCTTGCTGCCGGTTGTCTTTGCACTTGTTGCCCTTTCGTATGTAGGTGTCCATATCTTACTTGCTGGTGTAATTCCACTCTAGGTGATATAGAAAACAATGTAATTCCTTTTGTAGTTACCAAGGAACCAATTATTTTCCTTTGTATCAATAAACACTGTATTCTTACTTCATAATCAGTCTCACTCAATCTTCAAATGGATTTGGAGGTCCTCTTGTCAATATAAGCATAAAGTAGTCTTTTGGCTCCTATCGAAGGACAGGCTCAGCACTCGAAACATACTGAAAAGGAAGAACATTCATCTGCTTTCCTTCAATTGTGTCCTTTGTGCTAATGACCATGAGGAAACGGTTGAACACCTGTTCCTTCATTGTGACTTAGCAAAAGCTTGCTGGCAGGGGCTAATTGGTGTGACGGTGAATAGTGCCCTTAATCTTCTTCAGATATTTGAAGACTTCAGAAGGCAATTGAGATTTATTAGAATTATTATTTGGGCCAACCCATATTTTTCTAACATTTCTCACCCTATAAACTGACCGGGCAAATGGAAATCTGACTTAGTATATATAGTGGTACGTTTTCAAGTAGTATGCCTTTTGGTGGATTCCAAGAACAAAAAGGTTCAGATGATGATTATTTGCACCAATTGGAGCAGACAACTGATGCCGTGCTGTACATGCTTTTGCCGCTTCCCGCTTGGGAATGATTCCGAATCGAAAAAAATAGGTACTAAAAAGTATGCAGATTTTTCCTTTAAAAATGCAGTTTGGGTATTATTCGTCCAGTAGTTTTGTGGGATTTTACAGAAAACTATACTTTTCAATACTATACCGGAGAAGCTATCAAAGTTATTTGAGAAAAATCATACAAGCAGGGGTGGATCTAGCACTGAGTCTGAGGCTCGAGCCTCCCTACCTTCGCAAGGTTGAAAAGACAGTGAGACTCTATTACTCTGCAGCAGAGCTGTGTCACTGTTAACTGTATGTGTTTTTGCTGCTGCATTGGGAGACTGAATCCAAAGCAAAATTTTGACAAGTAACAAAATGTATGAAATTTGGATACTGTTCACCAAGCAGCTTTGTAGGCTTTACAGAAAAGTAAGAATCACATTGTTTTTTCATATATGAGTTGTACTCGAGCAGATATTCAGGTTATTTCAGAAGAACCATATAAATAAAGGCTTATAAGTTGGCAACTAATATTCAGGACTCCATGTAAATTAACCAAGATAGATATGTCCTGTGACTAGTGTGCCTGAATATATCATTGGAGGCAACTTTACAGCGACTGAGAGATCTCAACATGGAAGGAAAGCTGGTACCATGGAAGCACTCATGGTCAAGAATATTTTAATGGCGACACAAAGACAGATATAAAGGCTCCAATAGCAAACCTACTAAAGCCTGAATGTTCTTTTATGGTCCTAAACTATGTTCATTCTGTAAAAACTGTAGGCTGTCCAGACTTACTTTAACAAGCCCAAGACAGCTTAACTGCAGCTATCTGAACTCTCTCATTCTAAAGTACTAACTAGGTAAAAGTATTAGTTTCTTCTTAGCTAAGACAGTTTGCCCCCAACCGAGAGACATATAGTAGACAAAGTCACAAAAGACAACTGCAGAAGGAAAATTAGTTTTGCAGTCACAAATAATTGCAGTTGAAAATCAGTTATATACAAAACATTGTTTTCCTTCTTCCATAAACTGAACCCAGGATCTAATTTTTGTTTGTCACCGAATTCAAGTACCCCTAAATGATGAGTTCCTCATATATGATATTGTGGTTTGGTCCTCTGCTGAGTCTTAATCTATGACTCTTTTATGCATGGTTAAGCCATACCTATATATACCTAATCACAACTGCAATATCAGTTCTATATTTTCTTGCAAAAAAAATATCAGTTATATACAAAACATTATTTTTCTTCCTTCCATAACTGAACCCATGTTCTAATTCTTGTTAGTCACTGTATTCAAGTACCTCTAAATGATGAGTCCCTCATATATGATATTATGGTTTGGTCCTCTACTTAGAGTCTTAATCTATGAATTTTTATGCATGATTAAGCCGTCGCTATATATATACAGAATCAAAGATCCCGCTAAACATAATAGATGCATAGATTCTCCTTGTTTTTTTGATTAGCACGTGAATTTGCACCCTTATTTCTGCAATTAATCGTACAGATTTCTATATTTCCCCTTCCTATCGATCAATATGCACCCGAAATCACAGCAGAGCACCCGATGTGTTAGCAGCATATCATCAGATCTGATCTCAACCGCTGCAACCAGACATATTTTAAAAAATGGATTCATAAGGTAGTATGGGGGGAAACCAACGGTAGACACGTGAATTTACACCTATTTCTGCAACCAACTGGGCAAATCTCTATATTTCCATGCCCTATCGGTCAATATGCATCCGAAGTGACAGCAGAGCACCCGGCACTTAGATGTGTTAGCAGCACATCATCAGATCTGATCTCAACCACTACGAGAGATTCCTGTTTCTTGACATTAAAAGATGGGTTCATAAGGTCCTCGCACAGTGTTGGAAAAAAACAACGGTAGACATGAACATGCAACACGATCATGATCGGTATAAACTAATCCAGCCATCCAGGCCAAGCGTCTACTTGCACTGAAACTAAGTGGTCTTAGATCTGAAAAGGAGAAGCCAACAAACAACTGCATGTCAAGAGTATGGTTTTTCTTGCTCCCCTTCCTTGTCCAAGGCAATGACAAGATCTAGTTTCCCATGCGCTGCTGATGCTTTTGGCTGCGTGCCTGAGGCAGATCCGATCATTGCAGCAACCTCCACTTGCGTGGTTGCTCCAGATAAAAAACAGAAGGAGAGACAAACTGATGTGGTTTCCATCTTCCAATCCTCCTTCGCCGATGCAGGAGACAGCGATGGAAGCTTACTTTCACAGCGCACAACCAGCTCCCAGCCAACTGCCCAGTAGAACTTATTACAGAACCAGCTAACTAATCTCACATGTACAGGGACAGACGGTGATGGGCAACGAACATGCCTGCTGACACAGGTGCAAATGAATAACAGTGCTAGCTCCAGCCTCACTCCACTTGCCCGTACGTAGGGCGCTGCACCACGACGTGCACTGCCGTGAATTCCGGCCGTTGCGTTGCGGTCAGCTAGCCCGCAGGCCGCAGCGGCACATGGACGCGGGGTCTGTGTTCACCGTATACTGCTCACGGTCCACGTTTTCTACATGAGCTTGTAGTTTAGTCTGTGCACAACGCAAGAACGAACGATCCATTGGCTACAGAACATACACATATCCGGATGGACGCACTTCGATGCAGGTTGTAACATGCCCGGCACGCCCCAGGCACCCCCGTGCTTCGGCCTGGCCGCCGTGCCGCCTCCTATATAAACGCTGCTCCTGTCCTCCTCCCGTCGTGTGCCACTGCACACTGGCCGGCTAGAGTGTCAGTGCACCCACCTTCCTCTGGTCTTGGCAAAAGAGAGAAAAAGTAGCAGCTAGCTAGGACCTGCTACCTGCTTGGCATGGCTTCGCCGACGCCGGCAGACGGTGCCGTGTATGCAGCCAATGGCGGCCTCACTGACCCACTTCTAGTGAGCGCCAACGGCCACGGTGCCGCTCCGAGGAAGGCTGGCCACGGTGCCAAGGGCAAGCACTGGGTGGCCGCCGACAAGGCCGAGAGGCGGGCTGCCAAGGAGGCCGGCGGTGAGGACGGCCGCGCGCTGCTGTTCGGGAAGTATAAGGTCAACGGCACCCTCCTGCACCCCTACAGGTAAAGCTAGTCCATCAGCTAAACTGAATGTGCATGGCGTGAATAGGAATAGATACCATCAAAATATGTACTTAATGTGAATTACTATTTACAGTTCAGCATGTAAACGGGGTGTAGTAAACAGGTAAAGCTAAACCGAATGTTGCTTGTTAGACTTTTTTTTTTTTTTTTGAGCAAGCTGCTTGTTAGACTTTGCCTGCATAGATCCTACTGCCTTACTAAATTCTCCAGCAAAATTTTCTTTAGTGGACAACTGTTGACCTGAGACTCCACCGGTGGCTCATCATGTTCCAAGCACTAACATATAGTAATATGGATTGCGAGAGAGATGAAAGGATCTTGCAGGAGGATTGATATTTCCTATTCTGGTCACATGCTCACACTCACACGAGAGCAGAGCTTGCATTTCTATGGCTTGAGCATACCTAACGACATGTTTACATGTTACAGGTTGCTGATCATCATCCGATTAGTCGCTGTCCTCGTCTTCTTCGCGTGGCGCATCAGGCACAACAAATCTGATATCATGTGGTTTTGGACAATGTCCATAGTTGGCGATGTTTGGTTCGGCTTCTCGTGGCTCCTCAACCAGCTCCCAAAGTTCAACCCTGTCAAGACCATTCCAGACCTGGCCGCCCTCAAGCGGCACTTTGGCTTCCCTGACGGCACCTCTAGGCTCCCCGGCATTGATGTTTTTGTCACCACTGCTGACCCCATTGATGAGCCCATACTCTACACCATGAACTGTGTCCTCTCCATCCTCGCTGTTGACTACCCAGTCGACAGGCTTGCCTGCTATCTCTCAGATGATAGTGGGGCCCTGATTCTCTATGAGGCATTGGTCGAGGTCAGAAAGTTTGCACCACTATGGGTTCCATTCTGCCGCAAGTACTCCATTGAGCCAAGGGCACCAGAAAGCTATTTTGAGCAAGTGGCGCCACCACAGGCTGGAAGGGCGACACACGAGTTCTTGAATGATTATAGGAGGGTCCAAATGGAGTATGATGAGTTCAAGGTGCGCTTGGACAACCTCCCTGATACCATCCGCAAGAGATCTGATGTTTACAATAGCATGAGAGCTGCAGATGGTGATCAAAAGGCAACTTGGATGGCAAATGGGACGCAGTGGCCAGGCACATGGATTGATCCAACAGAAAACCATAAAAAAGGACACCATGCTCCAATCGCCAAGGTACTAAAGTTCAGATTAGTTGTTGAAATTCTGAAAATGAGACACTCAAGCAATCCACTTACTTCTTGCATCGGAAATATTTAATTTCTGCACAATGTCGCTTATTACAGAGATGTCACCACTCATGGTTTCATTCCTTCTTTAACAGGTTGTGCTGGACCATCCAAGCCGTGGACAACATCATGGTTCACAACCCATTACTGAAAGCAATCCCAGCATTGGCACTACTGACAAGCGCATCCCAATGCTTGTTTATGTCTCTCGTGAGAAGAACCCAAGTTATGACCACAACAAGAAGGCAGGTGCCCTGAATGCACAACTGCGGGCCTCTGCTCTCCTCACTAATGCCCAACTCGTCATCAACTTTGACTGCGACCACTACATCAACAATTCTCAAGCCCTAAGCTCGGCTGTGTGCTTCATGCTAGATCAAAGAGATGGTGATAACACTGCTTTTGTTCAGTTCCCACAGCGCTTCGACAATGTTGACCCCACTGACCGCTACGGTAACCACAATCGTGTCTTCTTTGATGGGACCATGCTTGCCCTTAATGGTTTGCAAGGACCCTCATACCTTGGCACTGGTTGCATGTTCCGTCGCTTAGCACTCTATGGTATTGACCCACCCCACTATAGAGAAGAAAACCCCACAGCTGAAGCTAGCAGGTTTGGTAACTCCACAATCTTCCTAGATTCTGTGTCAAAAGCCCTGAAAAATGATAGGTCAATCACACCACCACCAATTGATGACACATTCCTTGCTGAGTTAGAAAGGGTTGTGACATGTTCTTACGACAAAGGTACTAACTGGGGCAAGGGTGTAGGGTACATCTATGACATAGCCACTGAAGATATAGTAACAGGATTTCGTATCCACGGGCAGGGGTGGCGCTCTATGTATTGCACAATGGAGCATGATGCGTTCTGTGGTGTTGCACCAATCAACCTAACCGAACGCCTCCATCAAATCGTGCGTTGGTCTGGTGGGTCTTTAGAGATGTTCTTCTCCCACAACAACCCATTCATCGGTGGTCGCCGGATTCAACCCCTTCAACGTGTCTCCTACCTCAACATGACAATCTACCCGGTCACATCAGTCTTCATCCTGATCTATGCTCTAAGTCCGGTGATGTGGCTTATCCCTGATGAAGTATACATCCAGAGACCATTCACTAGGTATGTTGTGTACCTTCTCGTAATCATCGTGATGATTCACATGATTGGCTGGCTTGAGATAAAGTGGGCGGGGGTCACATGGCTGGACTATTGGCGCAATGAGCAGTTCTTTATGATAGGCTCAACGAGTGCATATCCTATGGCAGTGCTGCACATGGCAGTGAACCTACTCACAAAGAAGGGCATACACTTCAGGGTCACTTCCAAGCAAACAGCTGCAGACGACAATGACAAGTTTGCTGACCTGTATGATTTTCGATGGGTGCCAATGCTCATCCCAACAATGGCAGTTCTGATCTGCAATGTTGGTGCCATTGGTGTAGCCCTGGGCAAAACAGTAGTATACATTGGAACATGGACAGCGGCGAAGAGGATGCATGCAGCATTGGGTCTGCTGTTCAACATATGGATCATGTTTCTCCTCTACCCATTCGCACTAGCGATCATGGGGCGGTGGGCGAAGAGGCCAATCATTCTTGTAGTCTTGCTGCCGGTTATCTTTGCACTTGTTGCAATGTTGTATGTAGGTGTCCATATCTTACTTGCTGGTGTAATTCCATTCTAGGTGGTATAGAAAACATTGTAATTTCTTGTGTAGTTACCAAGGAACCAATTATGTTCCTTTGTATCAAATAAACGTTGTATTCTTACATCATAATAATACAGATTAGTCCTAATTAAATTCAGACCACTTGGATTTTGGAGCCATACAACCCACTTCAGCTTTGCAACATCGAGCACATGACAAAAGTACAATTTCGGTATGGATGTTAAGGTTATTGATGTTTGGCTTTAATTCCATTACCACCAATGACTTCTGATACAATCAGAAATGCAGAATATCTTACTGGTCCTAATTGAACACTTCTATTATCCTAGTATTCAGCTTTTAATAACACACTTATATTCACAGCCCAACTAAAATAAGCTCTGTATATTCCAGGTAATGCCAAGGATGCATGGCACGCAGATTTCTATGCTCATATAGCAAGGCAGAGTGAACAAAGCACCAGGTATCTAGAATTGCTCTCTACCAAGCTACAGATTGATATAAAAAATAGGGAACTAGAAACTATATAATAGAAAATATTGCAAAAATCTAAGGCACCAAACCACAGGGCCTTTGACTCTAACGTTCTAGGGGGGAACGGCCGGCCGGCTCGCACAGGCATTTGATCGAACACCTGAAGGTTACAGCACGGAACAACAGGACCCCACTCAAACCAAACAACTGATTTCGTCAAAGCAGAGGCAGAGGGTACGGAGGCTTACTTGTGAGCAGGGGAAGGCGAAGGTCCGAGGGACACGAGCTGGCGAGCGACATGGAAGGCAGCGGCAGCGGCGTCGGCGGCGTTGACAGAGACGATTCAGAGTTTCAGACCACAAGCCAGAACCGCCTGCGCGGCCGTGCATTGGATACCGGAGCAGGACACCGGCTTCGTGGGCTGAGGCCGTGCATTGGATATCTGGGCTTGCTTTGCACGACGACATAGAACTGGGCCCGATGCAAAGGGATAAGGTTTCTGTGTTTCCTATTTTTTTGTTTGTTTTTTTTATTTGTTACGATTTAAATTAATGCAATGGACTCTCAAGCTGATAGTTCATATTTATTTATACATTATTAGTTAAGCAGAAGAAGAGTTACAATTGAGATCAATTGAATAGGTGGTGCGCGTGATGTTATGCTTTAATTAACTAGAGTAAAATGCACTGGGTTTTTGAACTTACTAATTGCTTCGTGTGATCCTAATTATGAATTTTTGAATTCTATGGACCAATTTTTTTAAAAAAAGTAACTTTGGACCACTTTAGTCTCGAGGATCCAAACAAGTGGTCGAAAAGTGTTATCTAAACTTTAGCTAACCTCACAAAAAACTATTAGTTCACTAGACCACGTAAATGAGCTAAAATGGTCTAAAAGTTAACCTCTTAACTTTAGGCAACTAATTAAAGTTATACTATGGATCCAAATTGCCTTTTAGCCGGCAAAATGATTTTAGACCCTGAGATCCAATCAGTGACTTACACTTCCATCAAACTATATAGTGTTGCCTCCCCCGTCCCCTAAATAAATAGCTTGACCAGAGATAAATAAAATACCTATATACATACTCGTCATGCGCTTTTGAGCATTACTAATAAGCTGCACTTCAACCCTCAACCAAAAAAAAATAAAGGACCTGCTTGGTTGCTCTCCAAAAACACTGCCCACCAAAACACTGGCAATTCCAGATCCTAGTCGCTTTGGTTTGAAACCCAAAGTTTGGTAGGTTGATGTTCTAGCCAAATCGGTGGTAAGGTTTAAGCTACCAATCAAGTGCTATGTCAACACTCTTGCCAAGGTTTTGGCAACCAACCAAATGCTATATCAAAATTCTTGCCAAGGTTCTGGCAACCAAAATTTGGCATACCCTAATTTTGGCTTACCCTAGTTTTGGTAGGGTAAATTTTGGATCCCAACCAAGTAGGCCCAAAACAAGAATTATAGAACTAGCCCACATAGTTGGTCCTACCTACATTGGTATCATTTTCCAACACTTTGGTAGTACTTTCATATGGATACCTCCTATGTTGCATTGTCCAATGTCCAGTCTCTTACCATGGATGGCCTATATCTTTTTTTTTTCTTATCATTGTAAAATTTCTCTTGTGAATATCCTTGTATCCATACTCAAAATCATTTCTGAGATCAAGAACACCACATAGCCACAATGTTAATATCACCTGAAAAAACACATGTTAGTCACAAAACACTTGTGTTCATGAATAATCATCAAAATCCAAAACCGAAATTGGGGCCTAGATGTGTTTAGTTATTATTAGTCAAAAATAAGGTATATATATGCATAAAAAAAATCTCCTCCAATGTAGTCCTCCTTCTTATATGACAAGTAGTGGCCGGTACTCTCAATTATATTTTGGGCCAGAAACCGGATCGACTATGTACATGACGTGTGCCGACTGGCGTAATGCAGAGCTCCATCTCTGGCATCAGTTGTGTGCTCGATCCTTTCGTCCACAATTTGCATTATTGTTAGCACCAGGAGTTAACTAATCAGGCCAGGTATAATGGTCAACGACTCAACGCACCAAACTTATTCTCTCCTCTCACCTCCTGACCTGACACAAACGCAAAAGAAACTATAGCTAGCTGGTTGCTACAATGCACGTCTCGACACGACGCTCCACCCCGCGGGTTCCGCCTCCGGAGCCACATGGATCGATCCGGTGATCCCGCAGAGAGATCTGAACGCACATTTTTCAGCATGACTTGGCCATGTTGACCTCATAGTGTAGTTGTACTTGTGCACCTCCATCGTACGTTGTCCGTCCTTCCGGCCAGCCGCATGCATCTCTTTCTTATATCTGCTGCAGCTCACGCAGTCGCTCGCTCTCTCCGCAGTCCGCGAGCCACCACTGCGTGTCTTCGTATCCACTTAGTTAGCTAGGGCGCTCCTGCGTACCTAGGCAGCCAGCCATGACTTCGTCGCCGGCGCTAGCCACCAGCGCGGCTGACGGCTGTCATTGTGGAAGATGGCGGCCTCGCCGATCCACTTCTGGCGGATGGCAACGGCGCCACGAAGACGAAGGAGCAGTGCGGCGCCGAGGGAAAGTACTGGGTGGCCGCTGACGAGGCGGAGAGGCGGGCAGTGACCGAGTGCGGCGCTGAGGACGGCCGGCCACTGCTGTTCCGGACGTACAAGCTCAGGGGCGCCATCCTGCACCCCTACAGGTACCACTGCGCGCAGCCAAACTCACCGTACAAGTTTTGTTGGAAGCTACTGTAGTAGATAGCATGCATACAAAATGTATATATAATTCATTTCATACACATACATACACAGTAGAGCTGACCAGTAGTACACAAGTGTAGTGTAATGTGTAGTACATTTTTACTACGTTACCCTGGACTTCATTTAATTTTCCTCTCAAGTTGTTTTTGTTTCAGTCTGCCATGATGGCTGCAGGGTCGATCTTACAAGCACACTAAGATATTATTTGCAAAGTTTCTTTAACTTAATTATCCTGTGTTGACCCTGCAAATTCACGCGGCCGGGGCTCCCATGTTCCAGGCACGCTACTTTGGATGCTAATGTGTCATTAACTCGCACATGCACCAGTGTGTTGCTTCCTTTCTGTTGACATTAGTAACATGAACATGCACAATCATTTGGCATTTCAGTAACAGGCAGCTAGAGAGACCGGAATACCTGATGACACATACTCACCGGTCATCAGCATTGACATCTCTGATGCCAATCAATTTTGCTGTTTATTACAGAGCACTAATCTTCGTACGCCTAGTTGCAGTACTCCTATTCTTCATTTGGCGCATCAGGAACAACAAATCCAATGTCATGTGGTTTTGGGCTATGTCGGTTGCCGGGGACGCCTGGTTCGGCTTCTCATGGCTCCTGAACCAGCTTCCCAAGTTCAACCCTGTCAAGAGCATGCCTGACCTTGCTGCTCTCAGGCGACACTATGACCTTCCAGATGGCACCTCTAAGCTCCCTGGCATCGACATCTTTGTCACCACCGCTGACCCTGTCGATGAGCCGATACTCTACACCATGAATTCCATCCTCTCTATCCTCGCCACCGATTATCCGGTCAACAGACTTGCCTGCTACGTCTCGGATGATAGCGGGTCATTGATCCTTTATGAAGCATTGGTTGAGGTTGCAAAGTTTGCAATGCTATGGGTTCCATTCTGTCGCAAGCATGCCATTGAGCCAAGAGCACCAGAGAGGTATTTTGAGATGGAGGCGCAACGACATGTTGGAAGAGATCTGCAAGAGTTCATGAGTGAGTATAAGAGGATGCAGATGGAGTATGATGAGTTTAAGGTGCGCTTGGGCAATCTTTCTGATACCATTCGCAAGCGCTCTGATGTTTACAATAGCATGAGAACTTCAGAAGGAGATGCACAAGCGACTTGGATGGCAAATGGGATGCAATGGCCAGGCACATGGATGGATCCAACAGAGAACCATAGAAAAGGACATCATACGGGAATTGTTAAGGTACTAAAGTTCAGAGCAAAATGTTGTTTTTTGTGAATAGGTATATAATAGGCTCCATTACAATAAACTTGCCTCTAACGTACACCTTAATTCCTTCAACAGGCTGTGTTGGATCATCCAAGCCGTGGACATCACCATAGTCCCCAAGATGGTGATGAAAACAAGTCTAACTTTGGTGCTGCTGGGATGTGCCTACCAATGCTTGTGTATGTCTCTCGTGAAAAGAATCCAAGCTTTGACCACAACAAGAAGGCAGGTGCATTGAATGCGCAACTACGAGTATCTGCTCTACTCTCCAATGCACAATTCATCGTCAACTTTGACTGCGACCACTACATCAACAATTCTCAAGCTCTTCGTGCAGCCGTCTGCCTCATGCTTGATCAACGGGAAGGTGATAACACTGCCTTTGTTCAGTTCCCTCAGCGCTTCGACAATGTCGACCCAACAGATCGGTATGGCAACCACAACCGAGTATTCTTTGATGGAACCATGCTTGCCCTGAATGGCTTGCAAGGACCATCCTACCTTGGCACTGGATGCATGTTTCGCCGCATAGCACTCTATGGCATTGACCCACCTCATTGTAGAGAAGATATCATCACACCTGAAACTAGCAAGTACGGCAAGTCCACACTCTTAGTAGACTCGGTCTCAAAAGCCATGACAGAAGAAAATCTAAGCACACCACCACCACCACCACTTGATGACACATTTATCGCCGATATGGAGATGATTGTGGCAGCTTCTTATGATAAAGGGACTGATTGGGGTAATGGTGTTGGATACATCTATGGCATAGCAACAGAAGATATAGTGACTGGATTTCGCATCCATGGGAAAGGGTGGCGTTCCATGTATTGCACAATGCAGTATGATGCATTCTGTGGCACAGCACCGATCAACCTAACTGAGCGCATCCACCAAATTGTTCGTTGGTCTGGTGGATCCCTAGAGATGTTCTTCTCCCACAACAACCCACTCACCGGTGGCCAGCGCCTGCAACTTCTTCAGCGCATCTCCTACCTCAACATGACAGTCTACCCAGTCACATCACTCTTCATCCTGCTCTATGCTCTTTGCCCGGTAATGTGGCTTGTTCCTGAAGAAGTACACATCCAGAGGCCCTTCACTAGGTATGTTGTGTACCTTCTCATAATCATATTGATGATCCACATGATTGGCTGGCTTGAGATAAAGTGGGCCGGGGTCACATGGCTAGACTACTGGCGCAATGAGCAGTTCTTCATTATTGGATCAACAAGTGCGTACCCAATAGCACTACTACACATGGCAAAGAAACTCCTCACAAAGAAGGGTATACACTTCAGGGTCACTTCCAAGCAAATAACCAGCGACACCAATGACAAGTTTGCCGATTTGTACGAGATGCGATGGACGCCGATGTTGATCCCCACAGTGTTTGTTTTAGTTGCCAATGTTGGCGCCGTTGGAGTGGCCATGGGCAAGGCCTTGGTGTGCATGGGAGTATGGACGGTGTCAGAGAAGACTCATGCTGCTCTGGGACTTCTGTTCAATGTGTGGATGATGGTGCTCCTTTACCCCTTTGCACTGGCGATCATGGGACGGTGGGCGAAGAGGCCGATCATCTTGTTGGTACTGCTGCCAGGAATCTTTGTAGTTGTAGGTGTGATATATGTGGCTTTTCATATCTTACTTGCTAATGTTATTCCAATATAGTCAAAGAAAGCATTGCATTTTTTAGCTTGTGTAATAGGAGACCAATTATGTCCCACTGTATCAAATATAAATACTTTATTCGTACTTGATGATACATAGTTGTTCCACTCACTTCAAACTACTTGGTTTTGGGTCCGGTACGGTCCACTTCATCAAGGGACCGGGCAATGGAACCCTATATAATTGTGTTCAAAACAATGGAACCCTATATTGCATTTTTTCGCTAGCGGACAAGATGCCAGTAAACACAGTAAAGAAAAATCTGACTTCAGCAGATATGACAAATGGATGGATCGACCCCGTGTCGGTGGAGGTGGAGGCAAGTCTCGCGGGCCTAGCCGTGTTGGAGGACCTGTGTCTCTCAGGCCCCGATGACAGTGGCTCAGGCCAAACCTCACCAGGGCCCCTCAAGCAACCCACTGTCCAAGTCGACCTCCCCGGTGGCCTCCTAGATGGCGAGGGCTGCCCGGGGGGGTGTTGCTACTACTACCTTCATGAGCGAGGCACCAGCTGCTTCCACTGCTACGGTCTAGAATGAGTTGGAGGCCTTGATTTGTTTGTCGTTGCAGACATTGCTCATCAAGAAGCCACGGCTGCGCTGCTCCAAGACACCGGCCATCCACTCGATGCGGCGCAGTGGCCGCATCGTCGCCAGGCCACGTGCGGCGAACGCCACCAGGCAGGCACAGAACATGCTGTTGAAGAAGTTGGGCATTGTCGTCGACGAGGGCGCTCCCGACTCGGAGGTCAAGAGCAAGTTCAAGGTCGTCTTCCATAATATGTCGGAGGAAGCAGTCTTGCATGGACATCCTTTGGAATGGCAAGTTAGACGTTATTGCCTTTGATCTTGACTTGACTAGGTTGTCCGACGACGAGGCGTAGGCTACGGTGCTCTAGTTTCTTTACGTCGCAAATTTTTTGTTATGTAATCATAATCTCGTTTTTAGGGAGTGGAAGGACTCGCTAACCATAGACTCAACAGATGTGGTGCAGATCATTCAAAGTTTTTATGGAAATTATTGTGACCATGTGTTGGTCGTTATGGATGATGCGTAATGATCTTATATTCAGGCATATTCAGCATTCGGTGCCAAGATGTCGTCAAGTATTTAAGAAAGAGTTTTCTCTAATTATTCTCAAAGCAAAACCTTGGCTACACCCCCAGATAGATTTATGGCTAGAAGCCTTTGTATAATTTTGTTTATCTTTTTTTTGCTCCTTTTTTGTTTCATGAAACAGTTGTATTTGGAATCTTTTCAATTTTTAATAAATTCCAATAGGGGCGCGAACCCCTCCTATTTCATTAAAAAAAAACGTTCCTTCGATTAATGTATCAAAACTCTTTTCTGCTTAATGCAATACGTGCCATCGACGTGTTCTAAAAAAGGGACAAATGGATCGAGCACCATACCTCACAATGCAAATTGCAGTAGCATTTTTTCCTCGCGGTGATATATAGCAATCTGTACCTTATTTTTCAAACGGAAAGTACAACGATTTTCTAACCCACCAGAGTGCCTGACTGTACTTAATTTTCGGTATCATTCTTCAGAAAGACTTCACTGAAAAAGGTACACTGAAATACTGGTGTTCTATGTAGTACTGTTGGCGCTAGTTGGCCCGCCGATTCACCTTTGCTATCGAAAAGAGTTGCCCAGTCCTCCACTACCCATACAATGCACGGCGCCTCTGAGACTGATTCGCCACTTCGCCTGACGGCGAAATCCCGGTAGCGGTGGTGCTCCTCTCGAGTTCTCAGACCCACAGCAAGTCCGGAACAGCAGCAGCGAGAGAGCAACAGCGTCCACAGACCAGACACCACATCCAGTGAAGCCCATGAACTATTTGCTGATCCCTGTCCCTCCCGTGCCTTTCAGTCCAGCTGTTGTTAGTCTGATCTCACTTGGAGGCTGGAGCTGGAGGCATATCGAACAACAAACAAGTCGTTATTAGTTTGTTACCACTAGGTTAGCGTGCACGTTTTCATAAAGATGTCATATTCCTTTTGAAAGTTGAGACACACAAGCTGAGAAACATTTCTTTATCGAGACGGTGACTTTTGGCCCGCTGAATTTGATCGGTCAGAACCTGGTTCTGTGCTGTAGTGCACTAGCCTGATCCCAAGAATGGAAAAGTATACAGCCATGGCGGCTTCCCAGACCTACTAGTTGCTGTCTTTTGACCTTGCTGAAGAAAAATGCTGGGCTGCTACTCCTTCCTATACCCTGTAACGGAACCCGGACCCTCTTCAGTGTTCCAACTTTTTTTCTGCTTTACCGCCCTATATAACCCGCGGTCGGCAAGCCGCATGCACCAACGAGACAACACGCGAACTAGGTGTGCTGGCTTACCGTTCGAGATGATGGCAGCAGCGGCAGTGACTCGCCGGGTCAATGCCAGCCTCCACGTCGAGGCGACCAACGGCGTCGCCGGCGAGGAGAGCAAGCGCAGCAGCCCGTCAGCAGCTGACAACTCGCCAGTGGCCAAGCGGATCAACGATGCGGCCACCAAGGACAACGATGTCTGGGTGGCCGTCCAGGAGGAAGACATGCCTGCAGGCAACTCCAGCGGCCAGCCCCTGCTGTTCCGGACCATGAAGGTCAAGGGCAGCATCCTGCATCCTTACAGGTTATTTTGCCATTTTTGGCCCTACAATGCAAGACTGTTCGTAGTTAGGCTGCCAGGTACCAATGGTTTGCGCCAATGAATAATCCTAACTCGACACAAACATTGCCACTACTCCTCACTCATCAGTCATCACTTGCTTTTATATATACAAACTGACTGCAACTGAAAGTTGTCGATCTCTGACTGAATGCCCACTGCATGCAAGATCGACATACTAATGTGTTTGCCCGTTGTCTGCCAGGTTTGTGATTCTCCTGCGGCTGATCGCCATCATTGCGTTCTTCATATGGCGCATCCGGAACCGAAACCGGGACGGCGTGTGGCTCTGGGCCACGTCCATGGTCGGCGACGTGTGGTTCGGCTTCTCATGGGTCCTCAACCAGCTCCCGAAGCTGAACCCCATCAAGCGTGTTCCGGACCTCGCCGCCATCAGAGACCACCACGAGTCCGAGTCCGATCTCCCCGGCATCGACGTCTTCCTCACCACCGTTGATCCAATAGACGAGCCCATACTGTACACGGTCAACTCCGTGCTCTCCATCCTCGCCACCGACTACCCGGTCGAGAAGTATGCCTGCTACCTCTCCGACGACGGCGGCACGTTGGTCCACTACGAGGCGATGCTCGAGGTTGCAAGCTTCGCCAAGCTGTGGGCTCCCTTCTGCCGAAAGCATGGCGTCGAGCCGAGAGCGCCGGAGAGCTACTTCAGAGTGAAGAGGCGGCCATACACGGGAAGCATGCAGGAGGAGTTCACGAGTGACCACAGGCGCGTACGCAGAGAATATGAGGAGTTCAAGGTGAGGATAGACTCTCTTTTCAGCACCATCTACCAAAGATCTGAAGTGTACAACAGAAAGCATGCCAAGGACGCCGAAGATGGTATGTTGAAGGCGACGTGGATGGCTGATGGTACTCAGTGGCCTGGGACATGGATTGAGCAGGCTGAGAACCATAGAAAAGGACATCACGATGGAATCGTTAAGGTAAATATTCCATCACATTGTTTTCTTTAATAAAACATTCATCAAACAAACTGTGAGATAATCCTAATTAACATGTTTTTTATTTGACAGGTTGTGCTAAACCATCCGAGCCATAAACCACAGCTCGGGTCACCAGCAAGCACTGACAATCCATTCGACTTCAGCAACACTGACACGCGGCTCCCCATGCTCGTCTACTTGTCCCGCGAGAAGCGGCCCGGGTACAACCACCAGAAGAAAGCCGGCGCCATGAACGCGATGCTCCGGCTGTCGGCCGTGCTCTCCAACGCGCCGTTCCTCATCAACTTCGACTGCGACCACTACATCAACAACTCGCAGGCGTTCCGCGCCAGCATGTGCTTCATGCTCGACCCGCGCGACGGGCAGAACACCGCGTTCGTCCAGTTCCCGCAGCGCTTCGACGACGTCGATCCGACGGACCGGTACGCCAACCACAACCGCGTCTTCTTCGACGGCACCATGCTCTCCCTCAACGGCCTCCAGGGGCCTTCCTACCTCGGCACCGGAACCATGTTCCGCCGCGCCGCGCTCTACTGCGTGGAGCCGCCGCGGTGGAGAGCACACGAGAGCAAGGTGATCGACGAAGACAAGAGCAAACAATATGGTAGATCGACATTGTTCTTAAACTCAATGCTAGACGGCGTCGCGAACCAAGAACAACGATCTATCACGCCGGCGTTCGTCGACGGTGAAGAGACGGTCGTCAGCAGCGAGCTGGCGTCGCTGATGACGTGCGCTTACGAGGACGGGACTTCGTGGGGGAGAGACGTCGGGTGGGTGTACAACATCGCGACGGAGGACGTGGCGACCGGGTTCCGCATGCACCGGCAGGGCTGGCGCTCCATCTACTGCTCCGTCGAGCCGGCGGCGTTCCGCGGCACGGCTCCGATCAACCTGACGGAGCGCCTCCTCCAGGTGCTCCGGTGGTCGGGCGGATCCCTGGAGATGTTCTTCTCCCATAGCAACGCGTTCCTCGCCGGCGCCCGGATGCACCCGCTGCAGCGCGTCGCCTACCTCAACATGTCCACCTATCCGATCGTCACCGTCTTCATCCTGGCCTACAACCTGTTCCCGCTGATGTGGCTCGTGTCCGAGCAGTACTACATCCAGAGGCCCTTCGGCGAGTACATCCTGTATCTCGTGGCGATCATCGCCATGATCCACGTGATCGGCATGTTCGAGCTGCGGTGGGCGGGCCTCACGCTGCTGGACTGGTGCCGGAACGAGCAGTTCTACATGATCGGCGCCACGGGGGTGTACCCGACGGCGGTGCTGTACATGGCGCTCAAGCTCGTCACCGGGAAGGGCATCCACTTCAGGCTCACGTCCAAGCAGACGGAAGCCTGCTCCGGCGACAGGTTCGCTGATCTCTACGTGGTGAGGTGGGTGCCGTTGCTGATCCCGACCATCGCCGTTCTGGCCGTGAACGTCGCGGCGGTGGGCGTGGCGGTGGGCAAGGCGGCGACCTGGGGGCTGCTCACGGAACAGGCACAGCACGCGGTGCTTGGGATGGCGTTCAACGTCTGGATCCTTGTGCTTCTCTACCCGTTTGCGCTCGGGATCATGGGACTGTGGGGGAAGAGACCTGTCATCCTGTTCGTTTTACTGGTGGCGGCCATTGGTACGGTCGCTGTCGTGTATGTCGGCTTCCGTGCCACGTACCCAGTAGGATGGTCAGACATGGCAGCTTCTTCACTTGGTAAGGCGGAATTGGTGATAGCAGGTGGGGCATCGGGGTAGAGATAATCATTTTTTATGCCACTGTATGTTTAGTGTAATAATTTTGATGTCTTCGGATATGATCTTGGCTCCAGTAAGAGCTGTATGCCTCTATCCATTCAATGTTTGATGGTTGATGGGAAAATTGTCAAGATTGTTGAAGTCTCTTACTTTGTATTCGAACTTATGTGAACGTGGTAACTGGTACGAAATCAAACAAGAACCTGGTGGTCACTGCTGATTCTAATCATATGCGATACCAGCACCATCCCTTCCCCACCAAGCAAGTCCTCTGTTCCATTCACTATAAAGGGCCACGGGTGAATATTGGCATGTATCACACCAAAAAAATCAATGTTGAGGTAATCTGAATAGTTATTTTTTGGTTTGTTCGTAGGCCTAGCCGTCCTTCACTATAAAAGTCTGTGACAAATTAACATCATTCTCCGTATGGATCAATAGATCATGAAGCAAAATGCACGTCAAAACCGGCCTAGCTGAACATGCCGGTTTATGCTTTCCTTGGCGTGGCCCTCAAAGCTTCCAAACAAATTTTTTCAAGGTAGTGGAAATTTTGGAAAGTTCACTCGACTGCCAAGTGCCAAAGGCTACTGGACTACTAGAGCGACTAAACTATATTACACTCATGATTAGAAGTCTTATCTATAACTCTTATAAAGACAAATCCAACTATCAACTCTTAAGATAAATCCCACGGTACGAGCAAAATAAAAAAATGTTTTCCTTCTATATTCTTTTTCACCATTTCTGTTTTTTTAGATTTATAGCTATCATTTCTATTTTCCCCTCAAATACAGAGGTTCTGAGAAACAAGGCCTATAAATGGAATTTTCATTTTTTTTACTTCTTTCCCTACCTCATAATTGTCCTTTCTTATGCTGCAAATTAATGAATTTTGGTGCAGAAAAGTCCAATAAATTAGCTCCATAAACTATCATCATAGTACAACTTTCTTCTCAAATTTCGAAAGCAAACATCTTGAACCCCGAACTCTCAAAACAATTCAATTTAGTTCCCTACCCTGTCTTGAGGTAGTTTTGAAGGCACTTTTTTCTTATTAAAAACCCTGATAAATACTTCATAAGGCCATTAAACCATATACAATGTTCAAAGAATCTTGAAAAAAATCCTAGAAATAGATTGTGATACAAGTCATACAACACATCCAAATAAAATATTTAGAGTTTATGAATAATATTTTTTGAAGCTTCCAAAAGTTAGATTTAGCTCTAGAAAAATGAAAAATATCCCAGAAAATCTTAAAAAATCCCAAAAACATTCTAAATGATGCCTAAACATGAATGTTTGAGAACTATCCCAAAAAATCTAGAACCCCCCCCCTTCCACCATCACCACCACCAAAAAAACATTCTAAATGATGTTCAAACAAAATGTTTGAGAACTTTTCACAACAAGAAAACATAAGGTGCAATCAGCATGAACACATTCAACATTTATGTATGTTGAATTCATGCGAGTTGCATGTTATATTATTTAGTGTAAAGTTTGTAAAACATCTTTAGACATTGATTATAATCTTTTCATTTTTCCATATTATTTTCGGATATTATTCATTTTCTTAGGGTTAAATCTAAAAAAATACCCCTTGCAAGTTGCGGTAGTGCCAGCAGCGCGCAGAGCTTGTCTCTCACACAAAAGGAATCGATCAGCCTGATTGAAAAACAAAAGAATAAGACTAGCTATCTACCTCGATCGATCTAGCGGAGAGAGCTAGAGCTAGGGTGCGTGCGAGACGGTGGAGCAGTGGACGTAATAATGACGCAGCACGACGTACGGGGCCGATCGAGGCCGCGACGCGCGGTGCGGTCTGCTGTGGACAGCTTGGAGTACGTTGGAGTTCCCCAGTTGGATCGATGAGCGAGGCAATGACAAGCACGATGATCGTCCACGTCCAACAAGGCGAGCACGCACCTCACTCACCTTGGATCGGATGCATGAGAGCTAGCGCCCGCGCGTCCCGGGGGCGCGCACGCGAGCAAAGCTGGCCGGATGTGCACTCAGCACTCAGCGCACGATAGCAAGCTTGCAATAGGTAGTATAATGCACGCTCGTTTTTGGATCGTGGGCGATCTGTCGTCCATCAGCGGCCCCAGATGCAATGCAAGCATATATATTTTCATCAAATCAATGAGATCGATGGCGACGGACCGTCTGCTCTGACCGATCCGGCCGGGCACGGAATTTGATCGTACCCGACGTCGACCCCGATCGATGTGTACATCCGGTGCCAGCGTGCCAGCGGCGTGATGCAGATGGGCAATCCGATCCGCCGTCGTCGTCTGCGGATGTGGATGTGCTGCCTGCTGTCACATGCCGTTTCAGTTAATATAAGAGCAAGTATTATGATCGACGAGTAGCCGGCGCAATCTGACGTGGGAGAGAAAAAATGCTGGAGAGAGAAGAAAGCAGGCGTCTCGCTTAACGCCAGCAGAATGCCGGCGAAATGCATCGGGGCTGCTGCTCCCCCACTGCCGTCCTTCCACGTTTGCAGCTCAGCATTAAAATTTGGTAGGGTCCACTACTAGTGCTACTCCGCGTGCGTCGCCCCCAGCATCATCTTGCAGCCGGTCAGCCGGCGTATGCATAATACTTGCTCTAAGCGAGGAAAGGGGAAGCAACAAACCAGCAAAGAGGAGTTATGGCCTGAGGCACGCGCACACAGACAAGTAGTACTTCCGCTAGAGATGGTCGATATAATTGGTTCTCACGCATTATTCTTTTCACCCCAAACTCCTAACTTTGGATCTACGGTTCTCACATCAAACTTCAAGATACATGCATTAAATATAGATGAAATTAAAAACTTAGTTTTTGAGCTAATTAATCAATATTTGGATAATATTTTACAAATACAAACAAAATCGCTTATTTCTGGAGGAAATTGGCGATCTAAACAAGGCCCTAGTTACTTTGGATTGGAGGATGGCTGAGTTTGGCGAAGCTGCTTAATTGCAAACTGTACTTAACGTGGTTTTCCGTACTAAAACAGTTAATAAACACCATGCCTATAAATCCCATGGTCTCAATTATTAGCACCACCACAAACTCTCTGAAACTTTATATACTAGTTTGGGTACTAGCAAGACTAGTATACTAAGGTGCTCATCTGATTGTACTATATTATACAATCGAGCCATGATAATAATTTACCGGAAGGCTAAGCGTTTCTTAGCTTATCGAAAAAGTTCAGCTAGGCATAATCTAGCGCGTGCCTCTTCAATCTACATATGGTGGATATGTTTGTAAAGGTGCTACGGTTTGTTCAATACCAAGGCGCCCACAATACAGGTGGACCGTGGACTAACTTTAGTATTACGTGTGAATCCAAATGCGGCTCATGACATCGCATTTCTAAAAACCGTGTAGGGTCAGTGAGCCATCTTAGCTACCTCGACAGAGTTTCATGTGTCGTTTGTTGTGTATATGCATGTATGTATGTGTATGTGTATGTGTATGTATATTAGTAATTCGAGCCACAATATGCAATTATTGAAACATGTACAGTACTACATTGAGTTAGATCTGCAAGAGGAGAGTGTATGCCATGTCTCCAACGGAAATTAACATAAGACATGGGCGAGAGAGAGAGAGAGAGAGCCACAATATGCAATTATTTCAAAGGGGTTTACTTACAGGGGAGGTCTCTATCAGTAAAAAATGGTGAAAAGTCCCTTCTATGGAAAGACTCTTGGTTATTTGAAAAGCCATTGTGTGAAGTCTTTCCTAACTTGTACAAAATCTGTGAACAACGTGATATTTATGTTGCTAGTGTCAAAACAAATCCTGATGCTGTTTCTTTTACAAGATGGCTGGTAGATGATTTAAAAGATGCTTGGGATTTGATTGTGTCCAAGTTAAATGATCTGCATTTGGTGAATAAGGGAGATGTGGTAAAATGGAGATTTAGTGGAAATAATAAATTTTCTGTAAGCTCTGTTTATAAAGCTTTAACTGTAAATGATTCTGGCCCATATCATAAAAAGTTGTGGAAAGGGAAGATTCCAGCCAAAGTTAAGATTTTCTTATGGTTGATGATGAATAATGCTTTGTTAACTAAAGATAATCTTATAAGAAGAAAATGGATTGGATCACCTGCTTGTTGTTACTGTAACTCTGATGAAGATATTACTCACCTTTTCTTCAACTGTTCTACAGCAAAGGCAGTATGGGCTGTTGTGGCACATTCTATTGGTGCAAACAACATACCAACACATATTGACCAATGCTGGGTATGGTGTGAAAAATGGATGCCAGCCGGAAAAAAGTTTCATGTGCTGGGTATCGTTGCTGTGTGCTGGGCCTGTGGAAAACTCGAAATGCTGCATGTTTTGAAGGAAAACAAGTGGAAGATCCTATTAGCATTGTATGCTATGCTTGCTCGCTAATGGGTTACTGGGCAGGTTTATTTCTTGAGGATGACAAGAAGACGATCGAGGAAGGGATGAACACAATGCTGGCGATCGCTTCGGAGCTCGCGAAGAAGAAGAAGAAGAAGGTGCATCTGCAGCTGATTGAAGCCCCTGAACAAGATCAGCCATGATGGAAAAAGCGTTCCTGGTCCGACCTATCAGCAGGCGTCGGTGGTTAGGGAATCGGTGGCAAGAACTATGTTTTGTAATCCTGGAGAAGTTTCTCTATTCGGTCGGTAGTTTCCCCCAGTTGGTTGGGTGGCAGTTGTTTCCAGGGCTTGAAAAAATGTTGCTAAGGGCGCGCGGTGGTAGGTTGGTCGTGTTAGTGGGCTTAGTATCCCTAGTATCAAGCTTATCTGCTCTTGTGTTGTGCTTCCCAAACACTCCAAAACAAAACCTGTATTTCCGTTGTTATTAATGGAAATGGGGAATGGTCCTCGTGTCGAAAAAAGAGAGAGAGATGCAGAGTCCGCTCTTGCAATAATCTTCGAACTCCCTTCTCATCATAATTGCAAGTCTATTTAGAGCAAGACTAATAATACAACACATGGTTCTTTGCGGCCTGCTCTCAGCTCACCCATACAGTGATTAGCCCTTCACGGTTAATACATGGTCTATGTGACTAAGCCGACCGTAAGCTTACTTCTCATTTCTCCTCTATCTCCTCCATTCTCTCCTTCGCGTCAGCGTTTAGCCAACTTTAGCCTCTTATTATACTTGAGCACAACAATATGCGGTTGTTGTTACTGACACCCTGTACTGTACAGTATGGTACGGACAAATTGCGTGCTGCTTACTAAAAGATGGGACGGGAGAGAGAAAACTAATGAACCGACAGCAAATTAACCCCGTCGGATCGGAACACTCAAGTCTCAAACCGCTGACGAATTTCAGGGATCCAATCCAGTGCACGCTACATTCTGGCCAGCACAGGCTACGCTACGACGCTACGTTGTGCCGTACTACAAAACAACACTACCGCACGTGCTGAGAATCTGAAGATGTACTACTTGCAGTGGTCTGCGGCGCGCGTGTCGGTGTGTTGAAGCTGCACTTGAAGGAGAGGGGACGACATGCGATGAGGTTGCCGCTACCGCCAGAGCCAGATGGAGCATGCAGTGCATGTGTCAGTATGCGTGGCGCCGAGCGATCTGCGGCACATGGAAATAATGTACAGATCGCTAATAAATCCAAGCCACCATCTGCATTGTTCATGCAAAGCGAGGCCTTTGTTTTCTAGCTTCGATCCGTTAGGCGGCATCAATCGTCCTCCATGCACGCAGGTCTCCGTCGTCACATGCATGACTGCACTTCAGAATAATCTTATCTTATATTACGAAAAACTAAAAACAAGCGCGCGCCGTTTGATTGGATGATGCGATCTGGGCTGGAATTACTTGAATATATATACATGATTGATTGATCAATTGATCTATAATCTGCCTGCTGGCATGCATTTTGTTTAGTATATCTGACGTTCAGAATGGAATATTGGACATTTGGTGATTAAATAATGCAGTAGTAGTGATATGCATCTTTCCGTTGCTAATTAATTTAACAAAGCATGTTTTTCTTGTAAAATAGCATACGGATCGATTATATTAAGTAGTATTGGAATGAATAAACTAAAACCATAACTGAGAATTATACCGTTAGGGCTTGTACATTTGAGTTTGATTGCACTTCCGTTCATATCAATCCATAAGTATTGAGGTGGATTGGAGTGAGAAAATTAACTAGTTTTATACAAAATCTGGAGCTTGTAGCTGCCTAGAGCAAATCTTTTTTGTTTCTTTCTTTGTTTCTTAATTTCTTGCTGATATTTTTTTTAGTTTTGCCTGTTGTTTGGCCCTATCTTTTTATAACTGTATGACTTTTTGTTTTCAATAAATTCCTGTAGGGGCCTCGCCCCTCCAGTTCCTTCAAAAAAAATAAGGCCTTAGCTTAGGTACGATGACCGGTTCTCATACACCGATGTCGCCAATCTCCGTTGATGCAGTGTAGCTAGCTTAGCGAAGTGACGATCCACAACTATCAAATCTCGGCTCCATATATGCACATTTCCATCATCACATCACTAGTTTTTGTGAGTTAGCAAATACTTGAAACAGAGTACTAGCTAGTTACTCATGTTATTGCTTATAATTGTTTCATGGTTTATTTTTTTCCCACTCTTTTCATCGATCAAAATAAACCAAATATGTCATCAATCCCAACAACATATACAGATCTGGTAATGGAGACAAAAAAAAATTACAAGTCAAATCTACATCTAACTATGACAGGATAATTTGATCTGGCTTGTAGCCGTTATATTCATTCTCTGTTTGAACGGGACGGCACACATGGGCATGGCAATAATCTCTCTTGGTCCTGGCATGTGTTACAGATGCTGCCATCGCTGCAAATAATGTAGCTTAATATAATAAGCTGGTCCACCCTGTAGAGCACTGTAGCTTTGTACCCCCGTGATGCTGATAGCTCGGGTCGTCGACGAGAGGCCAGCCGACAGCCCCGCCCCGCGGCCACGACCTTCTTCTTCGACTGCTTCTATAACCGACGATCGATGATTGATCTGATCAGATTAATGTGCCTGATTTTTTTTGATAGGGATTAATGTGCCTGATTTTATATATATAAGTAGTACCTGTACTAGCTGTACCTCCTTGTTAAGCAAGTGACCAGCGCATATATCTGCACACTCCTCTATACACTACTCTGCTCAGTTCTCAGTGCTGCGTGCACCGAGCGAGTGAGCTAGCGATCGACCAGCAGGCGCGCCTCACTTAGCTGCTCACGGAGCTAATTAAGCCCAGCTAATCCAGTCGCTAGCTAGTGACACTGATCATCGATCGAGGCATGGCTCCGCCTCAGGCGCCGGCGAACGGCGCCGTCCTACATGGCGGCAGCAACGGTGGTGTCGTCGTTGCCGGTGGCGGGGTCAGTATCGACGTCGACGACGGCGTTGTCGGGGGCACGACGACGACGGTGACGTCGTCGACGTTGGCGGCGGCGGCGAACGGCAACGGCAAGCAACTCGGCACGAGGAAGAGGAAGAAGGAGAAGCCAGCGGCGGTCAGTCCGATGGACAAGTACTGGACGCCCATCGACGACAAGGAGGCGGCGGAGGCCGTGGAGGACGGCGGCGAGGACGGGCGGCGCCCGCTCCTGTTCCGGACCTACAGGGTCAAGGGAATCCTCTTGCACCCCTACAGGTGCGCAACTACATCTATTTGGCCTCATCAAGCCTCATCGATGATAATATACGCGCACGCGCACGTGCTTTACTGAATCAATCACTGTTTCTACTTTTGGCCATGGTTTGTCAATCGTCATTACCATTTTGGGAGCTAGTTTCAATGATCAGTTACGTACGCACGACTATTTTCCTCAGATTAATTAGTTTATTAGTTGCCTAATAAAAATATATTTATTACATTATATACACTAAAGTAAAATGAGGATGGTAAAAAAGTGCACTTTTTTTAAGCGCTACATAAGCTACCGGTACTTCCTTCCCTACTTGATTGAGGGTTTTTTTAGAGAGAACACTGTGGACAATTTCCTTAGGAGAGATCAGTGCTTCTTTACTCTTTAGTATTTTTTTTAGGATCTTTACTCTTTAAGTAATGGGCTACTACATATTTTTTTAGCAACGGCTACTACATAAATGTTGCACCGAACTTTTGGTTGGGTGTAATAACAAGTATGGGTTTGAATTTATTTTTTGAGCAAATAATAAATAGATGGGTTTGCATTGATCGATGCGGCGTGATATTGGGCCGAGAGATGCAGCCCGCTTGTTCGTGAAAGCGCATATTCCCAGCATGGGCTTAAGGCCCAGTATTCCCAGTACGCCTTGCGCACCGGTCCACGCCAATCGCCCCTCCCATCCCAGCCCAACAGGCCGACGCGGCGATGACCGGCGGCGAAGAGACGGCGACCCTACCAGCGCCGATGGCGGGGCGGCGATGCTTTGCCTCTGGCGCTCGCCCCGCGGCCCCGTATCCCAGCTTCCGCTTCGCAGCCCAGGAGCTTTCCCGCTAGACCCGCCTCCGCTGCTCGCAGCACCTCTCGCGCCGGTCGCCGGGGAGCTCTGGGCTGGCATTTTCCGTCTTCGTGGCGCGTCCCGCTAGGTTTGTCGCGCTGGCGATTCTCTGATTTCTAGATCTGCAGTGCCATGAGTTGTGACTGAGAGTTGAGATGGCCCATGGGCACTGTGCATTACGCATGAATTAATTCATTTCTGCAGCTCTGTTTTGCAAATCGTTACTGACAACTTGTAACGAATTTTAAAAGACGATACAAAACTGTTCTATTTACGCGTAGTATCATCACTAATCATAGTTCCTGTTTTCAATTTTAGGACTTCTAGCAGTTTTCCCTGACTACATGTTCTAATTTTGTTTCCGGTTTATCTGCAACAGATTGTTGACCTTGCTGAGATTGATTGCTATCATCCTATTCTTCATATGGCGTATCAGGCACCCGTACGCCGATGGCATGTGGCTCTGGTGGATATCCATTGTTGGAGATTTCTGGTTTGGTGTCACTTGGTTGCTAAACCAAATTGCAAAGCTCAACCCTATCAAGCGTGTTCCAGACCTTTCCCTCTTGAGACAGCAATTCGATTTCCCTGATGGAAACTCTAACCTCCCCAGGCTTGATGTTTTTATCAACACCGTTGATCCCATAAATGAGCCTATGATATATACTTTTAACTCTATCCTATCCATCCTTGCCGTAGATTACCCAATTGATAGGACTGCTACCTACCTCTCGGATGATGGAGGGTCCATAATCCATTATGAGGGCTTGCTTGAGACTGCAAATTTCGCAAAACTTTGGGTTCCATTTTGCCGAAAACATAGCATTGAGCCGAGAGCTCCTGAGAGCTATTTTTCTGTGAAGTCACGCCCATACATAGGAAATGTACCAGATGAGTTTGCCGATGATCATAGGCGCATGTCTAAGGAGTATGATGAGTTCAAGGTGCGTTTGGATGCACTTTTTACTAAAATCCCCGAACGCTCAGATGCATACAATGCAGAGGCCAAAGAAGGTGTAAAGGCAACCTGGATGGCAGATGGAACACGGTGGCCAGGAACATGGTTTGACCCTGCTGAAAACCACAAGAAAGGGCAGCATGCTGGAATTGTTAAGGTATGCAATTTCATTAACTTATTTTCCATTTAGATAAAACTTAATTTCTAATAGTAGCAACTTATAGTTAGCAGTCTTGCATCAGTGACCTAAGAAAGTGTATTAATCTATTACCCTTAACATGGTTGTTCATCAGGTTATGTTGAATCACCCGGGAGATGAACCTCAGTTTGGTGGACCAGCAAGTGCTGAAACCCCTCTTGACTTCAGTGCTGTTGACGTGCGGCTCCCAATGCTCGTCTATATCTCCCGTGAGAAGAATCCAAGCTATGACCATCAAAAGAAAGCAGGCGCCATGAACGTGCAGTTGCGGGTCTCCGCACTTCTGACTAATGCTCCCTTCATCATCAATTTTGATGGTGACCACTACGTCAACAACTCACAGGCTTTCCGAGCTGCAATGTGCTTCATGCTGGACCGGCGGGATGGCGACAACACTGCTTTTGTTCAGTTCCCACAGCGCTTTGATGATGTCGACCCAACAGACAGGTACTGCAATCACAACCGTGTCTTCTTTGATGCCACCTTGCTTGGTCTAAATGGCATCCAGGGACCCTCCTATGTTGGCACCGGTTGTATGTTCCGCCGGATTGCTGTCTATGGTATTGATCCACCTCGGTGGAGAACTGATGCCTTCAAACTCGTGGACAACCCCAACAAGTTTGGCAACTCAGTGCCCTTCATCAACTCCATACCATCAGCTGCAAACCAAGAATGGTCCGTGACATCTCCACCGGCACGGGAGGAGTCTGTCATGGAAGAGCTGAATAATGTCATGAAGTGTGCATATGAGGATGGTACTGAGTTTGGTAAGGAAATAGGCTGGGTGTACAACATTGCTACAGAGGATGTGGTTACCGGCTTCCGAGTGCACCGGACAGGGTGGCGATCTATGTACTGCCGCATAGAACCAGATGCTTTCCGTGGTACTGCACCTATCAACCTCACTGAACGCCTCTACCAGATTCTGCGCTGGTCAGGCGGTTCCCTTGAAATGTTCTTCTCACACTGCCCACTCCTTGCCGGTCGCCGACTAAACTTCATGCAACGAATCGCCTACACCAACATGACAGCCTACCCAATCTCATCAGTCTTCCTTGTTTTCTATCTCCTCTTCCCCATCATATGGATCTTCCGAGGCGAATTCTACATACAGAAGCCATTCCCCACATATGTGTTGTACCTCGTCATCGTCATAGTAATGACAGAACTGATCGGCATGGTCGAGATCAAGTGGGCCGGCCTAACGTTGTTGGACTGGATCCGCAACGAGCAGTTCTACATCATCGGGGCAACAGCCGTGTACCCATTAGCAACACTGCACATTGTGCTGAAGCTAGTCCTTCGTGGGAATGGTGTTTCGTTCAAGCTGACAGCGAAGCAGGCTACAAGCACCGTGAATGAGAAGTATGCTGAGATGTACGTAGTGCAGTGGGCGCCACTGCTGATCCCCACAATAGTGGTGATCGCCGTGAACGTCGGAGCGATTGGGGCAGCAATTGGCAAGGCGATTGTTGGGGGATGGTCACTCCTGCAGATGGCCGATGCGTCCCTCGGACTGGTGTTCAACGCATGGATCCTACTGCTGATCTACCCGTTTGCACTAGGGATCATGGGGCGGTGGAGCAAGAGGCCCTATATCCTATTCATCTTGTTCATGATTGCGTTTGTTGTAGTAGCGGCGGTGGTTGTTGCCATCCATGTCGCACGCACTGGTTCTTTTCATTTCCATTTCAAACAGTCAGGCGGTGCTAGTTTCCCTACAAGCTGGGGTTTTTAGCTTGTGTTCATCATTGGTTAGTGGCGTCGGTTGCAGTTTGTTCCCTTTAGCTGAGAGTTTCTCCGATGTGGAGTTTTACATGATGTAAATCGTGCATTGGTTGTACAAGTTTGTTCAGTGAATGGAAAGCTAGTCATTTGTATGGGGAAGGAACAAAAAATGGTGGTAAAGTGAAAGAAGATTTCTGCCTTGATTTTGGCATGTGTATGTGAGTGCAACATGGCTCTGATTTCTTGCACATGCACCTGGAACTTGGATTTGGGGTAAGAAACTATCTGAATGTGAGTGGTTGTAATTGCTGAATATGACAGCCCTCGGGGCATCATAATTTGGAAAATTAAATCTACTCGCATGTGTTTTCTGCTCTTGCACAGTTCAGCTCAAGTGTGTGTGACTCGTATAGGAGCAAGCAAACTGGTGCATGCTCGTCTCTCACGTTCCCCGTCATGGATTGAGAAATCTGGGGAAGCCTGAATGAGCTGACAACCCTTGCATGTTGCCTACCCCTTTCTTCTCCTTTTTCCTTCGGTGCGGACCAGTTTCGTGCTAAACCAAAGGCATCCACTGTGAAACCGAACATCTATGCTGCATCAACTCCTCCGAAGTTAACACGAAACAGCAAAACACGAACTACGAGTTCAAAATCTAAACGTCGTCACACCTGGCAACACGAAAGAATTATATTATTCAGAAACCCCGACAAGGTCCTGTCCTTCCCCAAGAATTATATTATTTAGAAAACCCAACAAGGTCCTCTCCTTCCCCAGATCCTGCTCTTCATCGTCGGTCTTCTTGAGCCTAACTTCCTTTTATCCGAAGCTCTCTTTGATGTACCTCTGATTGAGTCTCTGATCTACTCTGAATTTCCCTCCTGCTTTCTTCTCTGAACTCTTCACTACCGTATTGGATTACATAGCGCCTGGTGCTTATTATTGTGTGGAGTAATTTGTGTTCCATCGTATAGAGAGCTGCTAATAGAGACTCACCTCTACCAATTTATTATCTGTCACTATTAATGGAGAACCAACTGTTACTTTTTTTTTTTGGAAACAACTAATTTGTTTTAGTTGTTAATGAATTGTCTATTTCTTTACAATGCAATATGTTACAAAAAATATTCAAGGTGTGACTTTAGGACCTGATTGCCCTAAAATTCATTCTCTTCTCTTTGCTGATGATTTACTATTTTTTGGTTAAGCTAATTATGATGAATCAATCAAAATAAATTATATTCTTCCTACATTTTGCAATACTTCTGATCAAACTCCAAATTTGGCTAAATCTCATATCCTCTTTAGCAAAAATGTGGATGATCACAAGAAATATGCGGTAAGAAATATCTTCCCAGTTGCTGATCTTGCTCCTAACACTACCTATCTAGGTCATCCTCTAATTTTTAATCACAGTTATAGAAATAAAGCTTATCCTTACTAAATTTAGATCTAAACTCATTAGTATGAAGGCAAATAAGTTTTGAACCATGTTGGTAGATTGACATATATTAACTTAGTTTTAGCATCTATTCCCATTTACTATTATATGTTTACAATCCTTTTTTTCTAAAACTTTCATCGCTAAAATCACGTCTATTATAAGAAATTTATGGTGGACTGGTGTACAGGAAAAACATTTTACTGCCCCTTTTCATTTTCGTTCTTGGAAAGATATATGTAGACCTAAAAATTAAGGGGATCATGGAATAAGAGATACTCTTAAAATTAATCAAAGTCTAATAATTAATACGGCCTGGAAGAGCAAAATATTACCCCAACAATTCCTTCTGGGCTGCGAGCAACAATGATGTCAAATCTGCTTTTTGGTCATCCATTCTCCTAGTGAACGATTATTTAAATAAGAACTGCATTATTCAGACTCATAATGGTAATCTAGCATCTGGTCCATGCCTTGGTGTGAAATTTGGAACTATATATATGATCACATTAGACTGCCTGTTACTGTACCATGTCTACCTAATAGAATTTCTGATCTTTGGATCCCTCAAACTCAAGATTGGAACAATGATCTTATATCCCTGATCTTCGATGATACTGCTGCTCACTGCATTACACATACCAGTGTGGTTCCTTCTGAATCACATGATATTGCAAGGTGGAAACCAGCCAAAAATGGCTCTTGCAGCACGAAGGAAGCTCTCTTTTCATAATAATCATCAGATGCAGGTACATATAACTGACCAAGGAGCCAGAGGGGTCACTCAGCAAGCTCTGCAAATTCTAAAGAGTATGGAAGCAGGTGGACGACCCCGAACAACAACACCAGTTGCACCGTATCTAGTACAACCAGGTGTACAATAATGGCAAGATTTCTTATGGTCGGTCATTAGATATAACTGAATACATCCAAACGTTAAAAGTTAAGTTACAAGGCAATGAACACTGAAATATGAAAGACCACATGTGTATGATCTGGTGCTTCCTACATAATAAATGCAATTCAAGCAGCAGCATTGCAGAACACCAGTCATTAGACACAAGAAAACCCAGGGTAACCACAAGCATATTTGAAGACAGATGGTGAGATACAAACGATTGCATCCGCTCCAAGCCTGGTGCTCCAAATCTGGATGGGAACCTATTCCTGCAACCAAATAAATGCAGTTATTAGAACATCAAAGATCACACCATCATTGCTGAAAGAAAATGCATCCAAAATGTTTACTTAATTGCTTATTTTCTTACCACAGTTACTGTGCTAAGGCATAATTTGAAGGGTGGACTATTCATGGTTCAGGCAAAGTTTTGGCTCAAAAAGTAAACATGCATATAACATTAACATGCTTTTTTTTTATATCTGAGCACACAAGCTGACTGCAGTAAGCATTCATGTAGAAAACACACCCATTACATAACATCAATTTCAGTTTGCAGGTACAAAATGATGACAGAAGTTGAAATGGTATAGCCGTATAGCTCCACAACAAAATGCCATGTGCAGCCAGGCCTAACTAGATTTCACAAGGAACAAGATCTGGGATTCCAAATAAGTTATAACGATACTAGAATAGGCAGAAGCTCATTCTAGGCCTAGGTAGCGGAGTTTAGTCTCATAAACCTGAATTTTACAGCAAACTGATCAAAAGACTATACTTTTGTCGACCAGCAATGCTGTTTCGAAAACACTAAGAACTAGTAGCACTCAGCTCAGATGCTCCAATAATCATAATATAATTAACAACTTTAAACTGCAACCAGGTGAGCCTATCAGTCACAAATACAAACACTAGAGAGCATGAAGTTTCATAAAATTATGCCAAGTGAATAGATCAACCGAAAGAAGCATTTGTCAAAGTTCAGAATATTTGCATAAGCGTGGGATAGGAGGCAAGGAGAGAACAGATATAAGCTCCGCATTACTGGAACTATCCATTAAACAATACCTAGACTATAGTAATTTAACAGACTAATCATATGTGAACAAGGTCACAACCTCAGAAAGTCACAAGCATACATAGTAATTGCTGATTCACACAACCAGTGCCCAAATGTACAGATCTGTGAAATGCAAGAGGCAAGACTTACCATAAAAAGTGCACCTCACCATATCCTTAAATCATCCTTGGTGATATAGATGGTGGGAAACCAAAATATGGATAGTCACGGCCATAAAAACTTATCCTACTAAGGCTCTCAACATTAAAAGACTTAATCTCAAGTGAGAAAACTGTTGAATATGTTGAACTCTCTCCATCTCGAATGCATTCTATGAAAATGTGTCCTTCAGTTGGACCACCAATGTAGTGTTCCTTACTAATATAACTGGCCGGCAAGGGGATGGTGCTCATCGCCTGCCACTCATGGGACTTCTCACTGCCATTTTGTAATGAGGTGTAATAATCGAGAGATGTGGCTTCGCAACTCATGCTAAACATCGCAACCTTGCTTTCTCCTGACTCCACAATGACGATTTCCCGCATATCGTGGCCAGCCGGGAGGTCAATACTGCAAAACTGCATAGTATTCATATCGAGCTTGATCAACGTGCTCATTTTGTATAGTTTCCAATAGAAGCAGTCATTCACACATTGGCCTGAAACCAAAACACCATTTCTGTTCAAGCCCAGATCGTTGTAACTCGTAGACATACTGACACTCCAGCAGCTAGAGACTGAAGAGAAGACAAATACCCCCAACCTTCTGTTAGATTGCATCCAAAAGATCACCCTGAATGATGCATCCTCCTCTATGCCTCCTGAAGGGATAAAGGAGGCACTTGTATAAAACAGATTTTTCTTTTGGAGGCCGACGGAGGCGAGTAGGTCATCGGTTATAGGAGGCAGAAGCAGGTATCCCCGGGACATCGGGTCGCACACCGCGAGGTGCCAGTAGACGGGGATGCCTTCCCCTTCCCCGGTACGACACCTGACGAGGACGCGGCCGCTGCGAACATCGCACGGATTCCAGCTGAACTTGGTGGGGCGAGGGAGGTAGTCGAAGGAAAAATCAGCAGCCTGTGCGACAGCGCGGGAGACAGCAGCGGAGGGATGGGGCGCTTGGAGAGGGTGGAAGCCATAGTAGCCGACGAAGCCAAGGAGTTGGGGCGGGTGAATGGAGCGGTACCGGCGGAGGAAGGTGTGGTCAGTGATGAGGCGGCGGAAGGAGACGCACGCGGCGGAGGATCGGGCGAGATCCACAGGGGAGGCGACGCGGAGGAGGATCTCCTCGAGGAGCTCGCTGGCTAGGGCCGGCGGCGGCCGTTCCGGCTCCGCGGCCTCGGGGTAGGGGAGGTTCAGGCGAACCCTCGACGCCATAGTGCAATCAATCCTCCCCGCCGGCGGCGAAGAAAGGAACCGAAGGGGACTGAGAGAGAGGAGGAGGATCACGGGCAAATTTGGGCCTGGGCTGTAGAATGGAATGCGATGGAAAGGTTGGATGTGGGCTTGGAGGCGGCGTTGATGCTGTGAGAGGCCTGTGAGAGCCCGTTTTCTTAGCAAACTGTCTGGCGCGCCACCGTGAAATGTATATTCCCACCGTTAAAAACAATAGCATTTATAAATTAAATAATTTTAAATAGAAGTAAGTTTCGTTAGATCAATTAGACAATTATGAAATATTTATTTTAATATTATAATAAAACATAAATGTTGATGACATTTTCTACTCTAAGGTAATCAAACTTTATAGTATTTTGCGGTTTCAAACCTAGAATTGCATTATCTTTAGGACGGAAGTAGTATATACTTAAGGGGGTCAGAGGGCTCACGCTGTTTGCCTTGCGCAGCACAACTTTTGATTAGCGGCCTACTAGCTGTCTAACGGAAATTTAATAAATAAATAAATAAGCTGTCTGATGGGCCAACAAGCAAATGTATACCCATCATTGAAAATAATAGCATAGTAAAATTATCAAATTGGCTAAAAAAAGTAAAAATCTCAAATAATTTTAACGTTAGTAACTAAAACTAGGCAAAAGGTACTAAATAAGTAAATAACTTTAGTAACTAAAATCAGCGCTGGAGATTTAGCATCTAAAATTAGTAAGAACTGCTCTGTTTGCAATTTGATAGAAACTGACTCACATTTATTCTTCCATTGCTCTTTTGCTAGCGCAGTTTGGTTCTCTGCTTCACCATCGTTGCTCACTATAGGTTTACGACAAGAACAAGACGGCGTACAAGAAATCTTATCTACAATCATAAATCAAAATACAACAGATGATGAACTTCTGAGATTTTCAACAATTCTTTGATATATATGGAAAGCGAGGAATGATACTCGCTTTCATAATAAAAAATGGTCTGCGCTTCAGGTTCATTATCCAGTGCGGGGCTGATATCAAGATAACAGCATTAATAGAAAATAAGAATGACAATCAAAAGCAAACACAAAATGAGGATAGAACAATTGCAGATTTCCATCCAGTCAACACAGTTAAATTCTTTGCAGGTAAATACATTGGAAACGTGAAGGAACCTGGGAAATCATTCCCATGACAACATCTGTCGACAGAAGGTATGCATCGGAACTTAGCCTACCAGGACCTCGTCATTATAAAATTTTATTACCAGCTGTACTACCTGGTACAAGATGCTATACATACGCATCTATTTCCCCAGATATTACTAATTTGCAGGTTTCAAGAAAAGCAGTAATTGGGATTTCATCATCACCATTCAACCTGATGCCACATCTACCATCTATATTAAGGCAATCCGAGAGAGATACAACTCTGTTTTAATGGTAGAAGCAGCTGCTTTAACTCTGGGCGCCAAGCTTCTCGCTGCATTGCTGGTGTATCAACCATTCTTTCTCTGATAATCAACAGTTGGTCAGCTTCCTAAATGGACAGGATCACTCAAATTCTCCACGTTAGCCATACACTCGTAGCTTCATCAACAACACTTCTGCTAATGGAGGAAGAATCTTCAAAATACCTGTTCATGCCCTAGCTAGGTCAAGATTATCACTCAATTACTAGGGCTAAACAAGGACTGAGTGCTATATGTACAAACCCAGTCCATGTTAACAGCTGTTCATGTTTGACAGCGATACATTCTGTACTCGGTAATTCATTTACCTTAATAGGGGCATCTTGTCGCTAAGCAATAAAACTACGCCTTTTATATATAAAAAAGGCCACTCAGCGTGGCTGTTATCTGATGCCACACCGCCTGGTGCCAGCCCCTCTTGAACTACAGTCGCGCCAAACCACCTTGAGGGCACGCAACAGCGCCCACTGAGTTTGCACCCAGGATCCAGGATTCAGCACAGCACTGATGGAAAACACAAATCATGAGCCCCTTTAGCCCTTGGAGCCAATTCTATACAGCGGCCGGTGAGAGAGAGAGAGAGCACGTGGACGACCCCAAACGCACCTTTTATATAGTACAACCAGGTAAACAATAACGGCAAGATTTCTTATGGTTGGTCATTAGATGTAACTGAATATATCCAAATCCAAACGAAGTTAAGTTATAAGATAATGAACACTGAAATATAGAAGACCACATGTGTGTGATCTGGTGCTTTCTACAGAAAACATGCAATTCAAGGCAGCAGCATTTCAGAACACCAGTCATTAGACACAAGAAAACCAAGGGAAACCACATGCATAATACAAGACAGATGGTGAGATACAAAAGACTGCATCTTCTAAAAGCCTCCCATGCTCCAAACCTGGATGGGAACCTATTCCTGCAACCAAATGGATGCAGTTATTAGAACATCAAAGATCAAACCACCAATGTTGAAAGAAAAAGGATCCAAAATGTTTACTTAATTGCTTTCCACAGTTATTGTGCTAAGGCATAATTTGAAGGGCGGACCCAATTCACAGTTCAGGCAAATTTTTGCCTCAAAGAGTAAAGATGCATATAACACTAACATGTTTTTTTATATATATATCTGAGCTGACATCTTACTCCAGTAAGCATTGATATAGAAAACACACCCATTACACAACATCGGTTTCAGTTTGCAGGTACAAAACGATGACAAAAGTTCAAATGATATAACTACCCAACAAATTGACTTGTGCAGACAGGCCTAACTAGACTGAACAAGGAACAAAATCTAAGATTCCAAATAAGTTATAATAACAATACTAGAATAGGCAGGAGCTCATTCTAACTGAAAGGCCTTGTTAAGGAACAAAATCTAGGATTCCAAATAAGTTATAATAACAATACTAGAATAGGCAGAAGCTCATTCTAACTGAAAGGCCTATGTAGCTGAGTTTAGTCTTATAATCCTGAATTTACAGAAAAATGCACGAAAGCCTGAATTTACAGCAAAATGCACAAAAGACTATACTTTTGTAAACTGGCAATGGTGTTTGGAAAACACTACAGAACTAGTACCACCACTCAGCTCAGTTGCGCCAATGTATCATAATATAATTAGCAACTTTAAACTGCAAACAGGTGAGCCTATCACAGTCACAAATACAAACACTAGAGAACATGAAGTTTCATTAAGTTATGCCAAGTGAATAAATCAAAGAAAGAAGCATTTGTCAAACTTCAGAATATTTGCATAACAGGGATGGATTCTCCATGAGAAGTGGTTTATTTTCATAGAAAAAATGCTATTACATACCCACTACTTGATGAAAAAGCAAGCAGATCATGAGTGAATTCCTGAGTGTGCTTTGCTTTTGCTACACTAGAGAATGCGCAGGACAAGAAAAACCATATTAACAAGAACAGTCTGCAAGTCTCTAACAAAAGTAAATTGTCGAACAACACATGAACTATGTAGTGACCAGAGACATCTATAGAAGACTTCCATGAACCCACTATCACGTCATTCAAATAGCATCAGAGTCACATAGCAATAATTTAGAGTTGTGCTAAAATGCAAAAGGCAACACTTAAGAAACATACCTCTCCATATGGTTGAATTCTTATTGGTGACATAGATGGTGGGAAGCCAAAATATGGATGGGCACTATAGGCAACGCTTCTTGTACTGACCCTCTCAATTTTGAATGACTTAATCTCAAGTGAGAAATAGACTGGATGTCCATCCGGTTCTATTGGAATGCCTTCTAGGAAAATGTATCCTTCAACTGGAACCGTAAAGCAGGAACCAATATTATAACCCGCTGGCAAAGGAATGGTACTCATGATATGCCACTCATGTGACTCCCCACTGCCATTTTGTGAAAAGGTGTAATAATCCAAAGATCTTCCTTCATAATTCAGACTAAACATCGCAATCTTGTTTCTCCCTGGCTCCGCAATGACGATTTGCCGATGCTCATGGCCAGGCGGGAGGTCAACAGTGCAAAACTGCATAGTATTCATATCGAGCTTGATCAACTTGCTCTTGTAGAATAATTTCCAATAGAAGCAGTCATAGCCACGATGGCCTGAAGCTGGCCCATCAATAGTGTTCAAGCCCAGAACGTCGCAATTGGTAGACATGCTGACACTCCAGTAGCCAGAGACTGAAGAGAAGACAAGTACCCCCACCCTTGTGCTGGATTGCATGCAGAGGATCACGCTGAATGATGCATCCCCCTCTATGCCTCTTGAAGGGATAAAGGAGGCCATGTGATGGAAAATATTATGGCTTTGAAGCTCGACGGAGGCAAGTAGGTCGTCGGTTATGGGAGGTAGTAGCATGTATTGCCCGGACAACGGGTCACACACCGCGAGGTCCAAATACGAAATTCCCTTTCCACGATCGCGCGCGCACTTGCTTTCCGAGCGAACGGTCCGCATGCTCTTCGAGCGAATGCTCCGCATGCAGCTGTCCCATTTACTTTTTTTTTTTTTGTCTTTTTCACTTGTGCTGATGTCAACGCCGACACAGGGCGAAAAAAAAAAAAAAACATTTATTTTAATTTGCTATAATTTTTAAACTGTGTATCCGTTTTTATTTCCGTTTGCACCGGTGTGTTCTATGCGACAAAACGAATAAAACTAGATCCCACTGGGATATATTTTGAAGATTTTTTTTCAACTTTTTTTTATACTAGTGTGATTGTGTGCATATGTTTTTTTAAATGTTCTGCTACCTAAGTTACGGGTAAAAGTTACGTGTATAAGTTAGATTCTAACTTTGCAATGTTATAAAATATACGTTTTCACTTAATAAGTTAAGTGTATAAGTTATGAGACTAACTAGAAACGTTGAAAATCACGTAAGTTATGTCTATAAGTTAGATTCTGACTTTTTGCAATACGTAATATATGTGTTTTCACATAGTAAGTTAAAAGTATAAGTTAGAAGTATAACTTATAAGCGTTGAAAATCACATTATTTATGTATGTAAGTTAGATTCTAAGTTAGATTCATAAGTTATAGAAGGGAAGTTGTGAACCTGAATTTGCAACTTTAATTTAAAAAAAATAGAAAACTTTCAAAAAAAAAAGTTGCGGGAATTTTTTATTTGCCAAAAAAGGAAAGTTTCTTCATGTCCGAGATCGCTCGCTGGAATCGTTGCTCACGCGCGCGCGCGATTTAGTCGTTCCGGGTCCAAATAGGCGTTGCCTCTCGTGCAATGGCTCTCGACGAGGACGCGGCCGTTGTGGACATCACACGGACCCCAGCGGAGCCATCCGGTGGGGCGCCGAGGGAGGTAGTCGAAGGAAAAATCAGCAGCCTGGGCGACACTGCGGGCGACAGCAGTGGCGGGATGGGGCGCTTGGACAGGGTCGAAGCCATTGGAGCTGACGAAGCCAAGGAGTTGGGGCGGATGAATGGAGCGGTACCGGCGGAGGAAGGAGTGGTCAGTGATGAGGCGGCGGAAGGAGACGCACGCGGCGGAGGCGCGGGCGAGATCCACAGGGGAGGCGACGCGGAGGAAGATCTCCTCGAGGAGCTCGCTGGCTAGGGCCGGCGGCGGCCGCTCTGGCTCCGTGGCCTCGGGGTTGGGGGCGCTCAGGCGAGCGCTCGACGCCATAGTGGGCAGTCCTCCCGGCCACCGGCGGAGGGACGACGGAATGAGATCCGCCATTCCGGGACGACGGGGACTGAGGATGGAGATGGACCGATGGGGTTGGAGCAGATCTGGGCTGCAGAATGGAGGGGAGTGGAATGGTTGGCTTTGGCCTTTGGGTTCGGCGGCGGCGTTGATGTGGTGACGGACCGGTGAGTGAGAGGGCTCACGCTGTTTGCCTTGCGTAGCACAACTTTTGATTTGCGGCTATGCTCAAAAAAAAAAAAAAAAAAAAAACTTTTGATTTGCGGCCTACTGCTGTCTGACGGAAATTTAATAAATAATATAAAAAAAACTGTCTGACGGGCCAACAAGCAAATGTATACCCATTGTAATAATAGCATCGTAGAAATCAAATAATTTTAACTTTAGTAACTAGGCAAAAGGTACTAAATAGGTATCTTAGATTAACCATGTTAAAAAAGTATCTTAATCTTAGTTTAAAAATGGAATATTTTTTGTATTAGATTTATTTTAAAAACATAAATGTTATTGGTATTTTCTATAGACAGAGGTCTTCAAACTTTAGACTGTCTTACGGTTTCAATTCTAGAATTGCATTGTCTTTAGGATGTATGTAGTATATTTATGGGTACAGGCCTCAACCTCTCTGCCTAGCCGAGTTCTGAGTTCATTCATTATTTAATGATGAGAAGTGTTCGACTCTGGTCTCTGTTAAGTTCATCTCCAAAATGACGCAACATCGTCAAATTTCAAAGTGTCTTGGATGATTACTAATCGCTCTAGGGGCAAGCTGCACTGACTTTGCTGACAGAGTCACGTTCACGTTACATCGAATGGAAAGACAGAGCACCTGTTGTTCCCTGCTCAAAAACAAAATTGTTATTGGCGATTTCAAACAAAAGGGTTCAAGGACTGCCCTCCACATGTCGCGCTACTCTACGCAAGCGGCTTCGCCGGCATCTCGGAGAAGTGTGGAAACGGCGATGGGCACATCACATGTGTTGAGTGCCGCATGAGTATCTGAATGTGAGTGGTTGTAATGATGAGTATGACATGTTTCAAAAAAAATGATGAGTATGACAGCCCTCGGTACATCATAATGTGAAAAAAAAAATACTCGCATGTGTTTTCTGCTCCTGCACAGTTCAGCTCAAGTGTGTGACTCATAGGAGCATGCGAGAAGTTGACCAGTCAAGCCGTGTGGGATGAAACGATGGAGCCGTTTCCGCTCCACCCGTTCCCCTCAGGCGCTCAGCCGCCCCCTCCACAAAACCACCAAAATCCACCAGAATCCTCCACAAATCCAGCCAAAATCCTCCTCCAATCTTCAGATCCGCTCTCTCCTCGTCAGGATCTACAATTTGGTGGGTCCTTTTCCCCTGGTGATGGCCGCCCGTCGAGTGGCGCTGTGGGCAGCCGGCGGTCTGAGTCGTCGTCGTCCTCGCGTGCTGCTGCTCTGCGGACGGGGTCGCCCGTCATGGCTTCTCATCCGGCTGCCTCCCCGCTGCGTGCTGGGGCCGGTGAAGTCGTCGCTGTTGTGTGGCCGGCGCAGCCTGCGAGGACGTCGTCGCCGGCAGAGGGCTCCATCCCGGTGTGCGTTTCTGCGGCCGCTGCGGGGTGCAGCGGCGCTGGTGTGGACGTCGAGGCGCTGGCTGCTTGCGGAGAGCACGCCCGGGCGTCGTCTCCTCCGTCCCCGACCCCCTCACCTTCGCGTGCGGGAACAGGAGCCGTGACACCGCCGTCCGAGTACATCAGCACATCTCGGCCCGCCGACCTTGCTGGCCCTTCCCCCATGCGCGCAGCCTCTCCCCCGCGGAGTGGCCCTGCCGGCGGTGATGGGGGCCCGCACGCGTGCTCGCAGCTGCTCCTCGTTTTCTCGCCCCCTCCACGTCCCCGGCCGCGCGCACGGGCGGGCGCGCCGCCGCTGCTACGACCTGCCGCGCCGGCCGCCGCGGACACGCCTACTTCACCCTCCTCCCCTGCTACGACTGTTGGCGCCGCCGGTGTCCGTGGGGCGGCCGCCCGAGCATTGGAGCTCCAGGCGCCGCCGCCACCGGCGGTCGTGGTGGCCGGGATGGCCCTGTCCGCTGCCCCTGGCACACCACCACCACCAGCCCGCCCGGCTTCGCCCAATGCCGTTGCTTCCTCGAGCCTGGAGGTGATGGACACCTTGGCTCGGGTCGAGGTAGCGGTTCCAGGCACTGCCGGGGGCGATGCCACGATGACCGGGGATGGCTTGGCTGCCTTCGTCACCGCCGCCGCCCCAACCCCGTCGCCGGTGGATGAGATGCCGGTCCTCGTCGAGGACGTTGCTGAGGACGAGGAGGAGGACGATATCGACGACGACGAAACAACCAAGGAAGCAGGTATCGCCGCCCTCGACGCCTTCCTCGTCAACCCATCTGCCCCCGCATCGAGCTCGTCATCCACCTTGTCTCCCCTTGCCGCGCCGTTCCATCCTGGCGGCTGCTCGGCGGGGCGTTCCAAGTTCCGCCGGTGGGCGGATGACGACGATGACACGTCTGTCTGCGGGATGCCTGACCACCTGTGCCCCAGCCCGGACGGCTTTGAGGCATGGAGCGCCTCGGCCGGCTGCGCGCAGGGGCCAGGCGGCTGCGTGCAGGCGCTGCCAGCTGCCCTGGCCGCGGCCGCGACCGGTGCGGGCGGCGCCGCCCGGCGAGGTTCGCCTCCCTCGTCCTCAGCCGCGGGGGCGGACGTCTCCTCCTCCTCTTCCGGGCGGCCTCGGCGCCGACGCCGGCAGCGGAAGCGTCGCCGGAGGGCGACCTCGCCATCAACCGCAGCGCCGGGCCCGGGCAGCGAGCGCCCCACCTGCGGCTCGGCCCGACCCGCGCCCCCGGCCGGACGGCACACCGCGCCTCCAATGGCCGGGCGGGCGCCAACCGGCGCATCTCCGGCTCGGCAAGCACCGCCATGCCACCACGCCGGGCCAGGACGGTTGGCAGCCTCTGCGGCGTGCCCCTCGTGCGGCCGCGCCTATCGACGCCGACGGCTTCACTCTTGTGCAGCGTCGTCGGCGTGGCGCTACGCCGTGCCCCGCATCCCCGTCGCCGGCGGCGGCCAACCCCGCTCGTCGGTTTATGCTTCAACTGCCTGATGAGGGGTCACGTCGCCGCCTGCACTTCTCCTACCCGTTGCCTCTTACGCGGCCTGCCACGAGGCACCGGGTGAGGGACTGCACGCTTCGTCATCGCCGTCCACCCCGACCCCCCTCTGTTGAACGCACGCAGAAGCCCTGTCTTCGGCAAGCATGGGACCTTTGCTGCGCTGCCCCGCGCGCCCACCATTTTGGTGGTGGTGGCCGCGCGGTTCCTGGCGCCCCGGATCCGCCCGTGGTCTTCATCGGGCGGATCCCCTGTCCGGTGCCTCCGACCATCACGACTGCTGTTCAGCGCCCTCTTGGTGGCTCGATTGGGGCCACTCAGCGGGTCGTTGCGGTCGCCTGTCGGCGGCGGCGGCGGCGGCGTCGAGGCAAGCACTCAGGGGAGGCCACTGCCTTCGCCAACGACGCTGTCGGCGCTACCAACCCGCTGTCAGATGAGTTGTGTGAAGAGCCTCCCATCCGGATCGACCCGATGGATGATGAGCTTGCCGCCGCCTTCGTCGCATGCCCGCCTACCCCCACTCTTGCCTCCCGGTCGTCGTTGCCGGAGCCCCTGTCTCCACTACGCATGACCCGTCTCCGCTCGCGGTTGGCGAGGCGCCCGGGAGGCCGGTGAGGATGGCGAGGTCGTCGGTGCGATGGGCTCGCCACCGCCGGCCTTCCCTCCGCCGAGGCGGTGGAGGCCGATGGTGAGGATGCGCCGCCTCACCCCCACACCTCCCGCAGCGGTTGCGACGCCGGTTGCCTGCGGAAGCTCGGTTGAGGACACAAGGGCAGCCGGGGCCTCGACGACGCCGGGCGCGACCGTCGTCTTGCCCTGCTCTGTTGCTGATCCGGCTACCGCTCCTACACCCGCGGGCCGCCGAGCTGCGGGCCTAGCGGCGCGGCACCGCACGCCTTCCTCGACTCTCTGCGTCTACCTCTGCAGGAGCCTCTCATCCCCACCCCGCCCGCGTGCGCATGTGACAAGAGCGGAGCGAGGGGGATGACTGGTTGCCGCGGCGGAGCGCCCGCCTTGCAGCAAAATCGAAATTTCGGGAGCCGCAGCCGAGCTGCGCAAAACGGGTCATGCTAAGCAAGCCGACGGGCGGCCCTCCACCGACGTGCCCGACCCTGCCGTCCACGACGCGTTCCACCGAGCCTGCGCAGCAGCGAGCCTGTCTGCCAGGAAGCAGGCCTTCCAGGTTTTGTTTCCGCAGCGCGGTAGTCGTCGGGCGCGCCTCGCAGCGTCGACGGACTTCGTTCCGACGCCGGACTAGCTAGATCGTCTCAGCATCTCTGTCGCACATTCGGTTCAGTAGTCAGTACAACCCCCGAAGCACCGCCATAGAGCCGGCGCCTTGTGTAAGTGTGTCGTCCGTCGGTCTGGGGCATCTCGCCTATAGATCGGTCGGATTGTAAAAACATTCTATTTTCCCCTTAATGAGTAACGTGCCAAGGCATGTCTTCGAAAAATAGGAGCATGCGAGGCATTGCGAGCTGTGCGCTCATCTCACGTTCCCTGTCATGTGGATTAGGAAATCTGGGGAAGCCTGAATGAGAGGCAATACATGTTGCCTACCCCTTTGTTTTCAGGGTTGTGTTAAACCGAACATCTATGGTGCATCCACTCCTATGTTTTCAAGGCGTCACCTAGGCGTCCAGGCGCTGCCCCATCGCCTTGCAAAATGGCCGCTTAGGCATCCAAGGCGGGCGCCTAGGCGTCCAGGCGCTGCCCCAATTTTCCAGATGCCTAGCCGCCGTGAAAACATAGATCCACTCTTCTCAACCTAACACGAAACAGAAAAACACGAACTACAGTCGATAACCTGAGTCCAAAATCTAAACGTCGTCACACTTGCTATCTGAGTCCAAAGACGGTCGGCCAACCTCTGTGCTGGTGAAGGGCCACCTGTTTATTCAAGGTTGAAGTGAACGGGTCCACGACTTGCTGCATTGAGTTGCAGCCATGGCCAACTCCTGAAATACTTCGTACACTGGCACTAATAGTAAGTTGGTTAAGACAGGTTCAGTTGCCAGCAAATTGATTGTTCTTGCTTGTGTGGTCATGATCAGAGTTCAACCGGAGATCATGCGTGATGGAGCTAAGTTGCTGCCAACATTGTGGTGGACGCCCCCAAACACCAATAGTTGCACCATGTCTACTTGTCTAGCACGACCAAGGTCTATAATAATGGCAAGATTTCTTATGGTCGGTCATTAGATATAAACCGAAGATATCGAAATGCTAAAAGTTCTGTTACAAGACAATGGATGCTGAAATATAGAAGACCACAAGTGTAATGTATCGCTTCTTACATAATACAAGCAACTCAGGTAGCAACATTTCATAACAGCGGTCATAAAACATAAGATTAACCCACTGCAACCAGAAGCATATTAGAAGGAAGATGGTTTGATACAAAAGACTGCATCCGCTAAAATGCTCCAAATCAGGATGGGAACCTAGTCCTGCAACCAAATGGATGAAGTTATTAGAACGTAGAAACCACCATTGCAGAAAGAAAATGCATCCAAAATGTTTACTTAATTGCTTTCCACAGTTATTGTGCTAAGGCTTAATTTGAAGGGGTGGACTATTCACGGTACAGGCAAAGTTTCGGGTCAACAAGTAAAGATGCAAATAACACCAACATGATTTTTATTTATATCTGAGCTGACAATCTTACTGCAGTAAGCATTGATGTAGAAAACACACCCATTACACAACATCGGATTCAGTTTGCAGTTACAAAAAGATGACTAAAGCTGAAATGGTATAGCTCCCCAACATATTGACTTGCGCAGCCAGGCCATTCTAACTGAAAGGCCTATGTTAGTCTCAAGAGCCTGAATTTCACAGCAAACTGCTGAAAACACTATACTTTCGTACACCAACAATGCTGTTTGGAGAACACTACAGAACTAGTACTACTCAGCTCAGTTGCTCCAATGGATCATAAATATAATTAACAACTTCAAACTGCAACCAGGAAAGCCTATAAGAGTAGTAGAGAACATGAAGTTTCATAAAGTTATGCCAAGTGAATAGATCAATAGAAAGAAGCATTTGTCAAAGTTAAGAATATCTGCATTACCGAACTAGCCATTAAACAATACTCAGACTAGTAGTTAAACAGTACCAGACTAATCATATGTGAACAAGGTCACAACATCAAAAAGTCACAAGCATACATACCCTTTCTAGATTTGAAACAAATGCCTAGAAGCTTGTCGATAAACTAGTGCTTATCTTTTTTTTTTCATGATTTTTTTTAATACTGCAGGGTGGATGCTCCATGAGAAATGGTTTTCGTAGTACAACACTATTACATACCCACTACTTGATGAAAAAACAAGCATACCATGAATTCATAAGTGATTTACTGAGTGCGCTTTACCTTTGCCTAGAGAATACACAGGACAAGAGAAATCATGTTAACAGAAGCAAATTGTCAAACAGCACATGAACTATGTGGTGGCCTGAGAGATCTATAGAAGACTTGGATGAACCCACAATCAAATCATTCAAATATAATGTTATTCCAGCATCAGAGTCACATTGCAACAATTTAGAGTTGTGCTAAAATGCAAAAGGCAACACTAAAAATAAGAAACTTACCTCTCCATATCCTTGAATTCTTATTGGTGACATAGATGGTGGGAAACCAAAATATGGTTGGCCACTAAAGGCGGAGCTTGTTGTACTGACCCTCTCAATTTTGAGTGACTTAATCTCAAGTGAGAAAAACGCTGGATATTTTCCATCCTGTTCTATTGGAATGCCTTCTAGGAAAATGTATCCTTCAACTGGACCCGTAATGTAGTGAAAAATATCATAATCCGCTGGAAAAGGAACAGTACTCATCATATGCCACTCATGCGACTCCTCACTGCCATTTTGCGAAAAGGTGTAATAATCCAGAGATCTGCCTTCATAATTCAGACTAAACATCGCAATCTTGTTTCTCCCTGACTCCACAATGACAATTTGCCGATGCCCGTGGCCAGGTGGGAGGTCAAAAGCACAAAACTGCATAGTATTCAAGTCGAGCTTGATCAATGTGCTCATGTTGTATAATTTCCAATAGAAGCAGTCATAGGCACATTGGCCTGAAACCAGCCCATTAATATTGTTCAGGCCCAGAACGTCGCAGTTGGTAGACACGCTGACACTCCAGCTGCCAGAGACTGAAGAGAAGACAAGTACCCCCATCCTTGTGTTGGATTGCATCCAGAGGATCACGCTGAATGATGTATCTTCCTCTATGCTTCCTGAAGGGCCCGAAGGGATAAAGGAGGCCCTGGGATGGAACATATTTTGCTTTTGAATCTCGACGGAGGCGAGTAGGTCGTCGGTTATTGGAGGCAGCAGCACGTATCGCCGGGACAACGGGTCGCACACCGCGTAGGCGGGGCCTTTCTCGCTACGACACCCGACGAGGACGCGGCCGTTGCGGACATCGCACGGACGCCAGCGGAACCATTCGGTAGTGGGGCGAGGGAGATGGTCGAAGGAAAAATCAGCAGCCTGGGCGAAAATGCGGGCGACGGCAGCGGAGGGACGGGGCGCCTGGGCAGGGTGGAAGCCATAGGGGCTGACTATGCCAAGGAGTAGGGGCGGGTGAATGGAGTGGTACCGGCGGAGGAAGGTGTGGTCAGTGATGAGGCGGCGGAAGGAGACGCACGCGGCGGACGCTCGGGCGAGATCCACAGGGGAGGCGACGCGGAGGAAGATCTCCTCGAGGAGCTCGCTGATGAGTGCCGGCGGTGGCCGCTCCGGCTCCGCGGCCTCGGGGTTGGGGGCGCTCAGGCGAACCCTTGACGCCATTGTGGGCAATCCTCCCCGCCGCCAGCGACTGCGAGTACGAAGGGAGGACGGGGACTGAGAAGACGCTCTCGGCCAGATTTGGGCATGGGCTGGGCTGTAGAACGGCATGCGATGGAAAGGCTGGCGCTGGTGTGGGCTTCGTGGCCACGTTGATGCGGTGAGGCCTGGAGACTCAGAGTGAGGGCCGTTTGCGTAGCATAACTTTTGTTTAGTGGCCGTTTGTTTAGCGCAACTATAAATATGTTTATTTATTTATTTATAGTTAACTATATAAGCTGTTTGACGCGCCACCAAGCAAATGTCTACCCATCGTTGTAGCATAGAAATCAAATAACTTTAGCTCAAACTAAATCTTTGGCAAAAGGTACTAAATAAGTATCTTAGATTACATATATGGAATGTATATTTTTATATTAGATTTATTTTAAAAAACATAGATGTGAATGGTATTTATAGTTTTAGATATCTTATAGTTTCAAATCTAGAATTGCATTGTCTTTAGGATTGAAGTAGTATATTTATAGGTACAGGCCCAACCTCTCTCCCTCGCCGGGTTCTGAGTTCATTATTTAATGATGAGAAGTACAAGTCTCAAAAAATTCAACGCTATAAAGATAAACTCAAAATTTTCACCCATGGGTTGCTACAGAGTCTGAAAACTTTCCATTGTAAGGAGCAGAAAAAGTTTTCAGATCTTCTAACACTACTAACAATATGTTTTGAGCCATAAAGAGTCGTGGGCGTCAATTTAATAGTGTCAAAATAATCAAGAACATATTTGCTACTGCATTGCAACATGAAATTTATACCAAGATAATGTAAGTTTGAATATGTGTTATATTGTAAAAAAAAAGAATATTTCGAGTGTGGTGTTCAAAAATCGCTATTACAAGTGATATTTCGAACATAATGTTTGCAACATTTGCAAGTAGCCCGTGCCGATTTATGTTTGCTCCTCCCTCCTCCCGCCAAACTAAGGGGACACGTCGTGACAGTACTCTTCATTTCGCCATGGTGCCAAGGTAAGCTTGTCATTCAGAACAGTGATGAACTCATCCGATCATCGCAAGTGTAGATCACTTGGAGGCAGAGACATCTCACATTTCTCTGGCTGTCCAAAACAGAGACATCTCACATTTCTCTGAATCTCTGGCTGCCCAAAACAGGAGCGGAATGCAAGAATATTCGAGGGGAAGCAATCCACAGAGCAAGGGGTGGTTGCAAGAATAAAAGATGAATTGACAAATTGGGAGGCGTCAGGAGCTAAGACTACTAGTTTCCCTAGGATTGTTCCACATTTTGTGAGTAATTAGTGTAGATGCTTAAACCCCATTAGGCGGTCTGCCTAATGGGGTAGCGTGGCTTGCACTTGTATGACGAAACTCTACTCTCCTTATTAATATATATGCCGGGAAACCGGATCTTAAAAAAAACACTCCAACGTCTTCAACCAAATTGGTCACAGGAGATCATCCTTTGAATGAGAAAGCTTCAGTACAGAGCACTTCATGAGGCAATTGAAGTACAAACCAGGCTGCCACTTATCTGGTGACTACCTCGTGCGTGTTTCAAACATAAATAGAACACTACTACTGTTGTAGATCAAGGCCAACCAATTTGAAGTTGTTGCTTACCAGCAAGTTGGCAATGGCGCAATGCAGTCCATATAGTGGACACAGAGCGATCACTAGAAACACGAAAACCCAGGGCAACCAACATGCATATTAGAAGACAGATGGTGAGATACAAAAGAGCGCATCCTATCCAAGCCTCCAATGCCCCGAATCTGGATGAGAAAATATTCCTGCAACCAAATGGATGCAGTTAATTTAACATCAAAGATCAAACCACCAATGCAAAAAGAAAATGCATAAAATTCTTTACTTAATTGCATTCCACAGTTAATGTGCTAAGGCAAAATTTGAAGGGTAGGGTGGACTATATATCTGAGCTGACAATCTTACTACAGTAACCATTGATGTAGAAAACACACCCATTACACAACATTGGTTTCAGTTTGCAGGTACAAAAAGATGACAAAAGTTGAAATAGTATAACAACCCAACAAATTGACTTGTGCAGCAAGGCCTAACAAGATTTAACAAGGAAAAATCTGGGATTCCAAATAAATTATAACAATACTAGAATAGGCAGAAGCTAATTCTAACTGAAAGGCCTATGTAGCTGAGTTTAGTCTCATAACCCTAAATTTTACAGAAAATTGCTCAAAAGACTACTTTTGTAGACCGGCAATGCTGTTTGAAAAACACTACAAAATTAGTACCACTCAGCTCAGTTGCTCCAATGGATCATAATATAATTAGCAACTTTAAACTGCAGCCAGATGAGCCTATCACAGTCACAAATACAAGCACTAGAGAACGTGAAATTTCATGAAGTTATGCCAAGTAAATAGATCAGTAGAAAGAAGCATTTGTCAAAGTTCAGAATATTTGCATAAGCCTGGGATCGGAGGCAAGAAGGGAACAGATATAAGCCCCACATTACTGGAACCAGCCATTAAACAATAACCAGACTAGTAGTTAAACAGTACCTAGACTAATCATATGTGAACAAGGTCCCAACCTCAGAAAGTCACAAGCATGCATACTAATCGCTGATTCACACAACCATTGCCCAAATGTACAGATGTATGAAATGCAAGAGGCAATACTTACAGTAAAAAGTGTATGTCTCCATATCCTTAAATCCTCCTTGGTGACATAGATGGTGGGAAACCAAAATATGGATAGGCCCGGCCAGGAAAAATTGTCCTACTGACCCTCTCAATATTAAAAGACTTAATCTCAAGCGACAAAACTGTTGAATATGTTGAGTTGTCTCCATCTCGAATGCATTCTATGAAAATGTATCCTTCAGCTGGACCCATAAAGCCACGATTAATATTACAATCCACAGGCAAAGGGATGGTACTCATCATATGCCTCTCATGGGACTTCTCATTGTTATTTTGCGAAAAGGTGTAATAATAGACATATGCGCTTTCATAGCTCAGACTAAACATCGCAACCTTGCTTTCCCCTGACTCCACAATGATAATTTCCCGCCCATCGTGGCCAGGCGGGAGGTCAACAGTGCAAAACTGCATAGTATTCATATCGAGCTTGATCAACTTGCTCTTGTTGGATAATTTCCAATAGAAGCAGTCATACGCAAATTGGACTGAAACCAAATCACCAAGTCTGTTCAAGCCCAGATCGTTGAAATTGGTAGACATACTGACACTCCAGTAGCCAGAGACTGAAGAGAAGATAAATACCCCCAGCCTTGACTTGGATTGTATCCAGCTTATCACACTGAATAATGTATCCCCATCTATGCCTCCTGAAGGGATAAAGGAGGCCATGGTATGGGCAACCTTTTGCTTTCGGAGCTGGACGGAGGCGAGTAGGTCGTCGGTTATGGGAGGCAGCAGCAGGTATCGCCGCGACAACGGGTCGCACACCGCGAGCTCCCAGTAGCCGGCGCCTTTCTCGCTACGGCATCCGACGAGGACGCGACCATTGCGGACATCGCATAGATACCAGCGGTGCCATTTGGGGCGAGGGAGGTAGTCGAAGGAAAAATCAGTAGCCTGGGCGACTGCAGCGGAGGGATGGGGCGCCTGGACAGGGTGGAAGCCAGAGGGGCTGACTATGCCAAGGAGTAGCGGCGGGTTAATGGAGCGGTACCGGCGGAGGAAGGTGTGGTTAGTGATGAGGCGGCGGAAGGAGACGCACGCGGCGGAGGCTCGGGCGAGATCCGCAGGGGAGGCGACGCGGAAAGATCTCCTCGAGGAGCTCGCTGGCTATGGTTAGGGCCGGCGGCGACCGCTCTGGCTCCGTGGCCTCCGGGTAGGGGGCGCTCAGGCGAGCCCTCGACGCCATAGTGGGCAGTCCTCCCCGCCGCCGGTGAAGGAAGGAAGGGTGAGGCCTGCGTCTTCTTCCTCCGGCTGTGGGCTTCGTGGCGGCGTCGATGCGGTGAGGCCTGGAAAGGCCGTTTGCGTCACAACTTTTGTTTAGTAGCTGATCTAAAATTTTTTTTTGTTTAGTGGCCTGGGCCCTGGAGTATATATATGTGTTTAGTGGGCTAAGCTGTCTTACGGACCAAGCAAACGTATATTCCGTTGAAAACAATAGCATATAAAAAAAAATATGTAGAAATTTCCATAAAAAAAGTATGTACAAATTAAATAATTTTAAGTTGAACTAAATTTAGACAAAAAATTCTAATATTTATGGTACTAAATAGATGTCCTTTTGTACACTTAGGTAATCAAAAATATAGTATTTTAAGGTTTTCAAACCTATAATTGCATTATCTCTTTAGGATGGAAGTTTTTTTTTTGAGATTCTTTAGGATGGAAGTTGTACATACGGGGTCAACCTATCGTCCTAGCCGAGGTCAGAGTTCATTATTTGATGACGAGAAGAGTTTCAACTCTTCAAGTTCATCTATTTCCCGAAAAAAAAAATACTCTTGTTCATCTATATCTATACCCTAATACTTAATTGGCAAAATTTCCTTCTGCCCGGCCTTTTCTGTCCGCTCCCTCGGTAGTACGTGGACGGTGGCGGTATCCGATTAGTAGAAGTCCATCATACGGAAGCAGATTAGGAGAGGGAAAAGTAAAATAAATATACAGAGTTCTAAATATAAAAATGCAAAAGAGAAAAAAGTGGAAGGACATTAATAATTTTTAAAATATATCAGGGTTCTTGACGCAAAATGTTTAGAATTATTTTCTTTTATTTTTTCTCTTTTTCTATAAAAAAGTAGACCTTGCAAAATTCACAAAAAAATCATAGTTCACGCTGAAACAAGTCCATGCAAGGCTTTTTTTTCCTTCGTTTTTCTCTTTCTACAAAACAAATATTCTCTTCCTAAAAACCAAATATTTTGCAAGATTCGCTAGAAAACATCTCAATAAATAAAAATAGATCCAAGAAATTTGCATACAACCATGCAGTAAAGAGATTGACCACCATAAAAATGGGCTTAGAGCTTGCGTGGCTACATATGCATGCAGTATTAGAACCAGCCGTGCACGCGAAGGGTGGTGGACCAAACCCCTCCATATTTTAATTTCTGGTGGTACTAGGAGAGAGAAGCGTTTTCAGGAAAAAAAAAACTAATCCCCTCCATGAGATGGAAACCTTTTCCCATGAAAATGTTGCCTTTTCTGGTTCCACTGTGGCTTTATAGGTGACTTTTGTTTTTCTATTTTTTCCTATTTTTATATAAAAAAAATAATAAATAACAGAGTGTATTATGGGACACTTGAACTCTTTATCCTCTCTAATCTAATATAAAATACATTTCTAAAATCTTACATAATTTACATTTAAATCTAATCTAATTTATAGATGTGGTTCCACGATCTTTCTTTATTTTTCTCTCACTTTTTCTTTGTATAAAGAGAAAAGAAATTATCAACGATTTAGAAACTCACATCGTGGCTAGAGAGGACATCCTCCACATGTCAATAAACCTAATCCATGTGATCCTGATCCATAATTTGTGGGGCATGTTTGCTAGAATTAGAAAATAAAATCAAGAAAATAAAAACAGAAACATAAAATTTAAAAGGATTGACACTAAAAATAAACTCTTGGTGGTTTAATATTAGGATTAGATAAACATTAAAATAACAATACAATATTAGAGGCCATCACGAAATAAATGACCATTTCTATAATTTATAAAAAGGATAAAATATAAATATATATGTATCATTCATTTTATCATTTTACGTGAATGTTTAATAGTTTTTCTCCCGTTGCAACGCACGGGCATATTTGCTAGTTCTCAAAATGTCGCAACATCATCACATTTCAGAGTGCCTTGGATGCTTATTATCGCCCTAGGGGCAAGTCACGCTAACTTTGCTCAATAAAGTGGTGTTGTGACTTCACTCAACGACGTCCTGGGAAAATACGAGGACTTAATGGAGGCCTAATATCTACTCTTTGTCTATGATCTCCATGTCCGATCTAGTCTCAAACGAGGAATAACGGCGTCTGCTAGAGCGAGGAACAAGGAGTCGTTCTAGCTTCCAGGTGACGAAGGTGGAAGCCTGAGTTACGAGAAAATTGGAATCACTAAATGTCGGTCTCTCCGCCTCAACCTCACGAAGGAAGGAAAGGAAGTCACGATCAGTTACCATAATGGTAGACTGATGCTGTATAAGGCTATGTTTTTAGGCAATAGAATATAGTTTCGGTTGATTTTTTATTAAAATAAAACCTAATTAGTATATATACTTAGTATACCTAGTAAACATTGGGGTCCATAATTTTTGGAGGCCCTGTTTAGTTTGCACGCACCAGGACGCCCTTGCTTCACTTCTACATCGAATGGTTCAGTTTCCATCTAAAATTGTTGCTAGTGTTTTCAAGCAAAAGGATATAGGGACTGTGTTGCGCCACACCCTCTCGCTTCCCGCACGCCGCGCTATTCGCCTATGCCCCTTGCACCAAGCGGAGGAAACAACAAAATCCTGACAACATCAGGAAGTGTAGAAACAATGATCGACAATGGCAGGGCGACATCACACTAGTGACACTATTGACTGAGGTAGTGCAACAGAGTGTCTTACGTGCTATGCTCTTGACCATGGCTACATGGCAAAAGCCTATTAGGGTGCACCCAATGCGAACACCACCATGGTTTCTATGGTCATTTATTACACATCTATTTCTTGAATTTTGTTGATGTGGTGTTGTATTTATTGAACAAAGAGAAACAAAACATAAGACACTATTTCTAAGATAGATACAGCGCTACACTTCAATCGATGTGAAAGAAACAACGCCCGTGTTGGGGAAGATCGTTGTAGGTTCCATCAAACCTCACAAATCATATCCTGTGCGTCGCCGGTGGGAGCCTCGTGCAGCCGCCGACAGGCGTGTCACTGTGGAGAGCGTTGTCGCGCCCCTGAGCTTCGCGTGGCTACCTTGCTCGCACCACATTATTCCGCGGACATCGTGAACCACACACGGACGCTGATGGGAAGAGCGCGCGACCTTTGCAAACCTTGCACGACCTCCATCGGGTAGCTCACGTGTAGTAGCGAAGTTAGACCAAATTAGAGGGTGGCGCAGTTGTTTAGTAGTTACGGAAATTTGAGCTATCATAATGATGAAATTTTAATTCTAATAGTAATTTTTCAAAATTTTGTGGGTGCATCCATCAACGTGGCTTCGCCACTGCTCTCGTGGCCACCGCAGACTCGCATGGACGTGATGGACCATGCACGACCGCCGGAGAGGAGGGGTGCAAGAGCCTTACGCCTTCGTCGCCGCAGACCTCGCGCGCACAGTGGCTGGGTGAAAGCTCCGGTTTGGTTTTGGTAATTAATGACACTCAACGTTGCTAATGCTTTGCTCTAAGTGTGGTTAGACACATAGCAACGTGACGATGGATGATGGAGCATGGTGATCACGGTGATGAACATGATGGATGTGTTGTGATCGAGCTCCGACGGAGGCCCATGGAGATCAAGGCGAAGGTATACTTGATAGGGCTTTCCGGTTTAGTGATCGAGACACTTAGCGAGTGTGATCACATTTAGGATTGATAACCGACTATCAAGAGGGGTTTCCTCGGTTTCATTCGCGGTCCTAAGTGCCTCTAGTTGCGACTTTGCATGATGCATGAGAGACTAACTAGTGGGCTAACTCTTGCCGACGTGGTCGTGCTTGTACTACTAACTCCGGTGCTTGAGACGAGGTCTACACTTGGTGGAGTTGGTACTCAAGGCAAGAGGATGGACTTGGAGCGAAGACGACGCATCGTTTCGACAACATGGAATCAAGTCGACGGCGCCGGACGCGGCTGTCGTGCACCGTCGGATGCGCGGTGGACCGCCGGACGCGGTCCAGTGGCTCTGCTGGCGCGCAGGGGCTTCGGATGCGGGCGCCGGACGCCGTCTCGTGGCGCCGAACGCGCGGCCCTGGCGTCTGGCAGTCTCGGCATGTGCGCGGGCTCTGGCCGCACAACGGCGGCGGACGCGTCCATCGTGGCACCGGTGGACGCGGTACGGCACTACTCCAGCGTCTGGCGTGGCTCTGCGTGACACGTGGCATGGGACGAGTCATGGCCGAGCTGGGGTGGCTTCACCACGGCGCCAGACGCGCGTGGTACCGAGCGCCGGACGCAGGAGGGCTTCGACGGACGCACTCCAGAGACTTTAGAAAATCGGGCGCCCGACGGACGCCAGCGCCGGACGCCGCGAGAAGGGCGTCGGACGCACGTGGTTGGCCTGCGGCGGACGCTGACGTGGATCAGTTTGAACCGAGCAACGGTCGGCTCGCTCTCGATGGAAGACACCGCCGGACGCATCCGGCGGCCTGCGCAGGACGTGTCCGGCGCAGTAGAGATGGCGGCCCCGAGGCACTAACGTCTCTATTCTTTGGTGGAGCCTATAAATAGTGGATGGCCGGCCATGGGAGGTCTCTCTTGCCCATTCTAACACTCTTGAGCATACTTTGAGCTAGAGACACTCCTCCCCACTCATCTCTTTGGTTCCCTTGCCATTCTTGAGAGAGATTTGAGTGAGAACAAGTGATTTGCATTGAGAGTTGCATCTAGAGGCACTTGTTCATCGAGTGAGCTGCGGATTCTTGTTACTCTTCGGTGATTCCCGTCACCGTAGACGGTTTGGAGCAGCGAGTGGTAGTTGAGCTCGACTTGGTGATTGTTCGAGGCCACACCGGGTTCTTGTGAGGGGTTCTTGATCCTTCCCCGTGGGAGTTCGCAAAAGAATAATCTAGTGGATTGCTCGTGGCTTGTGAATCCTTGTCTTGTGTGGAGATTGCGGCTCCCCATTGGGGTCTTTGGCACCGAGCCAATTGAGCGGGCAACTCACCAAGCAAGTGCATCGCCACAACGTGGACTAGCTTGCCGGGAAGCAAGTGAACCTCGGTAAAAAATCATTGTGTCGATTTGTGATTGTCGAGGCTTCGACCTCCTTGTGCTTGTGCTTGAGCTCCCTAGGTGATTGGCTACTACACCGGTGATTGGCTATCTTCTACTCTTCGCGGCGGTATAAATTTCCATCATCTCTTTACTTCCCGCAAAGTAGAATTGCTTATTGTGGTCGGTCGGGAACCACTCTTTGAGTAGTTTAAATCCCGTGGGTAGAATTGCTTGTTGTGGTCGGTCGGGAACCACTCATTGTGTAGCTTAAATCCCGTGGGAGAATTGCTTGTTCGGTATTGGTGAACCGACTTTGTGTAGCTTGATCACCTTGGTTGAGTGTGCAATTGGTTTGAGTAGCCTTGCTTGGTTAGGACGGCTTGCGTAGAGTAGTCGAAACTTTAGCTTTGCACTTTTGCCGCCTTGCTATCTAATTGGGTTGTCTAGTGTTCTTGCTAGAATTTTTACTAGGCTATTCACCCCTCCTCTAGCCATTGTGACCTTTCACGTGGTATCGGAGCCGGGCACCGTTTGTTTGAGTTGGATTAACATCCTACGGTGAAGCAATGGCATTGGTTTTGCATATCAACAACACCAAGAAGGCACCATCGTTTCGTGGCGATGACTATGCCAAGTGGAAGCTTAAGATGAAGAGTCATCTCAAGTCAATCAACCTTGAGGTGTGGAAAGTGGTGGAAACCAAGTTTGATCTTGTTGAGGGTGCGGTGCCAACGCCGGCCGAAGAGAAGAAGCAACAAGCCAATGATGTTGCCATGAGTGCTTTCCATGAGGCACTTGATGATAAAGCTTTTGAGCTCATCAAGAACCTTAAGGTGGCTCATGACATTTGGAAGAAGTTAGAAGAAGCTTATGAGGGCACCGAAAGTGTCAAGACCGCAAGAGCCTACATGTTGCAAGAGAAGTTTGCAAGCTTCTCCATGAAGGAAGATGAAAGTGTGCCGGAGATGTTCCATAGGCTCCAAGTCATTGTCAATGAGCTTAAGGGACTTAGAGAAGAGATCAAAGATACACAATTCTCTACCAAGTTCATGAGGTGTCTTCCCAAGAGGTTTGACATGTTGAAGACCGTCATGGTGAAGACAACTATGAGGGAGAAGCCAACTCCCAACCAAGTCCTTCAAGAGATCATGGCCGATGATGAGTTTAGAGAAGATCATGAGAAGGAAGAGTTGGTGAAGAAGAAGAAGAAGGAAAATGAGAAGAAGGATGATGACAAGAAGAGTGTGGCATTCAAGGCCACATCATCCAAGAGCAAGGGCAAGAAGAAGAAGGAAGAATCCTCAAGTGAAGATGAGCCATGCTCTAGCTCAAGTGAACAAGAAGAAGAAATGAATGAGCAAATGGCACTTCTTGTGAAGAAGATGGGGAAGCTCATGAAGAAGGGGTACCAGTCCAAGGGCAAGAGAAGCTCATCCAAGTCAAGTGACCATCCCATGAAGTGCTTCCGGTGCAATGGCAAGGATCATCTCATTGCCAAGTATCCCTATGCAAGTGATGATGAAGATGCAATGAGAAAGGAGAGGAAGAAGCAAGAGAAGAAGAAGGAGGAGAAAGACTCCTCCCACCACAAGAAGAAGGGTGAATCTCATGTGGCAACTTGGGAGAGTGATTCATCTTCCTCAAGTGATGATGATGATGATTCCAAGAAGAAGAAGAAGAAGAAGGGGCACACAAGCATTGCCATTCAAGAGAAGCTTTCTCTATTTGGTGCTCCATCATCTTGCTTCATGGCCAAGGCCACTAAGGTAAAACCTCCACCCGATAGTGATGATGAGAGTGATGATGATGATGAGACTACAAAAGAAGAACTCTTTGTCATGCTTGAGGATTACAAGGGTGCTTTCAATGACTCTAGGAAGGAATGTAGGGCCTTGCGCAAGGATAAACAAAACCTTGAGCAAGAACTTATGGAGTTGAGGGCTTCTTATGAGAGTCTAAAGGTAGACCATGAGAAGCTAGAGATTGCTCACTCCAAGCTTGAAAAGCTCATTCTTCTCTAGTTAAGAAGCAAGAGAAAGAGCAATCACAAGTAGTGAACAAAGAAAAGAAAGGTGTGTCCACATCATGTGATTCACTTGATGATTCAATTGTTGTTGCATCACTTAACCCTTCATGCTCTCATGCCTCTACTTCATCTAGTAGTGTTGGTCATTCATGTGATTCTTCACTAGTAGTTGAGAATGAGTCTCTAAAGAAGGAAGTCAAGGAGCTCAATCACACCTTGGCTAAGGCTTATGGTGGTGAGGACCGCTTGCTTATGTGCTTGGGTAGCCAAAGATCTTCTCTCTACAAAGAGGGATTGGGCTATAACCCCAAGAAAGGCAAGGCCGCCTTTGCTCCTCACAAGACTTGTTTTGTGAAGAACAATGGTAGCTATTGCAAGAGTTGCAAGCAAGTTGGTCATCTAGAGCATGCATGCAAGAACAAGAACACTAGTGCTTCCTCTTACAAGTTGAATGCTTCTTATATGCTTGTGAAGAGTGAGTGTGGTGTGAGTGCTAGATTCATTAGTACACCATGGAAGAGCTCAAAGGAGAAAGCTATTTGGGTGCCAAAGACTCTTGTGACTAACCTTCAAGGACCCAAGCAAAAGTGGGTACCTAAAGCTTGATGTCTTCTTATAGGTCAATTACAAAGCCGGAGGGAGGCATTGGGTGCTTGATAGTGGTGCATCAAATCATATGACCGATGAAGATAGTATGTTCAAATCACTTGACAAGAATGACAATGGTGGATTCAACTCCATCACATTTGGTGATAATAGCAAGGGTGATGTCATGGGGCTAGGAAAGGTTGCAATTTCCAATGACAAAGATCTCTCCAATGTGTTGCTAGTTGATACTTTGAACTTCAATCTTTTGTCGATGGCACAATTGTGTAATCTTGGCTACAAGTGCATATTTGATGACAAGCAAGTTGAGGTGGTGAGCAAGGATCATGCAAATATCATCTTCAAGGGGTTTAGGCATGGAAGCTTGTACTTGGTTGATTTCAATGCTAGTGAAGCTCAACTTTCATCATGTTTGATTGGCAAGTCAAGCAAGGGGTGGCTATGGCATAGGCGCCTAGGACATGTTGGCATGAAGTAATTGAACAAATTGGTGAAACATGATCTAGTGAGGGGCTTGAATGATGTCACATTTGAGAAGGATAGACCTTGTAGTGCATGTCAAGCCGGCAAGCAACATGGGAACTCACATCCCAAGAAGAATGAGATGTCAACTTCAAGAGCATTTGAGTTGTTGCATATGGACTTGTTTGGCCCAACCCACTACACATCAATTGGGGGCAACAAGTATGGCTTTGTGATTGTGGATGACTACACTAGATATACTTGGGTGTTCTTTCTCTATGACAAGAGTGAAGTCTATGATCTATTCAAGTCTTTTGTCAAGAGGGTGCAAAATGAGTTTGACACTACCATCAAGAAGATAAGAAGTGACAATGGGAGTGAATTCAAGAACACAAGAGTTGAAGAGTTGTGTGATGAGCTTGGAATTGTGCATCAATTCTCACCAACCTACACTCCCCAATCTAATGGTGTAGTTGAGAGAAAGAATAGGACCTTGATTGAGATGGCAAGAACTATGCTACTTGAGTACAATGTGAGTGAAAAGTTTTGGAGTGATGCTATCAACACGGCTTGCTACTATAGCAACCGCCTCTATTGTCATGGGAAGTTAGAGAAGACTCCATATGAAATCTTGAATGGAAGGAAGCCCAACATTGCCTACTTCCGGGTCTTTGGTTGCAAGTGCTACATTCTAAAGAAGGGGCAAAGACTTGGAAAGTTTGACAAAAGATGTGATGAGGGATTTCTTCTTGGCTACTCTACTTCTAGCAAGGCTTATAGAGTGTGGAACTTGGCTAGTGGGCTAGTTGAAGAGGTTCATGATGTTGAATTTGATGAAACCCAAGGCTCTCAAAGTGAAGATCAAAATCAAGATGATGTGGGTGGAGATCAATTGAGCAATGCAATGAGACACATGGACATTTGTGACATTAGGCCGAGGCAAGTGGATGATGGTGATGAAGTGCAAGTGCCAACTCAAGTTGTGATTGATGATTCCAATGAGGCAAGCACAAGTGGTACTCAACATCAAGATCAAAATCAAGGTCAAGCAAGCAATGCAAATGAGCTGGTTCTTCAACCTTCAAACATTGCAAGAGATCATCCTCTAGATCATATCATTGGTGACATTCAAAGAGGTGTACAAACAAGATCAAGATTGGCTAGCATATGTGAGCACTACTCCTTTGTGTCATTCATTGAGCCAACTAAGATTGATGAAGCATTGAAGGATCCGGATTGGATAAATGCCATGCATGAGGAATTGAACAACTTCACTAGAAATGAAGTTTGGGAGCTTGTTGAGAGGCCGAAGAAGCACAATGTGATTGGAACCAAGTGGGTCTTCAAGAACAAGCAAGATCAAGATGGCTTAGTTGTGAGAAACAAAGCAAGACTAGTGGCTCAAGGTTACACACAAGTTGAGGGTCTTGACTTTGGAGAAACATATGCACCAGTGGCAAGATTGGAGGCAATTAGAATCCTATTGGCCTATGCTTGTGCTCACAACATCAAGCTCTATCAAATGGATGTGAAGAGTGCATTTCTCAATGGGTTCATCAATGAGGAAGTGTATGTTGCACAACCTCCCGGTTTTGAAGATGACAAGAAGCCCAACCATGTCTACAAGCTCAAGAAGGCATTGTATGGCTTGAAGCAAGCTCCAAGGGCATGGTACGAAAGATTGAGGGATTTTCTCATCTCCAAAGGCTTCAAGATGGGCAAAGTTGACACTACTCTCTTCACCAAGAAGATAGAAGATGACTTGTTTGTGTTGCAAATCTATGTGGATGATATCATCTTTGGATCAACAAAACAATTCTTTTGTGAAGAGTTTGCTAAGATGATGGCTAGTGAGTTTGAAATGTCAATGCTTGGAGAGTTAATCTACTTCCTTGGTCTTCAAATCAAGCAAATGAAGAATGGCACCTTTGTGAGTCAAGGCAAGTACATCAAGGACATGATCAAGAAGTTTGGGTTGCAAGATGCTAAGGCCATTAGCACACCAATGGGAACCAATGGTGGCTTGGATATTGATGATAGTGGCAAGATGATTGAGCAAAAACTATATAGATCAATGATTGGAAGCTTGCTATATGTGACCGCTTCAAGGCCGGATGTCATGTTTAGTGTGTGCATGTGTGCAAGATTTCAAGCTTCTCCAAGAGAGAGTCATTTTGACGGCAACCAAGAGGGTGTTGAGATACTTGAAGGGTACCCAAGATGTTGGTCTATGATATCCCAAGGGGTCAAGCTTTGAGTTGATTGGATACTCCGACTCCGACTATGTCGGTTGCAAGATTGATAGGAAGAGCACAAGTGGAACATGCCAAGGGCTAGGAAGATCTCTAGTGTCATGGTCTTCAAAGAAGCAAAATAGTGTGTCACTTTCCACCGCCGAAGCCGAATATATTAGTGCGGGGAATTGTTGTGCACAATTGCTATGGATGAAAGCCACCTTGAAGGACTATGGGATCAAGTTCAAGCATGTGCCTTTGTTTTGTGACAATGAAAGTGAAATTGTCACACCCCAAAATTTGTGTTTTGGGATGTGACTTAGACAACACTAAATAACATTAAATGATTTTATTATTTTTCTAAAATTCCCAACTTTAGTTCAGTTGTTGATATTCTAGATAGTGAAAAATGTGAGTTTCTAAAACTTTTGTGAATCAATTTATTGGTTTGTTGCATTCATGCCTTTGCATAGTGTTCATTGTTGAAAAATGAATTTAAATGTTTTCACAGAACGCCTAGAGTTTTGATCCCAACCACATCTTTCAAAATATCATAATCATTATCTAAAGCTCTAATCATGTCGTTTGTGGATATTCTACAAAAATCTAGCATGACCTATTATGTCCTCTCCCTCATGCAAATAACAGTAGCACTTGATTCCTTATTAGCCTCTCAACTCTTTCCCTTGCACAAACTCCATTGCCTCATGCAAAAGGATAACAACCCTCAATGTTTACTATCCCTTCTTAGAGCATCTCCTTTGCTTAATCCTCTCCATAAATCCACCGTATGAGTATCGTGGCAAGTGAGCTTACTATTTTGATTTTTGCCAAGCCTAAATGATTGGAGATGTTACAATATTTCACTTGCCATATATTTTGAACACTTGCCAAATCACAAGATTTGGCCACTCTTGGAGATGCTCTTAATCCTTTAAATTGTATGAGTATGAGAGACTTACTCCACTCTCTTCCTTCATTCTACATGCATCAATGCTTAAAATAGAAACCATTTCCTTCTCTCTCACGCACAACCAGATGCATATTTTCTTCTTCCTTTCTCCTCTCATGCAAAAGCATTACTAGCATATAATTCTATTCCCCTTAATTTTCCTAGTAACACCACTCTATAATTCTCTTGACTACACCCTTTATTTACTCCAACCATCAATTGTCCTCCCTCCCTCCATCACGCACAAGCAGATGGACATGAGACCTCTCTGGACGCCATCCTGTCCTCATCCTGCCGCCTCCTTCCTTTTCCCCCATGCAGAAATTGCAACAAATGTTCCTCCCTTAATTCCCTTTACAATCCCCTTTTATTCTCCTTTACCACTCACTAATTATAGGAATGATGAACGGCTCATGAAAACAGCATGCATCATTCCCCTCTTTTCCTACAGAGCAGATGCGCACTCTCCTCTCCTCTCCTTCTCTCACGCCTCCTCCTCTTCCATCTATTGTTGCTCCACAAAAATAGCAGCTAAACATCTCCTCCCCTTCCACCTCCATGGACGCCCCACCTTCTTCCTTTCCCTTCTCTCCACAAAATTGGACCCCATGCGCGGTGGTTTCGATTTGCCGCTGCGATCTTCATCTCTAAGAGTGAAGCCTTCGATTGGAGTAGGTGGCACATGCCGTGTATTCTCTCGTAAAACTCATGTGCGGTCGCCACTTATGGTGAGATGTGTCCTCCTTCGTCCTATTACAGTGCCATGAATTCCCTCACCTCATATGTGATCTCTCTTACAACACGAAGACCCGAATTGATGCATCACAGCCCCGATCATCATTATCACGGAGCCTAAACAATAAACATGTTCTTGGAAGAAGAATGCTATCACCACTGGTTCTGTACATGGCATGGTGAGGACGTCTCTCCCTCTTCTTTCTCTGAATTTTCTGCTCATATCCCTCTCATACATCCGTTTGATCTATCTCAAGTGGAATTGATGCTGCCCCTTGATCGCAGGCCCTATCATCACAATCGTCGATGCCGGGCTGGCATCACCTTCTTCTCCAACCGCTGCTAACCACGATGTGAGGACCCCCATCATGATTTCCATTTCATCTACATGTTCCTCACCGTAAATCATGCATACTAAGTTCTATCAATTTTGGGCACAGATTTTCCCATGATATGTGTCGCCTTCCTTGTGACCAGCAGCATTGCTGCCGATAGCGGAGGTGTTTCTAGTTGATCCCTTGATTTATTTGATGAATCCTTTAGCTATAATATCCTTCATATACCTGCACATCCTCTGTAAAACTTTAGTGGCAATAGAGTTCAATCTGAAAGAGCTATAATCGTTCTCGTGCTTGCTATCCCTGCTGCGTTGCAGCCGCGCTGCTGGTGGTTGGCAGGCGTGTTCCCAAAAATCCATTACTCCATTCATCAAACCCTTTTAGCGTAGTCTATATGTCATTCTTGCACATGCCTCTGTAAAATTGCTTGGCCATAGGAGTTCAAATTCTAGAGATATTATCATCTATGTGTTCATTGCTCTGCTGCCCTGGCTGCTGTACCGCTGTGCATTGCATTGGCCTTTCCCACTAACCCACTATCCACATTGCCAAACCCTTTATCCAGCATATAAATAATATCCTTGCAGATGGCTCTACAAGTTTTGGTAGCCATCCGTGCCATAATGGCCGAGATATCGAGGCCATAGTAACTGCTACTCCTGCTGTCCAGAAATCAGCCGTGCCACCCATTTTATATTCGCGTTTCCCAGCTAACCGTTGGTCAAAACACCATATCCTTTCACCGCGACATACTCCATATAGTACCTAGCTACCTCACAAAATCCATCTCGTTAAAAACCATGCAATCCATCATGTTTATTCCATTCCCATCGTTTATCAAAATCTCCTAGCCTCTATCTTCGATGTTGCATATATTTTAAATTGTCTCTTGTTTTAGTTGTTTTTGCGCTCAGCGATCGTAGTTGCAAGCCCTATGTGTTTTAAAACCTTTGTCTAGTTTTGTAAATAATGACTGGTGTATTGCTTCTAGGTTTTGTCTATGATGCTTGTGATGGTTGTTGCTATCGTTAGAAGTGGAGCTATGCACGGATGATACAAATGAGTTGGAAAGTTGGATGGCAAGCTTTTGGAAGGCAAGTATAGCTTGAGTTTTATTTCTATGATCATGATCTTGTAACTTTATTAATATTTATGCAACAAACGTTAAATATGACTTTTTAGCAACTTAAGAATTTATCGGTAAGAGAACCTCCGGGACTTACGGTACAACCACAAGAACTACATGGCTCGGTCTTAGCCCGGTATCTTGATCTGTTCTAGTTCGTTAGCGGCTTACCGAAAGGGCAAGAGGGGTGCCAAGTGAGGTATAGCTCTTGTCCCGCCGTGATGTGTGCCGGGCGCGGTCATGGGTGTGCCATTCTCGGAGGAGAGCATCTATATCTACTTGGTCAATCTGAAACCTTAGCGGCTGCTACTTATTAGAACGACTAGTGAAAAGCTTTGTAGTGACCCTGCCAACCTACCTTGGAAGTGGGTCAAGAGGCTGAGGGCTCGGGGGCTGATTGTCGGATACCTAGATTAGGGGGTCCTAATTTGGTGAATTAGAGATGAGCAAGTCAGCCTCATCCCCCTCTAAAGAATTCCAAAAGCTAATTAACCATAGAAACCCCAATCCCTCTCAAGCTGGGCCGGCCCACTATCAGGCCCACAAAGCCTCAGAACCTCCTAAACTCGAGCAGCGGCCGCTCACCCGCTCGATAGAGAGGTACGGAAACCGCTCGAGCGAGCGACCGCTCGAGACGATGACGCAAACCGCTCGGGCGAGCAACCGCTCGAGCGGGACGGAGAACGCTCGAGCGAGTAACCGCTCGAGTCTGCCCCCAATCATTGCCTGTCCAGAGCACGCACGTGGCTACAGGGCTCGAACAGCGCCAAAGTACTCTGACACCGCCTAACCCCATGGCTACAGAGCCTGCAATGGTGGGACGTGCGCCGGTCGCCTCCGCCATTACGCCGCCCATCCCCTGGATTCAAGGATGGCAGGTGCCACTGTGGAGCCACGCTACGCACTGTGCCACGTGCGACATCCCCTTTAGGCGCCGTAGTCAAGCCCCCGCACCGTCAAAGACGTCGTGCCGTCCCATCGCTCGGGTCGACGACCCCTCGAGCCGGCACCCAGGCGCTCGAGGAAGTAATGGCGGACGCGATTGGCGTACGGAGCAAGCGGTGCCCGTCTTTCCCACCTCGACGACCATACCGCGGGGTTCCGGGCGCACGTGCTCGTCTACGCCGACGGCGCCGTACCTCGGCTAGGCCCACGCGGCCCACGACCGAGAAGGACGAGCAGGCCATCAATGACCATACCGCTACAGGCTCGAGCCGGACCACAGGGAGCGTCTACAGTCTCGATGACTTGACATGGCGCATGTACCTCGACGTCACGCCCACGACAGCCCTATCTACTCTGTACTCCTGAGCCTCCTCTTGGCCTATAAAAGGGGATGCCAGGACCTAGCCTAGGGCACGTTGAGGGGGGCCTTTTACGCATACACGTTTTTACACCTTCACTCACACTCACTCACTCACTAAGTCTCTGGACTACCTTGTATTCACCCCTGTACAAGCACCTCGGTGCAAGATAATACAAATCTCTCCCCATTGCTGGACGTAGGGCATTCTTTGCCTGAACCAGGATAAACGCTTGTGTCCATCTTGCATCACCATCCGGATTAGGGAGCACGCATAGAAATTTACTCGTTGGTGTTATACCCCCCGGGGTACGAAACACCGACACTGATCACCTCGGGCAAAAGGGCAATCACGACTTGTGGTGAAAGTGTACACCTCTGCGCAGAGTTTAATAAACTGGTATAGCTCAAGGACACGAGCGGCCTTGGAATCCTTACATAGATGATGACTTCCGATTGTTAACATGTTCATTGTTTACCATTTTATGCTCTACATTATTAATGTTACATTGATCATGTGGTTATGGGATTATGCTTATTGTTATACTTGCGGAGTTCCACATGAACTCACTCTTGCTATTCCCCCACACCTCAGGAGAAGTTTAGGCTTGTGATCAACCAGTCAGTTGGATCCAGTGGAGTCTACACCCGGAGATCAGATTCATCTTTCCGCTGTGTGTTATCTAAGGTTATGTCTTTTATTTTAAATACGTTATAAATATTAAGCATTGTTTACTGATACTACCTTTGATTTGTGGCTATATGTGAGATTTGACTTTTAAGGCTCACATATGGTGTATATCTGGTTTTGTTCTTAAAACCGGGTGTTACAGAAATCAAGATGACAAACAATCCGGTTCAACATTCTAGAACCAAGCACATTGATGTGAGGCACCACTTCATTAGAGATCATCAACAAAAGGGAGATGTGAGCATTGAAAGTATTGGCACCGAAGATCAACTAGCCGACATATTCACCAAGCCTCTTGATGAGAAAAGATTTTGCAAGTTGAGGAATGAGTTGAACATACTTAGCTTCTCCAACATGGATTGATGCACCCCATATATGACATGCCTCTCCTCCAACATAGCAAGGTAAAGTTGTTTGTTGCATCTCATGCATCCTTTGCTAGTTGTGTAGACATGTATATATGTGCATCTTGCTAGGCTCATTCATTGCAAATCAAATGAATTTGAAGGATATATGGCATCACTATTGTTTCTATGCTTGATTTGATCTAGTGATGGCATATGACTTGTTTGTGAGCTTGTAAACCTAGTGTTGAATCTTTAGCACTTGCTCATGATGTGTATCTCAACATGGTCAAGATAACCCTTATTCTTATGAGGTGTGAAGAAGCTTGCCCTTGGTTTAAACCGAGATACATCTTTCTAGGCATGTGATTTAGATTTGACCATAGTTGATTGACTTGTTTCTCTCATCTTATGCACCCTTGTTGGTGATTGTTGACAAAGGGGGAGAAATAAGTCACAAAGAGCAATAGAAGGGGATCAATTTTTATGATATGACCCAACCATGAGCACACAAATAGGGGGAGCAAGCTCATAGACTATTTGTTGCATATTGTGTGTGCATACATGACGATATGGAGCATTGCAAGCTAAATTCAATATTCATGCTTGTTTGGTGTATTGCTAGTATAGAACTTGTTTGATGAAATGAAGTACTAGCATGCATAGGTGGTTTCTAGACATAGAGTTTCTCTTGTTCAAGTACCTTGCTTATAATGTGATCTCATGAGGTATTTTGAGTTTTGATGGATGTCTAGATTCCCATGGTGCTAAGGAAGGTTTATTATCGCACTCCGATTGGTATCATGCTTCAAAGGTCTATTCTATAAACCTTAGTACCATTTTGGTTGTGGTAACTCTCACACTAGTTTCATCTATGCATGTGTGCTTGAAAATCGACCAAACATTTGATGCACACATGTAGGGGAGCTACCACTACCAAAACCGGAATTGAAATGCTTGTCCAATCCAAGATTCATGATCAAAATGTCTTGGGCAAGTAATTCAATTTCATATTGAATTCAATTTCCATATCTTTGTGAGTTTTGTGAAGGGTTGTCATCAATTACCAAAAAGGGGGAGATTGAAAGCTCTGGTTTGGTTTTGGTAATTAATGACACTCAATGTTGCAAATGCTTTGCTCTAAGTGTGGTTAGACACATAGCAACATGACGATGGATGATGGAGCATGGTGATCACGGTGATGAACATGATGGATGTGTTGTGATCGAGCTCCGACGGAGGCCCATGGAGATCAAGGCGAAGGTATACTTGATAGGGCTTTTCGGTTTAGTGATCGAGACACTTAGCGAGTGTGATCACATTTAGGATTGATAACCGACTATCAAGAGGGGTTTCCTCGGTTTCATTCGCGGTCCTAAGTGCCTCTAGTTGCGACTTTGCATGATGCATGAGAGACTAACTAGTGGGCTAACTCTTGCCGACGTGGTCGTGCTTGTACTACTAACTCCGGTGCTTGAGACGAGGTCTACACTTGGTGGAGTTGGTACTCAAGGCAAGAGGATGGACTTGGAGCGAAGACGGCGCGTCGTTTCGACAACATGGAATCAAGTCGACGGCGCCGGACGCGGCTGTCGTGCACCGTCGGACGCGCGGTGGACCGCCGGACGCGGTCCAGTGGCTCTGCTGGCGCGCGGGGCTTCGGACGCGGGCACCGGACGCCGTCTCGTGGTGCCGGACGCGCGGTCCTGGCATCTGGCAGTCTCGGCGTGTGCGCGGGCTCTGGCCGCACAACGGCGGCGGGCGCGTCCGTCGTGGCACCGGTGGACGCGGTACGGCACTACTCCAGCGTCCGGCGTGGCTCTGTGTGACACGTGGCGTGGGACGAGTCATGGCCGAGCTGGGGTGGCTTCACCATGGCGCCGGACGCGCGTGGTACCGAGCGCCGGACGCAGGAGGGCTTCGACGGACGCACTCCAGAGACTTCAGAAAATCGGGCGCCCGACGAACGCCGCGAGAAGGGCGTCGGACGCACGTGGTTGGCCTGCGGCGGACGCTGATGTGGATCAGTTTGAACTGAGCAACGGTCGGCTCGCTCTCGACGGAAGACACCGCCGGACGCGTCCGGCGGCCTGCGCAGGACGCTCCGGCGCAGTAGAGATGGCGGCCCCGAGGCACTAACGGCTCTATTCTTTGGTGGAGCCTATAAATAGTGGATGGCCGGCCATGGGAGGTCTCTCTTGCCCATTCTAACACTCTTGAGCATACTTTGAGCTAGAGACACTCCTCCCCACTCATCTCTTTGGTTCCCTTGCCATTCTTGAGAGAGATTTGAGTGAGAACAAGTGATTTGCATTGAGAGTTGCATCTAGAGGCACTTGTTCATCGAGTGAGCCGTGGATTCTTGTTACTCTTCGGTGATTCCCGTCACCGTAGATGGTTTGGAGCAGGCGGGTGGTGGTTGAGCTCGACTTGGTGATTGTTCGAGGCCACACCAGGTTCTTGTGAGGGGTTCTTGATCCTTCCCCGCGGGAGTTCGCGAAAGGATACTCTAGTGGATTGCTCGTGGCTTGTGGATCCTTGTCTTGTGTCGAGATTGCGGCTCCCCATTGGGGTATTTGGCACCGAGCCAATTGAGCGGGCAACTCACCAAGCAAGTGCATCGCCACAACGAGGACTAGCTTGCCGGGAAGCAAGTGAACCTTGGTAAAAAAATCATTGTGTCGATTTGTGATTGCCGAGGCTTCGACCTCCTTGTGCTTGTGCTTGAGCTCCCTAGGTGATTGGCTACTACACCGGTGATTGGCTATCTTCTACTCTTCGTGGAGGTATAAATTTCCATCATCTCTTTACTTCCCGCAAAGTAGAATTGCTTGTTGTGGTCGGTCGGGAACCACTCTTTGAGTCGTTTAAATCCCGTGGGTAGAATTGCTTGTTGTGGTCGGTCGGGAACCACTCATTGTGTAGCTTAAATCTCATGGGTAGAATTGCTTGTTCGGTATTGGTGAACCGACTTTGTGTAGCTTGATCACCTTGGTTGAGTGTGCAATTGGTTTGAGTAGTGTTGACGCTCAAAAATGACCAAGCTGAAAATGACTATTTTGATGAGTTGTCGAAAGTAGAAACGGATTTCACCATTGCGTTCCTCTCGTCGAGACGATCGAAAAGCATATATGGAACGTCCAATTTGGAGTTCGGACGAGAAAGTTATGGGTGCCGGAACTTCCGATCCGGGGTGCCGGAACTTCCGATCCAGTGCGGAACTTCCGATCCGGGTGCCGAACTTCCGATCCGGGTGCCGGAACTTCCGGTTGGGACCCGAACTTCCGGTCCAACCCCGGAGGTAAATGCCGATGCGCGGTTGCACGCGGATTGTGACCATCGGAACTTCCGTAGTCACCGGAACTTCCGATTGTTGCGGAATTTTCCGATCTCGAACCGACTTGTTTCTAAATCGGTTTTTGGTCAATTTCGGACGTGGGAAACTTGGAAAATAAGCTTTAGAGATGTTTCCTCTTTGGGATAAGACCACCCCCTCTATATATGAGAGGATCATGGCCGATTGATCCCATCCAATCAATCGTCAACCAAACACAAACAAACCAATCTATCCTCTACCTTTGCTCTATCCCCCAGCTCCGTGCTGTCCCATGGCTTGATCCAGGCGATCAAGGATGGCGCTCTAGGCTCGTTCGCCGACCTAGGGCAACCGGCGACCTCCTTGCCCTGACAAGATCCCTCTCAGGCTAGGGCTTCGACGGCTCCTTTGCTAGTTTGCTTGAAAACTAGCCGGCTCTTCGTCACGAAAGCACGTTGATTACCCTTTGCCGGTTTGCTCGTAAACCTCGCCGCTCTTCACCGCGAAAGGTGCTGGTTATCTCCTGCCGTCGACGAGCTCCACATCGGCCTATCGGTCTCTAGATCGGCTTGCCGGTCACACCGCGTCGTCGCTGCGTTGCAGGTCGCCTAGGGCTACCTCGAGGGCGTCTAAAGCCCACGTGTGGTGTGTTGACCTATTTTAGCGTCAACATACTTTTTGGCGACTCCGCTGGGGAACGATTGCTTCGGCTCTACTTTGCAGCCGAATCTCTTTGCCCTAGCCCCTAATCTTCGCTGATCCATCTTTTTGTGATCGCCATTACTATTCAATCCGGCCCAAAAGGCCGATTGCATCTAGTTTTGACTCCTTGTGATCTCGTTTGCTACCCGGCAACATGGTGCGCTTCTTATTGGAAAATTCAGCAAGGCGGTCAAACCCTAAATCATGGAGTACCAAGGTGATTCATCATGTTACTACTACAATAATCCCGAGGTACAACTTGCGGATACAAGTAATGAATTTTATAATTATTTTGCAAGTGATATAAATTGCCATGTTGGTGTTGCTAGTGATGATGATACTAGATATGTTACATCGGCATATTCTTCTAATTATTCATATCATGATCAAGAGCCGATGCTTGCTGAAAATTCTTTTAATATTGATTCTTCTAGCAACATTCAACATGTAAATCCTTTTTCATCGGCTGTAAGTTTACAACATGTGGTTTTATCACAAGACAAGCCGATGAATAAGATAATTGGCTACGACAATTCTAATTACTTAGCCAATTACTCTCAAAATCCAGCACCTTGTGATAATGCTCCTATTTATAATTCGGCTTCATATAACTCTAGCCGAATCAATGAAAATTCAGCAAGGTGTGTTAAGAGTAGTTCTTATAATTCGGCTTCACATGTTATCACTAGCTCAAGCCGAATTAATGAGAATTCAGCAAAGTGTGAGAGAGCCATTACTTGTGATTCGGCTTCGTATGCTACTTGTAGCTCTAGCCGAATTGAAGAAAGTTTAGCCCGCACTAGAAATCTATGTGGCTCCTCTAAATGGCAGGTACCTACTTATCACAGGCCATATATATTAGCTATGGACTATGTTAAATCTCCTAGTTGATGGCGGGTACCTAAGTTTGAAAAATTCAGTGGTGAAGATGATAAAACCGCTGCGGCGCATATTTCTACATATATCTTGCAGTTGGCTTTTGCACATGCCGGTGATGAAGACTATATGAAAATTCAAAATTTTCCTTTATCTCTTACTGGTATTGCTTTTACATGGTTTACATCTTTACCTAAATACATTGGTTCATGGTCGCAATTAAAGGATTTATTCTATGAACAATTTGGTCTGTTTTATGAGAAAAGGCCGATCATAATTAAGTCATCGGCCAAAAGTGAATTGCTAGTGGGCACTCAAAAAGCAAGTCTTGCTACAGAAAAACATGAGAAGCGTCAGAAACCAGCAAGACTTGACTTTTCGGAGCTAAAGGAGTTGTGCGTTTATCTAGTGATTACTATATCATTAGTGAAGATCAAGCTCTGAAAGGAGGGTTGCCCGCTTGCTCGAGTTGGATAAGCCGATTACACAATCGGCTAGGCCGACTGCATCTTCTGAGTCAGCGAGATTGACCATCTCTGCTGACCTCGAATCGGCTAAGCCGGCTTTCAAGTCGGCTAAGCCGACTCCACTTGCTGCTAGTACCCAAATTGGCCTAGCCGATTTCCAATCGGCTGAGCCGACTTCTTTGGTTCCTGCAGCTGCCGATACGTCCGTGGATGATGTGGCATCTATTGTTGATTGTTCCTTGGAGAAGGAAAGTAACATCATTCAAATCAAGGATACACATCTCTCCAACATGATCAACAAGGTACAAGACACAAATATTTTGCTTAAATTCCAATCCGGTCAAACTATTTCAATTTCTGCATCTATTAGAGATATCCTTGTAAATGGTTGGAAAAGACCGATTAGGAATAGCATTATATTTGTTGAAGATGAGACAAATTCAGATTCTATCGGCCAACAAATCATGCCACATGGTAAGGCCGATGGTGCTTGGTTTGTCAAATTTAAAGCTTTCTAAAAATAGTTGCAAAGGTGTGGCCGAATGGATTGATGTCAAATCTGATCCCTTCGTTTGCCTAGCTTTAAAACCGACTCCACGAAGAATCGGTTGAAGAAATCAAAGTACACCTTTGACCTTACTTTTTGTGATCATGTATTTGATATATTGCTCAAAAATAATTTTATTAGAATTATTGATCACAATTCTTTGCTATCAGTTCAAAACTTAGAAGAGCTTACATATTGCAAGTGGCATCATTCCTATGATCATAATACTTGTAATTGCAATATGTTTCATCGTGTGGTCCAATCGGCCATTGATAAAGGCCGATTGAGATTTTCTGAAGCTCAACAAATAGACCAATTGGATTCAATTGGTCTTGATGGCAAACAGGTTTCAAATCGGCTTGAATTAGCCGATTCATTCAAAGCTCAAGACACAAGTGCTCAAGAAAGAGATGATGAGCCCTCACATGAAGACAAGGTTGCTGTCCAAGATGTACAAATTGAACATATTTTAGGGGATAGCAATGTCACTTCAATTTCAGAAGACACTGGGAGGCAGGTGGAATCTCTTCAACTAGAGCAAAAGCCGATTGATCCCATTGAGCAAGGGAAATCGGCTGAGGATCCTTCTTTAGAGCATATCTATCAAGATGGAGGAAAGAAGAAGGATACCCATATTGCTAATGGAGGCAAAGCTCACTACAAACAAAAAGATAGAAGACCGAAGCTTAGCTTCGAAGAGCATAGCTAAATATGAGAAGATAAGCAAAGCAAATACGGCTAATAGATCAAAGAAAGTCCAGCCATCAAGATTGCCTCCAAAACACAAATCTCAAGAGAGGAATTGGCAAAAAAAGAGATCTCATGCAGCAGCAACATATCATCCTTTTGAGCAGCCAATTCCCATGTCTTATGGACCACAGCCCACATACTTCCATCCTTATTCATCTTGGGGCTGGTTTGATGAAGAGGCACATGTTCCACCATATTTTAGGCCACAACATATAGAATATGCAGCTCCTAGATATTTAGAAAAACCATCATCTTATAATGACCGATTTAATCAAAATCGGTCCGGAGCTCATCCAAAGAGGAAAGTGGTAAAGCAAGTCTACCGTGTGAAATATGATGGGTGGAATAAGAAAAGTTCAGATCTGAATACAACTATTGAAAAGCCGATTACATTGCTGAAAAATCCGGCTATTGATGGTAAAGAAGTGAGAAAATCATCTGATGTTGTAGGTGTCAAATCTGAACAAAAAATGATGGAAGTGCCTAAAATCAAGAAGGAATTGCCGCTGTCCAAAACTAAAGCAAAACCGATATGCTCAATCTGTTTACCAAGGTGGCAAGAAAAGAAGTTGCAAAAACTTAGTGCAGAGAAGCTAAAAGAAAAGGGCATAGCTTGGATTCCTAAAGGAAGTATTCAAGCTCAGAAAGATGATGTTCAAGCAAGTGGTGTAATGAAGGCAAAGGATAAAAGAAGAAGATTTAAGAAGCAATTGCCGAGTTGGAGATTTGCACCAAATCATCAAAATCTTTGGTATTCACATCATCCATCTTCTCTGCCTATGTTTATATGGAATTCATCTCATGGTATGTATAGTCAACCCTCGGTTCCTTATTTTAACCCTTGGTGGGGTTCTTCATGTTATGGAGGGTTGCCGAATTATTATGATTACCAATAATCGATAGCCGAAATATTCTATTTCGGCTATGCGTGCTCATGTAGATGAATTCATATGGCCGATACTTTATTATCGTCCTTAGCATACAATTGGCCGATGAATGCTAGCGACCATCGTGCTATTGAAAAGACCCCTTCGTGATTTACTTTGATGGCTTTTAGACCCGGGGGCATGATGATATGATTTGCTTGTCAAAGAGAAGCTTGCTGATTTTGGTCACTAGAAAAGCTCTCCGAAACCGATTGATAATCGGGTCCATATCATCATATAGTTTGAGTGAAATCTAGAAGCCGATTATAAATTTAGTTAATCGAGCTTCTTATGGATTCTTTGTCAACACTATTTGTTCTTCGTGCATCTAAAGTTGATCTACATTCAAGGCATTGCCAAAGTGACGCAATAGTGTTGCTTTGATTCAAGAGGACAGAAAAGAGATGTGCTATCATTAATTAATGTCTTCTTGATCCCGAGACGAGGTATGCCCATATTTTAAATATATATGCATGTCACTATATTGTGACTTGGGTCATTCCTTGCCAAATATATATGTCATTGCATGCCAAGCCGATGTGTACATTTTATATCGGCTAATCCTCATTGTTAGGATGGGCAAGTGGGCATACATTCTATCTGAATATGACTTGATTTTTGAGCCATTGAAAAATCATTTGAGGGTCGAGTCATTGCTGATTTTATCATTGAGCATGTAATTGATTTAATATGAGATCAATTGCATGTTTACTGATCATGGAGGATTTATTTTGATTAATCGGTTTGTAAAAAAGAACAAGTGTTGGCATGAAGCATCAAACCGATTAAAATCATATTTGCATCTATACTAAAGCCGAATGAGTTCTTTTTATTCGGCTTAGGTTTATTGCACTCCATGCAGGTAAAACATGTTGAGGCCAAAGGCATGAAAATTTAAAGGCCAACATAATAAGCTCAACAAGCATCTGGCTATTGCATCAGTGACAACTTTTATATATGAGAATAGCCGATGCATATTTTTCTATACAGGTACAAGTAAATTGGTTCAACCGATTGTAACAGTCGGATTAACCAATTCTTTTGAGGCGTATGCCGCTGATTTCTCAAACAGTGTCTCAAATCGGCCTAGTTCAAAGTTTGGTAATTCTAGTGCCGATTTAGAAAATTGGAAGACTCCCTTAATAAAATATTTGCAGGATCCTAGCGTCAAGTTGATAAGAGCATCCGAAAAGTTGCATTTAAATATACTTTGCAACATGGTGAACTCTATCGGAGACTTATGATGATTCGTTGCTCAAATACCTAGGACCTGATCAAGCAAAAATGGCTATGGGAGAAATCCATGAAGGGATTTGTGGATGTAAAAACTCATATAAGCTGGAGATGATGCAAGATGATAGTCTCCCAAGAGCAATCAACGGAAAATGCCTAAAAAGTATTTTCCAAGTGTTTGGCAAGAGGCCTAGTGCTCTTCCAGATAATGGCCGATACATGTGTCGCCCTTAGAACAAAAATGGCCGATGTATACATCGCCCTTAGTCACCGGCTAGCCGATGTGATGGGTATCGTTGCTAGTTGGTTGCGGGTGAAGAGTTGTTTTCGGTTCATCGACAAATTTACCCGAAAAAAGGGGGCATGTGTTGACGCTCAAAAATGACCAAGGTGAAAATGACTATTTTGATGAGTTGTCGAAAGTAGAAACGGATTTCACCATTGCGTTCCTCTCGTCGAGACGATCGAAAAGCATATATGGAACGTCCAATTTGGAGTTCGGACGAGAAAGTTATGCACCCGAGAAGAGTTACTTGACCTGCTGGAACTTCCGATCCGGGGTGCCGGAACTTCCGATCCAGGGTGCCGGAACTTCCGATCCGGGGTGCCAGAACTTCCGATCCGGGGTGCCGGAACTTCCGGTTGGGACCAGAACTTCCGGTCCAACCCCGGAGGTAAATGCTGATGCGCGGTTGCACGCGGATTGTGACCATCGGAACTTCCGGTAGTCACCCCGGAACTTCCGATTGTTGCGGGAATTTTCCAGATCTCGAACCGACTTGTTTCTAAATCGGTTTTTGGTCAATTTCGGACGTGGAAAACTTGGAAAATAAGCTTTGGAGATGTTTCCTACTGGGATAAGACCACCCCCTCTATATATGAGAGGATCATGGCCGATTGATCCCATCCAATCAATCGTCAACCAAACACAAACAAACCAATCTATCCTCTACCTTTGCTCTATCCCCCAGCTCCGTGCTGTCCCATGGCTTGATCCAGGGATCAAGGATGGCGCTCTAGGCTCGTCCGCCGACCTAGGGCAACCGGCGACCTCCTTGCCCTGACGAGATCCCTCTCAGACTAGGGCTTCGACGGCTCCTTTGCTAGTTTGCTTGGAAACTAGCCGGCTCTTCGTCACGAAAGCACGTTGATTACCCTTTGCCGGTTTGCTCGTAAACCTCGCCGCTCTTCACCGCGAAAGGTGCTGGTTATCTCCTGCCGTCGACGAGCTCCACATCGGCCTATCGGTCTCTAGATCGGTTTGCCGGTCACGCCGCGTCGTCGCTGTGTTGCAGGTCGCCTAGGGCTACCTCGAGGGCGTCTAAAGCCCACGTGTGGTGTGTTGACCTATTTTAGCGTCAACAAGTAGCCTTGGTTGGTTAGGACGGATTGCGTAGAGTAGTCGAAGCTTTAGCTTTGCACTTTTGCCGTCTTGTTATCTAATTGGGTTGTCTAGTGTTCTTGCTAGAATTTTTATTAGGCTATTCACCCCCCCCCCCCCCATTGTGACCTTTCACTGGGACCTCTCGCCGCAGAACTCGCGCGCACAGTTCGATCGTGTTGAGACTTGAGAGCACCGCCGTTGGGAACTCGAGCGGAAGCTGCCACTGCCGCTCGCACGCTGCCGCTATTGGGACCTCGTATCCTTTGGAAAATCCCAGAAAAATGTGCGAGCACCAGGATTTGAACCCTGGTGCGTCCCACTGGACCGTCCTATCATTGGACTACAAGCCAATTCGCGATTTATCTGATTTTTAATCGGATCTCAATGAGAATTACTACATTGGAAAGGATAGTTTGTAGTTTTGGTGTCTTGTCGTATAGAAAATATACGGTAGTTTTTGAGTTGAGAGTGGACAACCACTGACCCTGCAACATCTCGCGCAACAGACTGGATCGCGGTCGCAGGGGTCGCACAGAGTTCAGGTGATCGGTATTGTCGGCGCCGAGCACCCAGGTTACAGGATGCAGCACAGCATTGCTGGAAGAGTCCCCTGTTTGGAGCCAATTCTAGACCGCGTACGGTGAAAGAAAGAGGTGGACAGCCTCAAACACCAGTGTCTAGCACGACCAGGTCTACAATAATGTCAAAGATTTGTTTCGGTCGGTCATTAGTAATAACTGAATATATCGAAACGCTAAAAATTCAATTATACAAGAGAAATGAACGTGGAATATAGAAGACCGCATTTGTATGATCTGGCGCTTCCAACATAATAAATGCAACTCAAGGCAGCAACATTTCATAATACCGGTCATTAGACATAAAATGCATATATTAAAAGACAGATGGTGAGATACAAAAGACTGCGTCCGCTGCAAGATGATGAACGCTGAAATATAGAAGACCGACAACATGTGTATGATATTGGTGCTTTCTCCTACATGATACATGCAACTCAGGGCAGCAGCATTTTATAACACTGGTCATTAGACATAAGAAAACCCAGAGAAACCAGATGCATATTAGAAGACAGACGGTGAGACACAGAAGACTGCATCCGCTGCAGTGCTCCAAATCTGGATGGCAACCTGAACCTATTCCTGCAACCGAATGGAAGCAGTTATTAGAACATCGAAACCACCATCGCAGAAAGAAAATGCATGCAAAACGCTTAATTGCTTTCCACGGTTACTGTGCTAAGGCATAATTTGAAGGATGGAATATTCACGGTTCAAACAAAGTTTAGCCTCAAAAAGTAAAGATGCATATAACCCTAACATGGTTTTTTTATCTGAGCTGACAATCTTACTGCAGTAAGCATTAATGTAGAAAACACACCCACTATGCAACATCGGTTTCAGTTTGCAGGTATAAAATGATGACAAAAGTTGAAATGGTATTGCTCCCTAACAAATTGACTTGTGCAGCCAGACCTAACAAGATTTAACAAGGAATAAGATCTAGGATTCCAAATAAGTTATAACGATACTAGTATACTACAATAGGCAGAAGCTCATTCTAACTGGCCTACGTAATTGAGTTTAGTCTCATAAGACAAACTGATCAAAAGACTACTTTTCTGAACCAGCAAAGCTGTTTGGAAATCACTACAGAACTAGTACCCCTCATCAGCTCAGTTGCTCCAATGGATCATAGTATAATTAGTAACTTTAAACTGCAAGCAGGTGATCCTATCACAGTAAAAAATACAAACACTAGAGAACATGAAGTTTCATTAAGTTATGCCAAGTGAATAGATCAATAGAAAGAAGGATTTGTCGAAGTTCAGAATGTTTGCAAGGAGGGAACAAATATAAGCCCCGCATTATCAGAAATAGCCATTAAACAATAACCGGACTAGTAATTAAACAGTACCCAGAAATCATATGTGAACAAGGTCCCAACCTCAGAAAATCACAAGCATAAGCCTGAATTCAGTCCCATAAACAGTAGCTGAGTTCAGTCCCATAAGCCTGCTGCTCAAAAGACTATACTTTTGTAGACCGGCAATGCTATTTGGAAAACACTACATGACTAGAGAAAATCGAAGCAAGAGTTTGTTAATTGGTTTAGGCGAATCCTTTGTGGTTGAGTCCAAAAAAAGAAAAAAGAAAAAATAATGCGAGAAATTGACAAGGTAAGATTTCCATTTCTTCTTCAAAAGAAGAGTGCCTTTTGATGCAAGAATTGTGTTTCCTTGATATCGAACATAATGCATAAGAGGATCCATAAAGAACCATATGGTTGTCCGGAAAAACCCCGGCTACATTACACCAACATGTTCCATCTTCCCAGAAAAGATGATTCGTTTCAGAAAGGTTCCACAAGATGTTAATCGTAAGCAAGAAGATTGTTTACCAAAAAAAAAAAAAGAAAAAATCATATTCGATACATAAGAGTTATATAGGAATCGAAATAGTCTTTTATTTTCTTTTTTCAAAAGAAAAATGTACCACTCAACTCAGTTGCTCCAATGGATCATAATATAATTAGCAACTTTAAACTACAACTAGGTGAGCCTATCACAGTCACCAATACAAACATTAGAGAACATGAAGTTTCATAAAGTTATTGCCAAGTCAATAGATCAATAGAAAGAAGCATTTGCCAGACTAGTAATTAAACGGTACATAGACTAATCATAAGTGAACAAGATCACAACCTCAGAAAGTCACAAGCATACCCACCCTTTCTAGATTTGAAACAAATGCCCAGAAGCTTGTCGATAAACTAGTGCTTATCTTTTTTATTCATGATTTTCTGAATACTATGGGATGGATGCTCCATGAGAAATGGTTTTCATAGTACAATGCTATTACATACCCACTACTTCATGAAAAAGCAAGCAGATCATGAGTTAATTCCTGAGTGTGCTTTGCCTTTGCTACACTAGAGAATGCAAAGGACAAGAAAAACCATATTAACAAGAACAGCCTGCAAGTCTCTAACAGAAGCAAATTAGCAAACGGTACATAAACAAAGGCTTATTTTGCTCATCTTAACCCTAACTCATGAGCCAGTTTGTTTCATGATAAATACGCTCAACAGGCCCTCTTGGTGTAGACCAACAATGCCAGCAGACTGTGCTGGGTGCTTCCTATTCACTGATTAACATAACCAGTGCCCAAATGTACAGATTGTGAAATGCAAGAGGTAAGACTTACAGTAAAAAGCGTACCTCTCCATATCCTTAAATCCTCCTTGGTGACATAGATGGTGGGAAACCAAAATATGGATAGGAAAGTCCAGGATGACTTCTCCTAATGACCCTCTCAAAATTAAAAGACTTAATCTCAAGTGATAAAATTGTTGAAGCTAAATTATCTCCATCTTGAACGCATGCTATGAAAATGTATCCTTCAGCTGGACAGCCAATGTAGCATATACTACTATAATGGGCAGGTAAGGGGATGGTACTCATCATATGCCACTCATGGGACATCTCATTGTCATTTTGTGAAAAGGTGTAATAATCGACAGATGTGGCTTCACAACTCATACTAAACATCCCAACCTTGCTTTCCCCTGACTCCACAATGGCGATTTCCCGCTGATCGTGGCCAGGTGGGAGGTTAACCGTGCAAAACTGCATACTATTCATGTCGAGCTTGATCAACGTGCTCATGTTTAATATTTTCCAATAGAAGCAATCGTACGCACAATGGCCTGAAACAAAAGTACCAACTCCAACTCCGTTCAAGCCCAGATCGTTGCAACTGGTAGACATACCAACACTCCAGCAGCCAGAGACTGAAGAGAAGACAAATACCCCCAACCTTCTGTTGGCATGCATCCATAGGATCACGCTGAATGATGTATCCTCCTCTATGCCTCCTGCAGGACCTCGAGAACCAGAAGGGATAAAGGAGACCCTGCGAAAGAGAATATTTTTCTCTTCTAGTAGCTCGACGGAGGCGAGTTGGTCATCAGTTATGGGAGGCAGCAGCAGGTATCGCCGGGACAACGGGTCGCACACCGCGAGGCCCCAGTCGCGGGAGACTTCGGCACGACATGCGGCGAGGACGCGGCCATTGCGGACATCGCACGGATACCAGTAGTGCCATCCGGAGTTGGGGCGAGGGAGGTGGCTGAAGGAAAAAACCCGGTCCACACTGCGAGCGACAGCCGTGGAGGGATGGGGCTTCTGAACAGGGTGGAAGCCAGATATGCTGATGAAGCCAAGGATTTGGGGCGGGTGAATGGAGCGGTACCGGCGGAGGAAGTGGTGGTCGGTGATGAGGCGGCGGAAGGAGACGCAAGCGGTGGAGGCGCGGGCGAGATCCGCAGGGGAGGCGACGCGGAGGAAGATCTCCTCGAGGAGCTCGCTGGCTAGGGCCGGCGGCGGCCGCTCTGGCTCCGCGGCCTCGGGGTTGGGGGCTCTCAGGCGAACCCTCCTCGGCGCCATAGTGGACTATGGCAGTCCTCCCCGCCACCGGCGCCGGAGACGGGGACCGAGAGCCGAATCTCTTTCTCGGGCAGATTTGGCTGTACAAGGAATGGAATGCGATAGGACGTGGGCTTCCTGGCGGCGTCGATGCTGTGAGGCCTGGAGACGGGAGAGTGGGCCGTTTGCGTCACAACTTCCGTTTAGTGGCCCGGATGTCTAGTGGACTAAAGCTTACCGACGGGCCACCAAAGCAGGTGCATTTTACCACCGTTGAAAACAATAACATATATAGAAATTAAATTAAATAATTTTAGTTCAATTTAGAAAATTTATGGTACTAAATAAGTATCCTCGATTACTTACAGAATATATATTTGTATCAAAATTTATTATAAAATATAAATGTTGATGACATTTTCTAGTCATCAAACTTTAGAACATCTTATGGTTTTTAAATCTACAATTGCCTTATCTTTGGAATGCAAGTAGTATATTTATTGGTACCTACGTGCTCAATCTTACCCTAGGCAACATCGCCACATTTCGAAGTGTCTCGAAGGCTTACTAATCGCTTTAGAGTTGACAGGCACGAAGGACAACCACAAAGCCATAGTCCTTGAGGAGAGCGACACAGACCAAGAAGCCGGCCTCGATATCTAGGAGGCGATGACCTCCGAGGTGCCAAACTGCCCCAGGTCTCCGGCATTCAAATCCTCTTCAAGACCTACAGTAAGGACGACTGCAACGACTTCGAGATGCACAGGGACACCGCCTTCGTCACACTCAGGCGTGGCATTTGGAAACGAAAGCGAAAGGAGGTGATGGGAAGGAGATGCATGACCTCAAGCATCAATTGACACGGGCGGAAATAGAAGCGCAAGGAGATGAGGGGTAGGAGATGCACGACATGGAAAAACAACGACGAACGCGATTGATGGACTACTAGGTCCAACCCCTTCACCGGATATGCTCTCTGAGCTCCTCGGTGTCTACCTGACTGCCTACCTACCACCGCCTCTCGCATCCGTAGCAGCCCCGAGCAGGGCACCGCCTAGCTTCATTCTCTACCGCTTGCTTTAGGCACTTGTAGATCCAGAAGCAGAGCATCATGCAGCAGCCGCGGACGCTATGGATGGGTACGAGGGCGATGACAATGGTTATGGGGATGGCCGCTGTGACGAGAGGGCTCTAGGCAACAAGTTGGGCATATCGCACGGGATCCAAATTAGGAAGAAGGAGGGATTGGTTTCTTCCTATTTAGAAAATACGATAGTTTTTTACTGCTTAGTTCTTATTTTTGCATCATTTGATTTGAGTTTTTTGTCAGCTAGCTACTTAGCCAGAATATTTACTCCCGAGATTGTTTTACCGCGTGATGTAACTCTCAACACCAACGTGTTCTGCTTGAATATGGCCAACAGATTGTACGTGCCAAACAGATCACGCGCTGCATATCTCGGCTCTAGCTGGCGCCCTGGCGGTCTGGTGTCACCTTGGCGTTACCTCTCGGTGGCCATCTCAAACGCGCATCATACCGGGGCCCCTAAAAAACGTGACCGCTGTCGCTGGGCGCTCGTCTCGCCATCGCCGATGGGAGAGAGCACCGGTGCAGAGAGGGACAGGCGCCGGTGTGTGGTCTCATGTCGACTTGGAACTAGCTAAGAGCTAACGACAGCTCGCTTGGTCGCAACCTGCCAAACCTGGGGGCATGCATGCAACACGATGAGGCGCGTGGGCCGCTGCACGGGCCACTACTGTTCGACGGCAGCTTCGTCGTTGGTCGGGCGTCTCGTAGCATATATGTCCTGCCGGTCCACACGCATCCGTAGCAGGCGTGTTCCACGCGGCATGACTCATGCACGATGCACCTGCGGCTTTTTGATCATCAATCGTGTTCGAGAAAAACAAAATCATTGGAAAAGCACACGTCGACCGGCCGGGCCATTGGCTCCGGCAATCGAGCAGCTAGCCCCTGCGGGCTGCGGCCCTGTGTGCAGCAGCTAACTGCCTAATTAGGTGCGTCAAGCGCGCACCGGCCGGTCAGCGTCGTTTGTTTTGCTCTGCCAATGTCTATCTATGCCTCAGCCTTCGTGAACTACAAGTGGTGGAATGAGCATCTCAACAACTCCTTAAATTAACTTGATATTCTTATAAACTTGGCAAAAATACAAAAAAACTCTCTCCAACAACTTGGTAAATCAACTCCCTATTTATCCCAACAGTCTATTTTCTCCTCCCGCGCGCGTATTCGCTGCGTATCGCACGATTCGCCCTCCGCCGCCGCCGCTCATCACCACGCGGCAGTCCCGCCTGTCTTCCTCGCCCGCTCGCCATACCACCCCCGCAGGGCGGCGGCCGCCTCCTGCTCGCTGCTCGCCGCTCGCCGCCGCGAGCCATTCCCTCCTCCTCGTCGTCGTCCCCGGCGCTCACCGAGTCCGTGCAGGACCTGTACGACTTCATCTACTGCGGTCCGCTGGTGGACAGGATCGGCTACACCGACGAGAAGATCACCGAGTCCATCGACCGCTGGCTCCTCGCCGGGGCTCGGCTGGCGCGCCTCTTCCGCCTCAACGAGCTCCAGCTATCGGAGGCCGAGAAGGCCCGGATATACCACTTCTACATCCCCGTCTTCCTCTGGTGCGACCGTGCGAGGACCAGGTCTTTGAGCACAGAGCCAGGTACAACGACGGCGATGACCAGATCGGCTTGGCGGAGCTCGCGGCGAAGGTCACGCCGGTGGAGCTTGTCCCTTCTTCCTCCTCGCCCATCCACAGCGCCGAGAAGAAATAGGCAATGACGGGCGGGTCCCATCTATCATTCTCTATTTTTACCAAGTGAGAATAGCAACTTGTTGGAGACACATCTTTTTTTCACTTGCCAAATAAAATAGCAACTTGCTATAACTCAAGATATACCAAGTAAATTATACCAAGTTGTTGGAGATACTCTAACATCCATGTTTGGATATTTATATAAGTTTTTTTTACGATTGCTTGGAGACCAAACTATTGACTTTGATAGTTTAAATTTTGTCTTTCCTAAGAGTTTTCTTCTTGTGTAGACTCTTTATTTATTTTTCAAACTCATGCATGGTTAAGATGTCATTTTTTTATGAATTGGTCGTAGATCAATTGGCTAGGTTCCTTATGGTGAAACCTACCTATCGAGATTCAAGTCCTCGACTTTGACACGAGTGCTCACATTTTTCTAATGCCATTTTTTTGTGAACTGATCATAGATGAGTTGTTAGGTTCTTTGTGGTGGAAACTATCCACTTGGATTCAAGTCCTCGATTTGGCCCGAGTGCTCGCATTTTTCTAGATTTATTTATTTATTTATTCTAGGATTTAATAGCGTTATGCTTTTAGTGGTATGTGGTAGTCGATGTCCCCATCGGCAATGATGCGTCTGTGGTGACTTCACGAATCTTTCAGTGGTAGATGACATCCGTCGGCAATGAAGCTTCCGTGTTGACTTCATGAACCTCGATATTTGCCGGCTCAAACATTCGGAGGTGCTCGTAGGGCTAGGTTTCTAGAAAAAAAAATACCATTTATCAATTTATTTTAATTCCAGATTTAAAATTTATTAATTATATGGAGCACGGATTCTTTGGTTAATTTAAAATCTAAAGCGTTACAATGTCACAGAATCTAATCATGTAGGTTGTTTTTTTATTAAAGCGGTGAGTTTTAGACCAGCAACCGCAATGACTTGTTTAATAAGACTTATATACCAGAGGTGACAAGGAGGCACTACTGGAAGGCATTAAGATGGCGCTGAAGATCGTGTCTGAGCTTGCAAGTAAGAAGAAGTAGTAAGGCGTCAAGATGCTGGAAGCCAATCGTGATGATGACAAGGTAATAGACACGCCCGTCAATCAATATCATGCATCAGAAATTCTGAACGTGCCAGTAATCCAAGAAATGGGCCAGTTGTAGCCACTTCCAAAACATGCACTGTCGAGTTCTCGGCACATGGACGCGTCTGCATGCCTTGTCTCCATGCAAAGCATGGTGACTCATCTTTGGATGCTGCCAAACTACGTAGGCCCACGGATGACAGGGCAAAATAAACGTGAACACTTAGACCACACAATTAGCCTCCACTGTTGACTGATGAACAAAAGTTGACTTGATAGCATTCCTATTCCTTTGGTTTACTACCTAGAAGTCTATTTTAGCTACTTTGATGGCTAAAGTGGTCAAAACTTTTTTTTTCTTTTTTCGAAAACGTGCGCTGCACGTGAAGAAGAGAGTTTGAATTACATTCCGTCGTTCCAATTAGCAGAACGGCGGACAACACACGTTACAAAAGGCGCTAGCTCGAACGGCGGAACTTCGGAGTTTTACTTTCCTGTCGAAACTATTGTGCTCCTAAAGCGTGTTGAAGACGCACCCTAAGATACGACGAGGGTCGCTAAGTCCCTGAAGCCCGACGCCACCCAGTCGTGTGCCTCGTCCTTGATCTTACCGATCAGCGCAGATGGCGTCGAGGCTAGGCCGTCGAACGTGCGCCTGTTGCGTTCTTTCCAAATCATCCAAGCCGTGAGCAGAATCGCACAATTGAAGCCTCGGCGCAGCGCACCTGGCACCACTGCCCTCGTGTTGAGCCACCAGTCGAAGCCTCGGCTAAAGTGGCCAAAACTGTGACCACTAATCGCTTGATCAGAATTTTGGTAATGCGCAATTGAAATACTCGTAGATAGGAAAACGTACACAATGAGCGCTATGTGTCTCTCCACGATGTTGCTTGCATTGTTCATCCTACACATGCAAGTGGCTCAAGATAAGTCAGACCGATAAGTTGGGCGATAATTTTGAGGGTAGGCCGTCTGAATCTGTTCCCGTGCAGTCGAGAGAAGGACACTGGCACACTGCTACAGTAGTTGTCCGTGTAGCATGCCCGCATGTGTTAGTGGACCACGATGAGCCTGACTGGAGATCGACCGGTCCAACTCCATTTTCCTGAGTAAAAAATACCCAAGAGTTTTTTGATTGAACAACTGGGATAAAGATTCGGTAATGCTAGTAATCAGACGTTCTACTCATCGAACGCCACGGATGGGCCGGCTCCTCTAAAAGCCCATCTCCCTACTCGTCCGCTTGAGTGATCCGACAATAAAAAAATACGGAGTAGAGCGCCGTGCGCGTGCGCGTCCAGCATGGCAAGGCTGCAATGGGTACTGTGCGCATGCAGCATGCAATGGCTACTGTGCGCCCCTCCCAGGATCTTCTGTGGCCGTGTGGGCATGGAAGTGGGTGCGTGGGTGGCTCAGAGGATCCGACCACTAGGGAAACGTGATATGTACGTAGGGGCTAGGTTGAGTTGTACTATTTGCTAAATAATTTGACATATATTTTTTTGACATCTGCAATCTATAAAAAAATATAATGTCATTTAAAAAACTGTATATATGTTTTTGAGATTTGCCACTATATAAATATATTCTGAAAAAATTGTATATATGTTTTGAGAGATATATTGTAGTTGTTTCGTACGGATGTTTGCAAAAGTAGATCGTGATATGTATTTGTACATTTTTGCATATGTCAAAAGTGTTTCAAAGACTTGTTGCAAAAGCTTGTTCAAAATGTTTCATTTAATTTAGACGTATATTGCTAGGGTTTTGATATGGATGTTGCATTTGTTTGTTACATGTCCCATTTGTTTGACACATGTGTTGCAATTGCAATAGTATTTTTTCCAAGGTTTCATCTGTTCCAATATAGTGTTGTAGAAAGTGTTTTTATATTCGGAAACCATTTGACACGGTCGTCCGTACGGGCCATGTCCGTACCCGGTACGACGTGCATGTGTGTACTGTGCGTGTGTGGTGTGCGTGTGTTTTTCTACAACAACGTATACGTGGATGCACATGCCTTGTTTCCAAAAGTACAGGGCACATGTACACATCCTTTCACTATTGGTTTGCTGCTATTTTATTTCTAGATTGTTTCAACATATATTTATGGATTGTTTCGATATAGATTTGTGGATTTTTTCGCAACGAGGTAATAGGGTTGTTTCAACATATATTTATGGCTTGTTTTAACGAGATGTTTCTAGGTTGTTCAACATATGTTCATGGATTCTTCGCAAATAAGGTTTTTTGGATTGTTTTCAACATATGTTTCTAGGTGTTTCAACGTATGTTCCTAGGTATTTTAACATGATTTCGAGATGTATTTTCAACATATGATTTTGTTGTTGTTGTAATAGGTATTTAAGGGTGTTTGAATATATGTCTCGAGTTGTTTCAACAAATATCCTGGGTTGTTTCAACAGCCGATTTTTGGCGTGTTGCAATAGATAACCTGCTTTGTTTCAACATATTACCCCGGTTTGTTTCAACATACGTTTTGTATTATTTCAAAACTAGATCTACTCTACATCGAGATGAGAAAATTATTTTTTTTAAAAAAGTTATCAAAATATATCCATGAGGGGTCTTGTTTTAAAGATCTTATCACGAGAAATACGCTGGTGCAATTTGATTTAAAATTTAATATTTGATTAATGAGATATGATTTTTTATGTCTCTTGCATGTGCACATGCACAATTTGGTAACAGCTACGTGCAGCAGCCCCGCAGTGGCGCCCGGCCCCACAACCCCCTCTCCCATTCAGGAATCAGGATGTACTGTACAAGCAGGACAAAACGTACATGCAGCTCCTCTTACGGTAGGACTGTAGGATTTTTTTTTTTGAGTGGAGTTAGGACTGTAGGATGAGACGAGCCGAGACGCATGCGGACTGCAGGCGCGGCAGCAGGCCGGGCCTGGCACTGACGTCTTTTTTCCTGTGCAGATCAGTGTGCAGCTCGGCCGTCCGATAGCTGTTCGGGTGGGCCTTTGAGTCCTGGTGGGCCGCAGGACGAGCGTTCTACACCTAGAACGTTCTATCCCTAGCACTGCCCATAAAGATTCGCTTTGTGTGGCCTCAGGAACCGTATCCAATTTTTTTAAAAAAAATCGGAGCGTATCTCTGGTCTAGTTCTGGTTTTTTCAGGCTTTGGTTTTCGGTCTCCCGGTTTTTTTCAGCTCACCACCTCTACCTCTATATATCTCTTCTAGTTGTGCATCATCATTGGTTAGCTTCTCCGTTCATATTCTGCTAGCTGGTTCGGAGTGAGTGAAGGATTTCACGGCGAGGATTACCCAGCTGAATTAGACAGCAACAGAAGCAGTTCTCTTCTCAAGGCAATAAACTATCTTCGGCTACAACGAAGTATCATTTAAATCCCACATGGCCGCGCTCAGTTCTTCAGTTGTTGCTTCTAGAGGCCTGGCGCTTCATCAGCCCCTTGTGGTTTCTCCTCCTCGCTGCCGCGGAACTCCGGCGATCTCTGTATCACCTCGTCCTCATGGGCACCGCCAGAATCTCATCGCGACGAATTCTTCAGGCACGAGCCCGATCAGAAGAACTACACGGTAAATGCATCTCTCTCTCTCTCTCTCTCTCAAAGCTCATCACAGTCCCAGATTCTAAGATATATCTAGCACACATATATGTTCTTTCAAGACTTTGTGTTTTACTGTCTTTAAGCATGCATACTTAGTTTCATTCATCAGCAACACACGTAAAGGTTTCGCCTGTTTTACTTTCTTTGTTCATTCAGAATCCGTGCAGTAGATCCAGGCTCTGCAGCTGCAGCTGCAGGCGGCGGAAACCTCGTAATCCCAATACCCGACCTGCTTTCAGTTTTGTCATGGTGAGTGAAGAAGAACGTACAGATTCATGCGTTTCTTGTTCATAGTTTCCAAACCGGCCGACCCATCTGGTGCCCATCTCCAATTTGTCAGGCCCTGGATGTTTGGTGCGGCCATAGCTGCAGCAGTACCTCTCTACAGAAGGTTCAGAACATTAGAAGGTAAAGTGGTAAACACAGAGACGACAGTGTGTCCATCAATTTTGTGAAATCTTCTACACTTTGATTTGATTGCAAGTTTTGCGCGACAACAGATAACGTAGAGAAGACGGCGGAGGCTGCGATCGAGGTGATCGACTCGGTGGCGGAGGCGACGGAGAAGGTCGCCGAAGACATTGCCGAGGCGTTCCCCGAGAATGAATCTCTGAAGAAGGCAGCCTCCAAGATTAAGGCGATCGCGGATGAGATCGAGGAAGATGCCGACAAAGCTGAGGCCTTCATTGACAAGGTTAGTTAGTTTTACTTTTACCCAATCTATTGGCTTCCGATTATTACTGCCGTTGCGGGTAGTACGTGCTTCCATGATGGCCAGTGTGCCATGTGAACGATCATGGAGGACCAGTGTGCCATGTGAACATACAGTTACATTTATTGGGCCCGCCAAACTATTGACAAGCAGGCTCACAAAGGCCTCGTTTAGATGTCATATTTCTAGCCTGAAGAGTATATTTCGTTTGTATTTGACAAATATTATCCAGTCATGATATAATTAGGCTTAAAAGATTCATCTCGTGATTTACAACTAATCTGTGTAATTAGTTATTTATTTTACTAACATTTAGTGCACCATGCATACGGCACAACATTTGATGTGATGGAGAGAGAGTCATATTTCTAGCCTTTTTGAGGTAACTAAACAAGCCCAAACAAACAAAGGGCACAAGCTAAAGTCAAGCGAACAATTAATCCAATCGACCGTGTAGACCAAATATGTATGCATACATTAGCAATAACTATATTTTTACAGTTTATCGACCAAAAAATGTTTTCATAATACTGAGGGTTCATTTTAAATTATATGAAACACAGTGACAATAGGTTTTGTAAGTTGTTGCTTAGATAAGTTTATACATTTTGAAAAAAATGTAATATCAATAATTGACAATCTATTTTAAACATTATTATATTATACTTTCTTCATCCACAAAAAATGTAATATCAATAATTGACAATCTATTTTAAACATTATTATATTATACTTTCTTCATCCACAACAACTGAAACGCCAGCGCATAATTTTTTTTGGCAAAGGAAACTCAACATCTGGTGCTATGGTGCATGCTAAAACATGATTTATGCCACTGTGGTAACTAGGAGTGGAGGCCTAGAACAGATTTTTTTTTAAAACAAAATATAAATGCCAAAAAAAATATATATGAATAGTAACTTAACATGTGAATAAAAAAGTTGCAACGACTAATAAGATCAAAAGATATAAAAACAGATATAGAGATAGAAATGTGATATAACTTAAGATAAGGTTCCGAAAAAAATGCATATTGAAACTCATGAGGTGCAATGCCAAGGATGAAATTACACATAGAGTAATTATTAAATTTATCACAAGCAATAAACAAATTATAGGTATTCAAATGAGTACTGTGTTAGAAAATGAAGAGAGAGTAAAAATAATCAATTTTGATTAGCTGTATAAGTTAATTTAGAAACTTTTAATACTTATTATATGTATCAAAAGATTCTAGACCATTCTTAAGCATGGATGGATAGACTAGTTCTTTGTAAATAAAGTGGTTGATACAACTTGTTTCACTTGGCTGACATTATTGGCAGGTTGACGAGATAAAGAAAGAGGTGGATTCAATTGTGGATCCTCTAATCGAAAAGGTCACGAAGAACAAATCCTAGGGAAGGAAACCAACTGGAGGAGTCGACCGACAATAATGCAAATAAAACATCCTATTTAGTTATCTGATTCGATGCATTGTAATCACGGCTTGTTGAAGGTTAGTGACTCTACGAGCTCGAGAGAGAGGACAAATTTCCTTGGATCTTTTCATTATTGACTAGTGCAGTGCTTATTTGTGAAGTTGTGTGCTTTTACGGTCACTGACATCCTAACAAGAACCCCCAAAATTAAGGCAAAATTTCTCGATCGCCACCGAACTTTGCCGCAAATAGTATTCGTCTGCTGCGACCCGTGTTTGGAGCGACGCGGATCTCAGAGAGGATTGGCAGGAACGAAAATCCCAAAAAAATCGGTCCACTTTTTCGAAAATTTGCACATTTTTAACTAAAATTTGAAATTATAAACGGAAACCATCCGAACAAAAAAAATCATGAAATCTCGATCGAAATTCCGAACCATGGCTGCTGCGACTAGCGCGACGGTAAATTGTTAAATTCTGCTCCTTGTCACGATGCCATCGATTTTACGGCCATGCATGCATGGATCATTCACCGACTCGCAGTGTGCATTCGACGCCATCGGCCGTCGGTGGCTCTACGCAAGTGACAACTGTAGACGACAAATCTGAAATTTTCTAAATACGTTACTTGCTGCCACTCCGTGCGTCTGGGGCAGGCGTGGACCCAACACACGTTATTTGGTTCCCGGCGTCGCCGATCTCGATGTTGAGTCCATCGATCGTGCAGACTAGTATGGCCACACACACCGCTGTCACTGTGACTCCGTGAATGGCAGAACGCGGGCGCGATCACCGGCACCGGTTGCCCGGGGGATCTCACGAGGGGGCCGCACCACGTGATGGCAGTATGTACTGCCGCACATGGATGGATCCCTTCCCCTGTCTGTTGTGTCCTTTTCTTTTGTGAAAGCACAAGTAGCACTCACCTAGTTTTGGATACATATAAATTGATCTTCAAATCAATTTTGCTTCTCATCAAAATAGAGAGAAAAATCCGCAACAGATTCTCTAAAGTCAGTTCTATATTTTTCTTAATATATGTTATCAGGCTTGTCAGTGCGGCGTCTCTTTGGATTACATCTCTGAACACTCTGCCGCACAATTCAACTAAAAACAGCAAATCTACATTTGAACTAACTACGACTAGTAAAATAGGGTTGGGATATGATTACGATATCAAATCTACATTTTGATATATGATTTTTTTTTTAGAGAAACTGAAGGGGTTTGCACCCCTGCAGCACATTTTCATATATGATTATTCATGGTTGTAAGAGTCAACCATTTTTCTGTTTGGTTAGATGGATGATGAGATGACAAAAACGGTGATGTTACACCTTCAGACATGCACGTCAGCTACAACAACGTGATAGCTTGATAAACACATGGAGTGTGCAGACAGAATATAGTCACTGCATAGCTTAAAAACAACAGGGCTTAGAACTTTTTTTTTGAAAGGGCAGGGCTTAGAACTTGGACACATTAACTACAAAATACACATAAATAATAACCCGTGGTGCATTGTTTGGTTGGATACGTACTACGTACAAGCATATTTATCACACCCCAAAATTTTAATATTGGATTGTGAATAGAAAACACTAAATAAAATAAATGATTTTATGAATTTACTAAAATTTTACAAGATCTAGTTAGCCTTTTTGTAATTAGAATGTGCAAAATGTGAATTTTAAATAATTTTTACAATTTAATTTTCTTTGCATGTTGCATTCATGCCTTTGCATTTATTTTATTGAGTGAAAAAAGAAATTTGTAAAAATTTAGGGTAGATACGCATCGACTTTTGCTCTATTTATAAAATAAATAAATATTTAAAAGTTTGTATAAAAATAAATTCAAGTTTTATTCCAAAAATCAGAAATATTTAAAGAACTTTTTCCAAATTGTTTTAGTTCAAAAAGAATTTAATTTGGCTTGGAAATGAATTTACAAGGGAAAAAATAACAAAGACTTTCTCTCTCTCTCTCTCTCCAACTTCTGTTCTCCCTCTCCCGGCCCAACTTCTTTCCCAGCCCGTCTAGGCCTTACCCTCCTCCTTTCCCAGCCCACCTCCTCCGCATCGCGGCTCCCCAGCTGCGGTCCGCTTCGGCGCGGCCGTTGGCAGGGCGGCCGCCTTCGGTTGGTCGTTAGCGCAAGTCGCCGGCGCGGCGAGCGGGTTGCTGTTTAACGTGTGGGTCCTGCTGCTGCTGTACCCGTTCGCGCTCGGGATCATGGGGCGGCGATGGAGCAAGCGGCCCTACCTGCTTGCTGTTCGTCCTGCTCGTGGTCGTGCGCGTTGAAATTCGCGTCAGCATACGTCGCGGTCCTGGGGTTAGTGGCTCCAGGTTCCGTGGCGGCGTTTTGGCTGGGAGGATGCATGGCCAGGTTCGATTGCGGCTTATCTCCGGCAAGCTGGTGGGTTTAGCTGATTATTATTTATCTCATCGATCTCACTGTGTGGTGTTGCTTGCAATGTAAGTTCGGTTTACATCTAGTCGGCGAGCAATTCGGTTGGATTCAGCGCGATAACAACCGTTGGCACAAGAGCTCTGTTTTGCAAAACGTAACTGCAGTTGTAGCTTTCGGAAAGCTGAGACGTTCCTGTCTACTTTGTGCAATCGGCCCAATCGGCCCATTTTATACAAATAAATGATCGGAAAAGTTTTTTTTAAAAAAATTACACAGTAGATCAAAACATGCACACACGCTCACTCGTACTAACACACATACGTAAATCCTATATGAGCACCTTTGAAGGACTGAGCCGTCAGATCTCGAGATTCACGACGTCACTACAGGCGTGTCACTGTCGACGAGGATATCGCCTACCCTGAAAGCATAGCGCTAGTAAATTTCTGAAATAAATCCAGCAAAATACGAGCACCCTAACTAAGTCGAGGACTCAACCTAGGAGGGCAGACTCCACCACAAGAAACCTAACCAACTAATCTATGATCAATGTGATCATGTACTATTGACGGATTCTAGGTTTTCTTCTCCAACTTCTTAGGACCGTCGATCACACAAGAACCGTTAAAACAAAATCTCTACTTCTTACTATGTCTCCTAATATCTTTAGACATGAAAATGATGGCCGTTGACACCAAAGGTGGCACACAAAATCGCCATATCCACTTTAACTTATTAGGCCGATTTATCTATCATGGTACAATATTTTTCTGTCACAATAAAACAACATTAGGTAGTTTTCACCTAAGAATATTCAAAGGTATACGTTGCTATGATGAACGTGAATTTAACTAAGAATCATATTCGTCATGTAATGACATAAGGAGTTTGTGATATGTAGGTTGGGTAGAGATGATTTATATGGTTATGATAACCATAAAGGTAAGGTAGATACAAAAGAATTTTCACTTCGAAACGACAACTATATGCATACATTTTCTTCTCCAACTACATACAAGAATTGACATCTTAACTTGATGTCGTCCTATTCGTTGGATCGTTTCTGACTAGGTCGTAAGTGCTGTTTTGTTCGCCTGGACGCTTGGCTATGTTTTGATGTAATCGAATGTGCAGATGTAAACGTGGATAACTTGTTCTTTGCATGGCGAGCTATTAGCTGCCACAAAAGTCAACAACTATGTTCCTTAGGCCCTAACTTTCTGATGTTTCATAGTCATGCAATCTCATTATGCTGACAGTACAAAATATTGAAACTTTCCAATCAGGAGCACAGTCTTCCAGCCCCAACAGCACAACACTGTTTGCGATTTTCCCCTACCGACCTATAAAGTCAACCAATCTACACAACTATGGTCCTGTTTGAAAGCGATTTGCGATTTCGTTTTTAGCCCCGTCCCTCTTCCCCGTTGGATTCTGAGCATGAAACCCCTAGCGCAAATCGACTTGTTGGAGATGCCCTCAGAAATAACCGTGTGTCGCATGTGTTCGTTGAGATCATTGCGTCCTACGAAGTCCGAACCATGAATGGATTAGCTTGTAAGGCCCCCTGTTGCTGTCGCCCCAATGATGTGCCTTTGGATGACGTGCTGGGGATGATATCACTATCAGCCAAGATCCGGCCAGCTGCCGTGTACTCCGAAACAGTAGGGGCGTGGCCATTCTCCACATCGGGCGGCTCCAGGCGTCCAGCGTTTCCGACTGGTGGATGTCTACCTAGTGCCTGTCCTCAGCGCTTTGCTTATTCTTGGCCTTTCGGCTCCGCGCCAGGGGCCACTGCCGCCGTTGGCCACGGTCACCGTCGCCACCGCGTGAACACCGCCGGTGCCCTTCCCGAGCAGCGGCTCGCCGAGGCCGGAGTTAGCGTCGCCATCGCGAGCACCACAGGCGCCGCCGGGGACATGACTTGCGCTTGTGCGCGCGCTTCTTGCAAGTTGAGAGTAGGTCAGGTCCGGTCGGTCCGCTCGTGCGTGTGAATATATACGCTTGCAACGGATCGGAACGGAGCACTAGATGCGAACGACGACGCGACGATGTCGTCTGCTCGTCGCCGGCGAGCGGCGACAAATGGGAGGGACGGGAGTTATTTGCAGACGTCACACAGTACGTGTGCCACGCCGCTGCCGAGCGCACGGACTCCGGCCGCGCGCGTCCGAGCAAACCCAACGGGAACGGGAGACCATGGGCGTGTTTGGTAACCTGCATCTGGCTGGCCTGGCTAGCTGGACTGGCCATGGCCAGCCATAGCCCGGTCCGGCCGGTGCAAGTGAACATGTTTGGAAATGTGCCCTGCAGAGCCAAGCTTGACTCAGATTGTGTTTGGTTCGACCATGGAGATGAATGGGGTGACCCTGGACTCACAACATGGTAATGTTACCCCCAAATGTTCATATTGTCATTTCATCGAACAAGTTAAGGGCGAGCGCCATGGGCACGGAGGCAGCGGCGTCGGTGCTCACCGGTGCTCATCCTCCATTCGCAGGGGCCTCACGGAGGTGGGAGAGCACGCCCGTTGGCACGGCGTGGAAAGAGTGCAGCCCGTGGCACGGTGACGCGGACGTCGATGAAGGCCCCGCGGCGTCGCGCGTGGATGGGCGACGTAGCCGTTGTAGCTCCCTGGCGGGGAAGAAGCAGACGCGCAGAGGGAGGTGAGCCGGTCGTGGACAGGATGCCCTCGCGACCTCGCCACCGTGGCTCGAGAGTCCTCGCCGCCCCGTCCCAGATGCGCATCTGAGCACCGTCCATGGCGCCAGAGGCCTCGCCGCCCGTCCCTTGTCTGCACCGGCCTCTGCTCCAACACCAGGCTCCGCACCCGCACCGGCCGGGATTTCCCTCGTCCGCACGGGCCTGAGACGCGCTCGTCGGCGACGCGACGGTGACGGCGGCTGTTCTTGCCCGCACGTACCCACGCCGTCGCAGCCGGCAGTAGCGGCAGCCGACCCCGCGTGAGACGGCGATGGCGGTCGCGCGCGCGCCTGCGTCCTTGCCGTTGGTCACCACCGTCCTAGCCTCCCGGTGAAGGAAAGCGTGGCGGAGCAGGAAGGGCAGGAAGCGGCGGAGCAGGACGGGGCGACAGAGCAGGGAGGAGAAAGCGCGTCGGTGGGTGAGAGAAATGATACTGGAGGTAATCCTATCAGGCCAACCGAGCCCATGGAGCGCTCAACCAAGTCAGGCTCTGAAAAAACGGCCACCCCCACCGTTTCTCTCAGGCCTGGCCCAAGCTGCTTTAAGACCCATGCAGCGTGGACTTCGAGACTGGGTCAGCATCACCAAAAATGGACTGCTGCAGCTGGGGAGCTCGGGCCACCCTCCTGGCCCTCTCCCAGACAGGCCCCATACGTAGCCGTTGCTGCGCCTGCGCGCGTACAAAAGCGGCATCGTGTGGTCTCGCGGGGTACGAGGACGATGGCTCTTGTCTCGGCCTGTCTGAATAATTGTGCGTGCCACCACAGTCAGGCCCCACACGTCGTCGTCTGATGGAACAATTAACCAGCTTTTTGTATTGCCACGTAGTAGGAGCGATACTGCTTCATTCGCCGGATTGGTGATGGTACGACAACAAGCGTGTGGAATGATAGATGGCTGCCAGACCACTTCAATAGGAAGCCGATCACCGCACTAACTCCCTCCGTCTTAAAATAAGTGTCGTTCTCGCTTCCGAAATAACTATCGATAATTATATATTAAAATATATTAATATTTATATTAAGTAATTAGTATTATCGAGAAAGATTTTTAATCTAATTTTTAACAAAATTATTTAGAGATATAAATATTGCACATATTTTTACAAATCGAGTAAACTTGTGATCTGGCAACGTAAAACAACACTTATTTTAGGACGAAGGGAGTAGTCCCATGCACGCTGACAAGGTTTCAGACTTGACATCGAGTGGAAGTTGGAACTCGCGCACTGATCAGGCAACTCTTCTTTGATGTTGATGCCCATTCAGAGGCTCTGGTGATGACGTCTGGGCTTGGGAATTGGAACGAAATGGACTGTACTCTGTGAAATCAGCATACCGTACGATGTCCATGGATCAGGACCAGCTGCCACTGAAAATCTCACGGTTCAATGGGCTGTAGATACTACTTTTGATATATGGGTAATTGATGCACACAGAGAAGAAGGAAAGCCCTAATCCTACTCTGGAACGCTGGGAACGACCTGAACCTGGCTGAACGAAATGTAATGCGGATGCGGCGTTTTATGAATGTGATCGATCGGCGTCCTCAGGAGTCATCCTCTAGGACTCTGATGGGAGGACGTGCAGCGGTACAGCGAAATGGTATGAACTTTGTATGAGTGCACTCGCTGTTGAAGCCAGGGCATGTTGTGTTGGCCTGACTCTAGCGAGGGAGCAAGGTGTTCATAAGATTCAGTTGGAGACCGATTGTCAGGTTCTTGTAAAACTTTGGAGTAACAGAACTTGCCAATGGTCAGAGATTTCAGCTATTCTGGATCAGATGGAAAATCTTAGCCGGAGCTTTGAGGGTTTTAGTTTTCTTTTTATTAGCAGAAACTGTAATGATTTAGCTCATGCTTATATATGCTCGGTTGGTGTCCCGTAGTGGGTGGCGGAGTGGCCTATAACGGCACCTGGACATAAACTCTTATTGTAATCCCTCTATCAATGGTTAATGAAAAAGCTCCGGTTTCCCTAAAAAAATACTACTACTCCACCACATTGGCACATTGGCACACAGCATTGTTGCACGTTCACTGTCTAGTGCATGCACGGTGAGGAGCCAACCCAGCCGGTCTCTGCTGGTAGATGTCGTGGAGAACTTGGACGTGGGTGTTGTGGATCTTACGTTCTTCATCTGCAAACCGGTGATTCTCCTTCCTAAAACACCATTTCAGGAACCAAAGGGTGTGGACAACCTGAAATGCCAAAATTTTCGGAGACGAAGACGTTATACCTAATACTAGCTATAGCTATCACGAGCTTCCCTCTACGTCGCTGCGTATAAAATGAGTGAGTGGGCCTTGTATACTTTGTAACACCCCAACTTTTTAACAAATAATTAATGACAATTAAATAAATGGTAAGTTAGCTTCACGGCGTCAAGCCGGTAATTTGATACACTGTAATGTGAAAATACATAAATCATATGTTAATTTTTGGAACTAATTATGTACATATGCAAATAAATATAGCTTCAATAAATACAAAACCTTTCTCTACCACACATCTAGTTACAATGAAGTAGTACATTTCACTATTCCACAAAAAAAAAATGATACATTTCACTATAGCTACAAGAGTTGCCATACCTTCTAGAAGAAAGCAATCCAATCCAGTGGTGGCAACTAGACAACCACACCATTCCTTTACATATTATATAAGGGCAGTCCCAATGGACATTAATTGTAGTTTCTATCTCTCTTAATTACAGTAGACAACTCAGCAATTTGCTGATGTGGCACAAGAAATAATGAGGAGAGAGAGCATGGAACAAAGAAACGATTTCTACTATACGAAACGAAGTCTACACTCGTACCGAGATGGGAAGAAACCGCCTAAAACGCGTTGGGAAGACACTGCTCGTTTCCATCCGATCTGTTGCGCCATGCCTCCGCCGCCGTCGTGCAGACTCCTCGCGCGCCTGCTCTCGCCTCCGTCCTTTCTCCGCCCGCTCGCTCTCAATCTCCCACGCTCGCTCGCCCAATTTCCCGAGCTCGCTCTCTATCTCCGGCGCCGAGCTGGGCACCGAGCATAACGCTGGCGAGGTAGAGGAAGGGCCAAGGAGGTTTCGGACGCGTCGCCGCCTGCGCAGAGCTCGCTCGTGTCGCCGCCGGCGCGGAGCTCGCACGCGCTGACGCTAGCGCGAGTTCGCACGCGCGCCCCTAGTCCACGAGCAGTCCCCCGGGGCCACCATGATGAGCGCCGACAAGTTCGCCATCGCGTGCTAGCTGGCCTGCCTTGCGCATGCGTCGTCGCCAACGCGGAGCTCGCCGCGTCCGCCCAGCGCCGCGGGGCTCGCACACGGCCACTGCCCGCCGAGGTCGCGCGCGGCTGCCGCTCGCGGAGCTCGCCGCGTCCGCTCTGTGCCGCCGAGGTCGCAGCCTTCGACGTACGCTCGAGCGTGCCGCCCACGCCCGACGACGTGCTCGTGAACAGCAGCCCGAACGGGCGCCCTACTCCGCCTGACGACGCCGACGCCCTCTCCGTCAGGGTGAAGCACCCTGTGGAGGCGTCGAAACCCATGGAGTCCGCCAGCGCATGGCGTGCCTCTGGCACCGCGTCGGTGGCGGCGCCGTAGCTCTGGTCCATAGTCGTAGCCGAGCGCGTCGATGACTGCCACCTCAACGCCGTCGAAGCCTCCCATGTCGCTGGCGCTAGAGGTCATGGCGGCCAACAAGCTGTTGTGCGCACGTGAACTGTGACACGCCGTCCATGCTGCCAACTCACGCATCTTGGCAAGCACGTTCTGATTAGTAACCTGTGGCCGGGATGTCTTGTCGGAGTTCATGGTGCATACAGCCACAGGCTCATCCACGGGGCCATCGGTGCAGCGGATCGGCATACAGACTGGTTAATCACTGGTAAGTCGCGTGCGCCATTGCGCGCGTCGGCAGGTAAACGCATATGGTTTTACAGATACTATATTTAATGGACTGTTATTTTATATGTAGTATAATTTTTATATGTAGACGAATGTGTATATGTATATATATTTTAGGATTGTAAAGCCGGTAAAATTACTAAATTATTTAATTTTATGCGTGATATGGGTAAGGTATCATAAAACTTCCATAGCAACTGGATTATGGAAATCAGCTTTATTAATTATTTGTAAAAAATTTTAGAGAAATGTAGACCCATATCTGTAGTAATAAAATTAAAATAAAATATGTGATAGTTGCATAGATGTCAACAAAATTGTTTTGGTATTTTTTTATTTTTATTTGATTCGTTATGATCTGTACAAAATTTGAGTAAATTTGGATAAGTAATAAATGCGTAAGAAAATATGAAGACGGCGTATTGTAAGAGTGTAAAGCCGGTTAAATTACTAAATCATTTTATTTTATGCGTGGTATAGGTAAATTACCGTAAAGCTTCTATAGCAATTGAATTAAGGAAACTAACTCTATTAATTATTTTGAAAAAATATTAAATTATTTAACGGGTCTGTACCGGGTTTGTATAGTACGTGCTATAACTTGCAGTGGAAAAAATGTGAAGGCCTGATTGTTTATCCGGAGCACTGTTTTTAAGAAGGGCTCCGTGCGTTACCATGGGCCCACGCACCTAGGCCTGCAGGAAAAAAAAGAGTGAAGGGAAGAACAAAGAAGGATAAAAAGAAGGGAAAGAAAACAAAAAAAGATGTGAAAAACAAAAAAAATTATGGTAGGACGGGGTCTCACGCATCTGGGCCCGTGGAAAAAAAAAAGAAGAGAAGAAGCAAAAAAAAGGTAAAAAAAAAGAAAGGGGAAAAAAGGTGGGAAAGCAAAAAAAAAATACTGTCCATACATATGGTTACTGTTCATACGTACAGGCACTGTTCACACGTACGGACACTGTTCACGTGTACGGCACTGTTCATGGGCGACGTGGCCCGGCCGGTTGCCTCCCAAGCTCGCCGCCTTAATAAGAAGAAATTGGTCAGATCTGTATTTGCGCTCAACATAGAAAAGCAGCGTTGGGAAAACTAATTTCTTGATACAGTCCTAGACTATGGAAACCGTGAGTGGTTTCACCCTTGGGACTGCCCTAAGTAAACTAATACACATAACACTATGTCTACAGTACATGTGAGTGTGCCATGCCCTTCTAGAAGAAGGCTAGCCAATCCAGTGCAGCAACTTGGCAACAACACAGTATAGTGCCTTGACTAGTCGTGACTTTTTGGAGTAAAATATATGAGAGCTGGTGGAGGGTAGTAGTCTTCAACCACCAGGAGAAGTAGTACTATAAGAAGGGGAGCAATAAGAGGAGCCTCGAAGAAGCAACCAGCCCATAGCTGAAGATCACCTAGAGAGAACAAAAGCAGCAGAGCAAGTAAGCACTCCAGACAATCCAAAGACAACCACCGGTCACCTTTGTCGAAATTCTCCACCACTGCCAAATCATCGAGCCAAGGAGAAGAGAGGCCCGAGAGCAGACTAACCATGAGAAGAAGTTGTGGCATGTTGGGAATAGAAGAGCGAGCCGACCAGGCCAGAGAAGTGGCCAAGTGAGGATCGAGCAAATCAAGGAGCACTTTTTTTTTTGTGACAACAATCAAGGAGCACCTTTGAAGTAGAATCATCAGGATTCAGGTGAGACACATGCATGATCTAAAGAAAAATATTTCCTACCCTTCTTGCATAGAGCACAGAGCACCTCGAGAAACTCTCGACTATTTTTAGCATAGCACAACAAATATGGATAATACGTTGGCTAAGAAAAGGAGCGTGCTAGCTATTATTAGAGCAGGAAATATTATTAATTTTAGTACAAATATACATATACTAAATACTTGAACCAGGGCTAGAACATTAGCACACGAAACTCCCACATCTAGGCACACCTTAGATTATTTCTTTTTTTCTCTCTACCAAAAACACAAAGCACCTTCCATGGGGAGAACCTCTTCTGTTCTGGAGCAGTGCAACTAGTAAGATCTCAATAATATTTTGGGCCAAGAGAGATATGCCAACTATTATCAGAACACATGCCAAAAGGTTAATATCTTCACTTTCCTGGTTTTCCACATCTAACAACACTGTTAATATGTCTAGATTTCAAGGAAATGATGAACCAGCTGTTACCATAACAAGGCCTAATTAGTACTCCTTTTAGCACAAGCCTACAGATAATATCTCAGCCTAGGATAAGACATTTGCACATGAACCTTCACATCTAGCATCACACAGACTGAAATCTCGAGTTACAGACTATATGAACTAAGCACGAAGTACAAAGGTTACGTCACTCACTATCAGGTTGGGGAAACTGGTGCCGGATTTTGATTCCCCTGCACACCACCACATAGCAGCAGCACCACGGGCTCCTTGACTTGCCTGGGCGCCATGGCTTACGAACTCGGCACCTCAGGGGAGCCGCCGCCGCCGCCCAACCTGCATCCACCACAGGAGAGAAATCGGAGGGGGAAAATTAGTACCTAGCAGCCACAGCTCCCATAGATGTATTCTGGGTAGAAATCTTTGGAAATCCCCAACCATGATTGTCGATCTGGAGTGGATCTCCTGATCTCCATGGGTAGCAGAAGGGGAAAAGAAAGGAGATAGAGACGGCAGGAGGCTGGAGGGTGTGCTTAGGTGACTGGAAGGTGCTTTGTGGCTACGTATTGTGGCATTGGATGGGCTTCAGTAAAGTACAGGGCCAGCACATGTGAGAGTAAAGAGGGATTTAACAATGATAAACTAGATTAGGCCTTGTTTAGATCCCCAAGTTGGGGAAGCAAAGTTGGCATTTTAACACTGTAGCATACTGTAGCATTTCGTTTGTATTTGTGAAATATTGTCCAAATATTGATTAATTAGGCTCAAAAGATTCGTCTCGCAAAGTACAATCAAACTGTGTAATTAGTTTTTGATTTTATCTACATTTAGTACTCCATGCATACGCCGACATTTTGATGTGATGGGAATCTTCTTTTTGCATAGTGAAATTTAGGGGTGAATTCTGGAATCTAAACAAGGCCTTAATGTTTAACTAATTACAGCTATGCAATCCCCTTTATAAATCACAGCCTATAATTGATACTAAATACCAGGAGCTATTTCTTGACTGTAGGATGAACACACGGCTAAGTACGTATAATGTATAAATTGTTTTTGTGTATTTTGTTTATGCTAAATGCCAATATATAAATATATAAATATTATAAATACAGGAAGCAAGCTAAAACACCGAAGGACATTCGGAGTGTACCAATGGATCTGCGGCGATATTTTAAGGGACAGGCAAGTCATGTAGATGATGATATATTGTTTTTCTATAAAACAAATCTTTTTTTAAAATACTTGCATCAAAATCTATTTTCTAATTGAATTGAATGGACAATGACGATGATGATAGATAATGATTAAATTAAGGACATATGGCCCGGGAGCTCAGACAGGTTGCGCATGGCCCTGCAAGACCATGGCACTTGGGCCGGGGAGCTGGGAATATGACATATAATTAACTATTCGGTGTAGTGAGAGTTCATGAAATGTGATGATGATTTTGAGTGGGTCGAACTCTCTCTACATCGACTATGAATATATAAGGACTCATCCCTCTCACTTATTATGTGCCGTATGATATCGTGTCTACCATGAGTTCGTTTGAGACGGGCCGAGTCCGGTACCCTTAAATGTTGTTATATACTCCCTATGGTATGTCAGGAGAGGGTTGGGGCGATGAAGTCCCGAATCAATTGTCGATGAAATACAGCCAAGCGCATATATTAGCGCACGTGAGTAGATGTGGATGTATATAATATACGGAAGTGGGAAAGTCACGGTATCTTGACCATGAGTTACATCAAAAGAAGTACAATGGAAAATTGGTCAAGATAATCATAGGTAGGTTAACATAAATCTGCGCAGGGTTAAAATCATGAATTCATGTCCTGTCTCTTGGATTGGATGCTACGGGGGCCTATAGGAGGCGCTCTTTCTCGCTATATGGGTGATAATATATTTCTTAACTTATTTTTCTAAAATATGCAACTTTTGATAATTAATCTATGATTGAGAATGGATATGACAAATGATTAGGCATGCATTTCATGGATTTATTATATGCTTACTGAGTACTTTGTACTCACTCTTGTTATTAACCCTCCCACTTCACGATGAATAGATGAGATACGCCAAGCACGTGACTTAAAGAAGACACAGGAGAAATACAGGATACGAAAAATTTATATTGTAATGTGAGGAATTATGACTATATGTGTTTTAGGTAATAATTATTAATTGCCCTTCTTCTCAAATATATAAACAAATTTTTGTAAGGTCCTAACTATTACTCTATTGCAATACTTCGATTAGGGTCATTACTCGAGGAGGCGTTGCTTTATCGTGTAATAACCCATAAACCGGCATTTTTACCTTGGTAGTGAAATGCGGGACCTTACATACTTGTGCTCGAAGCGTGCTAGCTCCTCCACGCAGCTCCAGCTAGCTACTGCGTATGAATTCCTCAGCGCCTCTAGTCTCGTAGAGGTAGAACTCAGAGTTGGGACTTGGGAAGTAGTACCTAGCTAGCCCACTGGTAGTAAGTAAGTCCACCACCAGGTCATGGAAGGCATGCTCTCGCCGGCAGCTGGAAATGGCGGTCTCGCCGACCCGCTGCTGGCCAACGGCGACGGCAAGGGGCGGGCCGGCGCCAGCAGCAAGGACAAGAACAAGTACTGGGTGCCCGTCGACGACGAGGAGGAGGTGCTGGTGGCGGAGGAAGACGGCGGCAAGGACTGCCGCCGCCCGCTGCTGTACCGGACGTTCAAGGTTAAAGGGCTCCTCCTGCAAACTTACAGGTATATGTTATTGTTTACTTGGGCCTAATATTATTGGTACAAAAAAGATTTGCTTATTTTCTGTAAGACCGGACCATCATGCTTCAAACAAGTTGTACTAATGTTGTACTACTCAGATCAGAAGAGACGACGACGCGACGCGAGTTGTACTTTAATCAACGAGAGTTGTTATCTGACCGAGACTGACCCTTAGAAATAGACCAAAAATAAGAAAAATTTAAATACACTTTCACCATTTTCTAATATTCTTTAATTTTCCCCATTGCCGTTAAACAGGTTGCTGGCCTTGGCCAGATTGCTAGTCGTCGTCCAGTTTTTCATCTGGCGTCTGAGGCACCGGGACTCAGACAGCATGGTCCTCTGGTGGGTCACGGTGGTCGGCGACTTCTGGATCGCCGTCAGCTGGCTGTTGAACCAGGCCTCGAAGCTCAACCCAATCAGGCGCGTCCCTAACATCGCGCTCCTCGATCCACCCACTCCCAGCGGCGGTCGCAGCTCCAGCCAGCTCCCTGGCGTCGACGTGTTCATCAACACCGTGGACCCCGTCGACGAGCCCGTGCTGTGCACTATGAACTCTGTCCTGTCCATCCTCGCCACGGACTACCCGGCGGACAGGCACGCGACGTACTTCTCTGACGACGGCGGGTCGCTCGTCCACTACGAGGCGCTGCTCGAGACCGCGAGGTTCGCGGCGCTATGGACGCCGTTCTGCCGGAAGCACCGCGTCGAGCCGAGGGCACCCGAGAGCTACTTCGCGGCGAAGGCGGAGGCGCCGTACGCTGGCGACGCTCCGAGGGAGTTCGTCGGCGACCGTCGGCACGTTCGCCAGGAGTACGAGGAGTTTAAGGCTCAGATTGATGCGCTGTTCACCGTCATTCCCCAGAGATCGGAGGGGAACCACCGTGACGACGCGAAACGAGGTGGTGACCACGCGACGTACATGGCCGATGGGACGCATTGGGCTGGCACTTGGATTGCGGCGGCTGAAAACCACAAGAAAGGACAGCACGCCGCCATTGTTCAGGTACAACGGTGTTTTGCGGATGAGAATGAGGATCAGACTGTCATATTGGATTTGAGTACTTGGGAAATATTAGCAGTAGTAACGAATTATATGTGCTGCTCTGACACAGGTTATTTTGAACGTTCCCGGCGACGAGCCACAGCTTGGCACGCCGGCGAGCTCCTCCAGCCCTCTAGACTTCAGCGCCGTCGACGTGCGCCTCCCGATGCTGGTGTACATCGCGCGCGAGAAGCGCCCGGGATACGATCACCAGAAGAAGGCCGGCGCCATGAACGTGCAGCTGCGCGTCTCGGCGCTGCTCTCCAACGCGCCCTTCATCATCAACTTCGACTGCGACCACTACATCAACAACTCGGGTGCGTTCCGCGCCGCCATGTGCTTCATGCTTGACCCCCGCCACGGCGACGACACCGCCTTCGTCCAGTTCCCGCAGCGTTTCGACGACGTCGACCCCACTGACCGGTACTGCAACCACAACCGCGTCTTCTTCGACGCCACATCCATCGGCCTCAACGGCTTCCAGGGGCCTTCCTACATGGGCACCGGCTGCATGTTCCGGCGCGTCGCGCTCTACGGCGCCGACCCGCCCCGGTGGCAGCCCAACGGCGCATCGAAGCTCCTGGACAACTCCCACAGGCAGTTCGGCAACTCCATGCCGTTCAGCAACTCTGTGCAACTGGCCGCGCACCTGGAACGGTGCATCACGCCGCCGGTGTCGCTCGACGATGAGCGGCTCGTGGCGGAGTTGGCCAACGTCGCAACCTGCGCATACGAGGACGGGACGGAGTGGGGCAACGGCGTCGGGTGGGTGTACAACATCGCGACGGAAGACGTGGTGACCGGCTTCCGGGTGCACCGGAAGGGGTGGCGCTCCATGTACTGCGCCATGGAGCCTGACGCGTTCCGCGGCACGGCGCCGATCAACCTCACGGAGCGCCTCCACCAGATCCTGCGCTGGGCCGGGGGCTCCCTGGACATGTTCTTCTCCCGCAACTGCCCGCTCCTAGCAGGCCGGCGGCTCCACCCGATGCAGCGCGTGGCCTACACCAACATTACCGCCTACCCGTTCTCGGCGGTCTTCATCTTCGTCTACGACCTCCTCCCGGTGATGTGGTTCGCGGGCGACGGCGAGTTCTACATACAGAAGCCGTTCCAGACCTACGCGCTCTACCTGTTCGTCGGCATCGCCATGATGGAGGTGAGCGGCATGCTGGAGATCAGGTGGGCGGGGCTCACGATGCTGGACTGGTGCCGCATCGAGCAGTTCTACATGATCGGCGCGACGGGCGTGTACCCGGCGGCGGTGCTGCACAGCCTGCTCAGGCTCGTCGGCCTCAAGGGCCTGCCGTTCAAGCTGACGTCGAAGCCAGTGTCCGCAAGCAGCGGCGCCGCCGCGAGGGAGAGGTTCGCGGAGCTGTACCAAGTGCAGTGGGCGCCACTGCTGGTCCCGACGGTGCTGGTGATCGCCGTGAACCTCGCCGCCATCGGCACCGCGGTTGGGAGGGCGGTCGCCTTCCGGTGGTCTTTCCCGCAGGTCCCCGGCGCGGCGAGCGGGCTGCTGTTCAACGTGTGGGTCCTGCTGCTGCTGTACCCTTTCGCGCTCGGGATCATGGGGCGATGGAGCAAGAGGCCCTACCTGCTCTTCGTCCTGCTCGTGCTCGTGCTCGTGCTCGTTGTCATCGCGTGCGCGTACGTCGCGGTCCTGGCGGTAGTTGCTCCAGGTTCCGTGGCGACGTTCTGGCTGGGAGGATGGCCAGGCATCGGCGCCATATCTCTGGCGAGCTGGCGGCGTGGTGGGTTTAGCTGATTATTGTTTGATAGCAAATATGTCCATGCATTGTAACGGGAATGGAATGCTGAGAAAATAAGTTGTCGAATGTTCATGGAAAATGAGAATAAGATTGCTATATATATAGTTACTTATATTTGACACATCCTATAGATCAGATGCCCGAAATCGGCATGATTTCAGGCTAACGTACAATCGTGGCCAGAGTCAGATTGTGCGAACTAATATGGTAGGTTCGATTGTCATCCAACAGCTCCTGTTCACAATTAATCGAAACATCTATTGATCCATGTTTAAAGAAAAGTTTTGTTCCTAATCACAATTGGATCAACAATTTGGTGATGAAAATCTCCATTTTATAAAATGGGTCAAAAGTTCAAGATCTTTATTTATCATTTGTTTTTGGCCTTTATGGGAAAAACAAACAAACAAACAAAAAGAAATAAGAACTCTATTCGCGGATGCATGGAAAGGAAATGAAAAAGGAGGAAAACTTGTCCCATGCGGACCTAATTCAACGCTACTATTACAATTGTTGTTTTTGTCTAAAAAAAAACTATTATAATTGTTGACAGTTTTTTTTTTTGGAGAAAACGGTGGAAGAGCTGAGACGTTCCTGTCTACTTGTGAAATCGGCCCACCAGGCGGCCTATCACACACAAATAAACTAATAATAATCGGCCCAGGTACATATACGTCTACTAGGAACTATCACCGGAGCCCAGTTCTCTTGAACTTGATCCATCGGCTTTCCGCATGTCTTGTGCAGTCCTTATCCCGTTGGTTATGTGCCTATATACGGTTCCTTCTATTATTGATTTACTCCCTCCGTCTCAAATTTTAAGTTGTTTTTCAAGAATTTTGGAGAGTCAAAACATCTCTAAGTTTGGTAAAAATTTATACGATAAGATAATAATATTTATGATGCTATCTAAACGTCATTAGATTCTTTATTATATTTTCATAGTATGTTTAGTTGATGTCATAAATGTTTGTAATTCTCTCGTCAAACTAGAGATGCTTTGACTTTCTAAAATTTTTAAAATAACTTACAATTTAAGACGGGAAGGAGTACTATTGTTCTTGATTGATGAATCTTCCTCGGTGCAATAATATAATCTACCAAGTAGTAGATTATCATGTTGGTTACAAGTCCATTTCAGGTAGGCAAACAGGACAATAAATAAATAAACTAATAAAATTAATAGCCATACTAGGTGATATGTCAGCCAGTGGTGGCTAAAGTAGACGATTCCGCTACCAGAATGTTCGTTGCAACAGAAACAAAGTGCGGTCTGGACTCTGGACTGGATGCTGATTGGCATTTGCGGTGCGCTTTTCAGTTTTTGACACCAGCAAAGAGAAGGGTACTGTGATGATTGGCTGGGCCTTATCTTAGCCGGATTTAGCAGCCTTGCGCTTTGCAAACTGATCACGTGGAACGTGGTGGAGGAAACCGACTGTGCTGGTGTTGTGTGCGGCAGCGGCATTTTCTTCTCTCTGTTTTCTTGTTTTTATGAGAGGTACATAAGAATATCCGTAGTAGCAGAGGAAATGACGAAACAGGAGCAGCAAGCTGGCCAAGTTGGTCGGTCCAAAGCCGTTGGATCTGGGCGGCGTCGTTGTCCTCAATCCTTATCCACCCTCCACGTGCACGTCGCGCAGCCCACCAGCCGTCGCGTTCGAGTTCCACTTGCTCGGCAACTAGGCAAGCCTCCTCGTGACCTCGTCCACATCGTGACAAGTTTACCATCCACCCGGCCACCATTGCTCGACTTTTTCAAGTCCAAGCATATTCCATTCCTTCCAGTACCTTCCGAGACTTCTCCCCTTCCTCTCCCACCCTATCCCCAGTCGTCGCCAGTCCCCACGACCCCGACCCCACTAAACAACCTCCCCGACCCAGCGCGATCGCGTCGCCGCAGAAGATCCCGCGATGCAGGCCCCCACGCCGCCCTCCTCCGCCGCCGCCCTCGACCTGCCGCTGGCGGCGGCGCCGCCGCCGGTGAAGGCGCCGACGCCGCGCCCCCACCACCAGCCTCATTCCAGCCCGAATCCCCGGGCGGCGTCTTCTCCGCGGCCGCCGCCGCGGCGCCCCTCGGCACCGCCCACCGCCGCATCGCCATCGCGGTCGACCTCTCCGACGAGTCGGCCTACGCCGTGCGCTGGGCCGTCGCCAACTACCTCCGCCCCGGGGACGCCGTCGTGCTGCTCCACGTCCGCCCCACCTCCGTGCTCTACGGCGCCGACTGGGGCGCCGTCGACGTCTCCCTCCCCAACCCTAGCAACTCCGCCCCCACCGCCTCCGACGACTCGGAGGACGACGCGGCTGCGGCGAGCAGGATGGACGAGGACTACGACGCGTTCACGGCGTCCAAGGCGGACGACTTCGCGCGGCCGCTCAAGGAGGCGGGCATCCCCTACAAGATCCACATCGTCAGGGACCACGACATGAAGGAGCGCCTCTGCCTCGAGGTCGAGCGCCTCGCGCTCAGCGCCGTCATCATGGGGAGCAAGGGATTCGGCGCCGCCGCCAGGAGGACCAGCAAGGGCAGGCTCGGCAGCGTCAGCGACTACTGCGTGCACCACTGCGTCTGCCCCGTTGTGGTGGTGCGCTTCCCGGATGATGGCTCTGCTGAGGATGGGGAGGCGTCTGGTGGGTTGTCCGCCGCGGTTGAGGATGTGCTGCGCCCTGTGCCGGAGGAGGAGGCCGAGTACCATGACGCGGCTGAGGAGCACAAGGGTGGGTAACTGAATTTCTACTTTCCCTTATATTTGCTTGCTGTGCATGTTGTTATAGGGACTGCCTTCAGCTATATCCATACGAAATGCACTAAAATTTAGCTGACAATAACAATAGGATAGGACAATGTGCGCAACAAATTTACTATCGGTTAATTGGCTCAGACTAACTCTGGGTTATTCTGCTTCCAACAACTTTGTTTACCCGGGTGTTCAGAGTTTTTTTAACCATGAAAACAGGAACTTCCAAAATTGCATCACCACATCTGAACACCCAGGGTTCAGCATGCCTCATGCGCTGCATTCATAAGTCAGAACAATCATCTTTAGAACCAAGCAACCACAAACATCGTAAAGCCTTAAGTTTTAGCTACTACTGATTACTTGCCAAAAGAGACACCGCTTGCAGCACACGTGCTGTATGAGATCTTACTAAGATCTACTTGCAACTCCCGCAACCAAGTAATCATTCCAACTTGAATAGAAATAATACTTAGCAAGGATTGCAGGTACACATTTCCTTGATATGAACAATATTTGGTTCAGGTTATCTTTTAGTGTGTCCGCTTCATGTGGTGTTACAATACTTTTTGGAACTTGATTGTTTGGTGGAACAACCTCGTGTATGAAAACTAGGTTTAGGGCCATTTTTAGTAAAGAAGATTGCCCATGTAGTTTCAATTCTATGTCTCTTCTCCTTGCTTCAGTTTTTCCCACTGAAGATCTACAATTTAGGCTGCATGTATTCTACTCTTCTACGTGTTCTGTCAATAGTCCATTTGGTTCTACCAAGTTTTGAGATTGTGAGCAACTAATTCTTAAACCTTATTTTCACTCTTTACCATCAATTGATCAGTACTTTATGTTTGTTCTTTGCTTATTAGAACATTTGGCTAGGAGCACCTGAATTAATTTTTCAATTTTACCCTTGTTTTCCCATAAACGAAAGAGGTATTGATATATCGTTATGCCACAACTTATCAATGCTAATTCAAGTTGGGATTTACTAGAACATGTAGTGAATAGATGGGGGCTTTTGACAATTTAATATCATCACTGGGGGCTTTACCTGCATAGGAATTGATGACCTTGACTGTAGTAAATGGATGGGCCACAATGCTTGGGGTCTGCACATTGGTCTACTTGTTAAGCTACAGTGCGCTCGCCCCACTTGCTTGAAGAGGCTCAGGTGTAGATAGCCAAAGTCGGGCCAGCACGGCCCTGTTGCTAATTGTGCCTGGTTAGCCCAGGGCCCCATGCTGTCGCCACCAAGAGGAAGGGGATGGCAGGGATGTAGCAGCACTGCAAGCGGCTGTCGAGGGGGCAAGGGCGAGGGCAAGGGCGAGGTTGATCGTGCCGTAGCCTGGAGCGTTGTAATTGAGCAGATCTGGGATGAAGACGAGGGCTAAAGTGCATGGTGGATAGGGCAGCGCTGTGGGAGGAGCAATGGCGGAGCTTTGTTTGGGCCAAAGGTGGCCATGGGCCCCCTGCCATTATAAATTATCTTAAGTAGGTACCAAGCCTCACCTCCTACATGCTAGCAAAAACACTAAACAAAGTGAGTTTTTGGCTTAGTTTCTAAACTTGGCCCCCTCTGGAATTATCACCAAGCTCTGCCACTGGGAGGAGGAAAGAGGAAGTGTCACGGGCAACAACAGGCCAAGGTTATATGGGTCATGCCTGTGCTGCCTGACAGGCCAAGGTAACGTCCCAGCCGCGGGCACGATTAGCATCAGACCATGCTGTGTGCCTGGGCTGGACGAAAATAGCAGGCCAGAGGATGGCCCATGGGCATGTTGTTTATGGACAGCTATAAGCTCAGGGGGTTCTTTATTGCATAGGAATCAATATGGCTTTTGGCAGCTTAGGTGGGTGTGCCACAAGAGCTGCAATCTATTACTGGAGCATGCATGCGAAGCAGCAATGGTTCTGACCCCAACTGCCTGTATGCTTGGATTGATTCAATCGATGGTTAGAAATGTTGGTTGACTCAATCTAGTTCCAATTAGAGAAGTTCAGATATAAATTCATTTTCCCCTCATCTCATATGATTTTTCGTATCGGATTTTTGTAATTTTTTTTTTTTGACAAACAGCAGGGGAATCCCCTTCCTTTGCATGGGTTTCCTCTTGTGTTAACTGTTTCTTGATGTTGGATGATTGGATGGATATTGGACTTTAATTGATTGTTTGGACCTTTCTGCAGTCTAATTAGATTTAATTAGATATGGACATCTCATATTGGGTGTGCCTTGGTCTCCTCTGATTTGGATATGGATCCTTATCCATCCATCTCCTTCTTGAAAATAGATGATAATATTGGTTACCAGAACTGTTATGCCGCCCTCTTTGTCATTTCTATTCAATATATGCAAACTTTAAGATGTGCTCCACTTGACTGGTTAAAATTTGTAGAATGAGTGATGTCATGTCAAGTTTTGTTTTTTTTTTAAAAAAATAAAATTAAGGTTACGGAAGGCACTAAGGTGCTCTTTAGGTTGTGACCCTCTGCGCCTGGAGCTTAAGGTACACCAGGCATGTGCCATACACGTGCATGTATGCACTTAAAGGAATGGAAAAACAGGGCACCAGTGGGCCTAGCAGTGGACAGAAAGGCCTGTCAAAGCAGCCCAAAGCCCAAGTCTGAATGGCCACTCCTTATTCTTAGTCTCCCGCTTTATCCAATTGCTGGTAGGTGCCCCAATCCAGCCATGCTCGCCACCACATTCTTAAATAAGTAACATTAACTAGTTGAAGATGCTGAGATAACTCAGCCTTATCTGTTACACCTTCAATGGAAAAATATATTGTAACAACTCCAGTTTTAGGGTTAGACAAATCGTGCATCATGAGCATGATCATTACATAAGCATCATTTATGGCATTTTTGGGGCAATATTTTGAGTGCTTATTTTAAAAATGCAAATAGGAGTTTTCAAAGGTTTTCTAGAAGTCAAACTTGTGGTGCTTTTCTCAAAATGGGGCTTTAACAAAGTTTGTAGAGGAGAATTTTTGGAGAAACTTTTGTTTAGACCCCAATTTATGAAAATGACTTTTGGTGCTTCAAAAATGGCAAAAACAGTTTCAAAAATGAATTTTAAAGGTATTTTATGTGACCCAAATTTGTATTTTCAAATCCAGGCCGATTTAGCAAAAACTTTCTACATGAAAGTTATTCATCTTTTAATTTTGAGAAACTTTCATTTTTGGACCAAATTCAAATTCGCAATAATTTTTGAGTTATGGGCGAGTCAAACTTTCTATTTGAAAAGTGGGACCAGTGGGACCCACCCGGCCCCACCTTGTCATCATCCTCTTCCTCCTTCCCCTTCGCCTGCCACAAGCAGAGCCGTTAGCCGCCGCAGGCCCGCCGTAGCCGGGCCGCCGCCCCGCTTTCCGGGCGCCGACGCCCGCCCGTTTGTCGCCGCGTGCGCTCCTCGTCTCGCGGCCCCGTCTCTCCTCCTCCTCGTTCGCTTCCGCCGCCGCGCTCCCGCTTCCCGCCTGCGCCGTCGTTTCGCCATGGGCGATCCGGCACGCCGCGCCGCGCCAACCGCCACCGCCACGAGCTTCCGACAAAACAACGGCCACGCGCGCCGCACTCGAGCACCGCCGCAGCGAGCCTCGCTTCCGCTCGCCCGCTGGCCCCCGTCGTCTGGCGCTGCGCGCATCGCGCGTGCCGAGCGCTTATGGCCGTCCGCGGACCGCCCGCTCGTCCGCCGTGACTCCCGGTCCCGAAATAGGACAGCCGCGCCTTAAAAGCTCGTCCACTCTCTCGCTCACTCACCCGCCCCTCCATTTCCTCTCCCCGCGCCACAGCGAGCCCCTCGGAGCTCCGCCATGGCCGCCGCCATGAGCCGCTCCGGCTAGCCACCAAGGCACCCCATCATTTTCACCCTCCGTGCGTCACGGTGACCGCCATCTCTCCCTCCATCTCCGTCCGCCTCCAATCGACAAGCTCGACCCAAGGTTGTGGCCAATCGGCCCTTTTTTCTCCGCCACCGGAGCCGAGCGCCGGCGAGCTTCTTCGGATCGCCGTCCGCTCGCGCCCGCCGTCATCTTCACCCCCTAGCTCGCGCTCTAGCTCCGCCGTGGCTTCGCGAAGCCCGTAGGCATGACGAAGAGCCGCGCGGTGCCCTGTTCCGCGTCCCCGCGACGAGCCGCTCCGCTCGCGCGCTTTCGCCCGCACGTAGCTCTAGTGCACTATAGGCTTCATCTTCACCTCCATCGTGTGCGCGTCGTCGTCCCGAGTACACCGGTGTAGGCCTCGCCACGGAGACCTCGCGCGCGGCGAAGCTACGGCCAACTCCGGCGCCCCGCTTCCGCACGGCCGACAGGGGCCCGTTGGACGGGTCCCACCCGTCGGGCCGCCACCGGCAGCGAGGGTGCTCCGTGTGCACCGCGTCGGGTACGCGTAGCACCGCGGGCCCGCGCGTCAGCCGCAGTGGGGAAAGCGCTGGGTGCGCGTAGCGTTTTAGGTGTTTTCCGATTTTTGAAAATGAATTCCAGAAATTGTTTTAAATCTTCCAAAATTCATATCTCTCTCTTTTTAAGTCCATTTTGGGTGATTCAAATTTCTATATTTTTCTTATGATGAGCTTTATGCATGTAGAGTATTGGTTTATTTTTATGAAATACTTTTCTGTACAGTATTATTTAATGTCTTTAATTGCTTATATCTTGTTAAATGCATAAGTAAATGTAGATTTATCGAAAAAATGTGGTTCTTGTTTTGTTGCTATAGTTAGGAGAAGCTTTATCTATGAAAAATATTATTTATATATGTCATGTGTAGAAAATGCCCTATTTATTTATTGTGCTTGCTTTGCTTAGAGTTAGGAAATTCATAATTAATTATTTATGCAAGGAAAATGCTTGATAAATTTTATAGGGTGTTTTTATGCCTATAAGTAGCAAGTTAATCACATGAGATCTGTTGTTTGACACTTTTCTTAATGCAAAGTATTTTTAGGTCTTGGTTTAATGCTGTCTTGTCTTTTTTGTATAGAATAAATGGTTCACTGTTTTGATCTGAAAAATTTATGGTAGGCTTGTTGTTACCTAGCTTAGCTACCGTAATTTTTGTAGATTTTTCTGAGCAGTCTAGCTATAGGTTGCTGTTATGCCCCGTTGTAATCATGATCGGTTAATCGTCGAAGTCTAGGTTAACTATTGTCCTTGCCATGTTTAATTAGGGTTATAAAAGGGGTAACATGTTAGGATGATGTTGACTACCTTGTAACTTCATGATTGGTTCATCATTATCATCATGTGCTTAGATTTCGTATTGCATTTCCGATATTCATACGCACGATGCATCATACAGATTGCCTAAGGAGTGACGCCGTAGTTCCCGAGGAGCCTAAGGAGGAGAGCAAGCGGGGAGCAAGGCTTTGCGAGGAAAGACAGACGAGGACCAGACGCCGACTTGCCCGAGTGCCCTAACCATCACCCTAGCTCCTTTGAGAAAGGCAAGCCCCGAGCATTACTCCTACGCTTTTCAAAATGTTTTACTTGAGTCATTTATTTATTATGATGCATTAAGTTAATAGGCGTTGACTTGGAACCGTTACTGCATTATGATTACCTTGATCCACCTGAATACTTTACCCTATTACTTATGCTTAGCACTGCTTAATTAGAATCGGTAGAAGACGGGTGATTGACCCTCATCCGCGAGGTAGGTGGTTACTACCCTATGGTTGATACTATGGAAGTTGGTTAGAGAACATAACCATGTGGCCTTGTTAAATCACGACTAATCGGAGTTTGTGGTGTGTTAGGCCACGGAAACTCCGGCGATATCACCTAATGGGACTATAGCTTTGTACGTCCTCGGATCATGTTGAACAATGCCTCACAGATAGCTGGAAGGATGCGATCATCCGACCGCGAAGCCTTGAGGATGTTTGGGCCGGCATTTCAACGGAGTTGAGTGTGTTGCCCACAGCGCGGTATTAAAGCCGGTGGCCGGCCGCGCGGAGGTACTGGTAGCCGGCATGCCCCGGTGCAACCGTATTCGTTGAAATCCGTGTCTCCACCCGAATAGACCAAGGTGACCGTCACTCGTTCGGGCGGCGAGTGTGGTTTGTGTGAGGAATACCCGCCACTGGTTTGCAATCGATTATAATCGCCATCGTTCCTGGACAAGAACACTTGACCGAGCAAATGCACCGTCGTAAATCATTGTGAAAATAGGATGGTTATGGTTCTATGTTGTTGATGCTGGTATGCTCAACCTGAAGGATAGGATAGCATTGTTTGCTCATACTCTGGAGATGAAGTAGTACAGGTGCTAACCTAGTGATGGCAGGATTCAACTTAAAAGATGTTAAGCTAGAGAGTCTTTTATAACTAAATGATTATTAATAAGCTCACCTTTTTATCGCAAGTTTAAATGAGTCAGCTACCCCACTTATGAAGCCTGGCATACTCCTTGGTGTCACTTTATTTTCATTTATGACGGGTAAGTCTAGCTGAGTACCTTGTACTCGTGGTTTTATTCCCTTGTTGTTGCGATGGTGAGATATTCTATGGGTATTGCCCAACTTGCTTCTACCCCCGCGTATGGGATGAGTAGATCGTGGGCACGATCAACCTATCTATCGTACCTCTATGCTGTTATCGGATGTGATGTTGGACCAGGCACTATGTTTCAACTAAGTGTGCGTTTGTGAACCAAAACTTTATTTGCTTCCGCAATTTGGATTTGAACTCGGTATTGTAATATTTATTTCGTACTCCGATGTAATCTACTATTTGTGAACTTTTGTATCACTATGAACTGTTGTATGTTGAACTCAATTCGGTCTGGGCTGTATTGTTGAAGGTTTGAAATCCCTCGAGATTTCACGGACTACCGGGTTGATATAGCCACAGTGTGCTAATTGAGTTGCTTTGACGACTCATAAGTACATTGTGATTATATTAATTGGTCGGTTCTGTTACATATATTAAGCATCAAATGTTACTGCTGCACTATAGTTTCATATTTGCAAAATAGCTTGCTGGCAATCATTATTCCTATCCAAAAATTCAATTAGTTTATGCATCACAACATTGGTCAATGAGAGGGTTAGCTTACACTTAGATTCTTTTCGCTGAATTTTCATTATCTGTCTGCTATTAATCCATAACAAGCTGTGGGCTAATGTTTTCTTATAAGTTACTGCTTGAAAAACTGAAAACTATTCTCAAAAGGCTTCATGGTTTGGATTAACTGCATCCTTATCATTTAATTTTATGATGGTTTTTAATGGAAAAAAGCAGTTTGCATGTATCATATCAAGGGTTCTTTGTGATTAATTAAGCTAATATCTAGAATTCGTGCAATTTCTGCAGATACTTGACCTTGCTGATGCATTGTGAAGTGAAGTCCTTTTGGATTCAGGTTAGCATATAGAACTAAAATGACCCATTTGTGTTGTGGTGTTGTTGAATGATAGGCATCAGCTATGTAACTTTTTTCCCAATAGTATTTCCTCTGCCTGTACTAAGGCATCGATGCTGCACATTTCTGTTGTATTATTATTATTACTGTATATATTGCACATCATATATGGTAATCTGGTTAGAATTCATTTGCACTGTGATGTAGCATCTTTGTGGCGTGCAGTTCTGTGGGTAGAGCCATAGAGGTGTATGGAAAGTTACGCATGCTAAATGATGCATTTACTTTATTTATAATTTTTTTTGTAGTTTTGACATGAAAGATCAGAGATTTTTTATCCTTAATTGCCATAAATCTAGGATAGCTCTGTGCAGCATGAACATATCATTTAGGTCTACAAAGCAGAAACCTGTTTTCTTTTCTTAGAGCAAATGTCATATCCAGATAAGTTTAGATTGTTCCTGAACATCCCAGTGGTCCTATCCTTTAATTATTGATGATACTCCTGGAAAACCTTAGCTCCCTTTGATTTGGTCATTTTCCTCCCATAATATGATCAGAGGTTCAGTGTAATGCTTCTTCTATGTGTCCTAAGTCCTAACCTGCCACTGGGTATGTCATGGACAGTTTGCTGGAACTTTTGGACAATCCACTGTTGAAGCAGGGCTTTAGTTTTAACAAAACTGTATCATCTGCATGTCATCAAAAAAAAAAAAAACTGTATCATCTGACTAGTTCTCATTTGCCATGCACCTGTTAATCTGTTATACTAATTTTCCTCAATTCCGTTTATTTCTCTAATTCTTGTCCTTTCCTTCCACAGCTTGTAAAGGTTGTAGCGTCCGACTGTTGGCTGGGTGCTAGCTGGGATTTCTACTTGAGTGCATGTGATGTTTCCTGAACTTCCATTTCCCGTGTCTATCCGTGCTTTTGCTTTGTTTGTATCTTCCGTTACCTTTGTTAATGTAGCTTGTCTGACTTCCACTGCCTGGTGAATATCTGTTTGAACATTTGTAGTTACATTGCATTGCATTGTGTTTCTGATGAAAGTTACAGGTTAACCACTTCTATAGAACCAACTAATCAAGGGTGCAAATTCCTCCTTTTTTATTTGATTTATTTTAGTTTAAAGTAACTCTAGTAGATTTCGTGAGCCATCCAATGTGCTCATGCTGACATCCAGTCCCGAGGAAAGTTCCACTGTTTTTTCGGGTGAACTTCAGATAGAGCTACCTTTTTCTTCACCAGAGCCTGGCTAGGTGTACTATGTTCCCCGATTCTTTTCCTGCCGTGGTTGGATTTATCTTCCATTAGGACCTGGGAGCGCTATGGAATCTTTTCTTATTCAGATTACTTTTCTGAAATGAGTGGCAGTGACCATCGCAATGTGCTGGATTGGTTCTGTGCTTTCCTTGTCGCAATGATTTTGCCACGCTATGGTATTGGGGTTATCTAATCTTGAAATTTTGGCTGGTTTGGACCTTTTGGTTCGTGTAGTGGTGACACAACTACCAGGAACATGTTTTGCTCTGGATGTGCTGCGGTAGTGCTGTTGCACTTTTCGTGTTAGTCCCCTGTATGGCTGTATCATCGGAGGATCCTACCGAATCAGTGAATCACATGCATGATCAGCGTGGTTCAGTGGTTCACTACTATATGTAGTACTGAGCAATACAAAGTGTTAATAATATTAAATTTCCACACAAAGCATGTTGTAGATCCTTGTCCTTTCCAGAAATAATACTTGTGATCAGGGAATGCTATGACGCCCAGCTGCTGTGAATTGCATGCCGTAGAATTCATTTCAAGGGGTGGATGAGGGGAGATGGGTTAAAAAGGATTATTGTTGGAATTGTGTGTATATATAGGTGAACAATTCAGAGTTACCATACTCGACCTTCCCCGTGTTGACTGTTGAGTCACTTCTCTCTTGTACGGGTTCATTCGTGCATCTGAGCTGCTCATTTTCCAGCCCAACTTGGCACGAGCCTTTTGTGACAATGTGCTTGGTCTTTAGCCACGCATCACTCCTTTCCTGCGACGAATTTTCCGTCTCAGCTACCTGCCGTGCATTGACTAATTATCTTCAGGCTCACGTTGCCACTTGCCAGCATGGGAGCTTTTATTGGCAAGTACGATTATTTGGGACGCATCTTGTGCTTCTCTCCATGTGCTCTGTGCCTTTATGTTCTGTCGCGGCGGATGCATTAAGAATTCCGGCTTGTCACTAAACCATTACCGAGTCTCAATCCGTGTCGTCGTTTTCAATCCTTGAACAGATCGCGGACCGGATATGAGCTCGGTTTATAAAGCTGCTCTCCTTGCTCATGTTCTCCTCCACCCGTTTGTTTAAGTTGATTTTGACTTGACGCTACAGGGTTGGTCATCTGGTAGGATGATCTCTGAGGCAAACAGAAAGCTCTCTCTGAAGCAGATAATGAGGTCCATGGACTGACCGATCCGTCAGTCCGTGTGTTTGAGCTCAGCAGTGACAGGATCATGCCATGTCGTCTTGTGAAGATTTGTATAGCTGACTGAATACTGATCGGCCGGCAATCTGGGGTTATGACGCTGAGACGTGAACCAACTCGTTGTAGATCTTGTGGACTCTGGTGGTTGACTGGTTGGCCTGCCTGCTCATCCGCTAGACACGGTGGTTGAGGACGGAGACTCCGGTTGTGACGCGTTTGTGCAGGGCAGTCTTTGGATACAGTATAGAAATGGAAATGGTCCCTGTTTTCAGGGGGGAGATAGTACGTGTACATCAGAATACTAAGATGTGCAGTACTGTACATGAGTAGTTGAGTACTGATGCTAGTACATTTGGCACGGAGCGTCACATCTAAGCATTTTTGGGCACCAGAGATAACCTGGTGCTGTGGATTCACAGCCACTGACAATAGTGTGTTGTCCTACTCAGTGTTAGTGTGTTGCACAAGAGTAAAGAAACTTCAACAAGGCTGCACTGCGGCTTGCAGGCAGGGAGTGGACAGCATCATTGATCCAGAAATAGCGGAAGCTGTGGCTTTTAGGCGGGCAATAAATTTCATACTCCAAACGCCGTATAAGCAGGTGATCATTGCCTCTGATTGTCTCTCCCTAATTCTGAAACTTCGCCAGTTCGTCAAGGATCGATCTCGTATTGCCATATTTATCCAAGACATCAAGGAGTCAGTTAGGTCCTCGTCTGATGTTGCCTTCTCTTTTATTCATGTGAGTAGATGTTGTAATGTGGTAGCTCATGTATTAGCAAAATCAGCCGATCAGACTAATGAGTCTGTCTGGCTTTATGTACCACCAGCGTTCATTTGGCCAGCACTTTGTAATGATCGTTTGATGCAATGAAAGACTACCCATTACTCTCAAAAAAAAAAACAAGGCTGCACTGGGCTGGAGCTGTCGTCTAAAATAGTCCAAGTGATCATGGCCCAACTGCTGTACTGTACTACCAAAAGACACGATCATTGAGTTCAGCGTGGCCTTTCCAAGTCAGCAGAGGTGTATTAGCACGTACCCCACTCCACGGACAGTGGTCATCACTTATCATTCCTTGGATCATGAGAATGTATGTTGGTACAGCTAAAAAAATGTGTTTCGTCCATTCGCTAGGGTGCCGCAGGAATACTAAATGCAAGCTCTTTGGAGAGAAGCCAGGAATATTTTACATTAAGACATGTTCCTGTACGGAATTAAGGGGCCTTAAACAATGTTTCCGTGCGCGACCCTCCATCGTGCCAAGCACGGCACGTTAGCAAACAATTGAAGGATTTCATTTTTCAGGTGTGCAGATTCTTGGAGAATGGCACAACACTACAGTACGTAGATGGCTGACGCTTAGGCGAAGGACATGTGCACATTAAACAACTTCACATCATTGAGGACGATACTGTTTGCACCGACACGTATGTACAGATACACCCCCTTCTGTCTCAGCCCTCGCGCTCGGCTACACCACCTTTGCTTCAATTCTCCTCTGACGCCGGACGATCACAGTTGGCGTTCAACTTCACCTTCGTTGTTGTTGGTGGTCATCATCTCCTTTCTGCCGATATCTCTCTTTTTCCGCCGACAGTCAAATCTACGACCAAGGCTAGTATTTGGGACGCATCTTGTGCTTGGCTCCATGCTTTTTTGACAAATACTAGCCGTGTAGTGATTGGGACCGCTAGCCGTGTAGTGATTGGGACCGCATCCTGTGGTTACTTTTGGAAAGTGGTTAGAGTCTACCTAGCAGATTTTTCTCGATCAGGTCTAACAAGCATTTGGATTTCTTAGAGCTAGGATTCGTAGCTGGAGTAGAATTTACAACAGTTCACAGGGTGGAGTAGTAGTCTGTAGACTATCTCCAACCTAGATTTCAGAGTTGTACCAGTGATGTCCTTTTTTTGTGAGAATTTGTAAGATTTGCCTTCTTGTTTAGTATATCTCATGATGATAGCATGCATGGAGGCTTTTAAAAGAATATCTAAAGTCATGGAAAATAGTTAGACAAATTATGTACATGTATAGCATAAAAATGTATCAGAAGAATTGAGGCTGTAATAATGAACATTATTGTCCTTGCAATGCAATGATAGGGGCGTTTTGGCCCTAGAATTCAAAAAAAAATGTATCAGAAGATTTGTATTTTTCTTTCTAGAATGCAGAGTACTGTGAAGAAATCGAGCTAGGATTAAAAACGATATACCTCTTATTATCAAATCAAGTAGCTTTATTACCAAATCTAGTTAAGATTTTTTTTTTAGAAAATGGAAGAAACTTCTCACCTATGTGTATCCGCTACAAACCAGCTACAGAGGCAGCCATGTAATCATCATTATTTTTTTAGACAAGTGTCAATCATCTGTGAACTGTGGTTGGTATGCACCGGTGGATGTTGTATCCACTCTTACTATAATATGCAAACTCTTAGCTGAATGTGAGGGGTGAATGGAAACTAAAACATGAATAAGGCCACGCGAGTACACATCATCTGCCATATGCACATATATTTTATATTAGTATAAACCATCATCATTATCCATTCTTTGACAAAGAAATTCATGGCACCGCCATAAGCGCTGGGCCAGTCTATGCGCAAACTATCTCGTCCTTGTATAGGAAGGGAACCTCCAAAATTTCAGCCTGTGAGTGCCCTGAAAAGTGCCTGCTAAAATGATGTTACTGTTTGTGTTGCCAAGTACCTGTCAGCGCAAAGCCAAATAGCACAAGATAAGGTACGGTGGGAACCCCCGACCAAAATTATTTTCTATTTCTTTTTTGTTTAATAATGTCTGCCCTTAGATCACTGAGCTAACCATTATCCCTTATGGTTTCTTAAAAGACAAAGTAATCTTGACAATACACTTGATTGAGTTGGAAAAACGATACCTAAAAAAGAGATGCTGAATATTTCCATTGTGTGGTTGCAGAATTAAAACTACATTATTTCAAGATGACTTTCTTTGGGTCATCTTGAAGGGAGGTATCTCAAGTCGCCACGGCCGGACACGGAGTGCTTGAGACGTATGAAACTTCCCTCTGCGCGCTTTTCTTTTGTTGCGGCAAGAAAAAGAGTCGGCACTATGGCCGTTGTCGTTTTCTATTGTTGGAGCAACGAGGAATAATACCAGGGCTCCCTTTTTCGCTGTTCCTGCTGTTGGGACCATTTCTTTCTTGTTATCTCTTCGTCTCTCTGTCTCGCATTGAGTGGAGGTTGGAGCAAAATTTCACATGCAGCGCAGCAGTGCACGAGGATGCAAACCTCATCTCATCCGACGCACTAGCTTTTACAGACAGACGGTCCTACCGTATCAAGAAAAAAGCCTATTCTAAAGTGAAAGTTTACAAGACCTTTTTCTGGAGGTCGAGAGCCATCCATGGAGCCACTCAACCTTCCTTTTCAGCAGTTGCACACCGTGACCATCCCATGGAACATGAGGTCGTGTGACAGACGCTACAGCTACGAGCTACGACTCTGTTTTGCTCAACGAGGCAAGCGGCGGAGGCGGCCAGCAAGTCCTTAACGTCATCGTCATGCATGGTTCCTGTCCAGGAGTGCGTACTCCAAACTCCATTATCATACACGTTTCGAAAACTTGATGGATTCACGTGTGCAACTTCTTGCACATTAAATCTTTTCAACTACTTTAGATGTTAACCCTTGGGCCTTGGCGAAAGATGCACCACAACTACGATACACAGCCACCATCAGATTTAAAGACACTATGCTGCGATAAATCTCATCCATAGACATCGTGCATTAAAAGATAATAAATACCAATTACTCTCAAGATATTCGATACAGTTGAGTTTAGAGTATTTATTAAGTGCAACTTTAACCGTAATTATCTATGGACGTACAGTTCCAACTCATAGAGATGCTTTACACGTAGACAATACATATAGAAACCACATTGCAATGAATAATTTCTAAAAATGTTGTGAACAAGCGACTAATTGCCTAGCTAGGTGTATAGATTGTCCCAGAATATATGAGACATATGGCGTAATATGTAATCTCGCCCCCTTCTACCCTGCTCCTTTGTAACTCATACAAGAATACCTTGCTGGGCATTGGTCCTCCACTACCGACTTGCTTGGTATTTGTGCTTAATATATGAGGAGAAACTTATCGTCCAACTCTTGAAGCCTTAAAAAACTAAATTTTGTTCAATCAAATGTCTTCTTCTCATATCACCTACCAATCACATCTCTTCATATGTCTTTTTTATTAGGGTATGTCTTGTTTCTCATGTGGACATCTAGTTTTGTATATAAAAAAACATTTTCTTATCTCTTCATTTACTACAATGTCACATCAACATATGGCTTAGTTGGCACACTACATAGATACCATTTAGTTTCTAGGTTGTAGTAGCCTCATCTACACCATGCCTATCTATCTAGTACATGTCAAAAGGGGTGATGATTGAAACACTAGCTAACTTTAGACACCTTAAGTTGTGGCAAGCCGTGTCACATTCTAATACACAAGGATACCATCGATCATGTATTTTAGTCCATCTATATCTCCTGTATTCTATCCCATATTTTTCTCGGTTCTCAAAACGGATACAGATATGTCAAATATCGATATCTATCTCATAACATATTAGAAATTCCAATTTTGAGTATTTAATTTGAATATGGTACATGGTTGTTCAAATTCACATATGGATTATCCATATATAAGTTTTGACCCTTTTGGAACGGATGGATATCAGCAAATATCCATCCTATTTTTATCCCTATACAACTTACACATAAAGAGCTTTATAGTCTAGGGGATTATTGTAGTACTAACTATTTTAGTATATGGAATGTAGGTAGTATATTTATTTAGCAATACATAGACTGAGGATGCCAGTACGCCGAATACTACTTTGCAAACCTAGGAGTAGAGGACAGTAGGACAGTGGCTCATCATCTGGAAACCTAAGAATTGCCGGCAGCGTTTTCTCAGAAAGCGAGAACGACACTTATTTTGGAATGGAGGGAGTAGGGAGCTATCTATATGTAGTATGCCGTACTTTGCAAACCTAGGACTAGGAGTAGAGCGAGGACAGTAGGACAGTGGCTCGTCATCTGGAATTTGGCCCATCTCCTTGGCGCCACCTTTCGTTTTCGTCGTCATTAAAGGCATCGATGCACGATCACAGTCGCCGGTCCTTCCAGTTCCCGCATTCGTCAACGTATCTTCATTCGAGCCACATTCTATTCCAACGGCTGCACATGAAACCACGCGCCAGGGCCCGGACCCATCCTCCGGCCGCCGCGCCGACCGCCGATCGAGCTCACCGGAGCCGTGCCGGAGCCCCGGCCGGCGGCCGCCCGTTCCGCGCTGGCCGCTTAAATTACTGCAGCTCTCACGGTCCCCCTCAACTCACTTGACCAAAACCGAAAGCAAAGCCACATGCTTAACCGCATTAATTAATTCACTCTCACTCCCACGGCCCCACCTGCAGTGACACGCCCCTCCCGCACTAAACAAATCCACCCCGGCGTGCTCTCCTCTCGCCATTAAAGCCACTCTCTCTCTCTTCTCCACTCCTTCCTCTCTCCAGAAGTCCAGAGTGGAGTGGTTGGTGCTCTCAGGGTGGTGGCCGCCGACTGGCCGTGGCATCCCTCTGCCAATAGGGGCCGGCCGCCGGGCCGTGGCGCCGCGGGGCACACCGGGAGCCAAAAGCGAGATGGTGGGGATGCATCTCCATCCAGGGGAGCTCGGAGTGTCCGTGTTCCGTTTCTCCTCCATGGCCGCCTCTCCTCGTCTCCTCCACCTCCTGCTCCTCGCCTCCCTCTGCAGCAGCTGTATCCTGTCAGCGGCGCAGACGCCGACGACGCCGACGGACACGCTGCGGCAGGGTGACTCGCTCTCCGGCTCCGCGACGCTGGTGTCCTCGCCCGACGGGGTGTTCGAGCTGGGCTTCTTCGCGCCGGACCCGCAGCGTCCCTCCAGGCAGTACCTGGGCATCTGGTACCGCGGCATCGCGCCAAGAACCATCGTCTGGGTCGCCAACCGCGCCGCGCCGGCGGTGTCCGCGCTCCCCTCGCTCGCGCTCACCGCGACCGGCGAGCTCCGCGTGCTCGACGGCACCACGGCCAACGGCACGGCCGATGCGCCGCTGCTCTGGTCCTCCAACGCCACCTCCTCACGGGCCGCCCGCGGGTACTCGGCGGTGCTCCAGGATTCTGGTAACTTGGAGGTGCGCAGCGAGGAGAATGGCCCGCTCTGGGACAGCTTCTCGCACCCGACGGACACCATCCTGTCCGGGATGCGCATCACGCTGCAGACGCCCGGGAGGGGAACCAGGGAGCGGATGCTCTTCACGTCCTGGGCCAGCGAGACGGACCCCTCGCCGGGGCGGTTCGCGCTCGGCCTCGACCCCAACAACCCCGGTCAGGCCTACATCTGGAAAGACGGCAATGTTCCCTACTGGAGGTCCGCTTCTTGCTTCCATGCTTACAAGTAACAAAGAAAAGCATATCTTTCTTCCTTTTTTACTGGCTATTTGGGCTCTTGGAGATACTTGAACTTTTGATAGTATCATCATCGTACTATGGTTTTTTTCCTGAAAGAAGAGGTTTTAAGGATTGGGATGCTAGTACAAGCTTGATTTGGGCAACAACATTTATTTCTAGTCCTTAGTAGTAAGTAGTACTGTACTAAGTGCTGGTTGTTGGTTTATTTCACCATCTCACTCTACAAATTCTGAATTTGGGAGGGCATATCTTTCCTTCTGATTCATAGGAGCAACCCAAGACTTTTCTTCAGTAAAATAAAATGTGTTCAAATTCAGTAGTGTTAATTGTGATTGGCTGGTGGTTGGTTGGACTTTTGCTGCTCAAATGCTTATCCCCTGCTATGCAGCAAGGCGCCTTCAGCAATTGCCTCTGGGCGGCCATTCCTAGTTGGTAACGGGGAACTTTGAGGGTCTCCCTTTCATGGGTGATCACCTTCAGCTTGAAACTGTTGTTTTTACATGGTAGAAGGCCATTTGGATGATTCTCTGAAAGAACAGAATCATCTTGGTAACTACTAGTATCCCTCTGTAAAGCCGGTGAAGCCGGTAGTGCAAAATGTTTCCACGGTAACTACTAGGATGGGAAATGAAGTGGGCTGCCATCTTCTGTTGCGGGGATGGAGATGTGAGGGTATGTATGACTCTATCCATCAGGCCCTAAAATCAGGTTGCCCACAATTTACAAGCACCTGTGCTTTCAGCTTTAATTGTAAGTTTGTGATAGGAGGTGCACTGATGCATGAGTCTAGTATGCATGTTTGGGTCCGTGTGTAAGTGTGCATGTGCACATGTATCTTCATTGTCATCAGTAATCACAAAACAAAAAGGTAGTGAAATGAAGTGGAATTTAGCCAGTGTGAATGATAGCTTCTGTTAGCTGTGTAGCTACTCGAATAAAGGGTCTCAAAATAACAGGGAGCTCGGTTTGAAAACGTTGAATATATTAATATCTTTGCAAGATATGTCATAACTTGATCTGAATTCTTTTACAGGTCAGGACAGTGGAATGGGGTGAATTTTATAGGCATTCCATGGAGGCCACTCTACCTGAGTGGGTGGTCGCCAGTAAATGATCCAGCATTCGGAGGAAAGTATTTTACATACACTGCAACAAACACTTCTCTGCAGAGGTTTGTTGTTTTGCCAAATGGCACAGACATCTGCTACATGGTTAAAAAATCTTCACAAGAATGGGAGACTGTCTGGTACCAACCATCAAATGAGTGTGAATACTATGCTACATGTGGTCCAAATTCGTTATGCACTTTGTTGCAAGATGGCAAGGCAAAATGCACCTGCCTAAAAGGTTTGTACTCAACCAAAATTTCAGAGTGCTAATATCCTTTTTACAATGCAAGAAGTATGGTCTGCAGCCAAAATATCTTTTGCAATTCCAAGATTTGATGGTGTGTGGGAGATTAGAATTCCATTTTGAGCATGGTAATTGCATACTAATGCTGCAAAACATTGTTCTTGCAAATTTCCAACAACAAAACATTAGTTCTATCTGTCTGCATTGACTGAGGTTCTTACTGGCATCCAATCTATTGCAATATTCCAACTGTTTGAAGAATCATCCATGTAAAATGGACTAAATTTTTGTGCTTGAGCTTTTGTTCCCTTTTTTCACAAGAATAGAAAGTACAAATAAACTTAGTTAGAATTCCTAGCACAGGTAGACATGGAGCGCTAAGTATGTTTCTTTTGTACATCTTAATTCTTTCCATACATTCTTACAAAATAACAGTAGCTATTGTCTGACATCAAAATTTCACTTATTTCAATAGGTTTCCATCCGAAGTTGCAGGGGCAGTGGAATGCAGGAAATTGGAGTCAAGGTTGCATCAGGAGCCCTCCTCTGGGTTGTGAGGCCAACCAATCTGGGGATGGATTTCTTTCAATGGGAAACATAAAATGGCCTGATTTCTCATATTGGGTATCTACGGTGTCAGATGAGACTGGGTGCAGAAATGACTGCCTGAACAACTGCTCATGTGGTGCTTATGTATATTCGAGTTCAATAGGGTGCCTAGCCTGGGGTAACGAACTAATCGACATGCATGAGTTGCCAACTGGGTCATATACTCTAAACCTGAAGCTTCCTGCTTCTGAGTTACGTAAGTAATGACGTTTATCTAAAAAATGGGTCAATCAGTTCACATTTCTATATTTATCACTTGCAAAACATTATGTTTATGCCAGTTCCCGATATTTCTTGATGAGCAGGAGTACATCACCCAATTTGGAAAATAGCCACAATAGCATCAGCCATTGTGCTATTTGTTTTGGCTGCTTGCTTTCTTCTGTGGTGGAAGCGTGGTAGAAATATTAAAGGTAACATTCTACTGTACACGTCATTCATGTGGAGAAATCCACCTTGTGGACACTCACAAGTATTCAATTGACTGTTTTGGCAATAGTTATGATCATACTGGAATGAGAATAAACCTTCCATTAGCTTGGTTTTCACCAACACTATTAGAAACTGTAGTGATTTTTTTTTTTAAAAAAAACCTAGTGGTAAAGGTTTGGAGTCAAGCCATCTTCTCCATGCTTTAAGTAACCATATTGATTCCATTAATTTTTTATGTGATTGCTGTGGGAAAACATTGCCAATATTAGCTATTTGAGGTATTCTCTAGCCAAGGTCACATAAATCATAAATTTTACTTATGAGTTCATTAAAACTATCCTCCGCTGATTGAACGATTAAAGTTCTACTCATTTCTGTCACCATAATGATCGCTAAAAAAAAGGTGCAAATAGCCAGTTCAAAGTGAATTCTTGGCAGTATTTATAATGTTAATTTGTATTCTGGAGCAGATGCAGTGCACAGAAGTTGGAGATCAAAGCATTCATCTTCCCAATCCCAGCTGAATAGTGCCATGCTGGACATCTCGCAGTCGATTCGTTTTGATGATGATGTGGAGGATGGAAAAAGTCATGAACTCAAAATGTACTCCCTGGAACGCATAAAAGCTGCTACAAGTAATTTTAGTGACTCTAACAAGCTTGGCGAAGGAGGATTTGGTCCTGTCTATATGGTATGTTAACTTTCACTACTGTGAATGGCGTTTGATGTACATGGGCTTTTTTATGTTAATACTTGGCTTAATGATAGTGAATATCATGAACCACTGCAGGGAACATTTCCTGGGGGAGAAGAAGTAGCTGTCAAGAGGCTTTGTAGGAATTCAGGTCAAGGCCTTGAAGAATTCAAGAATGAGGTCATACTTATTGCAAAGTTGCAGCACCGCAATCTTGTAAGACTACTGGGGTGCTGCATACAGAGAGAAGAGAAGATCTTGGTTTATGAGTACATGCCTAACAAAAGTCTAGATGCATTCATCTTCAGTATGTGTCATCTCTGCTTTCCGCACATCTCATTTCCCAACCTGAACTGGCAGATATGCTGATTGAATTCTGATCACTGTGGTTGAACAGATCCTGAAAAGCAAGGGCTCCTAGACTGGAAGAAACGGTTTGATATAATTGAAGGCATTGCTAGAGGGCTGCTATATCTCCACCGGGATTCGAGGTTGCGAGTTGTTCACCGTGATCTCAAGGCCAGCAACATTCTCTTGGACGCGGAAATGAACCCCAAGATATCAGATTTTGGAATGGCAAGGATGTTTGGAGGGGACCAAAACCAATTCAATACGAATCGTGTCGTCGGTACATTGTATGCACAATTCAATGGGCCATACAGGAACCACACTACGCTGCCACTTGGTTATGATATGTTGAACTTTGTTTTGCAGTGGCTACATGTCTCCTGAATATGCAATGGAAGGCATTTTCTCAGTCAAGTCTGACGTCTACGGCTTTGGAGTCCTGATCTTGGAGATCATCACAGGAAAGAGGGCTGTGAGCTTCCACTGTCATGAGGACTCCTTGAACATCGCCGGATATGTAAGCACATTGCTTGTCCTATAACCACAGGTTGAAGTAATTCACCTGAACAAACAGGCATCGCCCTCATACTGTTTGTGACTGCTTGATGTTTTACTTCACAAACATTTTTCAGGCGTGGCGGCAATGGAACGAAGACAAGGCTGCCGAGCTGATCGATCCTGTGATAAGAGCATCGTGCTCGGTTCGACAAGTCTTGAGATGCATCCACATTGCATTGCTCTGTGTGCAAGATCACGCCGATGAAAGACCTGACATCCCCACCGTCATCCTTATGTTGAGCAACGACAGCTCGAGTCTTCCTAACCCGAGGCCGCCTACCCTGATGCTTCGAGGCCGTGAGATCGAGTCCAGCAAGTCGAGCGACAAGGACCAGAGCCACTCCATTGGCACCGTGTCAATGACACAGCTGCATGGAAGATAGAGTATAGCACGAAAATTATACTGAAGTTGTGATCTCTTTTTTCTTCTTTTTGTTCTCCCTTGTGATGTTGATAATTTTCGGTTTGCTGTAGATTAGTTTCCTTTTTTTTTTTTTTCCTTTTTATGACGGCGGCAGTGAATCTGTACGAAAATCACATTAGGGTCATATACATACGTAAAGTGGCAATTATTTTTTGCAAAGGTGAGATATTTTTGTTACGTTGTTCTTCGTAAATTTATATGGGATTTGTCAACCCACAGCATCCAAAGGCTGACCATCAGGACAGGACATAAAGAAAACTTGGTATCATATTAAATTGGTGACAAGTTTTTCTCTCCCTCCCCTAGTCCTTTTCTAATAGCGAGGGGTGTGTTCTGGAACTAGTAGTAGTCTGGCGTACCCTGTTGAAGCAAGATGATGTATCCCATGACCGGTGTCATGGGATAATTTTCTCCCTTGTGATGTTGATAATTTTCGGTTTTCTGATAGCGAGGGGTCAGTGGCTCATGGCACGTGCATGTTGCTTGGTTTGGTTGTTGCCTATGTTAGCCTGAATTTTTTTTTTTTTTTTTTTTTTTTTTTTTTTTTTTTTTGAGAATATGTTAGCCTGAATTTAGACTTGTGTAATGCAGTTTTCTTTTCCCATTTCATTGTTCACTGAGACACTCATGCAGACTTTGCATAATATTGGCATCGCTCTAAGTTGTGGCATCCTTTTCCAAATGGCTCGACGGGTGGGCATAGAAGGCATTACATCATGGGACCCACAGTAAGTGAATAAATAAATAAAAACATAAGGGCGTCGCTCTCGCATCGCCAGTTGCAGCGTGAAGAGCTGTCTTTTCTGTTGGCATCACTTGAAAACGCACGCTGTGGAGTGTGGATGGAAAGAAAAACTAGCACGTGAGGCAGACGCGGGTCAGCGGGTGTAGCAGCCCACGCGCCATTGCCGACTCGAGGTGCCACTTGGCAGCTTCCAGCGCCTGTCAACGCCGGGACGGAATCGTCTCTGCGCAGCTTAGTGCCTACTTGGTTGGCATCTAATTCTTGCCAAACCAAAATCATGGCACACCAAAATTATGGTCATCAATTGGTTCATTCTTAAAAAGTTGGACTACCAATTTTAAATGCCAAAGTTTTGGCAAGTCTCCGGAATATTCTTAAACTATATATAAAAAAGAGAACTTTGGCAATCCTTTTGTTTTGTCAATCAACCAAATGCATACCTATATTTTTTTGCCCTAACTTTGGTGAGTTTTGATTAGCTAACCAAAGTTTTGGCTTGTGATTTTGGATGGACAAAAATTGGTAGCCAACCAAGTAGCCCCCTACTTCACTCGTGGCAGTTAGAGGAAGTATTATAAGGCTGAGTCAGCAGGCTAAATAGAGTCCACGTCAGGAAAAAGGTGATTTGGTAGAGAGAGAATAGGAGAGAGAGAATGAGCCGGCTCTTGGCTCTTCGCCGGCCTAAAACACAGGTAGCGAGATGAAACCATGCAGCAGCCAGCCTTTATCTACCTCTCTCCTATTCTGATTCGCTGGACATACAAACAATTAATACTAAAATATTTCTTTCAGCCGATCTAAGCAGCTAGTCTATTGTACGGTATTCTCTAGTTCCGGCTATAGGTGACCTGGCATGTGCATCCAGCTGGCTGCCGGCGAAATCACTATCCTTGCTCTTAGGTCAGTCTCAGTGTAGGTTTCACCACGGTGTCATGCACATTTATTAAGTTGCCACATCAGTAAAAATACCCTTTTTGCATGAAACGAGAAGGAGAGAGAAGGAATGAGTTTCACCATAGTGAAACGCTGCGGGCGTTGTTTCCTAGGTCGTGAAACCGGATGAAATCCCCACTGAGGCGTTTCATCCCATGAAATACCCAATCGCAAGTCGAGGCCACCGCGCGCCATCCCCTAGGCATTGAATTTTTTTTTTTTTTTTTGCTTGAAACTATGCATTGTAAGAGAGAGCTCTATTTCATTCTAAAGTTTCACGTCTTGATAACTTGTGAGGTGAAACCTTCCATGAGGCTGGCCTTAGCAGCAGGGCTCACTTTATAGCGAGCGCAAAGAACCTTCTTCTGGTCGTCGTTCTTATGCCGTGGCCGTGGCCGGCCCAACCATTTCATTTCCGGTGATTTTTCGCCAGTTTCGACTAAGTTCGAATTTCGACCAGTTTTTAAGCCCCCGTCCCTGCTTTTCCACCGGTGTCCGGTAGTCCGCCGTCCGAGGATCGCATCGCGTCGGAGTGTGGTTGTGGTGGTTTGGTCTGGTCTGGTCGCGGACAAGAAAATTAAACAACGCTGCTTCGCTGACCGCGGCTAGATGCGCACGTGCCACCCACCCCGTCCTCGGCGACCCGCGACCGTCGCTCCTTGACGCGCGGTCGCAACTCGCAACCGCGGTGTTGTGTCGTCGATCGCTTGAGGAGGAATGGCGGCGGCAACAGAGAATTTGCATTGCATCGGTCAACAGTGGAGTCAGCACGTCTCGGCAGGAATAGTCAGTCCGGCCGCCCTCCCCCGCGTGTAGTGTAGTGTAGCGGCGGCCGGCTTCGTTGGCAGTGGATGCTCGTTGATAAACATGGAATTTGATGTCTTTTCCCCCTTCTTTCAAGTTTTGATACTCACGTTTGTTAGAACAGGTAGATTGCTAGAATCATGCACAACGATTGATGCATCTGGCGTAACACCCGACCCATGTAGATTTTATTTAGTAGGCAACATGTCTGTTCGAACAAGACATATGTATGTAGTGACTTTGTTAACCTTAGATTTTACTATCACCTAACGGCTGCGCGTACTAATAGAGGTGAATTTTATAACGTGCTTCGCCAAAGGAAAATCACAAGGACCTCTTTGCTTGAAAGAGAAGACTATGACTGTACTTCGAGAGACGCACGACACGATCATCCACATCCTTCGAAAGAATGATGGAGACCAGTACGACTGTACGAAATACTACTAGTGAGCTAGGGAAGCTGAAACAGGACAAGATGCAAGTCAAATGCATCGTGCGTAGGTGGACCAAACCACACGCGGCATTGGCGACTCCAGACGGCGGGGCAAACGCCAACCCCTCCATGTTCGGCCCCGGACGACGAATATTATTTGGAGTCTTTTCCATGTATACCATTATAAAAGTTGCTTCTTCCAGCTGAGCCACTAGAAAGTTGGGTCGGTCACTGGTGCCATCAAGGTAAATTTCTTTTACCACCCACACCATTCCGTCAGGATTTAACGGTAGAAGACCCCTGACAGGTGGGACCGGTTAGTGAAAGTGCCGATTTTACCCCTGGGCTGAGATGTGTACGAGCCGTTCCCCTTCCGCTCCCTGACTCCGCTCCGCACCGCGCTCGACTCGACTCCGCTCCCCACTCCGCTCGATTGAATCCGTAACCCTAGCACACCAGGCGGCGGCGGCGGTCCAAGCGCGCGCGCGTTCCCGAGCGGCTCGGCGGCGTTCCCGACGGCGGCCCCGGGCGCGCGGCCCCGGGCGGCGGCGGCCCGGGCGGCGCGGCGGCCCGAGCGCGCGCGGCCCAAAGCGGCGGCGGCCCCGGCCGGCGGCGGCCCCGAGCGCGCCGGTCCAAGCGCGGGCGGCGGGCCGTTCGTCTCCTCCCCCGGCAGTAGCTCCTCTCCATCCCGGCTCCATGGGGTAGTACCCAGGCGGTGGCTGTTGAAGGCATGGCGGCGAGCAAGGGACCAGGGGACCAACGGGAGTTGGTTGTGGACGGGTGAGTGTGCCATATCCTCCCTTTGGTTTGCTCTGTTGTACTCTTCATTCATCTAGGACGTGAACTCGATGTTGTTCATCTATAGGATGGACGCCGCCTCTAACTTTCACCTAGAAATCCGCATTGTTGCTCACAACTGTCGTGCTGCTTGGTATGGTTTGAGCAAAATCGTGGATGCTGCCACTACCAATTTCTCTGAATTGGTTAAAGGAGTAGTGGATAAATGCCCACCTGGTTATGGTGAAGTAGCGAAGGTGTTTTATTTCTGCTTGGACAGTAAGGTCAATATCCCTGTGCTTAATGATCAAGATGTAGTTCAGATGTTTGAGAAAAATAAGGCTGCAAAGTGCTGTAACATTTGCTTTCTGTATCATAAGCCTGGTACTGAGCCTCCTCCCATTCCTGACTGGGAGTCTGTTGAGACTCCAGGTACTCCTTCAAAGCCATCTCCTAGCACACCAGAACCTAGCCAAGCAACTGAGCATGCTGATGATGAACCTGAGATCCTTGCTAACCCAGAACCTGACAATGAGCATGTGGGTGTTGATGAGGAAGGGTTGTATATTGACCTTGGCCCCCAACATTCACAACAGTTGAAAGTTCATAGTCAAGGTGGCAGCAAACAAAGTGTAGATGATAGCCCTGAACCTGTTGATGCTTCTGATAGTGAATCTGATTCCTCTGATGATGATATTGATGCTGAATATGAACTTGATGAAATTATTAAGGACAGAGAACCTGATAATTTGCCTGAGGCTGATTATAACAAGAAGGATCCACCTATGGATCAAGGAACTGTGTACTCTGATATTGCTTCTTTTAAGATGGCTTTAGCTACTCATGCTGTGAAACATGAATTCCATTATAACATTGAGAAGAGTGACACAGGGAGGTATAGGGCTTCCTGCTCTGATGCACACCTTGGATGCCCTTGGAGAATTCATGCCTCAACTATGAAGGATGGTGCAGTCAAGGTAATCATGTGATGCCTCAACACAATTGCAGTTTCTTTATCAGTGATCATGTTTTTTGTTTTTTTTAACATTCTTTCTTTGTTTTTTTGCAGATCAAGAGGAACCCAAATGAGCACAAATTTTGTCAGAGCAAGAAGAGGGTTGGTCCTTGTGTTGGTGCCACTCAGTATTGGTTTTGTGACCAAGTTGTGGACTGGCTGAAAAAGGATGGAACAATTGGTGCCACAGAGCTACAAAAGATGTTGACAGAGAGGTATGATGGTCTTGTTGTCCCCTACAAGAAAGTGTACAGAGGTAGGATACTTGCCTTGGATCAGTTGTATGGGCCCTGGGATCAGAGCTTTGATAATTTATTTAGATTCAAGGCCCAGATTGAGGAAAGTAGCCCAGGATCATTTGTTGTGATTGATCACCACACCATCAATAACAAAGTCAGGTTCAACAGACTGTTCTTTGCACTGAAGCCTTGTATAGATGGCTTCCTTAGGGGATGTAGGCCCTATTTGGCAGTGGATAGTACATTTTTGACAGGAAGGTTTAGGGGACAGTTATGTGTAGCTTGTGCAGTGGATGGGCATAACTGGATGTACCCAGTGGCAGTTGGTGTGATAGACTCGGAGACCAATGAGAACTGGATTTGGTTCATGGAGAGACTGAAAGAAGCTATTGGTAGCCCAGTTGGTCTTACATTTTGCACAGATTCTGGACAGGCAGTAATGAATGGAGTAGGCCAAGTTTTCCCAGGGGCTGAGCACAGGGAGTGCATGTATCACTTAGTACAGAACTTCAAGAAAAGGTATAGTGGCAAGGTTTTTGAAGAGCATCTATGGCAGTCTTCCTATTCTTGGAACCCTTACAATTATAACAAGCATTACCAAGCTATGGCTGAGGCAAAACCTGAAGCCATGTTGTATCTTGCACGTGAAAGCTCCGGTTTGGTTTTGGTAATTAATGACACTCAACGTTGCTAATGCTTTGCTCTAAGTGTGGTTAGACACATAGCAACGTGATGGTGGATGATGGAGCATGGTGATCACGGTGATGAACATGAAGGATGTAAAGTGATCGAGCTCCGACGGAGGCCCATGGAGATCAAGGCGAAGGTATACTTGATAGGGCTTTCCGGTTTAGTGGTCAAGACACTTAGCGAGTGTGACCACATTTAGGATCGATAACCGACTATCAAGAGGGGTTTCCTCGGTTCATTCGCGGTCCTAAGTGCCTCTAGTTGTGACTTTGCATGATGCATGAGAGGCTAACTAGAGTGCTAACCCTTGCGTGATATTTCATGGATGAGTTACTAACTCCAAGGCTTGAGATCGACATCTACGCATGGTAGAGTTAGTGCACAAGGCAAGGAAATTGATATGGATCAATTTGGAGCAAGTTTGGCGCATGAAATGATGATCACAAGGCGCCGGACTCGGAAAGCTTGGGCGCCGGACTCGGTACAGACGCGTCCGGCGGCCTTGGGCTCGGGCTCGCGCGTGGCCTGGCTGGCTCTGCGAGCGGCGGACGCGGCTGAGACGCGTCCGGCGGGTCCCCGGACGCGCACCAGAAACTTTTACGGTCTCGGCGCGCGGCGAGACCCGGCCGGACGCACGGCGGGACGCGTGGCGGACGCTACCCCGGACTCCGTCGGGACGCGGCGCCGGACTCGCGGGTTACGTGAGCGTCCGACGCGTGAAGGATTCGAACGGAGAAGTTCCAACGGTCGGGTGACGTGGCGCGGCGAAGAGCGCCGGACGCGTCCGGCGGGTAGCGGCGGACGCGTCCCGCGACGTTCGTCTGGAGCTACTAGCCCGAGGGGGCAACGGCTACTTTCGTGGAGAGGTCTATAAATAGACCATTGGCCGGCTTGGGGAGTCTCTCTTCGCCATTTCTACTCACTTGAGCATACTTTGAGCGGGAGAGACACTCCCCACTCATCTCTTTGATTCCTTTGCTAATCTTGAGAGAGATTTGAGTGAGAACAAGTGATTTGCATTGAGAGTTGCATCTAGAGGCACTTGTTCATCGAGTGAGCTGCGGATTCTTGTTACTCTTCGGTGATTCCCGTCACCGTAGACGGTTTGGAGCGCGGGTGGTGGTTGAGCTCGACTTGGTGATTGTTCGAGGCCACACCGGGTTCTTGTGAGGGTTCTTGATCCTTCCCCGCGGAGTTCGCGAAAGGATACTCTAGTGGATTGCTCGTGGCTTGTGGATCCTTGTCTTGTGTGGAGATTGCGGCTCCCCATTGGGGTCTTTGGCACCGAGCCAATTGAGCGGGCAACTCACCAAGCAAGTGCATCGCCACAACGAGGACTAGCTTGCCGGGAAGCAAGTGAACCTCGGTAAAAATCATTGTGTTGATTTGTGATTGCCGAGGCTTCGACCTCCATTGTGATTGTGCTTGAGCATCTCTAGGTGATTGGCGTCTACACCGGTGATTAGCTATCTTCTACTCTTCACGGCGGTATAACTTTCCATTCTCCCTTTACTTACCGCTTAGTAGATTTGCTTGTTGTGGTCGGTCGGGAACCACTCATTGTGTAGCTTAAATCCCGTGGGTAGAATTGCTTGGTTGGTTTCGGTGAACCGACATTGTGTAGTTTGATCACCGTTGTTGTGTGTGCAATTGAATTGAATAGCCTTGCTTGGTAGGATGGCTTGCATAGTATAGTCGAAGCATTTGCTTTGCACATTTGCCGCCTTGCTATCTAATTGGGTTGTCTAGTATTCTTGCTAGAAATTTTATTAGGCTATTCACCCCCCTCTAGCCATTGTGACCTTTCACGTGGTATCGGAGCCGGGCACCGTTTGTTTGAGTTGGATTAACATCCTACGGTGAAGCAATGGCATTGGTTATGCACATCAACAATACCAAGAAGGCACCATCGTTTCGTGGCGATGACTATGCCAAATGGAAGCTCAAGATGAAGAGTCATCTCAAGTCAATCAACCTTGAGGTGTGGAAAGTGGTGGAGACAAAGTTTGAACTTGTTGAGGGTGCGGTGCCAACACCGACCGAAGAGAAGAAGCAACAAGCAAATGATATTGCCGTGAGTGCTTTCCATGAGGCACTTGATGATAAAGCTTTTGAGCTCATCAAGAACCTTGAGGTGGCCCATGACATTTGGAAGAAGCTTGAAGAAGCTTATGAGGGCACCGAAAGTGTCAAGACCGCAAGAGCCTACATGTTGCAAGAGAAGTTTGCAAGCTTCTCCATGAAGGAAGATGAAAGTGTGCCGGAGATGTTCCATAGGCTCCAAGTCATTGTCAATGAGCTCAAGGGACTTGGGAAGAAATCAAGGACTCTCAATTCTCCACCAAGTTCATGAGATGTCTTCCCAAGAGATTTGACATGTTGAAGATCGTCATGGTGAAGACAACCATGAAGGAGAAGCCAACTCCCAACCAAGTCCTTCAAGAGATTATGGCCGATGATGAGTTTAGAGAAGATCATGAGAAGGAAGAGTTGGTGAAGAAGAAGAAGAAGAAAAATGAAAAGAAGGATGATGACAAGAAGAGTGTGGCATTCAAGGCCACATCATCCAAGAGCAAGGGCAAGAAGAAGAAGGAAGAGTCTTCAAGTGAAGATGAGCCATGCTCTAGCTCAAGTGGGCAAGAAGAAGAAGTGAGTGAACAAATGGCACTCCTTGTGAAGAGAATGGGGAAGCTCATGAAGAAGGGGTACCGGTCCAAGGGCAAGAGAAGCTCATCCAAGTCTAGTGACCGTCCCATGAAGTGCTTCGGTGCAATAGCAAGGATCATCTCATTGCCAAGTGCCCATATGAAAGTGATGATGAAGATGCCATGAGGAAGGAGAGGAAGAAGCAAGAGAAGAAGAAGGAGGAGAAAGACTCCTCCCATCACAAGAAGAAGGGTGAATCTCATGTGGCAACTTGGGAGAGTGATTCATCTTCCTCAAGTGATGATGATGATGAAGATTCCAAGAAGAAGAAGAAGAAGGGGCACGCAAGCATTGCCATTCAAGAGAAGCTTTCTCTATTTGGTGCTCCATCGTCTTGCTTCATGGCCAAGGCCACTAAGGTAAAACCTCCACCCGATAGTGATGATGAGAGTGATGATGATGATGACACCACAAAAGAAGAACTATGGGTCATGCTTGAGGATTGCAAAGGTGCTTTCAATGACTCTAGGAAAGAATGTAGGGGCGCAAAGGATAAACAAAACCTTGAGCAAGAACTTATGGAGTTGAGGGCTTCTTATGAGAGTCTAAAGGTAGACCATAAGAAGCTAGAGATTGCTCACTCTAAGCTTGAAAAAGCTCATTCTTCTCTAGTTGAGAAGCAAGAGAAAGTGCAACCACAAGTGGTGAACATAGAAAAGAAAAATGTGTCCACATCATGTGATTCACTTGATGACTCAATTGTTGTTGCATCACTTGGCCCTTCATGCTCGTATGCCTCTACTTCATCTAGTAGTGTTGATCATGCATGTGATTCTACACTAGTAGTTGAGAATGAGTCTCTTAAGAAGGAAGTCAAGGAGCTCAATCACACCTTGGCTAAGGCTTATGGTGGTGAGGACCGCTTGCTTATGTGCTTGGGTAGCCAAAGAGCTTCTCTCTACAAAGAGGGATTGGGCTATACCCCCAAGAAAGGCAAGGCCGCTTTTGCTCCTCACAAGACTAGTTTTGTGAAGAACAATGGTAGCTATTGCAAGAGTTGCAAGCAAGTTGGTCATCTAGAGCATGCATGCAAGAACAAGAACACTAGTGCCTCCTCTTACAAGTTGAGTGCTTCTTACATGCTTGTTAAGAGTGAGAGTGGTGTGAGTGCTAGATTCATTGGTACACCATGGATGAGCTCAAAGAAGAAAGCTATTTGGGTACCAAAGACTCTAGTGACTAACCTTCAAGGACCCAAGCAAAAATGGGTACCTAAAGCTTGATGTCTTCTTGTAGGTAAATTACAAAGCCGGAGGGGAGGCATTGGGTGCTTGATAGTGGTGCATCAAATCATATGACCGGTGAAGATAGTATGTTCAAGTCACTTGACAAGAATGACAATGGTGGATTCAACTCCATCACATTTGGTGACAATAGCAAGGGTGATGTCATGGGGCTTGGAAAGGTTGCAATTTCAAATGACAAGGATCTCTCCAATGTGTTGCTAGTTGATATTTTGAACTTCAATCTTTTGTCGGTAGCACAATTGTGTGATCTTGGCTACAAGTGCATATTTGATGACAAGCATGTTGAGGTAGTAAGCAAGGATCAAGCAAATATCATCTTCAAGGGGTTTAGGCATGGAAGCTTGTACTTGGTGGATTTCAATGCTAGTGAAGCTCAACTTTCATCATGTTTGATTGGCAAGTCAAGCAAGGGATGGCTATGGCATAGGCGCTTAGGTCATGTTGGCATGAAGCAATTGAACAAGTTGGTGAAGCATGATCTAGTGAGAGGCTTGAATGATGTCACATTTGAGAAGGATAGACCTTGTAGTGCATGTCAAGCCGGCAAGCAACATGGGAACTCACATCCCAAGAAGAATGAGATGTCAACTTCAAGAGCATTTGAGTTGTTGCATATGGACTTGTTTGGCCCAACTCACTACACATCAATTGGGGGCAACAAGTATGGCTTTGTGATTGTGGATGACTACACAAGATACACTTGGGTGTTCTTTCTCTATGACAAGAGTGAAGTTTATGATCTATTCAAGTCATTTGTCATGCGGGTGCAAAATGAGTTTGACGCTACCATCAAGAAGATAAGAAGTGATAATGGGAGTGAATTCAAGAACACAAGAGTTGAAGAATTGTGTGATGAACTTGGAATTGTGCATCAATTCTCACCAACCTACACTCCCCAATCCAATGGTGTAGTTGAAAGGAAGAATAGGACCTTGATTGAGATGGCAAGAACCATGTTACTTGAGTACAATGTGAGTGAGAAGTTTTGGAGTGATGCTATCAACACGGCTTGCTACTATAGCAACCGTCTCTATTGCCATGGGAAGTTAGAGACGACTCCATATGAAATCTTGAATGGAAGGAAGCCCAATATTGCTTACTTCCGGGTCTTTGGTTGCAAGTGCTACATACTCAAGAAGGGGCAAAGACTTGGAAAGTTTGACAAGAGGTGTGATGAGGGATTTCTTCTTGGCTACTCTACTTCTAGCAAGGCTTATAGAGTGTGGAACTTGGCTAGTGGGCTAGTTGAAGAGGTTCATGATGTTGAATTTGATGAAACCCAAGGCTCTCAAGTTGGAGATCAAAATCAAGAAGATGTGGGTGGAGATCAATTGAGCAATGAAATGAGACACATGGACATTGGTGACATTAGGCCGAGGCAAGTGGATGATGGTGATGAAGTGCAAGTGCCAACTCAAGTGGTGATAGAAGATTCCAATGAAGCAAGCTCAAGTGGTACTCAACATGAAGATCAAGATCAAGGTCAAGCAAGCAATGCAAATGAGCTAGTTCTTCAACCTTCAAACATTGCAAGAGATCATCCTCTAGATCATATCATTGGTGACATTCAAAGAGGTGTACAAACAAGATCAAGATTGGCTAGCATATGTGAGCACTACTCCTTTGTATCATTCATTGAGCCAACCAAGATTGATGAGGCATTGAAGGATCCGGATTGGATAAATGCCATGCATGAGGAATTGAACAACTTCACTAGGAATGAAGTTTGGGAGCTTGTTGAGAGGCCAAAGAAACACAATGTGATTGGCACCAAGTGGGTCTTCAAGAACAAGCAAGATCAAGATGGCTTAGTGGTGAGGAACAAAGCAAGACTAGTGGCTCAAGGTTACACACAAGTTGAGGGTCTTGACTTTGGAGAAACTTATGCACCGGTGGCAAGATTGGAGGCAATTAGAATCTTATTAGCCTATACTTGTGCTCACAACATCGGGCTCTATCAAATGGATGTGAAGAGTGCATTTCTCAATGGCTTCATCAATGAGGAAGTGTATGTTGCACAACCTCCGGTTTTGAAGATGACAAGAAGCCCAACCACGTTTACAAGCTCAAGAAGGCTTTGTATGGATTGAAGCAAGCTCCAAGGGCATGGTATGAAAGATTAAGGGATTTTCTCATATCCAAAGGCTTCAAGATGGGAAAAGTTGACACTACTCTCTTCACCAAGAAGATAGAAGATGATTTGTTTGTGTTGCAAATCTATGTGGATGATATCATCTTTGGATCAACAAATCAATTCTTTTGTGAAGAGTTTGCTAAGATGATGGCTAGTGAGTTTGAGATGTCAATGCTTGGAGAGTTGAGCTACTTCCTTGGTCTTCAAATCAAGCAAATGAAGAATGGCACCTTTGTGAGTCAAGGCAAGTACATCAAGGACATGATCAAGAAGTTTGGGTTACAAGATGCTAAGCCCATTAGTACACCTATGGGAACCAATGGTGGCTTGGACATTGATGATAGTGGCAAGATGATTGAGCAAAAGCTATATAGATCAATGATTGGAAGCTTACTATATGTGACCGCTTCAAGGCCGGATGTCATGTTTAGTGTATGCATGTGTGCAAGATTTCAAGCTTCTCCAAGAGAAAGTCACTTGACGGCAACCAAGAGGGTGTTGAGATACTTGAAGGGTACTCAAGATGTTGGTCTATGGTACCCCAAGGGGTCAAGCTTTGAGTTGATTGGATACTCCGACTCCGACTATGCCGGTTGCAAGATTGATAGGAAGAGCACAAGTGGAACATGCCAAGTGCTAGGAAGATCTCTTGTGTCATGGTCTTCAAAGAAGCAAAATAGTGTGGCACTTTCCACCGCCGAAGCCGAATATATTAGTGCGGGGAATTGTTGTGCACAATTGCTATGGATGAAAGCCACCTTGAAGGACTATGGGATCAAGTTCAAGCATGTGCCTTTGTTTTGTGACAATGAAAGTGCAATCAAGATGACAAACAATCCGGTTCAACATTCAAGAACCAAGCACATTGATGTGAGGCACCACTTCATTAGAGATCATCAACAAAAGGGTGATATTAGCATTGAAAGCATTGGCACCGAAGATCAACTAGCCGACATATTCACCAAGCCTCTTGATGAGAAAAGGTTTTGCAAGTTGAGGAATGAGTTGAACATACTTAGCTTCTCCAACATGGATTGATGCACCCCATATATGACATGCCTCTCCTCCAACATAGCAAGGTAAAATTGGTTGTTGCATCTCATGCATCCTTTGCTAGTTGTGTAGACATGTATACATGTGCATCTTGCTAGGCTCATTCATTGCAAATCAAATGAATTTGAAGGATGTATGGCACCACTATTGTTTCTATGCTTGATTTGATCTAGTGGTGGCATATGACTTGTTTGTGAGCTTGTGAACCTAGTGTTGAATCTTTAGCACTTGCTCATGATGTGTATCTCAACATGGTCAAGATAACCCTTGTTCTTATGAGGTGTGAAGAAGCTTGCCCTTGGTTCAAACCGAGATACATTTTCAAGGCATGTGATTTAGATTTGGCCATAGTTGATTGACTTGTTTCTCTCATCTTATGCACCCTTCTTGGTCATTGATGACAAAGGGGGAGAAGTAAGTATACACCTAGGGGGGAGAAATAAGTCACAAAGAGCAATGGAAGGAGATTTATGATATGACCCAACCATGAGCACACAAATAGGGGGAGCAAGCTCATAGACTATTTGTTGCATATTGTGTGTGCATTCATGATGATATGGAACATTGCAAGCTAAATTCAATATTCATGCTTGTTTGGTGTATTGCTAGTATAGAACTTGATTGATAAAATGAAGTACTAGCATGCTTAGGTGGTCTCTAGACATAGAGTTTCTCTTGTTATCTTGAGTTTTGATGATGTCTAGATTCCCATGGTGCTAAGGAAGGTTTATTATCGCACTCCGATTGGTATCACGCTTCAAAGGTCAATTCTATAAACCTTAGTACCATTTTGGTTGTGGTAACTCTCACACAAGTTTCATCTATGCATGTGTGCTTGAAACTCGACCAAACATTTGATGCACACATGTAGGGGGAGCTACCACTACCAAAACCGGAATTGAAATGCTTGTCCAATCCAAGATTCATGATCAAAATGTCTTGGGCAAGCAATTCAATTTCATATTGAATTCAATTTCCATATCTTTGTGAGTTTGTCGAGGGGTTGTCATCAATTACCAAAAAGGGGGAGATTGAAAGCTCCGGTTTGGTTTTGGTAATTAATGACACTCAACGTTGCTAATGCTTTGCTCTAAGTGTGGTTAGACACATAGCAACGTGATGGTGGATGATGGAGCATGGTGATCACGGTGATGAACATGAAGGATGTAAAGTGATCGAGCTCAGACGGAGGCCCATGGAGATCAAGGCGAAGGTATACTTGATAGGGCTTTCCGGTTTAGTGGTCAAGACACTTAGCGAGTGTGACCACATTTAGGATCGATAACCGACTATCAAGAGGGGTTTCCTCGGTTCATTCGCGGTCCTAAGTGCCTCTAGTTGTGACTTTGCATGATGCATGAGAGGCTAACTAGAGTGCTAACCCTTGCGTGATATTTCATGGATGAGTTACTAACTCCAAGGCTTGAGATCGACATCTACGCATGGTAGAGTTAGTGCACAAGGCAAGGAAATTGATATGGATCAATTTGGAGCAAGTTTGGCGCATGAAATGATGATCACAAGGCGTCGGACTCGGAAAGCTTGGGCGCCGGACTCGGTACGGCGCGCGTCCGGCGGCCTTGGGCTCGAGCTCGCGCGTGGCACAGGCGCTCTGCGAGCGGCGGACGCGGGCGAGACGCGTCCGGCGGGTCCCGGACGCGCACCGAAACTTTCGGTCTCGGGCGCGCGCGAGGACCGGCCGGACGCACGGCGGACGCGTGGCGGGCCGGCCGCCGGACTCCGTCGGACGCGGCGCCGGACTCGCGGGTTACGTTGAGCGTCCGACGCGTGAAGGATTCGAACGGAGAAGTTCCAACGGTCGGGTGACGTGGCGCGGCGAAGAGCGCCGGACGCGTCCGGCGGGCAATGGCGGACGCGTCCGGCGCGTCTGGCTCCGGCCGAGGGGGCAACGGCTACTTTCGTGGAGGGGTCTATAAATAGACCATTGGCCGGCTTGGGGAGTCTCTCTTCGCCATTTCTACTCACTTGAGCATACTTTGAGCGGGAGAGACACTCCCCTCATCTCTTTGATTCCTTTGCTAATCTTGAGAGAGATTTGAGTGAGAACAAGTGATTTGCATTGAGAGTTGCATCTAGAGGCACTTGTTCATCGAGTGAGCTGCGGATTCTTGTTACTCTTCGGTGATTCCGTCACCGTAGACGGTTTGGAGCGGCGGGTGGTGGTTGAGCTCGACTTGGTGATTGTTCGAGGCCACACCGGGTTCTTGTGAGGGTTCTTGATCCTTCCCCGCGGGAGTTCGCGAAAGGATACTCTAGTGGATTGCTCGTGGCTTGTGGATCCTTGTCTTGTGTGGAGATTGCGGCTCCCCATTGGGGTCTTTGGCACCGAGCCAATTGAGCGGGCAACTCACCAAGCAAGTGCATCGCCACAACGAGGACTAGCTTGCGGAAGCAAGTGAACCTCGGTAAAAATCATTGTGTTGATTTGTGATTGCCGAGGCTTCGACCTCCATTGTGATTGTGCTTGAGCATCTCTAGGTGATTGGCGTCTACACCGGTGATTAGCTATCTTCTACTCTTCACGGCGGTATAACTTTCCATTCTCCCTTTACTTACCGCTTAGTAGATTTGCTTGTTGTGGTCGGTCGGGAACCACTCATTGTGTAGCTTAAATCCCGTGGGTAGAATTTCTTGGTTGGTTTCGGTGAACCGACATTGTGTAGTTTGATCACCGTTGTTGTGTGTGCAATTGAATTGAATAGCCTTGCTTGGTAGGATGGCTTGCATAGTATAGTCGAAGCATTTGCTTTGCACATTTGCCGCCTTGCTATCTAATTGGGTTGTCTAGTATTCTTGCTAGAAATTTTATTAGGCTATTCACCCCCCCCCCTCTAGCCATTGTGACCTTTCACACAGACTCACAATAAGCTTTGGAGTAGAAGCTTCTATGGCACAGACTCAAAGGTAGATTATGTAACAAATAATTTGGCTGAGTCTTTCAACAAATGGATCAAAGGAGAGAAGGCAAAACACTTGGATGACCTGCTGGATACCATTAGACAAAAGATGTTGATCAAATGGAACCATAGGAAGAGGGTGGCAAACAAGTTTGAAGGAAGGATTCTACCCCATGTTGTGCAAAAACTTAGAGATGATAGCTACAACCTGGACATTCAGGTCATCACTAGCTCTCCTGATGGTGTTGCAGAAGTACTTGCTAAAGAAGGCAGAGAATATCGATTTGTAGTTAAGTTGGGAATTAGAGAATGTACCTGCAGGGCTTGGCAAGGGACTGGAATCCCTTGTAGACATGCAATAGCCTACATCACATCTATCCCTGGGGCCAAACTAGAAGATTTTGTTGATGACTGCTACTCTGTTGCTAGATTCAAATTGGCATATGAAGGCAGCATCCCATCTATTCCAGACAAGTCTATGTGGCCAAAAGCCCCACATGGCTTCTTCATGCATCCACCCTTGTTGAAGTCAACTGCTGGGAGGAGGAAAAACAGATACAAAGGAGCTGCTGAAGGTGGAAGCAAGAGGAAATCAAGGCAGCATCAATGTCCAATCTGCCATCAGTATGGACACCATTGGTATACTTGCAAGAATGGGAATCCAGATGACATTGCTGCAATGCAGAGAGACAGGTAAATTATGTACTACATTTGGTTTCTTTCCTTGCAACATCACATGAACTCCTTAACTAACTGGATTTATTTCATATGCAGAGGTCTACCAAAGAAAAGGTTGAAGAAAGCTGAAGCTACTAACACTGAGTTAAGCATAGTGCTGGCACCAAGGATGCAATTTCCATACAATGAGAAGGTGGAGCAAGCAGTGATCACCAAGAAAGGGAAGAAGGGAGGCAAGGGGGCAGCCAATACTGCATCAGCAAGTATCAGGTATGATCTCCACTTCTCACTTCATTGTCACTAATCTAAATAAATTACCATGTTGAAGCTAATACATAACCATGTTTCCAGTACCACTCCAAGTGGATCAGCAAAATCTGGCACTGGATCTAATGACCCAAAGGCACTACGAGACTTTCTTCCTTGCGCTGGACCTTCAACCACTCAAGCGGCGGAAGCTCGAACCGTTGGGCCTTCGGCAATGAAGAAGAAAAGGCGGTGGCCAAGAAGTTGACTCCCAAGAAGGCTCCGAACAAGCCCCACAAGCTAGCCCAAACAGCCCGGTGGCAACACCAGAAGCAAGAAGAGGCTACAGTTGGAGTAAACAAGCTAGCCCAAACAGCCCAACAACTAAGGTGACTCCTGGATCTTTTGAGCTTTTGGATCAGATGTGATCTTGTATCTGGAAATGAGTTGTTGTCATGGAGAACACCATTACTTTTGAACTGTTATGTGTTATGTAATGTCCAGCACTTGGATTTGAGAACTGTTGTGTTATGTAATGTTGAAGACAACTAGATTTGAACTTGAATGACTGTAATGTTCCTTTGTGAACTGTTATGTTGCTTTGGTATGTGCAAATGCGTCAGAATGAGCCTTAAAGGCTGTTGAGGGCATTTCTGTCCTTTGCTGACACCGTTACCCACTGTTTGGGTCCAAAACAGACAGAATGGTGTGGGTGGTAAAAGAAATTTACCTTGATGGCACCAGTGACTGACCCAACTTTCTAGTGGTTCAGCTGGAAGAAGCAACTTTTATAATGGTATACATGGAAAAGACTCTATTATTTGCGGTTGGGAGCAGCAATAGGCCAACAGTATGTAGCTAGCGCAATAGGCCAACAGTATGTAGCTAGCTGCGTTGCGCGTTGACCAGATATTCAAGAAGCATGTGCAGTATTTTTGTAAATATGTTTTTTAGTCCATAAAAAAATAAGCTTTTGGGTTGAATTGGTTGGTGCATACAACTCGAATAGGAGCGAGCAACAATTATATTTTAACTGCGCTACCCAGGGGAGTGTTGGAATATAAGTGAATTGCTCACCTCTCTCTATCAGCTTAAACTTTTGGGTTGATTTGGTTGGTGCATGCAACTCAATAGATCCGCGCACATTGATCGACGACGCTGCCTCGCTGACGTTCAAACGCCGAACCATAAAAAAGGAAAAAGGAAATTGTTCGTTCTCTCTAGATGCGCTCAGTTTCGGAAAACATTGTGCGCGTCGGGTTGATTCGCCAGCGCAGTTCACCCATGACCACGATCTAACCCGCACAGAATATATATATAAAAATAAAAGCACGGCTTGCATGGTTGAACCAAAAACGCACGGAGGCGGACGCTTGATAGACCAATTTTGGAGGCCAAATGAGCCAGCCGTGTCAATCCGTCACTTTCAGCGACACAGGGCCGCGCGCGCACACACAAAAAAAAAGTATTGACAACAAACCGTGGTCGTTTCTAAGTTCTCATTACTATTGCTCACTAGTCACTAGCTAGAAAAGATGAATCCAGGGAGAAAACGACATTAGATCTCGAATGACAACTAATTAAGGAACGCTTAATTCGCCCCAAATATGCGCGGGTGATCGCCAGACTGACGGAGCCAAGCCACGTGGCATCGGTGACTCCAGGTGGGACTTGGCAGCATCCGGCGGCCGTCAACGGTGCCGGTTTGGAACGGGGAGTCGTCGTTGCAAGCAGCATAAAAAGCACGTAACAGTCCCTGGCACGTTAATTAATCGACCACAATATAAAAAGCACAACAGCAGTAACTAATTTTTACTAGCAGTTAGCTTCGAGACATGCAAACAGTCCAAAAGTTCCCGCTCATCACAAGATGGATTTTGTTCCGTTGAAATTCCGGATCGTCTTGGCAATTCGGCAGGTTTTCAAGTGTTTCCTCCGCGCTCTCGATGCCCTGGTTGTCGTCCCAGCCGGCGGCCCGGCGACCCGATCCCGATGGAGGGAACAGAGGCGGCGCCGAGAATTGTTCCAACCGGGACCGCATGGAGCCTGTGTTTTTTTTACCGGTGGGAGTGAACCGACCGGAGGCAGCCGGAACCGGTAAACCGGCCGGTTAGTCCGGTTACCGGGCAAAAACCGCCCGAATTCAAATTTGAATTTGAATGGCGCGATTGTTCCGGTTTGTACCGGTATACCGGCCGGTTTGTGGCGGTTACCGGCCGGTTTTTCCGGTAACCGCTGCAAACCGGAATTTTTTTCTTGAATAAACATTTTTTTTCGGGTAGTTTTTTTGCACCTATTAATGTTCACATACAACACAATGCGGTACTAATTAGCATAAGTCACTAAAGCAACAATATTTAGTCGAATACAAATACAACTACAAACCGATACGTAGTCTCATACAAATAAATCGTCGCATATAAATACAACCACGTCGTCGCATACAAACACAACCACATAGTCTCATTCACTCTGGAGGATGTATGGGAAGACCCCATATCGGCACGACGCTTGATATTCGGCGGTGGACATAAGAGAGATACCACACTCCTGGAGCGGTTCAGCCTTGTATTGTTGCCAAGTTTTGCCCGTCCATCGCTTGTTGTCTCCCAATCCCGAACTAATGTTCTATAAAACTCGGGGTCTTCCCATTCAAACACCCATTTATTAGCCAGGCACGCTCACGTCGGGGAATGGGATAGCTATAAGTAGGCTGTGAGGTATCACTTTGTAGGAGGAAAAAGAGTTGTGGGGTGTCGTAGTCCGTCGGTGCATTCCATCTCCTTTGCGATGACGGTTGCCCATGGTCACGGTCTTGAGTACAATGTGTGAAGTCGGTCTCGCCTGCAATCAACCATAATTAATAGGCATTGACAGAAAAAACTGTGCGAATGTAGGTGCAATGGATACCTGTGAAATGAAGACCTGCGTAACGAGGATCACCAGCATCACTACCACCACCACCATCACCTTCATAGCCACCACCACCACCTGCATACCCAGCACCACCGCCACCTTCACCACCACCGCCACCGCCACTGCCACCGGCACCGCCACCGCCACCGCCACCGTCACTGTCATCGTCATCGTCAGTACTGTCAGAGTCACCACTAGCACGAGCCTGGCTATCCTCAGAATAGTATGGGCTCTCTGCTTCATCCTCGATCTACGTGTCGGGTCACCGGCTTTCGTTTTCCTTTTTCTTTTACTCGTTGACCCTTAGGAGCGACATGTGCATCTTTCTCTTCCCAAGGTGATTTGGAACCCACATTGTGTCGGGCCCAATCACCGATGTTTTCATGCCCACGTAGCCCGACGTAGATCGTCGTGTCTATGTGGTCACTTTGCCAACACAAACAAATCGATCCACGCAAGTAAAAATCCATGATGTCATATATACTCAACACAAACATTTATATATATATAACGTACGACAACTTGTGATGGCGGAGGGACGTCGACTTCGTCGAAATCCTCATCAAGAACTGGATCACTGTTGGATCTACCATACTCCATCCATTCCCTAATCGGATTGCTACGGTCATAGACGAGATTTCGTGAACCGGTCAATAAAATCTACTTGATCATGCCTTGGTGGGGTCACATCCGCAAGTCGCGGCGAAGGTTATCTTGGACATAAACAAGCTTGTTTAGTTTCTTATGGGACAACCTATTGCGAACCTTCGTATGCGGCAAGACAAAAGTACTCCGGTTCCGCTCACATCCACTTGAGGATATACATTGTGAAACAAGCCGCAAAGCAAGGCGCTGCAAATTAGGAGTATCTCTCCCAAATATCGTCCACCACTGGGCTGCAAGTGCAACAAAGCATGTTAGCTATGTATCCAAATATAGGAAACCAACAAGGTGTCGAGGGTACTCTTACATGCGGAGGTCCTGTAATCCTGTGCCATTTTCTGTGCCAGTTCTGTGCCAAACTCACGAACCTTTTGTGCCAAGGGGCTGGTTTCCCTGTTGTGCAGCCGCCTCCTGTGCCAGCTTTACTCGAGCCCGCTCATTGGTTCTTTGCGCAGTTGTGTCAAGCTCTCGTCGAAAGTAGGCACGCACATCTGGTGGCACTCTGTTGCAATGCACGACCTCCGCCCCGCGCCCTGCCAAATGCTGCTTGAATCTAGTGCAACCACCGCCATGTTTCGTCACTTTACGGTAATTGCAATACCATCCGGGAGAAAGGTTTTGACCATGCTCCCATACACGATCGTGGGGTCTGCCCGACATTGTCTACACCATGAACGAACAACAACATAGACATATCAATATATAAATACACCAAGTGCACAAAATGTATGTCAAGAATATATATCAAGTGCCTAAATCACTAAGTCACACCTAAATTCCATGTATCTCAACAATATAAAACAAAAAAATACATGCATCCCACCCCAAATCCTACCTAATCATACCCTACACTATAAAATCCTACCTAAATCATAGATCGGGCCCAAAATCATACCCTACAAGCATATCCTACCTAAATCCTAGAGCTAAAAGTACTCTAAACAAAAAAAAAAAAAAAAGAAACTTACCTACCCGGCTAACCGCCGGAGCCTCCCCGATAACCGGCCGACCGGCCAAGAACCGACCGCCAGCAACCGGAGCGGTCGCGGTCAATATGCGACCTTCTGTCGGTTTACGGACTCCGGCTGTTTAAACGCCCGACCGCGGCGGTTCGGCGGAGCGCGGTGGCCAAGCGGAAGACAGGGGGGGGGGTTTGAGCCCCCCCCCCCCGAGCCACGGCGCCTTATGCGCCCTCGGCGCCTATTGGGCCTAATGGGCCTTAACGGGCCGCGCCTTTTTTTAAACCAACTCAAATTCAAATTTTTTATATCATACGAGCTCCAATTTCAAAACTTTTTACACCATTGGGTTCCATAATTCATCAGCTATTTTTAGAAATTTTTTCAGCATTTTTTTTTCAAACTTCAAATTTCAAATTTGGGCCGGTCCGAACCAGACCGAACCGGAACCGGACCGGCCCGGTTACCTCGGTAACCGCGGTTTACCGCGGTAAACCGAGCGGTAAAAAAAACGCAGCATGGAGCACGTGCCCCGCGGCCCGCGCCGTTTATTTTTCTCGCTCGGCACGGCGACGGTGGCTGCCTGCCTCCCTCTGCCCGACGCTTCCCCCAAGTGGAAACTCCACTAGTCCCGCTCTCTGGCCCTCGTGGCTTTGGCGCGGTCCGGCGTTCCACGGCGTCGTCCGTGACATCTCTCAAATATTCTTTTTTTTTTCTTTGCGAAAACGTCTCTGAAATCTGAATAGACGGAATTGTCCCGTGTCCTGTCCATGGCGCTCTGTTCTGCTGTCCATCCGATTACTTGTGTGCAGAAACTTGCGCAAATTAGCACGATGAAAAAACAACATCGTGTGAGGAAAGACAATATGATGTCGATCACACCTTTTTTATGATATCGATCACACCTTATGTACCTTTGCTCGCAACGAAGAATTCTTTTTCCCTTGATTGACATGGTTCTCGAGAGCACCCGTGTTCCGTTCTTAACGGGACCGAGGCTTGACCGACAGACCGACCTTGATCGCAAAGTTCGTAACCAGAGCGCGATGGCCGGCTCGTGCTCCAAGATTAAGCAGATCGGCGGCGCCATGGGCCCAATCTGTAGACCAGAGACACGTCGGCAAAGCGCAGCATCCGTTCTAGAACGGATCGATGTGGCCAGTGAAGCGGCGCCTGCTCTTTTTGCCTTTGCCCGCAAGGATGAAAGCTAGTGCATTTCGTTCACAAAACGTGGTGCGTTCCTGCTGGATTCACCGGCGCCGGCGCCGTTCTAGTATATGATACTGTTTCGTGGTCGTGGATTGCATTGTTTCAGAATCCTTCGCCGGCTGACATCAGAAGCGTTCGACGATGGGCGCCAAAGTCAGCGAATTAACTAGGAAGAACTGCGACTTACTAGGAAGAACTGCACACGAAAGCTAAAAGTTAATATTCGTCTCTGTCCATTCTCGTCATGAAACCTTTTCTTTCTTTCTTTCCTTTCTCCACGAAGCTTCTTTTACCGTCATCAATATGACAATATGTAAGTAGTAGATTAATCGAAGCTGGCAGAAATTTTACACAAAAATATTGACGACTGCAATGCAACTGAGCTGATCGGGACCGTTGGATAATAAACTAACAACTAACGCGCAATTAAACTATCACGATTGATCAAACAAACCTCGCAACCAATCCAATATGACTAAACCTACCAATCACCAAACCATCATTTCGCCGTCAGTAGCTTACTAATCTCAGGTCAAACGCTGCTTGGTTGGTTTGTCTCGTGCGCGCGCGCGCGCGCATCGCAGTCTTACTCTACTTTTTGCCGTGTGAACCCCGGGCGGCCTTCGCAGCCCCTTCGTCTCCACACTTTAGTCAGCCATGGCAATCCTCCAATCAGATAAATACAGCAACTGTTCAAATCAAAACCATGCGGCTTCGCAAGAATCTATCGCTCATCCACGCGGCTCCCGGCTCCCGCGCTCACCAACATCATATACACGGCGGCGGCAGCAGCAGCTAGACATCCATCTCCGCCATCTGATCCTCCAGCTTCTTCTCCATCTCTTCTCATCTGGCTTTTCTTCAATTAACCACGAGCTAGCCAGCCAAGAAGCTAGCGCCTTAGGTATATCGGGCCGCCGACATTACATTGACGATGGCCCATGCCGCCTTTGCGGCAGCGCTGGCCCTGCTCGTCTTCTTCTGCGCGCAATCGCGGGAATACGCGGGCGTCCACGCGGCGGCGACGCTGTCGCAGGGGCAGTCGCTGGGCGCCGGCGACAAGCTGGTGTCGGCGGGCGGCACCTTCGAGCTGGCCTTCTTCACGCCGACCGGTGCCGCCGACCCTTCGCGGCGGTACCTGGGCGTCATGTACGCGCAGTCCAACGAGCAGACCGTGCCGTGGGTGGCCAACCGCGACGCGCCCGTCCGCGCGGGCGCCGCGTCGTACTCGGCCACCGTCACGGCCGACGGCGAGCTCCAGGTGCTGGAGGAGGGCCGCGTGGTCTGGCGCACCAACTCGGCGACGCCATCAACGGTGAGCGGCGGTGCGAACGTGACGCTCACCCTCCTCGACAACGGGAACCTCCAGCTGACGATCGACGGGCGGCGCGTGCTCTGGCAGAGCTTCGACCACCCCACGGACACGTTCCTCCCGGGGATGAGCATCACGCTGGACCGGAGCAACAGGTCCGCCGTGCGCCGGACGCTGTTCACGTCGTGGCGGGCCCTCGGGGACCCCGGCACCGGCGACTTCACGCTGGGGCAGGACCCGCTCGGCTCCGCGCAGCTCTACATCTGGCAGAGGGCCGCCGGCGGGAACAACAGCACGTACTGGCGGTCCGGGCAGTGGGCCAACACCAACTTCGTGGGCGTGCCGTGGCGGTCGCTCTACGTGTACGGCTTCAAGCTCAACGGCGACCCGTACGATGCGTCCGGCGTCATGTCGTACGTCTTCAACGCGTACAACACCTCCGAGTACCGGTTCATGCTCCACGCCAACGGCACCGAGACGTGCTACATGCTGCTGGACACCGGCGACTGGGAGACCGTCTGGTCGCAGCCGACCGTCCCGTGCCAGGCCTACAACATGTGCGGCGCCAACGCCCGGTGTGCCGACGCCGCCAGCGGCGACGACGGCCAGCACCGGGCCGTCTGCACCTGCTTGACAGGCTTTGAACCGAGGAATGCGTCGGAGTACAGCAGCCGGAACTGGACGCAGGGCTGCGTCAGGAGCGCCCAGCTGACCTGCGGCAGCGAGGCGAACGTCAGCGGCGGTGGGGTTGGGTTCGCCGACCTCCCGGGCGTGAAGCTGCCCAACTTCGCGACGTGGGGATCCACGGTGGGCGACGCGGACGCGTGCAGGCAGTCGTGCCTGGCCAATTGCTCGTGCGGCGCGTACAGCTACAGCGGTGGCACCGGCTGCCTCACCTGGGGAGACGACGACCTGCTGGACATCTACCAGTTCCCGGATGGAGAAGGATACGATCTGCAGTTCAAGGTCCCCGCATACTTGCTACCAGGTAAGATCCTATTACATGTTCTTGCTTCATTCATGCATGCACGATTATGATTGAGCAACGTAGGAGTAGATTCTTTTCGCTGCTGGGATACAAAATTGCAGTCAAAGGAATTTCTCTGTTTTTTTTAACCGAGGATACCCCATTTCCATTACCAGCATAACGGAAATACAGAGGTAGCGTTTACAGACATTTTTAAAATGATATTTTTAAAATATTTTTAAAAATATTTTAAAAATATTTTAAATTTTTTTAAAAATCTTTTTAAAATCTTTTCTTAGAAAATGATATTTTTACTTGTTAAGTTCTTTGGTTGTTGGCTGTCGCAAAAACTGACAAGTTGACTGAGCTAAATGCCAGGGCACACTGGTTTAAGAAAGAACAATGCCATGGCAGCTGCTGGGTCGTCTTCTAGCTAGGGATGCGATTCCAGCCGCGTAGTCGTAGAGAAATGCCATAGGAAAGTCGCAGGTGTAAACTGCGTGTCCCATTGGGTGGTGCGGGTTCACCGAAGTAGCGCGTTTAGAAGATGGTTGCAAACTTGGACTGGTGAACAGCGATTCTCAAGGGTGAAAAGCCTGTGGCGACTGGTTCACTCTATGAAAAATCGTAGCATATATATCTTGCTTATTTTCTGAATTAACAGTCAGAATCATCTGGTTGAGGCACATATGTTCTTTTCAGATGCTGGTGTCACACTCTCTGTAGGGATTTATTACCTGTCATTGTTGGACAATGCGTCAAGACTGATCATGTCAGTAAATGTTCGTTTCAAACTCGAATAAAATTTTACCGATAATGACTTCTAGATATAGGCAGACAGCAGACAATTTGTTTTGTCTGCTTTTGTTTTTATGGATGTTGACTTGTCAAAAAAGAACAAGGTACTGCCAAATCCCTTGTTTGGCTTAAAGAGTACTTTGACAAGAGCAGATCATTAAAGTATTCTATTCTTCCAACAACTAAAAAATTCGAGATAAGGTAGAAGAAATGGATTCATGAAAAAAAGACAAAACATGTGGCTCATCCTCTTTCTGAGCTTTTTGGATGAAGCCAAATCCATGCATGAGGTGGATTGTTAGGTTTAACTATATTATATTGCAGTTAGCGCATAGGAACCATGTGAAGCATGCCATGGTTTGAGTTTTTGACCTTGAGCTAACTGCCAACATGTCTGACCTTGTATATAATGGTCTGAACGCACACAGAGTGTTCAGAAAACAAATCTTTGAAGCTTTGACCATTTCTTAGCTGTTTCCTTCTGCTGTCTAATCCTGAAGTCAAGCATATTGTTCATTTATATTAGTGATAAAAAGAATTACTTACCGGACCTGACAGTAGCAAATTGCTGAAGACTGTTTCTGTTGCTTGTTACCTTTTACAGAGACGGGCTCCAAAAGGAGACGACGGACAGCAGTTGTTGTTGCTGTAGTTATTGTCGTGGTTGTATTGGCAGGCTGCGGCCTTCTCCTGTGGAAATGCCGGAGAAGAATCAAAGGTGAGGGAACTGGACAATTTTAAATCTGACGTATGATGCAGTGTGACAATTTTCAGCTTGTTTTACCTTGAGGTCGTTATTCACGGCAAGCGCGTTCATCTTGTGCAGAGAAACTAGGCATTGGTGGTAGGGAGAATACAAAGATAAGGCAGCCGTCTCTGCTTCCTTTAAGGGAAGCACGGCAGCAGGATTTCTCGGGGCCGAAGCAGGTTGATCAAGAGGAAGCAGAGGGCGGCAAAAAGTGCGAGCTGCCTCTCTTCTCCTTCGAGACGGTAGCAGCCGCCACGGGCGACTTCAGCGCCGACAACAAGCTTGGAGAGGGAGGCTTCGGCCATGTCTACAAGGGAAGACTTCCTGGTGGCGAAGAGATTGCAGTGAAGAGGCTGTCCCGGAGCTCAGGACAGGGGCTGGAGGAGTTCAAGAACGAGGTGATCCTGATCGCCAAGCTGCAGCACCGGAACCTCGTGAAGCTGCTAGGCTGCTGCATCGAGGGGGAGGAGAAGATCTTGGTGTACGAGTACATGCCCAACAAGAGCCTGGACGCCTTCCTCTTCGATCCGGCGCGGCGAGGGCTGCTGGACTGGAAGACTCGGTTCCACATCATCGAGGGCATCGCGCGCGGCCTCTTGTACCTGCACCGCGACTCGCGGCTCCGCGTGGTGCACCGGGACCTCAAGGCCAGCAACATCCTGCTGGACCGGGACATGAACCCCAAGATCTCCGACTTCGGCATGGCGCGCATCTTCGGCGGCGACCAGAACCAGGTGAACACGAACCGCGTGGTGGGCACGCTGGGGTACATGTCGCCGGAGTACGCCATGGAGGGCCTCTTCTCGGTGCGCTCCGACGTGTACAGCTTCGGCATCCTCATCCTGGAGATCGTGTCCGGGCAGAAGAACAGCAGCTTCCACCACATGGAGGGCTCCCTCAACATCGTCGGCTACGCGTGGCAGCTATGGAACGCCGACAAGGGGGAGCGGCTCATCGACCCGGCGATCCTGCCGGCGTGCCCCGTGCGGGAGGCGCTCCGGTGCGTGCACATGGCGCTGCTGTGCGTGCAGGACCACGCGTGCGACCGCCCGGACATCTCGTACGTGGTCATGGCGCTCGGCAGCGACAGCTCCGTGCTGCCGATGCCCAAGCCGCCCACTTTCACGCTGCAGTGCACGTCGGAGGACTGGGAGGGTGGCATCTTCCCGGACAGGGTCGATGAGTCCTACTCCGCAAATGATCTCACCGTCACGATGCTGCAGGGGAGGTAGCTAGGAATAGGATGCAGCGGCAGGGAATTGCATCGGACGAAGCTGTACACAACCATCCCTCTGGATGTGTTTGGCATGCTTTCACTACGGTCTTCCTTGGCTCAGACTCGGAGCCTCCAACATGCACACGGCAGATGACACCGTGGCAGTCCGACTCTTAGGCAAAACGCAATTCCACGCAAAAAGAGAAAAAACAAAAGGAAAAGCCCTTTCCAGTGTCCTAAGCCCAACAAGACTAGTTCTGATTCATGGGCTGCGGCCCAATCAGTATTACACACGACATTACTGGATACAGATTGTATTGTTCTTATTACATCCGATTGGGTGTTTTTTTCTCAAAAGAGAAAAATAAATAACCGTGAATCGGCATGTGTGGTCGAATGGTAGGACTCTCTAGTGAGACGCTACCCATCAGAATTCAAATCCTAGTGCTCTCACCTTTTCTTGAGATTTTTCCCAGGATTTAACGGCGCTATCCGACTTCGTGAACTTCAAAATCTACCGGCTCAGTCCTTCGGAAGTGCTCATAGGAGTAGGGTTTACATGCCCCTATTCATAGGGGTGAATAATTTTTGTGCAAAATACTTTGCTGATAAAATTTATCATCACAATTTTCTATGGTAACCTTTCTATAGACCATTTATCGTGAAAACTTTATGGCTTTTGCAACCCAAATTATATTCATATCTATCAAACATAACTTTTCTAGCACATTTTTATATAATAAATTTTACAAATACAAATAACATATCTTATACTCATAAGTTTTTGTTGTCCAACATTTTCTTAAAATAATTTGTTCCGGACAAGCTTTTAATTCTAAAAAATATATCCACACTATAGAAGAAAAAATGGTAGGTTAATATAAAATAAAATAAGAGAAGAGAAAATACTACATTGGTTCAAATTATAAAGTCATTTTGACATTTTAGTACATCCATTTTGCTATGTATCTAGATAAAATAATAATAATATGTCTAGATATAAAGCAAAATAGATAAATAGAAAACATCAAAGCGATTTATAATTTGAAACTGATAAAGTTCGTGACAAGACACGGCTATTGTTCACTTGAAACCGAATCAATGTGTCTTTATATGTATAGGCAATGTAACCGAAGGGATTCTATGCTACCCTAGAGTTTTTAGAAGGAAATGCACATAAAAATATCAACAAAAACAAGACACTTATTTCTATCAGGATCCTCTAACTGCACACTGCAAATCCTGCAACCTCAACTACCTCGAGGCTAAAAATGATGAGCCTCAACCACAAGAAGTTGCCTACTTTTGATACTTCATTTTTGCCAAAGGAACAAATGTCCAATTAGTTAGCACCCATTGAGCGTCATGCCTAAAACTTCACCCTAGAAATTATTACAGACACCATTACTAATTTTTTATTATTTTATAGCAATTTTTTATTCAATAAATCTAGATAAGATCCTATGGATAATATAATAGTTTTAAGGGAAAAACTTTAACTCACACTTGCAGTATAAGCAAAATATGTTGGGACATTCTTGGCGATATGGTGGAACCAAGGAAAAACCTTAACTCTGTTTTTTTATTTTTTTTCCTCAAGGGTAAAAAGGTCTTTTTGCTCCAAAGTTAACACCGTTCGGACCCAAAACTGACGAAAGACCATTTTCCTAACAAATTTTTAGTTTGAGGTTATATTCCTATTTTTTTTAAAAAAAGACCAATTTGCTAAACACAACTTTTTTATGTCATTTTCCTAATTCTCTCATAATCCTTGGACTGTGGTCGAGCTTCATTAATTAGGAAGTGTTTTATAGAATTTGTAGGAGACCGGTTGTGTATCTGGATGTTGATCCCTATGGTGTTCCGGATCGACTAGACAATATTTGGATGTTTCCTAGTTTGGTTTACAGTGTTGGCTTGTGACCACATTTGGTTTACCTAGTGCTTTGGCAAACACTTTCAAATTTCAATTACTGTCTTCATTTATATCACCTCTTAGCTAAGAACATTGGCTGTAATACTTTCTTGACTTGGCATTCCATGTTATTGTGTTAAAACAAGTTGATTTTATTTAAAAAACAATCAAATTTCCACACCGAGTTATTATACTATAAAATCATAGTCTCATATGTGAAAGTTATTTTTAAATTGTTTTCATCATAAAGCCTACTTTTTATAACTCAAACTCGTATCATCATTGGCCACTTGTATGATATCTTGTAATGTCATATAGAAGCTAACGACATAATATTTTTTTTCTAATGTGTAGAAGGTATCACAAACTCAAATAGATAGTACTCTAGCCTAAAGTACTAAATAATTACCATCACCACTATTGTTGTTCTAAGACAGAAGCTTAGAACCCCCAAGACTAGCTAGAGTCCTAACCGAAATACCAAGGAAACAACGACGAAAGTAATGAGATGAGATGGTATGAACTGTATTAAAAATGATCTCCTGGATTCACCAGGATCTCACCTTTTTACGACTCCATCTAGAGGGCTATTTATAGGGAACTCGTAGGCTTTTACAAGACGCTTTTGCCATTCTACTTACCACACATTCCTCGGATATTCCTCGGCAAGCTGGGGCCAATGAGTCTTCTCATCATGGGGCGCCATTGGTCTCCTTCCAACCAACCAACCTGGCCCACAACTATTCTAAATGAAAATCAAGAATATTGATCTAGACATACATATATATTTAGATGAAGGCGAAACCCTTCTAATATATGGAGAGACATTAGAAATTGCATCTAGCGCCTTTGGTCAAACTTAATGAACTCACTTGGACATGTCTGCTTGGTCTCTAGTGCTTCCTTCACAAACCTCTTCTCATCCTTCTTGTTGAACTCCACTTGCACGATGTTCAGCTATGCCAGAACGAACACATCCATGGTGCTCCTAGGCCTGTACTTGAAGGTGTACTCCTTCAAGTACACCTTCAAGTACAAGCCACATGAACATTCAATTCAATTGAATACAAAGCAGGCATCATATTGGAGTGAAGAAGTTAAATTAAATATACATGTACTGGAGGAGCAAAATATAACAAGGTTACAAACCAATTATTTGTACGTAGATGGATACAAATTAAGCTATAATGCCAAACAAATTCATTGAGCATGTTTGAATATCACCTGTTTTATGTGTATATATATTATAAAGGCAATGTATCTAGTGTAAACCAATCTCTTCGTATAAACCATGCAAAACTTCTAATCTAGGCTACATGATGTTGATCCAAGGGGGCACAGGGGAGAGGTGAGAGGGAGGATTTGCGAAAGTGTGATTAGGAGAGGACGGTTAAGCTTAAAATTATCCAACCCCCCTGCGCCCCTTGAATCAACATCTTGTAGTCCAAATTAAAAGTTTTATAAGTTTGCATGAAAATAAAAGATGGTACCTACATTAGTTATCAACTTAATTATCAAATTGACGGCCCTCGAAATATATAGATGGTGTTTGGATGCACACCAAACAAATACATGTCCTCTAAGAAAATGATAAGTTGATCCAATCAAATTATTGCTCGGCTATGCCAAAGACCCGGATGATATCGTTTTCGTCTCGCTAATGACTCGCCCGGCACTAAACACCCCCGCCTGCATGCTTAGTCCCACACTAAACATACAACTGCCTCTCCGGGCTCAAATCAAGGAGCATCGCTAAAAAAAGACATGCAAGTGTCCATGCAAATCAAAGGAGCACCGTTAAGAATAGAAAGTAAAATCTCTCTATTCACCCCTCAAATCACAGCCACCAATAAAACAAATCTCCCCTCTTGCACATGTAGTTGACCACATGCATTAAATATAAAACGAAGTGACAAGGCCACCATGAGAAATTAAAAGAAGCAAATAGAAGGAGCTTGGACGCAATCGCATCGCATGCCAGACGCCCATCGCGCTCCCTCTCGCGGTCTCGTCGTCAATAGCTATTGCCCATAGCGCCCCATTGTCTGTTCACCATCTCTCTCCTATCACACAGCGGGCTCGCCATTGCTGCAGCCATGTGTTGAGCGAGGACGTTCATCACAGTGGCGGAGAGAGGGAGGGGCTGAGTTCTTGGTAAACTACTGTTATGTACACAAGATTTCACCATGTATTTGAAGAAAAAAAATGATATTCGCCCCCTCCAATAATCCGTCAGTTAGTATTTGGCCCCCCTCATGGTCATTTTCTGGCTCCGCCTCTGGTTCATCATGATTAGGCATCGCCATTCTGAACTGCCACCTCAATCCATCCAGTGAATTTTACAAGAAGCTCTTCACGGCGCAAGACGATCTAGACCCCAGCTTGGTCTATCGTCACGTCCCTAGAAAGGTTACACCGGAGATGTGTGCTTTCCTGGAAAAGCCATACACATAAGAAGAAGTGGAGACAGCGCTCTTCCAGATGGCACCGAACAAATCTCCGGGTGCTGATGGATTTAATGCAGGTTTCTTCCAAACACACTGGCAGCTTGTGAAGCCGTGTGTCCTACCTGCGGTGCTACGTTTTCTGAATGGGGGTCATATCCCAGAGGAGGTAAATCATACTGTACTGGTTCTCATTCCCAAGGTTGGTAATCCACAAGAATTAGCACAATACCGTCCCATCTCATTGTGCAACGTGCTCTACAAGCTTTGCTCCAAAACCATGGCTAACCGACTGAAAGTTTTGCTTGAGGAGGTGGTCTCGGTGGAACAAAGTGCATTTACTGATAACGTATTGATTGCTTATGAGTGTATTCACTACTTGAGACAGAAGAAAGGCAAGACCGGCACTGTGCGATCAAGCTTGATATGGCTAAGGACTATGATCGTGTGGAATGGCGCTATTTGGATGAGATCTTGCATGCTTTGGGGTTCCCTGACTCATGGTGCGCACTGGTCATGAAGTGTGTATCCTCTGTCTCCTTCTCTGTCAGGGTGAATGGAGTATTATCAGAAAGTTTTAGGCCAACTAGAGGCATCAGACATGGTGATCCGATCTCACCCTATTTGTTTCTCTTGTGTGCAGAAGGGTTGTCGAGTATGATCAAGGGGGTTGGGCCGCTATATCTGTCAAGGGGGGTCCGGGTCAGCCGGGTGGCTCCATGGATCTCACACCTTTTATTCGCTGATGATTGCTTGGTCTTCACTCAGGCCTGTAAGAAAGGTGCAGATCGGATTGCTAAAATTCTGGATGAATATAATAAAGGTTCGGGCCAGCTTGTAAACAAGAACAAGTCGGCGGTGTTCTTCAGTCCAAATTGTGAGCAGGCTTGCAAAGATGAAGTCCTCAACAGCTTACAAATACAGACTGAAGCGTTAGGCGAACGCTACCTCGGACTGCCTACTGCAGCCAAAAGGGGAGCAACTGATGTTTTCAACTATGTTCCTGCAAGAGTGAGGGGTTTTGTGGGGGGATGGGCTGAGAAGGGCTTGAGTTGTGCAGCCCGGGAAGTGCTTCTGAAAGCAAATGCTCAATCTGTACCCACTTACCCAATGTCGTGTTTTAAGCTGTCACCGGTGGTGTGTAGGAAACTCACCTCGACAGTGTCAAACTACTGGTGGGGTAGCTCTCTAGACAACCACAAATTGCACTGGATCCGCTGGGAGAAGCTGACCCATGCAAAGAGCCAAGGAGGTATGGGTTTTAGAGATTTTACCTTGTTCAATCAGGCGATGCTGGGGAAACAAGGTTGGAGGTTGTTGGCAAGACCGGACTCGTTATGTGCTCGGGTGCTTAAAGGGAAGTATTATCCAAATTCAAACTTTCTCTTGGCAACCAAAAAAAGACGGAGCTCAGCGACTTGGAGGGCCATCCTCCATGGGAGAGATGTGCTCAAGAAGGGGTTGATTATGCGTGTGGGTCCTGGGGATATCAACATTTGGCAAGATAACTGGATACCTAGGCTACGACCACTGAAGCCCTTGGTCAGATTGACCATGGCGACGGCGGAGTATGTCAGGGACCTGTTCATACCAGGGACGCGCGACTGGGATGAGGAGGTGTTGACACTAGATACGCACACGAAAGAATCAAAGAGAAATAATCCGCAAGCGCACGGATATCGGTGAGCACTTCACCCGGGAGATAAGTCCTGAGTATCGTATTTGTTTTTATCCGCTAAGAGAAAACGTGCAATAGACTAACCCGATCTTTACTACTACCCCTGGGCTGCTAGTCAAGTGAGAATTAAGCGATATAGAGAGAACTCCTTCGTCGCTCTTCTTCTAACCTATGGCAAGCTTTGAGACTACTGTTCTAAGGGGGTACCGAGGAAAAGACACCACAAAGGATGCTAAACCGGGCACTAAGGACCTACCTTACCTACCAACGAGAAGTGGATTACAAAGGTAATAAAGGGATTGTCACTTCCCTCACTACTACCACGGTTCCGGCCGAAAAGGGAGCATCTACAAGTGAACCTAGCCTAAGCACCACGCTTATGCTAAAGAACGATTACTCTATTCCCAACGCGAAGCGAATAAAGTAAACTTGTAAACCAAAGAACAATAATAACAACTAACTTACTAGTATTAGAAGTTGAATTGCCGAATGATTCTCGAAACCAAGCCTCGGGTTAGGAGACTTGATCCCGCAGATACACCGGAGAGGAGACACCGACAGCGGGCTTCCTCCAAATCTACCTCCACTCTATACTCTCTCAATCTCTCTTGATACTAATACCCTATAGAGATAGATCCATTCGAGGGACCCTTCTCTATCTAACTCTCTCTCTCGGATTGAAGTCTTGAATGAATAGGAGAATGAATTAGGGTTTTACCCGGGGCCGGGGCTCGCTTATATAGCCCCCTAGGATTAACCACAGCCCTCGGATCAAACCGACCTAAATGGACGATAATTATTGATCTTCAAAGTCGGTGGAGGCGGGATCCGCGAGACTCCACCGATTGGTGGAGCGGGAGTCGGCCGACTCCCCTCCCGGTCGGCCGACCCCGGCCGGTGCCGGAGTGGGCCCCCGTGTTCAGTGTGTCGCCTTCCGGAGTCTTCTAGATTATACTTTTTCACCCGTTCGGTCTTTCTCTCTATGTAAACCCGACATGTGGGCCATCTTGGGTAGTTTTCAGCATTGTCACCCCGCAGAAATAGATATTCACCAAAACTCATGGAATTACGTCGGTGGTAACCCTATATCTATCAAGTATTTATGAATAGGTCCATTTGCATGCTAAGTTGACGGTTAATTTTATGAGTTAACGACCGTCAACAAACTCCCCCACACTTGTCTTTTACTCGTCTCGAGGAAAAGGATGGATTACTTTAAGCATAGCCTCAAACCAAGACATCAACATTAGATTATCCCGATCATACACATGCGGGATTCAAAATGTCTACCATTGAATTTTGGGGAGTTGAAAGATGGAACAAAGGTGCGAAGTAGAGATCCTTCTTCTATCAATCCCGTCACTCGGAGTTTTTATAACATTTTTGCAAAGAAAACTTAGCTTTACCCTTCTCCATCATGTAGCACACTCGAATCACTCATTATATGTGGTATTTGTGGAACTCATCATTATGTATAGAGCACTCAAATCTCTCAATGTATGTAGTATTTTTGGAACTCACTTGAGGCATGTGAAAGGGTATGCCTCCTATTCTACTAAGGCTTATGTGGAGTTTAAGGTATGTCAAGGAATAGCATTTTTACCCGTGCATATTGATTAGTCAAAAACGGGAACCAAGGAGAGGGGACCTTACTCTAGATCAAGTGTGTGCAAGTGTGTGGAATATTTGGTGGCTAAATTGATGATAATAATGCTCCTTCCCTCTCTTGCACACTCTTCTCTTGAACATTGCTTTGCTTGATCTTTTCTTGAATAGCTCTTTGAGCTTCTTTGAACTTTCCTTCTCTTGGGATCACAATACTTAAGAGCTCATGGGCTATCTCTTTTCTTTCTTTTCTTCTTCTTTCTCTTCTTTTTTTTTAACATTATTTTTGCATAGCCCATGTCTCACTCTCGGACACAATAACTTTCTTGAATACGATGATGATGTTGACGATAATAATCTTTCGACAACTGGATGATGATAACAATTCTTGGAGCATATAGAAATCCTAGAAAGTGTATGTATCCTTCTCCCAGTGTAGGAGATGGATGAATGGCGGAAAGCATGTTTTTGCGTACCCCCAGTGTAGGAGCAGCAGATATATATGTGGGTGTAAGTGCACTTGATCATATGAGTAAGAGACCCTTCTCTAAGGCTCTAATACCGCCAAGACTATTCTCAACACAAAAAAAAGCTTATGTCTTTGGTCTTTCAAATTTTTGTCTACGAGGCTCTATAGGCATTTATAACCACGAGGAGAAGTATAGCTAACAATTTAAGATTTTCGAAAAGAAATTCTCCAAGCAACTAGATATAAAGAAATCGGGTTCTCATGGTCCATGCTATATCACCTGTCCTCAACAACTTAAGTAAAATGGGGTCCCTATAAATTAACGTTCCCAACAAAGAAACAGGGATTCCCGGAATTATCATGGTGTGAGTCTATCTTGGGGTCATGATTAAAATAATCTACCTTCTCGATATATATAGCAAGTGATTTAATTCAAAGTGTTCCCCAAACGAATCGGAAAAACATGATCGGTATAAAATTTGGAACGTAGGGAAGCAAACTGATCGTGGACGAAAACCGGAGCCAACCGGGCCCGGCCATGGGCGGCCGACCCTAGATATGGGGCGGCCGACTTCCGCAGTGGCCCCTCGGGGTCCGCTTCGTCGTGCGTGATCTTTACGTTGTATATTCTCAAATATTTTTGCTGGTTCGCCGATATCCGTTAGTTTCGTCGTCGGTTGCCTCCCCACACTAGATTCCCGTTATCTTCATTCACAACAAGGTGGAGACAAAAGAGGCAATACATATGCAATAATAAATATAACTAAAAACTTTATTTCATCTTCATTAAGGCCTGGATTACAAGTATTGAAAGGAACTAAGATCGAACTAAACTTTAACTAAGCATTCTTGCAAACTAAAACTTTTAATCTAAACACACTAGGCCTTTCTGATGCTAAGACAAATCTCATCTAATCAACTCGCTTCTCTAGAGCGTCTAACTTCTTTTCTAACTTATCCGTCCTCTTCTCTTGCGCACGAAGTCTATCTATGAGAGTGACAATGCTACTACTCTGGATATGTTGGGAGTTTCGCAGAGATGCAATAACGTCGCGCTGAGTTTCTAACTCCTTCTCTAAGTCTGCAACGGTCTTGCGACACTTCCTTGGAGCTTCTGAGGCGGCGAGAGCTGCTTTTGGGGCTTCTTTTGGAGGGACGAACTTCACTTTGCTCGGGTGAGCACGGACTCCCTCAAAATACGAGCGCTCTCCGGTGCTATACTTAGCACGAGATGATCTCTCCTTGCTTGTTGGTCTTCACTCCCATAAGCATCTCATTGTGCTTAGGAGGGAGGATCTTGGTGCCTTCGGGAGCTTCACAATAGGACCCTTTGGTGGAGGTCCATCTAGGAGCAAAGGCTTGGGTGTGGCGATGACTGGTTGGGCGAAGTAGCTATGGCTGTAAACTTGAGGCTTTGGAGGAATAGAGGCTAGGGGTTTGGGCTTAGCAAGAACGATGGCCTTGCTCTCAGGCTCCTCTCTTGGGATGGTGTTGAGATCAATCCCGAAGCGGATCAATCTCCTATCTAAGTTTTGCTCAGGCTTCACCATTGCTGCGTAGCAAGCTTGATGCTAGGAGGAGGAGGCTTTAGATGGAATGAGGTTGGCCTGAGGCTGGGCTTCTTTATATAGGGGGATGGAGAGGCATCTAAAGGGCATCTAAAGGGAATCTCCGAAGGAATAACGCGTCAACGTGATCTCAAAAACCCTAATCGGCAAAAATTCCTGAAGGAAGAGTATGGAAGGATCACGAATGCAAAAGCTGGCGGCGAATGGGGGAGTCCATGGGTCGGCCGACTCCCCCTATGGGGCGGCCGACTCTGGCAGGTGGACCCCCCTGCCAGGGCTTTTCGCAACCTATTTAGCGTATTTTTGTCATTCGGAAAAATACCCTGGACCCCGAAAAACGAAAAGTAAAAAGGTCGGGCCCAACTACCTAATTGACAAAGAAGTTTAATTCATCTATTTCACCTATTTCCTCAATGGGCTCTAGAAATATTTTAAGACGTTGACCATTTACCTTGAATATCGTACCTTCGTTGTTGCGAAGCGTAACGGCTCCATGCGATGATGAGCTTACTACTTGAACGGTCCTTCCCATTTGCTTCGAAGCTTTCCTTGCCCGAAGAGTTTGACCCTGGAATTAAAAAGTAATACCTTGTCTCCGGGTGTGAACTCCTTGATCTTGATTCTCTTGTCGTGCCATCTTTTCACTCTTTCTTTGTATATCTTGGCGTTGTGATAGGCTTTCTCTCTCCATTCTTCTAATTCGAGATTTGCATCTTCCTCTTCTCTCCCGCTTTGCTTCTAGGTCCATATTCCATTTTTTGATGGCCCAGTGAGCTTTGAATTCCAGCTCTCTTGGCAAGTGGCGAGTCTTTCCATAGACTAGTTGATATGGTGACATCCCGATGGGTGTCTTGTATCTTGTTCGATATGCCCATAGTGCATCGGGAAGCTTGTCCTTCCATGCGGTTCCTATTTCATTCACTTCTTCTTCGAAGAATATTCTTGATCTGCTTATTTGATGTCTCGCTTGGCCACTTGTCTCGAGGGTGATACGGAGTAGCAACATTATGGCGTACTCCATGCTTCAATAAGTATTGCTCAAAGCGTTTGTCGATGAAATGTGATCCTCCATCACTTATGACTATCCTTGGGACACCGAATCTTGGGAATATTATTTCTTCGAACATCTTTTTGGAGCTTGAGCTATCTGCCTTTTTGCATGGCGAGCTTCGACCCATTTGGACACATAGTCCACCTACGAGGATGTATTCACATTTCTTCGATGGTGGAAATGGTCCCATGAAATCAACTCCCCGACATCAAAGAGCTCGATCGAAGGTTGTTGATAAGTGACATGGCATCTCTTGAGTTAATGTTGCCATGTCTTTGACAAGGACCGCATCTTCGAATGAAATCTTTTGTGTCTTCATACATTGTTGGCCGAAAAATCCGCATTGCCAAATCTTCGCATGTGTACGGAACACCCCATAATGGCCTCCATATGGTGATGAGTGGCATCTTTCGATGATTTTGATTCCTTCTTCGATTGGCACACATCTTCGAGCGAGACCATCGAGCACACTCGGAAGAGGTAAGGCTCATCCCATATGTGAGTACGACTCTCCCGGATAAGTTTCCTTTTGTTGCCTCCTGGTGGTACGTAACTTTGTAACCATAAAATTAACAATATCCGCATACCGGGGTCGAGATCGTTGATTCCGTAGAGCATGTCGTCCGGAGTGCGTCGTCGATGGGTAGTTCCTGTGGTTTCTCAAACCGCATTCTAGACAAGTGATCGGCAAACGAGTTTTCTACTCCCTTTTTATCTTTTATTTCTAGATCAAATTCTTGGAGTAATAAAATCCATCTTATCAAATGAGGTTTAGCATCTTTCTTAGTGAGCAAATATTTTAAAGCGGCATGATCGGTGTAAACAATCACTTTGGCACCCACTAAGTAGGATCTAAACTTATCAATAGCAAAGACAACGGCTAGGAGCTCTTTTTCGGTGGTAGCATAATTAAGCCGAGGTCCAGTCAAAGTTTTGCTAGCGTAAGCTATTGCATGATGCTTCTTATCCTTAGTCTGTCCTAACACTTGCTCCTACAACGTAGTCACTTGCATCACACATAATTTCAAAAGGTAAAGTCCAATCGGGGGTTGAATGATTGGAGCGAGAGATGAGCGCTTTCTTAAGGATCTCAAATGATTGTAAGCGAGGCATCATCAAAGTCAAAAGGAACATCCTTAGCCAATAAGCGGGTAAGAGGTCTAGCGATGTAAGAAAAATCTTTTATGAATCTACGATAAAAACCAAGCATGACCAAGGAAACTTCTAATTCCTTTCACATTGATAGGAGGAGGCGGTTGTTCAATAACTTCTATTTTGGCTCTATCTACCTCGATGCCTCTTTCGGACACTAAGTGTCCTAGCACTATTCCTTCTCTAACCATGAAATGACACTTTTCCCAATTAAGGACTAAGTGTTTTTCCTCACATCTTTGCAAAACTCGATCTATGTTTTCAAGGCACTCATCAAAAGTTTTTCCATAAACAGAAAAATCATCCATGAAAACTTCCATAATCTTTTCAATCATATCGAGAAAATATAGACATCATACATCTTTGAAAAGAAGCCGGTGCATTACATAACCCAAAAGACATCCTACGATAAGCAAAGGTTCCATAAGGGCATGTAAAGGTCGTTTTGTTTTGATCATTAGGATGGATAGGGATTTGATGATATCCAGAATATCCATCAAGGAAGCAAAAGTAAGAATGGTTGGCTAATCGCTCAAGTATCTCATCAATGAAAGGCAAAGGAAAATGATCTTTTCTTGTTGCCTTATTAAGCTTTCTATAATCTATGCACATTCGCCATCCCGTGACGGTTCTTTGAGGGATTAACTCATTCTTCTCATTTTGGACAACAGGTCATGCCTCCCTTCTTAGGCACAACTTGGACAGGGCTGACCCACTCACCGTGTGGCACGGGGTAAATAATCCCGGCGTGCAACGGTTTAAAACTTCTTTCTTAACAACTTCCCTCATCGCATTATTGAGCCTACGTTGGGGTTCTCTAGATGGTGGAATATTGGGATCTGTGGGAATGCGATGGGTACAAAGGGCGGGACTAATTCCTTTGAGGTCCCGGAGTGAGTAGCCAAAAGCTTTTTTATGTTTTTCTAGGACAGCCATTAAGCGAAAAGTCTCGCTCCCGAGTGAGAGTATCACTTATGATGACGGAGTGTCGGATCATTTCCTAGAAAGGCATATCTAAGACCGGCTGGTAAAGGTTTGAACTCAATAGGAGGCCTAGGTGGTAGGGTAAACTCATCTAGTGGTTCATTCTCAGAAGGGTCAGCTTCTTCTTCTATAAAGAATTTAGCTTCATCTTCTAATTCTGGCTTCACTAGGAATTCTAGAGAAGCTGCTCTAAATTCCTCCAATGGATCATAATGTGGATAGGGCTCGGTCTTAGTATTTAAAGAGTGTGAAATGGACATTACAAACTGGAGTTTCTTGCCTAAACAAATGTTTAGTTTCCCAGTTTGTCCTTCATAAAGAAGTCTTCTAAATGGTTGTCCTATCAACAGGTGGAAATCCCCTATGTCAAAGACATAAAAGCTCAAGTGGACAGGGGTTCCTTCTACCCGGAGTGGTAGGACATGTAAAATTCCTAAACAAGGAAGAATTTGTCTTGAAAGATTTCTTATGAACTTCACTGTTGGGGTCAATGTCATGTTTCTTTGCAAATATTTTGCTAGTGTGGTAGACATGATATTTATACCCACAACTGGATTGTAGAGAGCGTCTATGCGATCATTGTTAATCATGCAATGAATGGGAAGAGAAGATGAATCCGGCCGAATTATTTCGGAGGAAAGCTCGACTCTTCTAACCACTCATTGCTCATGACGACACTAACTCTCCCGAGGTTTTTCCCCGTTGGAATATCCTCATCAATATTGCATGGCTTTATTGGGTGATATTTGCCTTGTGGCTTCTTCACCTTGTGATAGTTGAAGATGTTTCCAAAATCGGAAAACAGATCGGGTTCAATATCTAGCATAAAATCGGGAAGTGGAATGTCTTCCTTGTCTTGCTCAAGACATGGATTAGCGAGGTGGATGGTGTATCTCGGCAAAGGGTTGTCTTCGGCTACTTGAGGTTCTACTTCTAGGAGGTAGTCTAATTCACTGGATAGGATTTGGTCTAGGATTGATCTTGCTTTCTCAGCGAGAGATATGCAAGAATGATCCTCCCGAAGTTGTGTCGAGCAATTTTCTACTTGTCTCTACTCGAGACCTTTATAAAAGTGTTGTAAAAGAATGGGATCTCGGTAGACTAAGGTCCGGGCTCGATGCTAAAAGTGTAGTAAAACGATTCCGGGATGAGGCCAAAGATTCTTCGGGTTCTTGCTTAATAGTCGAACCTTGACTCTAAGGTCAACAATTTGGGAGATGGGATAGAAATCTAGGCAAAAGTTGGAGCGTAAGGACCCCCAATCTCCTTGTTGCTTACCTACGGCTTTATCATACCATTGTCTAGCTTTTCCCTTTAATGAGAAAGGAAATAGCTTCCAACGGAGGGTTTTGTCGGACATGCCCTCTATGCGAAGACAAATCACATGTTTGCTCAAAGTCTCTAATGTGAAGGTAAGGGTTTTCGTCTCCTTCTCCCGAAAAGGATAGGCTTTGGACCAATGCAATCAACCGCGGACTCAACCTATAGCTAGGTGTTTGGATAGGTTGTGATGACTCATGTGGCACTAGGCTGGTCTCCGTGGGTGCGTAAAATTGAAAGATAGGAATGGAATTTGAATTATCCATAAGGATAGAAAAAGATAAAATGTACGGAAAAGTAAAGTGCAAGAAAAAGATAAAAGTATAGGTACAAGGTAGAGCAAGATTTAGGTTATCTAAGCGGACCGTCTTTCTCCCCGGAACGGCGCCGAAATGCTTGTTGACACTAGATACGCACACGAAAGAATCAAAGAGAAATAATCCGCAAGCGCACGGATATCGGTGAGCACTTCACCCGGGAGATAAGTCCTGAGTATCGTATTTGTTTTTATCCACTAAGAGAAAACGTGCAATAGACTAACCCGATCTTTACTACTACCCCTGGGCTGCTAGTCAAGTGAGAATTAAGCGATATAGAGAGAACTCCTTCGTCGTCTTCTTCTAACCTATGGCAAGCTTTGAGACTACTTGTTCTAAGGGGGTACCGAGGAAAAGACACCACAAAGGATGCTAAACCGGGCACTAAGGACCTACCTTACCGTTGACGGTTGTTAATGATCAATTTTATATGTCAACCGAGAGAGAAAAGAGGGTATAATCTGTTCACCACCATAGACTTAGGGTTTAAACGACGAGATTCCACAAGTTTTGGTGAATATGTGTTTTCGCGGGGATTATCGGAAAACATCCAAGGAGGCCCACATGTCATGATTACATAGAGAGAAAGACCGAACGGTAAAATTGTATATTCTAGAAGACTCCGAAGGCAAACCCAGGAAGCGGGGACCCACTGCGGGGGTGGTGGGTCGGCCGACTCCCTCTATGGGTCGGCCGACCGGCCACCTCCACCAATCGTGGAGGCTCGCGGATCCCCGCCTCCACCGCCTTTGAGGATGAATAATTATCGTCCGTTTAGGTCGGTTTGATCCGATGGCCGTGGTGAATCCTAGGGGACTATATATTGAGCCCCCGGCCCCCGGCTCGGGCAGATTTCATTCAAGAATTCATTATTCGAAGTAGCCATCGAGAAAAGCTAGGGTTTAGAGAGAGATCTCCACCGTGAGAATTAGAATAGATACTCTAGATCTTCAAGTTCTATATAGGTTTAGACTAGATAGAGGAAGAATCGAGCGCTGTGCTCGGAATTCCGGATCTTCATCATCGAAATTGGTATTATCTTGTATCTATTCTTGTGACTTTATTCTAAATATCATTATGTTTCTATTTATTATGTTCCTAGTTTATTCTAGTTCTACATTTGATATGGTTATGATTGGTAATAAGTTTATGTATATGTTTGCAAAGCGCTTAGCTCTCTTCCCGGGGGTTAGGTGGTAGATTTCATGTAAGCATGGTGCTTAGATGCTTTGTTTACCCGCAAATGCACCCTATTGGCCGGGTCGTGTGGTAGATCGCGGAAGTGACAGTTCCGTTGAGTCCTCGTATTCCATCCCCCGTTGGTAGGTCTAGCGAGAACCAAAGTTGCGTAGTAAGTCCCGCTATGTCTTGGCTTGTTATAGCAATGATCCTTATACATAGATAAAAAGTCTTTTGTGCTGTATATGATAGTGTAGAGTTGGAGTAGATGAATGACTTAGTAGATTAGAACCTACATAGGATTTATATTTCTTGCACTAATCGGATGTCAACCTACCTTTGTGAGTAGTCTATATCTAATCTCTCGTGTGATTTATACCACCGAGCTTATTGCTTTATATTCCCTTATTTATCATGGTTTACCCCTCGCAAAGTATGTGACTGTGTAATCAATCACTCATAAGTAGTCGTGTTTAGCAAGTTCATCTCATTGTTTAAGTCCGTAGTTCTTTCCTTTGAGCTAAATATAAATAACGATACTGGAATACTTCCTGGTAAAATGCTACGATGGTGTATTATCCGTTCGCTTGCGGATCCCATATTTTTCTTGATTAGAGGAGCAGTTTCTATACCAACACTTCGGTGCCATGCTAGGGATGACAACTTAGCGTGAGTGGTGTTAGAGGTGTCAACAAGCATTTTTGGCGCCGTTGCCGGGGAACGGAATAAACTTTTAGAGAAAAATTGCTTAGCGGATACTTAGAAAATGAGTGATTGTCACTAGTCACCTCTACTTTGGCGGGTTCACCCCTGTTGTTTTTCTTTGTCTATATTTTATACGGGGTATTAGCGGGATTGAATCTGATTCATTCAAAACTCTCGATCATCGAGTCGGTTCAATCAAGAAGGAAGCTCGTCACCAATCAAGATGGCCGAGAAGACCCTACTTGGAGTTCTCTGCTCCAACTATAGAGAACATCCGCACCGGTCCAAGAATACAAAATAATATGGAGTTTGAGCTCAAGCCAAGTCTCATCAACATGGTGCAAGCTATCCAATTCGGTGGAAAGGTACATGAAGATGCAAGTACACATCTACGGACTTCATGGAGATTGGGAACACCATCGCCATAGATAGAGTTAAAGAAGACCTCATACTTCTTCGCCTCTTTCCATTCTCGCTAGTGGGAAGAGCGAAGCGTGGTTCTATGCCAATAAAGAAGATATCAATACATGGGCGAAGTGTTCCAAGGCCTTTCTAGTAAAATTCTTCCCAATAGGCAAAACCAATGCCTTAAGAGGAAAGATTACCAATTTCCAACAGCAGAAGATGGAGACCATGTCAGAAGCATGGGAACGTTTGCAAGGATATATCCAAGATTGTCCCCATCATGGAATGGAGGAATGGTTACTCATGCAAGGTTTCTATCACGGATTAACTCCGAAGACGCGTGAGCACCTAGATGCAACTGCTGAAGGATCATTTTTATCACTCACTCTTGGGAGAGCTAAAAGACTTATGGAGAAGATAGCGAGATAATCAAAGCTGGTCCCAAGACAACATTCAAGATTGTCACCCGAGTGAAGAAGCAATAGAAGAAGTGAATGCATTATCAACCAAGATGGATACCTTACTCCATTGGCTTGACCGAGGGCCAAGTACAAAGAAGATCAAAGAGCAATTGAAGCAACATATAAGCGAATTCAAGTCCCATCATGAGAAAGGTTCCACATTGGGTGCAACCATCCATTAATCAAGGTACTCGATCGGGTAATTATACAAAGCAACCTACTTTAAGAGAGTTGGTTCTACAACAGTCCAAGATCAACTCATCTATGGAGGATAGGCTTGCTGCTAATAACAAAATCTTGGAAAATTTAAGCATTAAAATGGATAGTTTCTCCTCTGCCATTAATGATCAACTAGAGTTCAATAAAAAGATAGAAGAAAGGTTAGCAAAATTGGCCATTGCTTTGCCTGTTGCCACTAATCCTGAGCAGGTGAGATCTATTACTACAAGAAGAGGGAGTTCCACCCGAGAGATCCTCCCTATCCAAAAGGAGCAAAAAGGCCAACCATGCTACCACCAAGTGGCGAAGAAGAAGACTTCCAACCCGAGCTAGAAGTATTACCACAAGAATCGCACGAAGCCGCACAAGATCGGGAAGCAAGACAACAATTTCGAGATACAAACTACCTACCATTCCCTAGGAGGAAGAGAGGACCACAACGATCGGATGAGCGGTTTGGTAAGTTCGTGGAGGTAATTCAAAAGTTATATGTCAATATACCTCTGCTGGATGCCATACGAGTCCCCACTTATGCCAAGTACATAAGAGATATTCTTAACAAGAAGAGACCACTTGCCATCCAATGAAGTGATCAAGTTAACCGAAGAATGTAGTGCGGCCATCCTCAACCAACTACCGAAAAGAAGAAAGATCCAGGATGTCCCACTATCGATCGCACAATTGGAGATCAACACTTCAATAACGCACTCGTGATCTTGGGGCAAGTGTCGATGTGATGCCCGCAGCGAGTCTACTACAAGCTCAACCACCCGCACTTGAGCCAACATCAATGTGTCTACAACTAGGCCGACCAATCGGTTCGTTATCCGTTGGGCATTGCTGAAAACATTCCGGTCAAGATAAGAGAGTTCTTCGTGTTAGGTAGACTTTGTAGTAATCGGATATGCATCCGACTCAAAGGTGTCACTTATACTTGGAAGACCCTTCTTAAGCACCGCCAATGCACACATTGATGTCGGGAAGGGAGAAATCAAGTTCACTATAAATGGGCAAGAAGAGCAATTCGCATTCAAGTCAAAACAAGAGCTCAATAAATCCGCGAAGATGGTAGAAGAAGATCGGACAAAGTACAACCACCGAGAGACGAGAGGATGCATCTCTGGGATCATCGCGAAATAAATATTTTGGAAGGTCCAATTCGGAGGACTTTAAAAATCCGAATCCTCGCCGGAAGGTAACTCGGTATTTATCCGCATTTTAAATTGCATCTCTTATAATTTTCTTAGGCATATTTATTCCTAGCATTACATTATAAAAATTCTACGCCCCATATAAATAATTTTACGGTGTGTGACAACCCGTCAAAAATATTTTATCGTGGTGGCACAAACATCTATCATTTCATGCATTTAAATTAGTTTACCTTCATTTAAATTTCTGCATTGTTTATAATTTTTATCATGGCATTTAGTGCTTGGTGGGTCCCTCACCATGGGTCCCACATGTCATAGACTACACCTCACATACATCAAATCACATAATTTCATCCACTTCCACTCACCTCCACTATCCTCTCTTTTCCACCGCCAAAACCACTCAACCGACCAAAATTTCTGGATGGAGGAAAGATCACGCAATAGCATGTGAAGTGGCAGCCACATTGGCCAATATGGTGGGTCGGCCGACCCCACCATTGGGTCGGCCGACTCCCCCCTTCCTCCTCTATAAATAGGCCTCCTCCCATGGCTTCCATGCACCACCCACACTCCAGAATTTTAGCCAAACCACCTGCTCTCGACTTCGAGTTTCCTGGAGAGAGTTAGAGAGAAGAAGAGGAGAGTAGGAAGAGAGAAGAAGTGAGAAGAGTGAGCAAGAGTTTGTAGCAAGTAAAGGGAAGGGATAGTGCTGAGTAGATCATCACAAAATTAGTGGAGATGCTGTCCAATTAGGATAAAGAAAATCTAAAATCTAGGGGAGGTTCTCAAAAATCAAGACTCGAAGTTTAGAGTTTTTTGTCATGAAGAACGACTAACCTCTGGACCGCTGACTCTGGACGGCTAACCACTAACCTTGTGCTAATCCTTCTCTCCACTAGTGTTTGTTTTTGTTTCTTTTGAGCAACTTGCAGGATGAAGAGCGTCTTCAAGGGGATCTCGGGAACCATCCGGAACATCGGGACAAGAAGTGCCTCTCGCCGAGCTCGGTGGCTGGTTCCGACATGAGTGTCGACCCACCACCGAAGCACCGGTACCCGCGGCGGCACACGCACCACCACCGGCATCTCGTAGAGTTCTCATGAGAACATCGATCTTGCCACGAGAACTACTCGGGAGAAGGATGTATACAAGAAGCTCAAGAACAAGCGTTTCATCCACACGCCAATCATCGATCCGACACTTACGCTGCGGCAGGTATGGCTCAAGAATTCGATACAATTTTTCCACTAGTTGGTTGGACTTCCTTTGCAAACCTCACTGAGAAGGGGATTAGGCTTTTGACCATAGAATTCCTTAGCACCCTTCGATACACGGACAATGGAGTTTATTTTAGAATGTTTGCTCTGGAATATTCTGTCTCTTGGAGAAACCTTAGTGACCTCCTAGGTTTCCCTCAAGATACCCTCATAGATTTAAATGCAGCACTAGGTGATTTTGATGCACATAGGTTTTGGAGCAGCATTTCTAGAGTACCGTACCACTTAGCGCAACGCACCGCAGCCATAGAGCATCCTACGCTTAGATTTTTGCACCGTTGGATAGGAGCCACCTTTTTCCCATGATTTGATGAAAGCAAGATCAGAGTAGCCGACTTGCAGTTGCTATACGCGGCTGTCAAGAAACAGAAAGTGTCTCCTGTCCATCTCCTAGTGAACCATTGGATGAGTGTCCACTGGTTACAAAGTAGGAAGTGTGGCCATTTGCTCGCTTATCACCCGCATTGCCACAAGCTTGAAGTTATTAGAGGGAGCTACTTTTGAGTACATTGAACATCATAGAGAATTTTATGACCTCTATACTTTTGGCCAAGGTCACTTATTGAAGAAAGTGAATGATGTTTATTATGCAAAATATGGTGATGCTTTGCGATCCGGTTACCTAACCCGAACTGGCTTTATATCATGTGCAAAACTATCATATTGAGTTGCGAAAGAGAACCGGTGAATGAGAGAGCACCTCGAAGAGTTCGCTCGGAGAGAGTAACAGAAATCATGAACCGGTTTGGCGTGGTGCCGAAACCGCCCGAGAAGAACCAGCGCATGCCGGTTTCAATGAGTGGAATGTACCTCGGCACCACTCACTAAACTCATGGGTGTACCCACCACAAAGCCAACCACATCAACCATTCTATGGTTACTACCCATCGAGCCCGGACCATCCGAGCCGGGACCCTCACGGCCGCCAAGATACTCTTATGACCCCTTTGGTACCACCGATGAAGAAGAAGAAGAACCCCACCATGACTTTGAGCCACGTCGCCACTCCGATGCCACCGGTTTCATTTTCACCCAGCACACTATGATGAACAAGTAGCCTTCCAAAGCACAACACCACTTTGCCACTACGAATCGCCATGATCGGAGGTGGAATGACCGGTTCCGGTGGAACCGCAACACCACCCGGACACCGGGCACCATTCAAGAGAACCAGGAAGAAGCTGCCTCCATGCTGCATGGCTTGGTGGACCTGTTGCACATCCACTATCCACCACCACCGCCACAAGGCTAGCTTGGGGGAGGACCCCCATTATCAAGATAAGTATTTTTTTTCCTTTTTGTTTCAGTTTGTTTATTTTTCTTTGGTTTGTTTTATGCATTGAAAAAAAAATCGAAAAACTAGAAAAACCCAATAAAAATTTGCTTCTTTTTTAAGAAGTTTGCTTTCTCTAAGTGTGTTTACATTTCGAGTTTGCCTTAAGATGAAAACCAAATAAAAAGAGTGAGTAAGTTTGTTTTCAATTCAGTTTGTTATAAATAAAATTGTGTAGACTTGAGGATTGCATGATGGAAATGATGAATAGTTGCTTTCTGCTCTAATTCTTTGTAAGTACCTAGCTTTAAATTTGAGTTCTCCCAAGATTTGGATACACTTTGTTTGACAACTGGATTTACTCTACACCGAAACCTGTGGGAGCATATGCTTAAACTAAGTCTAGGTAGTTGACGGGCATGATATGATAATGGTCTCGAGCTGCTTGTTCATTGTGTTCTAAAGTGCCACTAAATTCGGAGATTTGTTTGTGAAAATTATAAATGTTTCATGATGAGTTCCTTATATGAGAGAGTTAAAATTCCTACCACAACCAAACTTGATCATTAGAATAGGAAGCCTCCTCATTTGTTTAGGGCTCGTCTTTGTCGGGCTGTGTTGTATCCTTATGAACTCATCATACAGCTAAATCTTGGTTTCACACACTCACATGCACCCCCGCTACTTCTACCCCGGAAGTACGCACCACAAAAAGCCTATTATTATCCATTGAAATTGTTCTACTCTTACACCGAGAGTGAACACCCAAAAATATCCCCCGTTCATTTTTGCTAGCCATTTATCCAAGATCAATGCTCCAAGTATCATTTGTTATCCCCGATGTGAAGTTGTCAAGATTGAGAAGTGTTCCATTCAAGAAGTATTTCATTCCTTTTTGGGCTGCAAGAATTCTAAAAAAAAAAAAAAAGAGAGAAAGAAAAATTTATGAGCCCGGTCTTTGTCAAGTTTCCAAGTTCAAGTTCCAAGAAGATTCAAGTGTTGAAGTAGTTCCAAGTTTCATCCAAATAAAGGAGCATTGATAATTCCTTTGTGCACCCCTTCTCCTCCCACAAATATTTCTCTCTATTTTATATATATCATCCACATATAAAACCACACATGCACACACCGATTGGTTGTATGTTGAGTTCCTTCGGATCCATGGTTCGATCATGCCAATGCATTAGTTCTCCACACCTATGAGCTCCATATAAGCCTTTATTAGAATAGGGTGAGAGAGAGAGAGTGAAGGCTTATCTATAAATGCCTTGAAACCACAAATACTACATATTCTGAGAGTAAGAGAGAAGGCATATCTCCTTTCAATGCCTTAGAGAGGATCCAAAAATACCACATATTGAGAGACTTGAAAGGGTTGTATTAAGGAACTCTGAGTTTTATTGAAAATCTTGTGAAAACTCCCGAACGAGAGGTGAAACAACGAGCATGAGACAACGGTGCTTGACTTAATTGTTACGTCTTTCAACTACTCAAGACCCAAGTGCGAGGTAAAAGCCCCATGGTTGAAAGAAACATGAGTAAGTTTGGAAGTTATGATAGTTCACTCTAGTCTCGGGATGAATTCTTGTTTGGAGCATGTGTGTTTGTTAAGCATGAAAGCATTGCGGCAACTCCCGATCCATCTTCGTAGCTATTTGCTCGGGGACGAGCAAAGGGCAAGCTTGGGGAGTTTGTTGACGGTTGTTAATGATCAATTTTATATGTCAACCGAGAGAGAAAGAGGGGTATAATCTGTTCACCACCATAGACTTAGGGTTTAAACGACGATTCCACAAGTTTTGGTGAATATGTGTTTTCGCGGGGGATTATCGGAAAACATCCAAGGAGGCCCACATGTCATGATTACATAGAGAGAAAGACCGAACGGGTAAAATTGTATATTCTAGAAGACTCCGAGAAGGCAAACCACGGAAGGGGACCCACTGGCGGGGTGGTGGGTCGGCCGACTCCCTCTATGGGTCGGCCGGCGGCCCCTCCACCAATCGGGTGGAGGCTCGCGGATCCCGCCTCCACCGCCTTTGAGGATGAATAATTATCGTCCGTTTAGGTCGGTTTGATCCGATGGGCGTGGTGAATCCTAGGGGACTATATATTGAGCCCACGGCCCCGGCTCGGGGCGATTTCATTCAAGAATTCATTATTCGAGAGGTAGCCATCGGAAAAGCTAGGGTTTAGAGAGAGATCTCCACCGAGAGAATTAGAATAGATACTCTAGATCTTCAAGTTCTATATAGGTTTAGACTAGATAGAGGAAGAATCGGGCGCTGTGCTCGGAATTCCGGATCTTCATCATCGAATTGGTATTATCTTGTATCTATTCTTGTGACTTTATTCTAAATATCATTATGTTTCTATTTATTATGTTCCTAGTTTATTCTAGTTCTACATTTGATATGGTTATGATTGGTAATAAGTTTATGTATATGTTTGCAAAGCGCTTAGCTCTCTTCCCGGGGGGTTAGGTGGTAGATTTCATGTAAGCATGGTGCTTAGATCTTGTTTACTGCAAATGCACCCTATTGGCCGGGTCGTGTGGTAGATCGCGGAAGTGACGGTTCCGTTGAGTCCTCTGTATTCCATCCCCGTTGGTAGGTCTAGCGAACCAAAGTTGCGTAGTAAGTCCTGCTATGTCTTGGCTTGTTATAGCAATGATCCTTATACATAGATAAAAAGTCTTTTGTGCTGTATATGATAGTGTAGAGTTGGAGTAGATGAATGACTTAGTAGATTAGAACCTACATAGGATTTATATTTCTTGCACTAATCAGATGTCAACCTACCTTTGTGAGTAGTCTATATCTAATCTCTGTGTGATTTATACCCTGAGCTTATTACTTTATATTCCCTTATTTATCATGGTTTACCCCTCTGCCAAAGTATGTGACTGTGTAATCAATCACTCATAAGTAGTCGTGTTTAGCAAGTTCATCTCATTGTTTAAGTCCGTAGTTCTTTCCTTTGAGCTAAATATAAATAACGATACCTGGAATACTTCCTGGTAAAATGCTACGATGGTGTATTATCTGTTCGCTTGCGGATCCCATATTTTTCTTGATTAGAGGAGCAGTTTCTATACCAACACTTCTGGCGCCATGCTAGGGATGACAACTTAGCGTGAGTGGTGTTAGAGGTGTCAACACTTACCTACCAACGGGAAGTGGATTACAAAGGTAATAAAGGGATTGTCACTTCCCTCACTACTACCACGGTTCCGGCCGAAAAGGGAGCATCTACAAGTGAACCTAGCCTAAGCACCACGCTTATGCTAAAGAACGATTACTCTATTCCCAACGCGAAGCGAATAAAGTAAACTTGTAAACCAAAGAACAATAATAACAACGAACTTACTAGTATTAGAAGTTGAATTGCCGAATGATTACGAAACCAAGCCTCGGGTTAGGAGACTTGATCCCGCAGATACACTGGAGAGGAGACACCGACAGTGCCGGGCTTCCTCCAAATCTACCTCCACTCTATACTCTCTCAATCTCTCTTGATACTAATACCCTATAGAGATAGATCCATTCGAGGGACCCTTCTCTATCTAACTCTCTCTCTCGGATTGAAGTCTTGAATGAATAGGAGAATGAATTAGGGTTTTACCCGAGGGGCCGGGGCTCGCTTATATAGCCCCCTAGGATTAACCACAGCCCTCGGATCAAACCGACCTAAATGGACGATAATTATTGATCTTCAAAGTCGGTGGAGGCGGGATCCGCGAGACTCCACGATTGGTGGAGCCGGGGAGTCGGCCGACTCCCCCTCTGGTCGGCCGACCACAGCCGGTGCCGGAGTGGGCCCTAGGTTTCAGGTGTCGCCTTCTACGGAGTTTCTAGATTATACCTTTTCACCCGTTCGGTCTTTCTCTCTATGTAAACCCGACATGTGGGCCATCTTGGGTAGTTTTCACTTTGTCACCCCGCATAAATAGATATTCACCAAAACTCGTGGAATTCTGTCGGTGGTAACCCTATATCTATCAAGTATTTATGAATAGGTCCATTTGCATGCTAAGTTGACGGTTAATTTTATGAGTTAACGACCGTCAACAGGAGGAAGTGCGCAAAACTTTCATGGCACTGGAAGCATCTGAGGTCCTGAAAATCAAACCTGGCTCTCGGCTGCATTCAGATGTCTTGGCATGGGCTTTTGAGAAAAACGGCTCCTACTCAGTTCGGTCGGCGTATAGAATTCTGAAAGAGGAACAGATGGCTCAAGCCATGGCGACTACAGATGAGCAAAGGTCGTCAGATAACTCGCAGTAGTGGCAAGCGGTGTGGCGCCTAAATGTCCCGCCCAAGGTGAAGGTGTTTTGGTGGAGAGTCATGCATAACATCATACTAGCGAAAGCGGAGCTTAAACGGCGTCACATTGAAAAAGAGAGTTTCTGTGAGATGTGTGGAAACCCATAGGAATCATTATATCATGTGTTTTTTGAATGTCCGGTGGCAAGAAATTTTTGGAGCGAGGTGAAGAGGTTTGCTGGGGTGATCCCACCACCTTTGCATCCGCGATCGTGGTCGACGGATATCTTCAGACCAGAGGTGTGCAACTCAATGACAGCAACCTGGCTGGTATGTGGAGCTTGGACACTTTGGTCGGGGTGGAATAATCGACGTCATGGACGCAAAGTGTGGGAACCAGGGGCGACGACACGGTATGTATCAGCCATGATCGAGGACTTGGCTGCGATGAAGATCCAGAAGAAAGGTACTGTGGCAAGAGTCAAGGAAAAATGGAAGCTGCCGGAGGAGAACTGGGTCAAGGTTAATACCGATGCTGCTTACAGTGCAAATACCGGTACAGGTTCAGCAGGGATGGTGATCAGGAACCATGCTGGCCATGTGTGCGGAGGGGGCGCTAGATGGTTTGAGGACATTACGGGTGCACTTACAGCAGAAGCCATAGCGGCTAGGGAGGGAGTTGAATTGGCAGTGGAGATGGGTTTCAATAATGTTATCCTCGAGGTGGATTGCAAGAACTTGAAGACTTTGCTGGATGGGACCGTGGGTGTGAGATCATCTATTGGTGGTCTTTGCTTCGAAGGGTGTGAGATCATCTATTGGTGGTCTTTGCTTCGAAGGGTGTGAGATCATCTATTGGTGGTCTTTGCTTCGATATTACAGAGCTAGCTAGGAGTTTTGATAATTTTCGTGTTGAGTGGGTTAGGAGAGAAGCAAATTCGGTAGCTCATAGCTGTGCTTGTATGGTTACAGCTACCGAACGCTCTTTATTTTGGCTTGACTATGTTCCGGATTGGTTGTCCGAACTAGCGGCCGTGGATTGTACTCCTGCTATGTATGAATGAAAGCTTTGTGATACTCAAAAAAAAAAAAAAATCTTCAGACACCTTTGTTGCATCGTCACCGCACAAAATAATGAAGATGGTATAAGCTACAATGGGCCATCTCATAATTTGGCATCGCCATTCTGAACTGCCACCTCAGTCCATCCAATTCAGCACCCACACGACACACCTAACCTTCAGACACTTTGGTTGCATCGTCACCACACAAAATAACGAAGATGGTATAAGCTACAATGAGCCATCTAAAAGAAGTATGATTATTATACACTCTAATTGTTTCATTCATTATTCTGAAACGACCATATCCTATTGTAAAAAATAAAAGAACGGCCACAAGAACTTCAACTTCAAGCATGCACACGAGCAGTTTGGTAAATAAATAGCATGTACGGGGGCCATGATCGTGAGATCTGTCACAGATGTTATCATGGCATTATAACTTAAATGACAGACTGTATTTTTAGAACGAGGCTGAAAGACCATTCATTTGACTACAATTCCGTTGTCCTCAGTGGACACTATTAATTAAATGAAATTGATTTTTATTGAGACAAACTAAACTGTGTTTTTGATAACCGTTTATTTGGTACGTGCCTCTGCATGCGCGCAGTTGCTTATGATATTATTTGTTCTCAGTGAGAGATATTTTTAAGATATGCAGTATTATCCATGTGACATGTATTACGTATATATACTCGAATTTATGAAATGCGGCAGAACTTGTTTGTGGATTTATTAGCGCATGAAACAAATAACGGAGATTTCTTCGTGCCGATATAAAAGATTATCTTTATACGGTAGAGTTTGTGAGCTTGCGACGTCATGATCTTCATAACGGTTAATTTCACGAACTTTGTCTTTCAATTAAATTAATGACACTTTAATGTCTTATTTAATTTCACAGTATTATTATTTTATCATGAGATACATGTGGTTTTAATATGAAATTTAGTTGTCCCGTAGCAACCCACGGGCACGAACCTAGTATCTAAAAAATAATAAAGTGAAACCTACAATAATTTTTTGTTGCATGGTTAATATATTCCACAGCTTTTGGACCCAAATAAAAAGAAATATTTGTACTTTGTACCATAAAACAGTCAAATCTCGCAGATTGTATAAAAAGATCTGGACAACTAATCTGTAGTAGCATCATTGCAAGCAGCGCTCTGCCGCTCTCTATATTCACATGAAAAGGAAAATTGGCAGAACAAAAAATGCGGGACCTCGCTTTGCTGCCATCATGGCTCATCAGTGTGAGACATGGTTGCCTCTGAGTTTGCCGAGATCTTTTCACCGCATGGCAAGGTCAAACACTGTTAGAGCAACTCCAAGATTTGCTAAAAATAGATCTCAATATTCATGATTTAGCCATCTTCTAAAATACAATATGGTAAAAAAACAAGGATTCTCCAATAGCCGTGGTAAATTTTCTGTTTCCGCAGGCAAAACTTGCCACGTCATCTTTTGCTTCCACCAATCACGTCAACTACATGTTGACTCAAGCACCGTGAAATCAGGGAAAGAGAGGGATAGCTAGCGCCCCAGACTTGCTTTTTATAACTAGCGTAAAAGATGGGATAGCCATGTCTGTTGGAGGCTATTTTATACCACAAATTGTCTAAAATGAGATCAAAATCAAATATAGCATCTCTCTTGGAGTTGCTCTTACAGTGATGTGCATGCATGGATCCTTCGAGTGTCCTCTGTTGTCTGCCCTTGAGAGTTGAGAGACCGCCGCCCTGCACCTATTTTTTTTTTTGTTTTTTTATCTCGCCGCGGTGTAGAACTACCGTGGCCTGGAGGGTCACTTAAATTTTGTTTTTTTTTCCTCCTATTTTTTTTGCAAACACGGACGTGTATTTCATTAAGCAGAATAGAATCCAAACCCACACAAAGAGCCGCACTAACCAAGGTTATCGCAGCAAACCTCACCCCCTCCACACTAAACAGACGACGTATTACTGGAATGGAGGGTCACTTAAATTTCGTTTTTTTTTCCTACTAGATACGGCGGCGGGTTACTAGAATGCGGATAAAAAGAACGAACGGGTATATAGGGTGACAAACGGTGGAATCTTTGCAAAAATATAAAAAAAGAGATAAACATGCGGTTGTTTTGGATCTAAGCCGCAGGTTACGTGGTATTTATTACCTGTAGCGTCCTTTTTCCATTCACAGAAAAATAGAATCTATTGCCATTGTCCATGGGCACCACCCACACGCCGCCACCGCAGGATCTCGCGAGCAATGGCCTAGGCGGCGGCGATCCGCACGTGCTTCTCGTGCCGTACCCGGCGCAGGGCCACATGCTCCCGCTCCTGGACCTCGCGGCGCTGCTCGCCGCGCGCGGCCTCGCGGTCACCGTGGCCGTCACGTCCGGCAACGCCGCGCTGCTGGCGCCGCTGGTCCGCGCGTGCCCGTCCGTAGCCGTGCTCTCGCTGCCCTTCCCGTCGTCGTCGTCGCTACTACCGCAGGGGAGCGGCGAGAACACCAAGGACCTCCCGCGGCACCTGTTCCGGCCCTTCATGGCCTCCCTCGCGGCGCTCGGCGTGCCGCTCCTCGCCTGGTGCGACGAGCAGAGATGGCACGGCCACCGCGTGACGGCCGTCGTCTCCGACTTCTTCATGGGGTGGACGCAGCCGCTGGCCAAGGAGCTGGGCGTGCCGCACGTCACCTTCTCCCCCTCCTGCGCGCTCCACCTCGCCATGTCGCAGGCCCTCTGGAGCCGGCTGCCGACTAGACGGCGGCGCGAGGACAATCCCGACGCCGACGACGAGGCGGTCACGTTCCCGGAGATCCCCGGCTCGCCTACGTTCCCGTGGCGCCACCTGTCGGGTCTGTTCCGGCAGTACGCGGCCGGCGACGAGGTATCTGAGGCGATCCGGCAGCTCTTCCTCTGGAACCAGGGCAGCACGTGCTTCGTGGCCAACACGTTCGCGGCGCTGGAGGCAGACTACGTGACGCGGCCGCTCCCGGACCTGGCGTCGAAGCAGGTGTTCGCCGTGGGCCCGCTGTCGGACGCCGGCACGTCGGGCGGCGACCGCGGCGGGAAGCCCGCGGTGGCGGCGGCGCGGATCGCCGCGTGGCTGGACGCGTTCCCGGACGGGTCCGTCGTGTACGTGAGCTTCGGGACGCAGCAGGCGCTGTCTACGGCGCAGGCGGCGTCCGTGGCGGACGCGCTGGCGCGGAGCTCAGCGGCGTTCGTGTGGGCGGTGCGTGCGGGCACCGCGGTCCCCGACGGGTTCGAGGCCGCCACGTCCTCGCGCGGGCTGGTGATCCGCGGGTGGGCGCCGCAGGTGGAGGTGCTGCGGCACCGCGCCGTGGGGTGGTTCCTGACGCACTGCGGCTGGAACTCGGTGCTGGAGGCAGCGGCCGCCGGGGTGGCCATGCTGGCGTGGCCCATGGGTGCCGACCAGTTCACGAGCGCGCGGCTGCTCGCGGAAGCCGGCGTGGCCCTGCCCGTGGCGGAGGGCGCCGACGCCGTGCCGGACTCCGGGATGATGGCGGCCGCGATCGCGGCGGCCATCGGGGAGGAGGGGGAGGCCGTGAGGGAGCGCGCGGCGGAGCTCGGACGCCTTGCGGCAGCCTCGGTGGCGGAGGGCGGGAGCTCGCACAGGGACCTGGAGGAGTTCGTGCAGATGCTGCTTGCCAATGTCGTGTAACCGCTAGCTTTCAGAGATGCCCGTGTCAAACTGTAATCGTCATTCCCACTGGAGGAGATCAAGCTGAAGGTTAAGAAGAGTGCGTCCAAGATAGATCGTCTGCATGGGAGGGGAAGCTGTTTTGCTTCCTGTTTTATCTTGTCGTCTGTTCTCTTTGGTCTGTTGAAAAAACCTCTTCGTTCTATCCCAGTCTCTGTGTGACCGAGGAGGTGTTTTGGATGCTTTTCTCTGGATGGTTAGGGTAGGTACATTGGCGCTGACTTATAACTTGTCTTATATAATGCCACGTAATTTAAGACGATTCAATAGACTATATGTACAATGATTGTTGTTTTAAGTTGTCTCATAGTAGGCGAGGTTTCCTCTGGGCAGGGAAGGAGTCGGCGTCCGGAGGCCAGTGCGCGCTGGCTTGGCCGATCGCGTGCTCGCCCAAGGAACTGGGAGGACTCGGTCTCCCGGACCTCCGTGTCCTTGGCATGGCGCTCAGGCTCCGGTGGGAGTGGGCGTCCAGGACCGAGCCTGATGCGGTCTGGGCCGGTCTACCCCTCAAGGCTGAGCGGCGCGTCGTCGATATGTTTCACGCCTCCACAACTGTGCAGCTCGGCGATGGCGCCTTGGCACGTTTCTGGACGGACCGGTGGCGGCCAGAGGGCAGGCTGTGCTTACTCGCCCCTGAGGTGTTCCGCTCGGTGCCCGGCCGTTTCCAGAGTCGCTCCGTCCGCGACGCGCTGCTTGATAACCAGTGGGCCTGGGACGCGGTGGCAGGGACTTCGGCGGCCTACATCACCCAGTTCTTGCTACTTTGGGACTTGCTTCAGGGTGTGCAGCTGCATCCACAGCGCCGCGACCGCTTCGTCTGGAGGTGGACTCCGGACGGTGAGTATTCCAGCTCCTCCGCGTACTCCGCGTTCTTCCTGGGCAGGACCGCGTTCAGAGGAGCCCGGGAGCTTTGGAAAGCGTCGGCGCCTCCGAAGGTCAAGCTTTTCTTCTGGACAGCGCTACATGGTCGGCTTTGGACGGCAGAGCGGCGGAAACGCCATGGGCTGCAGCAGAACGACGACTGTGTCTTGTGTCTTCAGGCTCCGGAGCACTTTCACCACCTCCTCCTCTCCTGCGTGTTCTCCAGGGAGGTGTGGCACCGTATCCTGGCTCCGGCAGGACTGGGCCATCTGACCCCCGCGCAGGACGACCGGCTCGACGACTGGTGGTTGCGTACACGCAGCCTATTCCCGGATGCCTACAGAAGGGGCTTTGACTCGCTTGTCCTCTTAGTGTCTTGGATGCTGTGGAAGGAGCGGAACAGGCGCACGTTCAAGCAAATCTCGGCGGCGGCAACGAATATTGCGGCTCTCATACGGGAGGAGGCCGAAGCTTGGGTGGCGGCAGGGTTCAAGGGACTGGCGCCGCTGCTCTCGGCGGCGTTCCAGGTCCAGGTTCAGGACTAGCTGCGTCTAGTTGGTCTTTCCTTTGAGCACAATTGTTTCTTTCTAGAGTACGGCCCCCCTAAGCTCCGCCGTTTAAGCCGGCGACTTGTGTAAGTGTGCCCGTCCGACCGATCTGGGGCATCTCGCCTATGGCCGGTCGGAATGTAATGCTACATTCTCTTCTATCTTAATGAGCCACGTGCGTACTGCACGACTTCGAAAAAAAAAAGTTGTCTCATAGTAACTCGTAATTTCTTAATTTAGGGAGAGAGTAAAAATAGAATTGTGATGTGCATGACAACAATAACTCATACAATGGTAAAATAATTGTCTCATACTCCTAAATTTTAGCTCATGAGGTGGTTGTCTCGCGAAACAACTACCTCATTCTCTCTCACCTCTCTCTTCCTTCCACATCATCAAAAATCCTACATGGCAATACATGAGACGATGTATAGACTGCTTACGTGTAGCAATGTACCTGCCCTTAAATCGCGACTAGTTTTTGCTACCTTAGGCCTTGTCGCCGTTTCCTCTTGTGCGGATGGTTAAGTTCCTCTTGCGCGGATGCTTAAGCGCTGTGTCCCTTTATGTTCTCTCTAGTGGCCTTCTCTGAAAACATCTTTAGATGCTTGTATTTATGTTTCAATTTGGAATGGAAATGGGGTCCCCCGATTCTAAAAAACTATCATTGTCATGCAAAACATGAGTGCATCTTCCAAGAAAAACTGTCATCGTCATGCAAAACATGAGCGCATCTAGATGCTTGTATTTCCGTTTAAATTTGGAATAGAAATGGGGATTCCCGATTCTAAAAAAACTGTCATCGTCATGCAAAACACGAGCGCTCCTAGTACGCGCACTGTCGCATCGCATGATGCTCCGTCCGAGGGAAAATCAAGCAAAGTTTGTCGGACGGGGAAGCGTCGCACAGGACGAGGTCTCGCCGGCGCCGCTGGGGTTCGGACGGGGACGACTCTGGTTGTTGCTGCTTCAGCCGCTGATTGCTTTCAGTTTCAGTAACTCACAGAATGGGAGCTCACCGGCGTCGGAGACTGATTCAGGCAGCGGGTGCTTGTGTGCCGTATGACCGTATCGTGCAGACATCTTCTAGACCTACTAGGCGTACCGCGTACCGCGTACCGCGTACTGGAACTGGACCACTGGGGTCGGTAGTAGGCTTCCCTCTAGGTTGACCGGTAGCAAAAATGTTCCCTGGCGACTGCCAATGCCCGACGCCGTGATGCCTATTAGCAGCACCAGCAAGTCCAGGTTCCGTCAACAGATGAGACTCTGCTTAGCAAGGCATTTCTACCCGTGTCAGAAGTCAGAACACAGAATGTCTAAAAACATCACCATCGATCAAAACCTCCGGCCAAACCTGTGTTGCGGTCAAGCTTGGCTTCTGAAACCTCGCACGTTGAAACGCAAAAGCGGATGCGCCGCCACGGGCAGGCAGCCGAGGCAGGTGAGGGTTCAATGGATTTGCCGTCTGCAGTTGCACAAGCATCCCGGTAAAAATTCCAGTGCTGACGGGCAGAACTCTACCTCGTCAAAGTTGGGCCGATCGAGGGGTTGGCCGTTGGCACTGAGTGCGTCGGACTGCTGGCCGAACAGTCGCGACAGCCATGGCGGCAGGTGCGCGGCCACCATTAGCTCTGTTGCTACTTCCCCTGTTCGTCACTTTCTTGTACTCCACCTCCACCGCGTCCGCGGCTGACACCCTCACCGCGAACTCATCCCTCAGCGATGGCCAGACGCTCGTTTCAGCGGCCGGGGTGTTCGAACTCGGCTTCTTCACCCCGGCCAGTTCGACGGCGAGGTTCTTGGGCATCTGGTACGTGGGCCTCGCTCCCCAGACCGTCGTCTGGGTCGCCAACCGCGAAGCCCCGATCACCGGCACCGCGGCGAGCCTGGCCGTCAACGCCACCGGCGGCAGCCTGGTGCTTGCTGACCCCTCCTCGGGAGAGATGTTCTGGTCGTCGCCGCCGTCGTCGAACGTGAGCGGCACTGGCGGCGTCGCTCCGGCCGTGGCGGCGCAGCTGCTGGACAGCGGTAACTTCGTGCTCCGAGGCGGGGGTGGGGATGGCGCAGTGCTGTGGCAGAGCTTTGACTACCCGTCCGACACGCTGCTCCCGGGCATGAAGCTCGGGTGGGACCTGACCACGGGGCTGGACCGACACCTGACGACGTGGCGGAGCCCCGGCGACCCGTCGCCGGGCGACTACACGTTCGGGTTCGACCTCCGCGGCGTCCCGGAAGGGTTCATACGGCCGCGCGACGGCACGGCGCCCCCCGTGTACCGGAACGGGCCGTGGAACGGGCTGCAGTTCAGCGGCGAGCCGGAGATGGAGCCCAACAACAGCAACTTCCAGTTCGAGTTCGTCGACAACGCCACCGACGTCTACTACACGTTCCTCCTGGCGGACGGCGGCAACGGCGGCGGCGGCGGCGTGGTGTCGAGGTTCGTGCTGAACCAGTCGAGCGTGCAGCGCTACGTGTGGCCGCCGGGCGGGCAGGGGTGGAGCCTCTACTGGTCGCTGCCGCGGGACACGTGCGACGCCTACGCGCACTGCGGCGCCTTCGGCGTCTGCGACACCGGCAGCGGCTCGCCGTCGTGCGCGTGCGTGCGCGGGTTCACGCCGGCGTCGCCAAGGGACTGGGAGCTCAGGGACAGCTCCGCCGGGTGCATGCGCGTCACGAGGCTCAACTGCACCGGGGACGGCTTCCTGCGGCTGCCCGGCGTGAAGCTGCCGGACACGACCAACGCGACGGAGGACGCGGCTATCACCGTCGACCAGTGCCGGCAGAGGTGCCTCACCAACTGCTCCTGCCTGGCCTACGCCGCGTCCAACATCAAGGGCGGCGACAGCGGCTGCATCATCTGGAGCTCGCTGCTCATTGACATCAGGCATTTCACTTCCGGTGGCCAGGATCTCTACATTCGCCTGGCGGCATCTGATCTGCGTACGGTTCTTTCTCCTTGCTCATCTCTTTTCAACTCTTTATTGATTGACATCATGCTTTTCGAGTGAAACATAACAAATTCGATTTTGGAAGAATAATAGTACTTTTGGGCTTTTGGCAAGATGAGGTTATCAAGATTGAATTTCTTTTCAGAAACCTAGTTACCTGGACAGCAAGGGAGCTGCAAAGCATATGAAATATTCTTGAAAAAAACAAACCATACTTTTGACTGTTATATACTATGCATACAGATTGAAGAATTATATTAGGAGAAAAAACATGGCCAGATTCTTAGACAGAAGAATTAACTAGATAAATAGTAGCATTATTAACCATGGCCCATAATAAGCTTTCTGACTGTTATTCTATTGCTTGTACCATGAAGTTATAGATAAGTGTATTTAAAAGCCAGAATTGACCAATCCTCTAACAAAATCAAGATTGGCCGGACCTTTTGTTGGCAAATGTTGCTTTCAAGAACAAGTACCTAAGGCTAGTGTGAGTTAGCGTCGGTCATTTTCAGTTTTGGGTTTGATATTTCACGTAGATTATCTTTTTGTTTATTTATATGTCACTAGCCATCATGTTTGGTTGAACTTAATAAACCCTCCTGGTCCTTGAAGTTATTGTGTAGCACAGTAGCCTGGCTGAACCTAGAGAGGAAAAATGCCAAATTTCCATTATGTTTGATAATCAGTGTACTCCTTTGTTTGCTCTAAGATACAGTAGGTTAACAAAATTAGCGGTATAATAAAAATATAAAGGTTACCACCAGGGTTGTTTTCTTCTACAGTCCTTGTCAACTGCACAAATTTGATCTCCTGTCCTGATTCACAAGCAAATGCACTTGCAAGTGATAATACGTACTAGCAATCACAAATGATATAACAAGCTATTGAGTTTTGGGTGTCTTTCTTTCAAAGCAACAGGCCCTTTGTCAATCATTTGGTAACATTTGGTAGTAGCAGCAGCCGGTGTGCAAAATTCATAAATACAGGACGACAAAATCAATGTGCCTAGCTCAACCAACTAACATTTCCACGATCGATGATGTCGACAGCCTCCAATGGAGACGGTTTCAGGAAGAGGAACATAGTCGTCGCCGTTCTCGTGAGCTTATCGGGCATCTTCCTTTTCGGCTTGGGCGGATTCTTCATCTGGAACAAGCTTTTCAGAAACAAATCAGGTGAGCCCAAACCACCCGTTTTCCGAAACAAGGGAGAAATCGACGACAGTTTTTGCTTCATGTGCTAATCTAATCTAATCTAATCCCGCGTCTGAAAATGAAACTCTGCAATCCAGCAGGGAGGTTTCAGAGCGCGCAGAGGTTCACCTCGTTTGACTCCTGCGTCGCTCTTACTACGGTCCAAGACCGGAGCAAGGAGGACGAAGCTGGTCAGAGCAGCGACCTGAACGTCACGCTCTTTGACATGGACGCCATAGCTTTCTCCACTGACAACTTTGCCGCGTGGAACAAGCTCGGAGAAGGCGGCTTCGGCGCCGTGTACAAGGTAGGTGGCAAGAATAGATCGTGCGCGTAACATGTGGAAATTGGTTTGAACTGAACATGATGACTGAGAGCGATTGATGTGAACGGATTGGATTCTTCAGGGGCATCTGGAAGGAGGGCAGACGGTGGCGGTGAAGCGGCTGTCCAAGTACTCGACGCAGGGGCTGGGCGAGTTCAAGAACGAGGTGATGCTCATCGCCAAGCTGCAGCACGTGAACCTGGTCAGGCTTCTGGGCTGCTGCGTACACGGAGAGGAGAGGATGCTGGTGTACGAGTACATGGAGAACAAGAGCCTCGACAACTTCATCTTCGGTATAACAAGGCTGGCTGACCAAAGAATAATTCAAGTCTTGAGCTGTTGAGCATTTCATATTAATTCGAATATGTGTGTGTGTTTGAGCAGACAAGAACCGATCGGCGCAGCTGCATTGGTCCAAGAGGTTCGACATCATCCTGGGCATCGCGCGGGGGCTCCTGTACCTGCACCAGGACTCCCGGTACAAGGTGATCCACCGGGATCTCAAGGCCGGCAACATCCTCCTGGACAAGGACATGAACCCCAAGATCTCCGACTTCGGCGTGGCCAGGATCTTCGGCGACGACACCGACTCGCATACAAGGAAAGTCGTCGGAACATAGTAAGCTAGCACGGAACCCTTTTTCTCCTTTGTGCACTGCAATTGACCTCAGTTGGCTGGTATTTAACTGTTCTTGGCACGACGATGCACTTGCAGCGGGTACATGTCTCCGGAGTACGCCATGGACGGCGTGTTCTCGGTGAAGTCCGACGTGTTCAGCTTCGGCGTGCTGGTGCTGGAGATCGTGAGCGGCAGGAAGAACCGGGGCATGTACTGCAGCGGCGAGCAGACGAGCCTGATGAGCCAGGCGTGGAGGCTTTGGAGGGAAGGCAACGCGCTGGCGCTGCTGGACGAGGCCGCCGGCGCGCACCGGAGCTCCGAGGTGCTGCGCTGCGTGCAGGTGGCGCTGCTGTGCGTGCAGGAGCGGCCCGACGACCGCCCCCACATGGCGGCGGTGTTCCTGGCGCTGGGAAACCCGGGCGCGGTGCTCCCGCAGCCCAGGCACCCGGGCTACTGCACCGACCGGGGCTCCGCCTCCACCGACGGCGAGTGGTCATCTACATGCACCGTCAACGACGTCACCGTGACCATCGTGGAAGGCCGGTGACGCCACGTGTCGGGTCTCAGTCCTGAGCCGTGCTAGCTGCTCGATACTGCCGCCGCGCCTTGGGTGATTTGTGAATATAGTGTGTGCACAAGTGTCATCCCTGACTGATATGAGCAGGGGTTGAAAACAACCCAAAACCCAAAGATGGTATTGGAACTTCGCTCAGGTTAGAGAGTGCGTAGCGGGCACAGGGCAGCATAAACGAAAGATTGTTTCACGATTTTTCCCAGCTCAGAAATATGAGAAAATTTATGGTATCAGTATCACCAAATTTGCGACAAAAACAAGTATTTTCTCAAACAGAGCCAGGAGGTCTACAGAGCTCTCCCCCAAGGTCCAAATGAAACGCTTATAATCCATCTGACCAAGGCTACTAGTCCAGCAGTCACGCATCCAGTGAAGAGTACCGAGTACCAAGTCTGAAAGACAACAAGTGCTTGATAGCACCACAACAGGCACGCAGGGCTCTACTAACAACGAAATGACGAAGATACAGTGGACAAACCTGCACGGCCCCCTTGCCTGAAGGGGCTAACATAAGCCATTTGTGCTGACGCTTAGGCCACCAGGCCTCATCTATGGAATTGTGTGGTTTCAAACTCGAGGACGATGCAGTGTGGACGTGCCAGACCCCAGAGATGCTTCTGCGCCTCCCGACTCAGAGAAACTCCCTTCCTTGTGTGGATGGCCATCCTCCTGAGTTTGATCTTGCACCCAAACAGCAACTTCAGGAATTCGGTGTCATCCTGATCCGCTCCGGTGAAACTAGTGATCTCCAGTTCCTCCAGCGAATCAAGGGTGACACCGTCAGTTCCCCAGCTTTCCGGCTCCAGACATTTACAGTCATGACTGCACAGTGATTTCTTCAGGAGAAAGAAACACACAAAAAACGTCAGGGTTAGCTTACATATTCTAATCATGCATAATTTAAGTTCAGCACTTGAGTAATATGTTTTAGTTATTTACTGTCTCCTGTTAATTTCGTTTTCTTTCAAAGTCATTAGATCACTGGAGCGTCATTTTTTTTGCTCAAACACCCGGTAGAGCTACATATCATTACATATATATAGCAAGAAGACTAGATCATCATAATTAGCTGGATGGTACTGTACATAATTATCAGGTATTTGTGCTCCTCGCTAGTCCCAAGATTTTTTTTTTTTTTTAAGGAACGTCCCAAGAAAATTTTAGCCATGACCAAACCCAAATTTCTAGCCCGGCCGATTGCACTACCACTTGCATTGATCTACATCTGCTACCAGTTTATGAGTCAAAACCAAACCTTGTGACACCAAAAGTGAAGATAAATTCTCAAGATAACAATAAAAATGGAATTGGCGACACACCGTGTCAGCCTCATGATAAAATTGCAAACTTGACCCTAACCCTGTTGATGGGGTCAAAATGTTCTCGTCAACTAAAGTGTTTAGCGATTTCAGCCAACTATCATCTAGAGTTTCCATAATGATTTATTTGGCAAATAGGAGCCCAAAATCAAATAATGCTAAAACCGATTAGAGTGACTCACCCAAGTGTTCAATGGGAGGAGATCGATCTTAAGCTTTGTTAACCCGGTAAACTTCTTGAGGAGATGCAGCATCGCTGGCCCTAAATGTTGTTTTGTCGATAACCCTTTCACTTCTAAAATCTTGGTCTTGGGAAGCTCTTCCATGTCTTCTACAAAATTTTTGAATCCCGGCGCACCCTGTGAGTAAAAGTAATAAAAAGAAAGTTAACGTTATAGCTGCATCTGGAAAAAGGGTATTACTCTAGAAAAATTTCCACAGCCTTTCCGAACATAGGATTAGCAAAAGCAAGAAATGGGTTGCATGGAATTTGAAATTCCACTAGAATTCAAAATGTGAGAAATTAAGTTTCCAACATAGCTTTTAATGCATAACAAGAAAACCACATGAAGTTTAAGAGACAGAGAAGTTTTGATGAGGTTCGACGTCATGCTTGGTTCCTTCAAAAGTCCTATTGATTTATGCTAGTTTTCCACATAGGTTGGAATCTTTTGTTCCAAAAAACATAGGTAGTACATAAGAAATTTTCATGTAATGTTAACTGAAATAGTTTTGAGAGTTCTATGATTTCCTTTTGTTTCTAATATATATAACAAAATAATTTGCCCATCCCTCCAAAGGGGATATTTTGATCCTCACAGAAACGTTTCGGATCTAGACTCTCTAAAGAAACATTTCAGATTATGAATTAGAAGCACTTTAGAGTACCGAATCTGGTTCAAAAACATCATGTAAACAAAAAAAATATATTTAAAAATTTAAATTTTTTGTGGATGGACAACAACTTAACCATTTTTGATTTGTTGCACTAAAAAATATTTTTTTTGAAAGTAAATCATAAAAAAGAATTAACGGAAAAAGAACAAAGAAATGAGATGAGAATCCGTGCGAAACCCAGCCGTTTCATGCACGTGTGCATGTTGAAACAGTGAAACATTTTGGTTCCAATTTGAATCATATGATGGAAAGACCGTTCAAAGTGAAACGTTTCGATTCCGAATCATTTGATGGGAAGACCTTTAGAAATAATGATTCAGATGATTCTGATTGGAAAACGAAACGTTTCTTCTATCCAAACACACACTCAGTTTAAACAAGCCTATAGTTTGGATCCTCCTTTTGGAAGCTTAATGAAGTAGCCAAAATTTACTTACCGGCAACATGGAGAGATGGAGGGACATCTCGTCGACGGCATCAAATCGTTGGAACAGCGCCATGTTGGATCGGCAGGTGAATTCTAGCCTGTAGATTTGGCGATCGGCATTGTGAATGCTATGGAGGCTAGGGTCATAGCCGTGGTTCCAAATCAGCTCGGCCAGCATGGGAGTGAAGATGGTGGCTGCCGCAGATCTGTCTCCACAGTTCTCCAAAGCCAGGTAGTATAGGCTTGGTGCATCAACGACGATCCGGGCATTTTTGCTGATGCCGCTGATGTGCCTGAACACAAGCCGTTGTAGCAACGTGGAGCTGATGGAGATGATGTGGTCGGCGGCGGCAACGCCCACGTTGCTCATCTCGAGCTCCCGCAGGCGCGGGCACTGCGTAGACACGAGGTGGCCGACGTCGCCGTCCACGAACTTGGCCCCGTTGATCCTGAGCGCGCGCAGCGACGTGAACGCGCCGGCACTTGGGAGCCGGAGCAGGAAGTTGAGCCTGGCGAGCTCGATGCGCGTCGCCCTCTCGAAGACCGGCAGCTCGATCCGCCTACGAATGTGATGTCCCGTCGTCGAGACGATCCGTTGTGTGCCGGCGCCGGCGCCCGAGAGGGAGAGGCGGAGCTCGCCGTCGAGGCGCAGCGACGCGAAGTGAAGCCAGTGCGCGATGCGTGGCACGGGGGTTGACTGATCCACGTCGAGGGCGAGGCGGTTCAACGCGGCCGAGGCGGAGTAGGCGTCGAGGGCGACGTCGACGGCGTCGGCGGTCGAGGAAAAAGAAAAACCCCCCGGCGGCGCCTTCGGCTCCACCTGGAAAGAGAGCGCCGGGACGCTGGTCCACAGGCCACGCCAGCGGCGGGAGAGGACGCTGGTGCGCTCGGCGGCGGCGGTGGTCGGAAGGCAGGCGAGGATCGCCTGGATCACCTCGTCGGGGAGAGCACCGATGCGGTCCTCCGCCACCATGGTCGCTGCGCTGTGAGGTTCTGCCGGCTGCGGCGCCTACTAGGTTTTCATAGTGAGCAGCTGTAGGAAACCAATCCCCTTTTCCTGCAATATAAAGAGGGTGAAAGAAAAACGTACTTTGACCGGTCATCCTTCCGATTCCGACCCGGTTCCTTAATTTTTTTTTTCTCCCTTCCTAAATCATACCCTCTCTCTCCTCAAAACAGGGATCAGGCAGCAGTTTTTCTCTACCCCTTTCCTTCTTCCTCTCTCATGTCACTGACGTGTTGGGTCCACGACTGGCCGTTATGCCGCCTCCACCAGTAAGCGAGCTATTTCAGTTGGCGCATCAAGGCCGCTGAGCGGTGAGTCCCCATTAACCCCCGTGGAATGATTTTCTTTACTTTGTGGGTGCCCCTTTCAAACCAAACAACACCTGAGAGAGGTTAAAAAAAACAGCACCTAAGAGAGAATTTACAGAGAAATTTGAGGGAAATTGAGCCATTGAGACGTGGGTCTCAACCAAATAAAGAGGATAAATTTTCTCAATCTACATAAACAATAGTCCTAAAAGCACAACCAGGTTTTCTCAATCCTATAGCGAATTCTAAGAGAAAAACAAAAGGGGATCGTAGTTGGTCTAACGTGTCAAGGTAGGAAGAAGCATGATTAGCTAGTTGCTTATTGCATAGAGCTCATGGCGTAAAAGAAACACTTTTACGATGAGAGGTTTGTTTGGATGTAGTCGTATTCACATGAATAATCCATGTGTGTTGGATTGTATCTAAGAGAAAACTAATTATCTTTTTCACCTCAAATCCACCCAAACACATGTTGGACTTGTTTAGATGAACTCATATCTAACCATAAACAATTTTCACTCTAATTCACTTCAACAAGACATCTAAATAAGCATGTAGATTGAAATAGATCCAAGTGCATCCGAAGTTCCAAACAAGGCATGGAGCTTGTTTGGATCCATATGTGTTGGTGTGGACTAGGGTGAAAATTTGTTATTTTCTTTCTCCCTAATATACCTCTAAACATGTGGATTATTTGAGATATGAGCACATACAAACAAAGTAAGTTTTGGAAAACAGTATCTTTTACCTCTTGGGTTACCGTTGTGGCATCCCATGTTTTTTTTTTCAAACTCAGAAACCGGACATTTATGCTCTAAACAAAAAATCAGTTAATCATCTCTAATCATTTTTTTAAAAAAAAATATGATAAGATTTTTAGACTACAAAAAATATCTCCATAACTCTAGAGATTTGGGGGAAAATCCGAAAGATAAGCGGGAAATGTCAAACCTAAATAAATTATTTAGAACTTGTCAATGTTTTTTTGAGGCAATTGAGCACTGGGGCCAATCAATAACCAAAGGCTCATTGAAAGTATCTCATAAAGTGTGCTTGTCTACTTCCATGGTACTCCATCCGTTTTAAATTGTAGTTCGTTTGACTTTTTTGACCCTAACTTCGACCACTCGTCTTATTCAAAAAATTATATAAATATGATTAAATTTAAGTCATTCTTGAAAATCTTTGATTAGTAAAATAAGCCACAACAAAAGAAATGTTATTTGATACAAATTTTTAAATAAGGCGAGTGGTCAAAGTTGAGATCAAAAAAAAGTTAAACGAATTATAAATTGGAACAGACTAGACAAAGATTGTAGTTTGCGCAGACGAATGTGTACATTTTATTATCATTCTATGTTGATATAACGAGACAGTTGATCAGTGACAAATCCAGAAGTCGCACAGTTTGGTAATAGTATCCCTGCATATAGATAAAGATCAAGCAACAGAATGATTTCATTGGAGCGTTCTCAATCTGTAAATAAAACTCCCACAAAACTCCTTTGAGACTTGAAGCTAAAACTCCCTTGAACTCTTCAGAAACTTTATGCTCAGTTCAGAATATACTTCAGGGACAGCGCAAACATTTTTCATTATATAATAATCTATGTTGGAATTTAGAAGAAATTTACACATTCCAGGAGAGGCATGAAACTAGCAAAAACTCTAAAACCTGATCCAAAACTGCATCCCAAATCTGTAGGAGGGATAATTCGAAAATAGTATTTTTCTTTTGCAATGGAAATATGAAAAGTTTGTAGTGAACCATTTGTATCAAAGTGGAGGTGAATCAGCCTTTCTGTGCCATAATACAAATTCTACCAATACAGAGAAGTTGCATGCTGTTCCATTTCCATGAACCGGTGCAGGCTAAGGTTGCAATAAACTGCTTAATGAAAAGTAGGGTTCAATTCAAGATTAAACCGACGAGTTTTTGTACTGATGCGTATATATAGATGTGTGTATGCTTACACAAATTGACACCTTGCAACGAGTACTAACATTCAGCCTGTGTTTTGCTCAATCATCAAACTGAGCGAAGTTTGACATCAAGCAGCCCTAGGTGCTGCCTAGGTAATTCCGAGCCCCTTTGTGATTGTAAATGAGATCAAGCATCCTAAAGGAGTGAGAAAATTTGGCATATAGTTTCTAAAAGATGTAAATGCATACATAAGCTGTAAGCACCGTTGTTAGCAGAATAGATACTGCATTAACAGCATCGTTGTCCAGGATAGTCATCCCAGAAATCTTTGTAACCGTGGGACCCCTTTTGCTGACCACCTACAGAACAACAATAAAATATTATCATATGGAAGTTGAAAGATGATAATTGGCTAAAAAGTCATTAATTTTCACAAGTTTGTTAATATATTTTACTGCAAGACCCCTGCTTGCAGCAGGAGCAAACTCTGGTATCATTCTAAATGATTGTTTATATCTGAAACATGCAAATGTACTTGTGCCGGTCTTGTACAAATATCAGAACTGTTAACAGGCATATAGAAGAAGCCCTTTTGATACATTCTACTTTCGATATGGTGATAAAATGAACAGATGTTCTTGTGTCCCTTTGCAGTTATCACTGACTAAACATCTTAAAGCAGAGGAATATCTTACAACCAAAAGTACTATCACAATGCACCGGTTGCCTCTTGATGCAATCTTTAATGAAGAAGCAAGACTTTCAGAGACTGTTCTTTTCTCCAACAGCATATTACCAAGGTGGCACAGAACAGTTTACCTTCTTCCGAACGCTGCAGTACCCACTGAATTGAAGTGTAGCTCCCAGCAATGAATCAATTAGACTCCCAAGCAAACCAGCTGCAGCAGAGATGGGTAGTACTAGGAGCTGCCTGAGGGCCATATCAGAAGAACATTCAGCAGTCAACAGTCCAACAACAACAAAAGTGAGACCAATGATAAGGCCTCCTCCTGTGGCAGCAAGTAGTCCTAGTAAGGTGACTCCACCATTCGTACCCTTCCTGACAGGCTTATAGAGCAATACTATTATCAGATCACAGATAAACACTACAAAAAAGAGTAATATTCATTTGAGAATTCACTAGCCCTTCTGGTTACAAAAGCAAGTCATTTTAGCATTCTCATTCTGTTACTAAATATAAGCCACCCAAGCAATTCCAGGCTCGCTTCTATTTTGTTCTTGCTTCCTTGCCCAGCTAAATTAATGCTAACACTATCATGTGTAAATAACCCATCCCAATGTAGTCTAAATGAAGGGCAACAAAGTCATTTATCTACTTTGTTTAGGGTTTAGGGAATGTGATGGGGTAATATATACAAGAAGTGGAAATGAGACAGTAAATATTATGTCTAATATGTACAAAACAATGACAGTCATAATCTATTAGACTGCTACATGGTGCTAATTGTAAATACTTGGTAGTGCACACAAAGAAAAGGACTCTCAATACTTATCTGTCCTGTACTCCATATTAGATCAGTATTTCAAAAAAAAAAAAACAGTGAGCTGTTACACCTTAAATTGAACTTCTTTACAAAACAGCACATTGGAACTAGTAATATGTACGATGGTTCAACGCATCCCACCAAGGAAAAAAAACAGAGCATAAAATTAGGAAAGTGGATAAGGTCTGTGGTTTGTCTCAACTTTTGCACATCTGGAGAAAGGTTTCATATGATTGTGTACAAAATGCATGCATTGTGCATTTTGTATGTGAATAATCTTTGTACTCTATTAGGCCAGGCAGGCATTTTGTATGCTTACCAGATGAGAGAGTGATAGATCCTATGGGTCTGCTTAATGTGACGACTCAGTTCTTATTCTTATATGTTAGTTCAATGCCACAAACAATTTGGATATGGCTTGAAGGGTAGCAAGCCCATGACTTTGGAGTTTGGACATTTCAGATCATTTGACCAGAAGTCAAATATGGTGGCTCTGTCCAGTCAAATTGAGTGCACAAGCCATGCACAGTAGGTTTGACAGATTAGGGAAAATGGCCAAATTTTTGCAGCCTAGCATGAACTACATATACAATCATGACTGAAGATCACACATGGACAACGTTAGTACATAACACAGTATATCCTGTCGCATGGAAAAGGACACTTACCTTTAAGGTTGTAATAAGCCTTGGTTGTTCATTACTAAGTACACCGATTTCAGATGACCAAGTATCTCCATTGCAGCAACAGTAGTGGCCAATGATGCCACCTATAATGCCAGTTATAAGCTTCGAACCATTTGAGTCCAAGCACTGATCTTGCCCTCCAGTCATTAGTGCAAATATCACAACCAGTACAGTGGCAATTGCGCTATTTGCTAGAACCTGGATCCTATAAGATGTAAACTGATATCGTAAGATATACCAGCAAGGTTGATTTGACAAAACTGCGGCTGCTACGGTATGTCTTTTATGAAGTCTGATGACATCCACAGCAAAAATCAATCATATGATCGAGAAAAGAAAGAATAGGTTCATGAGATGTTTTTACTTTTTAGCTTCTGTCCTGTATATTTTCTGAACTGATTCAAGAATAATTTCAAGTTTCATCAAAACAATCAAACATGTAAAGCTTGCAGGGAAGTTCCCTAGAATTTATAACATTTTAGCTTAAGTTGGAACTGCAATTACTGTTCCACTGTATGCATGCTGACAACAGCATAAAGTGTTAACTCTGAACAAAGATAGTAGTAACACACAACTAACAAGGAAGTATGTACTCGGTAACCATACCAGGCTGTGTCTCTGCGCATCGTTGTATATGTAAGTTGACACTGAATGTTCCTTACTATACTAAGAATCTCTACAGGTAGTTGTGGGCATGTTACAAGGAAATGGTGAGACAGACACAGACAGGGAAGGGACCTGTCTGATTTATGGCAGGTGACAGCCCAGCTCAGGCGCAAAACATCTGAGCAGATAATTCTGCGTGGGATTCGCAAATTCCCCCAAAACAGAGAGTGCTGTGTTGGTTACCACTTACCAGTTGCGCTGGCCGCCCTCCTTGAATTCCTCCTCGACGCGGCGCTTGCGGTCCTCCCCCATCTTGGTCAGCTTGGACGAGGAGAAGAAGAAGGCCAGCAGCAGCGCGCCGTACCTGTAGCCGCAGGCGAGGTGGACCGCCATGACGACGAAGCCGGCGACCCCGCCCGAGGCGTCCAGGGACCGGTGGCGGACCGAGCGCGCGGCGATGGCGGCCGCCAGCGCCGTGGCGACGGCCGACCGGACCGCGAGCGGGGACGCGATGGCGTCGGGGATAGTAGCCATGGCGGGGCGGGCGCGCCGGTGCCGCTCGAGGTCAGCCGTCAGCCGCGGTTCCTTCGCCGCCGGTGGAGCGAATTTGTAGGGGAGTGCGGAGCCGGAGCGCGGTGTTGACTCCCGGACCACGAGGGGCGAACGGCGACGGCTCTGCTTCGGCGCCCGTATGGTAGGGGGGAAACGGAAGTCTGTTCAGCGTTTTCACGTGCGAAATCACGTGGGAGATAAATCAACCAGACCTCCATCATCCTAATCATTCTGCGTGTGTACTTCACTTTAGACATTGGTTTATCCTTTTTTGAAAGAGACATTGGTTTATCCTTTGCCTTGCCTGTGTTTTGAATCAAGTGGGCTAATGTCATTTTGTTGTAGAGAAAAACATTATATTTTGACTGATAAGTTTAAGCTAACGGAGTGTACTTAACTAGAAAAGAAATTTTTGCTTGCGCTCAGTTTGTGCATATGCCAATCAATATAGTGCTTTGTCAATACGTTATCAACTATAATGACTAGTTTTGTTAGACAAACTAAGAATCCTATTTTTGTTATATCCGATGAGCAGGCCTAGAGCAACATTCGTGCAACCAAAAAACACTGCCCATAACGCAAAAATGTAGGTAACCTTTTTCCCCCAAGATCCTCAAATGCAAGATCCTCAATGTAGGTAACTTTTTTCCCCCAAGATCCTCAAATGCAGGTAAATCAAAACACACCCAAAAGTGGAGGCCATCAGAGGAACAAGCACAGCAAAGTAAAAGGTACTACCAAATATTTAAGAGAGAAAAAAAAAAGAGGGAACAACTCATACAAAACACTACTGAAAGAGAATTCCTTGCCAACACATAAAAGACACTGAAATACAATATCCACAATTTTCATTCATGTATGTATGTTTTCTTTTGTAACTAATGCAACTAATGCAACGGCTATTACAGAATCACCGTAGATTGTTGGTTATCATAATTCACCGCTTCGAAGTGGCGAATCCCTTCAAGTCCAGGCCGGCTTGTGTGGATGATTGCACATTGATTACAAGTTTGTCATTTGGAACACAAATGCTATGTAACTCCTCCTCTATATACTTGTTGTTTTCTATGATGGTAACGGTGACCTTGTTCCGAAATGTTGCACTATATTGACACAACAACTTAACGAATTTCACCTTGTGGTATGTTTCCATGCGTGCCCCTATTTCTACATGTTCAAGTAAATCCAAGGCAATAATGTCGTCTTCGCCATGTCCCGGAGCCCATGGACCGCATTGGCATTTCCCTGGTATGCATCCACATTTGCTCTGAAAGAAAAAAAAAAGATTCAACATATAACACAAGAAATAGCCACACTTCTGTCCCATGACATATATATTGGATCTTACACACACGCGAGTGAACTTTTATATTTTTATTATCACAGACTAGAACTCACAAATAAATCATGTTTGACGTTACTTCGCAGTACTGTCCCTAGAAGAAAAATTGTGTGTAAAAGACTCAGGTTCAAATTTCCCCACTTATATCAGGTCCATAGAAATTGGCATTTGGACCAAAGGAAAAAATGATAAAATTGCACACTATGCACCACAATCTTTTTCACACCAGAACATTTCTTAAGAAGATGCAGCAATGCTGGCCTAATGGCATGCCCAGCCACGGAGAATCTGACCAACACCGAAAGAGGGCAGGGAAATCACGTACCATGTTGTTCCACGTTGCCATGAGGCGGAAGCTCCGGGTGCCTCGGGCGCCGCCGGCGGCACGCCGCCGTAGCCCCGCCTGATCGGTGCTCGCTGCCGCGCCTTCGTCGAGGCAATCCTCCCCCGCTGAAGGCACAACCCGCTCCTGCTCCGAAGGTCCATCTGCTTCGACTCCGGCTATCTGCCGGCCGTGCCCTGGGTGGAGCTACCGCGGACCGAGCACTCCATCCGAGGCCATCTGGGACAGCCGCTACGTTGATGTCTCCGTCGACGGACTCCTCCACCAGTTAAGGTGTGTTTCCCGTCCTTCCGTCCTCCCCCCTATGGCGTACCCGGGGCTGTCCTTCAGCCACAGGCATGCTACTGAGGAACGCATCCGCCAGCGGTTTGCGGCTCCGGTCACTCACCATACTCTCGATCGCTTCTCTTTCATCCTCGTAGCGGCCTTTGGACGCTGCAAGTTCAAGCTCACTGCTCACTCGGCTGCTTCCCTTCTTCAAGCTGTGCTTGGTGGCTCTGCGCACCAGTTCTTTGTCTCTCAGCTGGGGGAGCGAACTTTCCGCTTCGCGGTTTCTTCCAAAAGGGTTGGGCTTTTCATCGCATCACTTCAATTTTTTGCTTGCGATGCTTTTAAGGTTTCCTTCTTTCTTTGGGGTAATGGAGGACCGAACTGGAAGCTAGAATTCCAGCGCTTTCTCCAGGAGGAAGAAAGCTCCTGGTCCCTGCCTAAATCTCCTAGACGCCACCTGATCGTGGATGCTACCTCTCTTCCCTCAGCCAGTGCTCCGGCGGCGCCTCTTTCAGGTGCCAATGCCGTGCCCATCGGACTTGGCAAGCAGCTCCCCCAGCAGGCCTCAGCTAAAGCTGATTTTCACCCATGCCTTACCGGCGCCAATGCTGTCCGGCTCGGCAAAGGCAAGCCGCCATTGTCATCCAACCCCTGGCCTCAACGCAATGTCGCTGCCGGCGGTCTCCGCCATCACCACCATCTCCAACCCACCTTGGGGGAAAACTCTGTCAGACTTGGCAATGATAACCAATCGGGCCAATTTGGTGCCTGCTCTGCTGCCTTGATAGCAGAAAACGTTCAGGCCGCTGCCATTTCCTCCTTCCCCAGGCACGTTCACAGTCAGCAGGGGAAAACTGACAGGGGACAAACAAGGCGCTGTGTTCGCTACCTTGCTAATGACCATTGGAGGGTCAACTGTAGCAGGCCAATCAGGTGCCACTGTTGTCTCTTGACCGGCCATGTTGCCGCCTCTTGCTCCTCTTTCAAATCTTCCAGCAGACAGCAAAATCCTTCATCCTCCTATCGTGCAAAGACAGTTATGGCAAAGCAAGCCTGGCAGCGCATCGAGCGGGCCGCTCAACCGTCCACTACTGTTCCCAACGCCTACGGGAAAAGCCCGGTATCCGGGAGGCCTGATTTGAATGCTGGCTCGGCCTTTGATTGCAATTTGGGCTTTCGGCCCAATAACTTTAACGCCGCAGAGGCGGAGAGGAACGAGGAGGTGGGAAACGGCATTTATGAGCCGCCTAATCCAAGCTTCTGGAGACTGTTCACCTCAAACCCTCCGCATTCCTCTGGTAGTGGTGGCACTGTAGCTCCAAGAAACCAAGAAAACCCCACTCTCCTCTCCTCCCAATCCCACCTCCCTGACCTCAATCAACCAGCGGCGACTGAAGATTCAATAGCGTTCCAGCGTGCCGACCCCGCACCATTCCTCCCGGGGCATCTGGAGGTGCAGCACATCCCCAACAGAAGGTTCATGACCCATGCAGTCGCTCTGTTTCGCCCGCTGGCCAGGAACGAGAACCTGGCAATCGTCACCATTGACCCGATCCCTGGTAATCCTGTGCACTTCGCTAATGTCCGCGGTGTCATCAGTGACTTCCTCCATGAAGTGGTCAGGGTTCCTTACCAGAGTATTCAGAAAACTAGTTTGGGTCAGGCTATGGTTAGGCTTGTTCATGCACATGCTAGAGATGCTCTGATTCAAGATAGCCCCCATGTCTTTGATAATGTTATGATTAGTTTCACCAAGCATGACCGGGGGAGAAACTGGAGGGATGCTATGTTCAATCATGAGTCCTGGATTTTACTGCTTGATTTCTCGAGAGACTACATATCTGAGAGAATCATCCAGCAGGCAGTAGGGGATTTTGCAAGAATTCTTGACTACCAGATCGAGCAGGGCAAAGAGGTTAGTTAGGGATGTGACTGAAATACCACAATTCATGGTAGTGGAAGATCCAGATACTGTGGGAGGAGAGTACTTCACAGTGCAATGTGAAGTGGTTCGTAACAAGATCCCATATGAAATGCCCCTTCCTCAAGACCCAGCACCAGAAAACAACTACATAGAGCATGAGATGCCATTTGACTTCATTGGCTTGGGCCAACCTGCTGCTGGAGTTGGAGCACCTGATGCCAATGAGTGGGATGCTTGGCCTGATCAGGATGATGTAAATCAACCTCTGGAAGATGCTCAGGAAGGAGGAGAATTGTAGGCTGTGGAAATGGCATCAGATGAAAATGTTCTGGAAGTGGCAGAAGCAGGAGCTGATGATGAAGATCAGATGCCAGATGAAGAGGAGCTGGCAGCTGCACAGGCTGAAGCAGATGAGAACGATGTTTTCTTTCTGAATGAAGGTCAGGAACAATAACAATGTCTTGGCTCAGGGAAACAACCAGGGACAGCAAGCTATGCCAAACCCAATTCAGGAGGAAGTTGAGGAGCAGATACAAAATTGGATCTGAATCAGCCACTGAACCAGGACCTTGACCCTGTGATCATCAACCCTATTGAAAATGATCAATTTGGTCAAGGCTATCAAGTGCAATATCTGCTGCAAGGACAGAATGAGGTTTTCCAGATCAACCCAGAACCTGAGGCTGAAGCTACACCTGACAATGAACCAGAAGAGGAGGTCAACCTGGAGCTTGGCCTTGGGGGTGCTGATGCTAACCCCCAATTGCCTCCACCCATATATACCTCAAAACTATCTGGTGGATGAGTTTCCTTCTGATGAGCTTATGGGCACTGATGAGCTGATGGAGCAGGAACAAGAAGCATAGAGGTAAGATAATGAGGAAATCAACAACCAGCAGATGATTCAAATTCAAATTGCTGGGCCAGAAGAAAACAGCATCCAGAACAGTTCAGCCCAGCTCAACTCTTTTGAATGGCCCAACAGCATTCAGGCCCAATCTTTCAACCAGGCTGAGCAGCTCTTATTTCTTGGTAACCCGGCCCATCTTGGGGTGGCCCAGGAAGAAGCTGCTGGCTCGGGCCAAAAGGCTATTGAAGCCTAGAAACTGAAGATGGTCAATGAGTTAACACTGCAGTTAGCACAGAGCAGCAACCAAATCCTAACTAAGCTCCTACCTCTTCCTAATGAAGAGCAAGTTTTCAGTGCTATGGTGGCTGATAACTTCAGAGCTAATGACATTGGGAGAGAGGGAGTACCAGGACCACAGGTAGTCAATGCAGAGGCAACAAGGCTGATTCAGAAGTTCTTTTCTTCAGGTAATCCAGCTAATCTTCAGATTAGTTTGCCTGCAGTTTGGGTCAATTTCTTCATCACACAATTGCTAAATCATAATAGCTTTGAATGGATTAGAAATGTATTCCTTTCTGGATTAGTGTGCCACTTGGGAGGACTAGAATCTGAAATGACCAACATGTCTATTCCTGTCACTTGTCCTGAATATCAACTCTTTTGCTTAGCAGATAAGGCAAATGAAGGACAGGAGGATGTCATGGGCTCTTCTAGCACTGTGCCCCCAAAAAAGAGGACCCAAAAGAGATCTGCAGCCAGGGTGGAATCAGAGGTAAGAAGGAGTCCCAGAATCATGAATCATAACAAAGGGTTCAAGCCGGAGGGATGTAAAGAAAAAAATTGCCATGCCTGCAATGCAAAACCTCCAACCCTTAAAAAATCTGTTATAAAAAAACTGGCAGTTGATTTCTGTAAGCTTGATGAGTCTGAAATAAATGATGAAATTATGCAGGCAAAGAGGGCCAGAACTTACCCAATGACAAGGGCACGCATTGTACCAGCTCTGGAGGAGGAAGCTCAGCCAGTGAACCTGGGGAGGAATGAAGCAGAAGCTAGCATCCAGGGGGTAGAAGATGAACCCAACCAGCAGGTTCAGAATGAAAAATAAAACAAAGATCAAGGAGTGAGGGATCAGAGTCCTCCCTCTGAAAAGAGAGACTCTCCTTTTGTTTGCTCTCCTCAGTTAGTTATCTGTGCTCTAGAAGTAATTCATGTAATCTAGGGCTTTAAAGACTCTTTGTGTTTGCCCTGGCAATAATGGTGACTGTTGTCAGTGTAGATTCTGCTACCTCTCGGCCAATGTTGGCCTTTGCTTCAGTGTAAGGCTGATAGCACAGTTTATCACCAATATTTATCAGTTTAAGTATGAATCGTGTACCTATTAGAATCTGGAATGTTTTGTGCTGGAACGTCAGAGGTGCAAATGCTGTCAAAAAGGGGGACTCAATCAGAAACAAAATCACCAACGCCAACTGTGACATAGTATGTATACAGGAAACAAAAAAAGAGAACATTGATCAGAGTTTCCTAAGAAAAATTTTACCGGCTTACCTTGATGGCTTCTTCTTTGTACCTGCAATCGGAGCATCAGGGGGGCTGCTTGTAGCGCGGAAAACAAACATGTTTCAGGGAAACCTGAAACTATCTTGCAGTTATGACTTAGGGGTAGAATTCACATCAAACAATGATGGATCGGTCTGGAATCTGCTTACAGTCTATGGACCCTGTACCCCTCAGGGGAAAATTGATTTCACAAACTGGCTGAAAAATCTAGCTCTGCCAGAAGAGGAGGACAGGATACTGATGGGGGACTTCAACCTTTACAGATACCCAGAAAACAGAAACAAGCCGGGGCCCGACTTCAATGATATGTGCTTGTTTAATAATGCCATCAGTACGTTGGGCTTATCTGAAATTTCCCTAATAGGGAAAAATACACTTGGTCCAATATGCAACATCCACCTTTGTCGGAAAAGTTGGACTGGGTTTTTATAGGGGAGAATTGGCTAGAAGGACTCAGAGTCTAAAGTGTTTAGGTATTAGGCCTCTTTTTTTTCGAATTTGGCCGGAAGGCCTCGGAGTAAAAATTCTTTAGGTTTTGGGGCTTCCGTCCAGTCTGTTAGCGTACTCGGTTAGATTTTGCACTATGTGTCGAGAAAAAAGACGATTTTACCCTTCCTTCATCTCCACTTCATGGGCAGAACCGCAAAAGCCGCTTCCAGTTTTCAACTTCACGTACGCGAGTAAAAAAAGGACCGCGCGGCCATGGACGACGGCGCCGCCGTCGCAAACCACGCCGGCGAGCTAGGGCCGCCCCCGGCGCCACAACCTGCAGATCCGGCGCCCCCAAGTGTGGATCCGCCAGCCCTGTGCTCCATAAAGCGCCTCGCCCTTCTCTTCCCCAACCCGTCGGGCGCCGGCGGCCAGTGGGCGCCGCGGCCCTCGTCGAGGCGCGCGCGCGGCCACGGCCAGGGAGGGAGATGGTCTGGGGCGGCCAGGACGGGGCTGCCGGTGGCTCCAGCAGCCTTGGCCCCCAGCCCGGCGGGTGTTGGCGGTCCTTATCGACGATTTTATACCGCCAATTAGACATGAAAAAGGGTGAATTATATACTCCTATATGCATATACATGTGCGACTAACCCAAATCTACGTGCACTAGGAAATATACTGTCATTGCAGTAATCATATAAAAGTGCAGGGATTAAACATCGAAAAGGCGCTTTCTGGAAAGCGCCAAACCACCCCAAATGGAGATGGGCCACTTCGGGAACCCAAATGGACCAAAACACCTCAACACCGAAGCCCACTCACCAGGGGAGGCCCACCGGCCAAAGTCGGTCAGGGGGAGGCGGCACCCTGGCGCGCTCGCGCCAGGGGCGCGCTCGCGCCCCCCACTGACATGTGGGACCGGCCGGCTGGAGGCGGTACATTAATTGCCAAGGGAGGTCGGTGCGGGGTGTTCCTTCCATTTCAAGCTCAAACCGACCTCCACCAACATATAAAAGGGGAGATTCAAGCTTTTCCAAAACACACAATTCATTTTGGTCTCTCTCTCCCTCACCTCCACTTGTTCCTTAGCCTAGAGCTAGTAGTAGTTGGAGCTAGGAAAGCTACCAAGGAGAGCTTGTCTCCTAGGAAGAAGAGATACATCTTGGTAAATCTCTATGGAGTGTTCTTCCTTGTTCAAGTTCTTGTATTTTATATGTTGCTTAGTGTATGAACTAAAGCATAGTCTTGATCATGTTCATGTTGGTGCATATGAACTAGAGCCTAGTTCATATGATCAGTTCATAGCTTGTTCATCCCTGTTCTTCATCGTTCATGTGTTCTATAGGATTAGAGTCTCTGAGGAGAGTGGAGTAACGGTTCGATGTTCTTTCGGGTTTGCCTGTGTTCTAGCTCGTCCATCCGTAGGGTGGGAGTCCTGGGGGAGCATAGGTAGTTCCTTAGTATGCGGGCGTGGTGTCCGGATACGAGGGGGCCTTTAAATATGACGGCATGCCATGGTTGAGGGGTAGGCGGCAGGTGGTGACAGCCCTGTCCGTCCCTTGTAATCCCCCACGTCCTTATGTCATGTAGGAGTTCGTAAATGCCTCTATCGGCTGGCAGACCAGCTGCGGGGGTCTCCCTGTTACTTTAGGATCTGATGTACCTCTAACCCTGTATAACATGTGACTTAGCTTATCATTCGCTTAGCAACATACGACCCACCAGCTCCAGTAGATTTATTCTTTATTCTTTTCGTTTCTTTTCTTCCTTGTTTCTCTTTATCCTTGAGAGAAGACCAAGTGTGTGTCCACTATCCTCAAATTACCGTTTATCTTACCCCTGCATAGCGTTGAGGCTTATTTCGATGATGTGAAGTACCATATCTATGTGCTAGAGCTATTTTACACCATGCCTTCCTTTGGGAAAATATAAATCACGATACCCTGAAATACTTCCGGGTGAAATGCTACAATGATAGATCCGTGCACTTGCGGATAATATCTTTAGAACACGACTATCAACCCTGGTGTTTCTTGGCGTGACCACTGGGATGTAACAATTCTAGTGATTGCGCTAAGAAATGCCAACAAGCATTTCTGGCGCCGTTGCCGGGGAAGGCATTGGTTAAAATAATCTAGCATGGCATGGATATAACTTCATTAGAAATAGTCCGAGTCTATGCAGGCTAACTTTTATGTTTTCTCCTGTTGTGGGTGAAAACAGGATAGTGTACGTCCGGTTTCTCCCTGCCAGACAATTTCCATCCAAATCCGGAGGCACTCCTAAGGAAGAAGAAGCCTAGAGCTACTCCTTCTTCTCGCTACTCCGTCGGCAACCGACCGGTCATTTCCGCACCATCGCGACCATCCCAATGGCTCGAAGACTCTTCGCGAATTCTCCGTCCCGCTGTACCAACGTGCCCACCGGGCCCGTTGTCAACGTGGCGGACAGAACTTTGAGCTAAGGACTGGCCCGATCACCATGGTGCGGGGATTCCGTTTTGCGGACTCCCCAATGAGGATGCCAACGCTCACTTGCGGCGTTTCTTGGAGCTCTGTGACACTGTCGTCATCAAGGACATTGAAGCTGACGTCATCAGGCTCCGGCTGTTTCCCTTCTCCCTCGTAGGGAAGGTGAAGCAAAGGGTTCTATAAGGACAAAGAGGCTGTGAGCACGTGGGGCAAATGCTCCACGGCATTCCTTGCAAAGTTCTTCCCCATGGGCAAAACTAATGCTCTGAGGGGAAGAATTGCCAATTTTCAGCAAACGCAGATGGAACCCATTCCTGAAGCTTGGGAAAGGCTCCAAAGCTTCATTCTGGACTGTCCTCATCATGGGATGGAGGAATGGCTGGTGCTCCAAAACTTTTACAATGGGCTTACACCCATGTCAAAAGGGCACCTCGATGCTGCAGCTGGAGGCGCATTTCTATCACTCACTTTTGATAACGCCACGGCGTTAATCAACAAAATGGTAGAAAATCAAGCTTGGGGGGAAGAAAGAACCCCACCCAAGCAACAAAAAGGCTCGCATCCCGTGAAGGAGACGGAGGCGCTAGCCGCAAAGATAGACCTGCTCCTGCAAAAGTTTGACGAGAGAGCCGCTGGAGATACATCCGGCACTGTCAAAGCCATAGAATCTCGCATAACGTGCGAGGTCTGTGGCAATGATGGACATTCGGGGAATGATTGCCCCGAAACCCGTGAAGAAGCTTCTTACATCAATAACGGGTATCGTCAACAGCGGGAGGTAATAATGGATGGAACAATCGGTCCCCGTCCACGGTATCGGGGTAATTCGAACTACTCCGCAAATTACAATTCGAATCAGCCTACCCTCAAGGATTTAGTCCTTGGCCAAGCAAAGATCAACGAAAATCTCACCAAAAAGATGCTGGCCAATGACAAAATCCTAGAGAGCATCGACAAAGATAGAAGGTTTAACTTCATTGTCAAGAATCGAGTTGAGCTTTAATAAGATGATAGAAAGACAGCTAGCTCGATTGCCTCGATGTTCCCGTTGATCCAACCGGTAAAACATCGGATCAAGCCGCTAGTACTTTTGAGAATGTGAATTCCGTGACCACGAGAGGCGGTAAGGCCACTCGTGATCCACCATATCCTAAACAAGCAGCCAGAAAACAAGCAAGCACCACAAAGAAGAAGAACCTTCATCTTCTCGAACCACAAGGCGAGGCGAATCGGGGACGACCCTGGATTATCCGAGATACAACACATCCGCCATTCACCACAAGAACAAGAAAGCAAGCCGTGAATGATCGGTTCGCTCGGTTTGTTGAGATGGTCGAAAAAGTACATGTGAGCGTTCCGCTCATGGACGTCTTACATGTACCTTCCTACGCCAAGTACATCAAAGACATCATCAACAACAAGCGACCACCGCCATCCACAAACAGTGGTCAAACTCACGAAGAGTGTAGTGCGGCAATCCTAAATGATTTACCGTAAAAGAAGAAGGACCCAGATGCCCTACTATCACATGCTCCATTGGAGGGCAGCGCTTTGACCACGCACTCGTGATCTTGGTGCCGACGTCGGTGTCATGACCAAGACAAGTATTTGACAAGCTAAATTATACAAGGCCGTCACCAAAAACGATCACACTCCAATTAGCGGACTCCTCCTTACGCTACCCAAATGGGAATAGTTGAAGATATTCCCGTGAAGATTAGAGGATACTTCGTCCCAAAGGATTTCGTGGTACTCGACATGGAAGCCACCAAAGAATCACCACTTATATTGGGACGACCATTCCTCGCATCACGATGGAGCAGCATTGATGTTGGAGCTGGAGAAATCCAGTTCAACATCAATAGGAGTGAGGAGAAGTTCCACTTCCGGCCACGGAAGATGGAGGAGTGCAACATGATTCGCATCAAGTATGAACCAACCACAAGAGAGGTCACAGAAGTTGAAATCCGACCTCTTGGTGTGAATCAGATTCCCAATATCGTCTGGGAACAAAGGCCAGAGCCGCCAAGAGCAAAGAGTACCCACGAACAAAAACAAAAGAAAAAGAAAGAGCAGAAGCCAAAAGGAAAGAAGGAGCAAAGAGCTCCTAAGAAAGGAAGAAAGAAGGCTCCTACAAAAGAAACAAAATCAAAAGCCGTTCCTGCGCAACCCGAAGAGAAGAAGGATAAGGGCAAGGCTCCGGCCCAAGAAAGAGTGGAACCCAAAGCAAAACCAACTCCACTCAAAACCTCTGGCGGACCAAAATTGGTCCCTAAAGAGGAGATAAAGGTGTTGAAGGTGGAGAAAATGCAAGCACCTACAAAATAAACTGATCAACCACCATCCTCACCAGTTATCACCACACCACCAAAAATGGTGTGGAGGCCCAAGCAGGCATCCCCGTCTACCTCTCCTGCGACGGACGCCTCATCATCAAGCTCAAATTGAACAGGAGAAAGTCTCGCATCACGGACTATAAAACTGTGAGCCCTGACCGACAGGATAATCGGTAAGTTATCATTTTATAAGTATTTCATTCTATTTATGTTTGCCTAGTCTGTCAAATAAAGTTCTATCTTGCTACCCCTATTCCCGCTTAGTTTGATGTTTTGGAACATGTTCAAGCTTAGCATGTTCCATAAACTAGTAGCTTGAGCATGGTGCTTAGGTTGCTAGTTTACCTTGGTCGACTTGTCGATCATTGAGACAGATTACTAGTAGGAATATTGGTAGTACGCTATGAGCTAACCCTGCAGGATGGTCCTCGATCATAAGGGAGTCCTGACGACAGACTCAAAATAAAATAAAATAATTTGTTACCTCAGAATAAAAATTTAGGGGCCCCGTTTCCAAGCAAGCTTGGGGGAGGACCCCCAATAAGAGGTATGTACCATACTAACACTTACGCATATAAAAAAAATGCTTTGTCATCTCCTATACATATGCGTATTAGAAATATTTAATTCAACCCTTGTTGAAATGATGAAAAGTTGCTCTGTCTCGTGACTCGCTTGTACCTTGTTTATAATCAGGCTTTCTCCTAAGTTTGAGTTTATTGGCTAAAATGTCTTATCCTTGAAAACTTGAGCTTAGTGGGTTGCATAGGCTAGATCCTGTCTAAGTTATTGCCGGGTACGATATAGTGCCATGAGCAACGCTATGACTCTTTCCTGAGTGAAAACCTGACTTCCGGAGTTTTTATTTTCATAACTTTCAAAACAAAAGTTCCTCAATGATTTTGAAATACCTACCAAGGCCATATGACGTAGCTGTCAAACTCATTTCGAAAACCAGTAGTCATATGATGCTTGATCACTAGAAGTCTATAACCTCCGCAAGATTATGGTCTTACACTCACGATTGAGATTCACTTGCACCCACCAAATAAATTTGCCGACCCGTACACTGCGAGTCGCAGAACCTAACTTTTCATCCAATCCACCAAAAATGCCAACTCTTGACCCTAGAGTTGCGCACCTTCTTCAAAACAAAAGCATGCCGACCCTTACACTGAGGATCGCGCATCCCTTGTTCATCATCCATCAAAAACTACTCCTCGTCCTTCGTCATGACTCCTTCTCTCCAAAAAAAAAAATCTTCATCGTACCTAAAAGAGAGTTTTGGGCATTAGCATCTCTTGTAAAAAAAATGATGATGATTGCCAAGGGGCAACAATAAAGTTTCAAAAGTAGACAAACGGGAATCCCAGTTAGTCTCCCGTTGTAAAAAAAAAGAGAGAAAAGAGAGAAGAAAGAAAGAAAGAAAAAGAAAAGATCTTAGTTTTTCGAATCAAGCCCATACTCTCTCAAACTTCCCTTCCACCAATAAAAAGGAGTCATGATGCTTGGAGTACCAAAAACATTTAGAGATAGGAATCATTCACCCTCACACACTTGCACAAATCTCAATCAAAGTGTATGGCCTTAATCTTCGGACGGTTCGTTCCTTGACTTCACCAAATCTTTGTGATCAAAGCATAGACACCTTTCATACCTACCCAAAAATCCACTCTCAGCCATAGTAGTAGGTTAGATAGAAAGGCAACACAATGCCTTTGGTGAGGTACAAACACTTTTGAGCGATTGAGAGAATCATTCGAGGAACTTGAGTTTCTTTTACAAAACTTTCAAAACCTCCGGAGACTTGGTTGATCTTGGGTAGATGATAAGCAACGCTTGTGAATCTGTTCTGCCTTGCAATTTCCCAAGACGCGAGAAAGCTGGAAAGCCCCATTTCGTCTTGAGATAATAACAGGGTGAGCAGTCATGCCGATTTATTCAAATTCTGGTAGAAATCTTGCTTATACGCTTGGTACACTTGACTCATGATCGGCATAGTAGCAACTCCTGATCAACAACCTAAGGCTGAGCTTTGCTCGGGACGAGCAAAGTGTAAGCTTGGGGGATCTTATTGGCGGTCCTTATTGACGATTTTATACCGCCAATTAGACATGAAAAAGGGTGAATTATATACTCCTATATGCATATCCATGTGCAACTAACCCAAATCTACGTGCACTAGGAAATATACTGTCATTGCAGTAATCATATAAAAGTGCAGGGATTAAACATCGAAAAGGCGCTTTCTAGAAAGCGCCAAACCACCCCAATGGAGATGGGCCACTTCGGGAACCCAAATGGACCAAAACACCTCAACACCGAAGCCCACTCACCAGGGGAGGCCCACCGGCCAAAGTCGGTCAGGGGGAGGCGGCACCCTGGCGCGCTCGCGCCAGGGGCGCGCTCGCGCCCCCACCGACATGTGGGACCGGCCGGCCGAGGCGGTACATTAATTGCCAAGGGAGGTCGGTGCGGGGTGTTCCTTCCATTTCAAGCTCAAACCGACCTCCACCAACATATAAAAGGGGAGATTCAAGCTTTTCCAAAACACACAATTCATTTTGGTCTCTCTCTCCCTCACCTCCACTTGTTCCTTAGCCTAGAGCTAGTAGTAGTTGGAGCTAGGAAAGCTACCAAGGAGAGCTTGTCTCCTAGGAAGAAGAGATACATCTTGGTAAATCTCTATGGAGTGTTCTTCCTTGTTCAAGTTCTTGTATTTTATATGTTGCTTAGTGTATGAACTAGAGCATAGTCTTGATCATGTTCATGTTGGTGCATATGAACTAGAGCCTAGTTCATATGATCGCCCATAGCTTGTTCATCCCCGTTCTTTATCGTTCATGTGTTCTATAGGATTAGAGTCTCGAGGAGAGTGGAGTAACGGTTCGATGTTCTTTCGGGTTTGCCTGTGTTCTAGCTCGTCCATCCGTAGGGTGGGAGTCCTGGGGGAGCATAGGTAGTTCCTTAGTATGCGGGCGTGGTGTCCGGATATGAGGGGGCCTTCGAATATGACGGCATGCCACGGTTGAGGGGTACGCGGCAGGTGGTGACAGCCCTGTCCGTCCCTTGTAATCCCCACGTCCGTATGTCGTGTAGGAGTTCGTAAATGCCTCTATCGGCTGGCAGACCAGCTGTGGGGGTCTCCCTGTTACTTTAGGCTCTGACGTACCTCTAACCCTGTATAACATGTGACTTAGCTTATCATTCACTTAGCAACATACGACCCACCAGCTCCAGTAGATTTATTCTTTATTCTTTCCGTTTCTTTTCTTCCTTGTTTCTCTTTATCCTTGAGAGAAGACCAAGTGTGTGTCCACTATCCTCAAATTACCGTTTATCTTACCCCTGCATAGCATTGAGGCTTATTTCGATGATGTGAAGTACCATATCCATGTGCTAGAGCTATTTTACACCATGCCTTCCTTTGAGAAAATATAAATCACGATATCCTGAAATACTTCCGGGTGAAATGCTACAATGATAGATCCGTGCGCTTGCGGATAATATCTTTAGAACACGACTATCAACCCTGGCATTTCTTGGCGTGACCACTGGGATGTAATAATTCTAGTGATTGCGCTAAGAAATGCCAACAGCGGGCATCCGTCCAACATGGTGGCTGCCGGCCATGAGGAGTCCACGGAGGAGCCCATCGCCCAAACTTGCCCTTTGTCCTGCGAGCAGCCAGGCGCGGAACCGCTCAAGCCCCGGCCATGGCGCAACGCCCGCGAGCAGATCCAGTCGACGGCGACGCTGGTTCGGCCAATGCGTCGAGCTTAGGATGTGGATGTATGCGTACATACAAATCCCATGAAATGAGTTGTTGCTCACGACTAGCACATGCAAATCCCAGGATCGGCGGGTGCTAGATTTGTTTTTCCGATCGATTATGTTTGTACAGAATACAAATGAGTTCGGTTAACTTTGATTCAAAAATTTATGTGTAATCATGTACTCAAAATTTGTTGAAAAAGTAAGCGTATATACTCATAAAAAGTATGAATATATACTTCATTCTAGTAAGTATGTATAAATACTATATTTTTTTCTAAAAAAAGTATATGCATACTCACGTATGAAACTTTGTATATAATGATACTTTTTTTCAAGAAAAAATGTATGCATATATGCTTCTCAAAAAGTATGAATTATATGTACTCCTATGAAAAAGGTATGGAAATATTATAAACAATGGAAATTCTATTTTACATTTTTTTTTACTCAGGGGCAAAATCATCTTTTTACTCCTCATTTAACACCATCACTGCCTCCAAATAGACGGAAGGCCCAAAAGCTAAAGAATTTTTACTCCGAGGCCTTCCAGCCAAATTCAAAAAAAAAAGCGGCTCAATACCTAAACACTTTAGATTCTGAGGCCTTCTAGCCAATTCTCCCTTTTTACAAATTGTGCCTGGACACTATCTTTTCCTGAAACAGTCTGCAAAGCCCTTGTCAGGGAAACTTCAGACCACGTACCTATGCAAATCTCAATCTCAACTGCAACTCCGAGGGCAAGTATCTTCAGGTTTGAAAACTACTGGATGATGAGAAATGACTTCAACCAAGTGGTTATGCACAATTGGCAGGCTCCTGAATACATAACTGACAAAGCCAAAAGAATTACCTCCTTGTACAAGAAACTAAGAGCTGCTTTGAAGAGCTGGAGTTCAGATCTATCCAACCTAAAAACATCAATCAACAACATCTCAATGACTATACAGTTTTTAGATAGTTTGGAGGAAGCAAGGGATCTCAGCATTGAAGAATGGAACTTCAGGGCCATCCTAAAAGAAAAACTGTTAGAACTACTAGAACAGCAGAGAATCTACTGGAGGCAGAGAGGAGCTATCAAATGGGCAACCCTGGGAGATGCAGGGACTAAGTTCTTCCATGCTAATGCTACCCTGAGAAATAGAAGAAACAATATTGCCACAATCACAGACTCCAATGGGACTGCACACTCTTCACATGCTGAAAAAGAATTGCTGCTTTGGGAATCATTCAAGGAAAGGCTTGGGCAATCAGAGGGAATTGTAATGCTATTTGATCTCCCAGGCCTAATGCAAGCATCTAAAAACCTGGGGACACTGGAAGAACAGTTCACAACAGCAGAAATAGACAGCATAGTCAAGCAACTGCCAAATGACAAGTCACCTGGACCTGATGGCTTCAACAACGAATTCATCAAAAAATGCTAGGGCATAATCAAGCAGGACTTCTATAACCTATGTTGGGCCTTCCAGTCTTCTGAGATTTGCCTTCAAAGCATCAACACATCATACATCACCTTGATCCCAAAGACAGAATCACCTACATCTGTCAATGACTTCAGGCCTATATCACTACTTAACTGCTCTATGAAGCTAATCACTAAGCTTCTGGCCAACAGACTGCAGAAGGTGATCATCCCTCTGGTGCACAAAAATCAGTATGGCTTCATCAAACAGAGAACAATACAAGATTGTCTGGCATGGTCCTTTGAATACCTTCATCTTTGCCATCACTCCAAGAAGGAGATCATAATTCTTAAACTGGACTTTGAAAAGGCTTTTGACAAAATTGAACACTCTGCTATCATCAGCATCCTACAGGCAAAGGGATTTGGTCAGCAATGGATTTCTTGGATTCAAAAAATTCTCAACACAGGGTCTTCCAAAGTGCTACTCAATGGCAAACCTGGGAAAAACATCATTTGCAAGAGAGGGGTCAAGCAAGGGGATCCTCTTTCACCACTCTTGTTTGTTTTGGCAGCTGATCTCCTCCAATCAATTTTAAATAGTGCTAAGGACAGAGGACTTTTAAACCTACCTATTCCCATCACCTACTCTCAAGACTTCCCAGTAATTCAATATGCTGATGATACCTTGATCATCATGGAAGGAGATGCTAGACAACTATTCTTGCTGAAATCTCTCCTACAGAGTTTCCACACCTCAACTGGCTTAAAGGTCAACTTCAACAAGTCATTCATTGTGCCAATCAATTTGTCTGAGGAAAAATCTGAGATTCTGGCTAATACTCTTGGATGTAACATTGGGTCCTTCCCATTCACTTACCTTGGACTGCCTCTGGGGCTAACTAGACCAAAGGTGGAAGATTATCTTCCTTTGATCAACAAATGTGAAAGGAGGCTGGTCACAACTTCAATCTTCCTCTCCCAAGTAGGCAGACTAGAAATCACCAATGTAGTACTTTCAGCTCTTCCCACCTTTCACATGAGCACACTTGCCCTCCCCAAGGGGGCTATAAAAAAGATTGACAAGTACAGGAGGCATTGTCTATGGAGAGGCTCAGATATCAACTCGAAAAAGCCCCCCAAGGCTGCATGGGAAATGGTGTGTACCAAAAAAGATGAAGGAGGCCTTGGAGTAATTGATCTATAGAGGCAAAATGATGCTTTACTAATAAAAAACCTGGATAAATTCTTTAACAAAAAGGACATTCCCTGGGTCCAACTGGTATGGGAAAAGCATTACAGCAATAATAGGCTGCCCAACCACACCAAAAAAGGGTCCTTTTGGTGGAGATATGCTCTGAAACTACTTGAGGAATACAAAAAAATGGCAGTGGTAACTGTGCAGAATGGAAGCTCCTGCTTTCTTTGGACTGACAATTGGAAAGGCCAGCCTTTGAACCAGATCTTACCGGAGCTTTTTTCATTTGCCAAGAACAAAGACATCACAGTGGCCAAATGGTGCTCTGTGCAAGAGACAATCACACTGTTCAATGTACCACTCTCAAATGAGGCTTTTCAACAACTTCAGAGGCTGGAAACATATAAAGAAGAGTTCAACATTGTGGATCAGAGTGACATCTAGAAAACCAGCAGGGGCAACTTCTCAGTTTCAGGAATCTACAAAAAACTGAAACAGCCAGTTCAGGTGCCACAGCCATTTTCATGGCTATGGACTAATTGCTGTCAGCCAAAGCACAAAGTTTTTTATGGCTCCTAATGAAAGACAGATTGAGTACCAGAAACCTGCTAAACAGAAGAGGAATGGAGCTCCCTTCAGTCAACTGTGTCCTTTGCCAAGGTGGAGTTGAAGAAACAATGGAACATCTCTTTTTGACATGTTCAGGCAAATCAAACTGATATTTTCCAGGCAATAGAGGAGTTAAGGCAACAAGCAGACTCAAACTTTTTTATGGTGCTAGCCATTTTGATGAGTTGGGCGATCTGGGGATGCAGGAATGATTTTATCTTTGAAGGAATCCAGCCAAGACTGAGCAGGGTTAAGGAAAAGTTTGAAAAGGAGCTGAGAATTTTAACCTTACGGGTTAAGACTAGATTCGCTGCAACCTTCGATTTATGGATAGAAAACCTGTTGTAATTTGCTTTCTTTTTCTTATTTTCTTCCTTTCTTTCTTTGTTCCCTAGTTTTGTTATTGTTTTGCTTTGCTTTGGTTTGGTTTGGTCTGCTTCGGGCCTTCTTCCGTAAGACTTTTTCTTTTCTCTAATAAATTCCTGTAGGGGCTTCGACCCCTCCAGTTCCCTAAAAAAAAACACCAAAACTTCAAGCTTGGGAAGTTTATCTACGTCCTCCAGATATCCATGGTAACACTCAGTTCCCTGAAATCACATGATATAAGACGTCAAAGTCTGAGATTATAATATGGATACATGCATTTATATATGAGTGTTGCTATATGGACATCTACCATTATTTATTTTTATTTTTATTATCCTTAATTTTGTATAACGAGTACTGCAGACACTCAGTTCTCCTACAGTAGTGATCATTGTTTACTACTGTTCCTTCTCCGGGAAACGACCCACCACCCACTATACCTGCAGCCACCTCTCTTCTCTCTCCACCACCGTCATAGCCATGGTCGCTCCACCCTAACCAGGCCTAGTCGCCTCCTTCGCCACTTGCTCCGGCAGCGTCACCGCCACTTCCGCCGTCTCACCTCTCTTGTCCTCATTGGCTGCCCTGCCTGCCTCCCTCCCCTAATTCCTTTTCCTAAGCCCGCCAGAGTAAGAGAAGAACTAGGAGGAATGTATTTCTGTACTATAAATTGAGGTACATACCCGCCATATCTCAAATGTCAGTTGCAACTCGTGGACAGTGTCAAACCGTAACATCAGGTTCATCGGCATGCAGATCTTCAGCCGCGCTGCAGATGGCGTCCGGCCTTCATAATACTGTAGCTGATCGGGTCATACAGTCCGTACCAGTACACCTCCAAGAGCTTTGGTGCGACGATGTGAACGTCGCCGCTAATACGTACGGTACCTCGTCGGTAACAATAGTATCTCCAGCTTAGGGGCGATGACCTTGATACGGCAGTCGCCAAGCCAAGAATCTCGAGCCGCTTTAGCGAGTCGGACAGTATGGACAAGACAGGAGGCTCATCGTGCAGGGCGATGCACTTGAGGACGAGGTCCTTCAAGCGTGGGCAGCAGCGGGACGACAAGGTGTCTTGTACCTCGCGGCTGTGCATGCGGGCTTTCAGTATCCTCAGCGTGGCCAGTGCCGCGAACGTGCCGCCGACGAACCGAAGCGGGAGCATATGTCGACGTCAAACGTGATCGATGTGGCTCTCTCGCATTGTGGAAACACGATCTCGGCGCCGCTCTGTCTTGACAGATTGTCGTGCCCATGCCGCAGTGAGAGCCGGAGCTCACCAGCGACGCGCTGCGAGGCGAATTGCAGCAGCCACAGAGTAGCAGCAGCTTTTTCGCCTCCAATGTCATCGTTGTCCATGGCCACGGAGGCTTGTGGAGCCCAGCGTGGCAGTGTGACCTCGAGGAGCGTGACGGTCGTCGTCGTCCCGGCACGCGCGGCCAAGGCGGCAGCTACGCGCTCGTGCGCCCGTGCCCGTGTCGAGATCTGATAGCGTCCGTACTTGTTGCGGAAGGAGATCTTGGGGAGGTGCACCCAGAGGTGCCGCCAGCGGTGGGAGAGGACGCCGGTGCGCGCGGCGGCCGCGGTGTCAGCGACGCGGACCAGGATGCTGAGGAGGAGGTCGTCGGGGAGGCTGCTGATGCGGTCGTCGATGCCGCCATCGCTGCCCTCTGTGCCCATGGTCTTTGGTCTCCGCACCGCGGTGCTTCTTCCGGTGGCGGCATGGATCTTGCGATCTATATATGTGGATCATATATTCGCCTTGCCGTGTGGCCTGCGGCATCAGAGTGACGGTCACGGCAAGTCGGCAAGGCGGCAACCGGCAAGGCTCTTTTTCTTGTGCTGCGAGCTTCAAACTAAAAAGACCGGGCCGTGCTTCTCGGATGGTTGGCCTATGAATTCAGTCTTTTGGACCTGTGTTGGTTTCCGGCCCTTAGACTATCCGCACTCATCAACCTCTATTTTCCTTACTCCATACGTCCTGGTCATCAAGATTCTCTCCTCTATATAGGTTTTTTCTACACTTATGAACGGATGAACCTCTATATCTCATACTCCATTTCAACTATTAAAACTGGGCCCACTTGTCATCTATTTGTCACTTTATCTAAATATATCCATTTGAGATCTAGTTTTGAAGGATTTATTGAAACAAATTCAATGGTGCAATCAGAATTTAATTTGGTTTTTTGATTTTTGAGTTATAATATTTTTTTGAAGTTAAAATAGTGGGGCCCATCTAAGATTCTCTCCCCTCTCTCCCCCTTTCTCACACGCATGCTCCGCCTGCCGCATTGCCGGCTGGCCAGGGACGTCCCGTATGACGCCAGAAATAGCGTCCCAAGCTTGGATAGCGCGTGTATAGCGCATGCCGCTGCAGCTCATTTTTTCATATCTGAAACGGTAAAAGCTGATGTGGAGACGTACAGGATCGGGTTCAGTTTAGCGCTGCAGGGGGTCTTACAGAACTTTTTAGCCAAAATTTAGGAAAAAGTCTAGATACTTCTCCTCTTTCTCCGATGAAAGTTCGTTTTTCCTCCCTCAACTCTAAAACCAGGCAAATCATCTCTCTCAACTTTTCAAATCATGCATTTTACCTCTTATAGCGGTTTTGCTATAGTGAAGGGCGGTTTTACTACAGTGACAACGGTTTTGTCTTATTCTTTTTTTATTTATTTCGAATCTTTGAAAAATCATAGTAAATCGTATAAAAATTATAAAATAAAAAAATCTAATTTGTTGGACTCCACATTAGTACATCTGCACGGTGTACATATAATATATTATACCTTAGTCCAATAAAATAATTATAGAAGTTGCAACTATGGATCATTCGTCTTGTCGTGTGGCCTGCGGCATTACGATTGACGGGCACGACAAGTCGGCGAGTCATCAAGGCTCTTTACTCTTGCGATGCGAGCCTTCAAAGTTTGAACTAAAAGGATCGGGTCGTGCTTATGTGCTGGTTAGCCCATGAATTCTTTGGTTTCTCCCTTAGAGCATGTCCAACTGACTACCTAGTTAAACAGGGTATCTATCCTATATTTGAGTAGTGAGAGTGAAAACACCACTTCAATAGACTACCTAGATTTATTGGTTATCTTAATTCTTCCCTACCCTACCAATTCTCGCTGGGCCAAGAGGCAAATCTTCTCCCTCCTGCCGCATGCGCTCCAACCACGCGAGGCCGCTAACTTGGTTTCCTCCTCGCCTAGTCCATTGCTAGAGCCCGGCCCCCAACGGAGCTCCTCCCCAAAGCGGCGGCTCCCCCGGCGGAGGTCCTCCCCGATGCAAGTTCCTCACTGGTGCTCCGGCGACCGTCCTCCTATCCTCTGCGGTGGTCTAACCACCCTCCCCCGACCGGCCACTCCTCCTCCCTGACACCTCTTCTTCCTCAACAGTAGCGGCTCCTTCGTGTGGACCACAAGCCAAGCTACCCTCCAGTACCTGCAGTGGATAGCCCCAGCGCGACAGCGAGATCCCGGTTGTGTCTTGGCTAAGCTAATGACTATCTGTTGGCATTTCTTAGCGCGATTACCAAAAACAGACTTAGAGTCTAAATCTGATAACGGCGCCAGAAACGCATGTTGGCATTCCTCGACACAATTACTAGAAACAAGTTCTAGCAACTATGCGAGAGTCGCCAAGAGATAGATCACATCCTATTAGAATAAATATCCGCAAGCGCACGGATCTATCGTTGCAGCATTTCATCCGGAAGTATTCAGGGTATCGTTATTTATAATTTCCCAAAGGAAGGCATGGGTAGTTAAGTATTCTAGCATGGGTATGAATACAATATCTAACATGAGGAGAAACTGACCAATGTGCTATACAGCGGTAAGCATACGGTAGTTTGGATAGTGGACACACACTCAGAGCAATCTCAAAGGAATAAAGGTAAAATAAAGAATAAAGAATAATCTATGCGGAGCAGGCAGGTCCTATATAGCCAGTGCTAGAACAGCTAATTCCACATGTTATACAAGTCAAGACTCGACTATAGACTAGGAATATGGGGAGACCGCAGCAACTGGTCTGCCAGTCGATGGCGGCATTTACGAACTCCTACTCAACATGCAAATGTGGGGGATTACAAAGGACGGACAGGGCTATCACCACCTGCCGCCTACCACCTCAACCATGGCATGCCGACATATCCAAAGGTTCCCTCACACCCGGGCACCATGCCCGCATACTAAGGAGCTACCTACATCCCCCAGGACACCCACCCTACGGATGGACGAGCTAAGACATAGGCAAACCCGAAGGTACATCGAACCGCTATTCCTCTTCTAAATCTAATCTAAACAAGTAAAACATATGAACGATGAAGAACAATGTAGAACACGATGAACAACTCTCACAAGAACTATGGCCTAGTTCTTGATCATCGAATATATCGTGTACTAGACTATACTCTAGTTCATATGCAAGACTATATAAATGTAATGAGAACTTGACTAAGGAAGAATGCTCCATAGATTTATACCAAGAGTGTAGCTCTTCTTCCTGGAGACAAGCTCTCCAAGTAGCTTTGCCTAGCTCCAAAGGACTAATGCTAAAACTAATGAACAAGTGAGAAGTGTAGAGATGGCTCCAAATGGTGTGTGTGATGGTGGGGGGGCCTCTCCTCTTCATTTATAGCCCCCTAAAGGCGGTTCGGGGGTAGTGGTGTAAAAACACCAGCGAAACCGTCATGCCCCAGATGGAAGGAGGCAAACCGCCTTGGCCGGGCCCACCTGGCGGCAGGGCTGGCGCGCGCGCGCCCCAGGCGCGCCCGCACCTCGGTGGCGCTGCCCCCTGACCGCCTTTGGCTGGTGGGCCTGGGCCGCCTCCTGGGTTGCATCTGTGGTGGTGCTTTTGGCCCATCTCGACCCCAGGTGGCTGGCCCTTGTTCTCTTGCTCTTTTACGCCTTCCGAAAAGCGTACTTTTATTCCGGAATTTCCTGCACTTGGTGTATTTTCTGCAAAACAATATTTTCTCCAAGCACAGGTGGAACTAGGTCAATAGTAAAGATATATGTGTAATAAAATATTTATTTCCCCCATAATGATCTATAATTGGCAGGTAAAAATTGGAGTTAAGGACCGCCAACAAGATCCCCCAAGCTTACCCCTTGCTCGTCCCGAGCAAGTCTTTGCTTTGGGTTGTTGATCAGGGGTTGCTGCAATGCCGATCATATCTCAGGTGTACAAGATAAAAGAGAGCGTTCTACTGCTATTTGAATAAATCGGCAATTATATCTACTCTATGATTCTTGAATAGAGTGGGGTTTCTAATTTTCTCAAGTCTTGGGCGATTGCAAAATAGAACAGTTTCAAAGACCGGTGCTTTTCATTCGTCCCAAGATCAACTTTCAGTCCGGAGGTTTTGTAAGTTTTTGTAAAAATAAACCAAGTTCCTCAAATGACCCACTCAATCGCTCAAATGACCTTACCGAAGGCTTTTGATGGTTTAGCCTTTGCATCCTACCTCTAGTATTTCGGAGTGGAGTTCCGGGTAGGTCTTACAAGAAATGGCTTACTTACCGCTTGTGGATAGCCGAGTCACAACTCCGAACCAGGTTAAGGTAAAAGCCATACACTAGGTTGAAATGTGCAAGTGTGTGGGATGGATGAAGGATGATTCCTAATTTTTGTGGTATTTTTGGGTCTCCATGCATCATGACATACTCTCTTTTATTGGTGGATGAAGAGATGAAAGAAAAAATATGAGCTATCAAAGAGTGACTAAAAACTATTCTCTCATTTTGTTTTTTTCTTTTTTTTTTGAATGGGAATCTAAGACTTTTCCCTTTTGCCTACAAGAGTGATAACTCCTACAACTAAATCTCTTCTCTTTTTTTTCTTTCCTCTCTTTCTTTTCTCCCCCCTTTTTTTCTGACTAAGAATATAGCCCATAACTTATTGTTTGGAGAAGATGAAGTGGGGAGAGGTGTCATGATGAAATGCATGGAGAATTTTGGCAAACTACAAGAGAGGGGTGCGCGATCCTCAGGGTAAGGGTCGGCAGAATTATTTGGTGGAATGGTGCGCAATTCTCGGTGTAAGAATTGGCATGTAGGCGTGAGGGGTGCATGTTGTGCGCAACTCCCAGTGTGAGAGTCGGCAATTATTTGGTGGGTGCAAGTGAAACTCAACCATATGTGTAAGACCCAAATCAAGGTTAGGTTCGAACCGTGACAAGGCCCAACAATTGGTAAGAAGCATACGACAAAAAGGGTTTTGTAAACTTGTAGAAGAGCATGTCGTATTTGGCCTTGGTAGGTATTTCATGATCATTGAGGAACTATTGTTTTTTTTTGAAATTTTTGAAACAAAACTCCGGACGTCAGGTTTTCTCAAAGAGACAAAGTCATTGCTGTGGTCTATGTCACTATATCATATCGTGCAATAACCTAGACTAGAGCAACTCTATGCAACCCACTAAATTAAGTTTCTAGAGCATGATAATGTAAAGCCGATAAACCCAAATATTAGAGAAAACTTTATTTTAAACAAGTACAAGCGAGACATAAAACAGAGCAACCAATCATTTCAACATGGGTAGAACTAAACATTTCATGACACATATATGGAATGGAATAAAATATATTTTTTTATTTTCAATGCAAGACAAGAAACTTGAATTTAAACATGCTATAAAGGAAAATAAATTTGCAGGAATTTAAATATGCAATGCAGGTACCTCACGTGGGGGTCCTCCCCCAAGCTATCCTGAAGCTCATGGCCCAGGGTTGATCTTTTGTTTGGGCAGGACTTCCTCCATCTTTGTACTTGTAGATGGTATGTCTGTTTCAAGAGGTTTTGTTGATTGTACCTTCTTGGGCCTCCACTCCATCTTGATAACTTTCGGTGGTGTAGTTGTAGGTGGCTCTTCCTGCCCCTTCTGTATCACCTTCTTCGGTGGTGTGGAGACCTCTTCTTTCTTAGCCTTTTGTTTGGGAGCGGCCTTCTTTTTCTTAGGCTATGTTGCAGCCTTTTGCTCCTTCTTATGAGTCGCCTTGGGCTTCTCCTTATTCTCTTTTGGCTTTCTTGTGAAGGCCTGGGGCTGGATCTCAACTTCCCGTATACCTTGGATGTTTGGTCCATATTTGATACGGATCATGTTGCATTGCTCTTGCTTGCGGGGTCGAAATTCAAACTTCTCCTCCTGGCCATTTATGTTGAAGCAGATTTCTCTAGCTCCAACATTTATTTGGGCTCCAGCGGTGCTCAAGAATGGCCTCCCCAGGATGAGAGGGTTCTCTTTGGTAAGTTCCATGTCCAGCACCACAAAGTCGACTGGCACAAAGTACCCTCGGATTTTTACTGGGATGTCTTCTGCAATCCCCGCAGGGTAGCGGATGGAGGAGTCGACCAGCTGGAGTGTAATGGTTGTTGGTGCAAACTGTGTGCAATCCAACTTGTCAAAGACTGTTTTTGGCATGACGCTCACACTGGCCCCCAGGTCACAGAGAGCATGGTCAAACTGTTGGCCCCTGATTGAACAAGTGATGGTTGGGCATCTAGGATCCTTTCTCTTTTTAGGCAGACGATTGAGTATCGCTGCGCTGCATTCCTCTGTCAGTTTGACCATTTCCGTGGATGATAGAGGACGTTTGTTGTTGATGATATTCTTCACGTATCTTGCATAGGACGGGACATGCAAGACGTCCATGAGCGGGACACTTACATGCACCTTCTCTATCATCTCAACAAAGCGTGCGAATTGTTTATCCGCGGATAGCTTCTTGGTTTTGGAGGGAAACGGTAGGCGAGTTGTGTCAGGGTAGTCTACCGTCGTTCCCATTGGTGCTACTTCCTGTGGTTCTTCCTCTACAGGAGGTTCTCTTTGTTGCTGCGCTTTCTGTTTTCCGGGTATGGTGGATCACGAGTGGACCTTCCTCCCCTTGTGGTTACTGATTTTAGTTCAGCCTTGGTATCCGTATCCCCAGGTTTGGGAAGAGCGGCAGCTAACTGGGTAAGCTGGGTTTCTATCATTTTGTTGAAACTTTGCTGACTCTTGATAGCTGATAAGAGGCCTTCCAGCTTATTGTCCATGTTCTCCAAGATCTTATCATTTTGTACCATCTTTTTGGTGAAGTTTTCGTTGATCTTGGCTTGGCCGTAAACCAGGTCCTTCAATGAAGGTTGATTCGAATTAAACCCGGAGGCGTAATTCGAATTACCTTGGAATGGAGGACGGGACTGGTTGTTCTAGCCATTCCCTCCTCCTTGTTGCTGGCGAAACCCATTGTTGAGGTAGGCGACCTCTTCACGGGTCTCGGGGCAGTCATTCCCCGAGTGTCCAGCTTCACCACAGACCTCGCAAGTCATGCGAGCATCCATGGCATTGACGGTGCCGGATGCATCATTGATGGCACCACCGTCAATCTTCTTCAGGAGTAGGTCTATTTTTGCGGCAAGCATATCCGCCTCCTTCACGGTATGCATACCTTTTTGTCCCTTAGTGGGGGCACGGTCCTCCCCCCAAGCTTGGTTTTCCACCATTTTGTTGATTAGTGCCATGGCACTATCAACAGTTAATGATAGAAAGGCGCCGCCAGCGGCGGCGTCCAGTTGCCCCTTCAACATGGGTGTTAACCCGTTGTAGAAGTTCTGGAGCACCAGCCAACTTTCCATCCCATGGTGAGGGCATTCCTGGATGTACTCCTGGAGCCTCTCCCATGCCTCAAGGATGGGTTCCAGCGAATTCTGCTAGAAGTTGGCGATTCTTCCCCGCAGGGCATTGGTTTTGCCCATGGGGAAGAATTTAGCGAGGAACGCGGTGGAGCATTTGCTCCATGTGTCAACAGCGGCCTTGTCCTTGTAGAACCAGGTCTTCGCCTTTCCCACAAGGGAGAAAGGGAAGAGCCTGAGCCTGATTGCATCAGGTGCGACATCCTTGATGATGATGGTGTCGCATATCTCCAAGAAACGCTGAAGGTGGGCGTTGGCGTCCTCACTAGGCAGTCCACAGAATGAACTTGCCTGCACCATGGTAATGAGCCCAGTCCTAAGCTCGAAATTCTTGTCTCCTAAGTTGACAGCGGGCCCAGTGGGCACGTTGGCAACATTGGGGACAGAGAATTCGGGCAGGGACTTGGCCATGGAGTGCGGCGTGGTAGGTGCGACGGTGACTGGTTCAGCTGTCGGTGGAGTAGCAGAAGAGGAAGCGGCACGAGCCTTTTTTCTCCTTAGGAGTGCCTCCGGATTTGAATTGTAGTTTTCCGGCATGGAGAAACCAGACATGCACTATCCTGTTTTCATTCACAACAGGAGAAAACATAAAAGTTAGCCTGTATAGACATTGTCGTTTCTCATTTTATATCATATGCATATCCATGCTGCTAGATGCTTAACTTCCATGCCTTCCCCGGCAACGGCGCTAGAAATGCTTGTTGGCATTTCTTAGCGCGATTACCAAAAACAGACTTAGAGTCTAAATCTGATAACGGCGCCAGAAATGCATGTTGGCATTCCTCGACACAATTACTAGAAACAAGTTCTAGCAACTATGCGAGAGTCGCCAAGAGATAGATCACATCCTATTAGAATAAATATCCGCAAGCGCACGGATCTATCATTACAGCATTTCACCCGGAAGTATTCAGGGTATCGTTATTTATAATTTCCCAAAGGAAGGCATGGGTAGTTAAGTATTCTAGCATGGGTATGAATACAATATCTAACATGAGGAGAAACCGACCAATGTGCTATACAGGGGTAAGAATACGGTAGTTTGGATAGTGGACACAAACTCAGAGCAATCTCAAAGGAATAAAGGTAAAATAAAGAATAAAGAATAATCTATGTAGAGCAGGCAAGTCCTATATAGTCAGTGCTAGAACAGCTAATTCCACATGTTATACAAGTCAAGACTCGACTATAGACTAGGAATATGGGGAGACCGCGGCAACTGGCCTGCCAGTCGATGGCGGCATTTACGAACTCCTACTCAACATGCGAACGTGGGGGATTATAAAGGACGGACAGGGCTGTCACCACCTGTCACCTACCACCTCAACCGTGGCATGCCGACATATCCGAAGGTTTCCTCGCACCCGGGCACCATGCTCGCATACTAAGGAGCTACCTACATCCCCCCAGGACTCCCACCCTACGGATGGACGAGCTAAGACATAGGCAAACCCGAAGGTACATCGAACCACTATTCCTCTTCTACAATCTAATCTAAACAAGTAAAACATATGAACGATGAAGAACAATGTAGAACACGATGAACAACTCTCACAAGAACTATGGCCTAGTTCTTGATCATCGAATATATCGTGTACTAGACTCTAGTTCATATGCAAGACTATATAAATGTAATGAGAACTTGACTAAGGAAGAACGCACCATAGATTTATACCAAGAGTGTAGCTCTTCTTCCTAGAGACAAGCTCTCCAAGTAGCTTTGCCTAGCTCCAAAGGACTAATGCTAAAACTAATGAACAAGTGAGAAGTGTAGAGATGGCTCCAAATGGTGTGTGTGATGGTGGAGGGCCTTTCCTCTTCATTTATAGCCCCCTGAAGGCGGTTCGGGGGTAGTGGTGTAAAAACACCAGCGAAACCGTCATGCCCCAGATGGAAGGAGGCAAACCGCCTTGGCCGGGCCCACTTTGCGCGGGCCGGGCGCGCGCGCGCCCGCGCGCGCCGCGCTGGGTGGTGCTGCCCCCTGACCGCCTTTGGCTGGGCCGCCTCCTGGGTTGCATCTGTGGTGGTGCTTTTGGCCCATCTCGACCCCAGGTGGCTGGCCCTTGTTCTCTTGCTCTTTTACGCCTTCCGAAAAGCGTACTTTTATTCCGGAATTTCCTGCACTTGGTGTATTTTCTGCAAAACAATATTTTCTCCAAACACAGGTGGAACTAGGTCAATAGTAAAGATATATGTGTAATAAAATATTTATTTTCCCCATAATAATCTATAATTGGCGGGTAAAAATCGAAGTTAAGGACCGTCAACACTATCATTCCATAATATAGTGAATTTGGGTAGCCTATTTTAGGTAGTTATGTTAGAGTTGGGAGCAAAATATAGGTAGTAGAAAAATAAGTGACTACTGTTGACGGTCGTTAAGTGCCAATTTTTACCGTCAACTAAACATGAGAAAGGACTAAAATATGTTCACCAACTAGATATAGGGGTTATACTTGAGAATTCCACGAGTTTTGGTGAATGTCGTTTCGGGGTGTCACCGAAAATACCCAAGCAAGGCCCACATGTCAGGTTTACATAGAGATAATCGGGAACCGGTGAAAATTCTGTAATCTGGAAGGTTCGAGAAGGCTCTGGACCAAACGGGAGCCCGAACGGGCTCGGTGGAGAGTCGGCCGACTCCCACCCTTGGTCGGCCGACCCGTGACCTGGACCAATCAGCATCAGCCTCGCGGATCCCTGTTCCACCGCCTTTGAGGATGAATAATAATCGTCCGTTTAGGTCGGTTTGATCCGAGGGCTGTGGTGCATCCTAGAGGGCTATATAAGCGGGGCCCCGGCCCCCGGAGGAGGCATCCCTTAAACCCTAATTCATTATCTCCCGGCGGGATCGAGTTGTAGAGGCGTCCCTTGAATGGATGACTTCTTTTCTCTAGAGAATTAGAGCTAGACACTCCAATGTAGTAGATTAGATCTAGATGAGAGTTAGGAGAGCGGAGCTACGCTCCGATTCGGAGAAGTCTTCGAGAGATTTGGTATGTCTTTGTATCTACTCTTTGTAGACTTATGCTTAATATATTTATCTTCTCTATCTACTTTATGCCTTTCATATGTATGTTTAGTATAGTTGTTACATTCTAGCATGGGATCTTCGCTCGTATTGAGTGCTCTAGTTAGTAATTAGAGTAGTAATCGATAGTGTAGGCATGGTGTCTAGACTATAGGTTACCTGAGGTTGCGCCCAATCCCACGGATAGTTGTGGTAGCCCCAGAGGTGACAGCTCTGTCAGGCCTTTGTATTCCACCACGTTCGGGTTGGTGTTTCGTAGAGCTTTTTGGCAGCCTTCCCCCGACTACTCTTTACCCAGTCTTCTTCGAGAGTCGGAAAGGTACTGTTGCTCCAAAGTGCTATTGTGTGATCGCTATATCTAACCATTCCCTGTTATCATAGAACCAAAGTAATAGAGAAGTATATAGGAACTTTGATCTCTCCCGTTGTCCTCTCACTCTAGCTAGCTACTCATTTATCATAGAATTCTCATGTGTGCTTTATTATATTACCTTACATATATATATATATATATATATATATATATATATATATATATATATAATTTAGTATTCGTGAGGTGGTTTACTAAGTTAGTAGATACATGGCCAATCCAAAATTTAGCCAAACCAATGGTATGTTCTGTGCGCTTGCGGAAATGCTAACAAATACCAACAACTACCTATATAATTTAGTATTCGGGACCAAACATCCAACGATGTCGGACGTGCGTCGAATGAGATTCAACTGACCCGACGCATGGCCTTTGTCTTATCCACCCCGAGACCCGATGCATCACCTTTGTCTTATCCGCCCCGACCTCGCCTCTCACTCCTTCGCTCCTCTCGTTCTGCTAACGTCGTTCGCATCGCCCTCTTCCACTCCTCCACTTCTCTCGCTCTCCTCGCACGCCGCCGTCATCGACATGTTGCTTTGTGACCTATCCCTGCCCATGCTCCCTTCCTCCCCACTTCCCTCGCGCGCTTGCCTGCTCGTGCTCCCTTCCTCCCTCCTTCCCTCGCATCCTCCATGCATGCCCATAGTCCCTGTGACGCGGCTCTCGCGCTCCACCAAAGATAGGTCAAGAAGGGGTCTCGATCTAAGTCTTGAGCCATTCTCCTCTGCATCTGAGGGCTCCTCCTCCTCCTCGTCGTCCTTCTCCTCCGCCTCCTCTAGATCTAACTGGTGCGGCCATGTTTAGGGCTCCGGCGAGCTCTCATGGTTCAGATCTGGTCGGTGTTGGAATGAGTTGTTTTGAATGTTGCAACATATGATTTTAGATTGTTGCAATTGTATTTTCAATTGTATTTTTTTTTTTTTTGGGTTTGTACAACAGGTCCTTAGTGGTTCTTGAGTTGTAATAGTTGCAACATCGTGTTTTGTTGTTTGTCATTCATATTTTTTCTTTTCTTTTTTTGTATTAGATGTTCTTTCAATGTTGTAAAATAGCTTTTTCGGTGTTACAACATTTTTTTGATGATGCAACGTATATTTTTCAATGTTGTAGTGGATTTTTTTTCATGTTTCAATTCATATTTTTCGTTATTTTGTTACATGCTTTTTTGATGTTTGCAACAACTTTTTGCAGGCTATGGGGCAAGAGCAGGCGGCGGGCGAAGGTGCTAGGTATCCAGCGATGTTGGGGGCATGAGGTGGATCCTTGTGTGTGAGGGGCCATGGCTGGTTCCTTGTGTGGGGAGCGTCGATTTTTTCTACTCCTTCCTCGTGCTGGGCTAGGTAGGAGTGGGACAGGAATCGTCCCATTAGACGTCCGAGTGGTAGCATCCCCAAATTTTATGTACATGATCTCGAATTTTGCCTAGTTCACATATGGAAAATTTGTCCACCAAATAAAAAAAAAGGAAGAACTCGTAAGAAGCTCTACTGAAAGGGACTTCCTTGGCAACAAATAAGACACTAAAATACAATATCCATCAAATTTATTGACGTGTGTTTTTTCTTTTGTAAATAATGCAAAGGCTACAGAATCTCCATAAATTGTCCATCATAATTCACCGAATCAAAGCAGTGAATCCCTTCAAGTCCTGGGCGGCTTCGCTGGATTGCACATTGATTACAAGTTTGTCATTTGAAACACAAATGCTGTGTAACTCCTCCTGTAAGTTGTTGTGTTTGTTTTCTATGAGGGTAACGGTGACCCTGTTCTGAAAGGTCGCACTATATTGACACATCAGCTTAACGAATTCCACCTTGTGGTGTGCTTGCACGAGTGCCCCTATCTCTACATGTTCAAGTAAATCCAAGGCAACAATGTCGTCTTCCCCATGTTTCAGAATCCACGAACCGCATTGGCATTCCCATGTTATGCATCCACATTTTCTCTGAAAGAAAACTAAAAAGATCAACAAACATAAGGCAAGAAATACCCACACTTATGTCCCATGTGACATATATTGAATCTTACAAATGTGAATAAACTATTTGTATTTTTTTAAAACACACGCTTAGGCCTCACAAATCATGCTCGATGTTAGTTCACAGCCGTCTCCCATAGAAGAAAATGTGTAAAAAAATTGTAAAACTCAGGCTCAAATTTCTCCATTTAGAGCGTCTGCACGAGCCTTTCTAAATTTTATTCTCTACATCATCATTCAAAGTCATCTAGGTTAAAATCATTTTCTATACTTTTGTATCCTAAAATAATATTTTGTTAAAAAAAATCTTGTGCACACTTTAGAGAGCTATCATGTTCTCCATCTTTGGTTAATGAGAAATCCAGAAGCAGATGATCGATGTCTATATTTGAAGATCTAATTTTAGAGGCTGTTGGCCACTATTTTTTTCACTAAGATCTCTATTCTATATATTAGAGAGAACAAAGTCTCTCTTCAAATTGCTCTATATGATGCCATTCTAGTTTTAGTTTTCATCATTTTTGGTGTCACCAATCCATAGAAATTGGCATTTGGACCAAAGGACAAAAGATATTATTGTACACTTACGTTACGCCAAGATAAGTACTCCACCACGATCTTTTTCACACCAGAGCACTTCTTAAGAAGATGTAGCAAGGCTAGCTTAATGGCATGATGTCCACTCACGGCCAGCCTGAGCACCAAAACTTCACACTTAGAAAGTTTACTGACGTCCTCCATATATTTCTGGTATTCCTGAATTCCCTGAAATCAAAATGATAGAACATAGAAGACGTCAAAGTCGGGACACTATATGTTCTTTTTTACTTAAGAGTAGAGACAAGAGTAGATAATTATATGGATACATGTTTCTCAAAAAAAAAAGATAACATGGATACATTTATATATGAGTGCTAATATATGCAGATATATATGCTCTATCCGTGCAAACCCGTCACAAATGGCACATCCGATGGTTTAAAGCAATTGGTGGTTACCCATTTTTATCTCCAACATGTAAAAGAATTGCGTATCAATATATATAAGATAGAACAAACGATCCGATATAAGAATTGCGTATCCATTTTGGTTTTAGGTGGAAAGTTGGTAATGGTAGGAGGATTAGATTTTGGGAAGATAATTGGTTGGGTTCTTCTAGTCTAGCTATCAAATTCTATCTTCTCTACAGAATAGTTAATGAAAAAAGAAAGACTTTAGCTGAACTTTGGGATGGGACACAGTTAAAATGCTCTTTTAGGAGAGGTGTGTCTCAAAGCATGTATCAGGAATGGCTAGGTATTGTGGAGCTTGTAGCTACTGTCCAGTTGATGAAGATGATGAATTAATCTGGCAATATACCTCCAATGGTGTTTACTCTTCACAGACACTTTATAAGATTATTAACTTCAGGGGAGTGCAAAGTGTGCATGTCCCTGCAGTTTGGGCTTTGAAAATTCCTCCTAGAATCCAGTATTTTCTCTGGCTGCTAATGCATAATAGGGTTTTAACTAGGGATACTTTAGCAAAAAGACAAAAAGTAGAAGATGATACTTGTCTTTTCTGAGAAAGAAACCTTGCAGCACCTTTGTTTTGATTGTATAGTTAGTAAGAGATGCTGGGTTATTATCTCAAACTTTTTCAAATGTGAAGTAGGTACAAATTTTACTAATATTGGTACTTACTGGCTTAGCAATAAAAAGTTCTGTGTGCTAAACATGGTTTCTTCTGTTGTTTGTTGGAGTACTTGGAAGCTAAGAAATGAAATTTGTTTCCAGAACCTGGGATGGATGGGCATGGAAATGCTCTTATGCAAGATTGCTTGTCTTCTTCAAAGTTGGATGATACTTTTGTCCTTTGGACAAGAAGATGGAGCTAGAAGGACGTATTTCCCACCTCAAGAAAGCTGCAAAAGAAGTCTCATGGCTGCCTTTTGGAAGTCTGGTGGTGAGGTGAAGAAGATGGGACAAACTCAGAAGATGATCCAAGATGATGAAGAAAGAGTGTTGATGCTGAAGCAAAATGGGCCAAGATGGTGGTGTGACTTGGAGGTAGAGCTAAGCTGAAGGTGCCTTGATGCAAAACTCCAAAAAGCTGGTGGGGGTGTTGTCTGCGGGCAGGTTCAAGAACTAAGCCATGCTGGCTGTTATCTGTAATAGGATAGATGAAGTTTATTTCCCTTCTCGGTTGAGCCTAAGGCTGGTTATTGTGCACCACCTGGAGAGGTGTGGGTGCGTTAAACTGGAGCGGTTGATTTTAATCAAAAGGCCGGGGCAGTTTCTGCCCTAGAACTCAAAAAAAAAACGATCCGATTACAAGCTAACTCTGCATATGTTTAACTTTGACTAGATATATATAAAATAATATTAATATTTATGGTATAACTAGTATCATTAGATAAATCACTAATAATTTCATAGTAAATTTATTTGGAGATACAAATATGCTAATATTTTACTATATATATAAATATGTAAGTCAAACTTAGCACAAGTGTTGTAGCTTCTTTTTTTATTAGATATATAGTAGTAGCTACTCCCTTAGTCCTAGATTAATATACTTGTATTCTTTCATTCAAAATGTACCCTCAAATATAATGCAGTCTCGAGGATAGAACCTAGTTTTACATTAAATATTTTTCATTTATCAACCAATCATCATTAATCACATTAATGATAATGTCTGTCGGGAAATGAAACGAGAGAAAATGCAAGTATTTTTTATTTTATCTCTTAACTTGTCTTAAAATTTCTAAAATCCACTGTATTCACTAGTATATTATAGTTAGGAGAGAGAGGGAGCAGAGGTATGTACGCACCTTCCATATACGGACTGTCAGTTTCAACTCGTGGACAGTGTCAAACCGTGACATCAGATTCGCTCCCAGAGAAGTATAGGAGCCGAGCTTCAGACGCTGCAGATGGCGTCCGGCCTCCATGATACAGTCTCTGATCGGGTCATACTCTCCTCGCCAGCGCACCTCCAAGAGCTTTGGTGCGACGATGTGAGCGCCGCGATTAATGAACCTCGGTCTCATCACTAACACCTCCAGCTTCGGGGCGATGATCTTGATATGGGTTAGAGTCGCCAAAACAACGATCCCGAGCAGTTCTAGCGAGTCGGAGAGTATGGAGAAGACAGGAGGCTTATCGTCCAGGTCGACGTCCATGAGGACGAGCTCCTTCAAGCGCGGGCAGCAGCGAGCGGACACGGCGTCTTCCAGCTCACGGCTGTGCACGCGGGCTTTCCTAATCCTCAGCGCGCGCAGTGCCGCGAATGTGCCGGCGGCGGGGAGCAGGTGGAACCGAAGCGGGAGCCTGTCGACGTCGAGCGTGATCGCTGTGGCCATCTCGCACGGTGGAACCACGATCTCGCCGGTCAGTCTGGACACCATGTCGAACTGCAGCGAGAGCCAGAGCTCGCCGGCGACGTGCTGCGAGGCGAACTGCAGCAGCAACGCACCGTCCACGGCCACGGGGGCTTGTGGAGCCCAGCGCGGCAGGGTGACCTCGAGGCGCGTGACGGTCGTCGTCGTCCCGTCGAGCGCGGCCAGCGCGGCATCTACGCGCCGGTGCGCTCGCGCCCGTGCCGAGCCCACCAGAAGCCACGGTGCGTCGTAGTGGAAGAAGAGTTTGGGGAGGTGCACCCACACGTAGCGCCAGCGGCGGGAGAGGACGCTGGTCCGCGCGGCGGCGGCGGTGTCGAAGAGGCAGACCAGGATGCTGAGAAGGAGGTCGTCGGGGAGGCTGCTGATGCGGTCGACGCCGTCATCGCTGCCCTCCGTGCTCATGGGCTTGTTCTCCGCACCGTGGCTTCTTTCTGTGGCGGCGGCGGCGGCGGCGTGGATCTAGTCTAGGAGTATATATACTGTTCGCCTCGCCGTGGCGTGCGGCGTCATTCACGGCAAGGCTCTCGTGCTGCGACTGCGAGACGGAACTTTTGCAACTAAAATGACCGGGCCGCGCGGCTGGGCTGGTTGGCCTATGGAATTCGCCTTTTGGGCCTGTTTAGTTTCTGGCCATAGTAGCGAAGACAAAGTTTGAGATTGGCCAAAATTTAACGTCTTTTTTTTTTTTTGCGAACAAAAAATTAACTTGTCTTTGGTGGTCAAAATTTTAGTCTCCATGCTGTGGCCTTGGCCTGGCCAAGCCAAAAATTTAGCCAGACAAAAGTTAGTGCACACGATGTCGAGTTTCTGCCTAGTTGACATTAGTGTCGTCAACAGATTTTATATGATCAAATATGTCAGATTTTTTTATAAACGTGACATAGTAGACAGTTGTAACATAAATCCTAAAGCACAATCAAACGTATTGGAATTTGACAGATTTTAGTTAAAAAAAATTTAGCCAAACCTAAATGGATCAGTTTCACTACAAAGAACCTAACCAAGTGAGCTAGACTCAGTTCATCAGGAATTACTCAAACAAGAAAAAAAGGTATTGAAATTGTTTATTTTGGTAGGTATTTTTCAGATTTTGTGCAGCCTTTTCTAGCTGTATGTGATCCTTTTTCTATGTATAAAACATTTTGTACAGTATTATGTAATATATAATCTTGTCAGTTTGTCAAATTGTCTCCGTCTGTTCAATACCAGATTAGCAGACTATGTATCACGAGTGACTCAGGCTCAAGAATATAGGCAGTGGTATTAAGCAGTATGCATCTTGCAAATGATGTAAGAGCATCTCCAACAACTCCTAATATCAACTTGCTATTCTATATTTTTTTGGCAAAAACACAAAATCTCATCTTCAACAACTTGGTATATCAACTTGGTAAAATAGCAACTTGAAAAAAAGCCTGTCCGCCCGCGTATCTTTACGCGCGCGGAGGCATTGCGTACTCCATCGCGCGGCCGTGTCACACGCGCGCCGCTCCGTCGCCGTGCCGCCGCAGGGACTCAGCCTATGATAGATTTTCTTTTCTGGACTTTTTTGAAAAATTACTAGACATAGAGAGTTTTAGATACGTTCTAGTAGGAACTTTTTACATGATAGATTTTCTTTTCTGGACTTTTTTGAAAAATTACTAGACATAGAGAGTTTTAGATACGTTCTAGTAGGGACTTTTTACATGATAGATTTTCTTTTCCGGACTAATCTGCAAAGTAGTTATTACGGGATTCGTTCTAGGGACTTTTTACATGATAGATTTTCTTTTCTGGACTAATCTGCAAAGTAGTTATTACGGGATTTACCAAGTGGGAATAATAAGTTGTTGGAGAGAGACCCCTTTTTCACTTGGGAAATAATATACCAAGTTGCTATAACACAAGATTTACCAAGTGAATTTTAGGGAGTTGTTGGAGATGCTCATAGCACGTTTCTGTGGTTGTTAAAGAAACTATAAATGTTTATACGAATCTGGCTATTTTATCAGTCCAAAGTATTCACCATTAACTGGCTATTTTCCTAATGCAGGTGGCTGAATGTTTTTGATACCTGAATCATGGTGAAGGACAAACTTCTGGTAGTGCACAATTGGATTGCATCTGAATTTAAACCAAGCTCAAGATCATGATATCTGTCAGTTTAACCGGTTAAACTTTCAGAAGGCACTAGTAGGTAACGCCCGGCATATGAAGGATGAATCAGTAATCTTTTTTTTTTTTTTGGGGGCATAGGATGAATCAATAATCTGATCAGAGGTCAACTAATAAATATCACATGAACCACCTGAACTAACTCAACTAGTTCGTGCTATATTAGCAGTAGGTAAATTTCGTTTGGAATCTGAAATTTTGCTTTCCAATTCCAAACCAAATGTGTCAGGCCCCAGGGCGGCGGTCTCAAGCCACGGCGTTCCAAATTTGAAGTCCCTTCCGCCGCCTTCCTTTTTTAGATCACGCCGCCGCCTTCCGCCGCCTTCCTATTATTCCATTCGTTTCCGCCAATCCTTCTCGGCACAATGGCGTCGTCGCCCCCCGCGCCGCTAGCCGCCGGCGACCGCGCGACCGTTCCGACGGCGGCGCCTTCGCTCAAGTCCGCGCTGCTCATCGTCCTTGGCTTGCTGGTGTTTGCCGTCACAGCGATCCTGCTGCTCCGCTGCCTCCTCCGCCGCTGGGCCACGTCATCGTCGCATGCGCATCCACGACCCGCGGGAGGGGCGGCGAGGCGGCGGGGCGTCCTGGATGACCATGCGGACGCAGGCGCGGCAGGGAGGCGGCTGGTGGAGGCGGAGGCGGGGCCGTGGCGGATGATCGCCGCGGCGGTGGTGGAGGAGGAGGAGGAGGTGCAGGCGGAGCCTGAACCAGAGGCAGGCGCGGACGACGACAGCGACACGGAGCGCCTCATCGCCTCGCTTCCCTTGTTCACCATGGCGTCGGCGCTCGCGGCGTTGCCGAAGAACTCCCCGGACTGCGCCGTCTGCCTCTCGCCGTTCGACCCCAGCGCCGAGCTCCGCCTCCTCCCGGCGTGCCGCCACGCGTTCCACGCCCCCTGCATCGACGCGTGGCTCCGCACCAACCCGGTCTGCCCGATCTGCCGCGGCGCCGTGTCGTGCCCGCTCCCGCCGCCGCACTCCGTCGCCGCGGGGGACCATCAGGAGCCGCTCGGCACGCGGGCGAACAGCACGAGCTTCCGCGTCGAGCTCGGCAGCGTCAGCACCCGCCGCTCCTCCGGCGCCGCGGGCGGCGTCGACGAGCGGCGCACCTACTCGCTCGGCGGCTCCTTCGACTACCGCGTCGACGAGGAGGTCGAGGCCATCGTGTCCCGCATCGTCCGTCCCGCGGCGAGGCCGAGGCCGGCGGCCGCAGAGCCTGGCGAAGCGCTGGCGGAGACGGTGGGGTCCCGCGGGTGGTTGGGCGAGCACATCGACCGCGTCGCGTCGTCCCTCTCCGGGCGGTGGAGCGGCGTGCGGCTGAGCCTTGGCCGCCGGCACGACGACGACTCGACGCGGTGGGACCCGGAGGCCGCGGCGGTGGCCAAGTCGGCGCCGAGCTGGCGCTGGAGCCAGGGCAACCGGCGCGACGAGGCCTGGGAGTGGGACACGGAGGCGCCGCGCCGCGCTGAGGGCGAGGAGGAGCCGGCGCTCGTGGCCCTCGGCCGCTGGATCTTCGGCTTATAGCTGTGATGATCATGATCACTGCGCCAGATCAAAATAGCCACAAAAATTGTCAATATAGAAATTCTTTGATTGTACAACTCATGAGCCGAATCCGAGATGTTCTGGCACAGATACTCCCTGATGAATGAAAGGGCAGCTGCATACATGTTGACGACAACCAATTTCAGCACCGGTGTCTCGCACCCGAGAGCATTGCATCTGACAATGCTTCGTTTGATATCAGATTGATCTCTACCTCGTCTAGTAAATCCAGGTTGATGTTGTTGGTACTATGGCAGTATGGCTCTGTGTGGAGAATCACAAGGACAGCCTAATAGTTAGCACAGACCAATCACCTGAATGAAAAAGGAGACATACACGATACACAACTTAAGACGTAACAATGCCACCGTACCGTAGTGCGTGTACTGTTCAAAGTGCTTTCTGAATTGCAGAATAATTCTAGAAAACCTGTGTTCAAACAAAATTACCAACTTACCATGAATTCCAAGTAAATCACAAACTTCTTTATACCCCTGGATCCCCTTAGGCCTGATTCGTTTCATCAGGAATCTGGAAAAATTCCTAGCTAGAATGGTAGTTAAATTTGTGTAAACTTCATCACTTGGATGAATTCCTGGGCCGATTTTGACGTAACCGAATGGGCCCAGCACGCTTGGTATGGTCCCTTGTGAAGGATGTCAACATCCTCTAAGAATCTCTCATACTGCCAAAACTGCAAAACTGCTAGCACTATCTATTAAGACAAAACACCACAAGACTACTTTGGTGATGCTTTTTTTAAAACCATAAGCTTACATAGCATATGGTTTTCAACTAACCAATAGAACATGCCAGATGAATTGCTTGCAATTCTTTTCTAAAAAGAAACTAGTATAATCTAGGAGGAATTAGGTGGATTTTATATTACAGGTACTCAGATTTGCCAAGATGAGGAATCCTAGTAGTGTGCATTGGGGCTATGGGCACACATCCACACCGTCAACCAGTAACTTTGGGCTAGGCAATCTTCACCTCATATCGATTTTACTGGTGCCAAGCAATAATCCAAAAGGAATATACAGTAAAGAGGGCGAAACAGGGGAGAAAATTTCTGAAGATTAAGAGGAGCAGAACATGAACAAGAGCAATATGACCAAATACCCAAATACTCCAAAAGGTAGCCTATTCACAGGAAAGTTAATAATAATAACACTAAGTCATCACTAATAACCATAACAATCGATAGTGGACACACACACACAAAAAAAAAACAATCTTCCATATTCGACAAGCAAACAGGAATGGACTTCGAAACCTAAATCTAAAAAGAGCAGGACCAAGTCTTGGTGCAAAGAATTTTCGGCCTATATCTTCAATTCATGCAGGACGACAGACTCACTCAACTAATACCAATCATGATCTTTGCACTGGCAGACATCCCTCTTATGCGACGAAGGACCACCGATCTGAAGTGTGGTGCTTGGGGGTGAGAACTTCTGGATCTTCTTGTGTACTTCCTCACTTAAAGAGAGATCGTCAGCGACATTGATCACCATCTTTTGAAGTATCTTCTTGCACATGAATAGCAGCTTCACCAAGTCAACTTCTTCTTCGGATCCTGTGAAGAAATGGAATTCTACCTCCTCAAGCAAATCGAGGGCGACATTGTCAGTCCTCAGCATCTCTTGTTGAACACAAGGGCAACGAATGAATTTGCACAGTGACACCTGATCAAAAGAACAGCTCAGTCTATGCATGCTCAACTTATAAATATCCATACAAATGTAACATGTGTTCAGCAAATGGATACCATGAATAACTATCATTAAATTAAAGGAAAGCTTACTTTTGGTGCATCATGGTGGATCAACTCAATCTCCAACTTGGTAATGCCATCACATTTCCTGAGGAGATGCAGTAAGCTGGACTCAATAGAATGTGCAAGTACTTTTAGCCCCACTGTTAGAGCTTTGCTCTTGGGAAGCTTATTTGTATTCTCCAGGAATATACGGTATTGATCTGGGAGCTGTCAACAACATATATAAGACCAGTGGAAAATCCATTATATTCCCTAGAACAGATATATCGTGATAAAAGAACAAAAGAACTCATGTTCCACTACTATAGTCTACCACTACAATCTGCATGAACCTTGAGTGTTCACGCAGCTCCATATGTAAAAAAATAAAAAGGTTAATTTGACATTTACTATCTCTTAATTATATCTAGTTCGCCTACAATTATTTTCTTGAGAAAACGATTGAAATCCTCCTGCAATCAGTAGGGAAAACAATGTCTATGGAAAATGAAAATCTTCTAGAAATAATAACAAAACCTGGCAAAATTGTTGAGCTTGTAAAGTGAATAACAGAGTAAGTAATTAATTAAGTTATCAGTTTTAGCTTTATTCAGATGATTTGGCACTTCCCTCTAACTCGTTTTAACTTTGTTGTCAAACTTTGCACAAGTTTATAGGAAAAAAATATGTTTGATCAAATAAGGGCATCACCAAAATATATTCCATGGTATTATCTAATGAATCATGTTTCATTAATTTTGTTGATGTTTTTTTTACATTTTTTTATAAGCTTGGAAAAAGCTAAACAACTTGCAGTTTGGAATAAAGTGACATAGAGAAGTTCAATTTTAAAAAGGTGACATATAGAAGCAACTTGTCAGCCTGGCTAAAGATTGAGAGATGTGCGTATGCGTTGTGTACACTAGGAGTCTAATAGTGCACGTTTCCAAAATAATTGCATGGCAGCTTTTGGCACACATCTTCAGCTGCAGAATCAACCAAAAAGATGGATGGGGGCATAAACTCACTCACCGGTGGAATGACGAGGTGTAGGCTCAGTTCATCCACAACATCGAACCGCTCCAGCAGTGGCGGCATCGCAGTCCACTGTGTCACCGCCAGCCTGCGGAGACGGCGGCCAGTCTGTATGATGGCCGATGCGGTGCCGCGCCGGGTCGTAACCGTCGTCCCACTCTACCTCCGCCATGACAGGGGCGGCGATGCGCACTTCCTCATAATTGCAACCGTGCAGTTGCAGCCCCTCCAGTCTCGGGGCAACGACGTCGAGCCTGTTTCCGACACCGACGACACGCAGCGCGAGCCTCTCGAGCGAGACGGAGCGGACGGAGATGTCGCCGTCGACGTCCAGCATGGCGAGCTCGAGCACGCAGAGGCACGGGCACTGCAGGGACACGACGCGGCTGAGGTCGCCGCCGCTCACTCGACCCTGAGTTATGCTTAGGATGCGCAGCTCCGTGAACACGCCGGCGCCGGCTGTGGGTAGCCGGAGCCGGAAGTCGTACACGAAATTTGCGCTGAACCATAGGGTGCTCTCAAAGATCGGCAGCTCGAGCTCCTCCTCCACGTCGTCCTCCGGCAGCGGCGGCGGTTCCTTCGATGGCAGACAGACGTGGACCTCTCTCGGCGCGCGCGACGCAGCGAACCGCAGCCACGCGGCGGCGCGGGCGGCGGTGACGGGGCGCGACATATCGTCAAGGCCGACGGCGAACCTTTCTATAGCGGGCTCGGTGTACGCGGTGATGGCGGCGTCGACGGAATCTGGGGAGGAGTCGTCGTCGAGGAAGATGAAATCCGGGACCTTTGTCCAGACGCGGAGCCATCGGCTGGACAGGACGCTGGTCCCGCGGCTGCGGCGGTGGAGTGCAGGCCGGTGAGGATGGTGACGAGGAGATCCTCGGAGAGACCGCTGATGCGGTCGACGCCCGAAGCGGCTCGCGAAGACTCCATTAGGTTTGTGGCGGCGGCTGCGGACGGCGAAGTAGAGAGAAGAGACGGCGTGGAGGAAGGCAAAGGCGTACATCGAAGGGATTTATTTGGGCAACAGGGCAAGTAACGAATAGCTGTTTGCTCCCTGTATTTTTTACATTTTCATCAATAATTTTTTCCTAAGTTAAATATTTATATCTTTTTAGCTACTATTTTGTTTTAAATACAGTATAGGTATAACTAGCAAAAATATCTTTTTAAATATTTATTGCATGGTCTTAAATTTAGAGATGAATTAAAAAAATTATAGACAATATAACTTATTTTAATAGTGCTTAAACAAAACTTTAAATAAAATAGGAAATTATAAGCACTAAAAATAAAATTTACCTAAGACTTAATTGTTTGCTTATTTTATGGAATATTGAAAACAGAGGTCCTTTTATTGCCTTTTGGTGTGCGGAACGACCGGCATAAAGCACGTCTATCTGGCCGTAGGTCGTTCATCCGCAATGGGCCACTTAGCCCTCCGGCCTGCCAATGCTTGGCTCAACCTGAACCATCCAATCCCATCCAACGGTCGAGGAAGCACATGTGCGGAACAAAAGGGATGGCTCCCCCAGGCCCTAGCTCGTTTTTTTTCTTCTCCACATGTGTTTCTCCTGGCACTGTGCGGGTGGTCATCGCCGGCGTCGAGAGAGTGCACGGCGGGCTGAGCCATGCCACCGCCAGGCCGCTCGCCGGAGCTCGTGTAAAACGGATGTGACGTGTGGCCCCCATCAAGCTGTCTGCCAAGCTCTCCAGTAGCGTGGCCATGTTCCTGGTGGCCTCATGAGCGGCTCCGTCCTGCCGCCCCACAGTGTCGCTCTGGTGTCCTGGCGACCGCTTGGGCCGCGTCATCTAGTGGCCGCATGCCCCCATGGATCGTTGCCAACTCACGTGCAGCGATGGTTGCACACTGCTTCGTTGACCCACCCTGCAGTGGCACTTAGGATTAAGGAATCGATATTTAGTGATTTTATATGATGTAGATATATATAAATGGTAAAAAGAAAAGAAGAAATTGAAACAGACACGGACAAAGAGCATGAATTTTTCATGCAAGAAGACTCTGATGGCAATACTTTTTCATGGAAAAATAGACTCCGACGGCCTAATTAGTTGCGAAAAAAATTATTTCTGAAATTATGGACTTCAAAGTCTATGTTATTATTAATCTACTTTTTTACATTTGAATTTATTTGAACGTGAAAATATCAGAAGAGTAACATGTTTAGTTGGACGTGAGAAAATAAGAAAACGTAACTGAATCTAGATCCGGACTGGAAAAAAAAAAGAAACAATTCGAAAAAGGAAATCCAAAAAAGAAAAGAAATCGGAACCTAAGATCCTCATGTTCGTGATGTACAGGACCTCAACGACAAAAGAAGAAGTAAAAAAGTCTAACGTATCTGGAAGAAACTAATAAAAGATAAAAAAGACCAAAACTATATATATATTAAAAAGAATCCATTCGGAGATCAGGGATGGACGAAAAAACACAACGGAAATTTTGCCTCTTTATTAGTAGGTATAGATATATAAGATTTATGGTTTTAAAATTTACTATAAAAATGCTTTAATAATATATTATTCACATGTTATGAAGCTTCAAGGATTTTTTTTTTGAAATTGTCAAACAAAGTTTGGAATGTTTGATTTAGAACTAATCTAATACGAATCCAAAAAAAAAAAGAACTATTATAATACGAATCTAAAAAATGGAGAGAGGATACGCTGATTTGATCATCCAACACAACACATTTAATTGATAATCATAATCACTAACTAAACAAGACCAATGATGCTAGATGATGATGACCTTAGTCGGTACAATATAAGTAAGGATAGAGACTAATGTGGGCCCGCCCTAAGAGCAACATTCCCGCTATGCATACCGAAGTTCTATAAATTAAAGATGAAAGTTATGCGGCACACATGAAGTTGCAGTAATCAAGTTAAGTACAATGTGACCACGACAAAGGCAGTTCAAGTGGAGCACAGCAAGCAACATTCTCTCTGCAAATATTTGGATGGCAAGCGACATCCACTATTCCACTTTTGGCAGAAACAAAAAAGAATATGTAATCGACTGTGCATAGCAACTTCAACCATTAGCTAGAGTATTCATAGGGTGCTCCTTGTTGTGACGGCTGTGGCGCTTCTCTCTGCTTGGCATACTCAGCAAAAATAACCCAACCATCAAGGAACTGCAGGAAAATACAGTTGTGTGAGAAGAAAAATAAAAAAGGGCCAAATTGACAATGCTTACAAAATTAAAACATCTGATATTATACATCAGCTAACAGGGTACACATTCCAAAAAATCAATGGGTCATCACTTGTTCTTTGCCTGTCATGAAAAGACGAATTTGACATGTTCATATTTGGAGGTCCATCTGATGTCCTCTACATTTAGGATTATCAGGAACATTCAATGTGGTTAACGTCTTTCATGAATAAAACAGTAAACATGGAAAACTAACTGCAATCAACCACATGCACTCACCTTTCCATCCATGCCTTTTATGGCCTCACCAGCTTCTTGTACAGTCGTATATTTGACAAAGCCAAACCCTCTAGAGTATCCAGATATTCTATCAGTGATTACTCTTGCTGCACACACAGTGTTGCTTCATCAAATCGATATAAAGGAATCAGCACTTGAAGAAAAAACTGAGCAATATAATTCAATATATACCTTCAATAACCTGACCAAATTTTGAAAATGCTTCCTTAAGTCCATCGGATGTTGTGCGTTTATTTAACCCTGCATAGATGCCTCTGTTACTACTACCACAATATATACCCATTCCTAGTTTCGCACATGATTAGTGTGTGTTGTGATGATAACAAACAGTGAACCAATATTAATCCATGATAAGACAATACACCTTGAATTTTCCAAAACTCTATGGAACTATATTTGTATATGATTATTCATTGTTTTAGTGGTGGTATTTATATATGCATGGTAATAACTTTATGAAGAAAAAAATAATCGAGCTTCAGCAGAGTTATTTCACAGATTCAGATATCTCTGCTTTTTTTCCTTCAATGAAGAGACTGGCAATTTGACACAGATAATGGAATAAACTATTGTCAAAAAAGAAAACTGTAGAAAACTACTGATGCACCGATTCTTCCTGCAATACTTTTTAGCTCCACCTTTCTTCCATATAGGAAAGTGGACTACTCATAGTCATAGCAGCACTAATCACTGGCACCTGTGATGTGTTCTGCTTCCAAGTTTACCAATAATTTTTGCTTATCTTCGCACAAAATACTTTGTGCTTATAAAAGGTCAACTAGTCGACAATCAGTGTGTATGCGCCTGTGCAGTACTTCTCTTTGTTCAGAGTGGGTTGTTTCAGAGTAGAGCAAATCAACTCAATTCGCAAGATAAATACTGGCTCGCAGGTTCCAGACAAAAGGTAAACAACTTCACCCATTCCTAATCCTACCGCAACATCCACCGCCTGCTAGCACAACTATCGCGCAGTATAAGATTCAAAGCGAGGGTTTCTCTTGCAAATCATGGAAAAGGGAAAAAAAAAAAGTGGAGCGAGGTCGGTTGCCTGAGACGAAGAGGTTGTTGCAGGGCTCCGCCGCGGGGCGCGCGGCGGGAGGAGGCGGTGCAGCGAAGGCCGAGGCGGAGAATAGCCGTCGGAACCCGGCACGAGCCGCCGCCGCCGCCATTACGATGCCGTCGTGGTGAGGACTGAGGAGAGTGCGGCGCGACACGGGTTGCTTCTCGAGATTGCAATGCGCCACGCAGACCCACCTGACGGCCCAAGACCCACTCACGCTTGGTCAAGCACCCAGACGGCCCAAACGGCCCAAACCTGCCACTCCTAATCGTTCACTCGGGAGGACGAGGCTCCCCAATCCTTCGATCCAATCCTTCGATCCTCGCACCGCACCGCACTCCTTTCCTCCCTTTCGTCGTCGTCGTCGGCGACAGCGCGGCTATGGCGTCGCGGATCCGCCGGACCCTTCCCTGCCTCGAAGCCACGGATCCGGAGCGGCCGCCGCCGGCCCTCGCCAGCGATGCCCTGGAAGAGATCTTCCTCCGCGTCGCCTCCCCCGCAGACCTCGCCCGCGCCTCCACCGCGTGTGTCTCCTTCCGCCTCCTCATCAGCGATCAGACCTTCCTCCTGTCACACCCGGGGCCGCCGGCGAGATCGCCGCCGACGTGAGCTAGACGAAGAAGGGGATCAGGACGAGGAACCAGGCAGGGCAAGCCCCTCTGCCTTGGCCCGATTTCAATTTACCAAAATAATGTTCGATGTCTCTTACAGGACAGCGCCTTGCGCTTAATACTCCACTCTCCTGACCTACTGGTCCCACTCGACAGTGTCTCAAAGCAAAACGAAAATTACATAATACGTAATATGATAACTGTTGACGTCTTTCCCGAAGTACGCCAACGCTGTCGACGATATGCAGTCCTCATGGCGCGTCATCAGCCGCGACAGGTGCCCCCCCTGAAGAACCAGCTTGTCCCCAAGCTGGGGCATCTGGAAATCGCTCCCGCAGCACGTAGTAGTCCTCCCAGGTGGTGATGGCCGGTGGAAAAGCAGACCATGTCACCCTGACCTGCGGAATAGCCGTGTTACCTTTCTTGACGAGACGGCGCTCCAGGATTGAGGTAGGCACTGCTGCAGCTGCCTCCAAATCAGTGGTAACTGGAAGAACATCAAAAACTGGAGAGTAATTGGCGACATAAGGCTTCAGTTGGGAAACATGGAAGACATTGTGAATTAGTGAGTCTGGTGGCAGTTCCAGACGATAAGCCACTGTGCCCACGCGGTCCAGTACTTTGTATGGTCCGAAGTACTTAAACGCCAGCTTAGGATATGGACGATTCGCCACCGACGACTGAACATATGGCTGTAGTTTCAGTAAGACCAGATCTCCAACAGCAAACTGATAGTCAGTACGTTTCCTGTCAGCCAAGAGTTTCATCCGGTTCTGAGCCCGAACCAGATTCTGCCTCAAGGACTCCAGCTGTTGTTCCCTCTGTTGAACTGTAACAGCGACATCTGCATTGGCTGACTGTGAAGTTTCTGGGACAGCACCCACTGTTGGATCATATCCATACAAAGCGCGAAATGGAGAACACCCCAAGGAAGTATGCAGAGACGAGTTGTACCAGAGTTCTGCCGAAGCCAACCACTGCTTCCATTCCTTTGGAGAATCCTGGACAGCACAGTGCAAGTACATCTCAACGCACTGGTTCACCCTCTCCGTTTGCCCATCCGACTGTGGATGGTATGCTGTGGTATAATTCAAATCCACTTTGTATTGTGCAAACAACTCTTTCCAGAAATTGCTGATAAATATTGCATCTCTGTCACTCACAATTGACTTAGGCAGGTCATGTAACTTGATGATTTGCTCAAAGAACACCTTAGCAATAGAAGCTGCAGTATAGGGGTGCTTAACTGGGATAAAATGAGCAGATTTGGTGAATATATCAACAACCACTAGAATCACAGAATACCCTTCAGATTTTGGTAGTCCTTCAATGAAGTCCATAGACAAATCCTGCCAAATACCATCAGGAATGGGAAGTGGTTGCAACAGGCCCTTAGGATGTGTGTTTGAATGTTTTGCTTGCTGGTATATAGTGCACTGTTTCACAAACTCTTCCACATCTTGCTTCATACCCCTCCAAGCAAAGTGTTGTTTTAACCTGTGGTAAGTGGCAGCTGTGCCAGAATGCCCCCCAATTGCACTAGAATGACATATAGATACTAGCTTAGTCTGCAAAGCAGAATTGTGACCAATCCAAACTTTGCCTTTATATTTAATGAGTCCCATGTCCAAACTATATCCCTGAGCATTAGGACTGCTAATAGCCAAACTGGTGAGCAAATTGTGAGCCTGAGAATCAGTAGTGTAGGAGTTAAGCACTTCCTTTACCCATGCTGGCTGGACTGTAGACACAGCCTGTAAAGCATACAAGTGAGCGACTCTAGAAAGGGCATCAGCAGCCACATTTTCTTTGCCTTGTCTATACACAATCTTAAATTTGAGACCCATGAGTCTTGCCATGGCTTTCCTCTGGAGCTCTAAGTGAAGATTTTGCTCAGTAAGATATGCCAAGGACTTATGGTCAGTTAGGATGATAAACTCATCTCTCATCAGATAATGCCTCCACTTCTCCACTGCCATTATCAAAGCTAGGAATTCCTTCTCATATATTGAAGTGGTTTTATGCTTTTCTCCCAGTGCCTTGCTCAAGTAGGCCACTGGTTTACCTCTTTGCATAAGAACTGCCCCCACCCCCTCATTACAAGCATCTGTCTCTAGGGTAAAAGGCTCCTCAAAGTTTGGTAATGCTAGCACAGGGGCTTGAGACATGGCAGTTTTAGTTTGCTCAAATGCCACTTGGGCTGCTGCACTCCATTGGAACTGATGCTTTCTCAACAGCTAAGTGAGTGGTTTGGTGAGAATACTGTACCCTTTGATAAACCTTCTATAATATCCTGTGAGACCCAAAAATGCTCTTAACTCAGTCACTGATTGAGGAACTGGCCACTGTTGCATTGCCTGGACTTTGGACATTTCAATGGCCACCCCTTGGCTAGAAATTATGTGACCCAGATATTCCAAGCTTTCTTGTGCAAAAGAGCATTTACTATCTTTCAGATAGAATTGATGCCTTCTCAGTTGATCAAAAACTTGCTGCAGATGAGCCAAATGGTCTTCCAGAGTGTCACTATATATCAATATGTCATCCAAAAAGACTAAGACAAACTTCCTGAGGAAAGGCTGTAAAATTGCATTCATAAGGCACTGGAAGGTAGCTGGTGCATTTGTCAATCCAAAGGGCATGACCCTAAACTGATAGTGCCCCTGATGGGTCTTAAAAGCTGTTTTGTGTTCATCATCAGGGTGCATCCTGACCTGATGATACCCAGCCCTCAGGTCTAGCTTGGTAAAGTATTTTGATCCAGACAACTCATCCAAAATTTCCTCAACGATGGGCATTGGGAATCTGTTCTTGATGGTCAAATCATTAAGCTTCCTGTAATCGACACAAAACCTCCAAGAACCATCCTTCTTCTTCACCAAAAGGACTGGAGAGGCAAAGGGGCTACTGCTATGTGTAATGAGCCCTGCCTGGAGCAATTCCTGGACTTGCTGCTCAATCTCAGTCTTGTGAAGTGGAGAGTAATGATATGGTTTGGAATTCACAGGGACAGCATTTGGAAGAAGAGGAATTGTATGATCATAAGTTCTCCTTGGTGGTAAAACTCTAGGATCACTGAAGACATCTTTGTACTGGGCCAACAGCAATTGGATTGCCTCACTGGTGTCCTGAGTAACTGCTGCTGGTGGTTGTTTGGGTGGTGGGACATAATCAAGCAAAGCATATGCCCATACTTCATTACCCTGGACTGATTTAACCATCTGCTGTGCAGACATAGCTGCTAATTGGAGAGGTTGTTTCTGAATGCCCTGCAAAGTTACTAACTTGCCATCTTGCAAGAACTGTATAGTGAAGAGATCCCAATCAAATGTGACAGGGCTGTGAGTTTTCTGCCAATCACAACCAAGGATGGCATCATAAGGGTTCATGTCCAGTACCAGCATCTTTGTTGTGAGAGTATGACCTTGGCAGTACCACTGCATGTTTGGTACCATTCTGTCCACAATCAGGGTTTGAGTATTGGCCAACTGAACTTGCTGAGGTGGAATAGGTATAGTGGCTATCCCAGCATAGTCCACAAACTGAGCACTCAAGAAACTGTGAGAACTCCCACTGTCCACTAAAAGCAACATTGTCTTGTCCTTAACTTTGCCTTGTAACTTCAGACAATCCACATGATCATTTCCAGAGATAGCATTGATAGACAGCTAGCCAAAGTCTTCTTGCAATGCATCTTCCTTAGCTAGATCATTCAACACCTCATCAGGAATCTCCCTGTCCAAGTCATTAAGCACCAGAGCATTGACTTGTGGCTTAGGCTTTTTTGAACACACCTCCTGATGGCCAGGGGTGTATGGCTCTCCACATCTGTAGCATAGATTATTGGCCCTTCTATAATCTCTTAGTTGCCTATCTTGCCAGAAAAGAGAAGATTGCTGCTGAGGCTTTACTTCAGTCTTTTGCTGCTGGGAAGGCTTGGATGGATATGGGGCTTTAGTGTATTTGCTCTTAGCCCTGCTCTGAATTCCTTGATTGACCTTAGCCATGACTGCAGCCTTGGTCACAGAAGTTGGCATCTGGGACTCCACAATGCCTCTCAACTCATCTTTCAAACCTTTCACATACTGCTTGGTAAAGAACATTTCATCATATTGACTTGAGTGCATGTTGACCTTGTACTGCAGGGACTGGAATTGAGTAGTATACTCTTCCACAAGATTTTGCTGTCTGAGCTCAAGAAGTTGGTCCATAGCATCACGATATTCATCAGAACCGAACTCTTCTTCTACCACTGAGCAAAAATGCTGCCAATTCTGGAATGTGTGCTGCTACTTGTATGCTTGGTACCAAGTAGCAGCATTGCCCTCAAAATGATTTTTGGCAGCCGTAATCCACATCCCTTGGGGAATCTTGTACATGTCAAAGTAACTCTCACAGTTATCTCTCCAAACCTTGGGTTGTGCACCATTAAACCCAGGAAATTGCATCCTTGGCAAGGCATGATATGGCAACCTGTCATCTCCTCTTCTCCTGAAGTTTCGCTCTCTTCCTTCATTTGGGTGCCTTTGCCCCCTGTTGTTTCTGGGTGGAGATCTTCTCTCATGGTAAGAGTGGTCAGCAAACAAGTTGTCAAACTCATCTTCTGTGACTTCTGTTTCTGACCGAGAAGTTGATCTATTGTGCTCCATCTCATCTTCCAAATCAAATTGCCTCTTTGTCAGTTGAGCCACTGCAGCGCCATTGGCTCGAACCTGCTGAGAAATACGAAGCTGTTCAGCAGTAAACTCATCAATAGCCGCACTACTGAGATCCATCTGCTCTTTCATCTTATCTTGCTTGTCTTCAATGTCATCCAGGCGCTTCAACACCAGATCAAACTTGTCAACCAGCTTCTCTATCAACCGAATATCTTCAGTTGAGCGTCTCGACATAGCTTCTAGGATAATATTCGTCTGCGCAGATGGTACTAGAGGAGCCAGGACTGCAAAACTGAGATCAACAACTGGTTTGGATATCACTCCTCCCCACTGAGCTGCTGATCCCCCACCGCCGCCTGAAAGTGAGGCGGAGCCTCGGGATTTTACACGAGAACAAAGTCTCGCAACCTGAGCTCACGGACACTCTCCCGCCAACGCCACCGCACCACTTTAGGAGTTGCAACTACGGAATTTTACGTGAGAACAATGCCCCACAACCCTCGTTGCCAAACCTAAATGGGCCAAAACAATTGAAGAGCAGAGCTGGGACTACTCTTCCTGATACACCGATTTGGGGATAAATTCGCTCGCGGATGCAAAATTGAGTGGTGGTAGGGACGGATTGTGGTGTGGATATGGGTGGATTGTTGGTGGAAGGTACTGAGTAGTTGAATCACGGACTCAATCGACCGGTAGGACCTCTGGGTACTCAGATCGAACACCTTGCGGGCGTGTTCCGAGTAGAGCCTGCCTCGCGGATTTACAATCGAGATCTACGAATTCCACTACGCAGAGACCCGAACGAACTATGGCAGCGATGGATGAACACAGGGGAACACGAAGATGGATGGGGATGATGGGTCCGTCACCTGAAGATCGTCGGAGTAGGAGCGGGTGATGAAGATAACTGACGGTGATGAAGAGCTGCGAAGCTCGACACCCACGCCGAGGATAGCTGAATCTGATACCACTTGTCACACCCGGGGCCGCCGGCGAGATCGCCGCCGACGTGAGCTAGACGAAGAAGGGGATCAGGACGAGGAACCAGGCAGGGCAAGCCCCTCTGCCTTGGCCCGATTTCAATTTACCAGAATAATGTTCGATGTCTCTTACAGGACAGCGCCTTGCACTTAATACTCCACTCTCCTAACCTACTGGTCCCACTCGACAGTGTCTCAAAGCAAAACGAAAATTACATAATACGTAATATGATAACTGTTGACGTCTTTCCCGAAGTACGCCAACGCTGTCGACGATATGCAGTCCTCATGGCGCGTCATCAGCCGCGACACCTCCGCCGGTACCGCTCGATCCACCCGCCGCTGTTCCTTGGCTTAACCGGCGATGAAGGCTTCATACCTGCCGAAGCGCCCCATCCCTCCGTTGCTCTCGCCCGCGCTCTCGCCCGCGCCGCCGACTTCTCCTTCGACTACCTACCCCGCCCCGACAATGGGTACGCTTGGCTTCCGTGCGATGTCAGCGACGGCCGTGTGCTCGTCACGTGTAGTCGCCGATGCCGTTGTCTACGTGGACATCGCGGTGTGCGATCCTTTGTCCCGGCGATACCTGCTGCTACCTCCCATCACCCGCGATCAACTCGCCTCTGTCGGGTTTCGTAACCTAGATGAAGACATCCTTTTTGGGGCCTCGTTTATTCCTTCTGGAGGCTTGGAGGAGGCATCATTCAGTGTGATCAGCTGGATATATTACAGGACAAGGTTAGCAGTTTTTGCCTTCACTTCATCTTCTGGCAGCTGGATTGTTGGTACATCTACCGGCCTGGATGATCTAGGCTTGCACTATGGATTTCTCTCGCTTTATTCAGTGCAATGTGTGTATGGCCACATCTATTGGAAATCATGGGACATGGACAAGTTAATCAAGCTCGACATGAATAGTGTGGAGTTCTCTACCATTAACCTCCCACCTGATCACGACAGGAGGCATATCATCATTGTGGAGTCATGTGGAAGGAAGGTTGCAATGTTTAGTGTTATGCATGAAGGCACTTCTGTGGATTATTACACCCTTTCGCAAAATGGCAATGAGAAGTCCCATCAGTGGCATATGATGAGTACCATCCCTCTGCCAACAAATGATATTGTTGGTATTGGGTACATTGTGGGTCCAACTGAAGGATACATTTTACTTGACTGCATTCCAATAGAACAGGGTGCAGGACATTCAGTAATCTTCTCACTTGAGATTAAATCTTTCAAAATTGAGAGGCTCGGTTTGAAACCCTTGGGCTTTTCTGGGTGTCCATATTTTGGTTTCCCACCATCTATGTCATCAATAAGAATTCAAGGATATGAAGAGGTAATTTTTTATTCATGAGTGTTGCCTTTTGCACTCTAGCAGACCTCTTAATTATTGCCATGTGCTATGTGACTATGACATGGGAACCTTTATATTTGTTTGACACGATCTTGGGTTCATACAAGTCTTCTATAATTCTTGTGTTCACCGCATAGTTCATGTGCTATTTGACAATTTGCTTCCATTAGAGAAGACTTGTAGGCTCTTCTTGTTAACTTTTTTTTTTCTTGTCCTGAGTATTATTTCCTCTGGTGTAGCAAAGGTAAAGGTTACTCAGGAAGTCACTCATAATCTGCTTGCTGTTTTGTGAATAGTGGGTATGTAAGAGTGTTTTACTATGAAACCATTTCTCATGGAGGATCAATACCACGGTATTTTAAAAAAATATCATGAAATAAAAAAGATAAGCGCTAGTTTATCAATAAGCTTCTGGCCGGGCTATTGTTTCAGACCTAAAAAAGGTTCGTATCCTTGTGGCTTTGTGAGGCTGTGACCTTTGTCACGTATGAGTAGTCTAGGTACTGTCTAATTATTGGTTTCTAATTATTGGTTTCAATAATGCGGGCCTGATATATGTTCCCTCCTTGCTTACCATGCTTATGAAAATAGCATTGACTAATAGTCTAATACAGTAATACTTCTTTCTGTCGATCCATTCACTTGGCATAGCTTTATGGAACTTCATGTTCTCTAGTGTTTGTATTTATGACTGATAGGTTCACCTAGTTGCAGTTTAAAATTGATAACTACATTATGATCCATTGGAGCAGCAATGCTAGTGTACAAAAATATAGCCTTTTGAGCATGTTTGCTGGCTTATAAGCTAAACTCGAATATAGCCTTTTTGAGCATGTTTGCTGTCGTAAAATTCTGGCTTATGAGCCAAAACTCTGCTACATAGGCCTTTCGGTTAGAATAAGTGTTATGTCTTAGGATTTGGAGATTGAGATCTTGTTCCTTGTTCAATCTAGCTAAGGTTTGGCTGCACAAGTCAACTTGTTTGGGAGGTACTGTTTCAACTTGATGGTACATGCAAAGAAATTGGAGAGTTGGTAGTCTGTTTTTTGGTCCTCAATGCTTACTGCAGTTCAGTTCACATTAAAAAAACAAGAGTGAAGGGATTTTCCTTGTTGATCTTTTGAAACTGTTTCTGAGACATATATTGTTATGCTGATGCATCTTTCCTTTCAAATCATGCCTTAGCACAGTAACTGTGGAAAGCAATTAAGTAAACATTTTGTTATTTTGGATGCATTATCTTTCTGCAATGTGGTTTCGATGTTCTAATAACTGCATCCATTCAATTGCAGGAATAGGTTCCCATCCACATTTGGAGCATTGGAGCGGATGTGACTTTTGACAAAACAAAACCTTGTGTCTTCTAAAATAAGATTCTTTACATCTGGGTTGTATTGTATTATGACCATGTCTTGAAATGCTGACTGCCCTTTATTATTATGTAAGACTCCTGAAAATACAGTGGTCCTCCTCTTCTATGTTTCAGCTTTCATTGTCTTCTAACTGAACTTACAGTGTTTGGATATCGATAGCTATTGTGGTGACCGACCAAAACAAATCTTGCCGTGATATATTGCAGACAGCTTGTGCTAGACACGGTGCAACTGGTGGTGTTTGGCCATTATTGTTTCTTGAACTGCCTGGCTGAGCTGTCTTAAAAACTCCCTTTTGTTTGTATTGTTCTTTTTCTGTTGAATCAATTTCAGTAGGGACGCAAAACCCTCTTGTTCGTTTGGGAAAAGAAGAAAAAAACTGGTGTTTTTCACGTCGTTGCCATTGATCCATGGACCATGGGCAGGCGGGTGTGGCATCGGATTGGCCGCGTACAGCTTCAGCCTTGTCCCTCACCCTGTCGTTTTTTCAGAAGAAAAATGGTGGCGGAACTGCAGCACGGGCTCCAGATGTCAATGCTACATCGGGCGCCTGCTTTGCCCTCCTGCGACTGTCGACCAACGCCTCCTTGAGACCCTGACAGACCTCATCCACCGCTTTAGCACCAACGCCTCGCCTCCTTGAGAGCCTAACAGACCTCATCCTCCGCTTTAGCCTGCGGTGATATCTATTCTTCGAAGCTGACGCGACTTGGATGCCGAGGAGCACGAGGAGAGGTCGATTTACCCGCCGTCATCACTCATCACAGATTCAAGCATTGCTCCCTAAACGCCCTGTCGCATTGCCTCAACCAATACTTGCATTGGTATCACCTTGCCAAATGCGCTCGCATTAAGGCGCCGGTCGTCGTTTGCACACTTACCTATATGTTGCCGGAACTCGATTTTCTCCTTCGCTTGATGCAGGAGGGATAATGCGGCGTCTTGGAGCCTTGAGCATGTGGTGCAAGGAGGCTGTCCTTAGGCTATCTCCAAGAGACTATCCATATGGCAACCTAAACCGAAAATGCATCGTGCTGAGGCTAAAAACAGCGTCCAACAGAGTAACCATACGAAGATCCAATTTTGGCTACGAGGAGAGAGGGTAGCCAAATTGTCACAGAACCGTCCAAATTATAAGAGCACAAGTACAAAAACAATCACCAGAGCGATTAATGTTCACACTTGAGCCCATATAATTCCAGTAGTCAAGAGAAATCTCGAAGGATTTCAAACCAACTGACAACAAACCAAGATCGTAGTAATTTGGCACAACACAAACATTTGTTACAACATTTCACAAGAAGCATTTGAAGCTTACATACATATCGGAGTTCACTTAAGTTATTACAAACCAAGTTCAAAGTAGCGGAAGCAACATAGTTTTGAAAACAAGTTCACAACTTTAGTTATTACATTGCCAGATCGAAGTCATATTCCACAAAAGCACTTAAGATAAGATACAGAAGAGACCAAGCCCACTGGTCTAGTCTTCATCCCCAGCAGGGAGAAGGCAATACTTGCAACAACCACTAAAGAATGTGTCATCTGCAACAAGAGGGAAAAAAACCCTGAATACAAGAAGGTACTCAATAAGACTTACCCGTCAAAACGAAAATAAAGACACCAAGGATATGCAAGGCTTATAAGTGGAGATGACTCATTTGCATAAAAGCTTAAGTACAGAAAGTAACCAATTTTAGCTTAAGCATCAATTTAAAACTTATTAGCCTACACTAATCCAATCATGTGATTAAACAATCAAGTAATAACCATATCAGGTTCATTGTGGCCAACATTATCATCATCATCACTTAACCATCCATTAATTTTAGTGTGACTACAATGGAGATAACCCGTCAAGTTTCTCACTATCCAGGAGAGATGGCGACTCGAATCGATTACAACTCAGCTGAGGGGGTATTCCTAGCACAAACCAGGCATGCTTTGCAAGGGCACCCAGTGGTCACCGTTGGTACAACTCAGGAATCGCGGGTCTGAGCAGCGCCACGCTCCCCGGGCGACTACCCTGCCAGGACGGTCAGGACTTTTAAACACCTGCCGACTGGACTTACTAATGTAGCCCCCACACATACTTGCTTCCTCCGACAGCGTGCGCTTTATACTTCTCAACTCCCGGCCTAAGTCGAGCTACTAGGCTTCACGGCGGATAACCTCAGATCCAACCAGCTAAGTGCTAGGCATGTGTTCAAAATGACAAAGAAGGCTCCATGATCCAGTCCTTAATTGACACAAATGGGATACTATGCTCCCAGGGCCTCCATCCCTGTAGCTTCCAACAATCCCGCTCAGTCTTCATTAGTTTATTAACACATGGTTCTTTTCCACGATAGCAAATATAGCCAACCGTGAGCCAACTCACCTATGTACAAGTGATGAGAGATCACTTGCCTCTACCGCTTAAAGCATGGCTAAGCATCTAAGCGATCCTGTACCTAAATAGGATTCCAGGTAAGATGTGCTGGACAAGGATGGATATACTTAATACAACAATACATAAAAAACATATATACTCATTCACTTTTCAGAAAGTAGGGGGATTAGAATGCTCCGGGGCTTGCCTGGGATCTGACTCGGGTTAGTTCAATTATCTCCCACCATCTTGGTGACTCCACCGTTATAATCCTTCGCCTTCAGGATAGTCCACCAAACACCGTCTTTGGGTTCGGCTCCACCATCACATCCTCTTCATGGTTCATCTAGCGTACCTAAATGAGATGCCAATGCAAGTGTATGAATGCGAGGAATAACAATAAGAGATGCTTCCCATAAGAGTCTTAGTTTAATTATCTTAAGTATCTAAAGTAACACAATCATGCTCAAGCAAGGCAATCAGACATTCAGGCCAATTCAGCAAAACTGGACCTACAGGCAGCAGTCAAGTAAATAAATCATATCTGGAGATTTACAATTCCAATGGACATGATTAAAAACATTATGGAAAGGTTATAAAATTTCCTAAAAATCATCTTCAGACATCGAAGTATGATTCACAAATTATCTTGGTCGAACTGACCAAAGTTCAAACACAACTCAGGCTGGACAGAGAGCAAACATGCAACTGCTCCAACTCTGATCAGCTGTAACTCCCAAACCACTAAGACACTTGACCTCAAATTTTAACAGCAGATAGATAGAAGAGTTGTGAACACTCTATGAATACAAAATATTCCCAGAAAACCAACTTAACAAGGTGCATTTCATAGATTCCCTAAAACTGTCCAGAAAATGCAATTATAGCCAACTAAATATTTATTCATGTGCCAAACTCAAGTATTGGCCACATCAACCAACCAAACATATTACAAATGACTAAAGAACATCATAAGGTGTAATGGTTCACTCCAAAAACATTTATTTAAAGCATTTCTTAATTTAATTAGATGGTTAGGCCTAAATAAGAACATGTATGTAAAGTACCCAGAAAGTTCTATAACAATTACAGTGGCACACACATGCTACCAACAGACCACTGTAAAAATTTCAAGCCATTTGGATAAGTACAGCAACCTCTATGAAAAAGACAATGTACTAACACTAGAAATCATGTGAGAGCAATATAAATTCAAAACTATATCATCAGGCATCTAAAACTCCTAAAATTTAAACTATAGACTTCTCATAGCATCACAAGCATCTCATAAAATTTTCACATCAACAGGAGCTACACACAAAGAGATATGAATTTCCCCCTTTTGAAACATAATTAAAAGGCCTAAATCATAACTAATTATTTTACTAATAAACATGGTATGTCTTATATTTTTAATAAAAACTAGGCATCTCCAGAAACCTAACAAAACTTGGTTCACCAAATTTGGACTAGTAAAACTCGAGATATGAATTTTGGAAGAGAACGACTCAAATCTGGAATTAGAACTCAACCCTAGCTCTACTGTGCCATTGACAGGTGGGACCCGCAGGTCAACAGGCCCACATGGCAGCGAGAGACAGAGCAGAGGAGGCGGCTTTGACCGGCCATAGCTCGACGACGGCGAGCTTTCCGGCGAATCCACCACAACCATTGGCTTCGTCTCGACGAGACGAATCCATCGGGATAGGCCACGAAAAAAAATTACGGACCGTAGGCCATCGGTGACGGAAGAGACGGCTTCTAGGTGCTGTACGTACGTAAGCAGCCATGGCTAGCCGGCGACGAGCAGCTTGGGGGCTCACCTGGGCTTCGATGGTGCTCGGCGAGGAGGTGGTCGAGATGGAGGAAGTCGCGGCGGAGCTCCGGGCGCGGCTGGCACGGACGGAGGCGCGACGACGGAGGCACGCGCGGCGGCGGTGCTCCCAGCGACGGCGGCGTCGCCCTTCTGCGGTGCTCCGCTGCGCTGCGGAGCGCACGAGGTGGACGAGGCGAAGCGAGTAGGGGTGTCAGGGGCGAGGTGGAGGCCTCCGGCTTTTGCATGCCGCGCCGGTGGGGCCCGTGCCGGCGTACGGCGCCACCTGGGCATCGGCCGCCTGCTGCCCTACCTCCTGTGGCCATGGTGCTGCCCTGGTTGTGGACTGGGCCAGCCAACAGGCCAAATTGGCCTTGGGCCTGGTCGAGAAGCCCAAAGGCCGAAACGACCCATTCTGAAATTTCTGTTTTGCCAAAAATTACTGCTGCACGAAATTTAAAGCGCCAGTAACTCTCAAACTAAGAAGAACTAGACCAAGATAAAATTGACAATATTGTAGAGCTTCAAAAGGAGAACAACTTTGTCAATTTGAGTTTAGACCAATTCTGCATAGATTTGGATCTACAGGCCTCTAAATAAGGGTACCTTGAACTGAAAACTGGATTCAGACATAGCCAATTTCAGAGTTGCTGGGACAACACTGAAATTTGACTTCAGAGCCACTTTGGAGGATTTTCTGGGCATTATCATGAGATGATGCTAATGCATGGATTAATGGTGTTAATGCTCATGTGATGCAGTGAGATTAGGCAACATAACACCTAGGGTGTTACACAAATATACATCCTCCCTCCATCTTCTCTCTCCTCAACCCAAATGTTGAGCGGCAGTAGCAAGACCTCCCCCGTGCTCGTGCATGTCTTGGAGCCGCGCTGCAGGGAAGGGCCGCTGCCACTTGTGGGGATGGAGTGGGAGGCGCCGCCACCATCAAGGGCCAGGAGGAGGGCCCGGAGCCAGAGGAGGAGGAGCCCGTCTCGGAGGAGATGGGCGCCAGCTCGGCGCCGCCGCCCGCCCCCTTCCCGGCGGCGGCTGCCCCCGCAACTTCCACCGCAAGGACGATGCAGCTGGGGCCTGCGCGCTCCAGGTCCGCCCTCGCAGCGAGCTCGTAGCCTGGGCCTCCGCAGGCGCTCCCGCTTTCGCTGGCCAGCGAGCCGGATCCGCGAGACCTGCCTTCCCTGTGGAGGAGCGGCCGCGAGCGCGCGGAGACGTCGGGCGCGCGGGCATGGCGGCGTTGGGCCGGAGGACGACGAGGCGGAGGGGGGAGGTGACGAGATTTGCCTTTTGATTTCGTCTGATTTCCCTTCCGTGTTGGAGACGACTAAATTTTTGGTGGCGATGCTTTCACTATACAGCACCTAAAGCTTCCGAATTTGCCTTCTCATTGTTGGAGACAATCTTAGAACGCTTTTGTTTGAAAACACTAACAACAATATTGCATTTGACGTGGAATTGAATTCACAACGTGATTTTTATGTTGAGAAAAGTCACTGTAACCCACCCCAAAGCGAGCAGTAAGTAATGCATGAGGACATGAGTATTATGCTATTTCAATTTCCGTGACTCCGTGTTGCTATTGCTTGCTATCAATAAAGATTCAATCTTCAGTTAAAAAAATTCTGTCTTTTGTCTAAAAAAAATTCTGTCTTTAGAAAACTACTACGACTACGAGGTTGAGTTGTAGAAAAATACTGTACAGATGAAAGGTTGGTCCATTATACTGTAGTCTTTTTAGCGTGCCCCGTTAACTCCATGTTAGTCGTTCTTATAAATAAAAGAAAAAATAAAAAAAAGAATTCCACGTTAGCTGGAGGAAAAAAAAAAAAAAAAACGAATCCAACTTTTGCCGCACCTCAGCACCAACGCACCCAGCTACTGGCTGAGGGAAAGCACGAAGACCTCTACCTGGCCGCACCCTCCAGCGGCGCTCCTTCCCTCGTCGACGACGAAGACTGCATCGGCGGCGACTTATCAGGCCTATCCCCATGGTGCGCCCCTCTCCGTCTATGTTTTCCTTGTCCTCCATTCGTCTTCTTCTTGTTCTCTTCTTCCATGGTCTGAACCCTAGTAATTGGGGATTCTGTAGTGCAGTGACAAGGGATTGGTGATTTGAGCCAAGATGGAGCCTACTGAAATTCCAGAAGGCTAATCTCCAAGCACATCATCCAGGCGTACCAATCTTCCACTCCCTACCCTACTGCAGCCCGTGCCCAGATCCTCTCTGCTTCCCTTCCTCCCTTCGCCGGCAGCGGGAGGCGCGTTGGCCATGGCGGCGCGTGCTCACCGCCCGGTCATCCCCCGCCCCGATGCCATGGAGCCGGAGCGGCCACCGCCGGCACTCCCCAGCGAGCTCCTCGAGGAGATCTTCCTCCGCGTCGCCTCCCCTGCGGACCTCGCACGCGCCTCCGCCGCGTGCGTCTCCTTCCGCCGCCTCATCAGCGACCCGTCTTTCCTCCGCCGCTACCGCTCCATCCACCCGCCGCTTCTTCTCGGCTTCCTCCACAAAGCTGGCTTCTTCCCTGTCGAGGCGACCCATCCCTCTGCGGCTGTCGCCCGGATCACCAACTTCTCCTTGGACTTCCTTCCTTGGCGACACTGGTATCCTTGTGATGTCCGCGATGGGCGTGTCCTCGTCAGAAACATGGGGATGGTGCGCCGCATCTCCAGGGACCTCGCGGTGTGTGACCCCCTGTTCCAGCGATACCTGCGGCTGCCTCCCGTTACCGACGACCTACTCACCTCCGTCGGCCTCCATGACATAATCGATTCCGGGGCCTGCTTGGTCCCTTCTGGAGGCATGGAGGAGGAAACATCGTTCAGTGTGATCTGCTGGATGATTTCCAAGACAAGATTAGTGCTATTTATCTTTTCAAAAAGCTCTGGTCAGTGGGCTACCGGTACATCTATCAGTTGGGCTGATCTAGGCTTGTATGAAAAAGTTCACGGGCTAGATTCAGGCTATTGCATCGATGGTTGCTTCTACTGGAAAGTAAGATGCAGAAACAAGTTGCTCAAGCTTGACATGAGCACTATGGAGTTATCCAAATATGACCTCCCTCCTGATCTTGACATGAGACATGTTGTCATTGCGGAGTCAGGGGAAGGCAAGGTTGCGATGTTTAGTCTGGGCACGTCTTTGGAATATTACACCTTGTTGCAACATGGCACTGAGAAGTCCCATAGGTGGCATTTGAAGAGTACCGTCCCATTGCCTTTCGATGTTACTACTGGATTTCTTATTACTGGTCGAGTTCAAGGATATGTTTTCCTAACAAAAGAACAGGGGGGATTTTTAGAATTTTTCTCTGTTGAGGTCAAGTCTTTAAATATTGAGAGGGTCTGTAGTCTTGCTTTTCATCCCCCTCCATATTTTGCGTATTTTGGTTTTCCACCATCTATGTCACCAAGGAGGATTCAAGAATATGGAGAGGTAAAGAAAATTATTACTCTAGGCTTTTGTGGTTCTCAGACCTTTAAATTATTGTCATGTGACTGTGATGCTGGAATAGCCTTATGTTTGTACAGCAATGATTGTGGGTTCATCTAAGTCTTAGATCTTTATGGTCACCACATAGTGTACTTGCTATTGGACAATTTGCTTACTATAGAAACTTGCAGTATGTTCATATTAGCATGGTTTTCCTTGGGCTGAATATTCTATGCTGTAGCAAACTGAAAGTGCATTCAGGAAGCCACTCATGATGTGCTTGTTGTTTAGAGTGTAGGGTTTACCAGCCTATGACATGCTTACCATGTTGCCTCATACTCTAAAAACCATTTTTTTGGAGCACCCACAGTATTCAACAAATCATGAAATAAAAAAGATGAATGCTAATTTATTGACAAACTTTTGGGTGATTGTTTCAAATCTAGATGAGTTTGTATCCCAGTGAGGCTGTGACATTGTTTATATGTGTTTATTTATGGTACTGTTTATTGATTTCAGTTTCGATATAGTGGAAGTGCACTGTATATCTGTTCACTCCCTACCTCCAGTGCTTAAGCAAATATTCTAAACATGTTCACTTGGCATAGCTTTATAGGACTTTGTGGGGTTTCTAGTGTTTGTACATTAGTACATGGAGTTGCAACATGCTCGCTTGATTGTAGCTTGAAGTCACTAATTATATTTTAATTCATTAGAGCAACTTAGCTGAGTAGTTGTTCCATAGTAGTTTTTCCCTGACAACATTGTCAGTGTACAAAAAAATGTCTTTTGAGTACATTTGCTGTAAAATACTAGCTTATCAGCCTAAGCTTAGATACACAAACCTTTTGGAGTTTTGGTTATATTGGGTTTCTACATATTCTTCTATTGGGATGACAACCTCAGATGTTGTTCCATCTTCCATGTTCAATCTAGCTAGGGTTGGTCACACAAGTTAATTTGTTTGGGAGCAGGGAGCTATACTATTCCAACTTGCTCAGCTTTTTGTAACATCAAACTGAATTGATGATTTGTATTTGTGTGTTTTCTACATTAATGTTTACTGCAATAAAGTGTGACCTCTCGTTTGAAAAAAAAATGTTAGTTTGGACACCTTTTCCCTTCTGGGACAAAACTATTTATGAGCCATTGATATTGTGCTGAACTGAACTGTGGACTATCCACCCTTTAAATTATGCCTGGCACTGCAACTATTGAAAACATTTCAAGTGAATGTTTTGGAATCGTCTTCTTTCTGCAATGGTGGTTTCTATGTTCTGTATGTTCTAACTGCATCTATTCGGTTGCAGGGCTAGTACCCATCCGGGTTGGGGACTCTTTGGCGGCTAACAGCTGTTTCGGAGCATTGGAGCAGATGCATCCTGATGTATCTCACTTTCGGAGCAACGTAGTGATGCCATATTTGCCGATGAAGTGTGGACAGAGTTGAACACTTCTCCACAAGATAAGGGTGTCCGGGAACACCAACAATGCTCTAATGACTGCTGTTCTAAAATGCTGCTGCCCTGAGCTGCGTGTATTTTGTAAGAAACACAACGGGATACACATGTGGTCTTCTGCATTTCAGCGTTGAGTGTCTTGTAACTGAACTTTTAGCGTTTGGAACTTTGGATATCTTCAGCTACAGTGTCCGACCAAAATAAATCTGTGTTCCGTTTGGAACTTTGGATATCTAAAGCTATAGTGACTGACCAAAAGAAATCTGTGTTCCTTGCTGACCTGCTCGTGCTAGACACGGTGAAACCTTGGCAAAGGTGCCGAGGAATTGACGTTTACCACCCAGGGGTTCACGTGGGCAACCGGCTGTTCGGTGTTTGGGGGCGTCCACCAGGTTTTATCACCATAGACGGTCTATCATTGCCTCCAAACAGGACCAAAAGGAGCTCGTGGATAGAGTTTTCACCAGCGCTGTGATGAATCCTGTAACCTGGGTGGGTGCAATCTCGGTGGATCATATGTATGCGAACAGTCTCTAACAGGGAGGCTGTGAAATAGGGTGAAAAAAAAATGAGAGTAAAACTCAGTTTTGCAGTGAGGAATTGGGGGAAGGATGTTGTTCTGAATGTTCAGTTGTACCCAATTTCTATCATGCATACTCTTTCTGTGTGTGCGAGTTAATAGTAAACCGAAAAGTTTAAGCAAGCTCCTGAACTCATATCCTTGCAAAGCTCATGCCCACCACAACGATGCTCTTGAGTTTAGTTGCGGCAATCTGGCAACGCTCATGTCTGCACAAAAAAGACACACTTCGCCTGCAAACTTGTTGAGGTGAGAGGCACTGAGGCAGGATTATATATGGCAACGATGCAGCATTTGATCCAAGAATCTGCAAATTTGGGCGTCGGTTTCTTTTTTTAACTGCCTTCAGTATATTCGTATGGGATCTGCAAATTGCAAAGTATGAGCAACCTAAAAGAGACGGGCCCGATTTGAACGTGACCATCCGGCTTTTTGGATGAAGTGCTGTTGCGTAATGGGCCAAACTGCATAATCTCGGATGATGGATAAGCACAAAGCCGGCCCAACACGTTGATTACTCCACTCCGCCCTTTCAGCCGGCCCCGGCAAGCGGAAACCCCCGATCCCCGGGCTATTTAACTTTTTACCATTATACTGGTTGCCAAGTCTCCAAATCTCATGCTAACGGCTGGCACTATTTTTTTTAGCACCGTTTCGTGCAACCCGCTAACATTTTACCACTTTGGCCGCCGTGGCATGCCAGATGACTCATCCACGCTGGCTACCGGAGGGGAAATGTCCTCGGTACCCCTGCCCTCACTTGGCAAAAGCGAACGCAAAGCCTCCGCAAAAGCCGCCCGCACGCTATGGCCGCCGGAGCTCCGCAAGCCGCCGGGGAGCACGAGGTGAGGCCGCCGGGCGTGAGCACGGCCATCTCCGTCGCGGCCAGTCCATGGCCGCCACCGGAGCCGCAGAGAGGGAGGCCGCCCGCCCTCGCGCCGTCGCCACCGCACCATCTTCCCACCGCCCGCTCCCGTCGCCGTGGAGCACGAGGAGAGGAAGGGAGGGGCGCCGCTCGCCCTCGGGGAAGGGCCGCCGGCTTCACGCTCGCCCTCCGGCGACGCCCACGCTCCTGCGACCCTCCGCCCGCCCGCGGCCTCGCGGCCAGCCGGCGCCGCCCGCCATCGCACCATGGCCGGGGGACTCCACCGACGCCACCCTCTGCCTTTCCTCTGTTTTGGGGAGGAGGGGGGCTGCGAGCACGACGAGGAGGTCCACCGCCGGAGAGGGAGGAGGACGAGGCCGCGCACCGAGCCCCTCCGGCGCCGCCCGCGCGCCTGCGCGCTTGCCGCCGGCCCGTGCGGCCACCGCCACGCGTCCACATCCGCATCTGGGCCCGGGCCGTCGCCGCGGTAAGGAGGCCGCGCGCGCCGGTCCGAGGACGCCACCCGTCCCCTGCTCCGGGAGCAGTAGTTGGCCGCGCCGCACACGGAGCACCGCCAGAACTCGTGCCGCCCGGTCTCGCGCCGCCCGCACCGCACGTGGGAGCACAACCTGAGTCCACCCGAAGTCCGACAGCAGCGGGCACCTTCCACCACCGGGACGGCGTGGCGCGAGGCGGCGGCCGCGCTGGAGAGCGCGAGTGTGAGCTCGCGGGCGTTGGCCGCGACCAGGAGGCGTCTGCCCTCGGTGCGGAGGCGAGCATGAGGAAGAAGAAGAGCGCCGCGATTTACTCTCGAATCTGCACAAGGAAGGAAGCGCTCTAGCTCCAGGGATGACGGAGGCGGCGGATGGCGGTGGCGGGGCGAGCGTGGGGAAGAAGAAGAAGGGGACAGGAAGAGGATGAAGGGGGATGGCTCGTTTATTTGGCCAAGTGAGGGCAGGGGTATCGAGGACATTTCCCCCCCGGAAGCCAGCGTGGATGAGTGATCTGGCGTGCCACGGCGGCCAAAGTGGTAAAATGTTAGCGGGTTGCACGAAACGGTGCTAAAAAAATAGTGCCAACCGTTAGCATGAGATTTGGAGACTTGGCAACCAGTATAATGGTAAAAGGTTAAATAGCCCCCGATCTCCCCTTCCTCTCGTCGCCGGAGCCGGCCGAGGTGCCCCCCGCCGGCAGATTCTGTCTCCGGTGCCGGTAATGCGCCACCTCGAGGCCCCGGCGTCGCGTAGGCGGCCGGCCGCAATCACAGACGACCTCCTAGAAGATATCCTTCTCCGGGTCGCCTCCCCCGCCGACCTCGTCCGCGCGTCCGCCGCTTCCACCTCCTTCCGCCGCTTGGTCACCGACGCAACTTTCCTCCGCCGGTACCGTTCCCTCCACCCGCCGCTCCTCCTCGGCTTCGTCGAGACCTTCTCTTCTAGCTTCCAACCCGCCGAGGCGCCGCACCCCAACGCCCCCGTCGCGCGCTCCCTCGCCCCCACCGCCGTCTTCTCCTTCGACTTCCTCCCTCCCGCCAGATGGAGGCCGTGGGAGGTCTGTGACGTCCACGTTGGACGTGTCCTCCTCAAGAGCAGCCCTACCGGCTTTAGAGGCGTCGTCCCCCCGGACCTAGTCGTGTGCGATCCATTGTCCCGGCGGTGCCGGCTTCTGCCCCCCATACCCGACGAGCTCGCCTCCGTCCGCGCCCACCTGCAAATTTGTAGATCTTTCGAGGCCTTCTTTGCACCTTCTGGAGAAGAGGGGGATGAGACATCGTTCAGAGTGATCGGCAGGGCATATTGCCCGTCCAAGTCTGTGCTATTTGTCTTCTCTTCAGGCTCTGGTGTATGGAGTGTCAGTACTATGTGGGATGATTACTCAGGAGGCTCCACACTTCATTTCCCCTTCTATGCGTATGGCTGCATCTACTGGAAAGTGATGCAGATCAACAGGTTGTACAAGCTCGACATCAAAGCCATGGAGTTCTCCACCGTTGGCCTCCCGCTTCGTTATGCAAACCGTGATGTTATCATTGTGGAGGCAGGAGAAGGCAGGGTTGTGGTGTTTACTCATGTTAGGTTTACCAAGGCTTTGTATTATACTATTCAGCAAAAGGAGGACAAGATTACCGATGACTGCCACACAGAAACTATAATCCACTTACCTGGCCATTATCATTTCGTCATGGTTGGTGCAGCTCAAGGGTACGTCTTCTTTGCAGCCTTACCAAAAGACTCCATGGTACATGCAGCAAGCTTCTCACTTCAGGTGAATACATTGAAGATTGAGATGGTCGGTCGGACGATGATGTCTGGGTCATATTATATTAAACCATATTTCGGGTTCCCACCATCCATGTCGCCAAGAAGGATATAAGGTAAGCTGCCTTTTCTGGTTTTGAAGGCCCTTTGAGAATTTTCCATTTGGCATGCTACAGGACTAGGCTTAGGTTTGTAGTGTACCTGTTTTTCCATTCCAACTTTCCATCTGTGGCATGAATTGTGGGTCCATCTGGGCCTTCTCTAAGATCTGCATTACAATGATTTGCTAATTTACAAATGAAGTCACACACAGTATCCAATAGTTGTTCTATATTGGTCAGCAACATGTTGATGTGCACCTTGTTAATGGAACTTTAAAGGGAACGACTTAGCAAGTTCATGGGCCAGAACCCACATTTTTCAGAGTTTGTGGCCTAGATAGATGGACAGGCCCCTGGAAGTGGTTTTTACTCTATTTTATAAGTAAAATAGGTCCTTTTCAGAAACACAGAAGAGAAATAACTAATGCACAAGCTGTTAAACAAGAAATTTAAGTTTGATCCGTGGCTTTCCTCCTTGGCACTTAAGTGGGGATGTTTTTCCTATTAAACACACATTCTGCAAATATGCTTTAAAAAATTTCATGCAGACAAAATAGATAGTATAGGATGTGATTTTGCAGGTAATACTGTGTTCTACCTGATCGATTTGGATACCATGGTATTGCTAAAACTGTAGTATTGCTGGAGTTTTAAAAAGTCAATCTATACCTCTTTTTTCTAAACCATGGTTTTCACTACCGAATCCAGAGGCTTTGCCGATGGCAGGCTTGATGCCATCGGCAAAGCCCAGGATCCCGTCGGCAGTAAGTTTGCCGATGGCAAAGTGGCGTTGCCATCAGCAAACTCCCATCGGCAACATCTTCATCGGAAAACATTTGTTTGCCGATGGCAAAAGCACATGCCATCGGAAAACGGTTCGCCGATGGCCGTGGCCCCCATCGGCGAACATTCCACGTCAGCCGCCCCGCCGTCAGGCTGACGGCGGGTTTGCCGATTGCTGACGCCACGTGGCCATCGGCAAACAGTTTTGTTTTCCGATGGCCACGGCCGTCGGCGTCAGGTTTAAATTCCTTTTGAAAATGATTTCTCGGATTTTTTTTGCCGATGACCACGGCCATCGGCAAACATATGGTCAGTTTGCCGATGGCCTCGGCCATCGGCAAACCTGGGTTTTGCTGGGAAATTTTTCCCAGGTTTGCCGATGGACCTGGGAATTTTTTTCCTTTTTTTTCTTTTTCTTCCATTTCCACCACATTTAATCACAAGCAATAATATCACAAGCAACATATACAGCATTCATCACATATATTCACAATAATACACCATTTCAACCATAATATAACATCAAATCCATATATCACGTCCAAAATCATCCATACAAGTCGAAATGGCTCCATACAAGTCCCAATTCATGCATACAAGTCCAAATTCATCCATACAAGGCCGACATCGGCAAAACATGTCCGGCGTGGCACAACAAGGTCCAAAAGCAGGAATAGAAGGTACCTAGCTCGTGGCACCGTCCCCTTGGGTCCCCGAGCCCCCAGCACCATCCTCCCACGTAGGCCAACTCGGGGCCGCACCATACTGCCATCGGCCGAGCTGCTGCTGCTGACGGAACTGAGACGGCCCCGGCTGCCCCTGCGGCGGCCACGAGTACCCCGGCTGCGTGGGGAACTGAGACGGCCCGGGCTGCCCCTGCGGCGGCCACGAGTACCCCTGCGTCGGTGGAGGACCCCAGACGAACGGCTGCGTGGGGAGGCTCTGGTAAGGACCCAAGCTGTGCTGTGGAGAAGGACCGTGTGGAGAAGCACCCGCCGGAGGGCTAGCACACAGTTGGGTTCGAACCCGCCGACCGTGCTCGCACAAAGACCAAGTGATGGAATTAGTACCGCAGACCGGCATCACAAGCTAAAGCAATAGGCAATGTAGGGACTCACCGACGAGGTGCAAGAAAAGGCGGTGGAGGTGCGGTGGTGGAGCGAAGACAGAGGCCGGAGGCTCACTCATTCCACAGGCACGCATGTGCAGGGACATCTGCGACATCACCTGCTGGTAGTGCTTTGCGCAAACTGTGGCCGCGTGCTCCTGATAGGCAAGCGCCATCTGCTTCTGGTTGGCTAGCACCTCCCGGACCGTGGACTGCAATATTACACCAGCATGGTTGACTGTATTTGAAGGCAAGGTACATTATTTGTGAAACGGTCGAACGACGAATGAAACTCCACTTACACGAAGACCCGCGATCACTGCGCCTTTGCTCACCGCCGAGGCGCTATGGCGACCCGCGGTGCGCCCCTTCGCCGGTCTTCTTTGCGGATCTCGGTCAACGTCGGGACAGAGGACGGCTCAATGGCGCTGTGGGCCATATAGAATCGGCCGTGCTGCTTTCCTCCTCCCACCCTCATCACGAGCTCAGGGTCTAGGGGCGCGGTGGTGATGTTGTAGTCGTCGCCATGGGCCTCTCGAGCTGCGGCGGCGTACTTGGTGAGCTTCTCGTACACGACCGGGCTGGTGTACTTCTCGGGCCCATCCGAAGAGCTGTACGTGGTGGAGGCCGCGTTCGCTGGGCCCTTGTGAGCAAGGGCCCACCCCATGTACTCGTTGATGGGCTGCCCGTCGTGGTGCTCCCTCTGCGAGGAAAACAGAAAATATGGTTACAAGTAGAGATATAAGAAATCCAGCGCTATAAGAAATGGTTGAACACAAGCATACCCATGTTTCCATGAACTCGGGAGGTTCGGCTCCCCGGTGGTGTGAGACCCCGGACCTCGCCATCTCTTCCAAGCGTTTCGCCCGACGTGCTCTGTGCTGCACGTACGCCTCCGACGTTTGCCACCCTCGACAATCTCACGCCGGCGGTCGGCGTACTTGCCGCACCAGCCCGGAGGTGTCTGCATGACATTCAAGTATTAGATCTTCCAGATAATGAGTTGAATGTGTCACATAAGGAATCACAACAGATGTTTTCCTACTTATTTACCTTCATGTACTGCTCCTCGGTGAGGTCGGTCTCCGGTTCACATATCATCTCCCTGGCCTGGGTCTTATCCACCTTCATCCCCCTGAAGTTAGCGTAGTAGGAGATGATGGCCTGGGTGTGCGCCTCGTAGAACATGTCCTTGATCCACAACTCGCACACCTTGTCCTGATGTCAGTCCGCCCGCACGGGGTCCTGCCCCTCCGCCAACCTATAGTACAACTGCACACAGGCATCAAGCATCATTCCATTGTTTGAGAAAAGTCCAACAAATACGTAGTATTGAGATATGCGTTGCGATTGAAAGACTCACCCAGAACTCCCTCTTGATCTTATCAGCGAGGACTTCCCCATGTACGTCCCTGACGAGGTAGTAGTATGGCCATTTGTCGGGCACGATCGTCTTCCCCTCGATGGTGACCAAGCCAAGGAAGTTTGCTTTAATCACTCGCCCCTGGATGCTAGTGACATGGGGCGAACTCTTCCTGGACGTCACCTTTGCCCAGCCACTACACATAAACAACAATTGTTAGTATGCAGTTTTAATTCGAAAATGAAATAAGAACAAGTATAGAAATCAACAATGGATACTTACCTCCCAGCGATCATGATCTGCGGGCGGTCGTCAGGGCGCGGCACGTGCTCAGGGAGCTTAGCGGGCCCGTGCTGGAAGGGCTTCTTCGCGGTGCCAGTGGAAGTCGAGGTGCCTGCAGTCTCCTCCTCCTCGTCGTCGTCGTCGCCACAGCCGCCGCCGCCGTCCTCCTCGTCGTCGTCGTCGCCACCGCCGCCGCCGTCCTCCTCGTCGTCGTCGTCGTCGTTGCCACCGCCGCCGACACAAACAGCCTCGTCCTCAAACAGCCTCATCCTGGCAGTCCTCCGCCTACTCCCACCCCTGCTGGTCGACGGCTCCACCTCAAGCTCCTCGTCGTCCTCCTCCTCGTGGTGGCCGGGTGGCCGGCCGCCACGTGGTCCTGCTGGGGCTCGGTCAGCATGTACCTTCGACCTGACGTTTTGTCGGCGCGACCGTCCTCCGCCTGGCATTTTGTCGAGTGCCTGCAATGACAAAGATTAAAACAGTTAGTATTAGTAGATTGCAAGTACTTGTAAAGAAACATAAATGTAAGGTAATATAAATAACAGTATCAATATTACATGGATTAGAAACTATCTCTGCAAACGACAATATTGCTGGCGAGCACTCGTCCTCGTCATCAGTACTGTCGTCATCACTATCAATATTGTCGAGCTCTCTTAAGTTCTCATCATTACACTCTACATGTTCCCTAACTTCTACATCGCGTCGCAGCAACCAGGCATCTAGGATTCGTATGTCCTCAGCATCGTGCACCTCATCACCCTCGTCCTCATCGATGTCGTTGTTTACTTCCATACTCATCAACGAATCAATGTCTATCTCCAACCTACCTTCTAGCCCCTCAAGTTGATAGAACTCATCTGTCCTTGGGTCAAAGTTGTAATCATCATCGTTCGGGACCGCCGCTTTACCGCGTGGCGATATGAACTGCACAAGGCTCCAACCCGCAAGGCGCTTGTCATTCTGGTTTGCCCATGGGAGGTAATAAACTTGTTTGGCGTCTCGGTTAGCCACAATATAGACATCGTCTCCTCCATATTTGGAATCTGTTGGATTTCGACTTGCCCAATCTTAAGGTCCTTTTTTGTGACCTCGGGATCGAACCAATGGCATTTGAACATCACAGGCTTACAACCTAGGAACTTGCCAAAGTCAAGCTCGAATATCTGTTCGACTATGCCGTAATAGTCCTTCCCATCCGTGCCGGGAGTACGAACTCCGGTGCACGTGGTTTTTAGGTTGCCCCGTTTCTCTTCGTAGTTTCTCGTGCGAAAGCGATAGCCATTCACGTCATAAACGTCGAATGACTTGACATGTCGATCAAAGGTTTGGCCCACACATCTCAATGCAGGACTCATTTCTGCATCACAATTAGCCTGCACGGTTAGGACAGGTGGATAGTTAAGTTACTCGCTCATAGGAACAAAGTGGAATCTCAAAGTCAAAACGAGGTTAGGTACATAGTTACCTTTTTGCTAAACCAATTGATGAAATCGGGTGTATTATGTCTGAGAAGATGGTCTTTTTCATCCTCGGTAGGAGCCCTACTGCAGCTCAGTGTTCATTAATAAAGTCCCTGGAGAAACAATAGACAAGGGGGGTCAGATCGATAGGTGGAGGATAGTGGCGACGTATGGAACAAGCTCATCGAGAACTTACTCTTGATAATCAACAGTTTCCTCAAGGTTCAACAACAAGTACATCATGAAAGTGTGCCACTCATCATGCCGCAAGTAACGAGGGGTCCCTGCTCCTGCTCTTCCGAGATCCCCTCTGAAAAGGCTGAGAGTGCATGTATTCTCGTCGATGTTGTAACGAGGGATTGGATCTCGTGGTCTCGTAAGTTTCTCGGTATAGTACGCCTGTGTGCATGTGGACACCTCCTCCAAAATGAATGCCTCTGCCACAGAAGCCTCAATTTTGGCTTTATTTTTACACTTTTTCCGAAGAAGCTTTAGACCGTGCCTCCCTTGATAGGTGCAAAATCATATGCTGCATGGACATGAAGAAGCCCGGTGGAAATATCATCTCCAACTTGCAGAGCAACTTAGGTGCAGCCTCCTCTAGTTCAAGACAAACGTCCCGAGACAACTCCTTGGAACAAAACTGGCGGAAGAAAAAGCTCAACTCGCCGGGGCGCGCCACACCGGCTCGGGTAGGTATCCCCGGTCATTGCGGGAAGGAGCCGCTCAATCCGGATGTGGAAGTCATGACTCTTCATCCCTAAGACTTTGCCGGTCGGCAAGTTCTTTCCCCGCTCGCATTCACCGCATACCCATCGGGGAACCTTAGCTTCGCAACCACTCCGGTGCTTCCTTCCTATGCGGCCTTTTCGGGATGTAATCGGCCGGGCCCTTCTTCCATCTCTTGCCCGGCGCAGGGTCTTCATCACTAGATTTGGTCTATCGCAAATCGTTTCAATGTCCAGTCTAGCCTTAACATTGTCCTTTGACTTCTTGCCAATGTCCAGGAGTGTTGCCCAAAGTGCCTCAGCGATATTCTTTTCTGTGTGCATTACATCGATGTTGTGTGGAAGAAGAAGGTGCTTGTAGTAGGGGAGCCTAGTCAAGCCCGAAATATGAGTCCACATGTGGTCGGTACCATATCCTTTGAAACCACCATTCACGTCATCAATTTCGAGAGCCTCTATCTGTGCAAGGATGTCAGCTGGGCTCTTTTCCTTAGGGATGGGGCCGGTGACTTGAACACCTTTCGTGAAGTGCTTTTTATCTCGTCTCAGTGGATCATCCTCCTTTAGGAATTGACGATGTTTGTCGAAAGAAGAATACTTGCCACCCTTGGCCGGCCCGGTGAACATCACATCTTGCCTTGCATATTGGGCAAGGGAACTTCCCGTGAACACACCACGCGCCGAACAAGCCATACGCCGAAGTCATGCATTGAGTACGGTACCACACATGCATTGTGAAGTTCGTCTTCGTAGCTCGGTCATACGTCGCACCCCCTCATCCCAAGCTTTCGCAATTCATCCCACACAGCCGCATGAACACACCCATTTTGTTGCCGGGTGTCCGGTATTATCGGCGTCAAGAACACGTTCTTGGGGTCGAACATGATGCCGGGGGGGGAAGATTGAGGGGATCACAAACACGGGCCAATAAGTGTACGGGGCCGCCATCATTCCAAACGGGTTGAACCCATCTCATCGTTGCCAGCGCTACGCGTACATTTCGAGCCTCCTCGGCCTTGCCGGATTCATGGCATCGAAGTGCTTCCATGCATCACCATCCACCGGTGCTTGCATCTTGTCACCGTATTTTTGCCATTCTTGTGCCACGTCATTTGTTTCGCGGACTCCGGTGTCATGTACTTGCCGTTGCAGCCTCGGTAGTACGGAAGGTGTCGTATGACCATCTCGGGGATCTTAGACTGTTTCTTAATGCCATCACGCCTTCTACCTCCACGTACCTAGAGGCTTTGCACTCCGGACGGTGTGTTGCTGCCTCGTGGTCTCCCCGATCGGGACACACCCGTTCTTACAAGCTTGGATCGGGTGATAAGGCATCTTGAGTGCACGAAGTCTTCGTGACTCGGTCGTGTTTTTCGGCAGTGCGGTGCTCCTCCCGGAAGCGGCCCGCCAACAAACTTGCCAACACGAGATCAAAACCTTCCCGACTGATGCCCAGTGACGACTTCAACCCTATTAGGTGTGAAATGCCATCCAGTTTAGAAATGCGGGTCTTCTCGTGAAAGGGCTCCTTTGCCGCCTCCATCATGTCGTAGTACGCCTTTGCGGTAGCCTCTGGATCTTCTTCCTCCACCTCCAATCCTTGAGCGGCTTCAAAGTTTTCAAGCAAGTCTGCCATTCTGGCATCTTGATCAAACCCCTCGAGGTCCGGTCTCACCACCGCCTCCGTAACCCGTTGGGGTTCCCCATGGAGGATCCAGCAGGTATAGTTTGGAACATATCCGTTCGCCCAAATATCATTCCTCATCTGTCGTTGCTCTTTCCTTGTCTGGTTCTTACACTTGCTACAGGGACAAAACACCCGAATCGCCCCTTTAGAAGCTGGGCCAAATGCCTTCTCCACGAAGTCCCCGGTCCCCTTAACCCATGCATTGGTCTTGTCTTTGAATCCCGTGTACATCCACTCACGGTCAGCCATTCTCTGTCATGCGCCAACGTAAGCGAGTAATAAGACCAACATCTGCATCTACAAGGCGTTCCTACCATCTACTAGGTGAAGGATAGGTCCTAATCCCACCCGAGGATGCGTAGATGAGGTTAGCTTCCATGCTCCGCTCCCATCTGAGACGGAATTTCGGCAGCACCTCCCCGCTGTTCTCCCGATACATGTCCCGACAGGGAGAGTGCGTATCCGGAGAACAAGGGGAGGGGCTGACGAAACTCTGACTCAGACGGGGGCGGAACATGGAAGCTAACCCATCTACGCATCCTCGGGCTGTCCAAAAAACGTGGACAATCCGAAAGAGAAACCGTCGCAGATATGCACTGATCCGCATACCAACGACCGCGAATCCCTTTCGGACGGGAGACGGCTAACTCGGTTACGCAATGTACTTACAACAACTATAAGGAATAGATGTGAATTATACCTAGGGCGGCGGCGCAGAGGCGGGTAGGTGCACGAACACGGTCAAGGTCCCCTCCGACAAGTCCTGCTCTGCAAAGCAATAAAGACTTCACTATTAGTTGAAAATTTTGGCAGAACCTCCCCTGTACAGGTGACAACACAGATACGGCACGATGGCCGACAACACAGATACGGCACGATGGCCGACAACCCTAGAGCTTTACCTTCTCCTCCGGTGACGCGCGTGGACGGACGACGTGGACGAACGGCGTCGGCGACGTGGACGGACGGTGGACGAACGAAGCGGACCTTCTCCGGCTCCTCCTCCTTTCTTCCTCCTCCCCTTCTCCTTCCTCTCCTCCTCCTTCTTCTTCCTCCCCTTCTCCTTCCTCCTCCCCTTCTCCTTCCTCTCCTCCTCCTTCTTCCTCCTCCCCTTCTCTTCTCCTCCTTCTCCTCCTTCTTTTCTTCCACCTCCCCTTCTCTTCTCCTCCCCTTCCCTTCCCTTCCTCGGCCTCCTTCTTCTTCCTTCCTTCCTGCAGGGCCCGGCCAAGGCAGCCGAGGAGCTTCTCCTCCTTCCCTTCCTCTGCCGAGCGGGAGGCCGAGGAGCTCCTCCTCCTTCCCTTCCCTTCCTGCAGGGCCCGGCGGAGCAGGGGGACGGGCGGAGCACGAGGAGCGAGCGGCGCCGCGGACCGGGGTGGAGGCGGCCGCGGCGGTGAGCTGCGGGGTGGCGACCGCGGCGGCGAGGAGCTGGGCGGCGGCGGCGGTGGCGGGCGCAGGACGGGGGGCGGGGGGGGTCGCAGGGGCGGGCGGCGGAGATCGGGGGAGATCCGGCCACCCGCCGGCTACTCACGGAGGAAGGGGCGGCAGCGGCGGCCGGCGACGGCGGGCGGGCGAGCGGCGGCGGCGGCAGTCGAGGCTGAGCGAGAGAGGGAGAGAGAAGAGAGAGAAGTGAGAAGGAGAAGGAGAGAGAGGAGTGGGCAGGCCCATTATCAGTTTTCAGGTCAGGATCTTTGCCGATGGCCATCGGCAAAGCCAATTTGCCGATGGCTTTCCAAGGCCATCGGCAAACAATTCTTTTTTTTTATTTTTCCTTCCAATTTTTTTGGAGTCTTCGTACACCACATACAACCCAGCTTCAAAAGTTGGGACAATTTTGAGTTTTGTGGCTATATTTCGTTAATTTTTTAGTTTCTTTGAATTTTTCACGCACCTCTAAATTTGAACTGCAGGTGCATGAAATAATGCAAACTTTTGATTCAAAAAATGATATTCATGATGCTCGGAGTATGTTGAGGCCGTATCCAGGACCTCGCATGAAATTACGACCCTGTTGGCCTCGTAACATGGGGACTGACGTGCCCGGAAAGTGTTTTTAAATTCTATAAAATCCTAACGAAGTCCGAAATTGACGAAACTTGACCAGTTGTGTTGGCATGGCATGTGTAGTGTGTGGTAAAAATTTCAAAAAGTTTCGAGCAAGTTGTGACGTCGGATGGTTAAATGTGGAGATGTCTCGGGTTTTGACCATCCGACGTCACAACTTGCTCGAAACTTTTGAATGATTGTTGCAAATTTAGAAGGTTTTGCATCCCAGTGAGGTTGTGGCATTGTTAAGATGTGTGTAGCCTGGGTAATGTTTTTAAGTGTTTATTGATTTCAGTTTTGATAATGTGGACCTTATATCTGTTCGCCTGGTTGTACTTTTTGGTTTCTAGCGTCTGTGCACCGAGCTCACCTGGTTGCAGTTTAAAGTCACTAAAATTATTATATTATGAGTCCTTAGCCATAGTAAATGTTTCCCAACAACATTTTCAGTGCACAAAAAAGATGGTCTATTGAATATGTTGGCTGCAAAATACTTGTTCCCTGCCTAAGATCAGATACATAAACCTTTTGATTATATTGGGTTTCTGCCTATTCCTCTATTGGGATCGCAATCCCTTGTTCACTCTGGCTAGTGTTGGTTGCAAAGTGAAATTTGTTTGGGAGCTACACTATTTCAACTTTGTCATCTTTTTGTAACTCCAAACTGAAATTGATGGGTGTATTTGTGTGTTGTCTACATTGGTGCTAACTGCGATAAGATTGCCACCTCCCAGATCAAAAACTTGTTAGTTTAATGCACCTTTTTCCTTCTGAGCCATTGACATTTACTATAGATGAACGAAACTGTGAACAATCTGCCCTTCAAATTTTGCCTTGGCACTATAACTATGGAAAACACTTAAGTAAATGTTTTGGAAGCATCTGCTTTCTGCAATGATGGTTTCTATGTGCTAGATATAAGTTCTAACTGCATCTATTCGGTTGCAGGACTAGTACTCATCCAGGTTGGGGGGCTCTTTTGGCTCCTCACTGCTGTTTCAGAGCATTGGAGCAGATGCGTCATTATTATGTATCCTAGTATCTCACTTTCTCTATTCTATAGTTCTACTAGGTGATTTCGGTTGCTGTGGACTCCGCTGATGTCTGAGGAATGTTGTTTGGTTTGACGCAATGGAACATTAGGTGCCAAGTTGGCTGATGTATTTGTTAGACGCTGCTGGTCTGAGTTGCAGTATGATGTAGGAGTAAGGATCAAGACATCATAGACATGTGGTTTCATATATTTAAGCGTTCTATATCTTGTAACTGCAGTACTGAAACTTTTGGAGGGTTGTTGCAAATTTAGAAGGGTTTGCATCCCTATGAGGCTGTGGCATTGTTAACATGTGTTTAGCCTGGGTAATGTTTAGGTGTGTATTGATTTCAGTTTCGATAATGTGGACTTTATATCTGTTCACCTGGTTGTACTTTGTGGTTTCTAGCGTTTGTACATGTGATTGTGAAGAGCTCACCTGGTTGCGCTTTAAAAGTCACTAAAATTATATTATGATTCCTAAGCCATAGCAATGTTTCTCAAACAACATTGTTAGTGCACAAAACAGATGGTCTATTGAATATGTTTGCTATAAAATACCTATTCTCTGCCTAAGCTCATATGCACAAACCTTTTGGTTATATTAGGTTTCTGCATATTCCTCTATTGGGATTGCAAACCCCTTGTTTATTCTGCCAAATATTCAAGTAGTAGTTGTTAACTAACTAGCTTGCCGACTATAACTAGTTTGAACTAAATTTTAACCCAACTAGTAGTAATTAGCCATGTATGTGTATCAAACATGCCCTTAGTTAAACTTCATTCAAATTATTTTGTTAGACTATACATCTAAAATTATTTAATTTGTGCTTTTGTTTTCAACAGTGGCTACACATTTGCTTGCTGCCCCGTGACAAAGCTCAGTAGGCTAAGCTGTGATACGCAAAGGGTTTTTTTTATTATTATTATTTTTTTTAGCAACTCTACGCTATGCTGACTGGATCTCAAGCAAACAGGCCTCGCTCTCAAGCCCAGCGCTCAAGTCACCGCACCAGCGACGCCACCAAGCCCACAGGGCCACAACCCACCTTTCCATCTGGGGTGCCCCGGAGCGTCGGCGGCCATGGCGTCGCGTGCTCAACCTGTCCTCCCTAGCCTCGATGCCATGGAGCCGGAGCGGCCGTCGCCGGCACTCCTCAGCGAGCTCCTCGAGGAGATCTTCCTGCGCGTCGCCTCCCCTGCGGACCTCGCCCGGGCCTCCGCCGCGTGCGTCTCCTTCCGCCGCCTCATCAGCAACCCATCTTTCCTCCGCCGATACCGCTCCGTCCACCCGCCGCCACTTCTTGGCTTCCTCCACACAGGTGGCTTCTACCCTGTCGAGGCGACCCATCCCTCTGCTCCTGTCCCCTGGACCGCCGACTTCTCCTTGGACTTCCTTCCTTCGGGACGCTGGTATCCTTGTGATTTCCGGGATGGGCGTGTCCTCGTGTATCGCAGTCGCAGGGACCTCGCGGTGTGCGACCCCCTGTTCCAGCGATACCTGCTTCTGCCTCCCATTACCGATGACCTACTCGCTTCCGTCGGCCTCCATAACCAAGACATGCGCAATTCCGGGGTCTCTTTGATCCCTTCTGGAGGCATGGAGGAGGAAACATCGTTCAGTGTGATCTGCTGGATGATTTCCAAGTCAAGATTTGTGGTGTTTTTCTTCTCAACAAGCTCTGATCACTGGGCTGCCGGTACTTCTATAAGTTGGGCTGATCTAGGATTATATGAAGAAGTTGACATGCTAGATTCAGGCCAATGCGTCTATGGTTGCTTCTACTGGAAAGTAAACTGCAGAAACAAGTTGCTCAAGCTTGACATGAGCACCATGGAGTTATCCAAATATGACCTTCCTCCTGGTCATGACAAGCGAAATGTCGTCGTCGTGGAGTCAGGGGAAGGCAGGGTTGCGATGTTTAGTCTACTTGATGAAGGCACGTTTATGGAATATTACACCTTTATGCAAAATGGCACTGATAAGTCCTGTAAGTGGCATTTGAAGAGTACTATCCCATTGCCTGTCCATGGTACTAGTCAATTTTTTATTACTGGTCAAGCTGAAGGATACATTTTCTTGGCACACATTACAAGAGAATGGGATACACCATATTTTGAGTTTATCTCTCTTGAGGTTAAGTCTTTAAATATTGAGAGAGTATATAGCACAGGCAATTTCGATATCTTTCATGCCTATCCATATTTTGGTTTCCCACCATCCCTGTCACCAAGGAGGATTCAAGGATATAGAGAGGTATGTTTTTTTTTCTCTTCTTAAGTCTTGACTTTTGTGGTTGACGAACCTTAAAATTACTCTCATGTGATTATGATCCTGGAATAGCTTTACGCTTGTACAACAACTATTGTGGGTTCATCCAAGTCTTAGATCTTTATGATCACCACATAATGCACTTGCTATTAGACAATTTTCTTACGTTAGAGACTTGCAGCCTGTTCATATTAGCTTGATTTTCTTGTGCTTGTATTCTTGGTGGCAAAGGGAAAGCGCATTCATGTAGCCACTCACGATCTGCTTCTATTTTGTACTGTTGTTGCTATGTTGGAGCCTCTTGTATTCTGAAAACCATTTTCATGGAGCATCCCACACTATTCAACAAACCATGAAATAGAAAAGACGAGTGCTCATTTTATTGAAAAACTTTTGGAGGATTCTTTCAGATTAAGAAGGGTTTTTTTATCACAGTGAGAGGTTGTGACATTGTTTAGCCTGGGTACTGTTTATTGATTTCAGTTTCAATAATTTGGACCTTACATCTCTTGGCTCCCTGCCTCCAGTGCTTATGCAGATGTTCTAAACATTAACTAAAGCTTTTGCCTACTCACTTGGCATAGTTTTTTGGAGCTTCATTGTTTTTAGTGTTTGTACATGTGATTGTGATGGGCTCACCTGGTTGAGTTTAAAGTCACTAATTATAAGCAACTGAGTTGAGTGGTGGTACCATAGTAGTGTTTGAGTGTTTCCCAAACAACATTGTCAGTGTGCAAAATGATTGTCTTTTTGAGTACATCTACTGTAAAATGCTGGCTTATCAGCCTAAGTTGGGATACACAGACCTTTTGGTTATATTGGTTTTTGCTTATTCTTCTATTGGGATCGCAATCTCAGATGTCATTCCATGTTGAATCTAGCTAGGGTTGGCCACAAAAGTTAATTTGTTTGGGAGCTACAAAATTTCAACTTTATCATCTTTTTTGTAACTTCAAACTGAAACTGATGATGTGTATTTGTGTGTTTTCTACATTAGTGCTTACTGCAATAAGGTTGTCAACTCCCAGATAAAAAAACATGATAGTTTTCTTTCCATCTTCTCCCTTTTGAGTCAAAAATATTTCTGAGTCATTGACATTACGCTGAACTGAACTCTGAACAGTCCAGCCTCAAATTATGCCTTGGCACTGTAACAGTGGAAAATGCTCAAGTAAAATGTTTTGGAAGCGTCTCCTTTCTGCAAATGGTTTCTATGTTCTATAAGTTCTAATTGCATCTATTCACTTGCAGGACTAGTACTCATCCGGGTTGGGGGCTTTTTGGAGACTAGCTGCTGTTTTGGAGCATTGGTGCAGATGCATCCTTATGTATATCACTTTCTCCGTTCTACAGTTCTACTAGGTGCTTTCGGTTGCCGTGGACTTTGCTTATGTCTGACAAATGTTGTTTGGTTGACGCAATGGAACATTAGGTGCCAAGTTGGCCGATGTATTTCTTAGAGGCTTCTGGTCTGAGTTGCAGTATGATGTAGGAGTAAGAAGCAAGACAATATAGACTTGTGGTCTCCTATATTTCAGCGTTCAGTATCTTGTTAATGATGTACAGAACCTTTTGCCTTTGCATATCTAGAATTGTGAACCACTAAAAAAAAAGCATCTTGGAGTAGTTAGGAATTATACCGTGTGAAAGAAGGATTAATAAGTGAGGAACTATGCTGTGATATGGCACTTTGAAATGCGATGTTTGTAGTGCCGTATTTGCGGATGAATTGTGGACAGAGTTGAACACTTCTCAACACGATAAGCTGACGACGCTTTAATGACCGCTGTTCTGAAATGCTGTTGCCCAGAGCTACATGTATTTTTTGTAATAAGCCCCACGGTATACACATGTGATCTTCTACATTTCAGCGTTCATTGTCATTTTTTCTGGCAACTTCAGTGTTCATTGTCTTGTAACTGAACTTTTAGCGTTTGAATATCTTCAGCTTCAGGTATATCTAGTGACCGACCAAAAGACATCTGCACTGTTTGCCGAACTGCTTGTGCAAACAAGGTAAAACCTTGGTGAAGGTGCCGAGGAACCCGTCCTCAATCAAGGAGTAACAAAGAACATACACAGGAATTAATCAAGGGGGGATGAAACACATACAGTGGCAATGGAAGAAGAAAAAATGTGAAAAGGAAACAATAATGGAGAGAAACATGAGAGAAAGAGACAAAAAAGCCTCTAGTACATAGCTAATCACAATTAAGGAGAGCCTATCAACAACAACAGCAGGAACAAGAACAAGGACCACCATCCATCTTACCATGGAGGGCAAACATGCCTTACCAGGTTAACTTCGCCACTGTCCACCAGTTAGCTCCGAACAGGGCCTAATAAGGAGCGCGTAGCTTTTGTTTTCACCAGCGCTGTGCTGAATCCTGTATCCTGGCCTCCTGGGTGCAAGCTCGGCAGGCGCTCCGGCGCGACGAGGGTCTAGCGCGTAGGCATGATCCATGGGCAGGTGGTGGGTAATTAAACAAATCTTGCATACTCATTGCATTATCCAGATTCATAATGGCAATTCTAGTATGTGGTCTACTTTTTGGTGTGCTATTGGGGATTCAATTCATAATCATATCAGATTGCATATCACTGTTAGTTCGCTTCCAAATACTGTATCTCATCTTTGGACCCCACAAACCCAATCTTGGAATATTGATTTAATTTCTCAGATTTTTTATGACCAAGCAACACAATGCATAACTCAAACCTCTGTGGTTCCTTATGATTCTCATGATATCGTAAGGTGGAAACCTGCCAAGAAAGGTTATTGTACTACTAAGGAAGCTTTCAAGCTTCTTAACAATCAATTGCAGGTACAGATTCCCCAGCAAGGTGCTAGAGGCATCACTCAACAAGCATTGTATATTTTAAAAAGAACATGGAAACACAAAACCCTTTCTCCATGCATGACCAGGGAATTTATCCCCCCCAAAAAACCAAACTTTTGTACCATCTGTAATCTAATTGAAAATGATCCCCATTTACTTTTCCACTCCAATTTTGCAAGGGCTGTTTGGTTCTCTGCGACAACACCTCTACTCACCTCTATGCTTCCTGAGGAACAGGATGGCATCCAGGAGATCTTCTCAATGATTATAACCACACACACACACCTCAGAAATAGAGTTTCAAAAGATCTTAACAACTCTGTGGTGTATTTGGACTCGCTTCCAAAACAAGAAATGGTTTGTTTTGCAGGTACATTTTGCGGTGGAAGCAGATATCAAGTTATGTACACAAAAGGACTCCAATGATCCATGGTCCATCCGAAGGACACAAGAGGCTCTATCAAACTGTGTAGAGATGCACAAATACATTTAGCTGATTTCAATCAGCAAGGTTTATTCGACCTTCACCCTAATAATATGCATAATGCAGGTGATATTTCTACAAATTCAAGAGAGCAAAGCATATTAGGTGGACCCCTGAGGAGTACTGGTCTTATCACAGGACCTCCAAATTTCCCAATCCATTCATCTTTTCAGCCTTTCAGGTACCCTGTCCGGCCATATTACCAGGACTCAGATGGTACACCAATGCTGCTATACTTCCAAATCAAAATGGTCAGCAACCGAGGAAAGCAGGCCTTGGTTTATTCATTCTCGACCCCTGGTGAAGATTGATGATTCACATAAAAGCAATCACTAACGATATCTCTTCAGTCCTCATGTCTCAGACTGCGGCACTGGCTCTTGCAGGAAAAGTAGCCTTTGCTTTACAGATTCAAGACATTTTCTTTCTCCCTGACAACCAACAAATGATGGATTTCTTCAATGGACCAGAGCACTCTTCTCCACCTCAAAGGCAAATCAAGCCATTCACTCAAAGTTTCTTAAACGCTTATATCAGCCATGAACGCAAAAGTGGTCTGAAAGACAGAGCTCTTGCCATTGCGTTCACAAAAAAATAAACTAAATATAACCGCACATGCAACCGAATTGTAGTCATGTAACCTCAAGATGCTCAAACTGTAATCATGAGTTACCCCATCAGAGTGGCACTGCAATAATCTGGAATCCTTTCACCCCACTTGTAGCATCACGCTGCTAATAATTTTTGCAAATAAAAGATAATGCAATTGTACATTTGAAACGGTAAGATATGCTCAAGTTTGACGACCTAAGTCAAAAAAAATACCATCATTTATATTTTTATAATAGTATTAATGTAAAAATATATTCCATAATCTGAAGATATCATTTGATAATATCATAAATATTAGTATGTTTTGTCTAGATTTAGTTGAACTTAAAATTATTTAATTAATGTGTATAACTTCTATATATATTATATGCTATTGTTCTCAACGGGGGGAATATTACAGTCCAGTTTTTTTTTTTTTTTGAGTGGATACAGTCCAGTTAACATATACTCCAGGCCACTAAACAAAAGTAGTGATTCTCAGGAGAGAAAAAAACACTCAAACGGTCCCACAGGCCACAACCAACCTTTCCATTCTGCCCCCCGTCCTCAAATCTGCCCCCCGAGACTCATCCTCAGTCCCCGTCGAGAAATTTTGAAATATGACCCGGTATTCGCGTGTCTCTTGAAACTTGACCCGGATTTCGTAAGCCTTTAGAAATATGACCCAAGTCATGCGAATTGTTTGGAAATTTAGTCTTTTATGGATCTACTTCGTTTTAGTTTTTTCAGGGGGTTGTTTGCAATGTTTGAAGCACGGGAAAAGACATCTATGCCCCTCCTCATCGTACTTGTTGTCGAAGCCGACACAGCTCTCGGCGCTGAACTGATGAACTCCGGCATGTTCAACGGCGGAGAAGATGACGAGCAGGCAGGAGAGAGCGGAGCACGCCAGCCACGGCTTGCTCGAGCAGGTAGGATGACGTGCAGCACAAGCCTCTCCTCAGTTCGGCCATGCGACGCCATTTGCACCGCTGCTGCAGCTTTGGCGACGACGAGCTCCCGGGCATGGCAGAGCGAGCAGCCGTCCAGGTCCCGTGCGTGATGACGTGAAGCACAAGCCTCTCCCAAGTCCAGCCATGCGCCACCATTCGCGTCGCTGCCGAGACGGCTTCAGCGACCGCGAGCTCCCGAGCATGGCGCAGCGAGCAGCCGGCCGAGTCGTGCGTGCTCTGCTTTGGTTCTTAGCTTGTCGACATCAGCATGACGTCATGCTACACATTTGGGCCATTTTTCTATAGAAAAACAAATCTAATAATACAATAGAAATACGTTGACACAGAGAGAGCTGAGGGGAGGAAAGATGAATGAGGGAGGGGCACAAATGTCTTTTTTCGTGCTTCAAACATTGCAAACAGCCCCCTGGAAAAACTAAAACGAAGTAGATCCACAAAAGACTAAATTTCCAAACAATTCGCATGACTTGGGTCATATTTCTAAAGGCTTACGAAATCCGGGTTAAGTTTCAAGAGGCACGCGAATACCGAGTCATATTTCAAAATTTCTCGTCCCCGTCCTCCCTTCGCCGGTGGCCGGGAGGATTACTCACCATGGCGTCGAGGGTTCCCCTGAGCGCCCCCAACCTCGAGGCCGCGGAGCCAGAGCGGCCGCCGCCGGCCCTGCCCAGCAAGCTCCTCGAGGAGATCTTCCTCCGCGTCGCCTCCACTGCGGATCTCGCCCGCGCCTCCACCGCGTGCGTCTCCTTCCTCCGCCTCATCGCTGACCACTCCTTCCTCCGCCGGTACCGCTCCCTTCACCCGCCCCCATTCCTTGGCTTCGTCAACTCCTCCGGCTTCCACCCTGTCGAGGCGCCCCATCCCGCCGCTGCTGTCGCCCGCGCTGTTGCCGATTTTTCCTTCGACTACCTCCCTCGCCTCCCCAGAGATTGGAACAGCTGGCGTATATGCGATTCCAGCAACGGCCGCGTCCTCATCCGGTTCCGTGGCGAGAAAGGCGCCACCAACTGGAATCTCGCGGTGTGCGACCCGTTGTCCGGGCGACACCTGCTGCTGCCTCCCATAACCGACGACCTACTCGCCTCCGTCGAGCTCCAAAACCAAAAAACTATTCCATCCCATGGCCTCGTTTATCCCTTCAGGAGGCAAAGAGGATGATACATCATTTAGCGTGATCCACTGGATGCAGTCCGACACAAGGTTGGGGGTATTTGTCTTCTCTTCAGTCTCTGGCTGCTGGAGCCTCAGTTTCTCTACCAATTGCGACGTTGGCTTAAACAATATTGGTGCGCTGCCTTTTGGCCAATGTGTGTACGACTGCTTCTATTGGAAATCATTCCACATGAGCATGTTGATGAAGCTCGACATGAACACTAAGCAGTTTTGCACTGTTGACCTCCCACCTGGCCACGATGACCGGCGAATCTTCATTGTGGAGTCAGGGGAAAGCAAGGTTGCGATGTTTAGTTTGAGTTATGAAGGCACATCTGTGGATTATTACACCTTTTCGCCAAATGGCAGTGAGAATTCCCATCAGTGGCAGATGATGAGAACCATCCCTTTGCCTGCGGACTATCATTCCAATCAATGCTTTAGGGGTCCGGTTGAAGGATACATTTTCCTAGAAGGCAATCAAGGACGTGATGCAAAACATTCAGTGTTTTTCTCACTTGAGATTAAGTCATTCAAAATTGAGAGGGTCAGTATAGCAAGCCTTGCCTATTGTGGCCATCCATATTTTGGTTACCCACCATCTATGTCACCAATAAGAATTCAAGGATATGCAGAGGTAGGTTTCTTATCTTAAGTGTTGCCTTTTGCCTTTTAGCACAACTCTAAATTATTGCCATGTGACTATGATATCCACCAGATTGCAGTTTAAAGTCACTGAAATTATTATATTATGATTCCTTAGCCATAGTAAATGTTCCCCCAACAACATTTTCAGTGCACAAAAAAGAGGGTCTCTATTGAATATGTTTGCTGTAAAATACTTGTTCTCTGCCTGAGATCAGATACACAAACCTTTTGATTATATTGGGTTTCTGCCTATTCCTCTATTGGGATCGCAATCCCTTATTCATTCTGGCTAGTGTAGGTTGCAAAGTGAAATTTGTTTGGGAGCTACACTATTTCAACTTCGTCATCTTTTTGTAACTCCAAACCCGTCGGGGATGGGGCCACCGCGACGAACGCTGGGGAGGAGCGGAACGAATGCCGACGGACCCAATGGTGGCCGCCCTGTGCCCGGCCGGTAGCCTCGCCGACGCGACGCCCGTGCTCGCGCTCATGTCGCCGCGGCGCTTCTGCTCCGTCCGCTGATGCTGCCTTGTCGGCGCGAGCAGATGGCCGGATTTAGCCTCCTATACGGCCCGTGCGTGCGCCACCGCCAATCTCGCCATGGACGCGCCTCGGCCAGCAAGCAACCGCGGAGGGAACAGCGGGATGCTCGCCATGGTCATGGAAGCGGGCCGCTCATGGAGCACCGGGGAAGAAGAATAGGAGCGGCTGGCACCTCGTTCCGTTGGAGCAGGACGCCGTCGCGGTGGAGACCGTGCAGGCGGAACTGGACCGTCGCCGCCGGGGGCGCGTTCGCCGAGGCGGCCTTGGCTCTGCTCGCCACGGTGCCCTGCCTAGCGGCGCGGCCATCCTCGGCCTCCTCCCCGCACCCGAGTGCGTGTCACCTCCTGTGCACGTGCATTCGGGGAGATGCGGGTCGTCCCCGTCCTTCCCGTCCCAGCGGCGGCAGGGCCAGATCTCGTGGGAGACTGGGGGCCGCTAGCCGCGAGCGCGGGAACAGCTCGGGCTCCGCTGCGGCTCTGCGGCTCCATGGGTGCGCTGGGTCGGGAGGAGGTAGGGAAAGAAGATGGAAGGACCGGATAGTTAGAAAAAGAATGTGCGAGGGGGGTTTATGTAAAATTTTGAGCTGACGTGGCTGTCTTTGGACTCGCAGTGCACCGCGGTGAAAGTTCAGATATCCTGGATAGTCGTTTTGAAAGTTCGGGTACATACATGAAAAGTGGCCAATAGTTCAGGTACCTCACATGCAATTTACTCTTGAAATCGCCAACAGTTTTGTATGGAAACAGAACTGTTCGATGTGGAAATGAAGCCACGATGTGACTTTTGTTGACCGAAGGTAACCTGCCTCGGAGCAATTAGTAAGCATCCGAGACTGTTTGAAATGTGACAATGTTTTTTTTTTTTGGAGAGCGCGTCGTTGACAATGTCGCGCGAGTTTTGGGAATGAATGAACGAACTCAGAACTCGGCCTGGGTAAGGTTGGGCCCGTACATTTGTGAAAGGGCCTATAGCCAACTATGGCTAGTTACTAGGTGGTGCTAAATTTTTAGCCAAATCTTCAAGTAGTTGTTAGCAAACTGTAGCTAATTTAAGCTAATTTTAACTCAACTAGTAGCTAGCCATGTGTATCAAACATGTCCATAGTTAAAGTTAAAATTATTTTATTAGAGTCTAACCTAAAATTAAAGTTATTTAATTTAACACGTTTCCTATACATGAGTCGCCTGATATCCAGAGAAATGCCCAGGCGGCGTCCTTCGCTGCTCGCACTAACGCCGCGCACCCGATGCCCGTCCGCATTCTCTCCCCCACCCCTGCACCCGACGACCTCCCGGGGAGGGCCAAGGCGGATTCGGCCCATCACTTCCTTGCGGCCACGCCCAACTGCGGATTTGTAGGAACCCAACTCCATCGGCTTGGGGCAGAATTGGCAGCGGCCATGGAAGCACCGGCAAGGTAAAAGCAAATCCAGCAACACCCCCTACTACACCCCCTAGTCCAGATTTAGGCGGTGGAGCCAAAAAATACAACTCCAGCATACCCCCTACTAGGCACCCCAAGTTTGTTGGGACCCTACTTTTCTCCAAACTCCCCTATTCTTGTTGGCCCTCTACTCCTCCCCTACCTTTTCTCTCTCCTCTTCTTCCACACGACCCACCACAACGCGCTTTCCCACACCCGACGACGCTTTGCACCAAGTGCCCCTGGCCGGCGCGGCGACCTTCCTCAATGCCAGCGACCCTGCCCCGACGCTCCTCAACCGGTGCGCGACCCCTATCGCCAGTGGATCTCACCGGCGCGGCACCTCCCCGCAAGTGGATCTCGCCGTGTAGCGGCGCCTTCCCCGAGCGAGCTTGGCCGGGAGTGGCAGCGATAGCCCAAGGTCGGCTCACCGCAGGTCACCGGCCGCTCCTCCCAGCATGGTGTCTGGCCGTCCACTCTTTCCCTGGCGAGCTCGCCGCCCTGCTCAATGCGGAGGACCGACATCTGCTCCCCGACACGGCGCCCTCCCAGGTTGAGTCCATCTCGGTCGGCAACGGCCCTCCTCGGCGTCCGCCCTCCCCAGTCGTGTCCTCCAGGCCGGCGTCCGCCCTCCCTAGCCGCCCTCCCCCACCACCGCCGGCTTGCTCATATGGCCGGCCGCTGCCAACGGGAAGAAGAATAGTGAGAGGATTTTGGGTAGCTGGTTTTTGGTAGCGTTGCTGGAGTAAACAATAAAAATTGAGTGGTATTGAAATACACGGCCTCCCAAATCAAGTTTTAGGGGGTTTGATTTAGGGGGAATGGCGGTGGGGCAGTGGCGGCAGAGGAGCGACAGGACTCGGGACTCAGGACTCGGGCTGGAAGAACATGGGAAGAAGATGAATAGTTGTGGGATCCACAAGGGGCGTTGGATCTTCATCCAACGACTGAAAACATCACCTGAAGAGAAAAGGAAATTTCAGGCGCCTGGATTATAGCAATTCAAGCCTTATTTAGTTTCCCTTAAAAATCTAAAATTTTTCACTCTCTCCATCACATCAACTTTTGGACGCATGCATGGAGTATTAAATATAGTTAAATAAATAAATAATTGTGCAGTTTGTCTGTAATTTGCGAGACAAATCTTTTAAATCTAATTAGTCTATAATTAAACACTAATTGTCAAATACAAATGAAAGTGCTACAATAGCAAAGTTGAAAAAAATTTGCAATCTAAACCATGTATGCTTTTTGGTTTCAACTGTGGTTATACATTTGGTTCGTGGCCCGTCGCCCGTGAGAAAGCTCAGTACGCCCCTAAACAAAACACAAAAGTTGTGCTAGGCAAAGCGGCCTGGATCTCGACTCGAGCAAACAGCCCTCGCTCTCCAGCCCAGCGCTCACCGCATCAACGATGCCACGAAGCCCACAGCCAACCTTTCTTTCCATCCCACTCCATTCCGCGGCCCATGCCCAAATCCGCCCATCGGTTCTCGATCCTCGATTCCCTTTCCTCGCTACCGCCGGCGGCGGGGCCATGGCATCGCCCGCTCACCCGTCCCCACCCCCCCCAGCCTCGATGCCATGGATCCGGAGCGGCCGCCGCCGGCACTCCTCAGCGAGCTCCTCGAGGAGATCTTCCTGCGACTCGCCTCCCCTGCGGACCTCGCCCGCGCCTCCGCCGCGTGCGTCTCCTTCCGCCGCCTCATCAGCGACCCGTCTTTCCTCCGCCGATACCGCTCCGTCCACCCGCCGCTACTTCTCGGCTTCCTCCTCCGCACTGGTGCCTTCCACCCTGTCGTGGAGACCCATCCCTCTGCTGCCGTCGCCCGTGCTATTGCCCGGACCGCCGACTTCTCCTTCGACTACCTTCCTACTCCGCGCCGTTGGTATCCGTGTGATGTCCGCGATGGGCGTGTCCTCGTCCAACGCAGGAATGTGCACATCAAGGAGCTCGATATGGGGACGGAGCCCCGCTTGTCATGGAACCTCGCGGTGTGTGACCCCCTGGCCCGACGGTACCTGCTGCTGCCTCCCATGACCGACGGCCTACTCGCCTCCGTCGGCCTCTGTAACCAACACATGTTCAATTCGGGGGCCTCCTTGATCCCTTCCAGAGGCATGGAGGAGGAAACATCGTCCAGTGTGATCTGCTGGATGTCTTCCAAGACAACATTCGTGGTATTTGTCTTCTCCACAAGCTCTGGTCACTGGACTGTCGGTGCATCTATCAGTTCGGCTGATCTAGGCTTCTCTGAAGGATTTGGTGAGCTAGATTCAGGCCATTGCGTCTATGGTTGCTTCTACTGGAAAGTAAGCTGCAGAAACAAGTTGCTCAAGCTTGACATGAACACTATGGAGTTATACACATATGACCTCCCTTCTGATTATGACAAGAGAGATGTCGTCATTGTGGAGTCAGGGAAGGCAAGGTTGGGATGTTTAGTTTACTTCGTTGTGGGTCTTTGGAATATTACATCTTGTTGCAAAATGGCACCGAGAAGTCCTGTAAGTGGCATTTGAAGAGTACCATCCCATTGCCTGACCATGTTATTAGTGCATTTCTTATTAGTGGTCAAGCTGAAGGATCTGTTTTCCTAACATGCTTTATAGAAGGACAGAGATATTATGAGTTATTCTCTCTCGAGGTTCAGTCTTTAAATATTGAGAGGGTCTGTAGGTTAAGTCTTCCCTTTCATGGCCCTTCATATTTTGCGTATTTTGGTTTCCCGCCATCTATGTCACCAAGGAGGATTGAAGAATATGGAGAGGTAAAGCTTTTTTTATTAGTCTTGGCTTTTGTGGTTCTCAGACTTTTAAATTATTGTCATGTGACTTTGATGCTGGAATAGCCTTATGTTTGTACTGCAATGATTGTGGGTTCATCCAAGTCTAGATCTTTATGGTCACCACGTAGTGTACTTACTATTGGATAATTTGCTTACTATAGATGCTTGCATCCTGTTCATATTAGCATGGTTTTTCGTGTGCTGAATATTCTTTGTTGTAGCAAACTGAAAGCGCATTCAGGAAGCCATTCATGATATGCTTGTTGTTTTGTACAGTTGCTGCCATGTGGCCTTGTACTCTGAAAATAATTTTTTGGAGCACCTGCAGTATTCAATAAATCATGAAATAAAAAAGATGAATGCTAATTTATTGATAAACTTTTGGGCGGTTTTTTCAAATCAACTAGAAGGGTTTTTTATCCTAGTGAGGCTGTGAAATTGTTTACATGTGTTTATTCTGGGTACTGTTTGTTGATTTTAGTTTCAATTTAGTGAAGTGGACCATATATCTGTTCACTCCCTACCTCTGGTGCTTAAGCAAATATTCTAAACATTAACTAAAACTTTTATCTGTTCACTTGGCATAGCTTTATGAAACTGTGGTTTCTAGTGTTTGCACATCAGTACATGTGATCGTGATGGGCTCGCCTTGTTGCAGTTTGAAATCTCTAATTATATTACGATTCCTTAGAGCAACTGAGTTGAGTGGTTGTACCATGTAATTTTCCCCAAACAACATTGTCAGTGTACAAAAAGATGTCTTTTTTTAGTATGTTTGCTGTAAAATACTGACTTATCAGCCTAAGCTCAGATACACAAACCTTTTGGAGTTTTGGTTATATTGGGTTTCTTCTTATTCTTCTAGATGGATCGCAATCTCAAATGCCGTTCCATGTTCAATCTAGCTAGGGTTGGTCACACAAGTTAATTTATTTGGGAGCTACACTTTCAACTTTCTCATCTTTTTTTTTTTCTTTTTTGCAAAAAAAAAAAAAAAAAAAAAAAAAAAAAAAAAAAAAAAAAAAAAAAAAAAAAAAAAAAAAAAAACTTTCACATCTAAACAACAAACTGAAATTGATGATGTGTATTTGTGTGTTTTCTACATTAGTGCTTACTGCAATAAGATTTTCACCTCTCAGATAAAACAAATATGTTAGGTTTTTTTTCACCATTTCCCTTCTGAGTCAATTATTTCTGAGCCTTTGACATTATGCTCAACTGAACTGTGAACAGTCCATTCAAATTATGCCTTGAGACAGTAACTGTGGAAAACTCTTTGGAAGCATCTGCTTTTGGCAAATGGGTTTTATGTTCTATAAGTTCTAACTGCATCTATTCGGTTGCAGGACTAGTGCTCACCCATGGTTGGCGTCTCACTGCAGTTTTGGAGCATTGGAGCAGATGCATCCTTATGTACCTCACTTTCTCTATATTCTATAGTTCTACTAGGTGATTTCGGTTGCCGTGGACTCTGCTGATGACTGAAGAATGCTGTTTGGTTTGACGCAATGGAACATTAGTTGCCAAGTTGGCTAATGTATTTCTTAGAGGCTGCTGGTATGTGTTGCACACTTGGACGGATTATATAGACGTGTGGTCCCCTATATTTAAGCACGACATGTGGCTAATGTAAAAGAAGCACGGCATTATATAGACATGTGGTATTCCTATATTTAAGCGTTCAATTTCTTGTAACTGAAGTACTGAACCTGTTGCCTTTGGATGTCTTAATTGTACTGTCCAGTGAACCACTAAAAAAAGATGCATCTAGGAGTAGTTTGGAATTACACTATGCGAAAGGACGATTAATAAGTGATGAAATACACTGTGATACGACACTTTGAAACGCGATGCTGTCGTGCCGTGTTTGCGGATGAAGTGTGGACAGATTTGAACACTCTTCAACGCGATAACTGTGTCGAGAAACACTGACGACCCTCTGCATTATCATGTTCACCTGTTGTTGTAGTTCAGCATTCCCCAGTCTTTGTCGAATTTCCATATTTAGAAAAATTTCTACAACCTATGTACGCGCGTGGGTCCATGGGTGGCTACTCGCGTTCTTCGTTCGGGGAGGCCTTTGACTGTGGCTTATGTTTTCACCAGCGTTGTTCTGAAGCAGTGAAGGCATTGATCCACATAGGCAGGCGGTGTGTCATCAGACTCAGCCAACGGCCACGTTGCCTTGAGCCACCGTCATGAGGGTCGGGCTCGGCGCCGACAACACCCATCACCACACGTCTTCAGGCACTGGGCCTCGGCCCAACAACCACGTTGCCTGGACGAGCTATGTGGCCTGCTATCTCTTCTGGCGCTAGTGTGGGTCGGGCTCTTCTGCTTCGCTCGAAGCTCCATCGAAGCGTGGCAGCGCCGCCACTCGCCACTCCCGACACCTCGCTCCTCAGTCCCCGTCCTCCCTTCGCCGGTGGCCGCCGGGAGGGTTACTCACCATGGCGTCGAGGGTTCGCCTGAGCGCCCCCAACCCCGAGGCCGTGGAGCCAGAGCGGCCGCCGCCGGCCCTGCCCAGCGAGCTCCTCGAGGAGATCTTCCTCCGCGTCGCCTCCACCGCGGATCTCGCCCGCGCCTCCGCCGCGTGCGCCTCCTTCCGCCGCCTCATCGCTGACCACACCTTCCTCCGCCGGTATAGCTCCACTCACCCACCCTTGCTCCTTGGCTTCGTCGGCTACAATGGCTTCCACTGTCTCCGAGCGCCCCATCCCTCTGCTGCTGTCTCCCGCGCTGTCGCCCGGGCTACCGATTTTTCCTTCGGCGACTACGTCCCTCTCCCCACCAACGGGAGCCGCTGGCATCCGTGCGATGTCCGCGACGGCCGCGTCCTCGTCGGGTCTCGTAGCGGGGAAGGCCCTGCCTGCTGGGACCTCGCTGTGTGCGACCCGATGTCCCGGGGATACATGCTTCTGCCTCCTATAACCGATGACTTACTCGCCTTCGTCGGCCTCCAAAAGCAAAATGTGTTCCGTACAAGTGCCTCCTTTGTCCCTTCAAAAGACATAAAGGAGGATACATCATTCAGGGTGATCTTCTGGATGCAATCTAACACAAGGTTGGGGGTATTTGTCTTCTCTTCAGTCTCTGCCCGCTGGAGTGTCAGTATGTCTACCAGTGGTGACGCTCTGGGCTTGAACAATATTGGTGTGCTGCCTTCAGGCCAATGTATGTATGACTGCTTCTATTGGAAACTATGCCGCATGAGCATGTTGATCAAGCTCGACATGAATACTATGCAGTTTTGCACTGTCGACCTCCCGCCTGGCCACGATGACCGGCAAATCACCATTGTGGAGTCAGGGGAAAGCAAGCTTGCGATGTTTAGTAAGAGTTATGAAGGCACATATGTGGATTATTACACCTTTTCGCGAAATGGCAGCGAAAAGTTCTATGAGTGGCATATGATGAAATCCATCCCTTTGCCTCCGAATAATTTTATACGCAACCTTAAGGGTCCAGTTGAAGGATACATTTTCCTAGAAGGCATTACCAGAGAACGGGATGCAACGGAGTTTTTCTCACTTGAGATTAAGTCATTCAAAATTGAGAGGCTCATTATAGAAGGCTTTACCTTTTGTGGCTATCCATATTTTGGTTTCCCACCATCTCTGTCACCAATAAGAATCCAAGGATATGGAGAGGTAGGTTTCTTATCGTAAGTGTTTCCTTTTGCATTTTAGCACAACTCTAAATTATTGCCATGTGACTATGATGCTGGAATAACATCATATTTGAATGACGTGATTGTGGGTTCATCCAATTATTCTATAGATCTCTCTGGTCACCGCATAGTTCATGTGTTGTTTGACAATTTGCTTCCGTTATAGACTTGCAGCCTGTTCTTGTTAGTTGTTCACATGTTTTTTCTTGTCTTGTGTATCCCCTGGTGTCGCAAAGGTAAAGCACACTCAGGAATTCACTCATGTTCTGCTTGCTGTTTCATCAAAAAGATAAGTAGTAGTTTATTGATAAACTTCTAGGCATTTGGTTCAAATCCTTGTAACTTGAGGTTATGAGTTGTGACCTTGTTCACATATGATTAGTCTGGATACTGTTCAATTGTTAGTATGGGTATTGTTTAATATATTAATCTAGGTATTATTTAATGATTAGTTTCGGTGATGCGGGGCTTATATATGTTCCCTCCTTGCTTCCGCCCATACTTGTGCAAATATTCTAAACATTGACAAATGCTTCTTTCTATTGATCTATTCACTTGGCATAGCTTTATGGAACTTCATGTTCTGTTGTATTTGTATAGTTGACTGTGGTACGCTCACCTGGTTGCAGTTTGAAGTCTCTAATTATATCATAATGATCAATTAGAGCAACCGAGCTGAGTGATAGTACAATAATAGTGTTTTACCAACAGCATTGCTGGTCTACTAATAGAGTCTTTTGAGCATGTTTGCTCAAACTTTCTGTCATTTGAGCCTAAGCTCGGATACACAGGCCATTCAGTTATAATGAGCAGCTTCTTATTATTATAAATTAGGAATCTCATATCTTGTTCCTTGTTCAATCTAGCTAGGCCTGGCTGCATTGATCAGTTAGTCTGGGAGCTATACCATTTCAACTTTTGCCATCCTTTGTATACCTGCAAACTAAAATCAATGTTGTGTAATGTGTGTGTTTTCTACTTTGATGCTTACTGCAGTAATGATTGTCAGCTCTGATAAAAAACCATGTTAGTTTGTAAGCTCAGATTAAAAATAACATGTTAGTGTTATGCATCTTTCCTTTGTGAGTCAAAACTATTTCTGAAGTATGTACTGTCCACCTTTCAAATCATGCCTTAGCACAGTAACTGTGAAAAACAATCAAGTAAACGTTTTGGACTCATTTTCTTTCTGCAATGGCGGTTTCTACGTTCTAATAACTTTATCTATTCAGTTGCAGGACTAGGTTCTCATCCTGATTTGGAGCATTGGAGCGGATGCAGTCTTATGTATCAAACCATCCTAATATGCTTCTGGTTAATCTTATGTTTGATAGCTGCTGTTATGAAATGTTGCTGCCCTGAGTTGCATGTATTATTATGTAAGAAGCAAATGTTGTAACTGAACTTTTAGTGTTTGGATGTCTTAAATTATATGTAGTGACCGACCTTTAGTGTTTGGATGTCTTAAATTATATGTAGTGACCGACCAGACCCTAATAATGTTGCTGTGTTATGAAATGTTGTTGCCCTGAGTATTATGTAAGAAGCGATACATTACACATGTGGTCTTCTATATTTCAGTGTCAATGTCTTGTAACTGAACTTTTAGCGTTTGGATGTCTTCAAATTATATGTAGTCACCAACCAAAAGAAATCTTGCCGACCTGTTCGTGCTAGACTTATTTCAGTGTCAACTTGGACAGAATTGAACACTCAATAATTCAAAGAAGAGCTCAGCCTAATTTTGACAGAATTAACACTCGTCAAATAATCGAATGAACAACTCAAAAGTCGGCTAGGCTAAGGTTCGGCCTGCACTCATGTATACGCTTTTCAGGAGCTAAAAAAAACTGAAGTGACTGAAACTTTTTGCGCGCCCTACTATCATCAATAATTAGTAATTAGGTGCATTTTGTAATCAAGTGGCATTATAACTTGAGTAAAATGCACCGTGGGTACTTAACTATGGACGTTTTTCCATCTGGGTACTCAAACTTTCAAAACGACTATCTAGATAACTGATGTATTGCTGGCGCACACCATGACTAATTTTTCAGAAAAAAAAAATCTATTCAATTCATTTTCCCTTTCTCACTCATAGGTCCTTGTGCAACCTCAGCCACTCAGAGTCAGAGCACATCGTGGTGCTGGCATCCCCCGACGGCCGCGTCTTCCACTGGTTGCAGCTGCTGTCCGCGTCCTCGTGCACCGCCCTCTCGCTCGTGGACCACCTCATCGCCAACCGACTGCGGCGCCGTCGCCGTACGCCGCTACTTCTATGACTCCTCCCGGTGCCTGAACGACAGCATCTTCGACGGCCTGCACATGGACCTCGCGTCCTACGCCGATGACCTCCTCACGGCGGGCTCGCACCTCGAGCAGCGCCTCGACGCCAGCATCCTCGTGGCGCTCGTCGAGTCCGACCGTTTCGCCGATGCCACGCTCTACAAGATCGGCACGTCCGCCCCCTGCCTCACCGAGATGCTCAGCTGGAACAACGCCTCGGAGAAGGATGCGCGCCGCTCCGCGGCGGTCGTCGTGTTCATGCTCACCGGAAGGAAGCTCAACGCTCTCGGCGTCAACCGGCGTCCCAGGCGCCATGGAGTCTGTGGCTTCCTTGCTCTACGCCGGCCTCGACGAGCTCAACCTCCTCGGGCTGTCCATCTTCAACAAGCTGCCGCGCGACCACGATGCTCTGGCCGGCGAGGCTCTGGCGATGCTGGCGCTGGACAGCCGCAGGAACTACGGAGCGATCATCATGGCGTTCGGCAGAGATGTCGAGGCTGTCAGGATTCCCTTGCCGGTGGCGAGAGGAAGACGACGGCGATGAACATGAACACACACGAAGTAGACATGGTGAATTTGGTGCTGCGAAGCCGCAACTTTTCTGTCGAGCTTTACTCGATATATATAAAGCAAATTACATGCGGCTTACAAGTAAACAAAGAGAAAATCCGCATGCTCGTGATTGGTAGTTGCCATCCCAACTCCCTGGGCCATGCCGTGAATGGCGTTGAACGCCTCTACCTCCTATTGTTAGCAAGCTCAGGACTTATTCAAACAGAGGCGCAGATAGGAAAAAGTCTAAATCCCCCCCTGAAGTATCAGCGTTGGCTAACATAACACCCTGAAGTACAAAACCGTCTATTTTGCACCCCTAAGTACATTTATGGGTTCTTAGGGGTGCGAAATGCTTTGGTTTTATTCGGTGTTATGTTGCCAACGCTATACTTAGGGATTTTAGACTTTTTTCCGCGCAGATACTTCGGTTCAAGCAGCCTAAGGAGCTCCGTGAATGACTTCTGTCAACCTTTCCATTCTGCTGCCCATGCCCAAATCTGCCCCCCGAGACTCATCCTCAGTCGCCGTCCTCCCTTCGCCGGTGGCTGGGAGGATTACTCACCATGGCGTCTAGGGTTCGCCTGAGCGCCCCCAACCCCGAGGCCGCGGAGCCGGAGCGGCCGCCGCCGGCCCTGCCCGGCGAGCTCCTCGAGGAGATCTTCCTCCGCGTCGCCTCCACTGCGGATCTCGCCCGCGCCTCCGCCGCGTGCGTCTCCTTCCGCCGCATCATCGCTGACCACTCCTTCCTCCGCCGGTACCGCTCCATTCACCCGCCCCAACTCCTTGGCTTCGTCACCTCCTCCGGCTTCCACCCTGTCGAGGCGCCCCATCCCTCCGCTGCTGTCGCCCGCGCTGTTGCCCGGGTTGCCAATTTTTCCTTCGGCGACTACGTCCGTCGCCTCACCAGTGATTGGAACCGCTGGCCAGAACCGCTGGCGAGAATATGCGATTTGCTCAACGGCCGCGTCCTCATCAGATTCGAGAATTGGAACCTCGCTGTGCGACCCGTTGTCCCGGGGATACCTGCTTCTGCCTCCTATAACCGATGACCTGCTCGCCTCCGTCGGCCTCCAAAAGCAAAATATGGTCTTCCTTAAAAACGCCTCCTTTATCCCTTCGGGAGGCATAGAGGATACATCATTCAGGGTGATCTTCTCGTTGCAATCTAAGACAAGGTTGGGGGTATTTATCTTCTCTTCAGTTTCTAGCTGCTGGAGTGTCAGTATGTCTACCAACTGTGATGTTATGGGCTTGATGCCTTCATGCCAATGTGCGTATGACTGCTTTTATTGGAAGGTATATGGCATGAGCACGTTGACCAGGCTCGACATGAATACTATGCAGTTTTGCAATGTTGACCTCCCACCGGGCCACGATGACCAAAAAATCGTCATTGTGGAGTCAGGGGAAAGCAAGATTGGGATGTTTAGTCTGAGTTATGAAGGCACATCTGTGGATTATTACACCTTCTCGCAAAATGGCAGTGAAAATTCCCATGAGTGGCAGATGATGAGTACCATCCCTTTGCCTGCGAATTATATTAAGCGCCACTTTATGGGTCCAGCTGAAGGATACATTTTCCTAGAAGGCATTACCATAGAACAGGATGCAACAGAATTTTTCAAAATTGAGATCAAGTCATTGCAAATTGAGAGGCTCGGTATAGCAGGCTTTGCCTATTGTGCCCATCCATATTTTGGTTTCCCACCATCTATGTCACCAATAAGAATCCAAGGATATGGAGAGGTAGGTTTCTTGTCTCAAGTGTTGCCTTTTGCATTTTAGCACAACTCTAAATTATTGCCATGTGACTATGATGCTAGAATAACATTATATTTGAATGATGTGATTGTGGGTTCATCCAAGTATTCTATAGATCTTTCTGGTCATCACATAGTTCATGTGTTGTTTGACAATTTGCTTCTGTTAGAGACTTGCAGGTTGTTCTTGTTAGTTGTTAACATGTTTTTTTTTCTTGTCTTGTGTATCCTCTGGTGTTGCAAAGGTAAAGCACACTCATGTTCTGTTTGCTGTTTGCTGTTTCATCAAGCAGTGAGTATGTAATAGCTTTCTATTATGAAAACCATTTCTCATGGAGCATCCATCCTACAGTATTAAAAAAAATAAGAAATAAAAAAAGATTAGCAGTTGTTTATTGATAAACTTCTGGGCATTTGATTCAAATCTAAAAAGGGTTTGTATTCTTGTGATTTGTGAGGTTGTGCGTAGTGACCTTGTTCACATGAGTACTGTTCAATTGTTAGTGTGGATATTGTTTAATTATTAATCTGGGTATTCTAGTTTCGGTGATGCGGGGCTTATATCTGTTCCATCCTGGCCTCCCATCCTATGCTTTATGCAAATATTCTAAACATTGACAAATGCTTCTTTCTATTGATCTGTTCACTTGGCATAGCATTATGGAACTTCATGTTCCCGAGTGATTGTATTTGTGATTGTGGTAGGCTCACTGCTCACCTTGCTTCAGTTTGAAGTCACTAATTAAATCATGATAAATTAGAGCAACTGAGGTGAGTGGTATTACAATAGTAGTGTTTCCCAAACAGTATTGGCGGTCTACTAAAAGAAGTCTTTTGAGCATGTTTTCTGTAAAATTTTGGCTTATGAGCCTAAGCTCGGATACACTGATCCATTCAATTATAATTAGCCTCTGCATATTCATATAAATTTGGATTCTCACATCTTGTACCTTGTTCAATCTAGATAGGCCTGCACAAATCAATTTGTTGTGGGAACTATACCATTTCAACTTCTGCCATCCTTTTGTACCTGCAATTTTGCAAACTAAAATCAATGTCGTTGTGTAATGTGTGTTTTCTACGTCAATTCTTGCTGCAGTAATAAGATTGTAAGCTCTGATAAAAAAACAATGTTAGTTTGTTAGCTCAGATAAAAACATGTTAGTGTTATGCATCTTTCCTTTGAGAGTCAAAACTATTTCTCAACTGTGAACGTTTTGGATGCATTTTCTTTCTGCAATGGTGGTTTCTACATTCTAATAACTTCATCTATTCAGTTGCAGGACTAGGTTCCCATCCTGATTTTGAGCTTTGGGGCGGATGCAGTCTTTTGTATCAAACCATCCTAATATGCTACTGGATAATCTTTATGTTTGATAGCTGCTGTTATGAAATGTTGCTGCCCTGAGTTGCTTGTCTTATTACGTAAGAAGCAAATGTTGCAACTGAACTTTTAGTGTTTCGGTGTCTTAAATTATATGTTATGACCAACCAGACCCTAATAATGTTGCTGTGTTATTATGAAATGTTGCTGCCCTGAGAATTAAGTAAGAATCGATACATAACACATGTGGGTCTTCTATATTTCGGTGTCCATGTCTTGTAACTGAACTTTTAGCGTTTGGATGTCTTAAATTATATCTAGTGACTGACCAAAAGAAATCTTGCCGACCTGTTTGCACTAGACATGGCGAAACATTTGTAAAAGTGCCGAGGAACTGAGGTTTACCACCCCGGGCAACTGGTGGTGTGTGAAAACGAGTGATTTGTAAGCATCCAAGGCACTTTGAATTGTGATACGTTGAGCCTTATTTCAGTATCAACTTGGACAGAATTGAACACTACTAGTCAACAATTCAAAGAAGAGCTCAGCCTAATTTTGACACAATTAACACTCGTGAAATAATCGAATGAACAACTCAAAAGTCGGCTAGGCTAAGGTTCGGCCTGCACTCATGCATACGCTTTTCAGGAGCTAAAAAATTGAAGTGACTGAAACTTTTTGGGCACCCAACCATCAATAATTAGGTGCATTTTGTAACCAAGTGGCATCATAAGTCTCCTTTTCTGATTGCATAGACAGCTGTAACAATTTCATTCATCCACAGGTCATCATATACAAAAAGAAATCACAAGGACCTGCTGTTGTGTAGACAAAACCATCCAAATATCCAATTACCATCCAGTCCTCACTGCTCAGTCCTCACAATCACAGGTTACAACAAACCGGAGGTATATAACGAAGGGCTGAACTAATCAAAATTATTGTCCTGTCTCTAAGGAAAAAAAACTCTAAGAATGAACTACTGTCCACACAAATAAGCCCGAGACACGTTTGGCAACTCGGCGGCGGCATGGATGGACGTGAAGTTGCCGGCGGCCGGGGTTGTTCTTGTCCACAATGAGCCGTGCGCGTGGGCAGGAATGCGTGCTGTGGCCCGTGGCCGAGGGCGCCGCGCTCTTCCTAGGCCGCTGGCCGCAGGCGCCTTGCTTGTGCAGGCTGTGCGTGTTGTGCTTGTGCCGCTGCTTTCCTTGCCCGGCGCCCGGCGGCAGGAGAAAAGAGACCGCAACGCTCGTGGTGGAGCGAGCGACCACTGCCGCACGTGGCCTGGCGGCCTGCGAGACATGCGGCCCACCTACGCTCAGCGTGCATGCAGTCCACTTGGATAAATGGGCCCAGCCCATTAGGCTTCATCGGACGAGGCTTCCACGAGCCATGGCATTGCATCACTTGTACTCGCCGGGTGGTTCCTAAGGAAAAAAAAAAATACTCGCTTCCGCTCCCAATCCAAAGACGCCCGAAGCCCTCGATCCTCTCCTCCCTTCGCCGGCGGCGAGAGGCACGTCGGCCATGGCGTCGCGTTCTCATCCTGTCCGCCCCACCCTCGACGCCATGGATCCGCCGCGGCCGCCGCCGGCACTCATCAGCGAGCTCCTCGAGGAGATCTTCCTCCGCGTCTCCTTCCGCCGCCTCATCGCTGACCCCTCCTTCCTCCGCCGGTACAGCTCCCTCCACCCGCCCCTGCTCCTTGGCTTCGTCAATTCCTCTGGCTTCCAACCCGTCGAGGCGGCCCACCCCTCCGCTGCTGTCGCCCGTGCTGTCGCGTTTTCCTTCGACTTCCTCCCACACACCACCAAACGGGACTCCAAACGGCACAGCTGGTGTCCGCGCGATGTCCGCGACGGCCGCCTCCTCGTCGAGCGCCATAGGGAGAACGGCCTCGTCGGGGACCTCGCGGTGTGCGACCCGTTGTCCCAACGATACCTGATGCTGCCTCGCATAAGCGACGACCTACTACTGGCTTCTATCGGGATCCACAAGAATCTTTACCATCGGGGGGCCTCTTTTATCCTTTCCGGAGGCGTAGAGGAGGGTACATCATTCGGTGTGTTCAGCTGGATACAATCCAAGTCAAGGCCGGGGATACTTACCTTTTCTTCGAGCTCAAGCTGCTGGAGTGTCAGCACGTCTATCAACTGCGGTGATCTAGGCCTGAACAAAATTGATATAATGCTTTCAGGCAATTGTGCGTACAACTGCTTCTATTGGAAATTATACTACAAGAGCACGGTGATCAAGCTCGACATGAATAGTATGCAGTTTAGCACTGTTGTCCTCCCGCCTGGCCACGATGAACGGGAAATCGTTGTTGTGGAGTCAGGGGGAGGCAAGCTTGCAATGTTTAGTCTTCTGATGTATGGCGGCACATCATTGGATTATTACACATTTCCGCAAAATGGCAGTGAGAAGTCCCATGAGTGGCATATGATGAGTACAATCCCCTTGCCTGACCATTGCACTAGAGAATGCTGCATTCAAGACCATTGTACTAGAGAATGCTGCATTCAAGGTCTAGCTGAAGGATATGTTTTCATTGAATGCGTTCGGGATGAAGAGGATGCACCATGTTCAACGTTTTTCTCACTTGAGATTAAGGGCCTGTTTGGTTACATGGACTAGGGACTAGGGACTAAACATGAACTAAAACAGGGACTAAATTAACTGTTTGGTTGTAGGGACTAATAGGGACTAAAGTGCATTGAAGCTGATGAACAAAGACCAAAATGCCCCTGCCTTCTTCTCTCTCTCTCCCGTTCGGAACGGGCCGTTCCTGTCTGCCGATGCCGAAGCCCTGGCCGCCGCTGCTAATCCCGTCCTCGGCCCTCAAGCCCGTCGGGCGAAGGAGCCGCCGGGACCCGACGCCCAGGAAATCAGGGTGGCCTCTCGCGATGGGCTTGGCGTCAGCTCATCCTATGGCAGCAGATCGAGGCTCGGGTTCGACGAGTGACTCAGCGGAGGAGCGGGCTCGCCGGGCGGTGCTTGGCGCTTTTCCCAGTCAGTGGCGGCGTGCATCGGCAGGCGCAGGCGGCGCTTATCCTCGCGCCCGCGCTTGTGGATTGGCGTGCTTGCGCCTCGCGGGGACGGTGCTGGTCTTGCACACGGCGGCGGCAGCAGTGTCCCTGGACCGGCACGACAGGGACGACGGGGATGTGTGCCTCGACCACGACGACGACGCGCGGCTGGGGCTCCTCCCTGCCGGCCCCAGATGGCCACCTTGACGCGCGCTGCGCCCTGACCCTGAGCAGCTGCGGCCTCGCCGAGCAGGGCGCGCAGCACCGAGCGGAGCACGGCGGCCGCGGGCTTGCCTCGCCGGGCAGGGCGCACAGCACCGGGCGGAGGAGCGCGGCGGCCGCGGCCTCAGGGCGCGCCTCGCCGGAGGAACTCGGGGCAGCATCTCGCCTCGCCGGGAGGGGCGCGCAGCCGTCGGCGGCATGTGAACACGCACAGGAGAAAAGAGAGGGTCGCGTGGTAGAGAGAGGGAGGGGTATGGGCTGTAAAGTGGAGCAACTAGTCCCAATTAGCATCTCTTGAGAGACTAGTGGACTAGGGACTATTAGTCCCTATTTTAGTCCCTATGTTTGGTAATTGAGGGACTAATTGGGACTAATTTGTAGTCCCTAGTCCCTAGTCCCATGAAACCAAACAGGGCCTAAGTCTTTTAACATTGAGAGGGTTGGTAGGACAATTTCTTTTGCTGGCACCTATCCATATTTTGGTTTCCCACCATCTGTGTCATCAAGGAGGATTTAAGGGATACGTTTTATTGTAAGTGTTGCCTCCTGCATTTTTTTTAAAAAACGAGCTTATCACTCGGCTTTCCAGGAAGCCAAAACAAGTAACGAGTTTTTACAACCTCCGCTGGGGTTGCCTCCTGCATTTCACCGACCTGTACATTTGGGCATTGGTTGTTTGAATGAGCAATTATTATGCAAGCACCTAGCGCAGTCTGCTTGCATTGTTGTCCTGTATATGGTCTGTTGAGTGTATTTTCAGAAAAAAAAAAACTGCCCATGAGATAGGCTTAAGATGTGCAATAAGCCTTTGCTTATAATGAGCTATAGCCAGTTCTTCTAGTGCACGTGCCAGGATTCCAATCTTTGTTGTTTGTTCAGTCTAGCTGGCTGCAGCTCTGCAGAAGTCAATTTGTTCGAAGTATGTCAGTTCAAACTTTTGTCCCTTTTTGTAATTAGTGAATGATCATAATTCTTAGTACAATCCATTTTGTTGTTTTCCACTTTTCCTCTCTGAGAAAAAAGTGCCGCAAGTACTACATTTGTGAAATTCAGTTAAACTTTGCCATCCATGCTTTCTGAAGTTCAAACTATGGATTGGCACTGTAACTTTGAAAAGTGGCTATTTTTGCTTCAACTTTAGTGGTAATTTTACAAGTTCAAACTTCCATCCATTCAGTTGCCATGCTTCTGGTTTGGGTTGTGGAGCTAGCTGCAGAGGCCTTTAGTGTCGCTCTTCTACTGGATTTTCCTTCTTGTTCTGTACTGATATTGTCTGTTCAACTTTGTTCAGTTCGACATAGGTATCAAACTTGTATTCTATATATTTCATTCAAGTGTTATTACTGATCTGTGTGACTGCATCGCATGGATGAAGAGACTTAAAGCATGTTGTGTGCCACTTGAGTTATTGTAGTTTCTAGTGATGTCTTTACAATGTTTTTCTGACTATATATCTAATGTCTGTCTTAGGGAAGGTGGTTAATACATGGATCTTTCCTTATTGGAACTTCATAGTTTCTAGTGTTTGTACATGTGATTGTTACAGGGTCACTTGGTTACACTTTAAAGTCACTAATTATATTAGGATTCATTAGAGCAATTGAGCTTAGTGGTGGTACCATAATAATGTTTGCACAAAATGGTCGTTTGAATATGTTTGCTGTAAAATACTCATTAGTCATTTCTCAGTCCAAGCTCAGATACACAAACCTTTTGATTATTTTGGATTTCTGCAAGTGAATCAGTGTGGGAGCCACACTATTTCAACTGTCATCCTTTTGTAACTGCAAACTGAAATTGTTGCTGTGTATTTGTGTGTTGTCTACACTAGTGCTAACTGCGATAAGATTGTCACATCCTGGATCAAAAAACTTGTTAGTTTTATGCATCTTTTCCTTCTGAACTATTGCCATTTACTATAGCTGAACTAAATTGTGAACAGTCTGCCCTTCAAATTATGCCTTGGCACTGTAACTGTGAAAAACACTTTTAGTAAATGTTTTGGAAGCATCTGTTTTCTGCAATGGTGGTTTCTATGTTGTATAAGTTCTAACTGCATCTGTTTGATTGCAGGACTAAGTACTCATCTAGGTTGGGGGATTTTTTGGTGCCTCACTGCTGTTTTGGAGCATCGGAGCAGATGCATCGTTAAGTATCACACTTGCTCTGTTCTACTAGGTGCTTTCGGTTGCCATGGTTTGACGCAATGGCACATTTAGCTGCCAAGTTGGCCGATGTACTTCTTAGACGCTGCTGGTCTGAATGGCACTATGATGTAGGAGTAAGAAGTAAGACATCATGGACATGTGGTGTCTTGTATATAAGCGTTCAATACATTGTAACTGAACCTTTTGGCTTTAGATGTCTTAAATTGTTCTACTATCTAGGAAGAGTGAGGAAATATTACACCATGTGACAATAGTGATTAATAAGTGAAGCGAATGGCGCCCGCGCCTGGCTGCAGCTGGAGGAAGCTGCTGGCCGCCTCACCCTCACCGGCGGCTGGCCTGCTGATTCTTCTGGCAGCGGCATCCATCGCCAGCCTCACGCGGCTGCCATCGTCGATCTTAGACGTCTATATGACTTTCTTTCTCAGGTCAAAAACATCTGTGGTGACGATCGGGCTGTTAGTTTGCGCAACTAAATTTGCGGTGGCGTTGTCTGACGACGACGAGGGGCCACGACTTGATGCGGAACTTTCATCTTGCTGCTTCAATTATCTGCGAGCTGCTCTCTCTGAGCCTGGCAACGCGCGCTGCTCTTGTGGATTCCTGAAGCAAGCTGAAGCAAGCTGAGGCAGTGCTGAAATTTGACGTCGACGACTATCACAGGAAGCTTGGCATCCCTGTCTTTGCAGTACTATACCCAAGGAAGAAGAATGCAAAGATCAGACGGGGAACTGATGCATGGGACAAGTACACGTTTGCTTTCGCGTGCGTTTGTTGTTTGGCAATATATAATAATAGTCCATGCGTTTGTGTTGTGTTTTCTTCGAGCCTACTATATATCACAGGTTTCCTCTTGCAAGTACGGGGCTTCCAGAGCCGCTTCTGCGTTTCTATATAAAGTTGTAATAATAGCTCTGTTCTCGGCTCAATTCAATATATATGAAGCTACTATATAAATGTGTCATGTGTCTTTCTGGTTCTACTGTCATCGCTCTTGTCTGATCCATCCATGCTGTGTGTGCGCATGTCTTGAAAAAGACGAACCATATTAATATATATATGAACTTGGATGTGCATATTAATTTTAAAAATCTTATTACCAGTTTTCTGTCCATAAAGAATACTACTACCGAAATATCCTTTATCAATGTGCTCTCCTTTTACTCATTGTTATAGCTTCCAAATGAGCCTCCATATTAATCCTTAAAGACACATGTTAGTGAAAAAGAAAGATAATTCTACAAATAAAAATAAAAATGTTAGAAATAATATAATAATAAAAAGTCTAGCTTTTGTTCAGTAGTAGACTCTAATCATCATCTAAAATGGATCTATTCTCTTTTTTAAAAAAAAATTACTCACGTATGTGACAAATACGTAAAGGATCGTAATTAAATTACTTACCACTACCATTATAATGATAAATAGAAAATAACCACATAGATTTACATATAATATGTTAATAATAACCATGTCATTACAAAAGATAATTCAAAATCAACATTCTAAATTTATATATGAGGTTATCCACCTACGCCATTAGTGCAACGTAGCTTCTTAATTTTCTATTAAATTACCCACATTCGTCATTATTAAATAGTATAAAATGAAGTAACCCATTTATTTTATATATAAACACTACAACATGATTTTGCAAGACACCCCAAAACTTAACCGAGGCAAGCTCCTAATGCCCCAATTAACAGAGGCGGTCACTTTTATTTATCAAGGCGGACACTTTTGCCCGTCTCAAAAAATCGATTTACTTTGGCGCACTTCTTAAGACGAATGCCTCCAAAAATATCCTTTTTTCGAAGGCGGTCGTCTTAGGATGCCCGCCACGACAATTCGACTTACCGTGGCGGGCATCCTCGATTAAAGTCGGGGCCCAAAATGGCAGTCATCTATGTAACACAAACTTAGTATTTCATGATCACTCACTTAGCCTCCATCTCTCAGTCGTCGCCTCCTCGAGTCTCATATCCACACGTGGCTCCCAATCCTTCTCATGGGCGAGTGCGTGACGCGAACTCCGTCTCATCCTCTAGTCTCCTCTATGCGTGGCTCCCATTCTCCAACATGCGTAGGTCCCTCTCCTCCCTCTACTGGATGGAAGCAGTGCCCGTGGTGGGTGCGGCAGGCCATGCGCCCCTGGTTGACGGTGGCATGTGCAGGCCCAGCAGCGGTGGACGCGGTGGATGCAGTGAAGGCCCAGCGGCAGATGGATGCGGTCGATGGAGCGATAATGCTGGTGGATCTAGGCGTCCCTCGACAGATATGCCCCTTGTCCTCTCCCTCCCTCCCTCCCTCTCTCTCCTCACTCAGACCATGGCGGATCCGTCCCTCATCACCCTTGTCCTTGCAGATCCAGGCGACCCTCGATCGATATGCCCCTCGTCCTCTCTTCCTCACGCAGACCAAGGCGGTTCCGTCCCTCATCACCCTCGTCCTTGCAGATTTGGCGGCGCTGGCTCTGCCATAGCGGATGGGCGGCGCAGATCGGGCGGTGCAGGCTCAACCACGGTGGCGGCGCTACGGTGGGCTCGACGAGCCCATGGATGGGCTCGACGGGCCTGTCAATTTTTTTTTAAAAAAAAATATGACTGGCACATTTAAGACGCTCACCTTGGTTAATGGTTAGTCTTAACCGTGTTGGGCAAAGGGGCCGCCACGGTTAAGTCACAATTAACCGTGATCTTACAACTGCGTCAGGCCCCTTTGCTTGCCACGGAAAATGGGAAACACCCATAACAGTAAAGTTTCCTGTAGTAGTAAAATTACACATTTTCTATTATAAATGAATAAACTAAATATCACTCTATTATAAAATTTAATGCAATTAGCTATAAAGCACGATGTATTTCTAAATTACAAGCTTAAAAGTTATGCTACCGTTAAATTGAAAGTAATAAGCATTAAAAGTAATATGTCACTGATATTTTATTGTCTCATATCTGGCAGATTGCCTCATGTAGATGATTTGTATGTTAATATATTAAATGTTTTTAGTATTTCCCTATTTTTTGTAATTAATAATAGATGACATATCACTGCTGAATTCCATGTTAGCAGAGGCCAGTCGGTAACGATAAAGATGGTCTATCACTGCTGGGTGGCCAACCAGGTAGTGATATATGCACATCATGTCGGGTCATAGATGAAACCTGTGATGATTTTCATGTTTAGTATTATCACTGTCAGACTACTGTTGTAGGTCTTAAACCATCAACGTTATGTTAAGTATGGGCTTTGGATAAGGATGGGCATTGCATTGCATCCATTCTAGTACTCGTCCGACTCACGCACTTTTACTCGCCACTCTACCCCTCTTCAAGTTCTTGTCCACGCCAAGGCGTCCCGCTACCTACCCAACGAAATCCTCGATTCCCCTTCTTCCCCTCCACCGGCGGCGGGAGGCACGTCGGCGATAGCGTCGCGTGCACACCCTGTCCGCCCCAGCCTCGATGCCATGGAGCCGGAGAGGCCGCCGCCGGCACTCATCAGCGAGCTCCTCGAGGAGATCTTCCTCCGCGTCGCCTCCCCTGCGGACCTCGCCCGCGCCTCCGCCGCGTGCGTCTCCTTCCGCCGCCTCATCACTGACCCATCCTTCCTCTGCCGGCACCGCTCCATTCACCCGCCCCTGCTCCTTGGCGTAGTCAGTGTGAAAGGCTTCCATCTTGTCGAGGCGCCCCACCCCTCCGCTACTATCGCCCGCGCTGTCGCGTTTTCCTTCGACTTCCTCCCTCACACCACCGAACGGGACCGCTGGCGTGGGCGCGATGTCCGCGACGGCCGCGTCCTCGTCGTGCGCCGTAATGACAAAAGCCCGATCTCCACGGACCTCGCGGTGTGCGACCCACTGTCCCGGCGGTACCTACTTCTACCTCCCATAACCGACAACCTACTCCCCGTTGGGCTCCAAGATGAAGATTTGTTCCATTGGGAGACCTCTTTTATCCCTTCAGGAGGCATAGATGAAGATACATCATTCAGCGTGATCCACTGGATGCAATCCTACACAATCTTGGGGGTATTTGTCTTCTCTTCTGTCTCAGGTTGCTGGAGTGTCTGTATGTCTACCAATTGCAATGATCTGGGCTTGAACAAAATTGAGCAGCTGGTTTCAGGACAGTGGATGTATAACTGCTTCTATTGGAAATTAGACCACATGAGCATGCTGATCAAGCTCGACATGAATACTATGGAGTTTTGCACAGTTGACCTGCCGCCTGGCCACGACATGTGGCAAATCGTCATTGTGGAGTCAGGGAGAAACAAGGTTGCAATGTTTAGTATGAATTATGAAGGCACATCTGTGGATTATTACACCTGTTCGCAACATGGCAGTGAGAATTCCCATGGGTGGCATATGATAAGTACCATCCCTTTGCCTGCGGATTATAATATTAAGCGTCGCTACTTTAAGGGTCCAGCTGAAGGATACATTTTCCTAAAAGGCACTCGAGTAGAACATGATGCAGAACATCTAGTGTTTTTCTCACTTGAGATTAAGTCATTCAAAATTGAGAGGTTCAGTACAACAGGTGGCCCTCCATATGGCTATTTTGACGGCCATCCATATTTCGGTTTCCCACCATTTATGTCTAAAGGTGGGCGTTCGGGTTACCCGATTACTTCGGGTCGGGTAGTTTGGGTTTTGAAAAGTTCGGGTAATGAAAATCATTACCCGATTACAGCCCCGAAAAAATGCTACCCGAAATTTCGGGTACCCGCAATTTCGGGTTCGGGTTCGGGTATTTCCCAATTTACCCGAAATATATAAGATTATAAGATACACTCAAACAACACATAATTTCTTATACAAGTAGAACTAGAAAAAATATATAATAGATAAGTTCATAATTGATAAGTTCAACAACAGGTGCCATACTCAATAGACTTGATAATTAATAGTCTTAATGTCTTGTGCAAATGCAACATGCAAGTGCAAACCACGACACATTCATAAAGACATAGGCTCAAAATGATGGTTTAGGCTCCAGGCGCCAGTACTCAAGATTCCAGTAGCAGTCCAGTTTCAGACTTAGTCCTCCATATAATTCATATTGCGATAAAAATTGAAGGATCAAATCTGGGCAAAGTTCGGGTACTTCGGGTACTGGACGTAGATACCCGAATTACCCAATATAAATTCGGGTAATAGGATTCACTATCCGAACTAGATATCGGGTAGTGCGGGTTCGGGTATTTCGGGTTCGGATCCGGGTATTTCGGGTTCGGGTAACGGGTAGCGGGTAATATGCCCAGGCTTATTTATGTCACCAATAAGAATTTGAGGATATGGAAAGGTAGTATTCTTATCATAAGTGTTGCCTTTTGCATTTTAGCACAACTTTAAATTATTGGCATGTGACTCAGATGCTGGAATGACATTATAGTTGAATGACATGATTGTGGATTCATCCAAGTCTTCTATGGATCTCTCTGGTCACCACATAGTTCATGTGTTGTTTGATAATTTGCTTCCGATAGAGACTCGCAGGCTCGCAGGCTTTTCTTGTTAACATGGTTTTTCTTGTCCTGTGTATTATCTGGTGTAGCGAAGGTAAAACGCACTGAGAAATTCACTAGTGATTTGCTTGCTGTTTCATCAAGTAGTGGGTATGTAATAGCGTTGTACTATGAAAACGATTTCCCATGGAGCATCAATCCCACACTATAAAAAAATCATGAAATAAAAAAAAGATAAGCACTACTATTACTTTTGTGCAATTCAGTTAAACTTTGAAAATGATCATAATGGAGCATCAATCCCACATTATAAAACTTTTGTCATTTTTGTAATTTGCAAATGACCATAATTCTTACTGCAGCAGTTTTGTTGTTTTCCTCTTTTCCTCCCTGAGTAAAAAGTGCCGCAAGTACTACATTTGTGCAATTCAGTTAAACTTTGTCATCCGTGCTTTCATAACTTCAAACCATGCATTGGCACTGTAACTTTGAAAAGTGGCTATTTTGCTGCATCTTTAGTGGTGATTTTCCAAATTCTAACTTCATCCATTCAGTTGTGGGACTAGATTTGATCCTGGTCAGTGGTTCCTTCTGTGCCATGCTGCTGATTCAGAGCAGTGGAGCTATGTGATGCTGCTGCAGAGGCTTTTAGTGTCGCACTTCTACTGGATTTTCCTTCTTGTTCTGTAGTGATATTGTCTGTTGAACTTTGTTCAGTCCAACATAGGTATCAAACTTGTGTTCTTTATATTTCATTCAATGTTATTACTGATCTGTGACTGCATCACATGGATGATGAGACTTAACGCGTTGTGTGCCACTTGGCGAACATGGATGAGGTCTGAGTTATTGTAGTTTCTGTGATGGTTTTACAGTGGTTTTCTGACTATATATCCAATGTCTTTCTTAGGGAAGCCGGTTAATGCGTGGATCTTTTCTTTTCTTGTTCCATTTTTATTTAGCCCCATCATTCAGTCGTTCTAACATATTTCTTTATAATCTCAAAAAATAAAGCAACCAAAGAGTATGTTTGCTTTCTGTGTGTGCATATTTGAAAGCTAAATTCAGATGTCATCAAAAATGGGTTTTATTTGCAGGTACACATATGCCCATGCTTGACTCAAGTGGCTCATTCAGACTTTCAGAGCTAGCTCCCATCATAACAATTGCTGCTGTTCTCGGGCAAATGAATTGGGTGTGAATGGCCATATGATCTAGAGTACAGAAGTTCCCAACAAGCTGAAAGTTTTCTTTCCTATCTTTACTTCAATAAGGGACACAGTAAGTCAGTAACCAACCAACCTTCTAAGCAAGCAACTTGTACACAAGCATATCCTCGATGCTGCTTCTGAAGACTGTTGGTTGCTTTCTTCGAGTGCCCCCTTAGCGCCTCATTCTGGACGAAATTTGGTATTGGAACTTTGTTATTTCTAAGTGCTTGTACATGTGATTGTGACAGGCTCGCATGGTTACAGTTTAAAGTCACTAATTATATGATTCTTTAGAGCAACTGAGTTGAGTGGTGGTACCATAGCAATGTTTCCCAAACAACATTTTCAGTTCACAGAAAACATTGTCATTTGATTAACCTTTTGGTTATTTTGGATTTCTGCCTATTCTTCTGTTGGGACAGATGCAGTTCCTTGTTCAATCTGGCTAGGATTGGTCGCACAAGTGACTTTGTTTGGGAGCTACACTATTTCAACTCTGTCATCTTTTTGTAACTGCAAACTGGAATTGATGCTGTGCATTTGTGTGCTTTCTACATTAGTCCTTATTGCAATAAGGTTGTCCTCTTGGGTAAAAAACATGTTAGTTTTGTGTGCATCTTTTCCTTCTGAGCCATTGACATTGAGCTGAACTGAACTGTGAACAGTCCACCCTTGAAATTATGCCTTGGCACTTTAGCTGTGGAAAACACTTAAGTAAATGTTTTGGAAGCATCTGTTTTCTGCAATGGTGGTTTCTATGTTCTATAAGTTCTAATTGCATCTGTTCGATTGCATGACTAGTACTCGTCTAGGTTGGGGGACTCTTTGTTGTCTCAACTGCTGTTTTGGAGCATCGGAGCAGATGCATCGTTATGCATCTCAATTTCTCTATTCTACTAGTTAGGTGCTTTCGGTTGCCATGGAATGTACTGGTCTCTGATGAAAGTTGTTTGGTTTGACACAATGGCACATTAGCTGCCAAGTTGGCCGATGTATTTCCTAGGCGCTGCTGGTCTGAGTTGCAATATGATGTAGGAGTAAGAAGCAAGACATTCAGTCTCCTATATTTAAGCGTTCAATATATTGTAACTGAACCTTTTGTCTTTATATGTCTTCAATCGTACTACTACTATCGAGTGAAAGCTGTAGCTGGACTAGTTCTGTATTTTTTTTTACAATTTACAATTTATATGGTTGTTATATACTACAACTAGTTCTGTATTCTTTTTTTTTTTTTTGAAACGCACTAGTTTTATATTCTGGCAGCTGCTACAAAAGGCGAGCGGAGACGCAGCAATTGAGGGATCATCAGTTCAGTTCAGAGCCACCCCATTCCAATCACTCTATCAACCGCATAAGCCACTCACAGGCTACAACACCACCACCCACGCCTCGCCCACACTGATTCACGCTGTGAATAATGGCGCCCAGTCCCTGGTCGACGAAGCTGGCGGCCTCACCCTCGGCGACGGTGGCGGCGGGTGTGGTGATTCTGCATCTGCTGGCGGCGGCCTTGATCTCTGAGGTCGATAAGATATGTGCATTGTGCTCACGATTCCGAGCTGAAGCAGTCCAGTGGTACCTGTGGCTTTCGGGGCCGGTGTCGTCGACCGAACTAGCTGCGCGCGTCTGCAGAATGCTGTTTTTTCTCCAGATGGCAATTCCAGGCCTTGCGCGTGTGGGCTCGTGGCGCAAGCTACTGCAAAGCTGGAATTCAACGTCAGCAGTGAGTGCATCGCAAGGGCTGCCACCCCTATCTTTCGGTTTTTTTTTTTACACCCCTGTCTTTCGGCTTTTCGGGGGAACAGGATGGGAGAAGTCTGCTCAGATGAGACGGAGAACTGAACTGATGGAGCAACGCCGACGATCATCAGGTGCCAGCTGCAACTGCAATGCAAGCTGCCGAAGAAAGCTCATTAGCATGCATGGCCGGCCAACCTATACACTCATCTATAGCCTGTAGTAGGAGCTTTATTTGGTCGTCACTGCTAGTATTTCGTTCGGGTTTGAACTAACAATAATTCCCCCCAATTCATTCATATTAGAAAGCACCCATGCTGGTGGCACATTTACCTTAGACATTTAGTTGTCTTCAAAACCTCTAGGATGGTGACATGGCGTGTCTCCAGAACCAAGGAATCAAGGACTACTTCAATTGTACCATCTTGTCTCTTGAAAGTTGAAACAAATCTTTGTCTAATAAAAAAAAGGTTGAAACAAATCATAGCGTTGCAGCAAACTTCATAGCCTGGGACAAACAAAGTTCTTCCAACAAGACAACACAACCTGTTTTCACTTACCGTTTGGATCAAAGTTGAGTAAGTTTAACTCTTGACTAGTTACTTCCACCGGTCACAAATATAAAGTTCATCTAGGTTTATCCTGAGTCAAATTTATTTAGTTTTGACCATAAATACCATAAATTATATAAAATTAGTAACACAAGGTTCACATTTTGTGAAAACATTTCTCAAATATCAATATCATGACTCTATCTTTCCATGTTGTCCTCGCTAAGTAATCAGTGTACCCTACAGCTAAGACATGGTCCTACTATAGAAATACCAAAGGACATATATGTGTATGAAATTTTAAATGATATATATAATGAACCAAGCTAAAACTGGGGAGGAATAATATGGCACACATGGGATTGTGGTATTTTTAAATTGAAGTGCTCATTTTCTTGAGCACAATTTTTTATATATATATAACATAAGGGAAACCTTATGCATTCAACCATTCAAGGGTTTCATTAAAGCTAAAGTTCAGAAGTCGACATACAGCAGAATAATAAAGGGTCCCAAGCAAACTTCACAGTGATGATCAAGATTCATGATAACAGACAAGAGATGCAATCCCTTGCACAAAATGCAGAACTTGACCATGACTAATGTCACTCATGCTAAAGAATTGTCTCGCTGAAAAATACACTATTAACCACTACAATGGTCCCTTTTAACCTTGACCAACCAGCGACGATCCTAAAATGGAGAAATTATTTTATCAGGCATGTGAGGTGCCTGATCTTGATCCCTCGGCAGAGGCTGCCCCCAATGCTGCAAAATGCATAGTTTTGAAAAGAATGTTAGTTGGTTGTACTAATCAGCCACGAAAGCAACAAGTTATTGCGTAACCAAATAGACAAATAACCACATAAAAACAAAGATATAGACAACACAAACTAATCACCAATGGCTGAACTCATAACCCTTGAGAAACCCCTCTCTTTGTAAGTGTAATATCATCATCCATGTGTATATACTGTTGAGTTACATTGGCAAGAGATCACAACCAAAGAATGCAAAGGTGTTAAGGATATGTGGGAGGTTGTATATGGATGTGCAGAAGACCATGCAGGTTATGTCTTTTTTGGTTTGTTCTCTGTTGGATACCTTAATGGCCAATCTAAATCATTTTTCAAGACAGATGAAAGATAATGAAAGCTCCTATGCATGTCTACCCAATTTAATGGATCTAGTCCATAGAAAAAGTTGTTGGAAAGGACAGCAAGAGCATCATAGCTATAAGTGTAATTGGGATCTCATTTTGCTTGAGCACAGATACCATCATCCAAAACTTCATGTTACTAAATGAAATAATAATGCTCAATCTGAATATTAGTAAATCACATAATAAATAATGCCATATATCCATGTTAAAGAAAGATAGACATGATGCCTTAGTGTTACTTTAGTACCTGGATTGTAGAAGCTCATGTAGGGGTAACATATAATAAAGCAATCTTTTCCGTGCACCTTTGTGGCCTGGGTGGACTTCAGATCAACAGTGAAAGTCCCCTCGCTTGACCTCACAACAACAACATCAAGGCCATGTGCAAAGCCAGCTAGACGAACCGTGCTCAGTTCGACGACATCAGGAAGTAGTTTTCTAAGCTTAATTTCTTTGCTTTGTGTCCATCCTACATTCCCTTCAGGACCAACGTCCCTTGACCATAGGTAAAGGTGTACTCCATCTGAGCTAATATTGGCGAGTCCCAGTCGACCTCCCTCTGTTGTTCTGACTATAGTGCTCCCATACCAGCATTCCCGTGGCATGGGGGTCAGAAACATTTCTTTTGCAGCCAGGTCATACTTGAGGAGAGTTTTGCTACACCGAAAATAGAGAGCATTCTCTGCGAGGGCACCTGGCAGCATATAATAGAATTCATTCTCTCCTGGGGCACTTGGCAGCGTGTACATATTAACAGAGATCTCCTCGCTCCACGCAGCAGTCTCCGATGAGTAGACATGGGCAAACATCTCGGTCCTGGAACTGCACACATACAGAACAAGGAAATCCCCACGCGCACAGTCCAGGTGGTCACAGGTGCTGCCTGCGCCGGTGGAGGCGCAGAACACGGCCGCATTCCAGTTAAGCGCGCGTTTAGACGATGGCGGCGGCAAGGGAAGTTCGCTAATCCAACCCGTGATTGGATCCCAAACCATTAAGTCATCGTCCATCAAGTTGAAGAGGAGAACGCGGCCATGGCACGCGTCGATCATTTCGTGGGAGTCGAGGAGGGCGGCAGGGGGGCGGCGGAAGGATGAGGTGGAGACGAAAGAGTAGGACCGCCTATGGTCGTGGAAGAAGCCAAGCATTGGGGGCGTGCGGTGGAACTCACGGAACCGGCGGCGGAAGCCGGCGGCGGAGACGATGCGGCACCAGCGCTTACAGACGAGCGCGGCGTGGAGGAGGCGTGCCGGGTCGTCCGGGGGGATGCGGAGGAGGATCTCCTCCACGAGCTCGTCCATCAGCTCCGGCGCCGGCGCCGGCCGCGGCGCCATGATGTTCGCCGCGGATTGGAGCTAGGGTTTGGTCGGCGGAGCTGCGCGCGGTGGATTTGGTTTGGGCTCCCTTCTGTCCCAGCCAAACAGCCAGTGGGGCAGCAGAGGCAGAAAAAGTCCGAAAGTCCTCAGATGTGGTGGCGGTTTAAGGGGCGTCGGGGTGGCGGGCTCGCCGGGGGTGGCCGCTCGCCGTGGGGAGCCGCTCCCGCTCGAACCCTTTTGCTTTTGGTGGCCGGCTCCCTTCTGTCCCAGCCAAACAGTGAAGGGGCAGCAGAGGCAGAAAAAAGTCCGAAAGTCCTCAGATGTGGTGGCCTGGTTTAACGGTGATGCGGCGAAGCACGGTCCAAAGTCCACTTCCCATAGTGGTTGAAATCCAAATAGCTCAGCAGCTCTGATTTTGGTTCTGATCGCATGGAGAAACATTTGCAATACCATAAATGAATGAAATACGAATACAAATTCATCTCAAGCTAGGTGCTATAATCTCAGTTTTACTTGTGTTTAGAAAAAGGTGAATATGTGAGACAGTGAGACTATTTCTCGTCAACCATTCAGAATTTTAGATCGAAATATTCAGTCGTCTCTTATGTTCAGGAACCGTGTCATTTTTTCACTGTTTTCTCTTCAGTGAGTTAACTTTCCACTGCCCATATTCAGTACATGCAGCTAATTATCCAAGACTCTATCCCGCTATAGAAGATTTAAAAGTCCCGCTATAGAAGATTTAAAAGATACTTGTATGAATTGTATTCATTCATGCAAAATTAGTATACTCCACATGGGTTCCATATGGTTTTCATGATTGGTGTTCGCCGAATGATTTAGGGCCTGTTTGGTTCCCCAAACTAAAACTAAAGTGGACTAAAATGTTTTAGTTCTTTTTTAGTTCACCTTGAGTGGCTAAAGTGAATGCATACAACTAAAATGTTTTAGTCCATTTTAGTTCTTGTGTTTAAGCTCTTTAAATCTTAAAGTTTAGTCCTTTAGTTTTAGTCACCAAACAAAAGGCCATTAATGAGCCTTAGAGAGCACTTAGTTCCCTATGCTTAACATGGTGCAAAATACGTCAACTCTACTTTTCTCCGCAATTTCCAGGCTCAAGCCACAAGGTCATGAACAAACTAAAATTGGACCAGGAGTATCTAAATCCCTGTAATCAAGATGGTGCAAAAGGAGTCATGCATGCTTAATTTCTTCCCCAGTTCCACTACTCATACTTCCTCAGTACTCAAGTAAGTCCCGCTGGCCGTTCGCGGCGAAAGCGTTGCGGCTAGCGGATTTCCGCAAAGCCCGCTTTATATCTTGGTGGACAGCTTAGCGCCTTAGCGGCCGGCGGACAGTCCACTGCCCGCCCTGCCTACTATTTGAATTCTCATGTTCAATCCACAAGATAACGAAGTAATAAACCAAGCTAAAACTGGACAGGAATAATATGGCACGTATGGAATCGTGATGTATTTAGATTCAAATGCTCGTTTTGTTAAAAAAAAAAAAACAGATGTACTGAGTTGTGCGTCCTCTTTCTGCAGTACTCCACGTGCCAAAACAGAACCAACTGAAAGCATTAAAAATAATCAGAAAAACAACACACGGAGTCTAGTCAGTTTATGCCATACTCGTCCAAACCTTGAGATGGACTGCTCTATATCTGAAAGAGAAATTATCAATCTTCCTACAAGAAGTTTATATACTATAGAATAGTCAATAACGTGCTAAAAATATGTGACCACTGATGTGACTCCTTTCGGATCTGATACGATGGAGGGAGTATAGAACGTACAACTGCAAACATGTAGTATCCATGTTCACACAAGCCAGGCAATGGTGTTTGAGTATATAGAAGATTAACAGGACAAAAACAAAAGAGGTTTGCTAAAGTTACAAGTCAAAATTCACATAAATGAATCAACAAGCCCTTGGACACTTTATTACATCTAGCAACAACAGCAAAGCCTTTAAGTCCCAAGTAAGTTGGGGTAGGCTAGAGTTGAAACCCAACATCCCCTAGTCACGGTTTAGGCAAGTCAATCGCTGCTTTCCAAGCACTCATTCTTATGGGTTTCATCTCTATAAAAGTGGCCAAGTTTTTACATTGGATCTCGTCAAAAAAAAGTTTTTACATTGGCTCGCTAAGCCTAACACAATAATCCTCCCTTACCATGGCTTGGGACTTGTTATGCTGGAACACCAAAGGCACCCCAACCTAGGTCCTCCTTTACATCAAGCATGGTATGGCACTGATTTATTATACACAGTTTCTGAATTCAAATAACAATAGGATATACTGGACAAGAATTTTCAAGGTTTTTCGTCCTCAACAGCCATTCTGAAAAATGGCCAGGGGTTCTCTGGATCTAACTACAAAAGACTCGGTTTCTCTCAAGCCTGCAGAAAACTGGCATACTTTGCGCCAAGGAAGAGCCTCTGCACACAGAGCAGCGCATTTTTCCTCACTTCAGTGTTCTCATGATTCATGAGCTTCATGGCTCGGTCCTTGGCCTTGAGGTCTGCCACCACAATTCGGCCAGATGGATGGTACTGGAGGAACTGTGAGAGGTCGTAGCAGGCCACAGCAAGAGCGGTGGTGTCACTTGATGTGTCAATGATTGTCATCAGAACTCGTAGAATCTGCCAAGAGGTGCAATTTCATCACAACCACAGAGCTGAATGCTTATGAGCCTATCCAATTCATTGAATTGTCCAGAAATTGAGTGTTGACCTACTTAGTCCAATTATGCAACAAGTTTATTCAATCATTTTCATTCAAGAATAGACAAGGCATACCTGAAAATCATTTTCGTCAAAACTGTTAATGTTCTCACGCCAGAAACTTGGATCTTTGTGCATTGGAGACCAGTCAAGATGACCAAGAAGAACTTGCTGTTTGTACTTATCAAAGGAACTCAACTTCTTGAGGTTTTCTTTGAGTCCCACCTCTAGTTGATTCAGAGCATCTAACAGATCCTGGGTGCATAAATAATAGGAAATGCTGTTAGCACAAATAAGTGCAAAAACATACAAGCTCAACCTGAGCACATAATAGACTAGATACATTCACATTTTTTTTTCTCAAATGCTCAAGAGCTGTGCATCACTGCATTAAAGGAGACAGTCACATTCATTTATGCTTGCATGAAAATTCAAGCGCCCCAATTTTGAAGCAGCAACTACAGGAACCTCCAGTACCTCCAACATCTCTTGCAGATAAAAATGATTCTTGTGCTTCACAATGCCTGATTAACTAACTCTTTGTAATGTTACCAAGCAAAACTTTGTTCAATTACCAGGGTTGCCATGGGGATATGAGAGACCAGATCACACAAAAAGGTTCAGCAACAAAGAAACTACAAGAGGGCTCACTATGTCTCCTTACAATTCCACTTCTATATTTTAGCAAATTGTCATTTTTCCATAGACACTTGAAACCCCAGGTTTAACAATATCTTCAACTAACCCTAGCTACAAGAAAAAAATAGGAAACTAGACTAAAAATCCTAGGTAAACTGCATCCTTTTTTTCCCTTACTGAACAATAAATAGCAAATATTTCAGACAGGTTGCTTTTCAAGAAAGCATAGGCATGCCATTTTGCGATTCCTACATTTACTTCAATCGAAACAATGATTCACATATAAGGCTCCAGCATTCAATGCATATTTTCCTGTGGAATATTAAAAAAAAAAAACCAAAGGTTTGGAAAGCTCCTCACCTCATCAGTCCATGCTTGAGCTTTCAAGTTTTGTACTATTTGTGGCAATCCAAGATCGATCATCTGAGCAGCAAATGCACCCTTTGCCAGCAAATTACGGAAGGACAACACAACAACTCTGACCACCTTCAATTTTATGCATAATGTTAACATTTCTGACGTAATTACAGTGACATAATATGACATGCAAATTTAGAGCATTACCTTCTCTTTAGTAGAGCCCTTGACAACCTCTACTAGTCTTGGCATAACCCTTGTGGTGGACAAATAATCAACTGCGGCATCATAAAAGGATAAAAACCAGATGCAGAGGCAAGTTTCATAAAGGAGCTGCACAAGAAATAACAAAAAGGAACACATATGGAGAAGTTAGTTCTCAAGTTGAAAGATGAAACAGTTTATGTCTGTTATCTGCAATCAAACAGCTAAGACCTAATGCAACACTCTTCTCCAACATATTTCCATTCTAGATGCTTAGGGCCAAGTAATCACCTGAATTGACTGTTGTGTGGAAGCTGGGGATATTAAAGGAATGAGTAGCTTGATGCCATCAGCTTGAACAAATAATGTCCTAACATATGGTTCTCTTAGCAAAGTGGAGAGGCAATGGATAGAAGTAGGAATAGAGCAGCTCAGGTGTGTAGGATTCCTCAGCTGCAAAACATCATGATAAAATTTCAGAACACATGAATGGAAATTTACAAGTAAAAAGTGATAATCAACTAAAAAGACCATTCACATTTCTAACCTGTGAACAGAGCCAATCAACCAAACCTCTCAATACATCATGTGTTGAAGTACGTTTGCTCTTTGAATTAGAAGCATCTCCATTTGGAAGTGTGCCATTCTGAAGCTTTGGTCGTGCACTATAGTCAAAGTAAAGTAAGATCTACAAATAATTTTACATGATGAGCATTTGAATACTAGACAAACTTACCTAATTATATCAGTCAATATCTTACAACTTTTTTCTTGTACAAACCAGTTGCCTTTCCACAACAACCTGAAAATTATAATTATAATTTTGTTAGCTAAATATGGTGGACAGAGAACAAGATGAATCAGGCCTAGCATGGTGTGCACGAACTCTTTCTAGCATGAGGGTATTCCCGAAACAAAACAGGGTATTGGGTACAAAAGGTGACTTTTTCTAATTATAAAGTCTTGTCATCAGGATGCGGAATGGGCAATGTATGTCGATATATTTGCTGAACAACAAAATGAGCAGTTCCTTAAATCAATAAGATAAAAATAAAAGAATTAAACAAGCATAGTACACTTAACTTAAGAAAGGCTCATAAATATCTTCACCAGACAGAGATTGGTCATAAAACAGTGCTGTACGCTTAGGATTTGCTGAAAACAAACGTATCACCAATGTAACATAAACAAGTGATAATCTAATGGTTTAATGATGGAAGTGAATAGTTTTCATCTGAAAGAAAAAAAAAAAGGCTGGCGAATAGAGGCAATACTTGCAAGCATTTCATCAACGAGGGTAAGCACGTATTCCACGGTCTCTTCCTTGGAGATGCTCTGCAAGATATTCAGGAAAACTCGGACATACGCTGGCCCATCCTAAAAGAACAGAGTTTTAAGGATCTTTGTGCCATATAAAACTAGTTGAGTAACCGAGTAACCAAACATGTAATAGAGATTTACACAAATAGATAAACAGGGTAAAAGTAAATTCAAGTAAATATAATATAAACAATTTTGAGGGGCATGTACAAGTCAATACAGGCATTAAGAGTTATTTGTGGGGAAAAGAGGAAAAGGGAAATTAGTCAACTAGATCCTGTTACAGTAAACCTATGCAAGGCAGAGTACACTACACACCCTATTAATGCACTGAATCAATTCAGGTATTGGTAAAAAAAAGAGTGCATTACAAATATGCATATCTGATAACCTCTTGTTAGCTAAAAGCATGATCTTAAAACACCAAAAAAATGTAAGGATAAGATAGTTTACTGAAGAGTGAGAAAACAGGAAAATTTTGATGCAAAGATGGAGACACCAAACATAACAAGATAGTACCAAATCTGAAAGATGGAAAGTGAAGGCAGTGATAACATGGTCTTTAATCATTTTTACGCACACAAATTATTAAGGGTGAGAAAGCAACTCACCTCCTCAAGCAAAGGAGCTCGTTGGCTCTCCGGTTTGTGGTCATATCGCTGCAAAAGCTGAAGGCACGTTCCAGAGATAAGCTTAGTTGACATGTAATGCTCCCATGGAATATCTCGCTTGAGAACCTTGATATACAAAACCACAATACAAAAAATTAATTAAAAAGAATTCCTCAATCCACTGATGCTTGCAACATTTTTATGAAAAGCATCCTAGCCTAGAATGAAAGCATGCTAACGCATGAAAACTAATATGCCAGTGCTAGAAAAGTGTAATTTTCCATACACTTTATCAGCAAAAACGGACAGTCTCAGTAACTCAGCACCTAGTATCAAAATTAATGAGGCATTTTGATGATTTACAAATCCGTGACAAACTTGCTAAACGTTGATGTATCAGGCACCCAGTTCATAATATTAGAACCTATAAAGCATAATGTCAGGTAACATATCAAGAGTTTCTAATTGGTTGGAAGTTAGAACCTATATCCATCTATGGACATAAGATTGCAGGAAGATTTTGCCCCAAGAAAAAAATAATCATAATGTGATGCCTACAATAATATTTGCGTGAACTGATTCACTAGCATGATGCTGTATTCAGCCGGGAGTGTATGCATCCATCATTTTAACACAGCAAAAGGGTGGCTGTGTCTCAGGTCATGCCCCAACAATACAGAAACAGGAAACCATTTCCTTTCCCTTCTTTGAATAACAAAAGATCACGTTCACATTATGATCACCCAATTTCAGTCACACTATCACTATGGCTCAACTAGCAGCTGCTCCATAGATGACCACAGATCCACAGCAAAACGTCAGCCTAGGATACAAGTAGTAGGGCATGAGCGGAATAGATTGTATGCACTTTTGCCCGTCAATCCTGTCCAATCAGAATTAGCAAAGCGCATCTTCGATATACCACGCCACAGCCTCTTAATGCGGCCCACACACCCAACAAATTCCACACGAGGAAGGTAGCGAGCAATGGTAGCGGGTAAACAACCCAAGGCACCAACCTGATCGGTGGTGAGCTCGGCGCGATCCATGGCGGGACGGGGGCAATCCAAGCAATGTACGAGAGCCGGCCACCCCGGATCAGATCGGAACCCCTCTTCCCTCACCGCTCGCAGATCAGGTGGAGACAACAGAGAAAAGATCCCGCGAAAGAGCGCGCGCGGAGAACAGAACCGCAGGGAGATCGGATTTGTCCCACCTGGCACCACCGGCGGTGAGGTGGAGGAAGGAATAAAAATAAAAATAAATAAATAAACTCCGAGAGAGACGAGTGGGCCGTGGCCCGAGTACCCTCCACGGTCTGCACCGGTGTGGGTGGGACCCACGTTTACATGGCCACGTGGAGTCTCCGCGGTGCCTGCTGAGTGCTGAGCCTGATGGAATTTTAGTGCCGATTTTTTTTTAAAAAAAAAAAGGGAAAAGCATCCTATTGCAGGATATGTAAAAGTAGATCTTCCTTTTTGTTTGCCAACGAAAAAGTAGATATTTCTGTAACAGATTGGTCTGAACTTGGAATCATATTAACAGGTTTTCATGACTGCCTTGCTTTTCTGTGGGAGCTGAAACCAGCACAGCACAGCATCCGATCGACCCTTGCTGCGTACATGCGTCACTAGATAATACTATTAGCATCGCAAACAGAATTCAGGCTTAACGGAAGTGGCCACAAAGATAGATGATGATGAAGAGGAACTGCAAATCAGTTCACAATCACGAGTTCATTCCTTTCAGGGAACTCACAAGGCCCCATTGTGCTATGTGTTCAACACAAATCCAGTCTTGATCTGTCAGTTTTACTAGTTTCACATGTACTCTTGTCACACTGCCTACACAGACACTTTACCACTAGAATTCCTCCCCCCAAAGTCAGGTTTCTCCACCGAAACATGTGAGCTCTATGAGCTATTATTGCTATCAGAATCTCAGTTGCTTGGGACCTCCACAATGTTGGATAAGAGGCTCCTTAGCTCCACCATCACAACATCCTGCTCACCTTTCACCTACACATATACAGGTGACACGAACAGATTTGACAGTTAGAACACTCTCGGTGGCAAATCTAGCAGATCAGTAAAAGAGTGCAGGCAAGTCTTTTGCAAACAGTTTACCTCAATGGTGAAGACGCTCTCGGCGTAGCCATAGAACGTTATCGTGTTCAGGCTGGTGACCTGCGCGTTGTAGCTGCAGAGTGCTTCCAGCACCTTGGTGAAGACGCCGGCCTTCTTGCAGAAGATCCTGAGGTGGTACTTGTATGGTCCCAGAGGAACCAGCTCGATTTGGCCCTGCAGATATGTATGGCACAGTGAGTCTGTGAGAGATCAATAGTACATCACGGCTAAAGGTTCAGCTTCAAAACAGACATGATCCGGTAGCCAGTGATTTCAGGTTTTCTGATCTCACTCATTCTCAGAAACTTCAGAGCTTAACCTTTCAGTACATGATAGTTTGATAGTTGAAGTTAATATATTATGCTAGATCGAATAAACAAGAGTCAATTTGATGAAATTTGAACTGTACCAATTCAAGCATCTGCTGGGATAGTCAGGTATTGAAAGGTACTAAATTAGTGTCAAGCTGAGTAAGCCTATCAGTTTTCAGTTCCAAAAGAAGCACAACATTGATCCTGAAGTCCAATGCTATCGTAACATGTCTTCTTTACCTAGTTGAACTATTCTGCTCTCATTCGTTCAAAGAAGATTTATTTCAGGGCTTTTCTAGTTGTTAAGGTTCGGCTAAATGCCTAAATGCATCCGAAAATTATGATGAAATTTAGTAACCAAACCTTCTATGAAATGTTCTCATAACAGCAGCGAGTACCTGATACGGCATGTTTTCAGTGGCAGTGAAGGATTCAGAACACGACGCGCTGCCCTGCTTCTCCCAGGCCTCTCCAGGCGAGTCGGCGAGCTGGCGCTGCAGCTCAAGGACCTGGTTCTGGAGCTTCTTGATGTGATCGATAGCGTCCGACAGGGTGGACTCCTTGCTCATCTGAACCAGCATCAGAGAAACACATCAGGATCAGGGCAGGTGGCTGTGGAGTTCAGCGGTGCATTCCAGGACAACGGGATTCAGATGACAGAAACAAAAAAAAGTTCATCTTCAGTTCTTCACTGGTTGCGGTTGTTTCAGAAAAGAATTGTCGGAATTTCAGGTGGGGCATAATTTGTTTCTTTCATATCATCGTACGACCGCACATGAATATCTAATATAAGATTGACTGAAGATAGTATCTATTATTAGAAGATGTCAATATCAACTTAATATAATAATCTATTAATTCAACAAACACCAACTAAACAAGAGTAAAAAATCCAACTATCCAAGAGGTAAAAAGTCTCTGAATATGAATTTGCAGAACAATTAGAGTTAATGTATAATATACGGCGGCGTGCTATGGGCGACGCGGCGGCCGTGACTGTGATCAGTCAAGCAAGCACGTACCTTGGTGATGTTGGGCACGACGGACCTGAGCTCGAGGATGTTGCGGTTGAGCTTGCCGCGCCTCTTGCGCTCGGCCTCCAGGTTCTTGGACTTGAACTCCGCCGCCGGGGGCGGCGGCTGGGCGTCCCCGCCACAGCCGGCGTCCTTCTCCTCGTCATCCTCCTCTTCCCCGCCGCCGCCGAAGTTGAGCACCGAGTCGACGAAGTCCTCCGCCTTGAGCTCCTCCTCGCTGCTGCGCGCCGCCCTCTGCCGGCGCGGCATTGCTCGCTCGCTGCCGTGCCTCCCCGCGCGGCGCCGAAGGCCGAACCACCACAAGGAAAGGAAAGAAAAGGAAGGGGAGTTCAGTGCGGCACTGGCTCCTGCTGCTGCTGCTACTCCCCCGGTCTCACTCACTCACTCACCCAGGTCCCAATCCCAACGCCCTGCCTGCTGCGGTTGCGTCCGGGGCTCAAGGCTGCCGTGGCTTATAAGGGCGGGGCGGCTGAGGAATCTCGGGGGCGGGGAGAAGGCACGGCAAGAACGCAAGTGGGATGGCGATGGCGATGGTCCCTTGTTCCGGTTCCAGGGAAGGGGAGTTGGTTGGAGGCTTTGGTTGGTTACGCTGGCTGTGGAGTGTGGACTGATTGATGACACTGGTGCGGGGCTCCAGGTTAACTGAAAGATGCCGAGGATTGAGGCGTGGTTGGGTCATGGCATGGGAATTCTTTCTTCAGGAAGGAAGAAAAGGGGGTAAAAACTCACATTGCAACGTGTCCCAAAGCACATCGGATCAACACCGACGGCGGAGCTGCAGAGAGCGGCGGCGCGGCGTTGGGTTGTGTGCTGTGCGGCACTGGGGACGGGCGCTAGCTGCGGCTCTACGCAGTGCTGGGGCCAAACATTGGAGATTTGGAGGCAAGACAGCGACGCGGCGGCCGGGAGCTGGCGGCGGCGCGGCGCTGGGAACCGGACCGACCAGTGCTGGAGGCTGGCGGCGGTGATGTCCATCGATGAGAGTTGGTCCGTTGGATGGAATCTTGGAGCGGTAATGCTAACAGTAAGACGTCCTAACATTAGAACAGGCCCATTAGGCTTGACGCCGGCCCATCACACACGCACTTGGACAGACTCCCCCCACCTCGTCATCTCCGCCCTCCACACAATCCCGCTCGTCTCGCTTTTGCTCGACGCTCGCCCGTCACCCGCAGCCATGGGAGAGGAAGGAGGAGCGCGCCAGCCCGGCGAGGTCCCGCCCCCACCCGAATCCACCGCTGGCCCCCTCCACCACCCCCTCCTCCTCCACTGCTAGCCGCCGGATCTGGTGGATCCGTGGCCGCCGTCGCCGGATCCGGCGGCTGCACGACCGCCGACGCCATGGCCGGGCCTCCCCGACTCCATGGGGCGCTGTGAGGGTGAGGGAGAAGAAAGGGGAGCGAGCGCCCGCGAGGAGATCCCCCTCCAGAGCGGCGCGCGCGGGAGCGAGGCAGAAGCGCAGCATCTGGCGCGCGCGCGCGGCGGAGGGAGTCTGTTTTCCCTCCTCCAACTCCGGCCTCCGACGAGGGTCTCATCGACACACCCCTCTTACCCCCGGTGTTTCAACAGATATTTTGCCTTTGGTTCACCACCATTTCCATGTTGTTTCAACATGTTTTTTGTGATGTGTTTCTGTTTTGATGTGTTTTGCTCAGCATGGTTCAGGAGTCAATCCATACTTGTTTCAACGTGTTTGCTTTGAATGTTTTAGTTTTTTACATCTAGGGTTCTGCCGAGCAGCTTCTCCTACCTCCTCCCCCTCCCCTCCCCCTCCTTTTTCGGGGTGTTTCAAAAGCATTTTTGCTTTGGTTCGTGGCTTTTCCCCTTTTGTTTCAGTGGATTTATCCTGCGATTTTTTCGATGTTTCAATTCGCATGTTGCTGTTGTTGCATTAGGGATCTTCGTTCTTTTTCATATCGTTTCTTCGGATTGTTTCAATCGATTTTTTTTCCTTGTTTCACAGGGTTCCGGCGACTTTTTCGGCGAGGCTCCGGCGATGTGTTTGGATGGGACATGGGAGTTGCTGTTGAGGAGGCATGGGGGTGTGCGGTGGGCGACGCGATGTGGTGTTCCAGTCGGGGTCGTGCGGAGGACAACGCTGCGGGAGGCGTACTCTGTTTGTGTCCGCGTGTGTGTTGGAGGACGCAGCGAACGGTGATGTGGGCCGGGCCCTGCTAGCGCTGACCGTCCTATGGTTAGGACGTCCTAGCGCTAGCTGGACCCATCTTGGAGGCCTAGTAGTAGTACGTAAGTTAAATGGGCCTACAGCCCAAGGCACTGAGGGAATGGATTTGTGTGTGTGTTTTTATTTTTTAAAAAATCTATATTGCAACCTAAAATTATACAGTAGTAAATTTATACTTTGTATTGATCGTACAGTGATTTATGAATTAGTTTATGGCGTGAATTAGTTTATGGCGTCTAAAAGGTCTATATTGGTCTAAATATCTCGGGATTATAATCCTTGTTTCATAGCTACGTTTCATGTATTTCATTGTCATATGCTAAATTTAGTGCTAAGGGTTATAAGGTCTCCTTTGACTACAGTTTTTAGCACATTTTTAGTGCTTTTGAGATACTTTTAGCGCTCCTGTTTGAATCTTAATACTAGAAAAGTACTAAAAGTATGCAAACAGGGTCTTAGGGATCACATTCTCATTTAAGAATTGTGGCAGAACCTCCTAACTAATGTGGCCCACATGCACCAATCCTCGTCTTAAAAGACCTCGTATTACTATGCATGTGTTCCACACGACTTAACAAGCTCGTCGGGTGTCCTCGGAAACCCGAATCATCCACGAATATTTCGAACCGGATCGATCATTATAAGAGACATTGCGTATTACAACAGTTTTGTACAAATAGAATATATCGAGTAAAAGTGCGGAAGTATTATGATAACATAAGTTTACAAATCATTTATAAATAAAATTTTACAATTAATAAGATATGTTTATTACAACCATAGTAGTGGAATACCCTTACTTAACTTTATGAATCACCAAAACGTAGTGCTCGCCAGAGCCAAACAAACTACTCGACGTCCTCACTTGACGGACACACCCGCAACAAGGGTAGAACAAACCCCGAGTACAAAAGTACTCCGCAAGACTTACCCGACGAAAAAGAGGGAGAAGACTCGGAATGAAGGCCAAATAGGACAAGGTAAGGCTTAGCGAAGATTCAAAGTATTTTGCGAGAAAAGCCACTAAGAGTGAGTCCTTAACCTCAAGTTTTACTTTCCAGATTAGTCATTAGGTTCGAAGTGAGTCTAGTCTAGCTTGAATACGGATCAAGATAATTCATACAACTCTCTTTTATCTCTATCATAAAGTAGCCACCACTTTTAGCTACGATGCAGGTGCGAGGATCAAGTCTCCTTACTCGTGGAGCATACGACAGTTCGAACCGCTTATCTACCCAGCTGGGGTTTCCCAAGCACACGATATACGTGGGACTCTAACCCACAAGTATATCAGTTCTGACTTCAGACTTTCTAGAACTAGGCTCAGCTTCCGTGCCATCCGAGAATACTTGTACACCTCCAATCCGGGTTACGTCCCACGAGGGTAACGAGTATTCCCGCCATCTCGCCACTCCCAATGCACGGGCTCACCGTACTAGTCCTTAGAATTTCTTAGGACAGAGCTTTCCCCGAAGGGTATGTGATTAGTACTATATTTCATGATCCAAGGGCCAACAACGGTACGGTCCTTAATCGACAAGTCGAAAACACTACATCAAGACTCCATTCCCGATGCAAGTTACCCGACCGGTCTCAACATCATTAAAGGTATAACTGATCCAGACTGAAGGATTACTTCGAGACGTCAATCGATGTAACCCAATAGCCTGATCAAAGATAATATTGCTAAGTAATAATAACCTTACCGACAGGGTAAGCACTTCCTTTTGAAAACATTTTCGAAATCCGAACTAAATTAGCAAGGCAAAGCATTGTTACGCATTTTTCAATCAAAACGGTTTCAAGGATGATGTTGGAATAATCAAGGTAGTTAATGCATCAAGTAGGTTATCACTCAACTCCTATTACTTAATGCGGCAATACAAACTCAAGTGATCAAACTTTTGCAAAATCAAGGAATGGGTTGATGAATCCGGGCTTGCCTTGAAAGTCGGTGTAGACGGTCTTCAACGACGTATCTGGAAGATATGACCAATCATCAACGATGGACTGACTTCCTCAGGAACTAGGGTTGACCCGACAATACTCTCCCCAAAAACAAGATCGACAAGACTCTCCTCGACCACGGGGACTACACGTGATAAAAGAGATACTTCAACATGATGAAATAGTAAACATGACACTTATTGAATGCATAGCCAAAACAAAAACTTGAGTACAACTTTCCTTCGCGATAACGTCGCAAACTAACGGAACTATTTCATTAAATAAATAAGCGAAAATAAACATTTAAACAAAAGTTATCAAAACCATCCCAAAAATTAAACTTAAGCTCCTCATGACCTGAGAAGGCTGCAAAATAATTTTCATGATTTTTGGAGCAATAAATAAATAACTAAAAATAAGAGAAGAAGCATTTTTCAATAAAAAGAGCTAATTTTTAAACATAACAAAAGTAATCAAAATTGGCATTTTATACTTTTAATAAATCAAGCTCATCACCAGGAACCTACACAAAAAGTTTCATGATTTTTGGAGACACCAATAAATAGTTATGAATTTCCAAAGAAATGACACAAGAAAATGCATTTTCTGAAATTAATAAATCCGAGTGAACAGTGTCGTCTTCAACCTCCAGACGGTTGACCAGCGAGGGCCGACGTTGACCATGGCGTAACTTGCCAACGGATGGGTATTTTTCGACACGGTTTGATCCTACGGCTTCCTGGCAACTAGGCGAACTCGGTGGTGGTGCTTTTGCGGAGGAGTAGCGGCTGCAGCGTGCTCGCCAGCGGCGAGGACGGCACGGCGGCGCGGCAAGCGATGGCGCGGTGGCTGCGACGCAGGCGAGGCAAAACTGAGAGCATGGACGCGACTAGGAGCTCAAGGCGAGGCCGATGCTCACCTCGGTTGTGGCAGAGGCAAGGCGGAGCAAGGTGGTGACGGTGGCAGCTATGGTGGCGGCGTCACCGGCTGGCAAGGTTGGCGTTCCCGAGCGACCTGTCCACCACACTCGAAACCGAGAGAAGCACGGTGAGCATAAGATGATGGCGAGCACAACTGCAATGACTAATTGGAACGAAAAGCAACGACGATGACGGACAGCGACGACGGATCACGGCGGCTCGGCTTGCTGACCGCGAGAAAAACGACGGCGTGCGAGCTAACTAGCATGGGCGAGAGTCCATGGCTGTGCTGGGTGTATTTGCGAGCTCGAGGCGAAACTAATGGCGTGGTTTGCTTGGTCTGGGACGGATTGAAGGCGACGGCGTGAGGCGGAGCTCGGGAGCGGCAATGGTGGAGCAGAGCACGGTAGCAACTGAAGAGAGAAAGGAGAAGATGAAGTCGTCCATCTTGACTTATAGGGCGGCCAGGCGACAGCGGGACGCGAGACACGTGGCGGCGAAGCTTCGAGCGCGGGCGCGCGCTGGCACGGCCTCCGGCAAGGCGGCATGGGCGACCGGCCACGGCGACGGTGAGGAGCAGAGAGGGAAGGAGGCGATGGTGACGTCAGCGCTACAGTAACGGGGACAGGTCACACTGAAATTTGCAATTTACTCCAAAATTTTGAACTAAGCTCGAAAAATTCCAAAAAGCAACCCTAGCTAATTTTTCATGCCCTACCATTTTCTCAACTGGACCATTTTCAAATTCTAAAAGTAAAATTGAATTTGAATCAAATTTTGAAAAGGGGGCAAAAACCTTAGAATGAAATATATGAAATTACTTTTGATTTTTCCAAAGAACTTGAAAAACTCCAAAACTATGGAATACTCAACTTTTCAAACTACACATTTTCTCCAAAAAAGAGTTTTTCCAAGATATGCATAGTTTTTGAATCATGATTTGAAATTCAAAAGGGGACAACTGTCGGAAAACCGTATTTTCAAAATAATTTGAAATTCTTTTTGAAAACTTGAAAAACTTTGTTCACCAACATTGAAGCTCTCATCAAGACCCACAATTTTCCTTTTTGGACCAACCCCAAATTCTTTGTAGATTTTGTAATACGAGAAAAGGGGATAAATAGGGTTTTCGGGAAAAACAGGGTTTTTGAAACGAATTTTGAACTCGATTAATTTCTACACTAGCTAATCGGTCATTAGCAATCACAAGCATCATTTCATATGTAAAACAAAGCATCACATTAAAAACAATATTAAAACATGAATGCAATTATGCCAAGATGCTCGATGATTAGGTTTTAACAAAACTTCTTAAACAGGTTTTGGTTGTCATTAACATCTAGGATGTTACAAGAATCAATGGTTCTGAAGCGGTATATCCCTAACAATCCAGAAACCTAAAATTATAGACCCATGTCCCACGTGCTCTATTCTTCCGGGAACTTTGTGACTCTGGGTAAAAGGTCATGGGAGGGTCATGAAGATACCTGAGGACACATGGTTTTTACCATAACCATTGTGTGGACCTTTGTATGATGAGTGATCGTCAACATGCCAACACAAGGCGTGTGTGTGTGAGTCTTACTAACCGTGGCACGCGGCTTCGTGTCAAACAATGGTGTCTCTTGGCTCATGTTGTCTGCAGGTGTCGAGCTCGGAGACGGTGGTCGACGGTCGGTGAAGATCAAGTAGGGAGCGCCGTGCGACGGACCGGGTGCGGTGAAGGGCGGACGTGAGGCTTGGATCGAGGACCCGAGGACCGGGTGGCCCGGCCGTGGTGGCCGACAACGGACATCGACGAGCGCAAGTGTACACGGCGGGGGATGCGTATGGGCTACGCTACTCGCGGAGGGTTTGGTGGTTTCGCCTCAAAACCATCGGCGGCGGGTTTCCCTGGTTTGCGCCTCAAAACATGGGGGCGGAGGTCCCGATGCGGACGGACGACACGCGGCGGCATCGGGGAGATTGCTTGGAAGCAAGGCTACCGGTGAGGAGGCGCGGTGGCCGTCGGATCAAGTGAAGCCTGAGTTGGACCCTTATGCCCCGGCTAAGTGGTGTGGCTCTTCATGTATCCAAGGGCAAAGAAGGAATGTAAAATAGACTTGCCCTATAAATAAAGGATGAGGGTCTCCCTTCCCCTCACCTCTTCCATTTCCATTTTTCCTCTTAGGATTTTCCTTCCCCTAGCTGCTTGTGTGAGAGAGAGGTGCCGCAAATCTTCGATTTGTACTCGAACCAAGTGTGTGGCAAACGAGCGTCTAGTCTCTGCTTGTTTCCTCCGGGTTTAATCATGGTGTCTTGATTTGTTGGTCTCCAAATTCTTTTTGCCCGATTTTTTGGATGATTTTTCATGGAGATTTGCTTCGATTTTATGGAGATTTGTTGGCATCTGGTTCTGTTCTTGCTAGCAGTTCAGCTGCAAAATTGGTCTAGCACCCTGCAGTGCTTGCCCTTGGCTTAAGACCTCCAGACTGTAACACGCGAGTAGCAGGTTCCTGTTGGTCACTTTCCCCTTCCTGTTTGCTCTCCAGAAATTTATTTTTGCTCTGTGTCGAACATGCTGCTGGCGGACAGGGCATCCAGGAGCGCTCGCTCAGCCGAGTGATGCTGCTGGTATCCTAGATGCCAGAGCGCTTGCTCCTCTTCAGCATCGTGCTCCGAGCACCAAGCTGCTCTGACTCCAGGTGCTGTCCCCTTTGTGTTCCCTCTCTCTTGATTCCTCGTTCGATTGTTGAGTAGATCTGTACAGCCCCAGATCCAGCGTTCGCTTGAAATCTTCTGTTCGAAATACAAGCAGGCAGAGCCATCGAGTACTCCGAGCAGACTCCTGTTATTCCGTGGAAACTAGTGGCAGTGCTAAATTTCTTGCAGGTGGTGTTTGCCGTGAGCAGGTCCTGTTTTGATTCTTGAGTTGTCCCTTTCAAGAAACATTATTTGGTTTATTTAATTCCTTCTTGCTACTTGATGGTGGCTGGCGGCCGTAGTGCCTATTTCAGTTGATTGAAAAGCCAGTGCTTGTCGTGAGCAAAAGAAAAAGTTGCGTGCTTGATTCTTGCTTGGGAAAAGCAATAGCTTTCTTGCTTCTGGAAATTGCAGGTCACGGTGTGTGGCTCTCTATTGCTCTGCAGGTTCTAATTTGTTTTTGGAAGACATCGATCTCAGATCATTCTATCAGGAGCTGGTTGTACGTGTTGTGACCAAGAAGCTCACGTATCAGATTTTACCCAGTAAAAGGCTTGCTCTTGCTTTTACAAAATTCCAAAGAATTTATTGCCTTGAGTTTTTCTTTCGTTCAGTCTTTCAGTGATTTCAGCACCAGCAGACATACACCATGCCGAGCCGTCTCTAGGCTCAAGTGACTCATCTATATTGACCTTGTACTGGTCTGTTGGTGAATTAGTTGAACGAATTTTCTGTTGATTTTCTGCAGAGTTTTCACTAGCTCTGATTTCCTGTTTTGCGCACATCTTCGTAATTCGAACTCCGATTCGCTTTCCGCTTGTTGCGTTGGGGTTCTATCGCCCTAAATAATTTATCTAGGTACTCCCATCACCGGTTGGTGCGAGTATTTTAGATTTGGGGATTTTACTTCTTGGGGTTTGAATTTGGGACAGTGGCCAAATATTTCACGAGAAATTTGAGGCTCCCATTCACCCCCCCTCTGGTCGCCGATTCCGGTCAAGCAATGCGTGTTGGGATCTGGGGTAGATGGGCTGAGCAGCAACATCTCTGAAACTACTATTATGTGCCCCCGTTGTTTCTGGTTCAGTAGCTATTGGAAATATGCTCCTTTTGCGATTTGGTGCAAACGGAAAGATGTGATGACTGGAGGTGTGGTTTTGTTGGTGTACACTACCTACAGCCTACCCATACATGCAGTACCAATACGAGATCATTGGATCATGGGAGTTCTCAAAAGGAAGATACAGATAGGATATTTCAATCCTAGGACAGGAGGTTTCCGAAGCATATTGGTGTGTGCATCTTCTGATAGCACCAAAGATCTCTCTCTCTCTCTGACCCAATCCCAACTTCCCAAGTGCTCTTGGAGCAGGGTGAGCCAAAAACTGCGTAAAGGTACGTCTTATTGCTTCAATCGATCAGTAAGAGCATCAAAAGTTTACCCAATCACACAATACAGTGAACTGTCAAAACAATTTGACCTCCCCTAACGCTTGTTTGCTTCATATTGCACTACTAATGTGTGACTGTGCTCACTGCTCAGGGCCCAGCTGCGCGCTAGGAGGGGTTGGCACTATTTCATTATCCTCGCCTTTCTTCTTGCAACAAACGCATGTCCACAGCTCGCAGTGTCCGTGATGGTGGCCATTCCCCTCCACGCCCTGGCACTTGTCCACGCAACGCTTGTTGTTCACGCAGTAGTTGTCCCACAGCCGGAAGCATTGCCACTGCGACTTGCTGTTCCCGGGACCGTCGTCGTCTCCCTCGAGCAGCAGTGGTGACAGCTCTCTCGCTGAATAGATCAAGCTCACAAAAATTCAATCAATTTCACATGCAAGTTATTTGATTAGTCATTACCAAGGCATGAGACATCGATGGGGTGTTATACAGACGGGCATCGGAGTTTCACAGAGAGGATATAGTGTACCTGATGACAGGGCAATCAACATCAAGAGGCAAAAGCAGAGCAGGGCCTTGTTTGTTGTTCCTGTCATATTGCTTTCTAGGACACTTGCTAGATCTGCAGTGTGCTTAGTAAGTTACAGGTTGGGATGGGTATATAGTCACAAGGTTGACTGGTTGAGGTTGCATAGACGGCAGTGCGCCCTGAAGATTAATGTTATCTAACAAGTGTTCGTCCTGGTCTGGTGCATGATTAATGTTCATCTTGAAGCTTATTGTTTTCGGGTGATTTGTGTGAGCGGTACGAACGCTGGTTTATTTGGAGGATGTTTTTTTTATTGGGTATATATAGCAGAATTACTGCCCTACATGATCCTATTCACTACAAATCAAGATTGCATTGGCTGCACTCCTGGAGATGTTGCCAAACCTTACCAGACATTAGTAGCAAACAATTCACAACCTCAGCCTAAGATATATTACTCCGCCCATTCTAAATTATTGATCACTTTAGCTTTATCCTAATTACACTTTTCTATTTTTAACCAAATTTCTTTACAAATGTATTAACATCTACTGTTTCAGATAAATGCATTATCAAGACATATTTTATAGAGAATTTATGAAACTAATTGATGTTGTAGATGTTACTACAATTCTCTATAAACTTAGTTAAAGTTAGATAAGTTTAACTTAAAACAACACTAAAGTGAACTATATATGGAACATATTAATAAGTATTAACAAAGAATAAACATAAGAGGGTAAACTCCACAACAACAATAAAAGACACCAAGCAACAACTAAAAATTTTGACCGAGGCCTTGTTTAGTTGCCTGAAAAAGGCTAGAAATATGACCCTCTCTCCATCACATCAAATATTGTGTCGTATGCATAGAGCATTAAATGTTGGTAAAATAAATAACTAATTACACAGATTAGTTGTAAATCATGAGACGAATCTTTTGATCCTAGTTAGGCTATAATTGAATAATATTTGTCAAATACAAACGAAATGATACGACTCTTCGGGCTAGAAATCTGACCATCTAAACAAGGCCCGAGTTAGAATGAGACCTCACCACGTAGTCAAACAACAACATTTTTTAGGAGACCGGCAGGGAAAACCCCTACCTATAAATATAAATAGTTCCTGCAAGAGCAAGGTTACAAGGCCTCTAATTTTTTTTTTAATTTTTTTTGTATTGCAAGAGCAGGGCTACAGGGCCTCTAGCCCAAAAGGAAAAGGAAAATACATCATGTGTAACTCTCTGACCAAATATATAGGGGATCACTAATAATATTCTTGGCCTCGATGCACATCAGGGCAGCATTTCTCTGAACTTTTCTTTCCATCTACCAATCAAATTTGTGCCATTATCAAAAAATAATCTTGTTTCTAGTAGTTCAATTACCCAGCAACCTGTTATAAAGATCTCTCTAAAGATTTTGTTAACAAATGGCTCTTCTCTCTTAATATCATGAGTACATAGGGTAAGTATTGTCAACCTTTTCATCAGCCTTTACCTCTGGTGCAAGGATGTAGAAGACCTTTACCTCTGGTGCATAAGTGGAAGGATCAACCAAGATGGGCTCACAATATTGGATAACCTTGCCCCGATGATCTTTAGTGCAACTCGCAAGGACCTCTAGATCGGTAGAAAGCTTGGCTTGTTTCACCAAGGGTCCTCGGAAAGCTCCTCGATTGATGTTGGGTTCCGGATGTTCTCCAAGTTAAAGGGATCGGTTAAATCACCCTCATTTGTCTTACTATCATCCGACATGTTGCTAGTAGATATGTTCTTCTCCTTCCCCAGCGGAGTCGCCAAAAAAAATATATTGATGCTGAATTAAATGACACGCCAACAGGTGCATACGCCTTAGCTTGCACATGACCTAGTACACAACAAGAACATAGCAAATCAGCGAGACTAGTTAGCAATCCGGCCAGACTGATTTGACGGTCGTTCTTCGCTTGATAGACTCTTGAACACCTCCTGAGGAGATCTGTGGGGGAGGAGGACACCGAAGTTGCATAAGGGTCAGCAAGTCCATTTAGAACACCGCTAAATCGATCGCATCGAGTTAGTGACATGACAAACAACCAGGATAGAGAGAGTTATGACAAAAGGGATAGTAGATGTGTTTTTAATGATTGAAAGTTTGATCGGTCATGACCCTCTCGTTTATATAGAGGGAGGTGGTTATATCTCAGTAGGAGAAACATCTTTTGAAACACAATCTTCAATTTTTTCACGGACAAAAATAGATGAAAACTGAGTTGAAAACAAACCGGACTCCGATAAGGAAACCTGCCTCGACGATTTTACCAGGGTCAGACAGTCTTGGCGCGGTGCCAGTAAAACCGGCTGGCTAGTTTAGCGAGCCAGCTAGGGCGGTTTTGGCAAAATCAACCCAAAACCGTCTTTTCTTTATTTGGACTTTATTTTTGTCGTTCCAAATATACTTTTTCGATGTCTTGATGTTAGGAACTTTGATGATAAAGTCCAATATTTTTGTTGGCACTAATTTGCTGTCAATAAATAGTTCCTCCAATATTTTGGGTGACATTGACAACACATATAATGTGGCTTATTATTTCTAAATCGATGATATCAAAATAGCTAGTTCCTAGCTACCAGTTTTATTTCCACGCACGCTTTGTTTTTGTTCATATGCATGTACCGGACCTCCCCCATAGCCCTCTATGGCTTACAGCAGAGGCAGAATACGTGTACACATTTCCAGTAGTTGTAGTCAGGATCATCATTTAAGCGGCTTCCTGCAGTGGTCGTTCTTCAAGCAGCCAAGGACAACCGCCGGCGTGCAGGACCTCGCGTCCGGCATGGCGATCTCTTCTGCGCCAGTGAAAATGAATCCAACTGTAAATTATTTGGTTCTTCTCGTTTTACCATAAAAGATCTGTGACAATTTATACCTGATGACAGCGCAATCAGCATCAAGAGCCAAAAGCACGTAAATGCCTGGCTTGTTCCCGCCATTCTTTTCTACTTTGAGTGGAATGTATTTTTTTTTTCAGTCTTATTTTGAGCTGCAGATTACGGTGGGTTTCTGTAGTCGTAAGATTTGCATCTGATGGCCAGATTGAGAGGTGGGTAATTTTAACACTTAAACCCTCCACTATTACATTTGCTAAAAAAAAATCCCCTAATAATCCCTCTGTTTCCTCACGTACACTAATCCCTCCGTTTCCTCACGTACACGTACGCCGTTTCCTTTTCTCCTGTAGCCTCGTACGCCGCCGCCGCCGCTCGGACCTGGAGGACGCGGCCAAGAAGAAGAAAAGGAGGAGATCACCGTGACTGGGCTTGTTGGAGGACACTGCACTCGTGGCTGGACATGAGGTCCAGCGCGGCGAGGCTGATGAAGAAGTACAACGTGCACACCTATGGCTACTGCCCGGAGGTGCACGCAGGTCAGCCCCAAGGGGCACAAGGTGCGGATGTGCAGGGCCACCAAGCACCAGCAGCGGGACGGGCAGCACGCGTCCACCTCGGCGATCATGTCCTGCAGCACTGCCAATCCTCGTACGTGAAGCGGCGGCGGCGTACGAGACGGCGGCGTACGAGGGCTACGGGAGGGAGAAAACGGAACAAGTCCTCCGTGAGGAAACGGTGGAGGGATTAGGAGATTTTTGTTTTTTTTTAGCAAATGTAATGGTGGAGGGGTTTAAGTGTTAAATTTACACACCTCTCAATCTGACCATAGGATACAAATCTTGCGACTGTGGTTGGATATTGCAAAGGTTGCACACGAAGGATGGTTGCACAGGATACGCTCCCTTTCTAAATATATTGATTTTGCTATGTATTTATATATAGTATATATCTAATTAAGTACATAGCAAAAATTACATATCTAAAAGTCAAAATATCTTATACTTTAGAAAGGAGGGAGTAATTCACAAGTTTTACCATGTTAGGTCATGGTACTACAACATAGTGTAAAAGCTCTAAGAAACAATTAGTCAGCAATTTCGGTCAAAAAAAAAAACAATTAGTCAGCAATTTGGTAAAATTAGAAGATTACCAATAAGCTAGTGATCCTTGCTATGTGAGGTCCTCCCTGTCGGTCCTACATGTTTTCTGTGTGGAACGCATGAGAAAAGGGACCTACAAAAAGTGAATTGTAACATGAGAGAAGCATAAAAGTCAACCTGCTTCAACTTCAAATATGGAACATAGATTCTAGCACTGCAACAGAGAAGCGACATCATTCACGATTCCACAAAGCACCTCATGGTGATCATCAAACGGGAAGCACACAAGTAGATCGAAGCTGGCGCGGCCTGCCTTTTTTTTTTTACGAGAAGACATAACTTGAATTCAACGACGGACGCACCCTAGGGCGGGGTGGGGCGGCCGCCGCAGCTACCGGCGCCATAGGATCGACCCCCGGAGTAAATCTTCAGCTTCTTCTCCGTCTCCGATTCTTCTCCGCCATAGGATCGATGTCCGGCGGCGTGACCACGCGAGGATGAACGACGGCGTACGACGGAAGGAGAAGCAACGCTTCGTTCCTGGCCTTTTTTGGGCTTGTTCTAGGCAGCTAGCCCACTAAGGGCCCAGCCCAAGTTCACTCATCAGCAATTGCCAATTGGGCAATTCCCTAGACCCCAATCCCTCGCATCGCTGCCTGCCTCCTATTCACTTCAGCCGCCAGGACGCCGCCAGCCTTCGCCATCACCAGTTCGCCTCGTGCCGTCGCCCGTCGCCACACGCTGCGCAGCTGCGCGCCTGCGCCTGTCCCCATCGCCGTCGGCCACTCGGGGATTAGTTCATGAATCATTAGTTCATTAGCTTCATCGATTGATTAGCATCTCAAATTATTAGTAAAGCAGTAACAGAGTATGCTAATTTTATACAGCCCTGACGAATTATTTTACAACTGTGACTGGTTCAACTGGCAGCCGCCCAAGCAATCATCAAAGTGGCAACGCCACTACATCAGCGGTGGGAGGAGTTGTTCAAGAAAATGAAGCTATGCAGTCTATAGCAACAGATTTAGCACAGGTTGATATTGGTGTTGATGATGCACAACCACCAGAACCAGGACCAGAACCACAACAATAAGTAGATGTAGATGAAGGTACCGGCCTTATCACAGAATTCTGAGTTTATTCTTCAAACTTGAGGTAACAATCTTGTGTTTCTCGGCTACTTTTTGTCGGCATGTGTCATTCTAATATTTTTTTCCTTAATTCGTGTGATAATATTACGTGAATGTGGTGCGTTGTGAGTAAGATGTCTTCTTGGTTCATTTTCTTGTTAGCTTTCGCCCCAACTCAAATTTTTTCCTGCGTCCGTCATTGCTTGAATTATTAGCAGCAAACTGCTGCAAAGTGGTTACAATGTTATGGGATTACATCCTTAATAAGAGTTTCAGCTAAAGGGCATCCAAGGCTTGAGCGGCTAGGGAATGTGCTGTGACATTGTCAGATCTTCCTATCTTGTGTACTCTGATGCTTCTGTTCTGCCTTTGTTGTTTGGCTATGAGTAGCGAAGTGTGCACGAATGTTTCCCCTTTGGACGGTCTATGCTACATTATTTTACTTTATGCTACATTGCAATATAAACTTTTTATCTTAAATAAAGAAGACATTGAGTCTTTTAAGTATTGATTTTTTTACTACATTAAAAATTTTATTATATTTTTAAAAATAATTCGAGTGTTCAACGCAAGGATCAGTGTTGGATTGTTGTGAGTTGGGACTCGCTCGAAACCGTCTCTTCGTCCTCTCGAGTCTCTCTTCTTCGGCTCGGCTCCCAACCAAGACAAGACGAGGGTTTTCGCCGCCGCCATGGCGATCCCTCGAGCGCGCCTATCTCGCCTGCTCCTCCACTTCCGCAGCCGGGGACCCAAACTCCTACCGCAACCCTTCTCTCCCTCCTCCCCCTCCTCTTCCTCCTCCGCCCACGGCGGCCTCTTCCCCTCCCGGTGGCCAACGCCGCCGCCACCCGGCGGCGCGTGGCGGCGCGCGTTCCACGACGGGCGGCCGCGGGGGCCGCTGTGGCGGAGCAAGAAGCTGATCGGGAAGGAGGCCCTCTTCGCCATCCAGGGCCTCAAGCGGTTCAAGGGGGACGAGGAGAAGCTGGCGGATTTCGTGCGGCGGTATGTGGCCAGGCTGCTCAAGGCGGATAAGCTCGCCGTGCTCGGCGAGCTGGAGCGCCAGGAGGAGGTCGACCTGGCCGTCAAGGTGTGGCATTTCCCCCCTGATTGTTAACCGTTTGGGCGGTCTCTTGCGTAGAGGGCTGTTCTTCAGCTTGATTTTGCTCAAACCGTCGTTTTAATTCACTGGGAGCGATGTGTTTCGTGGCATATAGCGAGTTACAGGAGATTAAAAGATGGGTTGTGCCGTTCGCACTTTGGCTGTTAAGAGATTGGTTGTGCCGTTCGCACTTTGGCTGGATTGCTTATTGTTTGCTTATAATACTGATAGACATGAAGCTCGAAGAAATTGACTGGAGAGGTGATGTGGAGAAAATGTGACCCAACACCCAAAGCCCAAAGTGATTTGCAAACATGAATTTACTTTCTCAGAGAGGGCGTAGTTTTTCTAGATTGTATTTGGTGATTTTGTTTACCGAAATACTTGTTGGATTGCTTGGAATCGGTGAATTTAGCATTCACTAATAAGTGTGAGAAGTAGTGCTATTTAGGACTACACACCTAATGTTGGTTAATTGGTCAGGCAAGATTGGCACAAATGTTTGCTTTAAGAAGGTGGACAGTAGCTTTCAATTATGTTCAGGGTTTTTGTGTTTGATCAAGAGAAACTAAAACCATGGCTTAAACAATGGATGGTTTGATTCGGTAATTCTTGAGATATATCTGTGATCTCCAGAGTCATTTACCTTATTGTCAATTACATTTGTTTTCCTATTGAAACATGTTAAATTCTCAACTCTAGTCTAGTCTAGTACATTCATGTCTGTGCTAGTCTTTTCTCCACTTTCTGAGGCAAATGTGTGTAATCTGGATAAAAATTTAGGCAACAGGCTGAGCATGTTTTCAAGTGATAAATTTTCAAGCAAGTGAATACATATATTTGTTAAGACAGAATATTGTGATCTATGCTGCAAAAAGAACATTGCAATATCACAGGGTTTAACTAAGTTCATCATTTCCATGGAACACTAAATTCATGAAATGGTATTCTCATCATTTCAGTGGAATAGTTTGCAACAAAGGTTTATATACTGAGTACTAAATTCATTCTCTAAACATAATGGTATTTTCATCGTACACATTTATTCGATTTGAAATGGTATTTTCTGATACTTGCCTTTGTTGACCTTACTAGTTTATAAAACTTTGCTTATCAGATGTTTAGGATCATACAAAAGGAGGACTGGTATAAGCCAGATATTTACATGTACAAAGACTTGATTATTTCACTAGCCAAATGCAAGAAGATGGAGGAAGCAATGGTAATCTGGGGGGACATGAGAGATGAGAACTTGTTTCCTGACCCACAGACTTATGCCGAAGTAATAAGAGGATTCTTGAGATATGGCTCCCCATCAGATGCAATGAATATTTATGAGGACATGAAAAAGTCACCTGATCCACCAGAGGAGTTACCTTTTAGGGTACTGTTGAAGGGTCTTTTACCTCACCCATTGCTAAGAAATAGAGTAAAGCAAGATTTTGAAGAGTTGTTCCCAGAAAGGCATATCTATGATCCTCCAGAAGAAATTTTTGGCATGCACTGAGGTTAGGGTTTTCATAGGCACATGAACCTTCTGAAGTTTTAATTTCAACCAGATCATTCGGTTGCTCCACTAATTGTTTTATCACTTGTATCTCAAAACCATTCCCAAGAAATTGATTTTTGTGGTGGAAATTTATTCAGGTATATTCAGAGACATGAATGTGTTTATATTGATTGGATGGCCATGCTGCAAAAGAGCAATAAATGGGCGAGAGAGACGCTGATTATTCTGATCTATGATAGCCAGATTATTGTCCATATCATTGTGCAAATTTTTGTTGTTCAGCCAACCTCATTAATATTGGGCCATCTATTCACCTCAACAAGTACAACTTTGCATGGCTGCAATGCCCAATCATATGAGTAGTAACAGAAAAAGATGTGCTCTTCTTTGGGTCCACTTGTATGATTTGGTTGTTAGAACAATGTACTGGCTACATTCATGTCGTTCCTTCCCTACCGCATGAGAGATCTACTTTTCATGAACATTGTGATGGTATCTCATTTCATGACCATGAAAAGTGTTGAGTTTATGACTCTGGTTGTTTGGTCCCTGATGATTTGAGAGTAAGACAGAAAATAGATGCAAGTGGATATTGTGAATGCTTGCCTAAGAAAGTGTTCATGTTTCTACCATATAATATAAACAACTTCTGCTGGAAGTGTGATTAAGGTCAGCATAAATGCCTCCGAAAAATGTGCTGAAGTGGTATATCAATCAGACAAAGAAAATACCAATTATGGGCCTACAAGAACTCCAAAACATTAGCTAAATACTTTGTCAAATAAATATGGGTCTATCTTCTGGTTTGTACGCGTGTCTTGTACACTTGTCAATTATATGTGCCCTGCCAGAGGTCCAATAATTTTTATGCTCCATGTTGTCCAAAATGATGTGTTCCAATCAAGCTGATTCTTGTCCAGTCAGTGCCGATGACTTGTTTTGCCAGTTGGACGGTAGCGTTTAGTTGCTTGTTTAGATTCATTTTGTTGAATGGATGGACAAATTCCAACTGTTCTTGGTGAATATTGCATAATTCTTGTAAACTAGAAAGTATTCAAAATTTGTTCAAAGCATCTACCGAGGTCAAAAGGATATAGAAGTAGGGCTGGACCAGTTTACACCGAAGCTGGCTGTAAACTGACAGTTTTCTTACTGATCTGCAACTAGAAGCAGACTTTAGTTGTAACATTCATCTGATACAGAACCAGTTATCTCCAATTTCATTGAGTTCCCTACAGTTGACACTGAAACTTCATCTTAATAAAATATTAATATTAGAGACAACCTCAAGTTGATCACATGACTCAGCAGTTGAATGCATTGAAAATACACAAATGTGGTAACTAAGAACATGGCCTGTACATGTAAATTTTGTAAAGGAACACATTTATTTGGTCCTTTATATCATCAATCAAAAGATGTGCTAAAGTGCTACATCAATCAAAGGCATATGAAATATCAGCTCAAAAATTATTATGTCTACCAAATAAATGTGTGATGGCCCAGTTCTGTACTCTATTGATTATGTGTGCGCTGTTAGTTTTGTTCCAAAAGCCTCATCGTTTTATTCTTCATGTTTCCTGAACGATCTTCGTTCTTAGTCCCTTGTCAATGACTCGTTTAGCCAGTCTGAGACAGCTGGTGTTTTTATTGCAGTTTTTGGTACATTTTGTCCAAGAAATGAACAGATTTTTAACTGTTAACGAATGTGGCTTAATTCTTAAAAGCTGGAGGATAGTTCAAGTATCCTTCAAAGATGAGAACAAAACATCTGATACTGAAGCAGCTATCATCAAATTGATCTGGTTCCCTACAGTTGACACTCTGCAGTTTCACCTGAATAGTATAAAGAGGCAAGCACAAGTTGATCACATGATTCACAGCAGCAGTGTCATTGCAAGTACAGCAAACGTACATCCAGCTGTGCCAAATGTACTTAGCACCTGATGAGCCTAGTGCAGTGCTCATCGTGCCATTGTCAACGAAGCCCTCTTGCAATAACCAACGGCAAAAATATGTCTTGATCCTCTGAGCCAGCTGCACGGAGGAATCTATTGGATGACGCATGACCAAGATACAAAACACCGGAACAGCATCACGGGATGCTTTGCTCTGGGCTCTGGCCCTGGGGAAGATCTTCTCCCAAATGGAAATCTTAACAAGAGCAATCACTTGAATACCATCGATTTATGTCGTATATGGAGCAGGTTAACAATGTCAGAATCGTATGATCAACAGTTAATCATGTCAGGATCATTGATCGGGCAGGTTAATGATGCCAGAATCATTTGGTCCTGAAAAGATAGACAGCTCATGTTCACTGGTCTCTTCAGTTTGTTCAGTGGTACAGAGAACACAGCCTGAATATTTAATCGATGCCTCTGAAGATCTCTGCAGTGTTTGGTTGCACGAGGGGGCTGGCTGTCATGGACTGGTCGGCCCACGGGCCACGGCAGTGCTCGTCGGTGGGGGAGAAGCTTCTTCTTCCTCCGTCCTGGTTTGATTCTGTCGATCCCCTCGTGTTAATAATTCTTGATAAGTTGACATTACAGTCCCATGCGTGCGTGCCAGCCTGCTGTTTACAGCTATCATGAGCGTGCAACGGTCCTGATTAGTCTTAACCCCAATTGCATACAATCCAGAAAGGGCTGCTTAGATTAGAGATTGAATCTAGGAAAGGGAACAGCTGGGGGATCATGAACAGCATTCACGGGAATTCAGAAACTGGATGGTCTCTTCTTCCTTTGACGTTTTCTCAATACAACATGGCATACAACATTGGGTTTAGATGTTATATAGATCATGTTCTGATTTCTTCTGCGGTGTCAGATGCGCTTAGTGCAATTGCTTCTTTGCAAGTGTCAGGTAAATGAGTTATTAATCTGACTACTGCTGGAAAGTTACGAGGTAATCATGTCAGTAGCTTTATCAACTGATGGTTAGAATCGGCTTGAATGAAATGGTGGAGACCGAGAGAATGAATAGCATACTTACATGGACAAACTCTGTCCAAAAACTAAACAACAAAGCATTGGAGATTAGAAACAGAGTGATTTGCGCTTGTTTTGGCATGCATTCTCCAGACAAAGGAACCAATCAGAATCTTCTTACCTTGCCTCCTGTCCTATGAATCAGAGGAGGTAAAATGGCATCTTTAGAAGGCGACGAATTCAACAATGGAGTCTCCGCCTGCAGCGCGGCACCTGTTGTCTGCAGACTGGCGCTGTACCTCCAATGTTTGCTCCCTGTAAGACACAGGCAAATCATATTCTGAACAGCCTCATATAACAATCGAGCTGCTGTTTAAATCCTGTCTGGTGATTCCTCCACACATGCGGTGGCATGGATTGATGGATGTGCATTGTGCAATATACAAATTGGAAGCATCTTCCCCGATCGCATGGTCATAGGTTAACGGCAAGTGTCCGATTACTATAAGAAGACACTGGAAATTCAGTCATTTTGTTTCCATCATCAGTATATATACTCAGTGCTTCCGGTGATTAACTTCTGTCCTTTCGTTTTTTGAACGTATGGTGATTAATTTCTGTCACAAAGGGTAAAATGGGCTCGACAAAAGTAATGCTACTTTGCTTCCTTGAGTTCACTTAATTAAAGTTGAATTAAGAAATACATGAGCCTCTGATACCAAGAAATTCTGCCCCTTTGTGATGCTACAACAGCTCCTCATCCGCAGGCAGTTCCTCAGCCATTCTCAAGGTGTGCCGGGCGCATGCTGCGTTTCACCTTCCAAGAACCCGCGTAAGCATGCTCATCGTCAACTTCTGGGCAGAGCACAAGGCCCTGCAAGCTGTAGGAGGCGGCTGCTGCTTCCAAGGCTCCCCTTCGCCCACCTGGACACAGTTGTACGTAGCCGGCCTCGCAGCTTGACTTAGGAATCTGGAGTTCTGGACGGCTGAACTGCTGCTGCTGCTGATGCAGATGCAGAGATGCAGTGCTGGCGTGCGTGCTGTTCCTTCTTCGATCTCCCTAGCTCCATAACATTCAGTCAGAGGCGTCCATCCAACCAGATGTCAGTCGCTGATGCACTCGGAGCATCCACCTCAGAGTTGACCACTGAGCGAGTGCCGGCTGGCCACCCCCCATGGATTCCTAGAAGCCACACCCTCCAAATCCAATCATTTTTTTCTAGAGCCACCAGCAGGCATGAGGGAGACCGATCATGCACCAAGAAATCAAGATCCATAAAGGGTGGGGGTGGGTGCGTGCATGGCCATGCGGCCTCTGCCCAACCCAACACCCCCACCATTGTTTAACTAATCGGCCAACGACGGATCATTGGGCAGCAGCGATCGAGCTCAACTGACATGGCCATCTCCTTCTCCTATATAAGCCATGGCCATGGCCTCCCCAGCACATCATCAACAAGGGTTCCACATCCACAGCATCCACTACTAGCGAGTGAGAGAGCTCCTGGAGCTGCAGCACAGCTCTCCTACACAGCCATCGATCATCTCGCTTGATCGAGTTCTGAGCTCTCTCCCAGTCAGTCATAGTCATCTAGCTATATCTGAAGAGAGACGATGCCTCGGTTCTTCCTCTTCTGCTTGGTGTCCAGCCAGCTGGCCGCGACGGCCGTCATGGCGCGCCCGTTCGCCACCGTCCTCCTGGACTATGGCGGCGCGATGAGCAGCGCAGCCGTAGCAGAGGCTCCGGCCGTCGCCCTGCACGCGCACGCGCACTCCCTGCTGGAGGAGTCGAGGTTCGCCGGATCGCCGATGAGCTCGCACCACGGCGGGCACAGACCCTTCGACAGCACGTTCGCCGGCGGCAAGATCATCGTGGCGGGACTCGCCGCGGCCATCGTCGTCGCCATCTTCTGCTACATCCGCATCACCAGGAAGAAGAACGTCGTGGAGCCAAAAGTCTGATGGATTTGTTATAGATAGACGCACCTGACTCTATATGTGGACTCTAGTGATTTCTGAAACCCCCTCTCTGTTCTACAGAGTACAGACTACAGAGTGAGCATATACTACGGGAAGAAAGAAACAAGTGTAATAACCCCCCTAGATTTGATGTAATGTATATTTGTGATGATGATGGATATGTAGATGATCCAGCTCCTTCACTGTTCACACCCAATGTTCTATCTAGCTATCCATCGCTAAATCAATCACGCTCAGGGGGGAATGTGGAATGTGTCTTTCTGACAGCTTCCCTAGTTACAGAACTCTCTGCCTGGGAGCAGAGCACTTGTTCTTGAGCTGAATTGGCCTTGGTTCTTGAGCTGGACGGTGCTGACTCGCTCGCTGTCCTAAAAAAACCCCTATAAAAGATGCTTCTCTGATCTGTTGTCTGCCAAGAAAAAACAATAAAAACAAAATGCTGGCTGAGCAAAGCCTGAGATTAGGCCAAGTGGATTGCGACACTCCGAGTTTCTCTTTTAGTTTGCCTCATTGATTCTAGTAACACAACGCGTCCGTTCAGGAAAAACTGCATCAATGCGGCAATGTCTGTATGACGAACACGTACACAGCATCTCTCGAGCTTCAGCATGTGCAATGATTTATCATCATTCCTGCAATGTTCCATTCAGCGGCCGATCCTGGTCCTGGGCGAGACCGACCATGCTGCATCATAATATCATATGCATGCATGCATCGACTTGGACTGATGGACGACGCACCTACCTGCCTTCTTGAGCTGATTGGGTTTCTGCTGGTGACGAGACTGACGAGGACGAAGCGTATCAGCAGATAGTACACACCATTGATCTCGTTTCAGTCAGAGTCAGGCCACTTTCAGTTCTCTTTCGGTTGGCGTAACAGATCCTTGTCACGTTGTGTGCTAATAAGTGATGATCGAACATGTGAGCTGCTGCTAGAGTGCTAGCTTTTCCTCACATCCATCATCTATCATCGGTTACAGTTACAGTACAGGTTACTTTACTTTTGTTGGCTTCAGAACTAAGCAAGTAATAATGCAGCAGCTACAGGGAGCTCTCAGGCCCTTAACTACATCGCCGCGCGCATTCAACGGAGAATAATCACGTACCTGCCTGCAATTGATTTTTAGTGTATGTATTAGAACACACATGCTTGTCTGCACAAGCAGCAGGAGGATGCGAGTGTGGTGTACTGGTGTGTGCTTTGTCTTGAGTGTGTGCAACCAAATCTGTATTCTTTAGGCACCGTGCCGCTTCGGTGCAGGGGGTGTGCAACCAGATTCTCAGGGAGGCTGAGGATTGGGTTTCAGGCTGTTTCGTGTCGGTAGCAGCTATTGCTCAGCTAGTGTCGTAAAACAGTGTAATAGTATAGTTTATTAGTTAAGGATCTAGTAGCTAGGAGCCGCTCTTCGCGGCGCTTTGCCGGTGTCTTGCCGCCATCGCGTCGCGTTTTGTATCATTTGTTTATCCCTCTTAATGAAAAACGGGTGAAGACCTGGTCGCGAAAAAAAGCAACCAAATCTGTATAGTTCTCTTTTGATGAAAGATATATACCTCAAATTTTTACCCTCTACCTCTATATCCCGCCCGCCACCCCAACCCCCCCCTCCAATTTAAGTTCTGAAAGGATACAACAGCGGGGATTACTTTCTGCAGCTACGAGTTCATTATTGCGACTTTGCGAGTGTCAGTATGAAAACACAATCTTGAGTTCTTGACCTTCAAAAAGTTTCATTCAAATGTTTACTAGATTCAGATCGAGCCCTTTGATTATACCTAGGTATTGTTTTGCAGGGCTTTAAAGTTTATATATAAAGCTTAAACAAAGTTATAAAAAAATGACTTTAGACAAGACTTTTTGAAAAGAAAATGACGTTGCTTCAGTTTGAACCCAATAAATAGGCTGCTCGCCTCATTTTTTCAGCCCAACAAAAAAAGGGTTTGCTACTTCTCGGCCCAAACGTGGAAAGACCACTCCATGGGCTAGCAAATTGACTAGCGCGTCTTTCTCGACTCTAGTGGTAGCTTCTACATAAAAGTGTATGTATCAAACACTCTTCCCCCCCCAAAAAAAAGTGTATCAAACACTCTCGGAGAAGATCAGATTTAAGAAAGTTCTATAACCTAAAATAAGTTTCACTATTAAGGAATCAAACTCTTCTTAAAGTTTAATTAAGTATAGAAAAATAATGTTTTTAAAAATAATTTTATTATAAAAGTATATTCCACAGCTAATTTATCAATCCTTATCATATATCATAAATAATATTAGTATTTACATATATATATTTAATGAAACTTAAAAGTTTAACATTTTTAAATGTTTAGATCTTTCTAAATATGTTTCTTCTACGTATATTTAGACGTGCACATCTAAGCTTATATAAAAGCTATAGAAAAATCAAAATATTTTATAATTGGAAATGGAGTAATACGTAAATCTTTTGTCTTGCTTCTCAAGAAGGTGCGCCACCCTCGCAGTCGCAGAAGGGACAAAGTGGCGCCGAGCAGTAGAGCGGTGCGGGCGTGACTTTTGACTTCTCGAAAACACCCCCAAAGACCCAAACCCACCGTCCACCGCCGCGCCGCGCCGCGCCGCCTAGGCTTCCCTCCCGTCTCCCGCTCCCTCTCCGGCCACCGAGATCAAACCCGCGCCCGCGCCGCAGCGGCACGATGGTGACCGACGCCGCGGCGATGGCCGTCGTGAGGGCGGCGCGCCCGGCCCTCCGCGGCGCCCACGACGGCGTCGCATTCGCCGCCCACGCCGCCTTCCTCGCCGCCGGCTACTCGCTCTGCGCCGTCGGCCCTGCCGCGCTCGCCGACCCCTCGCCTCCAGGTGCGTGCGCTCCCGCCCCCTGACTCCCCTGTTATGAGACTGAGACTCGTCTGTCGGTTAGGTTACCGGACCCCCAAAAACATTAGGGTTCCCATTTGGGCTCGTCTGTTCACTCTTTTGGACGTGTTTGGTTGATCCATTCATTCGATAAGTAATGGGCAGATTTCTACGTATGGGTAGTACCTCATTGTCTAGGTTTTATGGCGCGATGTAATCAACTTGTAGCGGAGAATATGATACTTGATCCCAGAATCCCTAATGAACAGGTTGCTTGTAGAGAGTTTATATTAATTTTATGTAATTGATTCAGTTCCTTGCAAATAGCTCAATGCAGTCCTATCTGGTGATAGCAGGTTCAGTCTTAGAGGAAGTCAGTTTTTAAAATCGCTAGACAATGAGGAATTCATGCTTATAAGTCTGCTTGTGTTTCTATGATTAAGGTGCTACTCCTAATTCAGAAGTCAGTTTTGAGTTTTCTATCTGTAAATTTTCTTAATTACAGGTGATGAGGAGGTGGGTATTGATGGTTGGAACAGCATGGAGAACTGTTACGCCTTTTTGTACAGCAAGGAGGAGAAGGGCAAGAAGAAAAGGGTACTAGTGAAATGTTTGGTGATCGGTGAAGTGCTTGCTATAGATGTCTTGGATCTTGAGGCACAAGATAAGGGCCCTTATAATATCCAGATTAAGTATGATTGGATCCTGCGACTATTTTTTTTTTCCAAAGTTGTTTGGTTTCAGTTGCTGTGATTTATTAGAATAGCATGTTTATCAATGACTAATAAGAGCACTAGGATGGGAATAGTTGTGGTCGTGGATAAGTGTCATGTTCTGGTACTCATACCTACCAGAAGCATGTTTTGTGCAACTGTACTTACACACCATGTCTGCTAGGACGTACATTATTGTATCATGTGGTTCTACTTTAAATTTATCATCTATGCAATTCCAATCTTGGTTTAGTAGTAGATGGTACAGTCTAGGTATAGTAGAAATATATTGCACTAGGATGCCGTTTTGACTTGTTCTCTATTGTTCAAAATAAAATATGAATGTGGTGTAATGGTAATCTACTTCGTACTTAGCAGAAATTTGCAGAAATATATTGCCATACCTGTTTAATTGGCTCTTTTCTTTACTCATCTGAATTGCCCAGTTTTATAGCCTCAAGTTTTAACGTGATTCCTTATATGCAGCGTGAAAGACTTCTTTGTTGAAGAGCAGCCAAAGAATTATGGGGATATGTACAAGAATTTTGCAAGCCTCATTGAGACTGTGAACTCAAATGTGTTGTGCAAATTGGATGGAGGCGATGCTGGTGCTGAGGCTGCTAAGAGCGCTGCTGCTTCCGTCAATAACTCTGATGCTGAGAGAAGTTCATCAATGCAGAGGTATCATTATGTTTTTTTTTTTTTTTGGCAATATAATAGTCACAGAAAACAGGGTTGAAGGCATCAACCCTTGCCCTAGGAACGTCAAACCGACTTGGGTATGTGAAGTCATTGTCGACTCTGCGGTGTAAAAACCTCTTGCAAGTAGTGTACCATTTTCCTTGACCATGTTAATCTGGGAATTTTGTGACTATGAGCAATACTCTCCCACCATCCATCTTCTAGGTTCCGTAGGAGCAACTTTACCTTGCTATTTTTTCCTTAATGTTGATGTTTAAATCATAAATTGTTGGAAATTAAAGTTGGTCTAGTCTGCAGTTCTTTTTTTTGTTCTCATACTTAAGAATTCTGGACAATATCACCAAAATCTGAAATTATTTGATTTTTTTTTGTCTCGAATATGCAGGAGAAATGCATATCTTATAATATTATTAAAGTTTCATTGAATATAAAATTTAACTAGTTTTCTTGAATATAAAATTTAACTATGCAACTGGTTTCATCCCTTGTATTTTTCTAATACAATACGATTGTTTTTCCAGCTCTGAAGATCCAGGTCCTAGAACAGCTGATCCTTCCGGGTATGATCCCCAGACAGCATCCCCTTTTCTTTTGCATGTATACATCAATAGTATTTTCCTCCAGCTCCTGTGGTGAATTGGTGCAATTGATCTCCTGTATACCTTTTTGGGCCCTGTTTGAGTCCATTGGATTCTCGGAATCCAGATAGAAAAAATCCTAGAATCTTTATCCAAACTATCTAGATTTTAGAGGGATTTTAATCATAGATCTTTAGAATCTTAAAATCCAACAAAACTGCTGTGATTCTTTTTTTCCGGATTCTTAGGATCCAAAGGGATTCAAATGGCACCTTAATTGGTTTCATCGAAATACGGGTTATTTTTTGTTCCTGTTGTTTGTTGATGTAATTGCCTTGTAGATGTATACTTATGTTCCCAGATACATTGAAGCAGTAGTTCTTATATAGAGGGGCGAGGGCCATGTGCATTCTGTGCATATGGATTATTTTTTATCAAGTTAAATTCCCCCCCACATTATGTATTCTGTGACGTCTTTGTCCACTGAAAATTGTTAAAACCTAGTCACAGAGGTTGGAAGAGTGGGTAACTAATAATGAAACTTTTGGATGCCTTTGCTGATTGGTACATATGCACCATTGAACCATAAAGTAGCAAATGTTATTTGGTGCACGTAAACACATGGATTCAGGGGATGTTTGAGTCCATTGCATTCTGAGAATCCAGATAGAAAAAATCATAGAATCCTAGTATCTTATCCAAACGATCTCTAAAATCTAATAAAACTGCTGTGATTCTTTTTTCTTCCGGATTCGTAGGATCCAATGGGATTCAAATGGCACCTTAATTGTTTTCATCAAAATTCGGCTCATTTTTTTGTTCCTTTTGTTTGTTGATGTAATTGCCTTGTAAATGTATATTTATGTTCCTAGATGCACTGAAGTAGTAGTTAATATATAGAGGACCATGCACATTCTGTGCATATGGATTATTTTTTATCGAGTTAGTTTTTTTCCACATTTTGTATTCTGTGACGTCTTTGTTTACCAGAAATTATTTGTTGAAAAACCTAGCCACAGACGTTGGAAGACTAAAAAAAATGAAACTCTTGAATGCCAGACTGATTGGTAAATATGCACCATTGAACCATAAAGTAGCAAATGTTATTTGGTGCACTTAACACATGCATTGGATGTCTATAAGTACTCCGTTTGAAATTCCGTGTTTGATATTTAGTGAGTGTTAGCAAATATTTGTTTGAATTACAGTAGTTATCATCTGCACTGTTGGAGTATTGTATTATTGTGGGGCTTTGTCTAATCAGTTTCTATGTATGTTATGTTGCAGCCTAATTTATCCTCCGATAGCACCACTTGGTTCTGATGATCTCTACCCTGGACCTGGTGCAGGCATGTACCCTCACAGGTATGTCTTCAACCATGAAATGAAAGCTTGTGTAAAACATGGAAGGAATTTATAGCTTCAATTCTCTGTTCTATTTACAGCGGTATTGGGAGTGGTGGCAGCATGCTCATTGGTAATATTGCATCTATTAAACACTATCCAGTTTTTGTCATTATGTTTGTGCATGTCTACAACCTAGGCTTAATGATTATTTTGGCGCAACAGGTCCTAACGATCCACGTTTCTTTCCTTCTAATAATCCCTTCAATGCCCCATTTGGTGGCCCTGGGTATGTCCTGCTCTTGTTTCACTAAATTTGTCATTCCAAGATCACTTTGTGAGGTACTCTTTTTTGTTATAGTTCTGAATAAAAATGAATGTTTGAAACAGGGGTGTTCCACCAGGCGGTCGCTATGATCCAATTGGCCCACCTGGTGTTCCAGGGTTTGAGCCATCAAGCTTTGTTAGGTAAGTTAATCATTGCTAGCATTTTCTTTGGATTCTTTCCCGTTTATAAGGTTTTCAAGATGGCCTATTGTCTACCTCAGTGCTGCTTTACAACCTGTCAATAATTAACTGAACGGCTCTCGAAATACGCTTTTCCTAGTGCAGGCGCCTATCCTACATCCTGTTGTACATTAGATTATTAACATCCTATATAAATACGTATTCTCCCTGATCACCTTGTAAGATTTAGTGATATCCAATTGAAACTAGCAATGCTTATTGGCATGTCCATTTGTTTTGTGGAATCAGCACCAGACTACTAAACCTAGTGATTCCTAAACATACTTTTGTTTGACTGTTGATGTAGGCGTCCAAGGCGGCCTCCAGGTGGGAGCACCCACCCAGACCTCGAGTTCTTCCAGCAAGGCCCAGACTTCTGAGACTCGCATCGAACAGAGGCCGGACCTTGTCCTACCTTCACGAAATAACACGTCATGTTTAGAATGCTGAGAGCTAGATACCCGGCTTGGTGTGATTGCAACTGCTGTATCGCGTATAGTCCTAGTGCACTCTGGCGTTAAAGATGTATGTCAACATCTGTGTATCTACCCTAAGTTCCAAATCATCGTTTGTCATTGCCTTAATGTAATATACTTTTGTGTACATATCGGGTACCGGAACTGAAAGCGAAACTTGTCGACGAGTATATATTGTAAAGCATGCCAAGTAAAGGGAAGAGTGGCATCCCTTGTCGCTTCTGGCTGCTGCATCTCGAGCCGGAGAATATCCCGGGAGAAAATTGGTGCCGTGCAGGTCCAGGTGTTGGTTGGTTCGCTAGTGCCCGATGGGGCTGCCCTGCCCGGTGCCGGCGTACAGGCATTAGTTTTTTTGTTTTTTTTTTTAGAGAACGCATTAGTTTTTTTGTTGTGACGTGGTCGTGGTGCCGTGCGGTGCAGACCTGCGATGTCGAGGCTTTTGGATCCTTTTTCCCTGGTTGCCCATCATGCGTCTCGCCCCCGCCGCGCTTTTGCTTCGCCGGGTACGCTTTAGCGCTAGCAAGTTTATACGGAGATCAGTGATATTTAGACGAGCCGTGAGTGAAGTCGCATAGCATGGCACGTTATTGTTTGGTCCGAGGTCCATCGCCATGATGTGGTCCGCCGGCAGCGGCGGGCAGAATTATTTAGTGCGCCTGTGCGCGTGCCATTAGAGTCCTTATACGCGCCGTATCAACAAGGCAAAGGAGCAGGATTAGCACCATCCCTCCACTCTGCTATGCTTCTGCAAAACATCTGCAATGGTGCAAATGCAGTAACCTTATTCACGCCAAAATAGAGAACGCAAGAGAAGAGGTGCTACATAATCACTGGACTCGGGTTCAAGCGGAGAGGTGGAGTATATATACACATCTAAATACTGCTGACTCATTCTTAAACTTCTTCAGATAGGGATGTCCTTTAATAGGTTACTATTTTCAACGGTATCTTCTTCAGCCATGGATGTACTTTAATAGGTTACTATTTTTAAAGATATATGCATTTCTTTAGAGCTATTCTTCAGCCGACCGATGACGTCCTCCTCCTTTGAATTGGCATACATGCATGCATGACCACCATAAAGTTCTGATCCAGCGCTTAGATTCTAATTCATGACCAACATCCTAGGGCTACAGTCTAGAGAAAATATCAGCATCAGCACGTAAAGAGATTTGGAGAGAAGAAAAATCAGCAACCATATGTTCCTCCTAAGTGCTTACCTTGTCAAAGAAGTGATGCGAGCCACCATTTCTTTCTCATTAATTTTCCCCGCGTGCCCATATGAACAACGGACGCGGAGGAGATATTTTCCCTTTTCCTCTAACTATTTAACGCTGGCACAATCAATCAAGCAACGTGGTATCGAAATCAACCAGATTAAAGCTGGGAGAACATGGGTGATGGGGACAAGGAAAACAAAACAAAATTCACATCCCTTTCCATCCATCCACCCGCCTACTCCTGTACTCCATACCATACGCGACGTAGCTGGTTTCGCGTTGGCCGGATGGAGGCTTGAGCAAGGGAGCATCTTGAATAATTTCCTTCTCAACAAGTGAAAGGAATACAGCCACTTGAATAGATTGACAGGTAGAGAGATGGGTACAGATAGATGCCTTTCATCAAGACTTGCACACCACATAAACAAGACACAGAAGGAACTACAACTTTTTTTATATTCTTTATAATGCTATATATGTAGCTCTATGGCCTAACCTAACCTAGCAGAATGAATAATTGCAGTTGTATAGTATATTGTATGATTGTATATATATACTCATCAATCCAAGGAGCACAAGGAGCACTCAACCAACCACCAGCCAACACAAACCCACATGGAGGCTGTGCTGTGCCCAGCTCACTCCTGCTGAGCTGGCAGATGCACCAACAGCCAAGGAATTTTCTCCCTGGGGAGAACAAGAATCTCTCATAGACCATACCACACAGCCCGGAGCCCCCAATTGGCTTCTCAGCCAACTCTTTTCCTTGTTCTTTTTTTTTTCTGCTTATAACAATTGACTGACTGACTGACAAACTTAATATCACACATGTGTGCATGAACAAGAGAGGAGCTTAGGCCAAAAAAAGAAGAGAAAAAAGAACTGCAAAAAGGTACCCACATCTTAGTAGATACATTCCAACCTCTGCAGCAAGTTGCAGGTGTTGTATTTTTTTTGTTGAAGCAGCAGCAGCACTCTCTCACTCACCACAGGATTTTACAAAGCGGAAAACTGGCTCAGCATCGTCTTGGATGTTGTCTCAGAGGCCTCCTCATCTCTGCTCCTGATGCTGCTCGCTGTCTGCTGCTACCTCTTGCCTCAAGCTCAGACCAGTAGCACCTGCCAACAATAAAATTTGTGAGACCCCTCTTTAGGCAACAGCTGTAACTGATGAATTACAACAAGCATTTCACGGAGAAATTGTAGAAGGAATCCCTAAAAGGAGTGTTATGCTGCTTAGGGTTCACATCGATCATGTGAGGTTCAACCATTGGGGGAAACAAAGTGAGCTCATGTGGCACCATCTTCTGTTCCACCCTTTCCAAGCAACGGAGATGCATGTTCTTGCAAGGGTTCATGGTTGCTACACCAGCTTTCTATCCATTTACCAATGGAGGTGGCAGCAACAGAGAAAGGCGCTATAGAAGGGGACAGGTGATGAGATGAGATAGAGATACACATTCTAACATAGAAAGATAACAATCTGCAAAGGAGGGGTGCATCCAAAAGCAACAGCCCTGCCCGTAACAAACTAGGCAAAGAAGGGTTTAGGAGAAAATAAAATTGGATTGCTTACGAAGGCTGATAGACAAAAGCCTGCATCAGGCAAAAATCTTTGCTTCAAAAGCAGAGAAGGCCAGGAGTGCAAGCATCTAATGCTTAATACACTCCTCTTGACACCCATGGGAGGTTGCAAGCAACTTGCCCCTAACCTCACCGCGATTATCAATGTAATCTGATCAAGTGCCCTGAGGCCAATGACAGCGGATTCAGTCAATCACCATAAACAACCCAGAAAGGATTTTTCATTTTTCTAATCCAACCTTAATCCTGCTATAAGCACTTCCTGTGTAAGATTTCTTTTTTAAAAAAAATAAATGAACCTGAAAGGGCTCAGAATTCCACTGCCAGAGCCATGACATTGATTTTGCCGACAAATGAACGAGTTTCCGGTGGAGTTAATGCCAAAAAATTCAGCTGTAACTGAAGTATTCAATCGATCCCCCTATCCCCACCACGAGAATTACTCCTCCACACACAAGCTTCCAACTCCAACTCACGCCATCACCGAACCACTAAAGAACGAACCGTCGTGTCAAATTGTAACTGGCGCGTCCACTGATTCAAGGAACGCGAACCGAGATCACATTTTTTTAATTCTAACAAATCAACTAACTCTCGGAATCCAACGCAGCTGCATCTGGGGGCTGAGATTTATAACCGATTTGAAATCCAATCGTAGAACTGGACATCGAAATCAGAGATTTTTTTTTTTTTTTTACTTACATCGAAATCAGAGGTTAAGTTCAATGAATTCGGCTGAAACCTTGAAACGAGTGGACGGAATTTTGGGATAGATACAGAATTCCACGGAGTAGACGTCCTAACAAGCACAGCGAAGAAACAGGCTATCTACCTACCGGCCAAGCGAGAAAATAGGATCCTAACAAATCGAGGAGGGAACCATGTCCCCCGAAACAAATCTGAAACAGTGGCGGTGTCAGAAATCTCACCTTGCCTGCCCTTCCACCTGGCGGCGGCGGCGGCGCTCATCCCGGCGGCGGCCGACGGCTTGCAGTCCGGCGGGTCCTCGAAGAGCGACCTCGAGAGGCTCTTGTGGGCGAGCCCGATGTCGAACAGGATGACCCCGGGCTCCTGGTCCTGGACGAGGATGCCCTTGACGGGGAGCCAGACGAAGAGCTCCTCCTGGGAGAGGCCCTCCACGCCGCGGAGCGCGCCCTTGCTGAGGTTGCCGCGGACCACGTCGTCGAAGTAGGCCAGGTCGCCGTTGTCGTACGTGGCGTAGCACGGCGCCGACAGCCGCGCCTCCAGCAGCCCCGTCGATTCGTCCATGGTGTACGACTCCACGCCGCGCGGGAGCAGTCCTCCGGGGAGGCCGTGATCCTTGAGAAGTTGATGAATCGTGTTACCTGCGCCGGCGGAGGAGACGCCGTCCCTCGGCGCGGCGCGAGAGGACAGAGCCGGCCGCGGCGCGGCGAGCAGAAGGAGGACGCACACGAGCGCGAGCACGGGAATCGGGCAGGGTAGACGCCGGAGCTTTGCCATGGGAGGAGGGGTCCGCGGCGCGGCGCGGCGGCGGGGAGGGCAGGTGTGGGGTGAGGGTGAGAGGAGAAGGCGGAGGCGGAGTGGAGGAGAATGAGGGGAGGGGAGGTTTTAAGGGAGAAACTTGTGGGATTTGAAACTGTGCAACAAACCTTACATATGGTTGTCATTTTTTTGTTGGGGGGTGTTTAGATCTGGTAAGAAAATGGGTTAGGAAATGGATTAATGTGTTTTTTCTTTTATTTCCTAAATAATTATAGTTAGTTGGTGTCATTTGTTAATGGTACACATAAATTAATTAGGGTGAGCCATAGTAAAAGATAATACATGACTGTCGCGCGGTTGTTAATGGTACACATAAATTAGGGGCGAGCCATAGGAAAAGGTAATACCCAACCGAAGCGTAGACAATGGACGGTGCGACCCTCTCCCTCTCTCTCTCGCGGTGACATGACCATCCCAGCGCGCCTGTGCCCCGTCAGGGAGGAGGAAGATGGAGGTGAGAGCATGAAAACAGAGACCTCATCAGTGTTACAAATCTGGCGTTTCCCACTCCCATGCTCCCTGTCTCTTCTTCTACATCTTCGGCGGGCTTAGAGGGGGTTCAGGGGAGACAGGTGGTGGCGACGACGGGAAGGTGGCATTAATATTCCGGGGGTGTGATTGGGCCAAGTCGGGCCAGGGAGCCCAAGGCCATGACGATGGCGAAGGAAAGGGGGACGAAGGCGGGTCCCCGGGTGCGCAGCGGTAGGCGATGGGCAGCGGCGCGGGGCGCGAGAATGAGGAGGAGACGGGGTCGAGGGGCGATAGGTGGCCTGCATGAACGGGGGCGGCAAGGAAGGTGACGGGAGGGGAAGGAAGGGAGCGCGAGGAGGAAGAAGGGCACGTGGCACGAGAAGGAAGAGGGCCGGGTTATGTGTTCACGATCTGTCACGCCTTAACTCGATCCATATATAATAATTATTTGTGGTTTGTTGTGCGTTGACTTGTTTGTTTCCTACATTTTATCCATATGGGCAATAGATTGTAATCATGGGTAGTCTGTCGTTTAAGCATTATCTTCTCAAAAAAAATAGTTTTGAGGGTCATGTGTACTTTATCAAATAAATTACATGTTTTGTTTGATAATTGGTAATGGACCATTCATATGTTTGCATGCGTGACTCTAAGACTGCCTTGTTCATTACTCTATTTTGTTTATTATATGAATTTGTCACACTAACATATTCATCGTATGGATAAGTGTTTTATTTGGTTTCTTTGTCGTGCAATGTTGGATACATGGAATTGCATAGCAAGTCATCTAATACATGCAAACAGGTTAACTATGAGCATAGGTATCTAGGAATAACACACTTTATTTATAATTATTCTTTTATAGTGTGTTCTTTCTCTTTATTTGATAGTCAACAATTATGTTGAAAAATTGTAAGGATTGGTTGTGTACAATGTGAAGGCCAAAAATGTTCTCTTTTCTTCAAAATGTATTTGTCTGATACGAAGTATGTCATTATAAATTAAAAAATCATGGACATTTTTACCTTTTGCGTGATATAACAGGAAAAATGTATGCTGGAAAGGTGGAAGTTGATTTATATATGTGAAACACTGCACGGACACACACACAAAAAAAAACAGTATGAATTCTCAATTAAGTTACCCCCTTCGTTTAGAAATAGAAAAAACAAAGGCCGACCAGAGAGTAAAAAATCGGCATGGATCATCTACGTTGGTAACGTTGCCTTGTGGTGTGCTATAGCCCAGCAACTTGCTGTGCTGTTACATACAAAGCATCTCCTGTCACAGTGGCTAACTATGGTAACATGAACATATATAATCATGTGTTCCAGTAGAATATACTGTATTTTCTATTCCTAAATGAAGACATGGAATTTTCTGAAATGCTCATCTAATTGCATCCCACACAGCAAAGGGGGTTTCTCCATGCCATTGTCTTTTTTTTTTCTCTTTCGGAAATGTGCTGAGTTAATAGTGTTTTTGGAATGCTCATCTGCATACATCACATATCCATTGTGATCTATACATGGATGCATTATTGTTGCTTGCACATGGAATGTATAGGATACCATTGGGATTTTAGGATCATATCGCTTTGGCAACTTATCATACATGGCCCATGGTCGGGTTACTTGATCTGTATTATTAGCAGTAGGTTTCAAGATTAGCCAAGCTTAATGATGGGATGGTTGTTCTAGAACAATGTCATTTCTACACAATCAAATGAAAAAGTTTGGTATATATAGTTATTAGATTTAGAAATATTATTCGTGCATATCCCTCCAATATATTTTGATGGTGACTCCAAAGCAGCGGCAATAATACATCTCTGGTTTTTAAGGCCCTGTTTTGTGCCAAAAGATTAGCAGAAAAATCTCCTGTGATCAGGGCTTTGTCGAAACAATAATGGGATTTGCAGGATGATTAACTTACACGATTAGCAATAGATTCTACAGAGACCATCGTATTTGAAAAGACACTACTTGGTACATTTCCTTTTCTACTACTGTTACTGTCGTATCATGAAAAGTGCAATGTACATGTCATTTTCATATCTGTGAATTTGTGCACAAAGTTACAAACCGTACTAGCATTGCTGCCTTGGGCCTCCCAAGTGAGTGTTAAAGAAGCAAACTGCGACCCACAGTGATGGATCCAAAACGAGAGCTTCATTCAAGTTGAGCCACTTGGTACGTTTCACTGTCTATCTACACATTTCATGTCTTGCAAGTTAATTAAATAGTGATCCCCGGCCTCAAGGAAAGTAAAACGTATTAATATTATTTTAGTTATTGTAGATCCAACTAAAGAAAAACAAGTAGTCAGATAAAAATTAAAATTATTAATTGTTTTTATGGTAGTTATGTTATTTACACCTACATCTCGCTCATATATACTCTTTTTGTTCCAAATTATAAAACATTTTTGTTTTTTACAGATACATTGTTTCTAGGTGCATTAGAAAAGTTGTATGTCTAGAAAAACTAAAACATCATATGATTTGAAATGGAGGGAATATGATATTATCAAAATGATTCCACTTTTACATCAAAGTTTTAGAATTAAGGAATGCAAAAATGCTCAATTATTGTGGATCAAATAAAGTGAAAATAAAAATTCCGGACCGACATATGGAGCATTCAGTAATTAGTGTCCTTATTAACCAAAGGGTAGTATGGTCCAATTGCTAAGCTTATCGCTGCCCTGCCCCACATGCAGAGTACTAAGGCTGGACAAAAAACTCGTAACTCGCTCGTTAGTAGCTCGGCTCGAGCTCGACTCGTTTTATAACGAGCCGCTCGAGCTGGCTCGCGAATGCCGCAGCCATAACGAGCCAAGATAAATAACAAATATTATATAAATCTATGAAATCAATTAACAAATAATGATGAATCATGGTCATAGATGATATCATACTTATATTTCCCATTATAAAAATTATATGTATTTTATTTATTTCATTTTAAATATGCATGTGATGTATTTTTTGCGGATTTGCGATTACAATCTCTATATATATGTTTCTGTGCTCTGACTCCAAGCGAGCCAGCTCGAGCCACTAACGAGCCGAGCCAAAATAGCTTTCTGGCTCGTTTATATAAGAGCTATAACGAGCCGAGCTGGCTTCATATCCAACCTTAGGCATGACCCACCATAGGAGGTGATGGTGTATTATTGGGGTCCCATGTAGTTGTTTCTTAGAGGAGCCCCGGCTTTGGCGTTTATATGAAGACCGTAATAGCTTGGAATTTGTCAACAGGTCCTTTTAAAATTAGCATGAATAAATTAGGAAAGAGAACAACAAAGAAATAATTTCTTAAAAGAAATTTTTAAACATCACTTAATAGTTGGTAAAAAAATAGAGCTCTAATTAATTACCACAGACCAATATTCAAATGCCGCGTATAAACATGCCGTGATAGCACGAGAAGCATCAAGCATGACATCCTATTATTGTCCCACTAGTTGGTGTCGTCTCATAACATGTCTCATGGAGTGCCATGTAATTTAAGACGATTTAGTACACTATATGTACAATGGTTGTCCTTTTAAATTGTCTCATAGCAACTCACAATTTCTTAATTTATGGAGAGAGTAAAAATAGGACTATGAGGTGGATGACAATAACAACTCATACAATGGTAAAATAGTTGTCCCATAGTCCTAAATTTTAGCACATGAGGTGGTTGTTTCGCGAAACAACTACCTCATTCTCTCTCACCTCTCTCTTTCCTCCACATCATCAAAAATCCTACGCATGAACGATGTATGAGATGGCGCGTAGAGCCCATTTATGTGTATCAATGTACCTGCCCTTAGGTGTGTACCTTTGTACTCTGATCTGCAGTGAGATACATTTTAGGTGTGTACTCAACATCTTGATCTCAGCCGAGTGAAAGAGTGAGCACATCGCAACGGAACGGGTTCCGTTTTGAAGCTTCTTCTAGTCTTCCCATTCTTCTCATGTTCCATACTCGGTCGGCGTCGGTTCCCAAGCGTGCATAAAGTCAGAACAAATTTCGGCCTCAGGTGGAACAGATTACCAGGCAAAGCCAAACTACCTTTTCAACACTTTGTGGCGCTTGCAGGCCTGCTGACATAGGAGGACTTAGATGTACACTCCATATATTTTAGCAAACAATCAAACTATCAAAGTTAGTAGGCATATTACCAATGGTTAGTAAAGTGGTCTTTGTTTGGAGTCAATGGTTTTCTGCGGTTCTTTTTGGGAAAAAAAAATAACAGTGGAGCGTTGTTGTAAACTTAGTATTCGTGTCGAATAGACCTCCTTGAGCATGATTGTGCATAATAATGGAGGTTTCCCTATGCAAGTCTTGGGACATGCTTGATTGCTTGTACTACTATACTGTGTGTTTAGTTTGCAGTACAACATTACAGCTCCCATATACTACCATAAAGGAGAAGATTAAGTCTGCATGCCGTAGGCAAAAGTTAAGGTTTCCAATTATTAACCTCACTCATAGGGAGCAGCACTAACAGCTAATCGTGTGTGATGGTCTGCATCTCGTCTTATGTGCTGGACATATGTGTTGTCCTGTATGCCTCATTAAGCCAGTTTTAGTTCATCGAAAAAACATTTTAAGTTAAGCGCTCATACATGTACCTCTTTCGAATTTGTATACGTGTAATTTATATCAAAATTCTTCATTCTAGATCAACATTCGGTTAGTCTGAAAAGAGACAATTCTTCATGCGCCACTAAAGAATTTCAATCCCTTATGCACCATCTCATGATACGACAGGGTATCTTACATGTGGAATCCAGAAGTATATATACCATTGTAGCCGCTGGTTTTCCTCTTAGGACAATATTCCCCTCCCAGTCGTTTTCCCTTTTCATGGTACTACTAGGTGTCTAGGTTTTTTTTATACAACTAAAATTTTCTATTACACGTATACTACTTTTTTTTCTGCTGATTTGTCTTATGTCATTTCCTAATCATTATTGAGATCCGAAGTCAGCAAATAAAACTTCCATCAAGAAATACGACAGCAAACTACAAAAGGAGAGAGGGAGAGTGAGGGGCCATCAAAGATCACATGATGGTTAATCGAGACTGCAACAAGCAGCAGTTTGCTACAACATCAGCATGTCAACTACTAGTAGAACGCACTTGAAAAAAAAAAAACTACTAGTAGAACCCAAAAAAACATGCTCTGAATCATCCAGCTGATCCCGTGTCTGACGCAAGAACCTTCCTCTGACCGGCAGATAATGATCAGGGCGCCATGCGCTGCCCCTGTGCTATACACAAGATGCCAAGCTGATTACTCTACGGGATTAAAGATTAACCATTCTAGCCCCAACGGCCAGGCAAAATTGTTGTCTAATGCACAAAGCCGGGACCCTTTGAGATTAATCAAATGGATCAATTAGTACTAATCAATTGATTAACATATCTAATCAGTAGGAAGAGAACCAGCAACCTAACCTAACCTAACAACCAGCCAAGACAAGCCAAGCTAGGGTTAAGTTAGCTAACCACACGCTAGTAGTCTATAGTACAGGGGGTTTACGGCTGGCTCACAGCTCCAGGCATTGGCTTTTTGCTCTGATTGGATCAGCTGCTTGCTAATACTGTTCAAGCACCGCTAGGCGTACCAGCGGTTCGTCCCACGTACAGGCTCTGTACAGCCACTGGCACGTGGGTCCATCTCTATGCTGGTCCCATGTACCAGTGGTTGTACGGTATGCGGTTCGGGGAGGTTGTTGGTGCACGGAGCTGGCTCATACAAGTGGCATGGGCCACATCCTCATGTGAGAACAAACTGTTTGATTTGATTTCTTTTGAGGCTAATGCCTCTGGGCTCAATTTTTCCTAATGATACGCTTTGAACATCAATCATTGAGCTCCATGAAATGAATTCCCTCTCTCTCACTAGTTTAATCAAGGGGGCTTTTTTAGTTATTCCTACCATCATAGCATGCATGCCTCAGGTTAATTTGCAATAGTTAATGCCTAACCTAACGAGAATCCAAGATCCATCCTTACCCAAATCCAATAAGCAAGGCCTGCATGTTTCTGTAAATAATAGTAATCTCCTAGAGCTGTTAGGCCGATAAAAATGTAATATTAAAATGCTGAGGTCCCAAGTTAATTAGTTACCTCTTATGATAATTATTACTAATCTGCTGAGGTAACATTATTGTCCCAATGATAGGTGTATGTATCTCAGGGCCTCCAATTGACTACTATGCATTTTGAGGTCAGGATTGTGGTGTATATATACAAGAATACCATGATATATATGAGGAGTGAGGACTTGTCAAATTACCGTGAAAAGCCTATATTGTCCCACTTGTGTATTAGCCATGTGGTGCTATAAGAGGTTGTTGGATCCTGATGGCCCATTTTGGTATGTGTCCATAGAAACGGTTAGATTACAGTAGGTGGAATGCATCATTTTATACAGGTGGCTATTTTCATATAAAATTCTTTTTGTCAACTAGGCCTGCCAGAGGCATGAAATAAAAATCTTAACCTGCTGGGGTTCTTGATCCACCACTCTAGCAAATTCAAGCTTCAGAAAACAAAATTGGCTATGTATTGAGTCATCATATATAAAGGAAAAATCTCTGATTATGAAACAGCTAAACAAGAACGGTACACATAAGTATCTCTGAAATTGATCTAAATATTTATTGTTACTGCAAGTTGGTTGTAGACATAAGGAATGAAATGATTTATATATAGTTATACAAAATCTTATGATCAAACTATGTGTGGGACCATATGAATGTGAGGCCACTTGTCAACAACTATTAACGTGATGCTGGTCCATCGAAGATTTGTTTCTTATCTAGAAGGTACTATATTGACTAGTAGTTGCATGGAAAATTACACAGGTTTGTCAACACATGATGGCATATGTGAGTCCCTTGAATTGTCATTGCAAAGAGAAAGGCGTTGTCTTGAAATCTAGGGTCTGCTTGGGTTCGAGGCACGTTTTGCCTCATATCGTCTAAGTTGCGTAGATGAGAAGCTCAGTCGGTCGGGCGAGTGAATTTGGCTCTCCCACGGGTAATGTAAAAAAGTTGCTCTCTATCTTTGCTAATTCGGAATAGAAGATGTATATTTATACATCTAATTAAAAAAACTTTTTTTTGCGACAGTAATTAAAAAACTTGTTGGAGATTCTTTTATATACCAAAACCTCTATTACTATCAATTGAAAGAAGCTCTTCAAGTTGCTCTTAGGAGTTCAGATATGAAAGTGAAACTATTGGAGACCAGGCTTTCTCTGTTTTTTGTCCATTTTTTATTCGAATTAAGGAGCTTGATTAAAGATGCTTTAAGTTTGCTAGTAGTGGCAATGCGGCGTGCCAATGCCAATCTTCGGTTTCAGGCCTCTAGTAGGACAAAGCAATCGCGATGTTCACAACTAGGTCATTTCATTTGCGCACCTTTTCTAATTAGAAAAAGACGTTTCCCGTTGCTTTTGGGAATGATGACTGAGTAACCTTAATTAACGTGCTGGTTGATCGACCTATTGCTTGTACTAGGCTTTAGCTCACACTAGCTAGCTAGTAGCGGGCCTGGCCGGCGGCCGCCTGGTCCTCAAAATACTCGTGGCAGCCGGCCTAAACGGAACTTCCAATGTCCTCAAACTATCGCATAGCTAGAACACGCTCCCAAAACTACAAACACTAGTACAATCTAGCTTGCGCTGACTTGAGAGAGAGAGAGAGAGAGCCTGCGCTGCCCGTGTCAAATTTCGGGTGAGAATTTCTTGTTCGGTCTAAATGAAGTATTGTTAACCATTTGATTAATTTAAAATTTGCAGATTCTAATTAAAACTTAGAAAAGCTATATAGGATTGAGGGCCTGCTTAGTAGGGCTTATCTCTGACCAAACAATTTAGGATATAGGAGAAGCTGTTTTTCAGGAGAAGAAAACGGAGTAAAAGTTCTAGGAAAAGAGCTCGGCCAAACACCCCCCTTCATACTGTTTTTTGAAAGAACATGAGGGGCTGGAATTTTATTAAACAAAAGATAACAGACAGGTACAAAAAAGTTCACAACAAGTTGCTGAAAGATAACAGGCTAAACGAGCTAAGAGCAAGAGCTCAAGAGACAAAAAAGGAGACAAAGAAAATGAAAAAGATTGCACAACTTGCTCTAGCCATAACTCAATTTGCTTCTTGGCTCTCCACAAGAGTTGGCCAAAAAACGTCTTGAAGAGATGGAGACATCTCAGACAATCGAGGCAGTCCTCTGAAGATCAAGTCGTTTCTAATTGTCCATATGCTCCAGCACATAAGAATAATGATTTCCATGCTAAAATTGACATTGAGTTGCTGCTTGAAATTTTCAATACTTTGCAGGCTGCCAGGAGTAATAATTTCCAAGCAGGATCCAACAGTTTCTTGCAAACGGGCAGTCCAGGAAAAGATGGTCGACAAACTCTTCAACATTGTTGGAGCAAAGCACACAACTATAAGAGGGCATGAACATATTTCTTCTCCTGAGAATGTTTCTAGTGCTAAGTCTATCCTAAGCAATCAGCCAGAAAAAGATTTTATGCTTAGGTTGACAAGAGCATTTCCAGATTCTCTTAAAGATGGGATGAGCCAGGGTGCTTCCAATGAGGTGTTTATATGTTTTTTAGGAGAAAATAGAGTCTCCCCAAATGTAAAGCCACTTATCATTTTCTTGGTGTTGAAGCTGCGATGTCAGACAATGACTAAGAAGCTGGAATTGGTCATATGCTTGGACAGACAGGGGAAGTTGAAAGAGGTCAGAGAAATTTTGACAAATTAAAGCAGTTTAGGGAGATACTAGGTTTTTCGGCAAAATAATGTAGCTCCGGGAAGGAAAGCTTAAGAGGTTCCCAATCCAACAGTCATCCCAAAGGGGAAGGCATGAGGTTCCACTACCATCAATGACAGAAGCCATCCCATTAAATTTATCCACCAACTTTAGCAATTCTCTCCACCAAAAGGAGCCTTTTTTGACAAGATTTGGGAGCTTGCCATTTGAGTAGTGCTTCTCCCAAACTAAGTGAACCCAAGGTATATCAGCTTTGTTGAAGAATTTGTGAAAACTTTTCATAAGCAGAGTTATTCATACTGTTAAGACATACTTGGATCAGGAAGTAAGAATTCCTATCGCAATATATATATTTCATTATTGGAAAATTTCATTATACTCTCACGAGTATGTACTCCCATCATCAATAATCCACATTGGGTATATGTTCATACATGTTTATCGGTTTGAGTATATCTATATACTCATATTAAGATACTCCAGATCTTACTTTCAAAAAAGATACTCCAGATCTTAATACCTGAAAATTTTTCAAAAGAACCCATAGTTTTTAATATATTACCAAAATGCCACTCACTGTAGTATATAAAATAAGTATGACCACATACCCTATGTATGCATGCATACTTGATGTATATACCACCATAGATGGTCTAGTATGATCATACACTTTGTGAATATACACTTCGTTCGATTATATACACCATAAATCTAAAGATATAGACATGGGAGTATATACTTGTATGAGTATAGAAAACCTGTTCTTTCATTATTTATGTAACATCCCTAGCCTCAACATGCACAGGCGTTATTTATGATCAAGGCAGGATGTTGGTTGAGTCATTCAGTCGTGCGGTGTGGCACCTTGATCAGCTGCCGGGATATATGTTCCTGTGTGCTGACCTTTTCCAGCTACTTCTTCTGGTGGCTGCACATCACAGATGGGCCACACAGCAGGTCAAACACGTGGTCCCACCGTTTCGTCACGCCTCCCTGTACAACAGCTTAGTTTATTTAGACGTGGGGCAGCCGACGTCGTCTTCTATACGTACGTGCACGTGAACGGTTCGTTATGGTCTTGGGCTCTTGGCTAGCTGTGTTCACTGCTGTGCATGCATGGAGATGAAAAACCGCCATTTATAGGCACATTCCAGATCTTGGGTTTGTGGAATAAAATGTGTTAATCCATCTCATCGCCTAACAATTAGAATTAGAATAAATATAAAATGTAGAATGATTCAAGCTAGTGTCGAGAGGTTAATTGAGAGGCATGAACCACCTGAGAAAGAATAAATGAAAGAGTGTAGGCATAATCGTCAGCTGAGATCAAAGGCAAGGTGCTCACTGTATTTTTCTAGGACAAGCATAATTTACTACAGTAAACCCAGCGACGTGGCACTTGGAGGCACTCTCGAATTCCTTCCTGCCCAGTGTTTGCTACTGACAATCACGCTGCGACTGCGAGTGGGGGACCGGACCGGACGAGCTTTTGGCTGGGCTTGTTAACCGACGGCGTGCGGGCCAGGTGAGCACTGATTGGAGGCGGAACCGGGCGTGGCCCAGCGGCCCAGACTCCGGACGTGGGCGTACGTGGCGTTGGCCCACAAGCCCACAAGCACCTGCGCTCGTTGCGTGGCATGTCGGGACCTGGAACTGAAACACCTTCTTCCTTCAGCTGCTTCTTCCGATAACAAAGACTGAGATCCCGGGTTCGCATTTTGGTTTTCTGACGACGGGCAGTTATGGGCGTTGGAAGTTAATTTACTTACACGTGCCTGCTTCGCCTACCTCTGGATCACGAGCTACACGATATACTGAATAATCCCTGACGACGACGACGACGGACGGACTCATCATGGACATGCCGATCGAGCAGTGATTCAGTGAACAGTGATCAGCAGTACGCGTCCGCTCTCCCTATTCACGCCGACCGAGCTGCTCCATTTATTACTGCCTCTCTTTCTTCTATTTATTTATTTGTTCATTGTTTTTACATACCATAGAAGAGTTATTTCATCAAGATTTTTCTGTTGACAACATACCGTAGAAGAGTTAATACCAAGATTATTGTTGGTCTACGAAGGAGCTGCAAGTACGATCGAGCGTCGTCATTCAGGGTTAGCTGACGGGCCCGTCGCCGGTCGTACGTTAAAGATAGAGAAACAAGGCCAGCAGCCCACTATAGCTCGCTAATCCTTCTGTTGCAAATTGTAATCGACCACTGTAATTTTTTTAATACATGCATTTTGCTATCTATTTAGATATATTATTTATCTAGGTCAATACCTATAATAAAATATACTCCCTCCATTCCAAGTTATAAGGCGTTAAAATATTGGAGAGTCAAAGATTTTCAAATTTAACTAAAATTATAGAAAAAACTACAATAAATTATGACATCAAATAGGTATATAATGAAAATATAAGTAAGGGAGAATCTAATGATACTTAGTTGTTATCCTAAATATTATTATTTTATCTTATAAATTTGGTCAAACTTTAGATGCTTTGACTCTCCAAGATTTTTTTGGAATGCCTTATAATTTGGAATGGAGGGAGTATATGTATAAAAAGCCAAAATAGAGAGAGTACTGTAGTTTTCGTGTGGTCTCCCGTCCGATCCGATGCCGCTTGGCGTTTGGAAGTGCCATCGCACTCGCATGCATGGTCGTGTGGATCGATGATTCGCGTGCGGGTGCAGCAGCTAGCCCCACCCCCTATAGCTTGCGTGCGGGATCGAGTCATCGAGATGCATATGTACGTGACCGTCTCATTATTATGTACTGCGCGTACGTACATATATTTCGTCTTCATCCATCGACAGAGAGATGGATCGATCGGTCTATGGGTCAATGATGATGATTCAATCCGGCCACCACGCCATGATACGAGGAATACTGATCGATTGGTACATTTGATTGGGTAGGTGCACGCATACGTGGCCGCTGATAGTGATCGAATCGGTTCTCAGCACAGCCCACGTGCCATGGTTTGGGTTCTACAAGTTGGCGGCCAATCGTGTTATAGTGGGGGCACGTAGGAACGTACGTATAACAGACGTCATCGTCGGGCGATTATTATTGATTGATTAAACTGACGCCAGCAACTAGCGGTATACTGTCTCCTTATTCTCAAATCTCCTCTTTAGCTAGGGTACGTGGAATGCCCATTTTCATTCGTTCTCCAACTTTCTTCCAAATTCCGCAGAGAGTGTCACATTCCTCAACCTCATGGATCTCCTGTGTATACGTAATTCAAGCAATCTTCGTACCTTCGAATCGTTAAAAGGTACCCTGTCTCGACAAAATTCTGATCCCTCGCGCGCTCACTCAATTTCAATTAATTAAAGTCAGGTCCCCTCACCCTCACTTCGCTGATAAGTCATGGTGACGACAGTCGCACCCCTCACCGTCCCCTCGTAGAGTAATGGTGATAGCTAATGAATAGGGATCATATGTAGGTCAAAGCACGAGATGGGGACAGGAGATGGAATGACCGGTAGGACAGTTCAAGGATTTGTGTAGTATAATATGTAAGCCCAAAAAAGGGTATTTTACTCAGTATTTTCATGGTCCACCATGAAACACTACAACTACTCATTGACGAGGTGTTTGGCATGTCACACACTACGAGGGAAGAGATTGAAGCCAAATGAAACAAATCAATCGAATGGTCACTTTGATAGTCGAGAGACCAATTTAACCCTGGGAAACCATCTTAAAGCACAACAGTTGGGTCGAACGTTGACCATAGCTTAGTTTGGTCGATCCGGAAAACCATCTTATGGTAGACTCCAATGAGCTTTGGGCACTCGTTGCTTAGAAGGGCCTTCCGCGCATCTTGCTAGACTATCATGTGGTGAGCATGGAGGAACCACATGCCATGTGCTTTCCATTGCACGAGAGTAATCATGTAAACAATGGCGACCGGATGCTATGGCTGCTAATGACATCCATGTAACTAAGATTTACCAATGCATATTGTTAGTTTTGAGCATAAAGAAATGTGTGTAGGAGTAGATCCTGCCTAAGACACATCTGGAAATAAATGAAAGTACGACCTCAGGTACCAAATATTTGCACACTGCAGGGTGTGACACCAGACATGTAAACTGAACAAACCAATCAGTACCTGTAAAAATAGAAGGCAAACCAATCAGATTTGGAAGTTAGTATTGTATAACTTTTTTTTAGCTGAATGTATATATTTTTTTCAGCGGAAGGTATCTGTACCCACTAAAGTCACAGACAATTAAATGGATCGCCGGCCCAAACTATATCGCTCGGCTTATTTGTGTTTGGGCCTAGGGAAAGAAGCTATTTTGTTTGCCCCATGGGCCTTAAATAAAGCCCATAATAATAAGAATCATTAAACGTCACCAGCTGGAACTTTCTGGTTGCTAAAAAAAAAGCACTTGCTGGCATGCATGCCAGGCGGACACTCGATTCACAAGACAGAACATGAATGAGCTAGAGAGGAATCAGAATTGAATCACTGAATTGTGGCAGCAATTTGATATGCTCTAAAACTGCAATAAAAGGCTGATACAAAATCGTAAGGATATATAACTCGCTATGAATAAACATACAAAATTCTGAGTAATCAAGAAAAACAGGAGATAAACTCAATTGGGGCAATAATAGATAATCACACCCAGAAAATGAACAAGATGAACTCATGAACGAACAATTGCAATAAGCAGGCATTGGTTTCCTTATACCCGAGGCCAGTTAGATTAGTTTCCGTTTTAGCAGGGAATTAATCTATGAACGAACAAATTCAATACACAAAACATTAAAAACTACTTCCAATCTTGGTCACAGACAATAAACCTTCTGTTACTATTTGCATTATTTATAGACGGACGAGACTCATAAACAGGCAACAGCATTAGCAAATCACAACTGATCGATCGAGTGACCATCGCCCATCGAGCTCTACTTGTTCTTTGAGAGGATCGATCAGCCATGGCACTCATCTTCAAGATGGCCGCCGCCCTCGTCGCCGCCGTCCTTCTCTTGGCCACCCCACAAGCTCGAGGTAGACATGCGCATGCATCCTCACACGATTCTTGCTTGCCGTGGTCGTCGTTTTAAACTTTTAACGATTCAATCCTAACATCACGCATGGCAACATGTGTACTAGGTTGCGCATTAGAGGACGATGAGGTGATGCCCGACGACATGGTGCCGGTGCAAAAGCCGGCGGAGCAGGTGGTGGTGGCGATCCCCGGCGGCGCGGCGGGCACAAATACAATATTGGCGGGATCCCCCATCTGCCTGCAGTGCCGGTGCTGCTCCAAGTCGAGCCCTGCGACATGCCAGATCACCACCTGCTGCTCCAGCTTCAAGTGCGACGGCAGCGGCAAGTGCAGCCTCGTGCAGGATAAGTGTGGCTGCGGTAGCTGCGGTGGCGCCAACCAGCCGGTCGGCCCGCCGGCCGTGTAATCGACTATATGGGAGTTTTAGGATTTTTGCTAGTTATAATGATCTTGGATTAAACAAGCAGTCTACCACTGCAGCGCACGAGTAGGAATTGTCAAACTTCTTGTGTCTTTTATTCTCTGATGTTGATTGAGAAGAATAAAATGAGGAACAGAAAGTACCTTTTAAAATGTGTCATTTATTGCAGTTTTCTTTAGTAAAGTTCATGACCGGTTCTTGAAGATATGGAGGGTGCGTGATTCCGGTCCGGGACTCACAAAGTTCGTGTCATGTCGGTCTTTAACTCTATTTAGGTCTCATTCATCCAAACATGTTTGCCATGTACTCTATCTCATCTCTCACCCCTCTCACAGTCATGGTCACCTCGCCGGCGTCCCACTGTTCACCCCGTGCAGCAGCGGCTTGCTCGCACGCTGTTAGCAGGGTCTGCTCGCCTACGCGGCGCTCGACACCGTACCCACCTGTGCGCTGCTGCTCGCGCCCGGGAAGCCGCCCAATGGAGCTAGGCACAGGCGACCCCATGCCTACGAGTTCGGCGCCGCGCTGCTCCCCGTCCCCGTGGAGGCAAACCGTGCAGCACGCCTCAGAAGGACCCGCACGCTATACTGTGCTCGGCAGACGAGCTGTTCCCCGCGCCGGCATAGCTGCTGCTCGCACCGGGGAAGTCGACACAGCGAGCTCAGCAGCGGCGAGCCCGCACCGACGAACTCCATATCGTGCTGCTGCCCCACGCTGCCCGCATGCCGGCGCTCGGGCTGCCGGGCGCGCTGTCGCGTCAGGAGCAAGCGAGCGCGCGTCGCCGGTCGCGCCGCCACCGCTGCCACACCGAGCAGGCGAGCGACCGGCCCCGGGCCGCTGAACGCTGCCACGCCGGGCAGGCAAGCGCGCGCTCCGCCAGCCGCTCTGTCCCGTCGTGGCCAGGTGAGCGCGCACACTGCCGGTCGCGCCGTCGCCATTGCCACGCCGGGACGAACAGCTTGGCGCGCTCCCAGCAGCCGCCCTGCACCATCATCAGCAGCTGGATCATGGCGCCTCCGAGCCGCCCACCACGGCCACCAGCGCACCAGCCGCGTGCTCTGCCAGGCTCGTCATGGTCTCGAACTGCGCCGAGACTCAATGGTTTGGCGTTTGGGTCCTTCTGAGGACTGGAGGATTCGGCCGAGATGAGACCGGGATAGCAGAGGAACAGCAGAGGAAGAACGTGAAACAGAGCAGAAACGAGCAGATCGGGGAAGAAATTGAATTCAGCCATTACAAGCATTTTAAACCGAGTTCCAGCTGACAACTCGGACTCACCCGCCAAACCGCCTACTACTATAGCACACTCCTAATACTCCACTGATAGGTTCACGCCACTGTCAGCGTCGTTTCATCCACCATCCTGTTGTCGGACGCACAACAGTGACAGAGCCACTTCCAACAATTATTGCCAACTATCCCTTCCTCCTCCATGAGCTGAGGCTTGAGTTATATTATTGCAAGAGAAGAGGTAGCGATGATTATACGATGAAAAAACAACGAAAACTGCGAAATGGCTACACATAAACATGTCCTCTTAAAGTGAAGAGTTTAGAGGAAAAAGGAATAAAAGCTGTGATCGTAACTTTCATGCAGTTCCAGGCCGGAACTGATGAACATTAATTTGCATTCTGATTGTCCTCCCACTTATATAATAATATAAAGTCCTCGCGAGCTGGGGCACGGGCATACACACCAAGACTCAGTTGTTCGATTTTACACCGACCACACCAAGCAAACATGGTCCAACAATCAACGATCGCTCTCAACATAGCCCTTTTTGCCCTCATCTCTTTCACCCTCCACTTCCAAGTCCAAGGTGAAGGTATGGATATAGTTACACACATACTACACATGTATCTATCTATGCATCGATTGCACAGTATACACTGGTATTCATAACACAGTAACAGGCGGTGAACTGATGGTGATGAGTAGGTGCAGCAGCAAGCGCAAGGGGACCAACCGTCGGCGGTGAGGACGACACGGCGGACTTCGTGCTGCTGGAGCCCATCCCGGAGCGAGTTCTGGCAGCGACGGTTGATGCCCAGATGACCGAGCAGGTGTGCTTGCAGTGCCATTGATGCCTCAATAACACCAACCCGCAGCTGTGCCTCACGACGTGCTGCTACCAGAGGGGGAGCTCCGGATACCCGCAGGTGGTCTCCTGTGGATGCAACCACTGCGTCCCCCCTCTCTCAGCAAAGTCATCGTCCTCCTTCTCCTCGGACCAACTGAAGCATCGTTGCATTGTAGAAGTAGAAGCATCGTTACACAATATACGTGGACCTTCAAGTGGGGTCCAAATAAATCCAAGGAAAATATAATCCACTCAGTTTTGATGTATGAGTGGTGTTAATCGTCGTGACTCTGTCACCAAGCCTAAATGCTAGGCTTTCGTGCTTGTAAGAGCAATTGATTAAACATTGGCCTGACCACGACCCATCAAAAACAGAATGCAGCACTACAGAAATTCCTACTTGATCTCCCAAACATCAACAACACCAGATTTGAATCATAGATAGAGAGACAATAATAATGTATTAGCAACTCACGCTTTGCTAGAGACTACAGAGATGTCTTTGCCATGATTCGACTACAGATTATGTATAATCGTAGATAACCAACTAAGTTCAAAGACAAATTCAGACTGACGATAACTAGTTCGACAGACAATGTGGATTGCGTCCTCCACTTCTGTATAATAATAACCCGAGGTACACTACCGGATCCACAGTGTTTGCCGATGGCTTGATGCCATCGGCAAACACTAGCCATCGGAAAAGAGGTTGCCGATGGCAAAGTGACGTGGCCATCGGCAACCTCCCATCGGCAATATCGTCATCGGAAAACAATTTTTTGCCGATGGCAAAGTGGATGCCATCGGAAAACTATTTGCCGATGGCCGTGGCCCCCATCGGCGAACACTCCACGTCAGCCTCCCCGCCGTCGGGCCGACGGCAGTTTGCCGATGGGCGACGCCACGTGGGCATCGGCAAACAGTCTTATTTTCCGATGGCCACGACCGCCGGCTTTTTTTGTTTTTTGAAAAAAGAATTCCCGATTTTTTTCCGATGGCCGTGGCCATCGGCAAACTTATGGTCGGTTGCCGATGGCCGCGGCCATCGGCAAACTGGGGTACGTTGGGCCAAATTCCCCGTTTTGCCGACGGCCCATCGGCAAACCCGGGAATTTTTTTTCCTTTTTTTTTTTTTTTTTTTCTTCCATTTCCAGCACATTTAATCACAAACAATGATATCACAAGCAAGATATACAACATTCATCACATATATTCGCAATAATACGCCATTTCAACCATAATATAGCATCAAATCCATATAAAATGTCCGAAATCATCCATACAAGTCGAAATGGCTCCATACAAGTCCCAATTCATGCATACAACTCCAAATGCATCCATACAAGGCCAACATCGGCCAAACATGTCCGACGTGGCACAACAAGGTCCAAAATCAGAAATAGAAGGTACCTAGCTCGTGGCGCCGTCCCCTTGGGTCCCCGAGCCCCCGAAGCATCCTCCCACGCAGCCAACTCCCCTGCGGCCGCTGCCGCTGCCCACGAGTCTTGCCCCAATGGCCGAGCCGCCGGGCAGTGAGGAACCGAGACGGCCGGGCTGCCCTGCGGTGGCCACGAGTACCCCGGCCGCGTGGGGAACCGAGACGGCCCGGGCTGCCCTGCGGCGGCCACGAGTACCCTGCGTCGGTGGAGGACCCGAGAAGAATGGCTGCGTGAGGAGGCTCGGAAAGGACCCCAACCGGGCTGTGGAGCGGGGAACTGTGGAGAAGCACCCGGCGGAGGGCTAGCACTGGAGTTGGGTTCGAACCCTCCGACCGTGTAATGCGCACAAAGACCAAGTGATGAAATTAGTACCTGCAGACGGGCATCACAAGCTAAAGCGATAGGCAATGTAGGGACTCACCGGACGAGGTGCAAGAAAAGGCGGCGGTGGAGGTGCGGTGGTGGAGCGAAGAAAGAGGCCGGGGGCTCACTCATTCCCATGGCACGCATGTCTTTGGGACATCTGCGACCACGCTGGCGGTAGTGCGGCGCAAGCTGCGGCCGCGTGCTCTGATAGGCAAGCGCCATCGCCATACGGTTGGCTAGCACCTCTTGGACCGTGGCACTGCAATATTACACGAGCATGGTTGATTGTATTTGAAGGCAAGGTATATTATTTGTGAAACGGTCGAACGACGAATGAAACTCCACTTACACGAAGACCCGCGATCTGCTGCGCCTTTGCCGCTCGGCCGCCGGCGCTATGGGGACCGCGGTGCGCCCTACGCTGGTCTTCCTTGCGGATCTCGGTCGGCGTCGGGACGGAGAACGGGTCAATGGCGGCGTGGGCCATATAGAACCGGCCGTCTTTGCTTCCCTCCTCCCAACCTCATCACGAGCGAGGGTCTATGGGCTCGGTGGTGACGTCGTAGGTGTCGCCATGGGCCTCTCGAGCCGCGGCGGCGTACTTGGTGAGCTTGTCGTACACGACCGGGCTGGTGTACTTCTCGGGCCCGTCCGAAGAGGCGTGCGTGGTGGAGGGCGCTTTTATTTGGGCCCTTGTGAGCAAGGGCCACCCCATGTACTCGTTGATGGGCTGCCGGGGTGGTGCTCCTCTGCGAGGAAAACGAAAACATGGTTACAAGTAGAGATATATGAAATCCGGCGCTATAAGAAATGGTTGAACACAAGCATACCCATGTTTCCATGAACTCGGCGAGGTTCGGCTCCCCGGTGGTGTGAGACCCCGGACCTCGCCATCTCTTCCAAGCGCTTCGCCCGACGTGCTCGTGCTCCACGTACGCCGCCGGCGTTTGCCACCCTCGACAATCGTACGCCGGCGGTCGGCGTACTTGCCGCACCCGGCCGGAGGTGTCTCGCATGACATTCAAGTATTAGATCTTCCGGATAATGAGTTGAATGTGTCACATAAGGAATCACAGCGGTTGTTTTCCTACTTATTTACCCGCATGTCTTGCTCCTCGGTGAGGTCGGTCTCCGGCTCACATATCATCTCCCCGGCTCCGGGTCTTATCCACCTTCACCCCCACGGAGTTGGCGTAGTAGGAGATGACGGCACGGGTGTGCGCCTCGTAGAACATGTCCTTGATCCGCAACTCGCACACCTTGTCCCGATGCCGGTCCGCCACATCGGGGTCCCGCCTCCGCCAACCTATAGTACAAGCGCACACGGGCATCAAACATCATTCCATTGTTTGAGAAAAGTCCAACAAATGCGTAGTATTGAGATATGCGTTGCGATTGAAAGACTCACCCGAACCGCTTCTTGATCTTCTCGGCGAGGACTTCCCCATGTGCGTCCTTGATTAGGAAGTAGTATGGCCATTTGTCGGGCACGATCGTCCCTCCCTCGATGGTGACCAAGCCGGGGAAGTTTGCCTTAATCACTCGCCCCTGGATGCTAGTGACATGGGGTGAACACTTCCCGGCCGACACCTTTCTCCGGCCACTTTGCACAAGCACAACAATTGTTAGTATGCGGTTTTAATTCGAAAATGAAATAAGAACAAGTATAGAAATCAACAATGGATACTTACGTCCCAGAGATCACGATCTGCGGGCGGTCCTCAGGGCGCGGCAAGTGCTTAGGGAGCCTAGTGGGCCCGCGCTGGAAGGGCTTCTTCGCGGTGCCTGTGGAAGCCGAGGTGCCTGCAGTCTCCTCCTCCTCGTCGTCGTCGCCACCGCCGCCGCCGCCGTCCTCCTCGTCGTCGTCGTCGCCACCGCCGCCGCCGTCCTCCTCCTCGTCGTCGTCGTCGTCACCACCGCCGCCGGCACAAACAGCCTCGTCCTCAAACAGCCTCATCCTGGCAGTCCTCCGCCTACTCCCACCCCTGCGGTCGACGGCTCCACCTCAAGCTCCTCGTCGTCCTCCTCCTCCTCGTGGTTGCCGGCCTCCACGTGCTCCTCGTGGTGGCCGGCCTCCACGTGGTCTGCGGGGCCCGAGGTGCATGTACTTGGACTGACGTTACGTCGGCGCGACCGTCCTCCGCCCGGCATTTTGTCGAGTGCCAATGACAAAGATTAAAACAGTTAGTATTAGTAGATTGCAAGTACTTGTAAAGAAAACATAAATGTAAGGTAATATAAATAACGGTATCAATATTACATGGATTAGAAACTATCTCCGCAAACGGCAATATTCTTTGGCGAGCGCTCATCCTCGTCATCGATCTTGTCGTCATCACTATCAATATTGTCGAGCTCTCTTAAGTCCTCATCATTAGGCGCCACATGTTCCCCAACTTCTACATCGCGTCGCGTCCGCGCATCTAGGATTCTTAAGTCCTCGGCATCGTGCACCTCATCACCCTCGTCCTCATCGATGTCGTTGTTTACTTCCATACTCATCAACGAATCAATGTCTATCTCCAACTTACCTTCTAGCCCCTCGGGTTGATAGAACTCATCCGCCCTTGGGTCAAAGTTGTAATCATCATCGTTCGGGACCGCCGCTTTACCACGTGGCGATACGAACCGCACAAGGCTCCAACCCGCAAGGCGCTTGTCATTCGGTTTGCCCATGGGAGGTAATAAACTTGCTTGGCGTCTCGGTTAGCCACAATATAGACATCGTCTCCTCCATATTTGGAATCTGTCGGATTTCGACTTGCCCAATCTTAAGGTCCTTTTTTGTGACACGGGGATCGAACCAATGGCATTTAAACATCACGGGCTTACAACCTAGGAACTTGCCAAAGTCAAGCTCCAATATCCGTTCGACTATGCCGTAATAGTCCTTCCCATCCGTCTTGGAGTCCGAACTCCGGTGCACGTGGTTTTTAGATTGCCCCGTTTCTCTTCGTAGCTTCTCGTGCGAAATCGATAGCCATTCACGTCATAAACGTCGAATGACTTGACATGTCGATCGAAGGTTTGGCTCACACATCTCAATGCGGGGCTCATTTCCGCATCACAATTAGCACACGGTTAGGACGGGTGGATAGTTAAGTTAATCGCTCATAGGAGCAAAGTGGAATCGAGGTTAGGTAGATAGTTACCTTTTTGCTGAACCAATTGACGAAATCGGGCGAATTATGTCCGAGAAGATGGTCTTTCTCATCCTCGGTAGGAGCCCTACTGCGGAGCTCCGGTGTTCATTAATAAAGTCCCTGGAGAAACAATAGACAAGAGGGTCGGATCAATAGGTGGAGGATAGTGGCGACGTATGGAACAAGCTCATCGAGAACTTACTCTTGATAATCAATCGTTTCCTCAAGGTTCAACAACAAGTACATCATGATAGTGTGCCACTCATCTTGCCGCAAGTAACGAGGGGTCCTGCTCCCGCTCTTCCGAGATCCCCTCTCGAAAAGGCCGAGAGTGCATGAATTCTCGTCGATGTTGTAACGAGGGATTGGATCTCGTGGTCTCGTAAGTTTCTCGGTATAGTACGCCCGTGTGCATGTGGACACCTCCTCCCGAATGAATGCCTCGCCACGAAGCCTCAATTTTGGCTTTATTTTTACACTTTTTCCGAAGAAGCTTTAGACACCTCTCGATTGGATAGCACCAACGGTCTTTGCCGCACGGCCCCAACCGTGCCTCCCTTGGTAGGTGCAAAATCATATGCTTGCATGGACGGGAAGAAGCCCGGTGGAAATATCATCTCCAACTTGCGAGCAACTTAGGTGCAGCCTCCTCCGGTTCAAGACAAACGTCCCGAGACAACTCCTTGGAACAAAGCCGGCGGAAGAAAAGCTCAACTCGCCCGGGGCGCGCCACACCGGCTCGGGTAGGTATCCCCGGCAGGGTCATCGCGGGAAGGAGCCGCTCAATCCGGATGTGGAAGTCATGACTCTTCATCCCTAAGACTTTGCCGGTCGGCAAGTTCACTCCCCGGCTCGAGTTCGCATACCCATCGGGGAACCTTAGCTTCGACAACTACTCCGGTGCTTCCTCCTATGCGGCCTTTCGGGAAGTAGAAGCATCGTTACACAATATCAAGCCCGATATATGAGTCCACATGTGGTCGGTACCATATCCTTTGAAACCACCATTGTCATCAATTTCGAGAGCCTCTATCTCGTGCAAGTGGACCTTCAAACTTCCCGTGCATTGAGGGTCCAAATAAATTTTGTTGCCAAGGAAAATATAATCCATTCTTGTGCCAAGTCATTTGTTTCGCGGACTCAGTTTTGATGTATGAGTGGTGTTAATCGTCGTGGCATCCGGTTTAGACATAGTACGCCTCTGTCACCAAAATATCATTTCTCATCTACGTCGTTGCTCTTTCCTTGTCTGGTTCTTACACTTGCTACGGGGACAAAACACCCGAATCGCCCCTTTAGAAGGTGGGCTAAATCCACTCACGCTAGGCTTTCAAGGCGTTCCTACCATCTACTAGCTTGTAAGAGCAATTGATTAAACATTGGCCTGACCAAAAACGACAATCCATCAAAAACAGAATGCAGCACTAATGTACTTAGAAATTCCTACTTGATCTCCCAAACATCAACAACACCAGATTTGAATCATAGATAGAGAGACAATAATAATGTATTAGCAACTCACGCTTTGCTAGAGACTACATGAGATGTCTTTGCCATGATTTTTTTCTTCGACTACAGATTATGTATAATCGTAGATAACCAACTAAGTTCAAAGACAAATTCAGACTGACGATAACTAGTTCGACAGACAATGTGGATTGCGTCATGAAGACCCAAATCGAAAATTATGGGAAGGAAAAAAAAAAAAAAAACAAAAAAAAAAGTTATTGTTTGCCGATGGCAAAAAAACAAAAAACTATTGTTTGCCATGGCCTTGGAAAGCCATCGGCAATTTTGCCGATGGCCGGCCCGATGGCCTCCACTTCTGTATAATAATAACCCGAGGTACCTAGCAGCAGTGTACAGAATCCTGCACAGTCGTTGCCTGGTCTTCAGAAGCAGCACCGTCACCATACTGAAGATGCCACCAATCCCCTCCAGTTTCATAAAAAAAAAAAGATGCCACCAATCTGGTTATCTGGATATTAATTTAGCCCTGCAGCTGGGTGTAGTAAAACCTTAATTAGACACAACAATTACAGTTGCAGTGCAACATTTTTTTAGAATAATATTAGTTTCAGTGACAAGGCATAGTTTAATTATCTGAAGGGTGGAGAGCACACGCTATATCAAAACAATGAAGTTCGATTTCGCGTCAAGTTGCAAGACAGTACATAATAACAATGATTCGAAAAAATTAAAGTGACAGCTGAGACTATATATGATAAAACAAAATAATACCATTTCATATTCTTCTTGGTGACATAAATGGTGGGTATCCAAGATAGGGTTGAACATCTGCTTGCCACTTCGTCGTATTGACCCTCTCAAACGTCATAGTCTTGAAATCAAGTGTGAAACATCTTAATTTGTAGTCTATCATGATAATGTACCGTTGAGATTGACAAACAAAACATGGCGACAAATGGCAATGGGCATGGGGACTATATCATTCAGCTGCCACTTATTATCTATCTTGCCCTCGTTTTGCACACTGGTGTAGTAACTCACGGGCAAGGATGTGTAATCCTTGTGGCGACTAAACATTCCAAACATGCCGTTACCTTCCTCCACAATGAGAATAATCCTCTTCTCGTGTTCAGGCGGCAGGTCAACAGTGAACTCCTTCGTGTTCATGTTGAGCTTGACCAACTTGCTCTTCGAAATCACTGTCCAGTAGAGGCAGTTATGTGCATAAGAGGGACTCCTCAACATTAGGGTGTCCCAGCTGGTTGACGCGCAGACACTCCAGCTGCCGGAGCCCGACCCTGAAGAGAAGACGGTCACCACTAACTCTTGATCGCAATGCATCACCATGATCACTCTGAATGATGTCTCGTCATCCTCTTCAACGGAAGGGGCAAACAGAACATCATAATCTTTGAGGTTTTGTCCATAGGCTTGGCCGTCAGGTATGGGAGGCAGCAGCAGGTACCGCCGGGACAACGGGTCACAGACCGCGAGGTCCGGCAAGACGACATCCACTTGGCCGGAGTACCACACGAGAAGGACACGGCCGGAGTAGGTTTCGCGAAGACGCCAGCAGCCCCATGTGCCGCGAGGCCGAGGGACGTAGACGAAGCCCCATGAGAAGTCGGCGGCACGGGCCATAGCGCGGCCGGCGGGAGCGCCAGGATGAGGCGCCTCAGCGGGTTCAAAGGTGCCGTCGTGTTTGTTGACGAGGCCGAGGACGAGAGGCGGGTGGAGCGACCGGTAGCGACGGAGGAAGATGGGGTCGGTGATGATGCGGTGGAAGGAGATGGACGCGGCGGAGAAGCGGGCCAGGTCGGTAGGGGAGGCGTCGAGGCGACCCGGACCAGGATCTCCTCAAGAAGATCGTCGGCCAGCTGCCGCGGCGACGCCGTGGCCTCGAGGCGGGGGCGGATAGGGCGAACAGGGTACGACATCGCCAGCGCGCCGCCGCCTCCGCGTTTCGGCGAGTGTTTCGGCCTCGAGGGTTTCGGCGACTGAGCTGCACGTGAGGTGTATTTTATATTGGGTCCGCGTTCGGGCCATGCTTCCGTAAAGGCCAGAGAGTTCTCGGGGAAAACCTAAAGGCCCGTGTGCTGGCCTTCATCCTGGGCCCCACGCAGCCCAATCGGCTGTTCGTCTACTCCGCCACCTCCCGTGGCGCCGGCGACGACGGTTGGCGCGGTGAACGCAACAGATCCAGAATCCAGATACCCGGATGATCGAGTCATCGAGCTGACGTGCTTGCATTGCAATGCCATTGCTGCCTAACACCAGCCCCAGGTGTGCCTCACGAGTCACGACGTTCTGCTACAAGAGGATCTGCGGCAACTCCATCTCTGCTCCATTCCAGATCGAGGTGGTCTCCTTTGGATGCAACCACTGCGTCTCCTCCTGCTCATCACAGTCGTCTCCTCCTGCTCGGACCAACTGAAGCATGTATCATTGCACATAGATACGTGGATCTTCCAGTGGGGTGCCAACGAATCCAAGGCAAATATAACCCACTCAGTTTTGATATACTATGGGTGGTGTTAATCATTGAGTGTGTAACGAAGCCTAAATGCTTGGCTTTGAATATAATATGGGTGCTTGTGTAAATTGTAATAAGAGCATTTAATTAAACGTTGTCCAGATGACCTATCAAAACCAGCATATGCAGCACACTACAGAAATTCATACTTCTCCCAAACATCATAGATAGAGAGATAATGTATTAACAACTCATGCTTAGCCAGTAGAGACTACAAAGATGTCCTTGACACTAGTGTTGACACCATGTAGATTGCTAGCTAAGTTCAAAGACAAGTTCAGACTTCAGACTCGCGATGACTAGTTTGGCAGACAATGTGGATTCTGTCCCCGAGGCACCTAGCGGCAGCAGATAGAATCCTGCACAGTCATCGCCATTATTTTGGAAGAAGCACCCCCACCGTGCTGAAGAAGTGAAGATGCCACCAATTTGGATGTGAGTTTAGCCCTGCAGCTGGATGCAGTGAAAACTTAATTAGACACCACAATTACAGATGCAGTGTAACAACTTTTTTAGAGTTCTCAGTGTAAACCAATTTTTGTTCTTCAAAAGATTAGTTTCAGGGACAAGGCTTAATTTAATTGTTGAGTACACACACTAGAAACAATAAAGTTCGATTCTGCGTCAAGTTGCAGACTAGCATATAACAACGATTTGATTTGAAAAATATAAAGTGAGAGCTGAGATTATGATGAAACAAAACAATACCATTTCATATCCTTCTCGGTGACATAGATGGTGGGTATCCGAGATATGGATGAACATCATCTTTGCACTTCCTTGTACCGACCGTCTCAAACTTCATAGTCTTGAAATCAAATGTGAAACATCTTGATGCGTAGCCTTCCAGGAAAATGTACCTTTGAGGTTCGCAAACGAAATACATGTAACACATGTAAATGGGCATGGGAATTATATTCTTCAGCTGCCACTCGCCCTCTATTTGCACACAGGTGTAGTAACACGCAGGCGACGATGTGGCGTTAATATTGTGACTAAACATTCCAAGCATGCCGTTACCTTCCTCCACAACGAGGATAATCTGCTCCTCGTACTGTCCTGGTAGAAGGTCAACCGTTTTTTTTTTCGCGAAAACGCAAAAGACTTGCGTTTCTTTTTCATTAAGTAGAAGAATGCAAAATGCAATGCAATACAACGAAGCCGGGGTGGAAACAGGATTTGGAATAAGCTCTGCCACCCCGGCAAAACCAACAGGAAACAAAGGAAGAAAAGGCCACCTCCCGGCCCAACAAACAACCTGCGGAGCAAAGCTCACGCGAAGACACTACCCTAGCAACCGAGCTCTCCGAAGCGATGAAACACAAGAAGCACCGGGGCGGCAGACGAGAAAGGAGCTCCTGGCGGCCTCATCGGAGCCTTCAAGAAGGGGATGACGTCCTCAGGCGCCAACTCCGGAGGTGCCCCGCCGGAACCTTCGTTCCTGAGCCCGCTAGTCGCCGCAGACAGACGGAAGGCCGACGACGCCTTCAGGAAGGAAATGACGAGGACGCCACCGTCGCCGCTCCCGGGCAAGCCCAAGGAGAACTGGTTTTCACCAAAGCCGTCATCTGAGCGGTCAGCCGTCCGAAGTGAAGCCGCGGTAGTTGTCGGCCCAGGTAGGCGGTGGCGCGCGCGCGGGGCAGCCCGGCCATCGACCCACCACCCGGTGGGGATGGCGGGCCCCGAAGAAAGAGTTGGCGCGCGCGGGCTGCCCGGCCGCCCAGCCCCTATCATCGGCAGGCACCGCTCGCCCCCGACCGAAGTCCCCTGACCTCGAGGCCGGTTCGTAGGGGTTTGCCGGTGAATGAGAGTTGAGCACGAAGGGGCTGGTGGCACAACGCCGGTAGACCGTAGCGGTCCGGCGAACCCCGCCGCCGCCGCCGGCAAGGGAAGAGGTGGCGGCTCGCACGAGGGCCCTCCCGTCGCCAAGAACTGTCTTGCTAACGCCGGAGTTGAGGATGGTGGCATCCCCGCCGCAGCGACCCATGCCGAGGCCCCTGCCTCGAGGCCGGGGGTGCAGCGGGCGCGGGGCGCAGCAAGGCAGGAGGCTCGGAGACGGACCACGCACGCGTCGCCCTCCCCCCCATTCGAGGCTGCAGGGGGCCGCCGGAGCCGGGTCGAACCCGCCGGAGACTGGTCCACCCAGCGCTGGCACCGCCGGGGAGTCGGGAACGGGGAGGTGGAGGAGGGGGGAGGGGGCAAGCGTCCGCGCCGCCCCGGCCGAGGCGCCCCACGCCTCAAGGTCGGGGCAACCGAGCAAGGCGGTGGCAGCGGCTCGGCCACCTCAACCCGCTGAAGGTGGGCGTCTGGGTAAGGGGAGGTGGCCGTGGAGGCACCCCGAAGCGCCGTAGATGAAGGTGGAAGCCCCGCCGCCGCCTCAACCCAGACCGAGGTCCCACCTCAAGGTCTGGGGATGCAGCGGGCTCAGGCGCATCGGGGACCAGCAGCTGCAGCGGGGCCGAGGGGCAGGGCGGAGGAGCAGGGAGTGGGCCGGCCGGTCGTCGCCGCCGGCCCCAAACCCATCGCCCGTCGCTGCCGAGGAGGCGCTCAGGCGGGGGTCGTCCATCCTCAGCAGGGCAGCCGCAGGGGGGAGGGGTGGCGGATCCGGCGAAGAGGTGGCCAGATCCGCCGCCGCCACGGCGCAGGGGAGCCCGGGATGGGCCGGCCGGCCTCGCCGCCGGCCCCAACCCTAGCTCGACCCCGGCCAGCCGAACGGGAGGCAGGCCACGCCCCAGCCAAGAGACCGGGGGGCGCCCCCCGCAGCTGCGCCCCAGGGGCCAAGCGCCGCCGCCGCACCTAGGGAAGCCCGGCCAGCCGGCGGAGCCGTAGCCGGCGCCGGCGCCGCAACCCTAGGCAGTGGGCCGCGGTCAACCGGAGATGCAGGCACCGGGGGAGGAGGAGTCGGCCGCGGGACGGCCGGATCCGGCCACGGCGGCACCAGATCCGCCGCCCGCCGGCCGGAATCCGCCGGCGCCGGACAGGATGCCGGGAGGAGAGGGGAGGAGGCGGACGGGGAGGAAGGCCCGCGAGCGGGGGTGCGGGAGGAGGGTCTTGTTGGGCGCCCCCCCCCGCGGGGCCGGACGGCGGCGGTTGGGGGCTTGGGGCGGCGGCGGGGAGGGGGCCTCGAGTCGCCCCCCCTGCGGGAGACGACGCGAGGCAGCGGGCGGTGCAATATTCAATGCCGTTACTCCTGGCAGCTCTCAGTTGCACACCAACTCCCGCAAAAGAAGAGGATGCAATTGAGGTATTGTTCTTGTCTGCATTCTAGAAGGTCAACCGTGAACTCCTTCGTGTTCATGTTGAGTCTGACCAACTTGTTCGTCAAGTACACTTTCCAATAGAGGCAGTTGTATGCATAAGAGGGCCCACAAAGCTTTATTTGGGATGATGATCCTGTTGGTCTGCTCAACCCTATGGTGTCCCAACTGGTCGATCCACTGACACTCCAGCTGCCAGAGGACGAAGAGAAGACAACCACCACTAAGACTTCGGTGCAATGCATCTGCATGACGACTCTGAATGATGTCTCGTCATCCTCGTCTACTGAAGGGGCAAACGAGACACAATAATGTTCGAGATTTTCTTTATAGGATTGGGCGCCAGGTATGGGAGGCAGCAGCAGGTACCGCCGTGACAAAGGGTCACAGACCGCGAGCTCTGGCAAGACAGAGACATCCTCTCGGTCGGCGTCGGGACAGCAGCATTCCAGAAGAACGCGGCCGTCATAAACTTCGTTTAGATACCAGTCGCCCCATCTGCCGCGAGGGACGTAGTCGAAGGAGAAGTCGGCGGCGCGGGCTATAGCACGGCCGGCGGGAGCACCAGGATGGGGCGCCTCGGCGGGGTCGAAGCGGACGTAGTCACGGCTGAAGCTGATGAGGCCAAGGACGACAGGCCGGTGGAGCGACCGGTAGCGACGGAGGAAGATGGGGTCGGTGATGAGGCGGTGGAAGGAGACGGATGCGGCGGAGGCGCGGGCCAGGTCGGTAGGGGAGGCGACTCGGACCAGGATCTCCTCCAGGAGGGCGTCGGGGAGGGTCGCCGGCAGCCGCGGCGACGCCGTCTCGAGTTGGGGAACTGGGGACGACATTGCCAGCACGCCGCGCCGCCCGCACGCCTCCGGAGAAGGGCGGAATTAGGAAGTCGAGGGTTCCGGCGTGCGAGCCGAAACTGAGGTGTATTATTGGGTTATTTTGCTTTATACCATTACAATTGTCACGAGTTAGAGATCTACCATTGCAACTTCTCATATTAGAAAAATACCATTAGAACTTTGAGCTATGTTGAAAAATCCCATTGTCTACGTCTGTACGCATTTTAGGCCCACTGTCAGCACTTCGTATTTCAGTATGGACCTTCTTGCCCTCATGCTTCAAGTGGATAAGGCAGTCCCTCTCGTTCGTTCGTACGTGCGCCGTCAGTCCGTCGTCCTCCCAACGAATTCCGCGGGCCAAATTCGAAGCCCCCCGTGCGGTGCGTACGTGCGCCGGAGTAAAGGCAGCTCTGGCCGCACTCGTCTGTCGTCCCGGGTGGCCGTGGGTTAGTGAGTTGGAAGGAGGAAATCCCAAACGCTTGCCATCAACGGACGGAGATCGGAGGCGGCGGCGGCGGCACCAGCAGGATCACCACGACTTCATCGCCAAGAGCGTACGCCGCCGGACATCACATCCCAATTGCCGCTCCCCTGCTTTCTGCTCTACGCGCATGTAATGTCGTGTCCGTCGCTTGCACAGATGAAGGCCCTGTGCCTCCTAAAGGTGAAGACGGCGGGCGACGGAGACGGCGACGGCGAGGGCCACCCGCGCGCGCCGCGTCGGCGGGGACGGCGACGGCGGCATCGGCGGCGCTCCCCGGAGGCCGAGGAGCTGCAGGACAAGGACGTGGCGGCGGCATCGTCGTCCGTGTCCTCGTCCGCCAAGATCGCGCCGGCGCAGCAGCCGCACGACGCCGCCGACGGTGATCGTCTCTACCTGGACGAGGAGCGGGCCGGGGCAAGGAGGAGCGAAACATGAGCACTGCGACAAGTGCTGCTCGCTGCTGGACGACGGTGGAGGCGCTGGAGCCACCGGCGACGAGGAGGCGGCCGCCGCGGGTACGGCGGCGAGCGACGGGGAGTGGGCGGCGAGTCGGCGACCGTGTCTGGACTCTGGAGATGCCGTGAAGACAGAGCGAAGGAACGAACGTGAGGGCAAGAAGGTCCATACTAAAATACGAAGTGCTGACAGTGGGCCCAAAACACGCATAGACGTAGACAATGGGATTTTTCAGCGTAGCTCAAAGTTTCAATGGCATTTTTCCAATATGAGAAGTTGTAATGGTAGATCTCCAACTCGTGACAATTGTAATGGTATAAACCAAAATAACCCTGTATTATTAGGTCCACGTTCGGCCCATGCTTCAAGTCACGTTAAAAGGCCAGAGACCCAGAGTCCTCAGGAAAAACCAATGGGCCTCGCCTGTGTGGTGTTCGTGACCCAGTCTATCTTTTTTGTTGATTGCCGCAAAATAATGGGAGAAATTTAAAATTTGAAATCATAAACTTATTATACTCGATGTAATGTAAGGTAGTCTCAATTCCCAAACAGAAATTAAGATAATCTCTATGACCATTACTTGCATCAATTTTTGAAAGAAAATGGTGACACGATGTTAGAATTAAGAAAGCAAGAAATATTAAAATACTTTTTTTTATATATAAAAAAGATAAACACGACTTGAGGTACATAATACGAAAGATAAAGACATACAATTGGATAAAAATTATTTTGAACAAATCATTCAGTGAGAATATGAGTATATTGTCCATATGACTTGGTAAAATTGATCCGGTGGAGGTGCACGACAGCGGCTGGGGCAACGGTGTGACGGCAGCGGGGCCACACTCAGATCCGGTTGGCAACGACCGATCAACCGTGTGGAGGACCTCGATCCGGTGGTGGTGCATGATGGCGGAGCGGCTACACGGGGCCACACCTAGATCTGGTCAGCAACGACCCGATCCACCGCGTGGAGGACCTCGATCCGGTGGTGGTGCACGATGGCGGGACGACAGAGTGGGGCAACACCCAGATTCGGCACCCTCCTCCTCCTTGGCGGTGGATCCGGCCCTCTCCTCATTGATGGCGGATCCAACCCCCTCATCGTTGACGGCGGATCCGGCAGTGGAGCTAGGACGTCGTTGGTGGAACCAGCCATGTGCGGCAACGGGCTCGGTGGTTTTTTTAATGATTAACGACATTCTAACGTGCCCGCCTCGGTTAATTGGTTTACCATGGCGGTCAAAGGCGCCTGTCGTGATTTTTCGACCGTGGTGGACGTCTTTTGCCCGCTATGGTAAACCTAAAACGCTTGCCTCGCATATGAAATCTGCAGTAGTGACTATCGAAGTGATTGCATGTGAAAAAACTCCTAGCCGAACATCATATGAAATGACTATAGAATGGCTTCTCTCTCTCTTGTAGAATTTCTATGATTTCCCTACGCTCCATCCAAATGATCAATGTTTCATGTATGTTCTCAATCTACGATTTTCAATATTTGATGGCATTCTATCCCTACATGTATGTTCTCAAATGATCAATGTTTCATGTATGTTCTCAATCTTTTTTCTATTATAGAGTTTCTAGGATTTTGTGTTGCAGAGAGACCCTAATTGAGTTTATGTGTTTTCTCTATCCATCTGTTCAGTCTTATAGTTTCCTTTAATCTAAAAAAATATGTTAGCCCATTCTATTCCATTGTTTTTCCTACCACTATGTTTTCCCATTCTATTCCATTGTTTTTCCTACCACTATGTTTTCTAGAATCTTGCATTCCAAATAGCCCATAAAGGTTGGAGGTTAGCTAAACCAAGAACAAACCATCAGGGTCAGAGTTCAAACATGTTCGGCAACAAACGACACCATCAGAGGGTCAGAGTTCAAACATGTGCAACAAGCGCATCTCTATCTATCTACACATGGGTTGCACAAGATATATGTAGGCATCGATTGCACAAGATAACGGCGGAATTCGTGCTGCTGGAGCCCATCCCGGAGCGACTACTGACGACGATGGTTGGCGTGGCGAACGTACCACCAGATGACCGAGCTGACGTGCTTGGAATGCCACTGCTGCCTCAAAAACACCAGAGGTGTGCCTCACGCCCTCACGACGTGCTGCTACAAGACGATCGATCTGCGGCGAGTCCGTTTGCTCCATATGTGGTTCTATATAATTCCCGGCCGCCCCGGGCTAATAACCGGACGACGGAACAAGATCTATACGGAAGCGGCCAGGAATCGGTTTCGGTCGCGGTCGATAGATTCATTATTTTCGTCACTATATTCTGCGGTCCATCGAAGTCTGGAAGATAAGTTTTCCTCTGCAAGACCCGATCATTGCCGCGAGCATCCACCAATCTCGCTGCAGGCCGGGTGACGAGGATCATCACGGGGAGTCACCGCCGAACATCCACCCATCTCGCTGCAGGTCGGGTGACGAGGATCATCACGGGGAGTACGTCATTGAAGTTTGAGGCGCCGATGAAGATGGGAGTGGACGAAGAAGAGGCAATCTCTGTTGAAGGGCCGATGAAGATGCAAGGGAAATTTCCTCTGAAAGGGACAGAAGGGGAAGAACGCGTTGTTGTGTTGGGGGGCAAGGTATGGGAGTGCGAGGACGAACCAAACCCTGAACCGCCACCAAGAAGGATGGAGGTGGAAGAGGGGAAAGTAGATGTATGGAGGATGATGGAGCACGAGGAACCGGAGCTGGAGGAGATGGAGCCGGACGACAAACCACACTGGATGACTGTTAGGCGATATCACATTCTATGGGATCAACAATGGTCTGGCTACTACGGTTCATTCGAGGACACCAGTGAGTTCTTTTTTTCTCCATTAAATCATCTCACTCATGCCTGCCTTGGATTAATCTCCTGGTTCTGAAAAGTAGTCTAGTGATCACTGGAAATTATATTTCAAACACAATAGAGTTGGATTGTGTATTCTATTCAATTTCTATGTTGAGTAGATAAGAGAGTTTAAATTCTGACTGATAGTCAATTAGTCATTATTGCTATTATTACTGCAGTTGCTATTGTACAAACAGCCATTTGAAATATTTTACAACTACTTGCAGCCAGGATCCCTCCTATGCGTTTCACAGACAATGCTAAAGCTCTGGACCAGGTTTATGTCCAAAGGAATACTCTACAGGTCTACTCGGTGAAGCTAGCTGCAACAAGAGGGAGCTTACGGCTACCACTTGATGTCTATGGTATGATTGCTGTGCGTGACCCGATAGACCACAATCGCAACATTATCTTCCAGCGCAAAAGAGATGAATGCCAAACCCTCACTGAAAAGGTTGGTACTTACATCATTTGTTTTGATTTGATTTAGTTGTGCAGCTCAATATTCAATCCTTTGCTTCGGTTTCATATTTTGCAGGATCCATATTTTGTACAGGAAGGTCCTACCCGTGCAGTTATGTTTTCAGATGTATTGCCAGATCCTGTAATCATCGAGGTTGACCTTAAAGTAATGGGTGCTATTGAGTCCGAGGATGAATACTTGAGCTTTCTAGTTTCTCCATTAACATGCTCCGGCTTGCTTTCACGTGTGTTTAAATGTGGCTACACTAGCAAGCTTAGTAGACTGGAGTTTACGCTTGGCCACATTGCTTTCTCTGTGGAGGCTACGATATTTGTGAGAGTCATTTATGGGTCGTGGCCAGATGGTTTGCACGGTCTATTTACTGCTTCTACTACTGGTTATAGTGACAGAAGTCCCACTGAATTTAGCACCGGTGTTGGTCATGAGAGAATCATCCTACTTGATTCTGGAGATCAGGAAGTGCCTGTTGCTGACAATGGCAAGATTAAGCTTTCACGGAATGTTATTTTGACAGAACATTCTGGAGAGGTGATATTTCGGGTCAAGGCACTGGAAGGTGACATCAAAGTTGTGGAAAAAGATGTCATTATTCACCCTTTGGAGGAAAAATAAAAGTATCAGTGAGCTTGACATGGGATTCTGTAAAATTGAAGTCACTGTTTTTTGGTCGCGTGTTTCAAACAATCCTTTGGTGAAGAATGAAAGTTGTGAGGGCAATCACGTGTCATACTACCTGTATAAGATGAATGGTATACTTGGTGCATTCTTTTGAATATGTCATTGAGTCTAGTCTCGTTTTTCTGAAGGAGCTGATCTATATAAATGAACAGTACTGATATAGGTGATATATGAAAGCCGGTCTCAAAAGTACTTGAAGCTTTGCTTCTTCTTCTTCTTCTTCTTTTCCAGATGAAATTGCTTAGATCATTGATACATATGTTTAGGATTTTATGTGGTTTGACTGTTTCAATAAAGTATCTATCAGGCTACATGCATGCTAAAATAATTGTGCTCATAGTATCCTCCTGCTGGCATGCTTGCATGAGATTCTGGTACTGCTGACAGTGCCTATACATTATTGAGAAAGGCATGGCCTGGTTCTTTTTCCAGCCGATTTTATATAGTTCTTATGAAGCATTCCATTATACTGTGAGATATGTGAGTCTTATTGGTGTGCGGGTTGATAGCTCAGTCCACAACAGAACCAAAACTGGCGGAACCAATTGGAATTGAATCGAACGAAGGAAAATACCAAAACTTTCGTCAAAATAAGAAATTGTGTGCGCACCCTCTAAACTCCGAGTCTGCCTATAAAGATAAATTAAAGTCCACTAACTTATTCTCTAGCCTCTCCTTAAGCCAACCTACAACCACTTATTATACTTGCTCTAACATGCATGCATTAAAATTTAAGGGTTATTTATTATACGGTAGAGAAGAATTGAGAGCCAACCAACCAACTCTATTGATCTCATTGAGTATATATATGTTACAACAGAGAGGGAATTGCCCACTTGGCAACTGCTCTAGCGCGCATGGCTCCAGATGTGGTCTCCAGTGGATGCAACCACTGCGTCCTGTCATCGTTCTTCTCCTCCTCAGACCAACTGATGAAGCATGTACCTTTGTGCACAGTATACGTGGACCTTCAAATTGGGTGCAATTTTTTTAGAAAGGCGGCAAAGTATAATCCAGTCAGTTTTTTATGTATAGGTGGTGTTAATCCTTGTGACTGTAACGAAGCCTAAATGCTTGGTTATTGGTATGGGTGCATGTAAGAGCAATTGATTAAACTTTGGCTAGACGACGATCCATCAAAACCAGCATGCAGCACTGCAGAAATTCCTATTTCTCCCAAACATCAACACTACCAGATTTGAATCGTAGATAGAGAGACAATGTATTAACACAACTGACGCTTTGGTAGAGACTATAGAGATGTCTTTGCCATGCTTCGACGACTAGAGGCTATGTAGATAACCAACTAAGTTCAAGGGCAAGTTCAGACTCATGATGACTATAGTTCGACAGACAATGTGGATTCTGTCCTCCACTACCGTATAATAAACCCGAGGTAGCAGCAGCGGACAGAAACATGAATAGTTGTTGATTGCCTGTTCTTCGGAAGCAGCACCACCACTGTACTGAAGATGCCACCAATTTGGATGTGAGTTTAACCCTGCAGTTTGATGCAGGAAAAACTTAATTAAACACCACAATTACAAATGCAGCACAACCGTTTTTTTTAAAAGATTAGTTTCAGGGACATGGAATAATCAAATTCTCTGAAGGGGCTACAAACAATAAAGCTCGAATTTGCATCAAATTTTTTGACAGAGATTTTGCATCAAGTTGCAAGACAGTAAAGCTCGGTTTTTTTTTTCCCGAAAGCGAGCTGTAGCTCGTGCTACTTTAAGAGGGAAATAGAGTTTACACAGCGTGGTCCTGTAGAAGAGGGCGAGTTGCCGTCCCCACGGGAGCCGCACAAGACACCGGACCGGAAGCAAGAAACCCGGAAGAAAAGAAAAAAAGAAAAGAGGCACAAACAAACACACTAGACAGAAGGCACCATCTTCAACGGTGGTGCTACGAAGGTTGTACTAACTAGGAGACTAGCCCGCAGAAGGTCAACAGGGGCGGCCTAGGCAGCGAGGGCCGCAATGGCCGAAAGCCCTCGGAAGCCCGCCGAGATCCAGAAATCAGCCTCCTCCTTAATCCGAAGTAGTAGCTGGGCAACCGTGCAGGAGACGCCATCAAAGGTCCTGCGGTTTCTCTCTTTCCAAACTTCCCACGACACCAGAAGGACGAGAACGTCGAAGCCATTGCGGATGGCTTCCGGAACCCGTTCCTGAGTGAGCAGCCACCAATCAACCAGCTTGGCGTCGCTACCAGGGGCAATGAGGTCGAGGTTGAAACCGGCCGAGGCAAGGAGGCGGGTCCACACCTCCCTTGTGAAGACACAAGCAAGTAGTAGGTGATCCTGTGTCTCGTCGTCCTGGTCACAGAGAACGCAGGCAACCGACTCCTGCAGTCCATGTTTCACGCGACGAGCTGCCATCCAAAGGCGTCCATGGAGAGCAAGCCAGAAGAAGTATTTGACCTTGGGCGGTGCACGTACCCGCCATAATTCTTTTGCCCCAAGTAAGCTGACGGCCCCGGCAAAGAACGCTTGATAAGCGGAGGCGCTGGAGTACTTGCCGTTAGACGTCCATTTCCAAATGAACTTGTCCACCGCGTCGTCGTCGAGTTGTACTCCGGCCAGCTTGTCTGCAAGGTCGATGATTGCGAGCATGACCGCTGGCGTGCGCGAACCTGTCACATCACGCACCCACTGGTCATCGCGCAGGGCGTCGCGGACAGAGCGCTTGCGACGGCGGGCGCCCACGCGGGCGAAGAGGAGCGGCGAGGAAGCCGCGATCGGGCCATCCGGCAACCAAGAGTCTGTCCAAAAGAGAGTCCGGGCGCCGTTTCCCACGTCGACCCGCACAGAGGCGCTAAACATGGCCGCCACAGCCGCCTTCGTCTTATAAGGCAGCAGCGCCCAGGGGGCGTACCCGAGCAGGCGGAGGTCAGGGAGGCCAAGACCACCGAGGCCCCTGGGGGAGCAGGCGACCGACCACGCGACGCGGCACTGCCCCCTCGAGACGGACTCCGTCCTGGCCCAGACGAAGGCACGACGGCGCTTGTCGATCTCCTGGGGAGACAGTGCGCAGCAGATGGACACATGGACGAGGATGGCGAAGAGGGTAGACTTGGCGAGCGTGCTCCGACCCGCCACATTCATGAGGCCGCCCTTCCAGGCGGGGATCCTGGCAGCCACTGTGTCGACCAGCGCCTGTTCATGCGTGCGGTTGAGCTTGCGAAGAGACAACGGTGCTCTGAGGTACCTGACGGGGAAGTCCTGAATGCGGCATGGGAACGCTTGCAGGACCTCATCAACCATATCCGTCGAGCAACGGATGGGAGAGATGGTGCATTTGTCGACATTGGTGGCCAGCCCCGACGCCCCCGCGAACAAGGCCAGAACCTGTCTGATGCAGCTGAAGTCCATGGCACATGGGGCGAGGAAGATGACCAGATCATCCGCATACAACGAGGTTCGGAACTTGATCGCGTTCCCCGGTATTGGGTGAAGCTGCCCCTGCCGGTCGGCCTCTAAGATTAGGGCGTTCAGGATCTCCATGACAATGATGAACAGGGACGGTGAGAGGGGGTCGCCCTGTCGAAGGCCGCGCGCTTGGTAGATCCGTCGCCCCGGTCTACCATTGATCAGGACCTTGGTAGTGGCAATGGAGAGCATGTACGAGATCCATTCTCTCCAGCGAAGTGGGAATCCGAGGTGATCCAACACCTCAAGCAGAAAAGGCCAGGAGACGGTATCAAACGCCTTGGCAAGGTGGACCTTGAGGAGCATCATGGGTATGCGCCGTCCATGCAGCCAATGGCACGCCAGTTGAACGGACCTGAAGTTCTCGTGTATCCTTCTGCCCTTGATAAAAGCCGTTTGGTTGATCTTGACGAGGTCATGCATGAACGGTTGTAGACGCAATGCCAGGGTCTTGGCGAACAGCTTCCCGATCGTGTGAATAAGGCTGATCGGCCTATAGTCACGTAGGCCTTCCGGGGAGCTGTTTTTGTGTAGAAGCACCATGATCGCCTCATTGAGGCAATTGAAGTTTCTGAAGTCATAAAGTAAAGCTCGATTTTGAGTACACATGCTAGAAACAATGATTTGAAAAATATAAAGTGACAACTGAGACTATATGTGATAAACCAAAATAATACCATTTCATATCCTTCTCGGTGTCATGGACGGCGGGTACCCGAGATAGGGTTCACAATCTATGCACTTCATCATACCGACCCTCTCAAATGTCATACTCTTCAAATCAAGTGTGAAACATCCTGATGTGTAGTCTGCCAGGAAAATGTACCTTTGAGGTTGACAAACCAAGTATAAGCAACAATCAGCAATGGGCATCGGTATTATATTCTTCAGCTGCCACTCATTAGCGATCTTGCCCTCTTTTTGCACACTGATGTAGTAATGTGCAGTGGTTGTGTCGTAGATATAGTGACTAAACATTCCAAGCATGCCGTTACCTTCCCCCACAATGAGGATAATCCGCTTCTCATGTTGAGGCGGCAAGTTGACAGTGGAGAACTTCTTCGTGTTCATGTTGAGCTTGACCAACTTGTTCTTCGAAATCACTTTCCAGTAAAGGGAGTTATATGCATAAGAGGGCCCACAAAGCTTTTGGGATGATCTTGTTGGTCTGCTCAACCTTACGGTGTCCCAGCTGGTCGATGCACTGACACTCCAGCTGCCAGAGGATGAAGAGAAGACAACTACCACTAACTCTTGGGCGCAATGCATCGCCATGATCACTCTGAATGTTGTCTCGTCGCCCTCGTCGCCTATAGAAGGGGCAAAGAAAAGAGCATAATGTTCGAGGTTTTGTTCGTAGGCTTCGCCATCAGGTATGGGAGGCAACAGCAGGTACCGCCGGGACAACGGATCACAGACCGCGTGGTCCGGGAACCCAACCTGTAGCTCGGAGTCGAGGCAGCAGCACTCGAGAAGGACGAGGCCGTCGTAGATTTCGCGAGGACACCAGCTCTTCTCTCTGTCGCGAGGGACGTAGTCGAAGGAGAAGTCGGCGGCGCGGGCCATAGCGCGGCCAGCGGGAGCGCCAGGATGGGGCGCCTCGGCGGGGTCGAAGCTGCCGTCTTCGTTGACGAGGCCAAGGACGAGAGGCGGGTGGAGCGACCGGTAGCGACGGAGGAAGATGGGGTCGGTGATGAGGCGGTGGAAGGAGATGGATGCGGCGGAGGCGCGGGCTAGGTCGGCAGGGGAGGCGACCCGGATTAGGATCTCCTCCAGGAGATCGTCGGGAAGGGCAGCCGGTTGCCGCGGCGACGCCGTGGCCTCGAGTTGGCGGCGGATCGAGCGAACAGGGTACGACATCGCCGGCGCGCCGCCGCCTCCGACGAAGGGGAATTAGGAAGGCTGAAACTGAGGTTTTTTATTGGGTTCAGGTTCGGCCCATGCTTCCAAGTCATCTTAAAAGGCCGAAGACCCAGAGTCCTTGGGAAAAACCAAAGCCCGCATGTGTGGTGTTTGTGGCCCATACTATTGTTTTACAATTGTCAATTGCCGCAAATAATGATTCTAAAAAAAATGCCGCAAATAACGGAAATCTGATTTTTGAAATCACAAACTTGAACTGTCTCAACTCCCAAACAGAAATTTGGGATAAATTTCTATGACCATTAATTAAGGCATCAGTTTATTATATTATTAAAATAATGACGTGACATACTGACATTAGAATTAACAAAGTGTGTGTGAGAGAGGAAATAATGGGTATTTCGGTCTTTCATGAGGGAACAGCCCAGCTACCTCTTCATTTTTTTTGATAATTCTACACTTTGTTGCTCATAAGAAAAATGCGACCCAGCCTAGAAGGAACTATGGAGCTTTTCATTAAGAAGAAAATAATAACATTGAATCACCTAGCCAAGTAAGCCAGACTGTTCATACACCTTGTTGCTCATGAGCACTACGTGAAAAACGAACTAAGGGAACGCTTGCCCCGAAACTGTAGGGCGGCTGGTGATCCAGCCACCCTTACAACAGACCACTTACAGTGGTTTTTCACAAATTAGTTAAAACGAGGCACTAAATTACCTCAAATGAAAAACTTTTGAATACGAAAAAGTTAGAGCTCACCAAGTTCTAACTTTGATACATGGGACACTTTTGCATTTGGAAAAGTTTCACTAAACTCGGTCACGATTTTGAGAATTCTAAGGCGAGACATTGTCAACCTTGGTCAAACGAGGCACTAAATGACCTTAAATGAAAAATTTTTGAATACAAGATAGTTAGAGCTCATCAAGATACACATTTCATACATAGAACATTTTTGCATTTGAGAAAGTGTTGGTAAACTCTAGTCACAAATTTTTGAATCCCACACAGACTTAATGAAACTTCATGCGCGACGTGTGGATTTAGAACTACACATTCGTAACGCTTCATCAAATGCAAAAATGACCTATATATCAATTGTTGGTCTTGATGATTGGGTCAAACTTGATGTTCATGACTTTCCGAGGTGGGCCCGTCTAGGGTGTCGAAAACCCGCGTGTAGCCGTGAAAAACTGAAGTTTCAAAGTTTGAGCGGTCCAAACAATCTCAGATGAAAAGGTGACCATTAGAAAAAATGTGTATCTTGATGAGTGGATCAAACTTGATGTTCATCACTTTTGCACCTGAGGCCATATAGGGTCCAGTCAACACGTACTTTCCGAAAAAATAAAGGTTTGACTTGGTCAACCTAGGTCAAACGAGGCCCTGAATGACCTCAAATGAAAAACTTTTGAATACAAGATAGTTACATCTCATCAAGACACACATTTCATACATAGTACACTTTTGCATTCGGAAAAGTTTCAGTAAACTCTTGTCACAGGTTTTGAAAATCCAAGGCGAGACACGGTCAACCCTAGTCAAACGAGGCACTAAATGACCTCAAATGAAAAAAATTTGAGTACAAGATAGTTATATCTCATCAAGATACACATTTCATACATATAATATTTTTGCATTTGAGAAAGTGTTGGTAAACTCTAGTCACAAATTCTTGAATCCCACACGAGACTTGATGAAACTTGATGCGCGACGTGTGGATTTAGACCTACACTTTCGCAACGCTTTGTCAAATGCAAAAATGACCTATATATCAATTGTTGGTCTTGATGAGTGGATCAAACTTGATGTTCATGACTTTCCGAGGTGGGCCCGTCTAGGTGTTGAAAACCCGCGTGTAGCCGTGAAAAACGAAGTTTCAAAGTTTGAGTGGTCCAAACAATCTCGAGATGAAAAGGTGACCATTAGGAAAAAATGTGTATCTTGATGAGTGGATCAAACTTGATGTTCATCACTTTTGCACTCGAGGCCATTTAGGGTCCGGTCAACGCGTATTTTCCGAAAAAACAAAGGTTTGACTTGGTGAACCCTGGTCTCAAGGCCATTTAGGGTCCGGTCAACCCTCGAGGCAAGAACGCTGAGTTCAGACAGTATGCGATGTTTATGGCTGCTATATTGTGGCATATTTTTTTTCGCTTGTCCAAAATGCGAACACTCATTTTGGCATTCTACAAGCGAAGCACTTCTTGCCTTAAGCGCAGCTACAAGTTCGGATGCGGTCTTTCTAAATTGGCATGAGCAAGATATACACAGGTGAGATTGTTTGGTGGTCCTCCGGGCTGATTTAACTTTTTTGCTTCAATGTGTTGTTATCGCTTCTTGGTGGCATCGATCGCCCATGAGCTCACTCGGAAGGCCGGTAGCGGCACAGCTCAATAATTGAGAAGTTTGGAGCGGAGTGAAACAAAGTTGTGCATGAAAGTACATGTTTTGCCGATATGTCATGTACTCATGCCGAAGTTGAGTATTGTTTCCGTTTTATGTCGACTCTTGTTTTGTAATGATATTGTTCATTTCGTGATAATAAAGCTCTATTTGGCAAAGAGGTGGTTGTTGTTATCGTATTGACCTTGTTTGGATGACATAAACGTTTTAGATTCTCGGATGAGTCACTAGAATTGCTGCCAAACACTAATATACGTGACAAAAATGTTTACATTTCTCGTTTTTTTACTAGGAATGAGAATCACCAAAATTGTGGTTTCACAGTGATTCTAGTTCATTTTCGAGGAGAATCTTGACCAATTGCCAAAGGTTTCTCCTATTCTTACCAAGTGATTCCTATTTTCCGAAGAAACGTTTCTAGAGAGAATATGGATCTAAAACGTTTTATAGTAAAATCTAGATTCTTACCAAACGGACCCTAAGTATTATGCATGTAATTAATTCAATTTTTCTTGTTTGTTTTGCTCTACTAAAGTCACCGTAGCGTTAGTACTAGCATTATACTATTAAGAAACTAAGAGAGAGGAAATATTTTTTATACAAGAAGAGACACAATTGGATAAAGTTTTATTTTGCACAAATGATCCATTGATCCAAATGAGGACATGACCTAGAATTTTATTCCTGCTCTACTAACTCCCAACTTGGTTGGTATTTGTGGACGTCAATTCCCTTCTCGAAGGCCTCGTTGGAGCAACACTGCAGCTCTTCGCCCATATCCTCTGCCTGGTGTTCCCAGCATCGCTCGCATTTGCCATCTTGCCGTTGCTTGCTGAGGAGTTCCTATTGTGCCTGCCGTGTTTTTTGTGTCCCAATGCAATGGTTGTCCTGCTGCAAATGACTTCGCCAACGTCGTTGCCTGCGGATGCTTTTGCCACTATCTCTTAATTTTCTTGGCGGTGCTTTGCCGCCGTGGTTACCTAGTTCGTTGGCGGACGCTTTGCCGCCGTGGTCGCTTTATTCGTTGGCGGATACTTTTGCCGCCGTGCTTGTCTGGTTCATTGACGGATGCTTTGCCGTCGTTGTTCTTATTGATCACTCCGTGGGTGGATACTTTGCCATCATGGTGAAAGCTCCGGTTTGGTTTTGGTAATTAATGACACTCAAACGTTGCTAATGCTTTGCTCTAAGTATGGTTAGACACATAGCAACGTGACGGTGGATGATGGAGCATGACGATCACGGTGATGAACATGAAGGATGTGATGTGATCGAGCTCGACGGAGGCCCATGGAGATCAAGGTGAAGGTATACTTGATAGGGCTTTCCGGTTTGGTGGTCAAGACACTTAGCGAGTGTGACCACATTTAGGATCGATAACCGACTATCAAGAGGGTTTCCTCGGTTCATTCGCGGTCCTAAGTGCCTCTAGTTGTGACTTTGCATGATGCATGAGAGGCTAACTAGAGAGCTAACCCTTGCGTGATATTTCATTGTTGAAATGCTAACTCCAAGGCTTGAGATCGGATCTACACATGGTGGAGTTAGTGCACAAGGCAAGGGAACTTGATTTGGATCAATTTGGAGCAAATTTGGTCACATGAAATGACAAGGTGTTCAAAGCGGCGGACGCGGTGTTGCAAGGCGGCGGACTCGGCGGAGCAGGCCGTCGTCGGTGGCTTTGGCACGTTCGGCGCGTGCGTGGCTTCTCAACGGGCGGACGCCGGACGCGTCTGGAGCGAGCGGCCGGACTTAGGCGATCGAGCGCGACACGGACGCATGGCTTCATCACTCTTTCTCGGGGGCGCGCGAGCGGCGCTCGGGCGGCGCCGACGCCGCGGACGCGTCCGGCGCGCGAGTCTTACTCGAAACACGAGACCTAGTTTGGTGTGCGGCATCGGGGCGCCACCTACTCGGAGCGGACCGGACGCACGTTGTGGCGTCCGGTGAAGGACAACGCGTGCACGTGGCGAATCTTCAAATCGCAAACGGTCATCTCGCGGCGAGGCGGAGCGGCGGACGCGTCCGGACGATCAAGCGCGGACGCGTCCGGCGCATGGAACTTGGCGGCCCGAGCTCAACGGCTCTTTTTTGATGGAGGCCCTATAAATATGGGATGGCCGGCCATGGGAGTTTCTCTTCACCATTTCTTTACACTCTTGAGCATACTTTGAGCAAGAGAGATACTCCTCCCACTCATCTCTTTGATTCCTTTGTTAATCTTGAGAGAGATTTGAGTGAGAACAAGTGATTTGCATTGAGAGTTGCATCTAGAGGCACTTGTTCATCGAGTGGGCTGCGGATTCTTGTTACTCTTCGGTGATTCCCATCACCGTAGACGGTTTGGAGCGCGGGTGGTGGTTGAGCTCGAGTTGGAGATTGTTCGAGGCCACACCGGGTTCTTGTGAGGGTTCTTGATCCTTCCCACGGGAGTTCGCGAAAGGATACTCTAGTGGATTGCTCGTGGCTTGTGGATCCTTGTATTGTGTGGAGATTGCGGCTCCTCATTGGGGTCTTTGGCACCGAGCCAATTGAGCGGGCAACTCACCAAGCAAGTGTATCGCCACAACGAGGAGTAGCTTGCCGGGAAGCAAGTGAACCTCGGTAAAAAATCATTGTGTTGATTTGTGATTGCCGAGGCTTCAACCTCCTTGTGATTGTGCTTGAGCTCTCTAGGTGATTGGCTACTACACGGTGATTGGCCATCTTCTACTCTTCGCGGCGGTATAAACTTCCATCACCTCCTTTCTTTCCGCAAGATAGAATTGCTTGTTGTGGTCGGTCGGGAACCACTCTTTGAGTAGTTTAAATCCCGTGGGTAGAACTACTTGTTGTGGTCGGTCGGGAACCACTCATTGTGTAGAGCAAATCCCGTGGGTAGAATTGCTTGGTTGGTTTCGGTGAACCAACATTGTGTAGCTTGATCACCGTTGTTGAGTGTGCAATTGATTTGAGTAGTCTTGCTTGGTTAGGGAGGCTTGCATAGAGTAGTTGAAGCATTAGCTTTGCATTTGCCGCCTTGCTATCTAATTGGGTTGTCTAGTTTTCTTACTAGAATTTTTATTAGGCTATTCACCCCCCCTCTAGCCATTGTGACCTTTCACGTGGTATCAGAGCCTGGTTCCGTTTGTTTGAGTTGGATTAACATCCTACGGTGAAGCAATGGCATTGGTTATGCATATCAACAACACCAAGAAGGCACCATCGTTTCATGGCGATGACTATGCCAAATGGAAGCTCAAGATGAAGAGTCATCTCAAGTCAATCAACCTTGAGGTGTGGAAAGTGGTGGAGACAAAGTTTGAGCTTGTTGAGGGTGCGGTGCCAACACCGGCCGAAGAGAAGAAGCAACAAGCAAATGACATTGCCATTCGTACTTTCCATGAGGCACTTGATGATAAAGCTTTTGAGCTCATCAAGAACCTTGAGGTGGCCCATGACATATGGAAGAAGCTAGAAGAAGCTTATGAGGGCACCGAAAGTGTCAAGACCGCAAGAGCCTACATGTTGCATGAGAAGTTTGCAAGCTTCTTAATGAAGGAGGATGAGAGTGTGCCGGAGATGTTCCATAGGCTCCAAGTCATTGTCAATGAGCTCAAGGGACTTGGGGAAGAAATCAAGGACTCTCAATTCTCCACCAAATTCATGAGGTGTCTTCCCAAGAGATTTGACATGTTGAAGACCGTCATGGTGAAGACAACTATGAAGGAGAAGCCAACTCCCAACCAAGTCCTTCAAGAGATCATGGCCGATGATGAGTTTAGAGAAGATCATGAGAAGGAAGAGTTGGTGAAGAAGAAGAAGAAGGAGAATGAGAAGAAGGATGATGACAAGAAGAGCATGGCATTCAAGGCCACATCATCCAAGAGCAAAGGCAAGAAGAAGAAAGAAGAGTCTCCAAGTGAAGATGAACCATGCTCTAGCTCAAGTGGGCAAGAAGAAGAAGTGAGTGAACAAATGGCACTCCTTGTGAAGAGAATGGGGAAGCTCATGAAGAAGGGGTACCGGTCCAAGAGCAAGAGAAGCTCATCCAAGTCAAGTGACCGCCCTATGAAGTGCTTCCGGTGCAATAGCAAGGATCATCTCATCGCCAAGTGTCCCTATGCAAGTGATGATGAAGATGCCATGAAGAAGGAGAGGAAGAAGCAAGAGAGGAAGAAGGAGGAGAAAGACTCCTCTCATAAGAAGAAGAAGGGTGAATCTCATGTGGCTACTTGGGAGAGTGATTCATCTTTCTCAAGTGATGATGATGATGATTCCAAGAAGAAGAAGAAGAAGGGGCACGCAAGCATTGCCATTCAAGAGAAGCTCTCTCTATTTGGTGCTCCATCATCTTGCTTCATGGCCAAGGCCACTAAGGTACAACCTCCACCCGATAGTGATGATGATGATGACACCACAAAAGAAGAACTATGAGTCATGCTTGAGGATTGCAAAGGTGCTTTCAATAACTCTAGGAAAGAATGTAGGGGCTTGCGCAAGGATAAACAAAACCTTGAGCAAGAACTTATGGAGTTGAGGGCATCTTATGAGAGTCTAAAGGTAGACCATAAGAAGCTAGAGATTGCTCATTCCAAGTTTGAAAAGCCCATTCCTCTCTAGTTGAGAAGCAAGAGAAAGTGCAATCACAAGTGGTGAACATAGAGAAGAAAATGTGTCCACATCATGTGATTCACTTGATGACTCATTTGTTGTTGCATCACTTGGCACTTCATGCTCTTATGCCTCTACTTCATCTAGTAGTGTTGGTCATGCATTTGATTCTACACTAGTAGTTGAGAATGAGTCTCTTAAGAAGGAAGTCAAGGAGCTCAATCACACCTTGGCTAAGGCTTATGGTGGTGAGGACCGCTTGCTTATGTGCTTGGGTAGCCAAAGAGCTTCTCTCTACAAAGAGGGATTGGGCTATACCCCCAAGAAAGGCAAGGCCGCTTTTGCTCCTCACAAGACTTGTTTTGTGAAAAACAATGATAGCTATTGCAAGAGTTGCAAGCAAGTGGGTCATGTAGAGCATGCATGCAAGAACAAGAACACTAGTGCTTCCTCTTACAAGTTAAATGCTTCCTACATGCTTGTTAAGAGTGAGTGTGGTGTGAGTGCTAGATTCATTGGTACACCATGGATGAGCTCAAAGAAGAAAGCTATTTGGGTGCCAAAGACTCTAGTGACTAACCTTCAAGGACCCAAGAAAAAAGGGTACCTAAAGCTTGATGTCTTCTTGTAGGTCAATTACAAAGCCGGAGGGAGGCATTGGGTGCTTGATAGTGGTGCATCAAATCATATGACCGGAGAAGATAGTATGTTCAAATCACTTGACAAGAATGACAATGGTGGATTCAACTCCATCACATTTGGTGACAATAGCAAGGGTGATGTCATGGGGCTAGGAAAGGTTGCAATCTCAAATGAGAAGGATCTCTCCAATGTGTTGCTAGTTGATACCTTGAACTTCAATCTTTTGTCGGTGGCTCAATTGTGTGATCTTGGCTACAAGTGCATATTTGATGACAAGCAAGTTGAGGTGGTGAGCAAAGATCAAGCAAATATCATCTTCAAGGGTTTAGGCATGGAAGCTTGTACTTGGTGGATTTCAATGCTAGTGAAGCTCAACTTTCATCATGTTTGATTGGCAAGTCAAGCAAGGGATGGCTGTGGCATAGGCGCCTTGGACATGTTGGCATGAAGCAATTGAACAAGTTGGTGAAGCATGATCTAGTGAGAGGCTTGAATGATGTCACATTTGAGAAGGATAGACCTTGTAGTGCATGTCAAGCCGGCAAGCAACATGGGAACTCACATCCCAAGAAGAATAAGATGTCAACTTCAAGAGCATTTGAGTTGTTGCACATGGACTTGTTTGGCCCAACTCACTACACATCAATTGGGGGCAACAAGTATGGATTTGTGATTGTGGATGACTACACAAGATACACATGGGTGTTCTTTCTCTATGACAAGAGTGAAGTCTATGATCTATTCAAGTCATTTGTCAAGAGGGTGCAAAATGAGTTTGACACTACCATCAAGAAGATTAGAAGTGACAATGGGAGTGAATTCAAGAACACAAGAGTTGAAGAGTTGTGTGATGAGCTTGGAATTGTGCATCAATTCTCACCAACCTACACTCCCCAATCCAATGGTGTAGTTGAGAGGAAGAATAGGACCTTGATTGAGATGGCAAGAACTATGCTACTTGAGTACAATGTGAGTGAAAAGTTTTGGAGTGATGCTATCAACACGGCTTGCTACTATAGCAACCGCCTCTATTGCCATGGGAAGTTAGAGAAGACTCCATATGAAATCTTGAATTGAAGGAAGCCCAATATTGCCTACTTCCGGGTCTTTGGTTGCAAGTGCTACATTCTCAAGAAGGGACAAAGACTTGGAAAGTTTGACAAGAGATGTGATGAGGGATTTCTTCTTGGCTACTCTACTTCTAGCAAGGCCTATAGAGTGTGGAACTTGGCTAGTGGGCTAGTTGAAGAGGTTCATGATGTTGAGTTTGATGAAACCCAAGGCTCTCACGTTGGAGATCAAAATCAAGATGACGTGGGTGGAGATCAATTGAGTAATGCAATGAGACACATGGACATTGGTGACATTAGACCAAGGCAAGTGGATGATGGTGATGAAGTGCAAGTGCCAACTCAAGTTGTGATTGATGACTCAAATGAGGCAAGCACAAGTGGTACTCAACATGAAGATCAAGATCAAGGTCAAGCAAGCAATGCAAATGAGCTAGTTCTTCAACCTTCTCACATTGCAAGAGATCATCCTCTAGATCATATCATTGGTGACATTCAATCGGGTGTGCAAACAAGATCAAGATTGGCTAGCATATGTGAGCACTACTTCTTTGTGTCATTCATTGAGCCAACTAAGATTGATGAGGCATTGAAGGATCCAGATTGGATAAATGCCATGCATGAGGAATTGAACAACTTCACAAGGAATGATGTGTGGGAGCTTGTTGAGAGGCCAAAGAAGCACAATGTGATTGGAACCAAGTGGGTCTTCAAGAACAAGCAAGATCAAGATGGATTGGTTGTGAGGAACAAAGCAAGACTAGTGGCTCAAGGTTACACACAAGTTGAGGGTCTTGACTTTGGAGAAACATATGCACCGGTGACAAGATTGGAGGCAATTAGAATTCTATTGGCCTATGTTGTGCTCACAACATCAATCTCTATCAAATGGATGTGAAGAGTGCATTTCTCAATGGCTTCATCAATGAGGAAGTGTATGTTGCACAACCTCCCGGTTTTGAAGATGACAAGAAGCCCAACCATGTCTACAAGCTCAAGAAGGCATTATATGGCTTGAAGCAAGCTCCAAGGGCATGGTATGAAAGATTGAGAGACTTTCTCATCTCCAAAGGCTTCAAGATGGTGTCAAAGTTGACACTACTCTCTTCACCAAGAAGATAGAAGATGACTTATTTGTGTTGCAAATCTATGTGGATGATATCATCTTTGGATCAACAAATCAATTCTTTTGTGAAGAATTTGCAAAGATGATGGCTAGTGAGTTTGAAATGTCACTGCTTGGAGAGTTGAGCTACTTCCTTGGTCTTCAAATCAAGCAAATGAAGAATGGCACCTTTGTAAGTCAAGGCAAGTACATCAAGGACATGATCAAGAAGTTTGGGTTGCAAGATGCTAAGGCCATTAGCACACCTATGGGAACCAATGGTGGCTTGGACATTGATGATAGTGGCAAGATGATTGAGCAAAAGCTATATAGATCAATGATTGGAAGCTTGCTATATGTGACCGCTTCAAGACCGGATGTCATGTTTAGTGTGTGCATGTGTGCAAGATTTCAAGCTTCTCCAAGAGAGAGTCACTTGACGGCAACCAAGAGGGTGTTGAGATACTTGAAGGGTACTCAAGATGTTGGTCGATGGTATCCCAAGGGGTCAAGCTTTGAGTTGATTGGATACTCCGACTCCGACTATGCCGGTAGCAAGATTGATAGAAAGAGCACAAGTGGAACATGCCAAGTGCTAGGAAGATCTCTTGTGTCATGGTCCTCAAAGAAGCAAAATAATGTGGCACTTTCCACCGCCGAAGCCGAATATATTAGTGCGGGGAATTGTTGTGCACAATTGCTATGGATGAAAGCCACCTTGAAGGACTATGGGATCAAGTTCAAGCATGTGCCTTTGTTTTGTGACAATGAAAGTGCAATCAAGATGACAAACAATCCAGTTCAACATTCAAGAACCAAGCACATTGATGTGAGGCACCACTTCATTAGAGATCATCAACAAAAGGGAGATGTGAGCATTGAAAGCATTGGCACCGAAGATCAACTAGCCGACATATTCACCAAGCCTCTTGATGAGAAAAGGTTTTGCAAGTTGAGGAATGAGTTGAACATACTTAGCTTCTCCAACATGGATTGATGCACCCCATATATGACATGCCTCTCCTCCAACATAGCAAGGTAAAGTTGTTTGTTGCATCTCATGCATCCTTTGCTAGTTGTGTAGACATGTATACATGTGCATCATGATAGGCTCATTCATTGCAAATCAAATGAATTTGAAGGATATATGGCACCATTATTGTTTCTATGCTTGATGTGATCTAGTGGTGGCATATGACTTGTTTGTGAGCTTGTGAACCTAGTGTTGAATCTCTAGCACTTGCTCATGATATGTATCTCAACATGATCAAGATAACCCTTATTCTTATGATGTGTGATAAAGCTTGCCCTTGGTTCAAACCGAGATACATTTTCTAGACATGTGATTTAGATTTGGCCATAGTTGATTGACTTGTTTCTCTCATCTTATACACCCTTGTTGGTGATTGTTGACAAAGGGGGAGAAATAAGTCACAAAGAGCAATGGAAGGGGATCAATTTTTATGATATGACCCAACCATGAGCACACAAATAGGGGGAGCAAGCTCATAGACTATTTGTTGCATATTGTGTGTGCATACATGATGATATGGAGCATTGCAAGCTAAATTCAATATTCATGCTTGTTTGGTGTATTGCTAGTATAGAACTTGATTGATGAAATGAAGTACTAGCATGCATAGGTGGTTTCTAGACATAGAGTTTCTCTTGTTCAAGTACCTTGCTTATAATGTGATCTCATGAGGTATCTTGAGTTTTGATGATGTCTAGATTCCCATGGTACTAAGAAAGGTTTATTATCGCACTCCGATTGGTATCATGCTTCAAAGGTCAATTCTATAAACCTTAGTACCATTTTGGTTGTGGTAACTCTCACACAAGTTTCATCTATGCATGTGTGCTTGAAAATTGACCAAACATTTGATGCACACATGTAGGGGGAGCTACCACTACCAAAACCGGAATTGAAATGCTTGTCCAATCCAAGATTCATGATCAAAATGTCTTGGGCAAGCAGTTCAATTTCATATTGAATTCAATTTCCATATCTTTGTGAGTTTGTCGAAGGGTTGTCATCAATTACCAAAAAGGGGGAGATTGAAAGCTCCGGTTTGGTTTTGGTAATTAATGACACTCAACGTTACTAATGCTTTGCTCTAAGTGTGGTTAGACACATAGCAACGTGACGGTGGATGATGGAGCATGACGGAGGCCCATGGAGATCAAGGTGAAGGTATACTTGATAGGGCTTTCCGGTTTAGTGGTCGAGACACTTAGTGAGTGTGACCACATTTAGGATCGATAATCGACTATCAAGAGGGGTTTCCTCGGTTCATTCACGGTCCTAAGTGCCTCTAGTTGTGACTTTGCATGATGCATGAGAGGCTAACTAGAGAGCTAACCCTTGCGCGATATTTCATGGTTGAAATACTAATTCCAAGGCTTGAGATCGACATCAACGCATGGTGGAGTTAGTGCACAAGGCAAGGGAACTTGTTTGGATCAATTTGGAGCAAATTGGTCACATGAAATGATGAAGCAAAGCGGCGGACGCTCGGCCGGAGGATCGCCGGACGCCCGCCGGACGCGTCCGGCGAGTCTTACTCAGGCACGAGACCTAGTTTGGTGTGCGGCGTCGGACGCGTCACCTACTCGGGCGGTGGACTCAGGCGAAGCACTGTTGAGCGTCCGGCGAAGGACAACGCGGCATGTGGCGAGTTCAAATCGCAACGGTCATCTCGTGGCGCGGCAGAGAGCGGCGGACGCGTCCGACGATCAAGCGCAGGACGCGTCCGGCGCATGGAACTTGAGCAGCCCGAGCTCCAACGGCTCTTTTCTGAGAGGGGCTCTATAAATATGAGGTTGGCCGGTTTGGGGAGTTTCTCTTCGCCATTTCTTTATACCTGAGCATACTTTGAGCAAGAGAGACACTCCCCCACTCATCTCTTTGATTCCTTTGCTAATCTTGAGAGAGATTTGAGTGAGAACAAGTGATTTGCATTGAGAGTTGCATCTAGAGGCACTTATTCATCGAGTGAGCTGCGGATTCTTGTTACTCTTCGGTGATTCCCGTCACCGTAGACGGTTTGGAGCGGTGGGTGGTGGTTGAGCTCGAGTTGGAGATTGTTCGAGGCCACACGGGTTCTTGTGAGGGGTTCTTGATCCTTCCCCGTGGGAGTTCGCGAAAGGATACTCTAGTGGATTGCTCGTGGCTTGTGGATCCTTGTCTTGTGTGGAGATTGCGGCTCCCCATTGGGGTCTTTGGCACCGAGCCAATTGAGCGGGCAACTCACCAAGCAAGTGTATCGCCACAACAAGGAGTAGCTTGCCGGAAGCAAGTGAACCTCGGTAAAAATCATTGTGTTGATTTGTGATTGCCGAGGCTTCGACCTCCTTGTGATTGTGCTTGAGCTCTCTAGGTGATTGGCTACTACACGGTGATTGGCCATCTTCTACTCTTCGCGGCGGTATAAACTTCCATCACCTCTTTACTTTCCGCAAAATAGAATTGCATGTTGTGGTCGGTCGGGAACCACTCTTTGAGTAGTTTAAATCCCGTGGGTAGAACTACTTGTTGTGGTCGGTCGGGAACCACTCATTGTGTAGAGTAAATCCCGTGGGTAGAATTGCTTGGTTGGTTTCGGTGAACCGACATTGTGTAGCTTGATCACCGTTGTTGAGTGTGCAATTGATTTGAGTAGTCTTGCTTGGTTAGGGAGGCTTGCATAGAGTAGTTGAAGCATTAGCTTTGCATTTGCTGCCTTGCTATCTAATTGGGTTGTCTAGTTTTCTTGCTAGAATTTTTATTAGGCTATTCACCCCCCTCTAGAAATTGTGACCTTTCAACTGGCTCTGAGCCGACTGAACCGCAAAAAGAAAAATCAGAACAGCAGTCATTGCGACAATTTATAAAACAAGGGAAATAGACCTAGCTCGAGATCACTCACAGCGGACAACCGAGGCATGTCCTCGGAGACAATCCTCAGAGCGAGCCGCAGAGAGTTCTCGTGCCACCGCTGGTTCTCCTCGGACTCCGTGTGAACCCGAAGCTCGTTCTGGTCGTTCATCACGACCACAGGAGCTTCTGGGTCGACCGGGTCGCGGAGCGCCAATGGTGGCTTCTCCCACTGTGGGAACGCTTCCCGCATGCCCTGGGCGACGGCGTCTTTGCACCACCGCCAGGTCAACGCCCGCCTCCGCCACTCGATCGGCGAGCGTAGGCGCGTCTTGGGATTGGCTTATGGACGCACCCTGGGCGAGCGCCAGCGCCTCTGCCCGCCTTCTCTCCAAGACGCTCGACTCGGTAGCCTCGTTGACAAGTGGCCCAAATCCGAGCGCTTGCACGTGGCAGTCGATCACCGCGCCCGCCTCGCTCCTCCTCTGCGCCTCCTCCCAGTGCTCGGCCTGGGACACGATGACGTGCTCCACTTCGCCCGTCACTGAGTCGCGCACGAGACGGGGCACGAGCACCCCCGCCGGCTGCAGCGGCTGCGGCGGTGCTTGATGCGCCAACAAGGAGAGTTCCTGGGGCGGCGCCGTCTCCCCCTGCACGTCAGCCCGCTGCTCCTCCTCCCGTGCGGCAGTGGGGTGCTCCTCCTGCTCCTCCTCTCGCGCAGGATTGGGCGGCTTCTCTTGCAGCTCCTCCTGAGCCACGATGCAGGCCTCGGCCTACTCAATGGGTTGCGTCGGCGGTGCCCCGGCTTGTTGCTCGGCGAGGGGGTCGAGCACCATATCTTGAGAGGCGGCCGACGCCTGCTCCGGCACCCGGCTCGACTCCTGCATTTCCGCGTCGCCCAACGGCCGGTCGGTGGCCGCGGAGCTCACTTCCTCCTCCCCCTTCTCCTTGCGCTCCTCCTCGAGCTGGCGCAGGCCCTTAGGCCACGACTTGGTCGAGGCACCAGGGCCTCGGTCGTGGGAGCCCGGGCTCGAGCTCTCGTCCCCGAGGGTGATCGGCTGATGCTCCGACCCCGCCCCCGCCTGCGGGGCGGCAGCCGTCGCCCCGGGCTCCGCTGTCTCGGCCACCACCTCTTGGTGACCGGCCGCTACTTCACCTTGCGCGGTGGACGACGGCTTCTCTAGCGGGGCGCCACCCGAGGCGGTGATGGTGGTGGCGGCTTTCTCCCCCGCCGTCGCAGTCACGGCCCCGGCACCTGCACAAGACGCAGCCGCCATCAGCTTCCCGCGTTCGATCGCCTCTCAGGCTTGCGCCAACCAGATTGAAGCAGTAGGAGGAAGGGTCGCACCACCTGAGGCGGACGGGGTTCCACTCGACCCCCCCTGCAACTTTCAACCTCTTTGAGGGCAGGATGGGAGGGAGTGACGGCAGGACGCGCTTGGTCCTAAAAGAAAGGAAAAAAGGGAGGACGATGATGACAGAAACTCATGAATGGAATAATGGACATCAAGGACGGGCACGATGCAAAACTTACCTCACTGCCGCACCTACGGTGGAACCACTCGAGCCGCCGAGGGGGTTGGTGGCCGGCCCCGACTCGCTCGAGCCGCTCGGGGGCTTCCGGGCCACGGCCGCGTCACTCAAACCACTCGGGGGCTTCCGAGCGTCAGTGGCTCGGCTCGAGGTGCTCGGGGGCTTTGTGGCTTCGACGGCCTCGCCCGCCCCAGCCTGCTCCTTGGCCGGGCCCCGCGTAGGATCCCTTGCGGGCTCGTGGGTCCGGCGTGGTGGGGCCTGCTCAGACCGGCGACCGCCAGAAGGAGCCCGGCGCTCGACGGGGCGCTCGCCAGGCTGAACTGAAGAAGATTTGTGCGCATCTGCAGCCTTATGCTGCCGGGTGCGCGCGCCCGATGATGATGATTGTCGACGGGAGGAAGACTCCCGCCGTGACGGAGACGGCGCTCGAGCGCCATGACTGGAATGGGGGGACGACTCCTCCCGCTGGCTCGCTCGAGTCGGTGATGGGTCCCCACGCAGCTCGAGACGAGGAGGCGCCAGGGATCCCTCCTGCACGCGAGATTGAGGAGGCGTTATGGCTCGAGCGGCGATGGCGTCGTCGCTATCAGTCGCCTCGTCATCCTCCTCGTTGTCCTCCTCCTCATCCTCACTCGACGCCAGGCTAGGACTCCAGTCGCTTGGGTCCGCCCTCAAGCGCATCTCCCGCTCCCAGCGGCGCCTGGCGTGGCGCTTCTGCTTCTCCTCCAGCGCGGCGGCCTTTTTCGCCTTCTCTGCTGTTCTCGAGAGCTTTGTTGCATGTTCTCGAACAGATGCTAAACGTCTCACCTCGAGGACGGGCGCGTCCTCCTTCACCGGGGGCACCGAATCCCCGTGGTCGATGATGTCCTGCAAAAGCACGCGTCAACAAGGTGGGCACGAATCGAAGAAAAACGAAGTCGAAAGGAAGAAAGGCCTCGAGGGGAACGTACGTAACCAAGAAGGTCGACGTCTGGGCGCATGGGGAAGAGGTCGACCTGGCCCTCCCCAAAGCTCCAGCCGCCCTCGATTGCCTCGCGCACTCACGCTACGACCGAGGCGGCCGGGAGAGGCACGCTCGACATCCTGCTGGCCTCGAGAGCCAGGGGGTCAGCATCCTCCGTCATCTCGTCCAACAGCAGCTGGCGGTTGGCAAGCGGGAGCACCCGGCGAAGATGGAACCCGGCGACGATGTGGGAGAGGTTGAAGAAGATCTCGCCGGCCCTCCGACGGCGAAGCACCTCTATGGCGTCGGTTAGGGGGTCGAGGCGATGGTGCAGCTTGCTCGGGTTGCCGTAGCTCCAGTTGTGGTCGGGCACGGTCAGCACCTTGCCGGTGTACTTCGGGAAGTGATCCCCCTCGTTGCGGAGGTAGACCAATCCGAGGTCCATCCGGCGTTGTTCGTCGTCCACGTCCCGGGCAACCAGTTCTCCCGCCTCTTCACGGCGAGCGTGCCGGAGCCTGCTCGAACGTAGCGGCGGGCTTTCTCCTTGTTGTCGTCCCCACTCACCGCCAAGGTGAACAACGTCACCTTGAAGATATGGAGGAAGAAGTCCCACTGCGCCGGCATCCCCAAATATCCCTCGCAGACGGCGACGAAACTGGCGGCGTGCGAGATGGAGTTGGGGTTGAAATGTTGCAACTCCACCCCGAAGTGATGCGATAGCGCCCGCATAAAGCGACTCGGGCGCGCCCCGAGTCCCCACCGGTGGAACCTGATGAAGCTCAGCACGTAACCATCCGGCATGACGGGCTCGTGGTCGTCGAGGCCCGGCACCTGCCACTCCGGCGGCCCCTCCGGCGGATTGGGAAGGAGCAGCCCCTCGCCGACAAGGCCCACCAGGTCCGCCTCAGTCACCGTGGACTGAGGCCACGGGAGCGCCGGGTACATCACCACTGGCAACGGAGCCTTGGCAGGCTCCTTGCCGGCGGTGCCCTTGCCGGCGGCCTTGCTGCCCTCAGCGACTTGGCTGGACCCCTGGCCGCGCTTCCTTCCCATGGCGGCGGCGGCGGCGGCGGTGGCGACGGAGATCAAGAACGTGGTGGTGGCGTAAGGCGAGAAGGACGGCGACTCCAGCAATGCGCATGCTCGAATGATCCTACTCACTCCCCTTGAATCCCTGGCTGCTGTGGGCAAATGCGGCGGCGGTCGCAAGCAAGTGCGGCGGCGGCGGCGATTAGGGTTGGAGGCAAGAGCGCATGAGGCTGCGGCAGGAGACGGGAAGGCGAGGAATGCGAAAGAAAGAAACAGGGGAGCCCACTCCCCCAAATTTATAGCCCGAGCCGAGCAGCGCCTAGCACGTCCGACGGCCCAGATTGCGCGATCCAACGGCCACGCGACCCCGACGGAATCGCCGAGAAACGGTAACTGCATTTAATTCTCCTGCCAACCGCCACCTACCTCCACTCAGCAGGGGCGCGCGACGCGAGGCGGAACAGAACCGTCGCCAGGCCACGATCATCATGGCGTGCTGGTTTCCGCCTAAAAAGGCGCGCCACCAACGGACGGGTTCCCTCGATCAGCGCAGCGATGGGACGTCTCGTCAGGCGGTTCCTTACACGGTAAGATAACCCGGGACTCTGGTCCCACCTGTAAGTCTCGAGGGAGCGGAGGCTGACTCACGAACGGGTTCGAACAGCCGCCCTCGAGCAACCGAGTTAGGGGCGCCTCAGGGAAGGAACCCTCGAAAGGTCCTGCTCGAGAACGAGCTCTCGAATCCCAGATACGTATCCAAGGCAAGGTGCCAAGCTTCTAAGAGATCCCGTTGACGGGAGGTACTCGAACCGCCGGCCCCCTCGAGCAGGGCCGGTCCTCTAAAAGCTACGCACTCGGCTCTAATGAGAGCACCCTCGGGCCTCGATGCTGTCTCCCCTCGAAAGGAGATGGGCTCTCACTTGGATTTCCCGCTACCAGCTCATGGGGAGGCATGGCGCTCGCTCGACCGCGGTAGTGCCGGTTCTCCCACCCCTTGGATCCGATCCAAGAGATCTAGCGAAAAACTAGAGAACGACTACAACCCAGCATTTCGAGGCTCGGGGGCTCGAGTCACCTAAAAACGACACCTCTCGACGGGGAGGAGCGGGAAGCCCTCGGGGGTTCGAGAAATCAAGAAAAATCCCCTGCCACGAGCGCTACAACTCCAGTTAACGATGACTACACTCAAAACAACTCATTTAAAAGCCCCAGAGGAATGCCCCATTCCTCTGGGGCCTCAGGGGCTACCCCCGCGGGGGACGCTCACGCGCCCCCACGAAAAAAAAGATCGACCCCTCGAAACAAGGCAACAGAACCCCAAGCCTAGGTACTTTAACTCCACTTCAAGATCCCTTGCATGAAGTTTTTCACAATCAAGCAAGGGCTCGGGGGCTACTGTCGGGTACCTAGATTAGGGGGTCCTGAGCTAGGCGGTTAAAGGTTAGCAAAACCTTGCTTTGCTTTCCCCTAATCCCAAAAAACAATAAAGTGAAATCCTATTCTAACCCACGCCACGTATTGGGCCGGCCCACGAGCAAGGCCCACAACCAAACTACAAAGCAAGCTATCTCGACACGCACCCGCTCGCCCGCTCGAGGAAAAGTGACGGAAACCGCTCGAGCGAACGAGTGCTCGAGACGGTGACGGGAACCGCTCGAGCGAACAGCCGCTCGAACCTGCCGTCCTCGGTTGCCTTTCCTGACACCCACATGGCTACAGGGCTCGAAACAGTGTCGCAGTACACCAACCCCGCCTAACTCCATGGCTACAGGGCTCGTAATAGTAGGAAGTACGCCGGTCGCTTCCACCACTACGCCGCCCATGCCCAGGATTCGGGGATGGCAGGTGCCACTGTGAGACCACGCCGCGTACTATGCCACGTACGGCACCCCCTCAAAGCGCCATTGTCAACTCTCCGTACCGCCTAATCCGCTGCTCAGTCCCATCGCTCGGGCCGTCAACCCCTCGAGGCGATCTCCAGCCGCTCGAGGAATGATGACGGACGTGACTGGCGTACGGGGCGCGCCGTGACCCGTCCATCCCACCTCGACGGCCACTCGACGGGGTTCACGGGCACGCCATCATCGCCCACACCTCGATCACGTCAGCCCGCGTCAGGCAAGGACGGTCAGGCCATCATCAGCCATGCTGCTACAGGCTCGAACCGGACCAAGGCGTGCATCCCCAGCTCGAACCGGACCAAAGGAGGCATCTACAGTTCCAGCAACTCAACCCGACGCCCATGCCTTGACGTCACGCTTACGATCGCCCTACCTACCGTGTGATCCTGAGCCTCCCCTTGGCCTATAAAAGGGGACGCCAGGGCCTAGTTTAGGGGGGGCTTCTAAGGCATATACTTTCTCACACGCTAAGTCTTAGAACTCACTTGTACTCACCCCTGTACGAACACTTAGGTGCAAGATAATACAAGATCTCCCCCCCCCGCCCCCCACCCCGCTGGATGTAGGGCCTTCTTTGCCCGAACCAGGATAAACCCTTGTGTCCTTCTTGCATCACCATCCGGACTAGGGAGCACGCTTAGAAATTTACTTGTTGGTGTGACACCCCCAGGGGTACGAAACACCGACACAGCGTTTATAGTTCAGTTAGGCGCCAAAGCCCTTACATCAACCTCAAGACTCAACAAGGATAGTTCCCGTTCAGCGGAATGTAAAAACTCGTGACCAGCTTCTTCCAATTCTTCGGCAGCCACCCTACTGCTGTCGCAACGCTGTAGTCCAAATGCCGAGCATCCGATGGTTCCCACCTTGATGATGAGCCTTCCATCATGTTCCAGATCAGTTGAGGTAGACAAGACGCTCTTCTGGATAGCTCCCCCGCGATTGCCTTCATCTTCTCTCCTCCTTCCTCTTTCACCAGCGGCACCCACCTTTCTATCATTCTGACGATCTTTAGCAAGATTTCCTTCATCCCCAACTGTGGAGGTATAAACTCCATATACCCTCACGGCCTAGTTTGGGCCGACACGCTATCTCCAGGCCGGCCCATCAAGCTTCAAGACCGATCGGCTCGGGGTTGGTCGGACTGACCCTAAAACGAGCAAGAATATCGAAGACCGACAAGGAGGACAAGACCTAGGCGAGATAGGAAAGTTTAGACTTGTAAAGTATGTAAACTTAGTACCGAGATAGGCTAGTTCCGACTTGTAACCTTGCTCCCGTGATATATAAGGAGAGCAAGGACCCCCATGCCGGAAGGACGAAATCGGCATAACGCACGACTCATACATCCACATCATAATCGAAACAGAGAGCGGGACTAGGGTTTTACGCATCCTTGCGGCACGAACCAGGTAAACCTCGTGTGATTGCTCCTGTTTACATCTTGCTCGCAATCTCGTGCGCCTTCCGCCAATCCATTACCGGTCGGGGCATACCCCTGGTCGGACTATCGCCGATATTTCGTCGGCAGGTGGCGCGCCCGGGTAGGGGGTGCGCACCGAGATTTCACGTCGATCAAGATGGTTTCCTTCCCGGCTTCCATGACTTTCGAAGCCGGCCTCACCTTCAACTTCGGAACGTTCACCTGGACTTCCAACTCAGCAACTGCTACTACAACTCTCACGCCTCCGGCTATCACGCCGACAATGGCACCAACAATGGTGGCTGCGCCAAACCAGATCCACTACTGATAGTTGACGGCACGACGTCAACACCTCCGACCGGTCCTAACCAAAGGAGGCATGTCAGCAACATGGATCTACTCCGTTTGATCCATCAACAAGACATGAGGTTGACAGAAACCCATGCTAACTTTGAGTCGCTTCGACGACGCGTCAGTCGCGATCTACAAATCGCGCGACAACAACGAATTCCTAATCCATCGACACGAAGGCAGAACAACAATCGTAGAGTCACTTTTGGGCGCTCCGAGCGGCCACGTTTGCAGCCGGTGAATCTACAACGACGCATTCCAACAAATCCTCGTGGCAACCATACCCGGCCAGATGGCGGCAGAAACTCACAGCAGCTCCGACCATGGCCGATCATCGTACGCGGTGGTCGGAGAGGCCAGCCAGGCAACACACGGCAGAGAATCCTGGCCGATATCCAAGATCTAAGAACGAGGACTTCACAAGCCTCACAGAACAACAACAGTCCAGCTCAGACGACACAAACTACCCGACACGATGTACCTAGTCGGAGTTACGCGTCAACAGTACAGCGCAGAAACGCCCGTCGCAACGAACGACGACGACGCCAGCGAGAAATTCGACGATCTGGTCGGAACCCACCAACTGCGCCTACTACTGCGACACAGCAAGAACAATCTGCAGGAAACAACACATCTAACGCCCGGTTGTTCGCCGAACGCACCGAGCTAGCTGCTGCCCTTCGTCGTAATGAACAACGGAGGGAAAGGCGACGGCAAGAGATATTGGCTGCCATGGCAACGTCAAACGCAACAGAGCAAAGAGCTGAACGACCACGAGCACGTTCAACTCAATCCCCTTCAATGACAATGGCGTTGGCACACGGGGCGGGGCACTTGCGTAATCCGACACCAAGATGTAGAAAAGAAACGAGAGGGAAGCACATCGAAACACATGGCGGCAACCGGAGAGAATCGCCGCGGTTTCGGCATAAGCCCATTAAGGGACGACACAAGGGATTCACCTAACACGGATGAGCCTCGTTGTTGTACCCAACCCATACGGATGACTACGTATACAAACGTGCTCGGAGCCCTCCTCCTAGACGAATGGTTCCGTCTGTTCAAACAAACCGTAATGGTTTCATCACTCCCTTCTTGGACAATTTGCGGACCCGGAGAACCAAACTGGAGGCTCCCCGGTCCAACTCCTCCCGAGGACGGGATACCTCCGCACACCGAGCACATATTCCCTAATCCAATAAACCCGACCAATCTTCGGCGCATCGAACGGTTCGATCACCGGGCGCGAAACATCCGAAGGCATGTTCATAAACGGCGAGTGGTACGAAGTAGTACAAAAAGGAAGCCGGTTGAGAAGAACTCAAGCTCCTTAGATTCTTTTACGAGATGTACCTTTTCCAAAAAAGGACAATCTCAATACTACTCGGAACGGGATAAGTATATCCGACCACGCCGAGTGACGAGAGATGATCAAGCCCTAGATGATGACGACCTGCTTCCTGCGTACATCGAAGAAGACCCCGTCATGGTCCACGACTTGGAAGAAGGCGAAGCGAGAAGCCGGAAAATTGAAACAACAAGAGATGAATTCTTCTCTCTTATCGGCACAAGTTTTTCTTTTCTAGGCTATTTTCCTTTCAAAGTTAAAGTTAGCGTCGATCGTACACATCGTTGTAAGTCATTCTAATGACAAAAAAGCAATCTAATGTGTACTATTTTATAATGAGAAATCAAGTTCTTCGTGTTAAACACTTGAGCACATGAATTTTTCTTGTCATTCAAAGGAAAATCATCCCTCGAGATCGACGCATCATGACATCCTCGATGCAACAAACGAGAGGGCTCTAAGCCCCGAAATAAAAATCCTACGGCAAGAGCATGATACAATCATGAAAACAGATCAAAACAAAGGGATAAATAAAAGGAATCTCGAAGGATTCTGGCACAAGACACATCTCAAAGGATCCACTTCTTTCATTAAAAAGATAAAAAAAATTTTACAAACGGGGGACCGATGCATCTAAAGCAATCTAGTCATCCCCGAACAGTTTACCGACCACGGGTCGACGAGTCGCGGCGACGACGGCCTCCCCGCCGGTGAACTCGACGGCGCCGCCCTCTATGGCGTCATGCGCCGCCACCGACGCTCCATCCCACGGACATCAACACCCGAGATGGCGTCAACGGTGGCATAGCGGCGGAGGCACCATGACGAACGCCATGAACCGCCACCGCGGCCACTTGGCCGGGATCGCCGCCCGGCCGATGACATCGCCGCCACGGGCGTTCACCGCATCCGCCGCCGCATGAGCGGCCTCCCGCGTTGCTCCGTCGGCTACGCAAAACGAGTAAAAAATTAAAAATGCCAAGACGAGAACAACTTAGGACATATGAACAACGGAGAATTCGGTACCGCCGACCACGATGTCGGCGGCCTCGCCCGCCGCTGGAAGCGGCGCGTCCACCTGGACCTTGCGGGCCAGCCTCTCGTCCGCCGCCTCATTAACGGCGGCGTTAGCATCGGCGTCGAAGTCGGCGGCCCGGCTTTTTTCCGCCTCCAGCTCCTCACAGGCGGAGGAGAGCACCTTCGAGAACAGGTCGGCGTTCGCCTCCGCTGCCCCCAGTTGCTTGGTGGCCTCGGAATAGAGATCCGGACGTGCTCCAGCTCCGCCCTACGGCGGTCGAGCGCGAGACGCCGGGAGTTCGCTGAAACGCCGCTTTGCTCGCGAACGCGCGTAGAGACACCGCGGCCACCGCCGCCTCTTCCGCCACCGACTCCTCCGCCGCGACGGGAGCCGCTGCTCCGCCGCGGCGGCGACGGCGGCTCCGGCCTCCACGACCGGAGGAGCCACCTCTCGGGGCCGCGGCCCCCAACACATCCCGCGGCTCCTCCGCCGCCCTCCTCGCCGCCTCGGCGGCGCCGCAAGGCGGAGGTGCCCGCCGCGCCTCCAATGGTCGGGAGGGTGTACCTACATTGTGAACGAAAAATAGCGGTTACACCAAAAGAAGAAAACCCCAAGATTAATCAAGGAAAACTCCAATCCAAGCTCACCTCCTCCGCGGCCTCACCTCCCGAGGGGAGTTCACCGACTCCTCCTCCCTCGCCGGGCGTTTACCGTGACGGCGATCCATCTAGGAGGTGGCAGCGCGAGTATGGGATCTAAAACCCTAGGTTTGCGGAAGCAGATGGACAAGAACAAGAACAGAGAATGCGCTGCGTGTACAGAACTCCCAGCGCAGGCCCCGATTTATAGAAGAGCTCGGAGGAATCGAGAAGGCAACCGATGAGATCGTGGGTAATCAAACCCCCCGCGGCCCTCTCGCTCCCGAGAGCACGACGACGAAAACCGCTCCACTAAAGCAATAAGCATTTAAACGTTTCCCCGCCTCGGGAACCCCCGCACGCTCCGACTTAGGTCATCGAAGGTGGAACGATTGTGCCACGACACAACGGACCTACCACGTCGGGAAGCATTGACTAGACCAGAATCGAAAATTGTACCCGGGATTTGACGTGACATCCCGGTCGCCGATGCACGGTTGCATTAGCAAGCGAATATTTTTCGCCCGCACGTGATCATGACGCGACACGACGGTTGAAAGATAAGTATCTCACATCCTTAATAAATTTTTTATTCATCCCTCTCCATTTCAAAAGACCACACTTTAGAAAAACCGGTTTTTCACAAATTTCTTGCCTCAAACACGAAGCAAACCGGGAATGCACACATCTCGGTCCCACTCGCCACGTGTTAACGGCATCACGCTCAAACAACACAGAGTGATCCAAATGGTCGCTCCCAAAGGAAAAGGGCTCCAAACATTCCGGCACCGCGTTGTTTGTTTAGGATCATCTAATCCCTAAGGATAAGTCTGCTCTTGAATGAGAAAGAAAAGAGTGCCGCTGCGGCAATTTTTTCTTCTAAACTTGTAACAAGCATAACTTAGCCTTCGCATGATAAGAAAATCTTACACACCACATGACCATTCTTTCAGGAACAAAGGCATGATCAAAATCCACCACGGGAAGACGGTGGCTCACAGCAAAATACAGATAAGTGCTCTATTAACCTAACATACATGCCTTCACCGATCTTTTTTCACAAAAGATTTCTTTACACGAACTACTTCAAAGTACGTTCGAAAAACCCTTTACAAAGTTAAAAACACCTTTTTTCTTTGTATCAAATGGCCAAGTACGTCACCCCTCCAACAGAAAACAATCAGCATGCACTGTCTCTGATCAATCCCGCTACGTGTTCACAGCTCCAACGCTATAAAACACAGGGATGACAGCGGTCGCTTCCAACGGAAATAGGGCCCTAAGTGATTCGGCCAAACGCGCTATTCACTATAGGTCACCTACACACCTGCGGACCGATTAACTCTAAGGAGAGCGATTACTAAAAACCATTCTCAAACAACACATCTTGATACAACTCTATGTCATAGATTATATCAAATCAATACGATTCAATACCTCATCAAAACATTTACTCATACCAAATTTTCTCTTTGCAGCAACAACTCGAAGAAACGTTCCAACCCGCCGTAACAAAGTTGCGTATAGCATCAACAATTCAACCCACACAATCCGACACCGAGCTGGATTTTTTGGCCAATGATACCGGTTATTCGGCACACAAATAGCTAAGCTATTTTTCATGGGTTTAGATTCAAAACCATGGTCTCACAGCCACGGCAGGGACGAGTTAAGTAGCAAAGCTATCTTAACTTAATCATGACAAAGTCATGGCATGGTTCAAACCGACCGGCCCAAATGAAATTTGGCACCGCGGTCTCACTCAAAGAGTGGTCGGAAACACATAAAGCATGATATAATGATCGTTGTCTTCTTTTTAGACCACGACATAACGTGTTCCACCTCATCTCGGGCTCGGGGACTATGTGGGCCCACGTCACACGAGAGGTGACATGGGCTAGATCCTTCTTTTAGAGCTTGCCGCAACATATACTATCTTACAAAGCAACCTCGGGACTACGTGGGCCCACGTCATTTGCATGACTCGGCTGATCCTTTCTCTTTTACAAAGAGTTTAGTTTCAAAACTAAGCTAAGGCAACGACCAATCACGACAGATACCATGTGATGGCGGGCATCACACACTAACGAGGGCCCACGTCTCCAGTTTGGGACCCTTTCAAAATTCTTTTTTTTTTCGGGAGCATCATAAATCTTTCGGTCAAAACCGAAGACGTCAAACAAGTGTAAGCAAAGTGTGGTCGGAAGCATTAGACGGTCCTCCAGCCCTGCTCGGACCACATGTCGAACATGTGTCCGACCACCCTTTCTCACTCAACCAAAGCAAGACGGTGTTTTTTCCCTCAAGATCCATGATGCTCGGGGACTAGCTGTGGAGGTATAAACTCCATATACCCTCACAGCCCTAGTTTGGGCCGACACGTTGTCTCCGGCCGGCCCATCAAGCTTCAAGACCGATCGGCTCGGGGTCGGACGGCCTAAAACGGGCAAGAATATCGAAGACCGACAAGGAGGACAAGACCTAGCCGAGATAGGAAAGTTTAGACTTGTAAAGTATGTAAACTTAGTACCGATAGGCTAGTTCCGACTTGTAACCTTGCTCCCCGTGATATATAAGGAGAGCAAGGACCCCCATGCCGGAAGGACGTAATCGGCATAACGCACGAACTCATACATCCACATCATAATCGAAACAGAGAGCGGGACTAGGGTTTTACGCATCCTTGCGGCCTGAACTGGGTAAACCTCGTGTGATTGCTCCCCGTTTACATCTTGCTCGCAATCTCGTGCGCCTTCCGCCAATCCATTACCGTCGGGGCATACCCCTGGTCGGACTATCGCCGATATTTCGTCGACACCAACTACTTCCGACCCTGAAAACACATCTCATTGAGAAATTTCTATAAGGGAAATAATCTGCCAAACCCATTTCGCAACACAACACTCAAAAAAAAGGTGACAGATAGATTCATTTTCGGAGCATAAAAGGCAAGTATGATCAGTCAACTCCCTTCTCTCGGCTAGGTTATCTCTGGTGAGTAACTTATTTTTAGACAAGAACCAAAGGAAGAAATGCACCCTAGGAGGAATATGTAGTTTCCAAATGGCATTACCAAAAACAGAAAATATCCCTCTAAAGTTCACACAATAGTACAAGGATTGCACAACAAATTTGCCTAAGGCACTAAAGGCCCAAACCATTTCATCTTCTTCCTGTGAAAACTCAACAAGTTCCACCAACTCAAACCACATGTTCATCGGTTGCTTAGGGCAGTCCCAATGCAAGACTCTATCGTAAAGTCTAACACTATTTATTACCCTCCTATTTATTGTATTTTGCTGATGTGGCGGTATATTTACCTCGAAGATTGTGGACTTGGAGTCTAAATAAGACTTGGAGTCTTGGTTTTTCTGCCTCTCTCTTCAATAAATATACCGCCACATCAGCAAAACACAATAAATAGGAGGGTAATAAATACTCTTAGACTCTATGGTAGAGTCTACACTATGAATGCCCTTAGAAACAGATCATCTAAAAGTTAACTTCAGTTGAACCTCATCCCAAACCTCATGTATAGTTGCCCCTTGTTGCTCATTAATGGTATACAAGGGCTAGTACATGATGGCCAAACTAGAGTTTCCTAGCCATTGATCTTTCCAAAATCTAATTTTCTCTCCCTCTCCCTCTCCCTCTCCCTCTCTCTCTCCCTCCCTCTCTCCCTCTCTCTCTCGTACTACGGAGTATACTCCTTTTTATGTTGACTTGGTGCTCTCTCACGGTCACATGTGTACGCAAAGACGAAATGCCCGCTCAAAGTGACGGCTTCCATTGTTGCTTCGATCCTCCACATGACTAGATAGCGCTACACGGTTTCCGTGCTAAATCTAACCGGTAAAAGCAGGCGGTAACTCCCTGCTTTCAAAAAGAAATGAAGTGCTTTTACACTTGCTTTATTTTTTAGCATTTAATTTGTTTTCTGCATATGGACCGATTACCGGGAATTATCCCTATGCACCGTATAAATAAACTTTAACAACATTGATTGCTGAAAGATTGAAGGAAGAATTAAGAAAAGATTATTCACTTCACTGGTTGAAAAAGAAAGCTTTTATCAGTTTGGCGGCATATTAGTTCTGATGAGTTCAGTTTCGTCTAGTTTACCAATGTTTATATTGTCATTAATTATTTTAAAATTTCTAAAGGGATCTTACTAACAAGATAATAAAATACTACACATCAAGTTTTTTTTCAAAAAAAAAAGAAAAGATAAAAAGATATATAGATAAATGAGACGGGCCCTTCTTTGTGTCGACCAAATAATCAAGGTGGGTTAGGGCTTCAAAACTTAAAATTTACAAAAACAAGGTGTTTGCTATTCTACAGTCGCCTGAGATTTTCCATTTTTCTCAGGCGATGATCACAACCTTATTCAACAGAGAGAGTTTGGTAAAGATCTATTGAGAAAAAATTATCTCAAACACAAAATTGTAACCTAAGAGGATCTCCAATAGTTTCCAAAACCTGCTGCAATTTTGATTTTTTTGGAAGGATCGAAAGAAACTACTCACCAAGAAATCTCAATCTTTGTTTTTTTTCGAAAAGGACTCAACTTACAATCTACTTGTACTTGGGGGAAAAATCCATCCAATTGCACATATCGAATAGAGGTGGAAGAACGTGGGGAACAGTAAGAGGTAGAAGAGATTCCAATATAAATATACAAAAGAGAAAGAAAGTATAATAGTTAGAGTAATTTCAAAATAGTTTGATGCAAAATTGTCTTTTATATCTTAGAAGCGGAATTTTGGAAAGTATTAGAGAAACAAACAAATATAGTCACAATTATTTTTCCCACTTGAAAAACTTATTGAGATACGAACTAATTTTTTTAGGAACCATAAGTCAATAAGATGATGAGAGATTCACATTTTTTGGTGAGCCAAATGAGACTGACTAGTTCCTAAACAAATATATTCACAACTACTTTGCATCATTTATCCATCTCGAGCCTCGCCATCCTCTCGCGTCGCCTCCCATGAGGGTGGCTCGGGAGGCCAACCCTAGCCATCACACCTCCCTCTCCTTCACCCCTCCTCCGCTGCGCCGCCGCTAGAGCAGGCCGCCTGCAGGGTCGCGCGGCCCGCCAGGACGACGGCGGCGGGGCACCTTCATCTGTGGAGTGGCGGCGCGGGTGTCGCGGCGGGCGTCGACGACCTTGGGCCACGTGGGGCTCGGAGTGGCAAGCCGCCTGGTGCTGCGGCGGCGCCGACCAGAGTCCCGGGCAGGGACGACAGATTATTCACTGTCACCTCCTCCCATCCTTGCATGGTGGCGCCGACGGAGTCGTTCAGGGCCCGGGTGGTCGGATCCGACGCCATGGCTGATGGATCCGGTCCCCTTGGTGGGTGCGGCGGCCTCTTCCAGGGCCCGTGGACTGGGGGGCAATGGCCATGGTGGTAGCGCTCGCGCACCTAGCGGCGGCTGGCTGCCAGTGTTGGATGTGTGTGCATCGTGGCGGTGACCTTACTGGTGGTGTTTTCGCCTTTCGTTCTGGGCATCTCGTTGGTGGTGCCCAGTTTCCGGATTTGAGAGTTGGCGGTCTTCGTGGCCGGATCCAGCAATGGACGACGTCGCTGGTGTTGTGGCGTAACTACGTGGTTCTGGATGGATGTCGAGTTCACTACCATGTTCCGACGGCGGTGACGCTTGTGGGCGCCACGTTCCTCGTTGGAGGCGCCGTCTCTCCTTCAAGTGGATGTCTCCGGGTGAAAACCAACACCAGTCTTTGGTGGGGCGATGATGGCATTTTTGGATGTCATTTTCTCATTGGAGACGTTGCTTTTGGAAGATCTCTTGGATTGTCGACTGGAAACGGCTTTGAGATGGTGGTTTCAGTGCACATGCTTCTAGTGCTTTTATGCAGATGGTGGTGATCTTACTCTAGTGGAGTTATTTTAGGAGTTGATTTCACGGTGCAAGTGAGAGATCGAGTAGGACTACCTGAGCTCCTTGATGGGGATGTATTTTTCTTTCTTTTTTCTTGAGTATCGTAATCTTTTGGCCTGATTCTACCCACGGGTAGATGAAGGCTGGATAGTTTCTATCCATTCTTAAAAAAAAAAGTGCTTTAAATACCAATGTCCTATCTTGTACTCGCATAGTCGAAAAGAGAAGGTAGCCAATGTTTTTAATATAAACCCACTTAATGCTTGCTTCAAAAGGGCATTAGTCGGGGGAAAAAAAGCGGAATGGCAAGCATGGCCTTATTATAATGAAAGTAGCAAACTTGAGTTTACAAGATGGTAGGGATTCTATAACTTGGTCTTGAAAATAAAAAGGTTCGTTACAGTTAGATCCATCATCGAGGTATAAATCTGACAGCACAAGGCTTACATAAGAAATATGACATTGTAAAAGACTTCAAAACCAATCAAAATAACATTCAACCTGTTTTTCTTTTTTCGATTACATTCAACCTGGATGGGTATGGCAACATGTACTTAGTTATAACAAGAATGAGAATTAAGCTAGTTGGCATGGAGGAGTTAAGTGTTCGTGCTTACATAATGTAGCTCTAGCCTCTGGTAGTTATCAAAGCGAGCATGCCAGTAGAGTTCAGGATCTTTTTTTTTTTTTTTTTTGACGAGAGAGTTCAGGATCGAAGTACAATTCCTCATAGTGCGTGAAAAAACCCTTGTCATAAAGTTTGGATGGGCGTACTCCCGTTTCAGATCCACATCGTACAGTTTAGCCAATTTCCATTTCACTGTTGACTGCAGAAGCCAATCTTAAAGTGATTAAACACACATAGCAGATGCATAAAATAAGAATTTAAATGGACAACACCGTTACATAAACACAAAAAGTAAATTGTGTAGTTTTATATCCATGTGGTGTTTAAAGATACCTCATAAGCTCTGATGCAGTACAAGGCCGCGCTGCTCGTGCAACTCAATGAGCTGATCATTGTTGTGTACAAGAGTATAATCACGAACAGAGACATCGTTTAGGAGTTTACTGAAATGCAGAACCTTGCTTGACAGGATTTCATCATCCATGTTGAGATCCTACACGATACCACTTGCTCTACCTTGTTCTTGTTTGTGGTCTTTTCATCAGTGCCATGGGCACCAATCTCGTCAGAATGTTCATTTTCAGGCACAGTAAGAGGCTTCTTATTGTCTGAATATCTATCTTTATCTTCATCCAGTGCGATCTTGCCAGGGTCCCCAAACATGGTTTCGGCTTCTTGTCCATCTTCAGAAGCAAGTTTGTTTCCTCCCGACCAGACGGGGTGCGGCAGAGAGGATGGGGAAGCTCTGTGGATGGTTTGGCTAGGCTTTTTTGGGGGGTTCTAGGGGGTCAGCGCGGTGCGTCGGAGAGGATGGGGAAGGTGTGGTGGTCGCCGGTGGAGCGGCGCCGGCGGCGGAGCGACGGCGAGTGGAGCAAGGGGGGAGCGGCCCCATCTCACGACACGCCGCTGGTGGGCTGCCTCGGAGAAGAAAAGGGGCACTGGCGCACACGAGCGTGCATGGTTGGCCCACAGAATGTTTTTGACTGGATGTCGATCCACTGAGTTTGGTTCGGCCCAGTCTGTATCGTGTCGATAGGCGCTCGAGGAACCTTTGGGCTTGCGACATCTATTTACCTTTCAATTCGGATCCGAGTCATCATCGATAACTAGTCTACTAGTCTAACCACAGACCGTTGACGATGATTATAGAGTTAGAACGCATAGACGCAGCCAAGGCAGCTACAGGCTACGGTCTTTGGGTTCGTACGTACGATGCATCACTCGGGAGTCTGTCCTGTACTCCGGTACGCGTTCTCTCGCTGTCGCCGACTGAAGAGAAGGAACCGCCAAAGAGAGAAACGGGCTGCCGAGGGAGACCAGTTCAAAGGCAGGCTGCAGGGAGCTGAACGAACGAGTGGCCAAACGCGAGTCTCGTCCGTCGTCTCTGGCTCAGAGTCTGCACAAGCCAGTCGCGGAGTCGCCGGCGTAGTTGTGCACGTAAAGACCGCATAGCGACACAAGTACTCCTCCCTCGCCGTCCAGCTCAGCTCTCATCTCGCCGGGCGTTTCACTACCAGTCTACCACGACTCCCGGGCCGCCATCAGCCACAGGCCCCCTCCGACGCGCTCGTGCCGACCGCGGTGCAGCCAGCCAACCAGTGTGTATGCCGTGTGCGGCCTGCCGCTACAGTTGCGCCGGCGACGCCGCCTGTAAGCATCCCGTGTCGGCCACACAGCCCCAGCGGCTATCAATTGCGTCGACCGGGAGTATTTCCCATTGCCCATCGCGCCGCGCGCCACTACCCAAGCACGCCGGCCCTGTGCCTGTCTTGCTGATCGCGGCCCATGTGCCATGTGTGCATCATGTGGCTGACGAAAACGTGATCTCCCCTGTCTCGCCGGCCCACGTCGGCACACGGCCGCTCCATCCTACGTACGGAGTACGTACACTAGATAGAGAATAGAATACAATTTTAGTATATGGAAGCATAGCCGCAGTATCATGCACGCAATTTATTAGTATAGTTAACGAATGAGAAAGACGGGTCATGGATGGGATTTTGTCCATCTCTTCGTGCAGCAGACGCCGTCTCCGGATTCTCAAAGACGTCCAAATGGAAAACGCCCCGGCCGTGCCCGTATTCCCGCCTCCAGCTTGCGCTTGCGGCCGCGAGCTGCAGCTGCAGCCACCATCTCTCTCTATCTATCCATCTCCTTCTCCTTCCATCCATCGAGCTGTAACACATCAGCGTCTGCAAGAAAGAAATGTAATCAACGCGATCGCGTCGTGTATCGTCTCCTTCCTTCCTTGCTGCAATAGCAAAACCCCGGCCGCTAGCCTCCACAGCACCACGTTCCTGTCACCACCGTCGCGGCCACCGGCCAGGGCCAGCCAATCCACTTGGACCTATATCAGTTCCCCTGGACCACCGCGACTCCTTCTTCGCTTAACGAATTCTCCCCGTCGCCGCGCTGCTCCTGCGCAGACGACGTACGTGTACGTACGCTGCCGTTGTATCGTAGCGCGCTGCCCCTTGCACCGATCACGCACTATCCACTCGCCGGTGCCGGCAAATGCGGTGGGCGCCGCCCGGCGCCAGCGCCGGCCAGGTGGTCTACGACGTCCTCCTCCTCGTCACAGCGCTGTGGTGCGCCTCCCTCGCCCCCCGCGCGGCGCCGCAAGACCTCGCGGCGGACAGGGCGGCGCTGCTCGCGTTCCGGGCCGCGGTGGGTCCGCAGCTCCCCTGGGACGCGTCCGCGGCATCACCATGCGCATGGCGTGGCGTCACGTGCGACCCGGCCGGCGCGCGCGTCGTCGCGCTGAAGCTGCCCGCGTCCAGCCTCGTGGGCGCGGTGCCGGTCGGGACGGTCGGGAACCTCACGGCGTTGCAGAAGCTGTCGCTCCGCCTCAACGCGCTGTCCGGCGGCATCCCCGCCGACATCGGGAGCTGCGCGGAGCTCAGGTACCTGTACCTCCAGGGCAACCGGCTCGGTGGCGAGATACCTGAGGGGTTCTTCGGCCTCCGGCTGCTGCAGCGGCTCGACCTCTCGGATAATCGCATCGAAGGTGGGGTGTCGCCGGACTTCAACAGGCTCCAGAGGCTCGCGAGTCTGTACTTGGAGAACAATAGCTTGAATGGCACGCTGCCGTCCGGCCTTGACCTCCCGAAGCTTCAGCGCTTCAACGTGTCCGGAAACAACCTTACCGGCCCTGTTCCCACGTCGCTCGCCGGGATGCCTGCCAGCGCCTTTGACGGGACAGGGCTCTGTGGCGCTCCACTAGCCCCGTGCCCAACCCCTCCGCCGCCGCCGCCGTCTCCGTCACCGCCGGCTGCTCCGCCGGCTGCTAATGGTAGTAGTAACAGCAAGAAGCTGTCCACTGGTGCGATCGCCGGCATTGCTGCGGGTGGTGCCGTGGCGTTCTTGGTTTTGATCGCCGCGATCTTCTTCCTCTGCTTTCGGTGTCGGAGGACAATGGCTGAAAAATCCGCGGCAGCGGCGGCGGAGGAGGCCGACGGCGACCTGGACGCGTCTCCTGACTCGGTCACCGTGGCGACCGTAGACAAGAAGAGCGCCACGAGGCGGTCGTCGCAGGCCACGGCTGCTGGCGGCAACGGCAAGAAGCTGGTGTTCTTGGGAGAGGCGCCAGACGCGCCGTACGACCTGGAGTCGCTCCTGCACGCGTCGGCCGAGGTGATCGGGAAGGGGTGGCTGGGCACGACGTACCGCGCCACGCTCGAGGGCGGCGCCTCCACCGTGGCCGTCAAGCGGCTAAGGGCGGCGCCCATCCCGCGGCGGGAGTTCCGGGACAAGGTGACCGCGATCGGCGCGCTCCGGCACGAGAACCTGGTGCCGGTCCGCGCCTACTTCTACAGCCGGGAGGAGAAGCTCATCGTGTACGACTTCGTGGGCGCCGGCAGCCTCTGCTCCCTCCTCCACGGCAGCAGCACCGGCGCCGGCGCCAGCCCCGCTCGGCTCGACTTCGTGGCGCGGGCGCGCATCGCGCTGGCGGCCGCGCGCGGCGTCGCGTTCGTCCACGGCGCCCGGTCGTGCCACGGCAACATCAAGTCGACCAACGTCCTCGTCACCGAGACGCGCGACGGCGCCATCGTGACGGACCACGGCATCCTCCAGCTCGTGGGCGCGCACCTGCCGCTGAAGCGCGTCACGGGCTACCGCGCCCCGGAGGTGAGCGACCCGCGCGGGGCGTCGCAGGAGGCGGACGTGTACGCGTTCGGCGTGCTGCTCCTGGAGGCGCTGACGGGGAAGCCGCCCGTGAACTCGGTGCCCGGGAGCACCGACGGCGTGGACCTGCCGCGGTGGGTGCGCACGGTGGTGCAGGAGGAGTGGACGGCCGAGGTGTTCGACGCCAGCATCGCGATCGAGGAGCGCGTGGAGGAGGAGATGATGCGGCTGCTGCAGCTCGCCATGGACTGCGCCGATGACCGGCCCGACCGGCGGCCGAGGATGGCCGACGTGGTGGCGAGGATCGAGCTCATCGTCGAGAGCGCGCTCCTCAAGTACGACACCGATGACGACGAGTTCCATAGCATTTCTCCATGACATGCCACCGTGATCCTTTTTAGCGATTCATTCTTCTCTGTAGTTATTTTCAAATCTTTGGGTGCACATAGTGCGGTGATGTTTAATCTTCAACATGTTCATAGCATTCGTCATTCTTAATTACAGTAGTATTTCTTCTGTGAAGGCATGCTACATTTGTCCTGTGGAGTTCTTGCGTTCAAAAGAGAGCCAAACGCATACTTGGACGCCTATTGTCAGCCTAACATGAATCCCAACACTTTGGAGTCGGCTGCAAAATTGTGGCGGTTTCTGCTGTACTATCTTGACACGGTCAGCCATTCAGTAAGTCAGCCATCTCATTACTGTTGTTCAGCAGTCCAGTGAGGCGTCCGGACGTCTTGAAGGCTTCAAACCTCTGACCTGGCTCAGACGACTGTCGCTATCCCGGCAACAAGGTCGGCAGGGTAACGGTTACAGCTTGCTGGTGAAGGATTTGAGTTTGATGGTTGTGGAAGAGACTGGCAGCGTTGCCTATGTCGTTACGTCCATGGAATTGGAACGGAATGTGGTGGACGGTTCGTCCTGATCTCAGCTCTAAACTTTGAACATCTGAATAACTGAACAAACTCTGAACTTTGGAGAATTTCTGATTGACGTGGTCTAAGATTCGATGCAAGTACAGAGTTAAGCGTTTTCGGAACTAGATACAGAGCTTCATATGGTGTACGTTGCAGATGCTGGATCTTTTCCATGGAAAATATGCTGAATAATTTTTTGTTTTTAATAGGAACCCCCGCAAACGGAATAAAGGGTAATGCTCCTTCTCGTACGTTCGATGCGTCGAACGCGCCAATTGGGCCGCGGCCCACCGCGCGCACGCGCCAGCCCACGTCGCCGCGTGCCGATACCCCCCCGGCGCCCCCTCGTCATTTCCGCTTGCTCCCCGCCTTTCGGCGTCATCGTCGGCGCCGGTGGATGCTGCCATCGCCGTCGCGCGCCACCACCTGCGCCCCTGCGCGGTCCTCCTTGCGCGCTCGCGCTCTCCTTCCTCCTCTCCCACGCCGCTAGGGCCTCCTCCCCCGCGCGCCCCATGCCGCTAGGGTTCCTCTCCTCTGTGGCCGGCCATGGCAGCGGCGACGAATCCGCCGGCGGCGCACGTGAATCGGCTGGATCTGGCGGCGGCGCATGCGGATCCGTCGGATCCGCCAGCGGAGGCGGCCGCGGACCCGGCAGCGCGCACCTCCTTCTCCCTCCCCTCTGATGGCGACATTTCACGACGGTGGTGGCCTCGGATCCGCCGGATCCGGCGGCGGCGGACGCGGATCCGCCAGATCTGGCGGCGGCCGCGGCCGTTGACCCGGCACCGCCACCTCCTCTCTCCCCTCTGGCAGCCCCGGCGGACGATGAGGGCGGTGCAACGGCGGCCCCGGTGGCGGATCCCCTGCAACAGCGCGCGGCTGTCCTCAACTGCGCGTCCTCGCACGCTCCCCGGCGGTGGAGGCGGGCGGAGCCGGCCACGGGGTCGCAACGGAGCCGGAGCCGGCCATGGCGGTCGCGGCGGAGCCAGATCCGGCCACGGCCATGGCGGTGGCGGATCCGGCCATTTGGTGGCTGGATTCGGCGGCAGCTGTCGCGGATCCGACGGATCCTGGCGACGGCGGCCCTGGATCCGCCAAATCCGGGGCACACTCTCCCCCTCCTCCCTTCCTCTCCATGTATCCTCCTCCTCGTCTTCCTCCTCTTCCTCCCCCCTCTCTGGATCTAATGTTTCTTTTGGTGCCCCTGCTGTGTTTCAGTGGGATTTTTTCAATGTTTCGGTCACTGATTTTACGAGATGTTTCGGGCACACTCTCCCCCTCCTCCCTTCCTCTCCGGATCTAATGTTTTTTTGCTGCCCCGCTATGTTTCAGTTGGTTTCCCCCAAATGTTGCGGCATCGACTACGATATGTTTCTAGCACAAATGATGAGATTACATTCTCGATGTTGCACGGCTCGCCTACCCCGCTCCGCATCTCCCGTGTTTCAAAGGGGGTTTTTTTCCAATGTTGCGGCCACTGACTACGAGATGTTTCAGGCATAGATGATGAGATTATATTCTCTGATGTTGCTCACCTCCCCTACCCCCGCTCCAGTTCTCCCGCTGTGTTTCAGTGTGTTTTTTCCAATGTTGCGGCCACTGACTACGAGATGTTTCAGGCACAGATGAATGAGATTATATTCTCTGATGTTGCTCACCTCCCCCTACCCCGCTCCAGTTCTAGGACTGGTTCGCTGATGTTTTCATCGCTTTTGTTCTCAATATTTTTCGCACACAGATGATGAGATGCTTCCTCTGATGTGAAATCCTCCCCTCTCCCCCATCTCCTCTACTGTTTTTCTCCTTTGTTCTCTGTGTTTCAACAGACTTGACTTCTATGTTTCTTTCTTAGTTTCAGTTTTGTTTCAGGGCTTTGGTTGCTCTCTCGATTTTTAATTGTTTCAATTCGGTTTTTCATATTGTTTTAATTTCATTTTCCATGTGTTTCGGGATCTCGTTGCTCTTTTGTTTCAGATTTTTGTGTTTTTGCTTATTTTGTGTTCTATACTTTCATATGCTTCTTCCTGGTGTTTCATTTTTCCCATCAAGTTGTTTCATTTTTTATTTTTGACATGTTTCAGTTATCTGATGATGTTTTGAGGCACCGGTGTAACAACCCGAAAAATGCAACTACAAAATTTTTTCTCAAAAACCCTTGAGTGATGAGTGCCATGTAGTGAAACCTTGTTAACTTGCCTAATGAACCAATTAGATGCATGTGCACTTTACAATTTATTCTCTTCTCATGTTTAAGGTTTACTTTCAAGCATTCATATCAAATTATTAACATATGATTGAGTTGGATTTTATTGCTTCTTTTGTAATGTTTAAATAAATCAACAACACTCACATATTTATTTATGTGATAAATAAATATGCTATATGTAATATTGTTATGGGAATATTTTCCCAACTAGCCTATGACCACCTATGACCACCCACAAAACCAAACAAGTGTCATGGCATCAAACCTACACTCACATACACATGAAAAGTCAAAACAGAAAATGAAAAAGGGAAGAAATAGAAAAGGAAATGGCAAGGCCATTCCGGCCTAACACCCCGGCCCAGCCCGCTGTCCCTCTCTTCTTCCTTTCCTACTCCGCGGCCCAGATGACCAGCCGGCCTGCTCCACTCTCCTCCCTTTTCCTTTTTCTTGGCGGCCCAGGAAATGGAAATCGGCCCACCAGCCACGCGGCCCGCGAAGAAGCTGAAGCTGCCGCCCCCGCAAGACGACAGGAGCGCGACGCGCTCCCTCCCGGGCGGACCCACCTGTCATATGCCAGACCGGACCCCCTCTGTTTTCCTCTTCGCTGCTTTTGACCGAGGCGGAGCAAACTTGGACGCCAAGATGAACACTCGCCGCCCGATCCTCGCGGCCATTGCATCGGCGCCCACGCGAAGCGCCACCTGGACCGCACTCAGCCGACAAGCCCCGCACAAAACCCACACGGCCGCAGCGCTTTTCCTCTCGCGCGCGCCCGCGCACATGCGGCTGTCGCCGCGGCGAATTTCGGAAAGCGAGCGCGCGGACGCCAACGCGGACGCCCTAGCCGCTCTCCCGCTGACACGCCGGCCCCGTTCGTGCTACACTGCGACGTGGCGCGCTCCCTGGTCGCTAGATCGCGCTAGCTTCGCCATCGCCGTCCGCCCTACCTACCACGCCGCCGCCGTTCTATAAAACCACAGCCTTTGGCCCCTCTAGGGTTCCTAACCTCCGTCGCCGCATTGCGGCTTCGCAAATTCACCGCTAGCCACACCAATTGGAGGAGAAGTGGGAAGGAAGGAGAAGAAGGGGGACGGGGAGAAGAAGGAGACCGCCGGACCGGGAGAAGAAGTTCGCCGGAGGAAGAAGGACTGCCGAGAGGAGGAGTTGCCGCTGCTGACGAGTGAACCGCGAGCCGCTGCTACCTCTTCCGCGACCTCGCCGTCGACTACGAAACGCGAAGCTGGAACCGCGCCTCTTCTGACCGCCACACGCCGGTGAGCATCCGTCTCGCCGCCGTTCTTCCCCTCTTGGCCCTTCTTCATGGCCATGGCGCTTCGTGCGCGAAGGCCGAGCCGTTCCCGGCTCTCGGACACGCACCTTGCACACACACAGACGGCCCTAGCCCTTGGAATCCACGGTGACAGGAGGTCACCGGCCTTGACGACCGCCATGAACCCGCCATGGCCATGCCAACCATGGCGAGGTCCAGCTCCGCCTTGCCGGAGTCCTGGAAGCCAAGAAGCCCGGATAGAGACTCGCCTCGATGCCCTGCGCGCCATGCGCACGTTGGTTTGTAGGAAGCACCACCGGAAGCCGTCGGGCGAGTGACCGTGCCACCGCCGGAGAACCGCGGAGCGCCGCCGTGGCGCGGGTGCCTTGCTTGACTCCGGCCACCTCGCGCCGCGAGACTCGGCCGTCGAGACTCGCCTTGGTGCGCTGCACTCAGCCATGTAGAAGATGGAACCCGATTCCTCGTCGTTGCCCCGACCATCGCGCCGCCATGCTTCCCCGGAGCTCCGCCGCGGACACGACTCTCGTGCGGACGCCGCCGTGGGATATGGTCGCCGCCGACGAGTGCTACGGAAACCCTATGACCAAAATCGCCCGGCCGTGATATGGATTGGAGCCACGGGAGTCTCGTGCTCGCCTTGATACGGCGACGGTGCTCGCGGCGGAACACCACCGCGCGCTGTACACTCGCGCGGGCGCCGCTGTGCCCCATCGTCGCCGCCGTTGAGCCGGCCGAATCCCAGGTGCCCCCAATCGATGGCCCGTCGCGTTTATTGGAAGGAAAGGTCGACCCTTGCCCCTGTTGCCGCACGCCGCCGCCGCCGGCGAGCCGCCGCCGTGGCTGGCCGTGTAGGGTGAACCTCCGGACCTCCGTGCTACCTCTACGGTGTCGCCTAGGGGCCTTGCTGCCCATGCGCACGCCATCTTGAACCGAGGAACACCACGGCGCCCGGACGCTCGACCGTGCCGCCGGCCATGGCCGCCGCGGGCATGGGAGCGCGCTGAGGGAGAAGATGGAGAAGAGCAGTATTTGGGTGGACACGGTCCATGGGGACCGAGCCCCTGTTGGTGGGTCCCTTGACGCTGTCCACCGTGCGCCAGATCTGGTGGACCAGCTGCTACACCACGACGCTCCGTAGACCCGGCTCATGTGAACCTCGAGGCAGACACGCGGACCCAGAGAGACACGTCCACCGTGGACCGAGATGGTGGACCAGAGCCCACTGGGCACCCAGACTGCGACGTGGTCGCGCAAGAGACTGACACGTGGTGGGCCCGGCCCAGCCCATATCCGGCCCTGTTCGGCCCACCAGGCCCACTAACGGCCCATTATCGGCCCACTTACGGCCCAGTTGACCGTTGACTGGTCAACGCTGATGTCAGCGGTGACGTCAACATGGACCCCACTTGTAAGTGATGACGTCAGCTGCCACGTCACCCCCTTTTGCCACGTCAGCATAACCACAGTGCCACATGGATGAAACCAGGAGCTGGCACGTGTCGCCACCAGAATAATCAGCCTTTTATCTTTTTCAGAAAATAGTATAAACTTCAGAAATTCATAACTAATTCATGCGAGCTCCAAAAATGATGATCTTTATATGTAAATTCATCTAAAATCGAGCCCCATGTCATAAGCCATTCTATGAGTGCATTTGGATCTTTTTGCAGTTCATTTGTTCTTTGTGCAAACTCTATAGGGTCGCTAACGCGACCATTATGTCTCGTTTCAGAGTCGAGCGAGGAACTGTCTGACGGGGATCGCGAATACAAGGAAGAGCTCGGCGACGACTACTCTGAAGGTGCCACATCTCACCCACCCCCCGTAGATCCTATTACGCATGGCTAATGAATAGTATTGCTAGTGCTTTATATTTCTGTTATAATCTGTGATAGGATTGCATGATAGTTTTTACTTGATGGCCACTACCTTGATGCAACCTCACCCCTGCTCACCCGCTAATAGGCTAGACGCACACTCGTATACTTGCTGCTATTTATTATTTCTGCTACGCTTTATATCATTGATGTGATGCGTGGTGGAAACCACTGATTATATATATGGACTAAGACACGTGGTGCCGCAATGGATAACCCTGGGAGAGAGTGATGTGTGAGTCTTGGGTGCGTGGAGGTGAGGGTTGTGTCGACAAGCCGGGATATACGACGAGCTTATGGAGTGAGTCTTGCCCTGGGATGGACTGGACATTCCTGTGTGGATACCTGTGGCGGGTATACTTGTGGTTGGGGAAACCCTTGAGTGTGGGCTTGTCATGGGCCGCTCAGGGAGAAGGTGCTGTGGTGGCACGTGGTGCCAGGATGGCACCCGAACGGTAACCCTGTTGGAGACATCCCGGCTTGGTCATCCCTAAGGACTTACTAGTACTCAGTTTCTTCAGGACTCCTTTAGAGCATCTCCAACAGTTGGGCATTTTTCCTTTGCCATTTGTTGGAGTTTGCCAAGTCTCAAAACCATTTAACAAAGGAAAAAAAAGGTCATCTCCAACAGTTGGGCATTTTTGACTTGCCATTTTCCAAAATAGCGGACCCACCAAGATTTGTCCGGGATATTCTTTCTTTTTCTCGCGCTTCCCGCGGTTCTTCTCCTCTTCGCGCGCGGGAGATTGCTTTGGCTCCGTCGCCGCCAATTCCACGAAGTCGCCGCTGCTGGCCGTCGAGATCTGCTCGAGTCCATCGCCGTCAAGTCCACGAAGTCGCTGCGATCGATCTTGCCGCCTCGCGTCACTGCAACAAAAGGAGGAGGCAATTGTATGCCCTAGCTGGCGTCGCGTCGCGTGGAAGAAGGAGAGGATGCGGCGATGGATCTCTCCTAGCCTGGCGTCGCGTGAAGGGTGGAGGCGGCGCGGGGGGGAAAGAAAAGAAGGGCGTGAAGAAAGGAGGCGGCGCGCGCGGGGGAAGGAAGAAGTCGCGCGGAGAGGAGGAGTCCTCGCGGGAAACTACCGCACCGCGCGTGGACAGGGACTCCGGGATTCACGGGATATCAAAATTGCCAAGCCATTGAGCCTATGCAAAAATGCCAAGTTTGGCAAAATGCATAAGTCAAATGGCCAACTGTTGGAGAGCAATTTTTATGGTTTTTGGCAAATTTCTAGAATGCATAACCCAAATGCCCAACTGTTGGAGATGCTCTTACAGACCACATGTTCCTTGTAATGGGGAGACGGCTAGACTACTTGGTAGCACGGTGCCACTACTACTAGGCGAGATGTGTAGGGAGGTACGGGCATGCGTTGGTCCCACACCCTTTAGAGACGTATGGACGCGTAACCGGGCACGGTTCATGACTTCACAGTTTCAGCACCCAGAAGTACTTGGGGCATTCCAGAGCTGAGAGGTAGGGTGGCATCGTTCTATTAAAGCAAGCAGTCGGTATCGCCTAGGCGAGCGCTCGCCGATGAGGGTGATCTTGTGGGTTGTAGAACCTCTGCAGAGTGTCTGGTTGATCGATCGATACATAAGCCTACTTGTAGGCTATGGACCTGTCCTGTGTTCTGTCTCACTAGATAGAGAGATGAGTCTTCCTTTCTCCCCCTGGTATGGTGTTGGTATGAGGAGGGATATCCGGTCGTGGACCGCTGAGACGGGCCGAGAGGGAGTCGGCCTTAGTCGCCCTTTGAGGATGAGTTTGAGATGATGATGGATTGGTGTGGGATATGGGATGGTGTGTGGGAATGATGATAACCTGATGAACATAATTATATACTTGTTATAATTAAAACTTGATCAACGCTGCATAGGAAACCACAGCCCATATTTAGGCCTCTTTGATATATCCTTAATTGCATCCAATTCCACCAAAGCAATGCATAGGGTGAGAGTGGCCAGTACATATCGTACTGATACTTTGGCACACAGGTACGGATGGTTCGTACTACTCTGACGAGCGCTCTGACTGAGGGTTTCGTTCTACGCTCAAGTCGTTGGAGTTGAAGCCTTCCGCATCCCTGAGCTGTTCTGGTTGCTTATGTTTTATGTTTCCGCCAGTGTGGCGATGTAATAAATTATTATAATCCCGTACTATTGTACTCTCTTTAATCGTTGTATGGATTTGGTACTCAACTGGAATTCGGGTAATGTGATTTAAACGGTCATATTACACTTCAATCTGTGGATTTCCCTTCGCGGAAATCGGGTTGTTTCAACCGGCGTCCATGGAGGGGAGCAGGGGCGCGCGCGCGTGTGTGTCTGGGGGTGTCGCGGGCGCCGTGTGTGTGCGCCCGTGTGCGTGCGTCCGTGTTTGTCGTCCGTGCGCCCACACGTGAGGCGGGGTGTGTGCGCGCGACGCGGGGGAGGAAGATGGGCCGGGCCCTGTAGCGTCGAGCGTTCAATCATTGAACGTTCGAGCGCTAGTCGCTCCCCTGCCAATAGGAAGGAGCATGAGCAAAATGGCTCAGAAATACTACTAGTAGTTCTGTAGGAGTAGGACGCGTGGTGGTCCCAGACTTTTTTTAATATTTTTTCTATAAAACAAATTTTAAAACTAAGTTCTCTTTATCACAATAGGTCACGCAAATAACCCTAGGACAAAATCAAGAGTGTGTTTTGGTTACCTGTGTCTGCTTGATTGTGACTTGTCAGGGCTAATTGGTGATACAAAAGCCAATTCTTTTGAATTCAAATCCTAGGAAACCCCTAAAATAGAAAACCCTTTTCCTTTTTCTCAAACCGTCCAGGGCTCTTAATAAAAAAACCGTCCCGGGCTCAATCTTCCTCCCGGCTCAGCCGGAGCCCACCAGCGGGTTGGCCCATGTGCGCTTCAGCAGCAAAGTAAACCGCCACAGGCCTCTCACCATCGCCTGAAACAGGAAACCCCCAACCCCACGCGACGCGATCCCCTCCACCACTCACCGCCGCCAAGGAGAGCCTCCATTCGCATCCATTCGCCTCTGCCGAATCGCCGAGCCCCCAGCTGCAGGGAGGTCCGAAACCCTGATCTCGATGAATAGAAGCCCCGTTTGATAGGGAGCAGACAAACTCGCTTCTTAAGATGGACAAGAAGCCGAAACCATGTTCTGGGGACCCTAGCAACAAGATTGCACAGGACGATGAAGAAGAAGATGGATATTCAGACAAGAAGCCTCTTACCGTGGTTGAAGATGAACAGTCTGACAAGATTGTTGCCCATGCCACAGATGAAGACCACAAACAAGAACAAGGAAAAGGAAAAGCAAGAGGTAACGTGCAGGACCTCCTCAACATGGATCGTGAAACCCGCTGTCACAAGATTTCGGAATTGAGAAGACTTCTAAACTATGAACCTCCTGTGCGTGATTATACTCTTGAACTCAACTATGATCAGCGAATTCAGTTGCACAAGCAGCTAGCCCTGTACCGCATCAGAGCTTATGAGAGGTATCCTTAAACACCACAAGGTTCCTTCTTGTGTTTATGTAAACGATGTTCTACGTCCATGTGCATTCTAATTTTATGCATCTGCTCTGTGTGTTTAATTTAATTACTTTAAGATTGTCTTCTGCAGTTGACAGTGGACAGGAAGTTGGTTAAACTGGGTGTTGTGGATCTGGAACGGGAGTAGCGCCCCCCTATCCACACTTCGTGACAAGAATTTTTTCAGGCACTATGAGGAATGTTTTGAATGGTTCTTTGATCCTGAACTCTGCTGGCAAGCTGGCTTTGATAACTACCAGAGGCTAGCGCTACGCTATGTAAGCACGAACACTTTACTCCTCGATGCCAACTAGCTTAATTCTCATTCATGTTATTACTAAGTACATGTTGTCATATCCATCCAGGTTGTATGTTACTTTTGATTGGTTTGGAAGCCTTTTACATTCCTTAAAAGCTTAATTCAAGAAAGTATTGGAAGAGTAGACATAGCCTAATTATCTTTTACAACCTCCTCAACATTAGTTTTGTTGAAGCTGATATTATGTTTTTATATGTTTATAATTTATATGCGTCGTTCTCATCATCAACAAGGTCTGCAACGTTTTATTAGCATTTGTTTTGTCACAATTAATGTTCTCAAGCGTGTTTAAACAGCTAGTGATGTAGAACCCTAAACTAAAACTTACTGAACCAGTGAAACAGCATGGAGTTTTGTGTTGAGTTTGTTTGTGGATCAGGAATCTAAGTGTAGTATCTCAAAACAAATGTGCCACTTAGCAACCATCATAATCAACTTAGCAGTCTTCGATTTTATTGAATGAAGCAAAAAATGTTTTTTTTGCAATTTTCTATGCGGATGGCCATGATATATACAACTTTTAGGTAACAAATTAAGCCAGTGGCTGCTTTTACATCACTCCCACTATGGATGACTAGTCCATAGTAGAAAAGGATGTTCCCAGTTCTTATTTGACCGCCTCGACGACTGGTGGCTGCAGACCCGTGCCCTCTTCCCGGCCGAGTTCCGTAGGGGCTTTGATTCACTCGTTCCGCTGGTGGCTTAGATGGTGTGGAAGGAGCGCAATAGTCGCACGTTCAAGCAAGTCTCGGCGGCGGCAAGCTTAGTCACCACTCGCATCCGAGAGGAGGCTGACGCCTGGGTAGCGGCAGGGTACAGGGGCCTGGCGCCGCTGCTCTCTGCAGCCCTCCAGGCCCAGGTCTAGGTAGTCTTTACCCTTTGAGCAAAATTGTTTTCAGCGAAAGTACGACCCTCGAAGCTCCGCCGTAGAGCCGGCACCTTCTGTAAGTGTGTTCGTCCGTCCGGCCTGGGGCATCTCGCCTAAGGTCCGGCGGGAATGTAAAGCTACCTTCTATTCTCTCTTAATGAGCCAGGTGCGATGGCACGACTTCGATTTTTTTTTTTTTTTTTTTTTTTTGCATAGAACACGTACCACTTTTTTTTTATTGCATCTATTGATCTAGAGATGGAGCTGAGTTTAGCTGTCATGGTTTTACAACTATTGACTGTTATTTTTTCATGATTATGGATAATGCACTGTGCTTTGGTACTTCGAATCAGACCTATACAATAGGATTTTCATATGAATGCCTTGTTTTGTCATAGAATGAGCATATTCTAGCTTGCTGGTTGAAATCCTATCAGACTTCTGTGTGAAATCCAACATTTGCATGTTGGTATCTTGAGGCAGTTTGCAAGTGCACATATTCCATGTTCGAAATATTTTAGTACATAGGATATGTCACTTGTGCTTTTAATAGACAACATTCTTTGTGCAGGATGAATATCTTGATTATCATTACTACCGCTCAATTCGTAATACCTATGAAGAAGACCTAGCATATGTACAGTACTTTGAAGCGCTAGCAAACAAGACCAAGGTATGAGTGATTCGATCGAAGTACATACTACTGGTATTATCTTTGGTCTAATAGCACCTCCTTTTCATATGACAGTGGATTGAAGATTATCTGGGATACAACACGATTGATATAAGCATCCCATAAAAGACATTTGTTCCTAATAAACCGTTTTGCAATGTAAATTGATGTTTATAGTGACACATCACGTGTTGCAACCTTTTTGTTGTTCAGCGGGACAAAATTAAAAGTGTGAGTCGTATGCAATCACTGGAGACTGCTGCAGGCTTTCCCAATGTTTCCTGACTTTTAGTTTTCGAGTGTTTCAGTGTAAATGCCACCTTGCTCTCATGTTAATTTTGTTGTTAATTGAGCACAAGTGTTGATGATATATTGGAATTTGACATTCTATTTCTTAATGCAGGACTATTTCAGTAGCATTTGGTATGATTGTTCTCACAAGATACTATCCGTCGTCTATTTTGAGATATGGAAGCTGCTTGCCAAAGGAAAAGTTAGTACCTCAGTAACTAAGCAACATACACTGCCCCACTCCCCCTCTTTTTTTCCCCTGCTTGTAACATGCTTTATATTTCTTATACATAGAGTTTCGAAGAAGCTGTGTCGGAAGTTAAAAAGCTTGAAAAAGCTCGAAACTTAAACCTAAGGGAAGATCAGGTAAGTTCCTCTTATCAGTTCATCTCCCTAACTCTTTGGTTTATTCTTTTTTTCATTTAGCAATTCATCTAGATACTTATTTTGTTCCTTTTTTCAGTATGATGCCCGCGTGGCTGGCGTTGACAAAATGGTAAGCTTGTTGTCTGCATGGGATCCTTGCCCTCCTGGAATACATTCTTAATACTCATGGAACATCTGTGTCTGTGTAGGCTTCAGACAATGAAGCTCGTCAGGCGATGAGGGAGGCCATTCTAAGAACGGTTAGTTGATTCATTTACATTGCAAGCAAATGTATTTAGCTATAGGATTTTACTAGTTAAAATATACAGTTTTTAATGCTATCTGGAAATTGGCTTTAGTTTGCTAAAGTGGGGGCTGAATTTTATCTTCAGGTTTCAATTCCGAAGCACTATATTGATTATGCCAGGAAAAAGGTGGAGATTGCCGATATGATTGGTTTAAGTCCCAAAGGTTCGAGGACTTCCAACAGGCACGTTTTAGTTTTCAATAATGATAATAAATATGCAGCTTCTAAATTACTGTTGTTATTATTTACTTAGGATTGGAAGCCGATGAGGGGTCGTGGAGGAAATAGACGACTAAGCAAAATGTGGCTGTCAGCAAAAACTTATGGCTTTGTTTAGTCTTCAAGAAATAGGCTATGAGGTTGTGTTTGTGTCCTGTAGTTTATATTCTGCTGAGATCTACTATGCAGCGTATCCTTGGGAGCCAATATATATAATTTGTAGTTTATTTATTTAAGCTACACTGAGGAAAGGGCGTAGCACTTGTATCCTCAATTGTGGGAAATGTTTTCAGGACAAGCGTTTATGAGTCTTATCTGATTGATTTTAATCTGTTGGTTTTGGGTTGGACATGTCTGGCCTCGGTCGCATTGAAGCCGGTGAACAGATTGCCACGTAATGATTGGTTCTGGTTTACCGATCGATTTAATAATTTATAATGGCACTCACAATGAGTCATTGGTAGTTTATACCTGTTTTAATTATCTTGATATATATTGCTAAGTAATTTGTTGATGTGGTAATATCTGCTTTAATTATCTTGACAGCTAAGCAATTTGCTGCTGCAGCAATAGCGCAAATGTAGAGAGATTAGAAAACCTCGCGAAACCGGGTACATTGATTCAAGAACGAAAGAACCCAGCTGTGCCTGTGCAGGGTTGGGGATCCTGCTTTTAGGCAGCCACACATTCGATTCAGTGTAAAACAAATGAAATCTAAAAAGGCTGCTAACTAGAACTGTTGATCGCAAGATCGGCACGTAAACACAACACAGCCCGCCGTCGCACGGGTTGTGTTTACCATCGACCTCTATCGTTGTGCCGGGTTTCCTTCTTAATTTTTGGTTTTCTTTGTCGATATTTTCTTCCAGGTTTCTACTGCTCTCTGAATTTTTCTTAAAAAAAAAACTGAGCAGGCGCCGTGCTGGCGCATAGGCCAGCCATGTGGTGCCGTCCCGCGTCGCTTGGCCGGGGCCCCTCGGGTTAATGACGAACGAATCCTGTCTATTACGAATGGGCCGGCCATCCAAGTATCCAACCCAGCGTCGTACGTGCAGGCCCAATGCCTATGTATTGCCTCGGTCCAAAAAGAATACAACTATAAGAATGGTATCTGTCAATTTTTTAAAAGTTTAACTAAGTTTATAGTTATTAGTATTAATATTTCTGTCTAATTGGGGAAGTGAACCTGGCTCTCTTGGCTAGGTGACTCAATGTGGCACTACACCTAGCCAGCCAGCGAATTTAGGTGCCTATTTTTTTAAAAAAAATCAGTATTGTGTCCACCACAGTCTTTTTTTGTAAAAAAATCTGTCTAAACTAAGATTGACTATGTAAATATATTTCATCATTAATTTAATTATACTTATTTCATGTTGTAAATGTTAGTATTTTTTAAAATATTTTTTTGGTCAAAGTTGAAATCCATTGATCTTTTGGACAACAAGAATTGTGTTCTTTTTAGACAAAGAGAGTACCGTTTTTTTTCCTTTTTGCTTTAAAAAATTCCAACACATCATGCCGACGCTAGTTACTGTTCATATCAATACAACTGGTTTGAGTAGTTTTTTTTTTTTTTTGACAAGAAACTGGTTTGAGTAGTTGAAAAGTTGGGGTCATTCCAATTGTATCTTTTAAAAATGTTAATTGAGGCTTATCTGGTTCACATTATAACAGTGAAGGCAACCAGTGAGCGTGCTCTGCTATATATGATTAGAAACATCACATATTCACTTATTTGAGTGAATTCCTTTATAAGTCTACTAAACCTGAGTGCACACTTCCATGTTGAAAAGTTTTTGTGTCAATATTTTCAGTTGGTTATAGTAATTCCAATAATGATAATAAATATGCAGTTTCTAAATTACTGTTCCATATTGACCACGTCAGCAAATTATCATCTATACAAATCAACCCTCTCAATGGCAGTGTCTACTAGTAATAAATGTGAAACTTTTTTTCCATCTTTATCCCTTCCCGTGATGCTATCTCTGATATCCTTCTCTGCCAACCAAAAATGACATGGACCTGCACGACGTATGCACGGTTGATTTGGGAGAGCTCGTCTTGCATCTCACAGACAACGCCCAAAGAGACGAGCCGGATCGGGGTTGGGTGAGCCCGACGCTGCTGCGTGCGCAAGCGAACTCCAGCGCGAGATCCCGCGGCGCCGCGCGCGTGCGAAGGGGCCCGTTAAGTTCTGGCGAGGCGGTGCTGCAACGGCGAGTTCCGGTGACCGCGGCGGCGCACACCGCATTGGCGATACCCCAGCGCGTGCGCGCGTAGTCGAGCAGGGTGAGTCGGCACCGCAACGGCGAGTTCCCGTGGCCACGGCTGTGCGTACCGCGTGGGCGAGCAGGGCGAGGCAGCATCGTGTGGGCGAGCAGGCGGGCGAGTTCCCATGGCCACGGACGACAAGCTTGCAGGCGGGCGGGCGAGCCGAGCAAGCGCGCTGCTGCGGCGAGGCGGGCGCTCGCGGCTGCTACGACTTACGGCGAGGCGAGGACGCGGGCTGCGGCGGCGAGGCGGGCGCTCGCGGCTGCTCCGGCCTATAACGAGGCGGTGCGGCGAGGCGAGCACGCGCGCTGCTGAAGCGAGGCGGGCTCTCGTGGATGCTACGGCGAGGGGGCGGGCGAGGCGAGCACGGGCCCTCGCGGCGGCGCGGCGAGGCAGGCGCTCGCGGCAGCGGGTAAAGCGAGCGAGCGCGGCAACCGGCGAGGCCGAGCACTCGCGGGCCCCATGGATCGAAACGAGCCGTTTCTCCCCTATGGCGATTTCACCGTTTCTTCCTGCCTCGGGTCGAGGGTAGACGTCGTTTCTCATTAATTGATATGCCATGTCATTATTTTTACTTATGTGCCATCTCATTTAATAAAAATAGAAACCACAATCAATACCCATTGGGACTGCCCTTATTTACTTAGGATTGGAAGCCGATGAGGGGTCATAGCAAACGTGGAGGAAATAGACGACTAAGCAAAAAGTGCCTGTCAGCAAGAAATTATGGCTTTGTTTAGTCTTCAAGAAATAGGCTATGAGGTTGTGTTTGTGTCATGTAGTTTATATTCTGCTGAGATTAGGGAACCAGCTGTGCCTGTGCCGCGTTGGGGAGCCTCAAGAGTCTGTTTCTACTCTTTTTTTTTTTTTTTGAGGCGGTCTGTTTCTACTTTCTAGGCCAGAATTTCTAATCATCTCCTAAAGATTTCTTGGATTGTTGAGTTCAATTGAGATTAGTTTACACTTTGCAGCCCAAAACCAAATTATTCATTCAAATTAAAAAAAATGGGTGTAAATAAGCGAACTGATTAGGCACCAGAGAGATGGGCCGAATGGTTGTTGGGCTTAGACGCCAAGTAGTAGTAGTTGGGAGACGACTGAAATTGCAAAGGTGAAAATTTTCGGTGCCAATTCTCTCTCGGCTTAGTTTCAAAAAAAAAAAAAATCTCTCTCGGCTCCGTGGAATTGTGAAACCTCTTTACTAAAAAAAAGTGAAACTATATGTATCCATATACATTGTAGCAAATTTTGATGTTCAAATTCATATTGTATTGAAACATTTGAAAATAAAAAATTTTATATGCATATGCAATATTTTCATATGATTTTTGTAGATTGAGTCTGAATCTCAAATTTTACTAAAATATACATCTATAGATGTATTATGGATGTGCATAATTTTCAGTTTTTTTAAAACTTCTAAATACGTTCTTTTTCAAAAGGCTTTCACAATTCTACCAAGTAGCGTCAGGCTGGCAAACAACATTTAGCCATGTTAGTTGGTCCAAACTAGGCTCTTTTATGTTTTGGGGCATTTACATACTTATTACATGCTATTCTTGTTATGACCACCGAAGGATTAAGTCAACGATATTGAGATTAATGAAGTCATCATACGCCCATCATTATTGATGGACGACACATCGTTTACCATCAAAAGAATAGCATCGTTTTATTCTAGGATAAATTTAAATAAGTGTAAGCACCCACATCTCGTTAAGATGTCAATTGTAAACCACTAAAACAATCCAGGTCCTTACAAAGTTGCCTTTAGAAACCGATTTATAGAAATGGGTTATGAGCACCAACATTTTTTTTGAATGAAACATCTCCAAAAGTTTTCAAAACCCACTTCAAATCTTAATTTTTTTAAAAAAACTGTTGGAGAAAATAAGCAAATTTGCTCTCAAGGTTTTTAGCCACTTGGGAAACTATGTGATTTACCAATAATTTTTTTTAAGAAATTAGTGCATATTAACTCCCTCTCTCTCCCTCTATGTCAATTTGTGTTATGGAAGTGATCGTTCAATATATAGGAACTTTCTTGAAAAAAATGTTACACATATACACGCATCGTGACTCGTCGTCTCAACGATCCATAAACACAACCCAAAACTCTAAACCTTGTTTATTGAAAAAAAATGAGTGAGATGACCTGTTTATTACCCAACGGTCCAACCAAAAACCATAAGACACACCTTCGAGGAAGCAAATTCACACACACGTCGATCGGCAGAACATGGAATTAATCGAGGGTGCCGAAGCCTAAGCAGCGACGCCAAGCTTGCTGCCGGCGACGTCGACAACGAAACGGTACCTGACATCGTTCCTCTCCAGGCGCTGGATCGCCGTATTGACGTAGTCCATCCCAACGACCTCCACATCCGCGGTGATCCCGTGCTCACCGGCGAAGTCGAGCATCGCCTGGCACTCGCCGACGCCGCCTCCGGCACTCCCGGCCACGCGCTTCCCGCAGGTGACGAGGCCGAAGGCGGGCACCTCAAGGGGCTTGCTCGGAAATCCCACGACGATCATCGTTCCCATCGGTTTGAGCAGGTCCAGCAGCGGCACCACAGGGTGGTCCGCGGACACCGTGTCGACGATGCCGTCCATCGTGCTCGCCGCCGCCTTCATCTCCTCGGGGTCCCGGCTGACCAAGAACGCGTCGGCGCCGAGGCGCGCTAGCGCCTCGTCCCGCTTGCTCGGCGACGTGCTGATGACGGTTACCTTCATGCCGAACGCCTTGCCGAACCTGACGGCCAGGTGGCCGAGGCCGCCGAGCCCGACGACGCCCAGGTGCTTGCCGGGTGCGTTGAGCGCGAGCTGCACCAGCGGGCTGAACACGGTGACGCCCGCACACAGCAGCGGCGCGGCCCCGGCGGGCGGCAGGGTCTCCGGGACCCGGACCACGTAGTGCTCGCGGACCACGAGCACGTCGGAGAAGCCACCCTGGGTGGTGCACAGTCACCGGGAACGTGGTACGATGCCATGTTCCGCGTCCCGGGAATGTACGTTCCGTTCCGGGAACGTGGTACATTTTTCGTCCCAACAGTGTAAAATCCTTTTAAAAACAGCGTTCCACGTCCCACGAACCGCGTTCCTCGTACCTATGTACTGGGAACTTTTGTGACTGTGGGGTGGTGGCGCCGCCGTCGTACTCCAAGCCCACGCCGTTGGACGTCGCCACGAGCTGCGGGCAGTAGCTCTCGTAACCCTTGCTGCAGCTGTCGCAGGCGAGGCAGGAATCGACGAAGTAGCCCACGCCCACCGTGTCGCCGGGCTTGAACTTGGTGACGCCCGGGCCGGCGTCCGTGACGACGCCGACGACCTCATGCCTGCAACGGAGTGAAATGAGAATTCGTTTCTTGCCGCAGTCGAGGGAAACTCTGAAATGTGAATAAATCCGTCGTCTTTGGTTGCTTGGCGTTGGTGAAGGTAATTTACCCGGGAACGACGGGGTACATGGCGTTGCCAAACTCGTTCTTGATGACATGGAGGTCAGTGTGGCAAAGCCCGCAGAAGAGCACCTTGATGGTGACGTCGTCGTCTCTCTGAACCCTGAAAACGGATCAAAGTATCAACCGGCGCGCGGCGCACCATTTCAGCATCATGCATGGCAGGCTCATAGTCACCGGGAACGTGGTACGGTGCCATGTTCCCCGTCCCATGAACACGCAACATTAATTTTCGTCTAAAAAAAATCTTTTCTCAAAGAGTGTACCACGTCCCACATACCACGGTTCTTATATCTACGAACTAGGAATTTTTTTGTGACCATAGATGGGCTAGCTCCATAATGCACACATACATGTACAATATGGTCATTGTAGCAGAGAGAAAGGATCTTGATGATACCTCCGTGAGAAGTGGTAAGGGGAGAGGTGACCAGAGGCATCCCTGGCTGCCCATCCGTGCGCCTCCTTGCCTTCCGCCATTAGACACTCCTCTACCTCGACCTCACTTCTATTTTCAGCTAACCTTAGCTGGATGTAATAAACTTGCAATCACTAACCACGGAGTTTGGGCATATAAATGGGAAAGCTAGCTGCGCGCAACTACCATGGACATATAGTAACGTCAGATAGCACCGTCAGGGTCAGATAGCACCTAGCAGTCGTTCGGTCTCGATGCTTATTGTTGCATTTTGCCTTTTTTTTCTTTTTTTTTTTACTGTCCATTATACAGTGTACCTGCTCCTCCAGCTGCTGCTCCCAGTAGTTGGCTCGTTGATTAAAAGTCGCCGGCTGCCGGCGGCTAGTGCGCTTCTAATCCATTTCGTTGATTCATATTTGAACTTCATGTGAAGTGATAAGATTCGATGTAAATTGTCAAGTTTATATGCAGCAAATTTAGACTTGACTTGAAGACACCTGATTACTGCAATATACAGTACTCTCTCTATTCCTAATAGATTCCTAAATTTGTAGAAAAAGATTATTAAAGCATCTCCAACAACTTGGTAAAATTAACTTGCTAAATGTTGTGTTTTAGCAAGTTGCTAAAATAATATACCAAGTTAAAAATAGACTCTCTCTAACAACTCCCTATTTTCAACTTGCCAAAATAGAAAACGACGGGACCGGTACAGGTGGACCACTTTGCAAAGTGAACACTGAACTTTTCTCTAATTAATCAAGCCCATAAATATAATTCTATGTGTCTAATATTTATGCAAAGTGAACACACAATAAACTTCTATTTACGATCCACCCCTTTTTTCATCTCTACAACAACGGAGAGAGCCGGGAACCGATTGGCGGCGCTCGGGGCTTGGTCGCGGCTTGCTGGGGCGACGCCGGAGCGCTGGCAGGTCACGCCGCGAGCCATGGGAGCAGGACCGGCGCCGTTAGTCGGGGAGGGCGCGAGGCTGGGCCGCGCCACCGCGCCACGGGGAGGGGGCGAGCCCGCGCCGTGCCAGGAGGAGCAACGCCCCGCCGCGACGTCACCTGCCAGCGGAGGAGGAGCAGCGCCCGCCTCAACGTCACCTGCCGGCGGATGAGGAGCAGCACCCGCCGGCCATCCGTCCCCGTGCTCGTCGGCGGAGAAGACTACTTCTCGCCCGCGGACGAAGCGGAGGCGGAGGTCTGCTTGGACGGCGGCGACTCCGAGAAGGGCAAAGCACGGGTCGCGGGTCGCGTGCCGCCGTAGATGGAGCCGCGCGCCGCGGCCGCCCTCGTCGTCGGTGGACCGTCCACCGCGAGAAGAGAGAGGGGGAAGAGAGAAGGTAGCGGTGCCGCGCGATTTCGCGACTGCAAGTCATCCGCGTGCGGCACCCCTGGATAGCAAGTTTGGGTAAATAGTAAGTTTATTTACCAAGTTGTTTCATATTAAACTGTTGAGCCTTAATAGCTCTCCAATTACCAAGAAATCCTGGGGTATCCAATAACAATGCATGAGAGAGATATTTTGTTAAATACAACCCAAACTACGATAGAGATTAATGTAATCACTAGACTATTCACCTCTAGAAGTATATTCTTTTGGAAACAATTTTTTGGGCTAGGAATTTATTCATTCAGGGACTAGTATAGTATATAGCAGGCATCAAACAAGAACTTGCGGCCGGCGACGGGTGCATCATATATTTGATAGGAGATGGAGTTTTTTCTCGAATACGCAAAAGACTTGCGCATCTTTTTCATTAAGTAGAAGAATACAATACAGTACAATGAAACCGGGGTGGAGACAAGATTTGAAACAAACACTGCCACCACCACGGCGATGACCCAGACGCCTAAAGGCAAGCAGGGGCACGACTTGACGTCGGAGGAGCTCCAGGGTGCGCCAACGAAGCCTTCGGAAGGAAATGACGCCCGCAGACGCCAACTCCATTGGACCAAGCACCCGTGGGATCTTTGGTTCCCGAGTTTGCTCCGGCGGCAGTGGGGATGGAGTGAGTAGCAGTTATATCACGAAAAAAATAATAGTGTTTTATGTGGTAGCTATGGCTACACGTCGCTTGGGGTACCAATGTGGTGCAAATATGCATGCTGTGAAGCTCACATTGTCACCATCATCTCAACGCTGCATATATGTACTATATATTATACATCATGAGTTGTATATCTCTGGGTCACCATTCACCAACCCTAAATTAGAACATGATCGATTATGTAGCTTTGACCAAACGCATGCCAAGCTAATTATTATCTTAATCCATTGTATATAATTAAATCACCACAATTATTGGTCTTGTCCTGAATTATAGGCTTTTAAAAGCTTGTCTTTATGCATGCACCCTGGTCTCAGCTGCTGAGGCAGCAGATCAACAAGCCAGCCGACCGCCCCACCCGCGAGCAAGTTAGAGGGACCAGTGAGCTGCCGTGACTACGCGAGTTCTCGTGGTGTTAGAGCATCTCCAACAACTCTATAAGAGCATCTTCAACAACTTTTTAAAATAGGTTGCTATTCTTATAACTTTGACAAAAACATAAAAATCTCTCTCCAATAACTCTTTAAAATAGGTTGCTATTTATTCCAACTTTGTATCCAGGGGTGTCGCGCGCGGATATATCCGCGCGTGGAGTGAGTTGCTATCCACGCATGCGAAGCACTCCAAGCCGTGAAATTCCTCTCTTCCGCATGAAAGACGATCAGCTGGAGATGGAATCGGTCCTAGGTGAGCCTACTTTTTTTATTTTATCAAGTTAGAATAGCAAAATTGTTGGAGAGAGATCTTTTTTTTCACTTGCCAAATAAATTAGCAACTTGCTAAAACTCAAGATTTAGCAAGTAAATTTTACCAAGTTCTTGGAGATGCTCTAAATCTACTTGGTATTCTATTTTTTTTGGCAAAAACTCAAAAACACCTCTCCAACAACTCCCTAAAGCCACTTGGTATTTTTCCAACTTAGAAAAAATCTCCCTCTGTGCGCGTATCGCTAGTATCGCTGCTCCGCTGCCCTACGGTGCTCAATATTTTGATGGGAAATGCTCAAAAGTTTCGTTTTTTCATTACGATCGCGTAGGATCAAATCTTACCCGATTTGGTGCAGCCGTTGTCGAGAAATTGCGAGTCGAAATTTCCATCCCGGTGGTCAACGTCGCGTGGAGGGCGCGGTGGGGAAGAAGTAGGCAATGACAAGCGGGTCCCATCTGTCATCCTCTAGTTTTACCGAGTTGGAATACCAAGTTGTTAGAGATGACTCATTTTTTCACTAGCTAAATAATTTAATAAGTTGCTAAAACGCAAAATATACCAAGTGAAATTTCTGCTCCCATTTTCACTCGGTGACGCCGTGAGATGCGGCACGGGGTGGATGAGCCAACTGCCTCTTTTTTTTTCCTTTCCTGTTTTTGTTTTTGTTTCGCCGTCCGCGCGCGAAGACTGGTAGAAAAAGCATTGTTAATCGTAGCCGCCACCGGCTTTTCCATAGTCCATGGACCATGGGTGCCAACTAAAGAAACCATTGAAGAAACCATTGAAGTGGACCTGCTGGAGCACTGACAGTCTATTTATTCTCTAGTTTAACCACTGCTTAGCACTGGCAAATCATCCTGGTCCCTGAACGACGAAGCAGAGTGAGTAGTGACAACAAGCTAGTGGGGTTGCCGGGCGGATCAAGGAGTGTTTCCATGGAGCAAGGAAGCAAGGCTGCGCTCGGCTGGGCTGCGAGGGACGCCTCCGGGCACCTCTCCCCTTACAGCTTCTCGAGGTTTTCTCTCCCTCGCTCCATAACTATAGTTTGCTCTGTTTTCATTTTTCGTGCACTCTTGCACATCAATTTGATGGGGTTGCGACGCCGAGTGACATGATTTCAGGGTTGTGAGAGACGGCGACGTGACTATCAAGGTGCTCTTCTGCGGGCTCTGCCACACGGACCTCCACATCATCAAGAACGAGTGGGGCAACGCCATGTACCCTGTCGTCCCGGGACACGAGGTCGTCGGCGTCGTCACGGACGTCGGCCCCAGCGTGACCAAGTTCGCGGCCGGCGACACGGTGGGCGTGGGCTACTTCATCGACTCGTGCCACGCCTGCGAGAGCTGCAGCACGGGGCACGAGAACTACTGCCCCGACCTCGTGCTCACCTCCAACGGCGTGGAGCGCCGCGACGGCGCGACTACGACGACGACCACACAGGGCGGCTTCTCCGATGTCGTGGTGGTGGACGAGCGCTACGTCGTCAGGGTCCCCGCGAGCCTGCCTCTGGACGGCGCCGCGCCGCTGCTCTGCGCGGGCGTCACGGTGTACAGCCCGCTGGTGGAGTACGGCCTCAACGTGCCCGGGAAGCGCCTCGGCGTCGTGGGGCTCGGCGGCCTCGGGCACGTCGCCGTCAAGTTCGGCAAGGCGTTCGGGATGAAGGTTACGGTGATCAGCTCGTCCCCTGCCAAGCGTGACGAGGCGATCGAGCGCCTCGGCGCCGACGAGTTCTTGGTCAGCCGCGACACCGAGCAGATGAAGGCGGCGGCAGGCACGATGGACGGCATCATCGACACGGTGTCCGCGGGGCACCCGATCGTGCCGCTGCTGGCGCTACTGAAGCCCAGGGGGCAGATGGTGATCGTCGGCGCGCCGAGCACGGCACTGGAGCTGCCGGCGTACGCCATCATCACGGGCGGGAAGCGGGTGGCCGGCAACGGCGTGGGAAGCATCGCCGACTGCCAGGCGATGCTGGACTTCGCGGGGCAGCACGGCATCACGGCGGACATCGAGGTCGTAAAGATGGACTACGTAAACACGGCCATCGAGCGCCTGGAGAGGAACGACGTCAGGTACCGCTTCGTCGTTGATGTCGCTGGCAGCCTGGGCCCCGCTGCTTAGGCGGCAGAATACGCTGCCTCTGCTTCTTGTGTGAAAGTGAAACTGGGTGAATAATTTACAGTGCACTGTGTGATGTATTGTACCACTACCAAACAAAGTTCCTAATGCACATGATCTGAGGATCCGCTTATTATTTTCAAGTTCATGTCCTCTCAGTCCATCCCCTTAGCAAATCCAATGCTATGGATCTTTTAAAACTGCCTATCCCTATTGCTACCTAGTGACTTTCCTATAGTACAATAGGCTGATGACATTTTGATTGTCATGGAACGTGAGGTCAAACAAGTTTTCTTCTTAAAATCTATTCTCAACTCTTTTGATGATTCCACTAAAATTAATCATCTTGCAAGACTTTTGGTTGCAAAGTGGGGGACCCTGCCTTTTACTTATCTTAGTCATCCCCTTGGCCTCACTAAACCCAGAGTTGAGGAATTCTTACCCCTTGTATCCAAATGTGAAAGCAGGTTAGCAAATACTTCAACTTTTCTATCTCAGGCTGGTAGACTCGAGATCACCAATGTTGTGCTCTCTGCCCTCGCTATTTTTTGTACCTTTGCTCCTTGTTCTTTCCTGATTCAATCATTAGACATTTAGACAGATTGACAAATTCATGAAGCATTGTTTATGGAAGGGGGGAGACATGAATTCTAAAAATCTCCAAAGGCAGCCTGGGAACTAGTTTGTGCTCCCAAGAGTGCAGGAGGATTGGGTGTCATAGTAGACCTTAAAAAGCACAATAACCATTGATGATAAAAAACTGGAACAAATTCTTCAAAAAAAAAAAAAAAACAAGATATTCCACGGGTTCATTGGTTTGGGAAAAAATATTATTCAAATGGAAAACTTCTAAACCATACTAGAAAAGGCTTTTCCTGGTGGAGGGGCGATTTAAAGTTGGTAGAATATATTTTTTAATATTTTAATTCTCTAGCTGTCATTCATGTGAAAAATGGACGTGGAGAGGCAGTAGGCCCAGGGTTTCTGTTATCTTTTTGGTTGGCCCAGTGGAAGCCTAGCCCGTATAAAAGAAACAATGAAACGATGATGCTTCTTCCGTTTAGCTTATTTATTTATTTATTATTTTAAAGAAAAAAATTGCATACCCTGCACAGACTGTTAGGGTTAAGTACATCTTGCTACGCTTATTATGTCCACTACAACTATGAGCAAGAAACAAACGCTTTAGGCATGATGACAAGCGAAAACTGAGGAATATTGCATATCATTTTTTTAACTTCATATTGCATAGCACTTTGTATAAACCTAATTTAACTAGTAGCTGGATCTACATGAAAATGTATTAGCATGGTCGTCGCGCTATTTGGAAAAAGTTGGATCTAACCTATATAGAGAAACGAAGATGATGATGTGATGCTTCATGATATGCTTATTATGCTTGATTACTGCCTACATTGTTTTTTATTGAACACGACTTCACATGTCTTTTCAATAAAAAGAAATGGTGCCAAAAGAATGGAGTACACATAGTGATAGGAGAACATGTACTGCAGGTTATAGAACCGCAGAGCAAGTGGTTAAGAACCGAAACAACACATAACAAAAAGAAGGCGGTGAGGAGGGGCTATTCACCACGAACCTAACCTTTAACCTGCAAGGAAAAAATTACACCAATACAATGTTGTCAACACAAGAGATGAAGCCAAGGTAAGCCAAAGGGCAAACACATCCATCGGGAAGAGATGAAACTATGGCAGCGAAGCATTCACCCGAGCAACATTGTGTCAAAGCATCTATATCAGTGTGAACGTGGCAAAGTACCATAGAAGGGTGGCGCCATCACGCCCTCAGCTGACAGTATGAGGGGGGCCCTCCCAAATGGCCTTGGAAGTAAAGTATCCGCCTAAGTAGAGACGACAACAAAAGTATCCGTAAGGAAGAGACGACGGCAGCAACACCGAGTTGGGTGAACAGACCACTGTGAAGATGAGCTTGAAGCACACATAGGCACATGTGAAAACTACCACGGCGAGAGCAACGATTGATGGGCTGCAGCCTGCAGTAGCGCACAACGATGGTTTTAGGAAGGACCTTGACATCCATAGACGTCGACAACGCTGGTAGAAGCATACGAGTAGGTCTTTCGACCTCAGCCTACCCCGACAAAAAGTAACTTTGACGACTCCTCCAATTAAAAATGTTGAATTTAATTGTTAGAATGAAATGTAACATTGCATAATGTGTTAAAGAAATATCTGTGTTAGTGGTTGTTTGTTGGTGTAAATAGCATATTGTAAAGGAACCTATATGTAAGAGTAAGAGGAAGAAATAGAGTGCTCTGGAACTGGAAACGTCCAGACAGAGAATTTCCGCCAAATCGTACATGGTATGAGAGCCAGGTTACCTGTGGTGCCTCGAGCGGCGGCGGTGCGAGCTGAGCGTCGCTCTCAAGTGGTGGCTGCGCGTGGGCGAGTTGCCTGCGCGGTGAAGAGCAGGCGAGGCGGCGAGCAGGCGGCGGCGCGAGCGGGCGACCGAGGCTGTGGCCCTGCGGGCAGCGGCGCGAGGCCAAGGCCGCGAGCAGCAGCGCGAGGCCGCGCTCGTACGCGTGGGCGGTGCAAGAAGCTGCACGAGTCCGTGCTCTGCGGGCGGCGTGTGGTTCGTGCGAAGCGGAGCAGGCAAGCAGTAGCATTCGTGTGGTTGCTGGCCGATTGCAGTACTAGTGTGTGGTTCGGTGATTTGGTGGAGAAAATAGCTGGCAGTAGTGGTGGTGTTCCTGTACGTGAGAAGAAGGTGCGTGTCTCTACGTGCTACCGTGAAGGGAAGAAAAGGAGAAGTTGCTGGAATTTGGTGCTGGTGCCAGGAAAAAACAGAGGAGACTACTGCTGCGTGGTGGTGGTGCTGCAGTGCTACTGCTGCGTGGTGATGCTGCTGCTGTTAGCTTGCTGCTTGTTAAGTGTATTGCGTTGATCTAATTGCTGGTACTATTGAGGTGCTAGGATTTGGTGATTTTGGGAAACTGGAGGCTTGCTGCTTGTGTGTACTGAGTTTGTGTTGCTTCTGAGGAAGAAGAAGAGGTTGGCTTACTGGCTGCTGTGATTTGTGTTGAGGTGCTCTGATTACTGAGAAGAGAAGATGCATAAAGGAGTGTGATTTGCAGCACTGTGGTGATTTGGGGCTTGGTTGCTAGTGTTGTTTCGCAGATTTGAGGAGTCTTGATTTATAAAGGAGATGGATTCAGAGGAGGAAAAGAGGAAAGCGGCAGAGGCCGCAAAGAAGACAGCAGGTGAGCAAGGGAGTAATGGTGATGGTGATCCACTAATTACCAAGAGTGAGTTGAAGAATGAGATGATGTCCATGATTCAGAGACTCATGGAGATGAATTTGATTGGCCCTAGGGAGGTGCATGAACTAAAATTAGAACTCATGCCGAATGATGTGAAGCTAGAAGGAAGCAAGAATTATTTGAGTTGGTCTAGAAGAGCAAGTGATACTAGCAGGAAAGGGGGTAGAGAAATATTTGACGGAGGATTGTGTTGAGCCGGCTAACAATCTTAGCCCCGAGTGGAGAGTTTGGCATATGACGAACTCTACTATAGTGGCATGGTTATTCACATCCATGTCACCATTGGTCAGTAAGGTTGTGGAAGGTATGCACACTGCAACACAGATATGGAAAACTCTAAGCAATAGATATTCCAAGCAGGGGAATGTAATGGTTATGATGGAGATTCAAAATAAGGCTGATGCAGTGAAACAAGCGGGGCGATCAGTGGAGCAATATGCTAGTGAGTTGCAGTACTTGTGGGGAGAGCTAGACCACTATGCTCCACTCCATATGAGGGATCCACAGGATGCTCAGGATGTCCAAAAGTGGATAGAGGACAGGAGGGTGACTCATTTTCTAAGGAACTTGGACCCAGAATTTGAAAGCAGGAGGGCTGCATTTTGCCACCAGGAGAGTCTTCCTACCATGGAGGAGGCTGTGTCAGCCATGGTTATTGAAGAGAGCAGACTACGGATGATGAATTTTAACAATCCTGTAAAGTCTGCCTACACCTCAGTGGCGGAGAGAAAGTGCTATAATTGTGGAGAGGAGGGACACTTGAGCTATAATTGTCCTCTTCCTAAAGGCTATGGTGGTAGAGGTGGAACTCGTGGAGGTCGTGGTGGTGCTCATGGTGATCAAGGAGGTCATGGTGGTCGTGGTGGAGGACGTGCAGGAGGACGTGGCAGAGGTCGTGGTGCCCCTCAAGCCAATGCAGCTACCATGGAGAGTTCTACCACAGAGAGTGGTTATCAGGGTAATGCGGAGATTCAGTCTCTCACTTTAACTGGAGAACAGGTCAAGCAGTGGGAGCAATGGCAGAAGTTTAAAGCGTCTGAAGCCTCCAGCACTACTCCAGTTGGTTCTGTGATTGCCACCACCAGTCACTTTGGTAACTTTGCCAACTATGCCCATACGGGCAAAGGTACTCAAGCACAGGCACTTGCATCCACATGTAGGCATAACTTAGAATGGGTCATTGATTCGGGAGCTTCCAAACATGTCACTGGCACATCTTGTTCTTTTAAAACATATATTCCACAGTTATATTCTGAGACTATTCAAACTGCTGATGGTACCTCCCAACCCATTCATGGTGTAGGATGTGGAGAGTGCACTCCATCCCTTCACTTATCTTCTGTTTTGCATGTTCCCTCCTTCCCAGTCAATCTCCTCTCTGTTAGCTCACTTATTGATCAGTTTAAATGCACAGTTACATTTGATGAAAATTTCTGTGTCTTTCAGGAGAAGAGGACCGGGAAAGTAATTGGGACTGGAGTCAGGCGTAATGGGTTGTGGTTCATCAACCAAGAGCAGTCAGCATTGGCAGCAGCTACCGGAACACAAGAGAGGGAGATCTACTTGCTTCACCGTCGGTTAGGACATGTTCCCTTTGGAAGCTTAAATAAATTATATCCTGATGTTTTTTAAAAATGTGGACACAAAGAAACTTGTGTGTGATGCTTGTGAACTTGGGAAGCATACAAGGACAACATATCCTAGTATTGGCCTCCGGAGTTGTGAACCTTTTATGTTAATACATTCTGATGTTTGGGGTCCCTGCTCAGTTACATCTGTGAGTGGATTTAAGTGGTTTGTCACATTTATTGACTGCTATACTTGTATGACATGGGTTTACATGCTTAGGGGTAAGCATGAGGTCTTTCGGTGTTTCCAGGACTTTCATAAGTTGGTTGAAAATCAATTCAATGCTAGAATCCGAATTATCCGAACTGATAACGGAACAGAGTATGTGAATAATGTTTTTGGGGCTTATCTCTCAGAACATGGGATCATACATCAAACTACTTGTCCTAGTACTCCACCACAAAATGGTGTTGTTGAGAGAAAAAATTGTCACTTGATGGAGGTAGCAAGATCAATCATGTTTCAGATGAATGTGCCCAAATATCTCTGGAGTGAAGCAATATTAACAGCAGTATACTTGATTAACCGTATGCCATCTAGGATTCTTGGTATGAAGTCACCTGCGGAGCTATTGTTGGGACATCAAGAGTTTAAAGTGCCCCCAAAGGTATTTGGTTGTATGTGCTTTGTTACGGATCATAGACCTACAGTTGGTAAGCTGGATCCTCAGGCGGTGAAGTGTGTTTTTGTTGGATACTCTTCTACACAGAAGGGATACAAGTGTTGGGACCCTATAGGAAAAAAATTGTTTGTGAGTATGGATGTGATGTTCAAGGAGTTTGAACCATACTATTCACAACCATGGGATCTTGATCCATTGTTGGAGGAATTCTCTTCAGTCACTGAGGGTGACAGTAGAGAGGGGAGAATGAAGGAGTTGATGATACAAAAAGGTCGGTGATTGTTGCTACCATCCCATGTCCAATGAATAGGTCTGAAACTCAAGAGAAAATTCATGAGGATAATGGAGGTGTTCATGTGAGAAATGGTGACTGTGAAGGTGAAGAGGTCGTCGGTGATGATGTAGTTGGTGATGAGAATGAGGAGACAACTGATAGAGAAAATATAGAGGTAAATGTTGAGCAGGAGAAGGAACCCATAGTGTACCCGAGGAGACGGTTCAGGAGTCAGGGGGAGCAAATCAGTACACCACAGCCACAACAGCCTGCTACACCAGTCCCAAGTCACCTCTCGGACCTCTCTCCATCAAGCGGTAATGTCCCTTCTAGCCTTGAACATGTAGAGTTACCTCTTGCACAATGTAGGGAGACTAGATCCAATTTTGAAAAACCTCCTACTCGTTATGGCTTTGAGCATCCTATTACATATCATGACATTGCCAATTTTCTCTCGTACTCTCACCTTTCACCTGCATATAGAGCATTTGTTGCATCTTTACAAACAGTGCCTATTCCAAAGGACCGGAGGTGTGCAAAGCAGGATCCTAATTGGAATGCTGCAATGAGAGAAGAGATGCATGCTCTTTAGAAGAACAAGACATGGGAATTGGTACCACTTCCAAGAGGGATGAGAGCTGTGGGTTGCAAGTGGGTCTTCACTATGAAGCAAAACCCAAAAGGAGAGGTGGACAGGTATAAGGCAAGACTGGTTGCAAAAGGCTATAGTCAAACATATGGCATTGATTATGATGAGACCTTTGCTCCCGTGGCAAAGATGGGTACTTGTTAGGACCCTAATCTCCCGTGCGGTAAACTTTGGTTGGCCTCTACATCGATGGATGTGAAGAATGCATTTCTTCATGGTGATTTACAAGAAGAGGTTTACATGGAAATCCCACCAGGGTTTGCGAATAGTCAAACTGTTGGGAAGGTGTGTAGACTCAAAAAGTCACTTTATGGACTAAAGCAATCACCTCGAGCATGGTTTGACAGATTTAGGAGAGCAGTTTGTGGTATGGGCTACACCCAATGTAATGGTGATCATACGGTATTCTACAAGCATAGATGAACATTTATCACCATTATGGCAGTATATGTGGATGATATTTTGATTACAGGAGATGATGTGGAGGAAATAAAGTGTTTAAAGGAGAATCTGGGAAAGGCCTTTGAGGTAAAGGATCTTGGACCACTAAGGTACTTCCTTGGGCTTGAGATTGCCAGGTCGCCTAAGGGGATAGTTCTCTCTCAAAGAAAATATGTCCTTGATCTATTGGCTGAAACTAGCATGCTTGGATGTTGGCCATGTAGTACTCCTATTGATAAAAATCACCAAATCAGTGCCCAGTGTGGAGATTCTGTGAACAAAGAAACATATCAAAGATTGGTAGGAAGACTGATATACCTATGTCATACAAGACCTGACATTTCCTATGCAGTGAGTGTGGTGAGCAGGTATATGCATGATCCAAGAACAGGACATATGGAAGTTGTTTACAGAATTCTGAGGTACCTAAAGGGGACTCCTGGAAGAGGGTTATGGTTCAGGAAGAATGGGCACCTTGATGTGGAAGGCTATTGTGATGCGAATTGGGCAAGTAGCAAAGATGATAGAAGGTCCACCTCTGGGTATTGTGTGTTTGTGGAAGGCAATCTTGTCTCATGGAGAAGCAAGAAACAAGCAGTTGTGGCTCGGTCTACTGCGGAGGCTGAGTATAGAGCAATGGCATTGAGTGTGTGTGAGATGTTATGGTTAAAAGGCTTGCTAAAGGAGCTGCGGGTGTTAAGAAATGAGGCAATGATGCTTCATTGTGATAACATTGCTGCAATCAATATTGCAAACAATCCGGTTCAGTTTGATCGCACCAAGCATGTGGAGATTGATAGATTCTTCATCAAGGAGAAGCTAGATAGTGGAGTCCTAAAGTTAAAATATGTAAAATCGCGTGGTCAACTAGCGGACTGTTTTACAAAGGGTTTAGGACCTAGTGAAGTTGAGTTGAGTTGTAGTAAGATGGGCATGTTAGATATCTTCAGCCCATCTTGAGGGGGAGTGTTGGTGTAAATAGCATATTGTAAAGGGACCTATATGTAAGAGTAAGAAGAAGAAATAGAGTGCTCTGGAACTGGAAACATCCAGACAGAGAATTTCCCCAAATCGTACATTGTTTTATTTATATTATTAATTATCAGTAGCGTAATATACTGGCAATATACTGTATGTAATAACTTAATAAGCCATAGCACCGGCCCTGTCTCCCTCTTATTTACTTGTACATCAAACTATCACAGCCAACCACGACAAAAGCACCAACTCATCAACAAGCGTCGACCATCATTTGGTAGCTAACAAATTATTGGGGCTCCGATTTAAACTTTTGCAGCCAGCCAGCCATGCCTATTGCCTAGGCAGCAGAGCCGAGGCTGCCGGCGACGTCGATGACGAAGCGGTAGCGGACGTCGTTCTTCTCGAGCCGCTCGAACGCCGTGTTGACGTAGTCCATCTTGATGACCTCCACCTCGGCGCCGATGCCGTGCTTACCCGCGAACTCAAGCATGGCCTGGCACTCCCCGACGCTGCCGACGCTGTTCCCCGCCACGCCCTTCCCGCCCGGCACGATGGCGTACGCCGGCAGCTCCAACGGCTTGCTCGGCCCGCCCACGACCACCATCTGCCCCAGCGGCTTCAGCAGCGCCAGCAGCGGCGTGAGTGGGTGCCACGCCGACACCGTGTCGATGATGCCGTCCATGGTCCCCATCGCCGCCTGCATCTGCTCCGGGTCCCGGCTGATCAGGAACTCGTCGGCGCCGAGGCTCTCGACGGCCTCCTGGCGCTTGCTGGCCGACGTGCTGATGACGGTGACCTTCATCCCGAACGCCTTGCCGAACTTGACGGCGACGTGGCCTAGGCCGCCGAGCCCCACGACGCCGAGGTGCTTGCCGGGCGCGTTGAGGCCGTGGCGCATCATGGGGCTGTACACGGTGACGCCCGCGCAGAGCAGCGGCGCGGTGCGGTCCGGCGCCAGCCCGTCCGGGACGCGCACCACGTAGTGCTCGTTCACCACGATGACGTCGGAGAACCCGCCCCTGGTGGGCGCGCCGCCGTGCGCGTGGTCCACGCCGTTGGAGGTAACCACCACCCCGGCGCAGTAGTTCTCGTACCCCTGACCGCAGCTCTCGCAGGAGCGGCAGGACCCGACGAAGTAGCCCACGCCCACCGTGTCGCCGGCCTTGAACCGCGTCACGCCGCCGCCGACGCCGGTCACCACGCCGACGATCTCGTGCCTGCGCGCGGCAACCAACCAACGGATCGTCGTCAAAGGTCAGTAATTGCTTGAAGCCTAGTCCAACTCCTACCACTGTTGTTGCGTCTAGCAAACCGTTTGCAACATTATTCAGCGGCGAATTCGATTACCCGGGGACGACGGGGTACATGGCGTTTAGCCAGTCGTTCTTGATGATGTGCAGGTCGGTGTGGCAGATCCCGCAGTAGAGCACCTTGATCGTCACATCGTCGTCTTTAGGAACCCTGAAATTGGAACCAGCGACATGGATTCCATAAACTGAGCTAATAAGTACCGAAAGGAAGAACTCTGAAAATTTGTCACTCCACATAACACAGTTCATCAGCCAAGTTCAGCAAAGTACTAGAAAGAAAGGGGCAGCTAGCTCTAGCTGAAACTTCACCCAAATTCTACACGCGTAATGAATTCTATTCTCTCTTTTCTTTCTGGCTTTAACAAAAAAAAATATTCTGTGTTTGGTAAGCCTCTAAACTAATTTAGAAATCTGAAACTGTGTAGAGAAGGTAAACAAGATTCACAGGAGCTGCAATAATTCATCCGATATATGGCAAAACAGAAGCAGGCATGAGCAGAGCAGAGTGCTGAACAGAACAGTGCAACGACCAACGACAGTGACATGGCTACGCCTACCTTCTGGAGAAGCTGTAGGGGGAGAGGACGCCGGTGTCGTCCCTGGCCGCCCATCCGAACGCCGCCAGGCCGCCTTGCTCCTCCATCGTCGCCTGCTGCTCTCGCTTCTCCACGTACGCCCTCGCTGGCCGCTGCGGGGACCGCAGAGCTCTGGACGGCAACGGCAACCCTACACTAGCAACTCCAAGCGAGTGAGCCGGAGCACCGGCTCCGGGGGAGAAGGGCGGGTGGAGAAATGGACCGTGGACGACGAGGGCGCGACAATGATATGACATAACTGCTGCTCCCTGACCCGGAGAGATCTGTGCAGTACTGAGGGGCCAATGTGGCAATATAATATAATGCAGGATTTTCACTCGTTAAACCCTGACAAGGGTACGGAGTTAGTTCCTTCGTTTTCAGAAAAGGTGACGTGGCGAGGTTCTGTTATGTGAAAGACAATAAGTTGAAAGCAAGGGCAGACAAAGAAATTCTGAAGCAGTTTTTCAATCTACCGTCCTTTCGTTCTCGTTGTTTTATGCTCTTCAGTTTTTGAGTTCTGAGTCTGAATGTCGTGTACCTTATGGCTATATTGATATTCTGTGTGAATTGTGGTTCACAGAGGCTAGTTTTTATATCCTTTATTTATCTAAAATAAACCTTTACTCTTTGAAATCGATCATGGCAGCCAAAGGATCGGACGCCGTCGTCAAAAAGAAAAATATAGAGTAGCTGCAAAGGAAAAAAGGAGTGAAGTAAAGCTCTACAGTATATGGATGAGTTATGAGTGAGGGGTATCATAAGTTCCTAACAACATAAGGCCCACACACATGCCAAAGCAGGAGCAAACAAAAGCAAATTGTCGGCTTTAGTGATCCTGATATACACAAATGCCAAAGTACGAGTGGTATGTGCTCGTGCTGTGATGAACTGATTCACGAACGGCTTGATATTTCTGCTGCTATGTGGCTCTCCCACGCTGAAAGCAGCATCTGATGTTCGTTTGGGACCGAGCGACCCGTGTTCGATGTGTCCATGTCACGCCTCCTCATGATTTTGGTTGCATGAGCCCGCGGGACCATAGAATGATAGAAGACCGGATCCAGAAGCACTCACGGATATCTATATGTTTTATTCTCTTTTTTTATGATTTTGGCTGCTGGAAATGCGTACATCATAGTTTCAGCCTCCAAAACAATTTTAATTTAACAGCATTTTTTAAGCATCAATTTAGCAGCATTTTTGAAGCATGCGATTCATCTTTTTGTGTTGCCTGTCAACGAAATGTTAGAACGGAGCAAAACAACCTATGCGGTGGTGCCTCTATCGCACGAGGCATTACGCGTGTCACTTTTGATGCCACCTGGCGTAGTTTCGGCTCCGGCCGTTCTGCGCTCGGCGCTTGGTTCATCAAGATGCATGACGTAGTCGAGTAAAGTCTGCAGCGGCTATCGAAGCTGTCTGCCTTGGTGTAATAAATCAGGAGCAGTTTTTGTTTTTGGAAGCAAAAATTCAGAGAGCAGTAGAAACCTCAAAGAAAATATCGACCAACAAAACCAAAGGAAAACCCAGCACAAAGGACGGTAAACACAACCAGACCGGCGGCGTTGTGCTTGTGCGACAACGAGCGCTTGGATGTCCCAAGTGGGTTGTATTTTGTTTACACCGCATTGTTGTGAGGAATTTGGTGCTGCGTACCAAGTAGGGCCTTTTCAGCCCAAGGTTTTGCTGGGCCGATCTTGCGATCAACATGGTAGGCAGTTCTAGTTAGCAGACTTTTTAGATTTCATTTGTTTAGCACTGATGAAACGAATGTGATTCTGGGAGTGACTACATATCTTTAGGAGATTTTCTTATTAGCTATCTTCCACTTTTTCATGAATTAAAAAAAATTATAACTAACAAACTAAGCATTCAAATTAAATTCCAATTACACCATTGAACTCGTTACAATAAATCCTTCAAAACAAGATCTTACATAAATATATTTAGATAAAATTTTATTTATAAATATTTTTTCTTATCAAGATAAATCATTCTTAAAAACATGATAGTACATAAAAAATAATAAAAAAAATTCACGACAACAGAAACTGAAGAGAGAAATGAACTGAGAAAAATTAAAAAATAAAAATTAAAACAATATAGCAAATACATGAAATATAAAAAAATGAAACATAAAAAAAGAAAAAAATACACATGCGGACGCATGCATGCAACTGGTTTGCTTGCTTGCGACTGCAGCTGTTTGCCTTGAAGTAGCGGACGTACGCAGCGTGGGCTTAAAAAACACAAGTAGGCCCACTTATAGGCAGGCTTAAAAAGTGGAAGATAACAATCCAAGAAATCTTTAGGAGATGATTAGAAATTCTAATTCTCCCTACCTTATTATCCGTCCTTCTGGCCCTTCAGCGTTCATGGACACCCTTTCCATTCGCAAACTGTAAGCTAAACTTATAACTTCCTAAAAAAAACTTATAATTTCCTCACGAGCACGATTGAGAGACAAAGTGAATAGGTTACTACAGTGTAGTACTAGCCTTGGCTGTAGTAGTTGCTAAGCACGTTCGTCACCGCCGCCTCTGCGGAGTATACGCGCGCGTCACTGCATAGGTCGTTGCACAGGTTAAATAAACGCCACAAATCTCAATCAGAGCGCAGCAAACCCGATTAGTCCAACAGTCTATGTCATTGGCTCTTTATTTCATTATAATAAAGTTCCCAGAACCATATGCATATCTGAACTGGTATGCATGTTTGGTCACGCACTTCTTCTCTTGTCAGTCTGTTCAGACGACGAAGGGAGCTTTCAACTAATTTTAAAAGAATCCTTCACTTTGAGGGGAATCCTTGACTTTAGTTGCGCGGTTTAGATTGAATGACAACATTAAGATTCTAGTCAACAGAATTTATGACTTTACAGCTCTAGTTATTGGCTCCAATACAAAAATAATAGATTGAAGCCATTGAGAATTCATTACACACATTTGAGGTACAACTTTGACTATAATACATTTATTTCCAAAATAAACATGCATTTAGCATCTTTTATGTTTCCAAGCTAACTATATATAAAACCTTGCAAAATATATCTATAATAACCATTAAAATTTCAAAATTTCGAGATTCTTGGTACCACCGCGATGCTATCCACGAGTAAAACTAAACACATTAAAGAAATTAATATTGGTAATGAATTTATGTAGTGAAGTGTTTAGTTATACTTCAAACCATCCAATTCACATAGATTTGGGTGGATTTTGGTGAAACGTTGACTAGTTTCCATCCCAATGTTTTTGGATTAAGGTGGATTAGAGTGTAGAGTGCACTATTTTTTTATATACGCATGTATCCATCAAATTCGCATAACATGTACTTCCTCAGTCACAAAATAAATGACCTTATAGCATTCAAATTTTGTCCCAAAATAGTTCCCACAATACATATTTCTCTTTTCCAAATACACATTCCACTTTTCCCGGGAGATTTCTATCTCTATTATTCTTGAAGGGGGCCATTTCGGACTTTTGGCTTCGGTGTTGGTTTTTGGTAAGTAAGAGTTTCTAGTATAATGTCATTGGTAAGTAAGGGTTTCTAGTATAATGTCATCTAATATGGAAGGGGCAGAGCAAGTCATCGTGCACAAGTGCACAACATCTTATGGGTGTAGATGATATTAAAACTTAAGCAAGATTAGCCCATTACGATCACTAGTCTAATGACATGAACAAACTAAACTAAGATTAATATTAGCACATATCTAAATTAGCAGAAGACAATCGTTAGGGTCATATGCCTCCTTGGTCGGCCTCCTGGTTGTCAATGGATCACCTTGACGAACGGTGGTTGCGATGGCCTTTAAGAGCAAGTACTATAATGGGCTATAAGCCGTTAAAATGCTGACATGGAGGAGAGAAAGGAGAAGAGAGTGGAGAAGCAACATGTAAATTTACAGCCGACTTGGCCACAAGAACAAGATATTTTGTGAGAGAGACAAATGGGCCATGTATTAATGTTGAAGAGCTAATCATTGTATGATGAGTTGAGAGAAAAAAGCTGTAAGAAACCTTGCAACCTGCAAGCCGGCTATATTATTAAACTTGCTCTAACCCCATTGGCTAGCTCATACACTGATTGATGGTGTTGCCGGGCTACTAAATCTCCGTTAACCCTTAGTTTTTAGTGATTCCTCTTTTTTTATAGCTGGCGTGAGGAGGTAACAAGCCTAGTTGAGCTAGTGTGCACGTCCGGTCAGACCTAAGCCGAGATCAAGTCTCTAATAATAGATAGATGAAAGTGTAAAACTGTGTAAATATAGAAACGTGGGGACTGAGCTGCGTGAGCACTGACGTCGCGCCGTGCTCTCTTGTTGGCCACTGGTCAGGCTCCCTGCTCGCCTATTTAAGCGTGCTCCGACAAGTTAGCAACGGCGTACCACCAGAGCTTCATTCTTCTGAACGGAAAAGCCAAGCAAGGTTGAAGAAGCAGATCAAAAGCTAGCTCTAGTAGTTTTCATGGAGATGGAGCAAGGCAGCAAGACGGCCCACGGGTGGGCTGCCAGGGATGCCTCCGGCCTCCTCGCCCCTTACAGCTTCTCAAGAAGGTCTACCGATGTCTCTCTCACACAAACCCCACATACACTTGCGTCGCGTCTCTTTCCATGACTAACTTGCTGTCCGTACGGAATATTATTGTACGAGACGACACTGCTCGTGGTACATGACATTGTTGACATTACATGCATGACATTGGTGCTTTGCTTCAATATTTCAGGGTTCAGCGGGACGACGACGTGACGATCAAGGTGCTCTTCTGCGGCATCTGCCACACGGACCTCCACGTCATCAAGAACGAGTGGGGCAACGCCATGTACCCCGTCGTCCCGGGACACGAGGTCGTCGGCGTCGTCACGGACGTCGGCCCTGGCGTGACCAAGTTCAAGGCCGGGGACACAGTGGGCGTGGGCTACTTCGCCGACTCCTGCCGCGCCTGCGATTGCTGCAGCACGGGGCACGAGAACTACTGCCCCGGGCTCGTGCTCACCTCCAACGGCGTCGACGACGGTGGCGCAACCACCAAGGGGGGCTTCTCCGACGTGCTCGTCGTCGACCAGGACTACGTCGTCCGGGTCCCCGAGAGCCTGCCTCTGGACGGCGCCGCGCCGCTGCTCTGCGCCGGAGTCACGGTGTACAGCCCGATGGTGCAGTACGCGCTCAACGCGCCGGGCAAGCACCTCGGCGTCGTCGGTCTCGGGGGCCTCGGCCACATGGCCGTCAAGTTTGCCAAGGCATTCGGCATGACGGTCACCGTCATCAGCTCGTCGCCTGCCAAGCGCGAGGAGGCGCTCGGACGCCTCGGCGCCGACGCGTTCTTGGTCAGCCACGACGCCGCGCAGATGCAGGCTGCGGCCGCCACGATGGACGGCATCATCGACACGGTGTCTGCGGGGCACCAGATCGTGCCGCTGCTGGCGCTGCTGAAGCCCATGGGGCAGATGGTGGTCCTCGGCGCGCCGAGCACGCCGCTGGAGCTGCCGGCGTACGCCATCATCTCCGGCGGGAAGCGGGTGGCCGGCAACGGCGTGGGAAGTATCGCGGACTGCCAGGCGATGCTGGACTTCGCAGGAGAGCATGGCGTCACCGCTGATATTGAGGTGGTGCGGATGGACTACGTCAACACAGCGATCGAGCGGCTCGAGAAGAACGATGTGAGGTACCGCTTCGTCATTGACGTCGCGGGCAGCAAGATGGATACCGTCGCTTAGGTGCCCGGATGCGTAGTTCAAGTCGTGTAGCAGCCGTCAGTCATGTCGTGTGAAATTGTTTGATCGTGTCTTTCTGGTGGGTCCAAGCAAGTCAATAAGCTAGGCAGAAAACCAGGGTCATATACTCATATGCTCTGCAGTTCTGCTATTGAGTGTTATGTACGTTTAAATTTTAATTAATAAAATTTGATTGAGAAAGTGGATGCTAAAAACAAATTGGTTACTTTTTTCTGAATTGCAGCAGACACAAATACTCACTCATGCAAGCACTTCTGAAAGACTAAGCGTCTGAGATTGATGAAATTATCATGTGTTTTTAGTGTCAATGGACATCTTGTCTGAAAGAACAATCGTTAAGTCTTGAAATAAATTCAGAAAAATACGAACTGACTGATCTCGTGATTGATAAAGTCATAATCATATGCTATATATGGTGTACCTTGTGGTCATGGCATAGACCACAAGTGTACCTAATAATTTGTCATATCACTACACCTCCACACTGTGATGTTTGTGATGACTGATGAACTAAGTTTGATGTTGAACAGGTGATGTAAACCTAAACTATTCTCATGTGCAAGAACTTGTGTGAACTATGTGGTCCCTATATATGTGCACTGATCATGTTGCATTTCGGTGTTGTGAATAGCACAGATGGTGCAAGCTCGGAGACGACTAGATTAATTATGATAAATTGACTGTGGTCAATGGACGACTGCTAAATTTAATGTGTGGTTATAATTGGAAGATCATCGCATAACTAGTATGATGCTGTAGATGTTTGTGGAGTTTGTTAAAAGTTAGAGAAGTTTGAACTTGGATAAAGTTATAAAGTAAACTATATTTTGGAATGGAGAAGTATCCCGTTATGAGTGGCTCTTCTATTTTGCAAGCACCGTAAAATTCCTCTGTACAGATATATTGACAGTTGACCCCCGGCAAACATTGTTACGAGTATCTGATAGATATTTCTTCTCATTTGGCCAGCGAGCCTCGGCAGGCAACCGGCGTATACACGTCATCTAAATAATTTTTACCGTCCACTTCATGATCAACGTTTCACCTTCACTCCACCATCAGTTTTAGTGTACCAGTCCACGTGTCATCGCCCAATTGGTTAGACCCATCCCAATCTCACCCTCCCCCCATTGGTTCCCTCTCCTGGTTTCTCTCTCCCCCTCTCTCGATTCCTCCCGAAGCGGCGACGCGCGCGAGGTGACGGCGGCGGGCGGAGCACGGCGGCCTCCCTCCCTCCCCCACGCGTGCGGGCCCTAGGGAGCGGCGCGGTGCGTTCGGCGTGCGCAGTCCAGCGCGGCGCGGGTGTCATCCACCCCGTGCGGCGTCGCGTCGAGGCCCCCTACCTCGCGAGCTCCTGCAGGCAGCCGGCGTGGCTCTGCTCTTCCTCGATCGGTCCACTCGCTGGTTTACTCCCCCTCTCTTCGGCTCTCCATCTCCATCTCCCTGATTTAGTTTCCTATTCTAGGGTTTCCTCATCCATGTATGCTGATGTGCTTTTTGATTGCTAACCCTAGCTTCGGACTCCTTTCCCACGGCCATGGATGATCCTGCCAGTGGTGGGCACGAGGATCTGCTGTCCGGTGACATCTCAGCGACAAATACGGCCCTCACTTTGCCTGCACAGGTGCGTTACTGTGCTATTTGCCTTTCAAGTAGTTTTCTAACTTGTGATGCATGCACCTTACATCTATGTGTTTTTTAGTTCATGCATTCTTCCACTGCTCTTTTTGTTCAATTAAACTTCTGAATAGATTGGCTGTTGAATTTTTTGTTCCCTCATATACAACATCCAGTAACATGATTAGACTATTTTATTGTAATGTACCTGTTTCCTGATCTCATTGTTAAAGTTGTTCATAGATTAGTTGGTCATAATTAATTTCTCTCTGGATATATGTCTTCTTTTGCTTAACATACTCTACTCAAATAGAATTGCAACGTAGGCTACATTTTTGTAGTTAAGGCAGAGTGAAACCGCTTGACTAATTTGTGGCGCTTTTTTTCAACTTCAAATATGTTTCAGAGTTAATGATGAAAAATATTTAACCACATTTCTGGTACCTATTACCCATCAACACTATCCTTATATGTTCTCGGTTTTATCTAGCTGGATGAAAATTAGGAAACCAAAGAACAACATGAATTCATGAAAACAATCTTGCAAAGTTGATTGTATGTTGTTTTCTACTTCAAATTTACTGCAGATTTGGGTTTCCTGATTATTAGACTGCTACATTGCTTACCTGATGATGAGCAGACAATAGTTTGGATTTGACCATGTTTAATGCTTTACTTTGTAGGTTGATCCTATAGTTTGATTATTCTGAATGGTGCCTCACGTGCCATGATCCATTGCCATCATCATGGGCCCCCCTCCTTGGAGCTTCGCCTTTGGACATGTGCCTCTTTTCCTAGGTATCTTTCTTTATCCAGAAGTTCAGTTAGGATGTTCAGGCTTTAGTTTATCCTTTTGTAAGACCTCTGTTTTGTTGATTTGTAAATGAGACAATATCTTTCAGACAATCTACATTTCCTAATTTCGACTATGCACACAATATGGTATTCTGATGCACATTTACCTCGGAAATTTTGGTTGCTGCTCCTCTGGCCATCCTTTTTCCGTCGAGCCAGCTGAAGCGTACTTTGTGCTTGTGTGGGATTACTACCTTTGTTTCAGCCTGCGGTATCTAAATCATTTTCCTTCTCTCCTTACGATTCCAGTTTTACAATGGTATGGACAGTACTGCACCCTATGCCAGATTAATATTTGCATTTGGATGGTTCCTTTGTTAGATTCATATTTGCGTTAGATGATTTTTGGATTCCTCTCAGTGCCCCTATTTGTCATTCCATTCCAAGTATTGTTGACTTTGATCTGCATCTCCTTTCTAGAACTTATATCTTAGGAGGAGCTATTGATGCTCCATTTTTTACAGCTTCCTGATGCTACTGTTGCGTGCTTTTGGGTTCCTTGGTGGTTGTTGTGTGAGTTAGCATGGTACCCTTTGACGACTGCAATTTGTACAGTTATTGTACCCTTCCTGGATTCTGCTTTCTTTTAATTTTTCTTCGTCCTTTGTTTTCTTATCTACTATGTCCACACTTGACTCCTTACAAATTGTTTTCTTACCTATCTACTATCTCATTTACTCTAATTTTACACCTTGATCCATGTTATACGCAAATGTAAGCTAGTTGAGTGTCTTGCTCTTAGTGGGGTTCCGGTTATTAGATTACATACCATGATGTTATTTAAAGATGATTTAACACTTCTACTTACTTTTTTCCGGGCTTTCGTTTATTTAAATCGGTACATACAGATTGATACATACCAAATGATTAACGGCTCATGGAAGGAGGTCAATCTGCCTCGGTGCAAATCCTCGATGTCATTCATGTGTTTGTGATGTTGGCTTGGAAAAGGTTAGGAAACACTACACCTTAGCATCCCACCCCACTTTGAACTATATAATTTAATTCTCTATTATGATTTCTTTGCAGTAGGTCGAGGACCATGTGTTTTCCATGTCTCAAAAAAAAGGTTGGGCAGTGCTGCGTCCACCTTACCATCCCACTCCACTTTCACCTATTTAATTTAGTTTTCTGTTGTGGTTCCATGTACATGAATAATGGAAGGTTAATCCTCTGCAGCCAGGGAACACACTCTCACACTCTCAGTAATGAAGAAATCAGAATGCTAGAGAGAGAGAGTTCAAAACATGGTATACAGCTACAATCCAGGGGTGAACCTGCATGTGTCCTTCAAAAATATGTTTGCCGTTTTGGATAGTGCCTGCTACATAGAGTAATTTTCGTGGAGCATCCTGTATGCAAGGGTGTATGCACATGTTTTTAGATAGCCATTCTTTCTTTTTGTTTGGATCTAAACGCCTCTCATAACATTAGTTTGATTTTGGTTAGTTCAATGACTTCTGTAAGTAATCTAGAAGTACGACCATTCCAACTATCTTAAGAACCATACCTCTCATAAGATTAGTCTGTATCGATTATTCTTCTCCCTCTTCGTTTCTTTCTTGGTGTTTTTTAGTATGTCTAGACCTGTGAACATGTATTGCTAGACTATACAGCCTTAGGTTCTTCCATACTATTTCACAAAGACTTTTTGCTTTGTACACAGCTGCGGAGACAAAGCATGTTTATCTGTTGCGCTTCCCGAGTGTGCTGCCGGAAAAGAATATGCAGCCTTCCAAGCTAGGTGAGTCGCTAGCTTCCGTCCTCCTCATGTTGAGTTAACCAAGTATTTTGTTGGTGCTTATGCACATAACATATTTAAACAATTTAAAAGTGCTTGTCGTACTGTTAGTCCAGACGATTGTAGATACAAATATTTGGTTACTGCACATGGGTGTACTGTATATTAGTCTTTTTTTTTTAAAAATGAAGTTGCGGTATATTGTCCATTCAATGTTATAGTGACCTTTAAACAAAAGATGGCTGACAGGATGCTCCTTTTTTTCTTTTTTCCCATTTCATCTATGACATCCTCCTTTTCCATAAAATTTGTTTATTTTTCAAAATGCCTTACCACCCTGTTTCTTCAATTATATTTTTCACTTAAATGGCACACATTTTTTGAGTGCCCAGCACAAACTTCGCAATTTATTGAACAAACCAAACCGCATGCCAGTTTTCCTTATCTTATTTCTCAGCGCCTTCCTTTTGATTCTTGCGGTTGTTCACACACTGATCTGATGCAATATCATTTGTTTTGCCATTTCTGCAGTGATTGATGAGGGCTTATACAGGCGAGGAACCTAAGGGATGATGTTTCAAACTCATGACCAACTCATGTATTTTACTAATCAATGTATACATGGCCTTTTATTTTCTATTTGAATGATAAAAAAAACATTGGTGTTTTCAGAACTTTAGTTCTGTGAAATACAACACCTATCGAAAATGGCTAATTGTGAGCTTTTGAAACAAAACAGGAGTACCAATTATCTCTAATCCTAAATTTTCTATACATTTAATTATTAGTAATTTAATACATGCTCTCTCTGTTTTTAATTATATATATACTAATTTCTTAGCTTTTCGTAAACATCACATTTAAAAACTGAGGGAGTAAATTAGTATACTGGCTTATTAGTTTTCTGTTGTTTGAATTGCGATAACGAATTTTCATATGTATAATATACTTTAAAACTTGATTATTCCAGGATCTATCTGAGCTATTTACACCTCTAAGTGACAAAGAAGAAAATAGTGATACATGAGCCTTCTAACATTGAGATTACTAATGAGAAACTTCAATGTTTGAGGCCTCGTGGGTGGTTGAATGATGAGGTAAATATATTGAGTATTCTCTTTTCATCTGAGATAATTCTGTAAAAGATCTTTAATGATCACTCGGCAAAAATATGTGATGCTAGGATCCCTAGTGCTATCACTAACATTGTGGTTTTCGCTGCTTGCAGGTCATTGATTTATTGATTGAACTGTTAAAGGAGATGGAGGAAAGGGAACCCAACAGGTTTTTGAAATGCCATTTCTTCAATACATTCTTCTACAAGAAGGTATTCGATTTTCACTTCACACACTGGATGCATAAATGTCCTTTGAAATGCTGATTCTGTTATATTATATTTAAGGTGGACTTATACTGCATAGGAAGCACGAGCATTCCCAATCGGATTTCATAATTGGTTAATCAATGGTTCATGTCTTGCAAAGATGGTCATTATTTATTGATTGCATCTGCATGATGTTTTTGCCATGAGGAAAATACGATAAAAATAGCATGGAAAAAACTGACCAAAAAAAAAGATTCATGTGTATGATAGTTGCAATGGTTTTGTGAAATTGGTTCTATTTAGTCTGAGGAGTGTGATAGATAGTTTTACAGTTAATCATAAGCATTTTCACACGGTACTTTCATGATCATTTTCCTATAGTTAACCATCCCCAAAGAGTGCATTCTCGATTTGGCCTGTGTTTGTTTGGTTTCTGTTATTCCCCCATGCCTAACCACTGAATTCGTTGTTGTTTGGTGCAGCAAGCTCACTCAAGTGCGCCCGGACTCGGCTGGATCTGCTGCGGCGGAAGAAGCAGTCCATGGTCAAGTTCCTCAAGAAGGACGTCGCCGACCTTCTCACCACCGGCCTTGAATTGAACGCCTTTGCATGGGTACTGCCTTCATTTCTCAACGCTTGTGTCTGACGGATTTACCATGGTGCGAGTTTTAGGAAATGGAACCATTCTTCAAAGCTGAATTGTATCTTTATGACGAACTGCAGATGGAAGGGCTTATCATTGAGATGAACTCATGCTATGATATGATAGAGCGGTACTGCGAATATACTGTGAAGCAGCTCTACCACATGCAGAAAGAGAGGTAGTTGTCAGTTGTAACCCTTCTTCAGGTGATGCCCTATTTTCATTATGTGAATATCTGTTTTAGAGCTGCATACACATGTGCTCTGCATGTGTTTGTTTTTGCTACGAAGAAAAAGGGAAACGTCGTAATCCATCCAATTTGAGTTCCAGTAGCTCTGATTTCTACTATGCTGTACCTGCTTAAGGTGGCTTAGAATATCACTTTGATCAGCGTTCTATGTATTCCTAACCTAAGTGGCTTGTTTGGAGATAATTGCTTCAATGCGTAGCTTGATAGATATAACTTGATTTTTTTGTTCATTTGTGCTCAAGGCATGCCATACTCCTGTTGTCATGCATATGTCTCATTTAAGATTGAAAATTATTTTTTTTAGGTTTAGCAATTCCCATAGTATCCCAAGTTTGTACCAAGATTTGGATATTCCTGCATACACCAGATCCTCTTTTTGCATTTTGCTTACTATAATCATGCGTACTGCTATTGTTCTCTCACCCCCAAGAATACCACTGTTTGCACATTTAGGGATATGCCGATGGTATTCTTATTTTGTGCTTCTGCAGCACTAGATAGTAAGGTTTTAGTTAAAAAAAAAGATAGTAAGGTTTTTGGAAATTACACCTGCACTTTTGTTTATATACTCAAAACAAGCACGGCACTATACCTAATTTCTCTGCATCCATCCTACACAAATACAAGCATTGATTTCTTATAAAATCCTGTTCTAAAATTGACAGGAATGGCAAAGCTATGACAGATCATGGAAAGCATTGATTTCTTATAAAATCCTGTTCTAAAATTGACAGGAATGGCAAAGCTATGACAGATCATGTCTTGTTTCTCTGGTTAAGCATGTGTAATATAAAAGGTAGGATCTCTTTTACCCCTGGTGTTTTCTTTATAAATTTGAGTGACGAGTGAAATATGTTATCAATGCACCAGAGGTTCAGATGTCTTCTTGACTCCTGAATTCAGAGTTACTGTTCCCTACCTATGTAGAGATTAGGTATCTACTAATGTCGCCTCTTTTCTTTGGTTTTGGTTTCGCTGGTTATGAGCTAAGAGGAGGAACTTTATTCTCTTTTGATCTGCACATACAAATTGTTTGGGTCGATTGCGCTTTTCATTGTTATATATACAATAGCCTGCTCATAAGTTCATTAGCAGCTCATCATTTTACTTACCTTTGCTAATTTCTTCAAGCATATTTTGCTCTTCAGTTCAGTCTAGAGATGATATGGTGTTTGTGGGCAATACCTTCCAAATGGCAAAGAAAAGGAGAGTTTCAGACAAAGTTCTCCGTTTTATGTTGGTGGGTGCTTTCATCAAAAGGATAGTTAAGCTCAAAAAATTCTCTTGCTGCTGCGCAGAAGACCATAGATGGAGTTTGTGGACAGCTCTGTTAGAAGACAAAAAACAAGATTCTGAAACCATGGAAGTGCTTTCCAAGAGAATAGTATAGTGGAGTTTTCGTCCCGCAGCTTATGCTGTTTCATTATTATTTGCTTGGTATTATTTTCTTTTGATATGTTGTACTGAAAACTTGACATCTTTATAATATTTCAAATATTAAATGACTGGGGCCTCAGTGACTAAACTTTCAAGATTGATCTTGGTAATAACATACCGAAAACCTTTTGTTGCTTCTTCAGTTGCTTGAGCGCGCGCGCAATGGCACGCGCAACTTACTAGTCCTTCTACATACACGACTCGATCAACTACTTCCAATTCGGCACAGGTTCGCAAAAGGCCAAAATTGACCACGTTGCACTCAGGGAAAGAAGACGAGATGTGGAGCTTCGATAAGCGGGGAACTAACTCTGTTTTGTTCCCTGAAAAATATTACAGCCATATATAGTAGTAGTAAGTTGCAAATTTAAGTCCTAATAATTATACATCCATGACTATCAATTTCTATTACTTGCATAAGGCACATAAATAAACAAACACTAATAACATAGGAAAAATATCTATGGCAACGAATGAAACATCTGCCCGAAAGTATCAAAATCGACTGATCCTATACATGTTACTTTGAAATAACCATGGAGCTGTGGATAATTAAGGAGAGGAATTTCTTGCTCCTAGGACCATTCTTGTCAGAGGTGTTCAGGGTTTAGACTGATCCGCCCGCGCCGCCGCTTGCTTACTGGGGCTGTGGCCGTGGCAGGTACCCCCCGGACTGTTTCCGTCACTGGTGCAGCCATTGGTCTTAGGGCCCGCATCAGCAACCCCAAGACGGCGCGCCGCCGCAGCGCCGTCCGCCTGCGAGGCCGCGAGAACCAGCAGCGCAAGCAGAAGCACTGCCGTCGCCGCTGCAGCGCCCGTGCCTTTGCCACCTCTCTTCATCGTCGTGCCTTCAGCGATCTTGTACCGGTGCTCTGTACCTAGCTAGCTTTGCTGCGTTGCGCTTGATCAGCTCGAGCTCGGAGTGTATATATCAAATGTAGTGCATGATGAAGAGCTAGAGGTGTGTAGCGTCTACTTATAGGCACAAGCTTATGGATGGCACAGAATTCGCGGATCAGTCGCGGCAGCACGAGCAGGGTGGTGGTGAACGTCTTGGGTCTTCGCTGGCGTCGTCGTCGCGCGCGGACGGAGGCGAACGCGGAGGAGAACGTTTTTGACGGATTATTCGTTCGTTCATCAACTGGTGGTGAAACCTTTTGGTGGTAATTTTGTGCGTTCCAACTCAAGCGTGGACCGTCGATTTCTGGCCCATACACATACGTTAACCAGCGCAAACGGTATGACGTATGACGACCTACGATTAGCAGTTCGCTCTTTTGACCGTGTCTTGGAACTCCGAATGTGTTTGGTTTGGCACACTCGACGACGCCACAGCAACAATCCAAGTCAGGCATGGGATGACGGGCAAAAGAGGCTACAGACTTGCAATATGCAGACCAGAACGGTAGCGCTTGCGCAACACGCGGTTTGGTTGAATTCATTAACAACAGTCAAGTCTGAAGTCTGAACTTGATGCTGACTTGAGTTTTGTACACAGGAAAGTTCATGGATTATATATTCACTGTGAGCATGATCAGTTGAACACCGATAATTTCAGATCGACCAACAAAGTTCATTGATTATATATTCACTGTGAGCATGATCTATGCTGAGTTGATGATCTCTGCACTTTTTATCAGTTATTAGTAAGATTTCAGTCAACTGGTCCACTCTGTTGGCACTCTGTTCCACCGGAAGATTCCCTTTTTTTTTCATTTTAGTGGCCTCTATTAGTTCCTCTTTCTACATATTCCCTGTAAAAAAAATATATCTTTTTTACTTTTAGACATCTTGTTTGACCATGTGTCTTAATTATTTTCTATGGCTTTTTTATCACTAAAGATTCTTTTATTTATTTTATAGTTTACACGAAATTTTTGAATAAGAAAAATGGTCAAACACAATGTTTAAAAGTAAAAAAAAGTTACTTTTTTAGGTGGAGAGAATACAATAGATAGTTTTCTCCGAAAATTTCAAACAAACAATTTCGTTAAATCTTACTACTAAAAAGAGCCAAATGCTATCGTCTCCGTAAAACTAATGCCCCCACCCCCCGTAATCCCGCGTCCGCCTCCGTAACCCCCTCCCCCATTCCCCTCCTCCGAAAAACCGCCGCCCGCATGCAGGTCTTCATCCCCAGCACGCCTACGGCCCACCCCGCTCCTCCCATCACCAAATCCGCTGCGGCGCCGCTCCACTCTGAAGGAAAAAGAACTCCCAAACCCACGTCCGTCATCCTGCCGCCGTCCTGCATCCATCGACCGTCCTCGCACTACCGTCGCCGCCCCTCTCTGGCCCTACCCCACCCTGCCCGCCTGTGCCAGCACACTCCTCCGCACCGCCGTCTCCGACGCCTTCCAACGCCATCCCCCATGGAGGCTGTCGAGGATCTTGGAGGAAGCTCCAATGGCCAAGCAGTTGATTGTCGGCTGTGTTTCTGGCTGAAGCGGGGCGTCGCAGAGCGCGCATGGCTATTGAGCGAGCCTCGACGTCACTGCGGTCGACGGCGCCGAGACTGCAGCAACCCACCTGCTCTCAGGCCCCGACGCGAGGGAGAGCGCCGCCGTGGCCTCGACGCGGCTCTCGCATCTGGCGTTGACCACAGCAGCCCACCCGCTCGTAGGGCCGATGTGAGGGAGAGAGTCGTCATGGCCTCGACACGCAGCCTAGCAGGGGGGCGAGAGAGCAGCGCTACCACGGCCTCGATCAATGCCGGGACTGAGGGCGCTCTAGGCAAGCGCCACCACAGCAGGACAAGGGGCATCTACCGATGGTGCGGGCCGCTGGTGTCGGCCTGTACGGGATATGGCACAAGCGATCCATTTCAGCAGCTGCAACTCCAGGTACAATCCAATTTGATCATCTCGGACGGATCATCTTGGTAGCGGAAGTTTCATTACAGGAAAACTGGGAACGAAGGTTTAATTTGCCAAGTATTACTGACATATACGATTTGAAACCAAGGCCAACTACATTCTCCCTCAAGGAAAACAGGTCTCAATTTAATGATCCATTCTCGTTGCTTTTTGGTCTTGGATTTGATTCATGTTGGTTGTGGTTTTTATGGGGATGTGTTTGTTGTTGCTGAAGGATCTCTGTGAGGAAGACTGTTGGCGGTCCTTAACTCCGATTTTTACACGCCAATTATAGATCATTATGGGGAAAATAAATATTTTATTGCACATATATCTTTACTATTGACTTAGTTCCACCTGTGCTTGGAGAAAATATTATTTTGCAGAAAATACACCAAGTACAGGAATTTCCGGAATAAAAGTACGCTTTTCGGAAGGCGTAAAACAAGCTAGAAGAGCAAGTGGGCCATCTGAAGATCACATGGGCCAGAAACACCAGCAAGGACACGACCCAGGAGGCAGCCCAGGCCTGTAACACCTCTAGTATTAAGCACTAATTAATTATCTCTAAGCATGTCATCATTTGCATAAGCATCATTTGCATGATTTGATTGGAATGAATTGCTGTGCTAGTATAGGTGTGACTAGAAGTGCTTGATAGGTTGCTCGTTTGAATTTGGTGTTTTGGGAAGAAATGTGCAGAAAAATATTTCATGAAAACTTTGTGTTTTGACCAATTTGTGAAAATGGGTTTAAGGGCTTCGAAATGGCTAAAAACAGTGTGAGGGGATTTTAAAAGTATTATTTTATAACTTATTTTCAAAACAATTTTAGATCTTTTAATCTAGACCAAATTAGCCAAAGTGGTAGTTGAAAGAAAGATTCATCTTCCAATTTGGAGAAACTTTCATGTTGAAAGTTTTGGCTAATTCGAATCGTTTGAGAGTTATGGGGATTTGAAATTCAAATTCAAAACCGGCGACGTGGCGGGTTCTCGTTGGCTGGATTCGGTGTTTCGTCTTACGCCGTCCGGATCCCCGTGTGCGGCAGCCACACGCCGGGCCACACGGATCCGTCCGTGTCGACATCGCCCGCCAGCGCGCCCCCGCGGGGCCCGCATGTCAGCGACCGTGGCCGCCACACGCTGCCACGCGCCGCGCCCTCGGCCGTTGCCGAAACGGGAAAGGGGGGAACCCCCGTCCCGTCCGCCATTACGCCGCCTGCCACTCTCCTCTCCCTCTTCTCCCTCTCTCCTCCACCGCGTCCGCCATAGCCGCCATGCTCACCGCCGCCTAGCTCCGATTCCGACCGGTGAAAGTCGAAAGCGAGGGCAGCATCTTCGCCGCCTTCGTCTTCGTCCCTCCGGCCCTTCATTCGTCCGTTTCGTCAAGGTAGCGGCCGCATTTGGCCCTTCTTCCTTCTCGGCCATGGCCGCCGCCGCGGAGCTCCGGCGAGCCAATGCCGCCGCCACTTTCCTCCTCCATGCTGCTTCTTGCGAGTAGAAGTAGCGCATGCACGAGCCGAAGCCTCGGCATAGTTAGGGCGCCGTGAGGAAGCGTCTAGCGCCGCCTGCGCGAAGCGCCGGCGAAACTCGCCGCCGCCGCTCCGGCGGGGCGTAGCCGCCACTATGAAAGCTCCGGTTTGGTTTTGGTAATTAATGACACTCAACGTTGCTAATGCTTTGCTCTAAGTGTGGTTAGACACATAGCAACGTGACGGTGGATGATGGAGCATGGTGATCACGGCGACGAACATGGTGGACATGTGAGGTGATCAAGCTCCGACGGAGGCCCATGGAGATCAAGGTGAAGGTATACTTGATAGGGCTTTCCGGTTTGGTGGTCAAGACACTTAGCAAGTGTGACCACATTTAGGATTGATAACCGACTATCAAGAGGGGTTTCCTCGGTTCATTCGCGGTGTGCCTCTAGGTTTGACTTGGCATGATGCATGAGAGGCTAACTAGAGTGCTAACACTTGTCGACGTGATCATGAGATGATACGCTAACTCCGGTGCTTGAGTTGTGATCTACTCTATGGAGTTGGTACCTAAGACAAGTGGTTTGGACCTTGGATCGACGACGGCGCGACATCGAAGATCAAACAAGGAGTGGACGTGCTCTCTGGGCGCCAGACGCAGGCGTCGGACGCCGGGCTAGGCGGGCCGGACACGTCCGGCACGTGTTGGGCTAACGTGGGCGGCTGGCTCGGGCTCGGTTAAGCGCCGGACGCCGTGGTGGCGCGTCCGGCGCGCGCCAGACGCGCACCAGAATGTTTCTGGGCAGCGTGCTGCGCGTGCGCTGGGGGGTGCCGGACGCGTCCGGCGTGAGGCGGCGGACTCAGGCGGTAGACGCGCCACATCATCACAGTTTGAACGAAGGACTTCCAATGGTCGGCGGCCCGCGACGCGCTGAAGAGCGCCGGACGCGTCCGGTGGGCTGCGGCGGACGCGTCCGGCGCATGCTGCGGCTTCAGCCCGAGGGGCAACGGCTATTTTTGGAGTGTGCTCTATAAATAGCCCCTTGGCCGGCCATGGGAGTTTCTCTTCGCCATTTCTTCATACCTGAGCATACTTTGAGCAAGAGAGACACTCCCCCACTCATCTCTTTGATTCCTTCGCTAATCTTGAGAGAGATTTGAGTGAGAACAAGTGATTTGCATTGAGAGTTGCATCTAGAGGCACTTGTTCATCGAGTGAGCTGTGGATTCTTGTTACTCTTCGGTGATTCCCGTCACCGTAGATGGTTTGGAGCAGGGTGGTGGTTGAGCTCGACTTGGTGATTGTTCGAGGTCACACCGGGTTCTTGTGAGGGTTCTTGATCCTTCCCCGCGGAGTTCGCGAAAGGATACTCTAGTGGATTGCTCGTGGCTTGTGGATCCTTGTCTTGTGTGGAGATTGCGGCTCCCCATTGGGGTCTTTGGCACCGAGCCAATTGAGCGGGCAACTCACCAAGCAAGTGTATCGCCACAACGAGGACTAGCTTGCCGGGAAGCAAGTGAACCTCGGTAAAAAATCATTGTGTCGATTTGTGATTGCCGAGGCTTCGACCTCCTTGTGCTTGTGCTTGAGCTTTCTAGGTGATTGGCTACTACACCGGTGATTGGCCATCTTCTACTCTTCGCGGTATAAACTTCTATCACCTCCTTACTTTACGCAAAGTAGAATTGCTTGTTGTGGTCGGTCGGGAACCACTCTTTGAGTAGCTTAAATCCCGTGGGTAGAACTACTTGTTGTGGTCGGTCGGGAACCACTCATTGTGTAGAGTAAATCCGTGGGTAGAATTGCTTGGTTGGTTTCGGTGAACCGACATTGTGTAGCTTGATCACCGTGGTTGTTGTGCATTTGGATTGAGTAGCCTTGCTTTGTTTAGGACGGCTTGCATAGATTAGTCGAAGCTTTAGCTTTGCACATTTGCCGCCTTGCTATCTAATTTGGTGTCTAGTGTTATTGCTAGAAATTTTATTAGGCTATTCACGCCCCCTCTAGCCATTGTGACCTTTCATGTGGTATCGGAGCCGGGCACCGTTTGTTTGAGTTGGATTAACATCCTACGGTGAAGCAATGGCATTGGTTATGCATATCAACAACACCAAGAAGGCACCATCATTTCGAGGTGATGACTATGTCAAATGGAAGCTCAAGATGAAGAGTCATCTCAAGTTAATCAACCTTGAGATGTGAAAAGTGGTGGAAACAAAGTTTGAGCTTGTTGAGGGTGCGGTGCCAACACCGGCCGAAGAGAAGAAGCAACAAGCAAATGACATTGCCGTGAGTGCTTTCCATGAGGAACTTGATGATAAAGCTTTTGAGCTCATCAAGAACCTTGAGGTGGCTCATGACATTTGGAAGAAGCTAGAAGAAGCTTATGAGGGCACCGAAAGTGTCAAGACTGCAAGAGCCTACATGTTGCAAGAGAAGTTTGCAAGCTTCTCAATGAAGGAGGATGAGAGTGTGCCGGAGATGTTCCATATGCTCCAAGTCATTGTCAATGAGCTCAAGGGACTTGGGGAAGGGATCAAGGACTCTCAATTCTCCACCAAGTTCACGAGGTGTCTTCCCAAGAGATTTGACATGTTGAAGACCGTCATGGTGAAAACAACCATGAAAGAGAAGCCAACACCCAACCAAGTCCTTCAAGAGATCATGGCCGATGATGAGTTTAGAGAAGATCATGAGAAGGAAGAGTTGGTGAAGAAGAAAAGAAGGAGAATGAGAAGAAGGATGATGACAAGAAGAGCGTGGCATTCAAGGCCACATCATCCAAGAGCAAGGGCAAGAAGAAGAAAGAAGAGTCTTCAAGTGAAGATGAACCATGCTCTAGCTCAAGTGGACAAGAAGAAGAAGTGAGTGAACAAATGGCACTCCTTGTGAAGAGAATGGGGAAGCTCATGAAGAAGGGGTACCGGTCCAAGAGCAAGAGAAGCTCATCCAAATCTAGTGACCGTCGCATGAAGTGCTTCCGGTGCAATGGCAAGGATCATCTCATTGCCAAGTGTCCCTATGCAAGTGATGATGAAGATGCCATGTGGAAGGAGAGGAAGAAGCAAGAGAAGAAGAAGGAGGAGAAAGACTCCTCCCATCACAATAAGAAGGGTGAATCTCATGTGGCAACTTGGGAGAGTGATTCATCTTCCTCAAGTGATGATGATGATGATTCCAAGAAGAAGAAGAAGAAGGGGCACGCAAGCATTGCCATTCAAGAGAAGCTTTCTCTATTTGGTGCTCCATCATCTTGCTTCATGGCCAAGGTCACTAAGGTAAAACCTCCACCCGATAGTGATGATGAGAGTGATGATGATGATGAGACCACAAAAGAAGAACTCTTTGTCATGCTTGAGGATTGCAAGGGTGCTTTCAATGACTCTAGAAAGGAATGTAGGGGCTTGCGCAAGGATAAACAAAACCTTGAGCAAGAACTTATGGAGTTGAGGGCTTATTATGAGAGTCTAAAGGTAGACCATGAGAAGCTAGAGATTGCTCACTCCAAGCTTAAAAAACCTCATTCTTCTCTAGTTGAGAAGCAAGAGAAAGTGCAATCACAAGTGGTGAACATAGAAAAGAAAAGTGTGTCCACATCATGTGATTCGCTTGATGATTCAATTGTTGTTGCATCACTTGGCCCTTCATGCTCTTATGCCTCTACTTCATCTAGTAGTGTTGGTCATGCATGTGATTCTACACTAGTAGTTGAGAATGAGTCTCTTAAGAAGGAAGTCAAGGAGCTCAATCACACCTTGGCTAAGGCTTATGGTGGTGAGGACCGCTTGCTTATGTGCTTGGGTAGCCAAAGAGCTTCTCTCTACAAAGAGGGATTGGGCTATACCCCCAAGAAAGGCAAGGCCGCTTTTGCTCCTCACAAGACTTATTTTATGAAGAACAATGGTAGCTATTGCAAGAGTTGTAAGCAAGTGGGTCATTTAGAGCATGCATGCAAGAATAAGAACACTAGTGCTTCCTCTTACAAGTTGAATGCTTCTTATATGCTTGTGAAGAGTGAGTGCGGTGTGAGTGCTAGATTCATTGGTACACCATGGATGAGCTCAAAGAACAAAGCTATTTGGGTGCCAAAGACTCTAGTGACTAACCTTCAAGGACCCAAGCAAAAGTGGGTACCTAAAGCTTGATGTCTTCTTGTAGGTCAATTACAAAGTCGGAGGGAGGCATTGGGTGCTTGATAGTGGTGCATCAAATCATATGACCGGTGAAGATAGTATGTTCAAGTCACTTGACAAGAATGACAATGGTGGATTCAACTCCATCACATTTGGTGACAATAGCAAGGGTGATGTCATGGGGCTAGGAAAGGTAGCAATTTCCAATGACAAGGATCTCTCCAATGTGTTGCTAGTTGATACTTTGAACTTCAATATTTTGTCGGTGGCACAATTGTGTGATCTTGGCTACAAGTGCATTTTTTATGACAAGCATGTTGAGGTAGTGAGCAAGGATCAAGCAAATATCATCTTCAAGGGGTTTAGGCATGGAAGCTTGTACTTGGTTGATTTCAATGCTAGTGAAGCTCAACTTTCATCATGTTTGATTGGCAAGTCAAGCAAGGGGTGGCTATGGCATAGGCGCCTAGGACATGTTGGCATGAAGCAATTGAACAAGTTGGTGAAGCATGATCTAGTGAGAGGCTTGAATGGTGTCACATTTGAGAAGGATAAACCTTGTAGTGCATGTCAAGCCGGCAAGCAACATGGAAACTCACATCCCAAGAAGAATGAGATGTCAACTTCAAGAGCATTTGAGTTGTTGCATATGGACTTGTTTGGCCCAACTCACTACACATCAATTGGGGGCAACAAGTATGGATTTGTGATTGTGGATGACTATACAAGATACACATGGGTGTTCTTTCTCTATGACAAGAGTGAAGTCTATGATCTATTCAAGTCTTTTGTCAAAAGGGTGCAAAATGAGTTTGACACTACCATCAAGAAGATAAGAAGTGACAATAGGAGTGAATTCAAGAACACAAGAGTTGAAGAGTTGTGTGATGAGTTTAGAATTGTGCATCAATTCTCACGAACCTACACTCCCCAATCCAATGGTGTAGTTGAGAGGAAGAATAGGACCTTGATTGAGATGGCAAGAACTATGCTACTTGAGTACAATGTGAGTGAGAAGTTTTGGAGTGATGCCATCAACACGGCTTGCTACTATAGCAACCGCCTCTATTGCCATGGGAAGTTAGAGAAGACTCCATATGAAATCTTGAATGGAAGGAAGCCCAACATTGCTTACTTCCGGGTCTTTGGTTGCAAGTGCTACATTCTCAAGAAGGGGCAAAAACTTAGAAAGTTTGACAAGAGATGTGATGAGGGATTTCTTCTTGGCTACTCTACTTCTAACAAGGCTTATAGAGTGTGGAACTTGGCTAGTGGGCTAGTTGAAGAGGTTCATGATGTTGAATTTGATGAAACCCAAGGCTCTCAAAATGGAGATCAAAATCAAGATGATGTGGGTGGAGATCAATTGAGCAATTCAATGAGACACATGGACATTGGTGACATAAGGCCGAGGCAAGCGGATGATGGTGATGAGGTGCAAGTGCCAACTCAAGTTGTGATAGAAGATTCCAATGAGGCAAGCACAAGTGGTACTCAACATCAAGATCAAGATCAAGGTCAAGCAAGCAATGCAAATGAGCTAGTTCTTCAACCGTCCAACATTGCAAGAGATCATCCTCTAGATCGTATCATTGGTGACTTTCAAAGAGGTGTGCAAACAAGATCAAGATTGGCTAGCATATGTGAGCACTACTCCTTTGTGTCATTCATTGAGCCAACTAAGATTGATGAAGCATTGAAGGATCCGGATTGGATAAATGCCATGCATGAGGAATTGAACAACTTCACTAGAAATGATGTGTGGGAGCTTGTTGAGAGGCCGAAGAAGCACAATGTGATTGGCACCAAGTGGGTCTTCAAGAACAAGCAAGATCAAGATGGATTGGTTGTGAGGAACAAAGCAAGACTAGTGGCACGAGGGTACACACAAGTTGAGGGTCTTGACTTTGGAGAAACATATGCACCGGTGGCAAGATTGGAGGCAATTAGAATCCTATTGGCCTATGCTGGTGCTCACAACATCAAGCTCTATCAAATGGATGTGAAGAGTGCATTTCTCAATGGCTTCATCAATGAGGAAGTGTATGTTGCACAACCTCCGTTTTTGAGGTTGACAAGAAGCCCAACCATGTCTACAAGCGCAAGAAGGCATTGTATGGCTTGAAGCAAGCTCCAAGGGCATGGTATGAAAGATTGAGGGACTTTCTCATATCCAAAGGTTTCAAGATGGGCAAGGTTGACACCACTCTCTTCACCAAGAAGATAGAAGATGACTTGTTTTTGTTGCAAATCTATGTGGATAATATCATCTTTGGATCAACAAATCAATTCTTTTGTGAAGAGTTTGCTAAGATGATGGCTAGTGAGTTTGAAATGTCAATGCTTGGAGAGTTGAGCTACTTCCTTGGTCTTCAAATCAAGCAAATGAAGAATGGCACCTTTCTGAGTCAAGGCAAGTACATCAAGGACATGATAAAGAAGTTTGGGTTGCAAGATGCTAAGACCATTCTCACACTAATGGGAACCAATGGTGGCTTGGACATTGATGATAGTGGCAAGATGATTGAGAAAAAGCTATATAGATCAATGATTGGAAGCTTGCTATATGTGACCGCTTCAAGGCCAGATGTCATGTTTAGTGTGTGCATGTGTGCACGATTTCAAGCTTCTCCAAGAGAGAGTCACTTGACGGCAACCAAGAGGGTGTTGAGATACTTGAAGGGCACTCAAGATGTTGGTCTTTGGTATCCCAAGGGGTCAAGCTTTGAGTTGATTGGATACTCCGACTCCGACTATGCCGGTTGCAAGATTGATAGGAAGAGCACAAGTGGAACATGCCAAGTGCTAGAAGATCTCTAGTGTCATGGTCTTCAAAGAAGCAAAATAGTGTGGCACTTTCCACCGCGAAGCCGAATATATTAGTGCGGGAATTGTTGTGCACAATTGCTATGGATGAAAGCCACCTTGAAGGACTATGGGATCAAGTTCAAGCATGTGCCTTTGTTTTGTGACAATGAAAGTGCAATCAAGACGACAAACAATCCAGTTCAACATTCAAGAACCACGCACATTGATGTGAGACACCACTTCATTAGAGATCATCAACAAAAGAGAGATGTGAGCATTGAAAGCATTGGCAACGAAGATCAACTAGCCGACATATTCACCAAGCCTCTTGATGAGAAAAGATTTTGCAAGTTGAGGAATGAGTTGAACATACTTAGCTTCTCCAACATGGATTGATGCACCCCCATATATGACATGCCTCTCCTCCAACATAGCAAGATAAAATTGGTTGTTGCATCTCATGCATCCTTTGCTAGTTGTGTAGACATGTATACATGTGCATCTTGTTAGGCTCATTCATTGCACATCAAATGAATTTGAAGGATATATGGCACCACTATTGTTTCTATGCTTGATTTGATCTAGTGGTGGCATATGACTTGTTTGTGAGCTTGTGAACCTAGTGTTGAATCTTTAGCACTTGCTCATGATGTGTATCTCAACATGGTCAAGATAACCCTTATTCTTATGAGGTGTGATGAAGCTTGCCCTTGGTTCAAACGGAGATACACTTTCTAGGCATGTGATTTAGATTTGGCCATAGTTGATTGACTTGTTTCTCTCATCTTATGCACCCTTGTTGGTGATTGTTGACAAAGGGAGAGAAAGAAGTCACAAAGAACAATGGAAGGGGATCAATTTTTATGATATGACCCAACCATGAGCACACAAATAGGGAGAGCAGACTATTTGTTGCATATTGTGTGTGCATACATGATGATATGGAGCATTGCAAGCTAAAGTCAATATTCATGCTTGTTTGGTGTATTGCTAGTATAGGACTTGATTGATGAAATGAAGTACTAGCATGCATAGGTGGTTTCTAGACATAGAGTTTCTCTTGTTCAAGTACCTTGTTTTAATGTGTCTCATGAGGTAATTTGAGTTTTGATGGATGTCTAGATTCCCATGGTGCTAAGGAAGGTTTATTATCGCACTCTGATTGGTATCACGCTTCAAAGGTCAATTCTATAAACCTTACTACTATTTTGCTTGTGGTAACTCTCACAAGTTTCATCTATGCATGTGTGCTTGAAAATCGACCAAACATTTGATGTACACATGTAGGGGGAGCTACCACTACCAAAACCGGAATTGAAATGCTTGTCCAATCCAAGATTCTTGATCAAAATGTCTTGGGCAAGCAATTCAATTTCATATTGAATTCAATTTCCATATCTTTGTGAACTTTGTGAAGGGTTGTCATCAATTACCAAAAAGGGGGAGATTGAAACCTCCGGTTTGGTTTTGGTAATTAATGACACTCAATGTTGCTAATGCTTTGCTCTAAGTGTGGTTAGACACATAGCAACGTGACGGTGGATGATGGAGCATGGTGATCACGGTGACGAACATGGTGGACATGTGAGGTGATCAAGCTCCGACGGAGGCCCATGGAGATCAAGGTGAAGGTATACTTGATAGGGCTTTCCGGTTTGGTGGTCAAGACACTTAGCAAGTGTGACCACATTTAGGATCGATAACCGACTATCAAGAGTGGTTTTCTCAGTTCATTCGTGGTCCTAAGTGCCTCTAGGTTTGACTTGGCATGATGCATGAGAGGCTAACTAGAGTGCTAACACTTGTCGACGTGATCATGAGATGATACGCTAACTCCGGTGCTTGAGTTGTGATCTACTCTATGGAGTTGGTACCTAAGACAAGTGGTTTGGACCTTGGATCGACGACGGCGCGACATCGAAGATCAAACAAGGAGTGGACGTGCTCTCTGGGCGCCAGACGCAGGCGCCGGACGCCGGGCCAGGCGGGCCGGACGCGTCCGGCGCGTGTTGGGCTGACGTGGGCGATCCCGCTCGGGCTCGGTTGAGCGCGGGACGCCGTGGTGGCGCGTCCGACGCGCGCCGGGGCGTGCACGAATGTTTGGGCGCGTCTTTGCGCGTGCTTGGCTGAGGGCGCCGGACGCGTCCGGCGTGAGGCGGTAGACTCGAGCAGCAAAACGCGCCACGTCATCATAGTTTGAATGAAGGACTTCCAACGGTCGGCGGCCCGCGACGCGCTGAAGAGCGCCGGACGCGTCAATTGAGCGGGCAACTCACCAAGCAAGTGTATCGCCACAACAAGGACTAGCTTGCCGGGAAGCAAGTGAACCTCGGTAAAAAATCATTGTGTCGATTTGTGATTGCCGAGGCTTCGACCTCCTTGTGCTTGTGCTTGAGCTCTCTAGGTGATTGGCTACTACACCGGTGATTGGCCATCTTCTACTCTTCGCGGCGGTATAAACTTCTATCACCTCCTTACTTTCTGCAAAGTAGAATTGCTTGTTGTGGTCAGTCGGGAACCACTCTTTGAGTAGCTTAAATCCCGTCGGTAGAACTACTTGTTGTGGTCGGTCGGGAACCACTCATTGTGTAGAGTAAATCCCGTGGGTAGAATTGCTTGGTTGGTTTCCGTGAACCGACATTGTGTAGCTTGATCACCGTGGTTGTTGTGCATTTGGATTGAGTAGCCTTGCTTTGTTTAGGACGGCTTGCATAGATTAGTCGAAGCTTTAGCTTTGCACATTTGCCGCCTTGCTATCTAATTTGGTGTCTAGTGTTATTGCTAGAAATTTTATTAGGCTATTCACCCCCCCTCTAGCCATTGTGACCTTTCACACTAGCGCCGTCATTTTCTTCGTTTCTTGGGCTCGGCGCGCTCGCGAAGTCGGGCGAGGCCGTAGGCATGATGATGAACGCCACCGAGGCCTCGACGGCCTTCCCACCGACGAGCGCCGCCGCCGCGTCGCCATGTGCGCCGCCGCCGTCGATTTCGGCCACTAGGGCCCGCTTGGATAGGGTAACTGGGTGCGCCGCGAGTCTAGGAACGTGTAGATGCCCTTGGTTTGGTCAGGGAGCCGCCGCTGGCGAGGGAGCCGCGCGCGCCACCGTCGCCGCCGTCGCGGAGGGCATGACAGGTGGGGCCCGGCTGTCAGCGGCTCTAGCCCGCGAGCTTGGGCTGGGTGCACCTAGCGCGTCAGATCGGGTCTGGGTGCACCTCGGGGTACACCCAGCAATTAAGATCCGTTTTCTGAAAATGAAATGAATTTCCAGATTTAGTTTTTAAATCTTGGGAAATTCATATCTCCTTCATTTTTAGTTCAAATGGAATGATTCAAATTGGGTTATTTTTCTTATGAGATGAACTAGGCTAGGAAATTATGAGATGCCAGTTTTGGCATACTTTTATGTACTGTTTTATTTAATTTTAAGAAATGCTTTTATCTTTTAAAATTCATAAGTAATTCTCGGAGGCTCGAAAAAATATGAGGTTAGTTTTGTTGGCTTAGTTAGACTATGCTGTCTCTGTGAGGTATAGAATTGACTTGTGCAGTGGAGATTTTGAGAGTTGTAGTACAAGTGCATTGGTTGGCACTTTGCTAGATTAATTCATAGAAAATTATGGGTTGATGCTATGGCCATGAAACTTCTTGAGGCATGTTTATATGCTGTTTGGAAGGTCCACATGCCATTGGTGCTGATGTTGGACAACTTTGGTAATACAAAGTATTTTCTGGACCATGTGTGGCAGCTGGCTTGTGATTTTTGTGTAGGCCAAGATACTTGGAGTTTTGAGGTGAAATTTCTGTGGTAGCCTAGTTTAGCTATGAGTGTGCTGCTGTAATTTTTATGGGATTTTAGGAGCAGCAGAGGTAGGACTTGTTGTAGAAGCATAGTGTTTTATGTCGGTTTCCGACGGGGTTGTAAGTGGGGATGGTTGATGATGATGACTAGATTAAGATGGTGTTATGAGTAAATTATTGTGGTGTTTCCATTCTGTTGTTAAGCATATACATCATGACATCATTGCTATACGACTACACTTCATTTGCACGTTATTTATATACTTGCATCGCATCATACAGGATCGCAAGAGGCCAACGTGCAAGCGGTTCGCGAGGAGCTGAACGTGGAGGAGCAAAGAAGAGCGAGGAGCTGCGGGAGGCGGCCCGAAGGAGAGGAGCCGGAAGCTGATGCTCGCCCGAGTGTCCTAACCACGTCCCTAGCTCCTTCATCCAAGGCAAGCCCCGGCATTTCTCCTATGGTTTGCAAATATTTACTTGAGTCCTTTACTATCTATGATGCATTTAAGTTATAGGAGGTACTCGGAAACATAGTTGCATTAGGACTACTTACCACAAAAAATATCCTATAGTAGGTACAGGGCTACGTAGAGCTTAGGCCTGCTACTTAAACGGTAGAAGACAGGTGATCGACCATCATCTGCGCGGATAGGTGGTTACTATCCCTTGGATTGAGATTGGTGTAGGTTGGTAGTGAACATAACCATGAGGCCTTCTAAATCACCTCTTAAAGAAATATGGCTTTGTATGTCCTCGATCATGTTGAATGCCGCCTCACGATATAGTTGGAAGGGCCGGGTGCCCAACATGAAGCCAAGAATCTACTTGGGCCGGGTTTCAACTTCCGGTATCCATGCCGGCTATGGGGGTGGGAGTAACAAGGTGCCCGGTTTGTGAGTCCTTAAGATGGGGTGGTGTCATTTGATGGGCACGCTTACCTCGTTGGCTGCAGGGAGTTTTCCTTGGTCATGGTGATGAGTTGTTGATCCCGCGTCTTTTCCCGAGTAGATCATGGTGACTAAGGCTGCTTTCGAGGAGCATGCCTGGTTTGTGTGAGAAATACCCCCTCAGCTGAGTAGTAATCGATTATAATCGCCATCATTCCTAGATAGTGAATACTTGAGAGAGACAGCGGCGCGGTCGCAAACAAGAGTTCTTTGTGCGAGGTGGTTATGTTCATACATGTTGGTTAATGATTACTCAATCAATGCGTTATATGATTATTATTGATTGCTTCTACTAAAATGTGAAGTAGTGCAGGTGCTAACATAGCTGGTAGGTCCCAACTTAATTCGATAAGCTAGAGAGTCCTTTTTATCACTAAATGATTATTTAATAAGCTCATCCTTTTGGCAAAGAAAGAGTCAGCTACCCCACATAAAGCCTGACATCCACCAAAGAGTCTTTTCCTTATTTTCCTTTTGTCGGGTAAGTCTTGTTGAGTACCAAGTTGTTGGGGGGAACAACCTCCGCTAGGACCCCCCTACTTAGCTCCGCGGCCCGGACATGGGCCAAGACAGGCAAAACGACCGGGTAGCTATGGACAACCTTCGCTCGGGCGTCTCGACACGGCGAAGGTCGCTAGGCTTGTCCTAGCGATGCGGTGAAGGTGCGACAAACCTCCGCGTTCGGGCCCTCTAGTTCTCTTATCGCGCAGGTACATGAGGGTTCGAGGAGCTTCCCGGGACCTTCGGCGTGGGTGGAGTTCTCAAGGACCTTTGAGGGTGGCGGCTTGCCGCTGGCGTCACGGCGGCGGAAGACCTCCGGACGATCGCCCACGGGATCGGGACGGGGGATCGGGCGAAGGCCTCGGCGCGCGGCGGCACCAAAGGACGACACGTGGAGCTTCGACAGGCGTGACACGTGGCGCCTTGGGATAGGTCTAAAAAGAGATGTTTCTAGTTTTGCAAAGTACAAAGTTGCCCTTGTCAGGGCCCACTTGTAAGTGCGATCAAGGTTAAAACCCTATTGTAAAAAGCCATTTGACCCTTGGTATGGCCTATAAATACCAAGGGCATGGCAAATGTAAGGGGAGAACCCTTAGCTTTTCTTAGTCCCAATTAATGCAAGATCCCAAGAAGGACCCATGATGAATGATCCCATTTTGTCACTTGTTTGAACTTTACTCTTAAATGCAGGAAACCTCCGCCTCCCTCCTCCGGATCACGGCGAAGGTAGGGAGGCGGCGTTTATACCAACGGTTAGCGCCGTCCGTGGGGTTCGAACAAAAGAGGCAAGCCATGGCTCCAAACATCGGCGAACTCTCCTCGGCTCGGGGGACCAACGCGGATCCGACCCTCGGCGGCGGAGGTGTCGTTCCGCCAAACCCTCTCTCGAGCAACCTCCGTCGAGCGGTCGGCCAACACGGTAGTTGATCCCAACCTAGACCAAGTTGCACCGGAGGTCGGCCACGGCGTCGGTGGTCGGGGACATTATCATCCGCCCGCACCCCCATACCTCCCGGAGGTGGCATCGCCAATGAATTCACGGCCGACGGCGAAGCTTCGGAAGAAGAAAAGTTGGCCGGGCATCTAGAACGGCTCAAGAAAGCATCCTCGGCGGCAAAAGGCATCGGAACAAATCAACAAGGAATCAAGAGCAGCAATCATCCGGTGCGGAACGGAGGAAGCGACGAGCTTCGCCGCATCGAGCAAAGCATCGAGGCGGGCGAGGCGGACGGGAGGTGAGAAACCACGAGAGACCCGGCTCTCCGGGGGCATGCGCCCGGTCGCACAACCTCCGATCGAGCAACGGCAAGACCCCCACCCACCACGCCCGAGAACCGGACCTCCGCGCCAACATACTATACCGGCGGCCCGGCGGGCGGAGGTGTCCCGAGCCAAGAGCGGCGCCGCGGGTCCCGCACTACGACTCCAAATCACCCCTGTCATACGACCTTCGGATCACCGAGTGGCCCCCGGGGCTTCGCCATGCAACATCTACCGCGGTATGATGGCACTTTCGAGCCACGCCAATTTCTAATGTCTTATGAAGCCGCTGTCTCGAGTGCCGGAGGTGACGAGGACATCATGGCCAAGGCCTTCGTGATCGTGGCGAGAGATATTGCTCGGACACTGTACGGCAACCTCCGGCCGGGATCCATCGGATGTTGGGATGACCTTCGCGAGAGAATCTCGCACAAACTTCAAAGGTGTCGGTCGGTCGGCGGCCAAGGCCACCGCTCTTCTCAACCGCAAACAAAGAGTCGATGAGCCATTACAAGATTGGTGGAAAAGATTCCTCAATACCAAGAATCGCACCCCGGCATCACGGATGAAGTCATGATTTTGGCGGTGACAAGTTGCATCCGGCGGGACCATGCTCGACGAAGCTATCAAGAAGGGAACCAAGAACCATCGCCGAGTTATACGATATCATGGAGAAGCAAATCGGAGCGGATAACAATGAACGTGTCAAGTCTCGGTCGTCCCAACCTCCGCAACGTCAACAAAAGAGCGCAATCCGATCCCTCGCAATGAGTACCCCCGCATCGACATGGGAAACGTCAACGCCGTCGATGGCGTGCGATCAACAAGCTCGGCAACACCCTCGTCAACCCGGACAACCCCCGCCACAAGTCGATAGAAGACACCGCTAACTCGGATCGGCGGGCGGCAACCTCCGCGCTACATTATTGCCATTTCGTGGAAAAGCCAGCGACCACTACACCAAGCAGTGCGTATGGTACATCAAAGGGCTTGAGTGCAGAGACGGCCAAGCCCCACCAGCTCCGCGGGTAGGAACAATCAACCATACCCGTAGAGCGGCACCAAACCCCGCAACCGCAACCGGGGATTCAACCACAACCATCGAGCTCGGCAACCCCGTATCGGCAACCAATCTACTACCACCAACCACCCTTCGCTCGGGTCGGTATGCTCACAACCAACAAAAGCAATACTACCATCGCCAAGCACGGCGAGCGGTATCGGCAACTTCGGCCAATTGCTCGGCAAACCCAAGCGCAAGCGTTACCTCCGCCACCACCCCTACCAGCACTACCCCCGCCTCAACCAATTAAAGTTGAAGGAGAAGCACAGGGAGCACAGACAGCGATCAACAATCCTACAGCTACCTACGGAGTCATCATGGCAATCTCCGGAGGTTCAGGGGAGGATTACGGCAACAAAAGACAGCGCAGAGAGCACTTTCGCCGGGTCAATCACGTAGCTGCGAAGGCCCTCACGAAATGACCACCGGTCGCACATTCCCTTGACCTTCAACAGGCTCGGACCTCAAGCTCAAGCGTACCCACATACGATGCGATGGTCATAGAAACAAACATCGCGAGTGGGACGGTGACCAAAATCCTTGTGGACAATGGCGGCTCCGCCGACATCTTATTCACATCCACCTTCGACGGCATGAAACTCGACGAAATAAACTTCAACCGGCGGGACATCCGCTATTCGGTTTCGGAGGCCGGCGGATTAAAGCAATCGGAAAAATCACTCTACCGGTATCCTTCGGCAACCTTGAGACCATCGCCCGCACGAGCACATCACCTTCGACGTAGTTGATATCCCGTACAACTACAACGCCATCTTTGGGAGGGGCACCATCAATCGGTTCAATGCCGCAATTCATCCGGCTACCTCGCATGAAAATGCCGGCGCCCGGAGGTATCGTAGCTGTCTACGGAGACCAAAACACGGCCGAATAGCGGAGCAAGCGGCCACTCCGGGCGAGAAGAACGTCCATTGCACTGCGGGGAGAAGGAGCGAGAGACGCGGCAAGAAGAAGAACAAAAAGAACAACGAGAGGCGGAGCCGAAAATAGACGCAGCTTGGTTACCTTCGCGCGCGGCGGAGGAAGAAACAAAAAAGATTCAGGCTATTCCCCGAGACGATCCGGAAAAGAAAGTCATCATATCGGCTCTGCTAGATACCGAATTTGAAGCTCAACTCATCCGGTTCCTCCGTGATAACAGCGATGCCTTCGCATGGTCGACCTCCGACCTCGTCGGGGTAGACGAGAAACTTATCGAGCATCACCTAAACGTCGGCAAAGATTATCCTCCGATCAAGCAAAAGCTCCGCAAAATGTCGAAGAAGAAAGGAAACAAGCCGCCAAAGCGGAGGTAGACCCGGCTGCTAAAGCGGAGGTTATTCGCGGTCAAATATCCAACCTGGCTCTCTAACGTGGTATTGGTACAAAAGAAGAACCTCAAGTGGCGAATGTGTGTTGATTTCACAAGTCTCAACAAGGCATGCCCAAAAGACTGCTTTCCATTACCCAGGATAAGCACCCTTGTGGACGCCGCTGCTTGCGGGTTGTGAGCTCTTGTCTCGCTTGATTGCTTCTCCGGCTACCATCAAATTTGGATGAACAAGGACGACGAAGAAAAGACAAGCTTCATTACCCCCGATGGCACTTTCGCGAAAGAATGGCCGAGGGGCTCCGCAACGAGCCCAACCTTCGCCGTATGACGGCGGAGGTCTTCAAAGATGATCCAACGCCTCGGCTTATGTTGATGACATTGTGATCGAGCAAACTCGGAATCAACCATATAGCCGATCGCGGAACCTTCGACAAGCTCAAAAAGGCGAAGCTCAAGCTCAACCCCGAGAAGTGCATCTTCGGAGTCGGCAAAGGAAGCTCTGGGATGTCTTGTCTCGGCGGAGGAATCGAAGCCAACCCAACAAAAATAGATGCAATCGTTTCCATGTCACCTCCGACGTCAAGGAAATCTGCTCGGCGCCTAACCGGTCGGTTAGCTTCGCTCAACGAGATTCATCTCACGGTGCGAGCGGGGGTTGCCCTTCTTTGATGTACTCAAAACCCACGAACCTTTCAAGTGGGGCCCCGCCCGGACGGACCGCTCGATAGTCTCAAACGGTATCTACTAAAGTTAACAACCCTCGCGAGCCCGGAACCTTCGGAACCGCTACTCGCTATACGTCGCGGCTTCGCCTCACGCGGTCGATGCGGTTCGGTCAAAGAAACCCTCGAGGAACACCAAAGGTGACGAGATGCCCGTGTATTACGTATCGAGGTCCTCGAAGGTCCCAAGAAGCATTATTCGAGCTCGAAAAGATCGCTTATGCGGTGGTTATGGCTGCAAAGAAGCTCAAGCACTATTTTCGGTCCCACCCCATCACAATACCTTCGCATGTCCCTTTGGATAACATCTTCGGGAACCCGAGGCGGTGGGCGGGAATCGCCAAGTGGGCTTCACAACTCGCGATTACACGTTAACCTTCGTTAGCGTACACACTATCAAATCACAAGCTCTAGCAGATTTCATCGCAGATTGGACCCCGATCCTCACAACAAGGCGAGAAGACATCGAACCTCCGTGGACGGTACATGTGGACGGAGCGTGGGGGCGCCCAAGGGCCGGAATCGCAGCAATCCTAACTTCACCTTCGGGAGTCCATCTCAGATACGCCGCAAGACTCGAGTTCCAATGCACTAACAACTCCGCAGAGTATGAAGCCGTCCTCTTGGCCCTTGCGAAGCTTCGCGCCCTCTCTGTGCGCCGGGCGATCATCCGGACCGACTCTCAGGTGATTGCCGGCCACATCGAGAAAACTTTCAAGGCAAAGGATCCGGAGCTACAAATATCTTCACACCGTCCGTCCCAGCGAAGCTTTCTTCTTGGGCATCACCACAAAGTCCATCCCCCGAAGGGAGAACGGGAGGCGTACGAAATAGCGAAGGCCGCGGCTCGGTCAACCCCACAACCTCCGGATGTCTTCTTCGAGACCTTCGCAGCACCCGCAACTGCCTGCAACACACCTCCGGTGAGAATGGTCAACATCATATCCAGCGAAGATTGGCGGGCCCCTATCATAGCCTATATCAAGGGGTTCTACGAACCCGAATCGAAGGAAGAAGAAAAAAGGATGATTCAAAGAGCGAGGGTATAAAATAGAAGGGCGGGAACCCGTACAAGGCTTCGGTCACGGCTCCTTGGCTAAAATGCGTCGCCACAAGCGAAGGTATCGCCATACTCAAAGAAATTCATCGGGGCATCTGCGGCTCACACAATGGCCCAAGGGCTCTTGTTGGAAAGGCATTCGACAAGGGTTCTACTCGGCCCACCGCGTTGTCCGACGCTTCCTTGCTTGGTGCGGCACTGCGAAGGTTGTCGGCGGGCCGCCAACCATTCAAGGCACCCGGGGCTCCGACCACTTTGATCTGCCCGACATGGCCAATGCGGCGTTGGGCCATGGATTTGGTTGGTCCCCTACCGACCGCTCCCGGAAAGCTCCGCTATGCGGTGGTGGCGGTAGAGTACTTTACCAAATGGATCGAAGCTCGGGCGCTTGCCACCATCACCTCCGCAATGGTACAAAAAGTTCTTCGGCAGCAGATCATATGTCGCTTCGGTGTCCCAAGGGATCTCACGATCGACAATGGAACCCGGTTTGATAGCTTCGCTTTCAAAGAGTTTTGTTTCCAAATCGGCACCAAAATACATTTCGCTTCGGTCGGACATCCGCATAGTCTAATGGACTAGTCGAAAGGGCCAATGCAATCATCTTGCAAGGAATCAAAAAGAACCTCACGAGACAAGCCACTTTGGGCAAATGGGCGGAGGAACTCATCACCGTCGTATGGTCTCACAACACCTCCGACGGCGAGCCACCGGCATCACCCCATTCAAGTCGCTCTATGGAGAAGAAGCCGTGCTCCTGGGAGAGCTCCGTCACGGGTCACCACGAACTACCTCCGATACCAACACTCAAGATGAAGCGCTTGACAAGGACCTACTCGAAGAAGTAAGGTGCAAAGCGATCAACAACCTCCGCAACTACCGAGGTGAAACCCGGAGGTGGAGAGACAAGAAGGTCTCACCACGCGACCTCCGCCAAGGAGACATGGTTTTGATCGGGAAGCGGGATGCGAAGATGGCGGGGAAAGCTCCAAGACAAGTGGCTCGGCCCTTACATCATCACAAGCTCCGCAAGACAAGGCTCGTTCCACCTCCCGGGATGCCGAAGGTCGCAAGCTACCGCACACATGGAATGTCGACGACCTCATAAGTACTACCCATAGCATCTCACAATGTAATCGTTACCTTCGCATCGTTTTTCCCCTTTTCCCTTTTGCATGCATAGACCGTCCTTGCACTCTTTTTCCTTATGTCCAAGGCATGAGGTTTTTTAATGAGGCAAGAAAATTACATAATATAGCAAAGTTTTATTTCCCCGAGTTTTGCATATCAACCACCGCCGAAACGGACTAGGCTATGCCTCGCCCTCATCGCCAGCCGCTATAAATGCGGGGATTGCCTCGGGTCGACAATCGACCCCGGTCGAAGGATCACCCCAACGCAAGCCCATCCACAAACCCCCGCCAATCGGGCCGGGGCTGCGATGAAAGCAAACTCCACCTCGACCCCCGCGAGGGCGAGGAGCGGAGCTACCAAATTCCGCGAGACCCCCGCCCGGTCGGGCCGGGGCTGCGATGAAAGCAAACTCCACCTCGACCCCGCGGGGCGCGAGGAGCGGAGCTACCAAATTCCGCGAGACCCCCGCCCGGTCGGGCGGGGCGCGATGAAAGCAAACTCCACCTCGACCCCGCGAGGGGGCGAGGAGCGGAGCTACCAAATTCCGCGACCCCGCCCGGTCGGGCCGGGGCTGCGATGAAAGCAAACTCCACCTCGACCCCCGCAGGGGCGAGGAGCGAGCTACCAAATTCCCGCAGACCCCGCCCGGTCGGGCCAGGCTGCGATGAGCAAACTCCACCTCGACCCCGCAGGGGGCGAGGAGCGGAGCTACCAAATTCCGCGAGACCCCCGCCCGGTCGGGCCCGGGGTTCCGCGACCCCCGCCGGTCCGGGCCGGGGGCTGCGATGAAAGCAAACTTCACCTCGACCCCGCAGGGGGCGAGGAGCGGAGGTACGACATCCAACAACCAAACAAAAAGAGCCCCAAGACACCGATCAACCTTACACCCAAACTCCTCAAAACTACCGGCATCCGAGTTTTAGGTTCAAACCAAAAGAGCACCACTTCAACGCACCCGTTGCTCAAAAGAAACCAAAGCCAATAATACGAGCATCTCCCACATTCACCGCGGCCGCACTCCCAAATATAGCCTTCAATCGTCAAACCCTCGCCGTACAAGCCGCACCGTGTATTAAAAGCCCCATACCTCACCCCAACCACCACACCCACCCTAGTACCTTACAAACCCCAAACATTACACTTGCTTGTACTTCATTACCACCAAAATACGCTTATTTAAGCAAGACCAATAGGCAAACCAAAGCATTCCCAAACTATGTCCGGCCATTAGCAAACTCCCTTAGGAATGAGAGGAGTCGGGGAAGGAGAGCCTAAGCCGGTGTTTGAGCCGAAGGTTTCGACTACGCAGACAGCCACTTTAGCACGTTCAGCTAGCCTTTAGCCCATAAAAACCCAACCACCGCAGCCACAATCTCCGAAGGTCAGGGGCATGAAGCGCAATGCCTTTACCAGCCATCACTTGCACACACCCTCCGCCGCCACCTCCGCAACAAAACCCGCGAGCTTTATACGGTCACGCGCAAGGCCACAACTTGACATCTGCGCAGCCCAAACCACCGCCGAGAACCTAGGAAGAGCGCGCCCGAGCTGAAACCCGAACTCGCGAAAGTAAGCAAACTAGTGTGCAATTCGAACTCGACCTTCGCTCCAACAACGCAAAGCCGCTCACCTTCGGACTCGGTAACCAAGATTCATCATCAACCAGAGCCTTCGTGGCAAAGAACACAATTCAGCCTTCCGAACCGCTGTTCCAAAGGCCGACCGCGCCATGTAAACACATGTAGGCTAAGCTCCGCTTACAGTTCGTGCAAAAGATCCTGTATCAACTAAATATGAGTCTCTGTAATTTCCGATACCTCCGCAAATTCACGCGAGCCTCGCTTTTGAAAAGTTGGGCGTCGCTGCGCTCTTTACTACCCCCGCAAAATTCACGCGAGCCTCGCTTTTGAAAAGTTGGGCGTCGCTGCGCTTTTTATCACCCCCGCAAATTTACGCGAGCCTCGCTTTTGAAAAGTTGGGCGTCGCGCTTTACTATATCCGCAAACGTGAGCGAGCCTCGCTTTTGAAAAGTTGGGCGTCGCCGCGCTCTTCACTACCTCCGCAAAACATTAACCCCTTGAACAAACACAACTTTCATTAACAACAACAAGTCAAATGTTTCGTTTACAAGTCATCTCCTCGGGCGACCTTGAGGGTCGACATAATAATGCAACACTCGACCATGCTTCCGCCGAGATCGTGGTCGAGTCACCTCCGACTATAGAGTGCACGACCCCTTCCAATACGTCGTCAACAAGCTCTTCCGCAACCATACCAATAAATTCCTCCACATCCGTGAAAATTACCTCACGACCAGCAACATACTCGTCGTCCTCGTCGTCGCTAATGACCACTACCTCCGGGTGAGGTTGCCGATTCACGTCGGTCTCATCGTCGGCTGTCGTCAATAAAAATCGGGCGCTCCAAGAGCCTCGCCAACTTTTTACCACAAGTGGTAAGTCACCTTCAAGCACCTCGAGCGAAAACATTGGCGGAGATCACGCGTGTCTATTTCCACCGGTTCCTCCTTCGGAATAAGCAAGCCACTACTACTTCCGGACTCCCGGACCGTCTCCCATGGCCGGTCCGGAGGAGTTGGCGCGATTTTGAACCGACCGATCATACTTTGCTACTCTCCACCACCAAATCCTATCAAATTTCGCATGAGGATTTTTGCCCCTCGAGATTAATCCAGTGGCTCCCGTCATGAAAAAATCTTGACGATTCGATCGCGGAACCACATTAAAAATGGCAGGCCCAAAATCCAGAGGAACTGCGCAAATGAAGGCACACGATCGGTGCTCGCCAAACCTCCGCCCTAACACGCGCAACTAAAACCCTCGCAGTAAACAAGCGGGGAGATCAAGGCAGAACGCCAAAACATCGATCGAATTTAAGAACAAAATAATCGAAGGTACTATTAACTAACCAAACCAAGAAGCCTTATGGCCCAATGTATCTTACAAACGCCCAGAATGCACGCAGTGCAAATTGTTCAAAAATGTTTTCCTCCAAGTCTCACCAAAATAAGGCGGGGATCAACCAACAAGACTCTAAGCCGTTCACCGGGGATAACACCAACCTTGTTCGTCGGCGGAGCCTCCGGAGGTGGGTTGATCGCGGGGACGGTTTCAGCCTCCTCGCGCCGTGTTCGCGGGTCCCGGCACCGAACCTCCGTCGACGAGATGTCCCGGTGGTCGTCGTGACGTTGCCTTCCTCCGGAGGTGGTAAATCCTGCGTCCCCTCGGCCCGGCACGTCCATCAAAAAGCCGGGAAAAAGTCTTTTAGAAACCAAAGCAACTCTATAATCGTAATGCGGTTATTCATGAATAAAAAAGCGGCGATCCTCACCCCCGCGAAACCCCGGCGACAATTTCGTACGCCGGTCACGAGTACCTCCGCGAGACGACGAACTTATCGAGCCGCATGGCCCACGGAGGCAACCAATGAATCCTTCCTCGCCTCACGAACCTCCTCCACGGTGGGCCGGCGGAAGTCGGCGCCAATGATTTTGCGAGCGTGTTTACTCCCCGCATCCCTAAGGGCGCGAGCGCGTGGCCGAACCTCCGCGAAGATCCCCGCCTCGACCCGGCGGTCAAAAAGGGCGTCAAGTAATTCAGCTCGTTCTTTAGCCACTCCGCACAACCCTCGACACCGGGTTCGACGGGCGGATCGGTGGGAGCCCCGCCGGTATGCGCCCGGCGCATCAAAGATCCCCTTCACCTCCGCCATGTGGGATACAAGGGCACGCATCAAGTCCGCCTCCCCTCTCCTCCGCATCTATAGCGCGTTTCTCAAAGCACTCCTTCACACCCTCGGCGTCCTCCGCCCGTTTCTTCATGTCCTCGAAGGCTTGGTTGGCATCCCGAAGCTCGGCTCTCGGGTCCAAGCTCCGCGACACGCGGATCGCAATCTTCATATGCTTTCTTGTTGGCCTTGCGAAGCTCATTCATATCAGTCTCATGAGAAGCTTGCTCCGCGAGGAGCTCTTGAACTCGCCGCTCAAGCTGATGGTTCTGCTTTCGAGCTCCTCAATCCTCTTCGCGCTTCGCTTCATCCTTCGCGCAATCTTTGTCGCGTGCCCCGTGCAAGCAAAATAGTTTCAATCAACTTCGCCTCGATGTCAACCAAGTTATTCTCAACTTTCGGCCCGCCGGCAACGGCTCGCCTCGGGCACACCGACGCGTCCAAAGGCGGACCAAGAACCTCCGCTCCCCTTCACTACGAATCGGCCGACGAGTCGCGGAGGTCGGCACTAGTGTATAGGTGCGCTTTGGGGTCCGTGACCCCCGACCGGGCGAAGTAAGGCAACGAGCTCGGCGATGCTTCACCCAAACCCTTCTTTCTAGGCTCGGTATGGGGCGGAGGTACGGCTTCCTTCCGTCGACCCGGACATGGATTCCCTCGTACTCCCGGCGGCTCGTTGCGGCGCCGGGGAAGCCTCGGCATCCGCCATCGCCGGATCTTGGTCTTCTCCTCCTTGTGTCTCCTCGGCCGCCCTCTCGTCCGCGGCTTTTTGCTTGGACCTCCGCAACGACAGGCTGTCGGAACGTGGGCCGAAGTGATGTCCACGTCCTCGTCCGCCTTCTTGCCTAACCGGTCGAAGGAGACGAGCCGCGCAGGACTGGTTTCCATGCGCCGCTACCGTCGCTGCTGCCGTCTTCTTCTCGACGGTCGAACCGGACCGGCTTCGGCACCGCCCGTGAAGCCAAAGAGGGCATGCGTCCTCTTCCGCTCCCTCGTCCCCGCCCACCTCTTGGCGCCGGCCGGAGGTCGCCGGGCGGCGGGGAGAACGTTCGCCGGCTCCCCGTAGACACGGCAGAAGAGAAGGTCGCGCCAGAACGAGTAGTTCCCGTCGTCAACCCACCTCCGCGCCCGCCAGTCGACGTCTTCCGGATCTTTCCGCCCCCACGACCACCTCCGCCGGCCGGAGCAGGGACATCATCACTAGCCGAGACCTCGGAGGTTTCCGAGGCTGCTTCTATTGCGGGCCGCTTCTTGGCCGTTTACGCTTCTCCTTCGTCGGGCAGCGGCTTCCGCCTCGGCCCGGTAATCGGATACCAAGTAAGTCGTAAACCCGGTTCACCCGGTGACCCCTCCATCTCCTCCTTCATCTTCCGTTGCTCCTCGGCGTCCAATTTCCCGACGAGTTCCACCACCTCCGCTTCCACCACGCAACGAATCTTCTTCAAAGCCTCCGCTTCGCTCGAAGCGGAGGAGAGCTCCTCCGCCCAAGCAACGCGGAGGTTCGGCAAGTTTAGGTCCTTCAAAAACTCGTACCCCATAGCAGCATAAGATGACGGCCCTTCCTTCACCAGGCCTGTCCAGTCATGGTCGGCCTTCAGAGGCACGACCCTCGCGCGTGATACTCCGCGAAAACATCCCGCCGCGTCATACACCGGGAAAGGTCACGCATCGCATCCTCGCAGCCGTGACCCTTGGTCGGAAGCGGTGGTCACCTTCGAGTCTCCTTGTCCGGGAGCGGGCGAAGGTCGCCCGCCAAGTCGCGCCCCTCCGCATCATCCAAGCGGTAATAGAACCATCTGCTCAGCCAACCCTCCCACTTGTTCTTCTGAGCTTGCACCGGCACCTTCGCGTTGTTCCGCCGACGGAACGTAAGAACCCCGAACTGGCTCTCCTCCGTCACCGTCCCATCGCCGGTGGTCACCGTCTTTGTCTTCTTCTGCACATGCATGCTGTGCACCTTCGCGAAGCCCTCCACGGTCGGCTCCACCCCTTGCGAGTGACAGCCCCACACAAACGCGCAAAGCTTCGGGAAGCTATTGGGCGTCAGGTGATGGAATTGCACGCTGAATTTCCGCGCGCGCCACGGCGGGTGAGGCGGAAACCGCAGCCCCGCTTCAAAGAAGGCTTCAAACACCACCACGATTGTTGTCGGGGTGCGGCGTCGGCACACCTCCGGGGCGGTCGCCGGCTCCTCTCCAACCAACCCCCGCGGCGAACCTATCGAGATCCCCCGCCGCCACGTAACTAGCTCCGATCTCATAGACGGGGACGGTGCTGCGGCGCCCATGGCGTCACTCCCCTCACCTCGATCCCTTCGCCATCAAGCAATTACCTCCGCCTTTCCCGGATCACCTCCGCCTCACTTGAAGCACCTCCGCTCCTGCTCACGACCCCCGACTTCCTGATGCCTCTCACCCCCGCACAGGCCTACAACCTCCGTGTATGAACGAGTGAAAGCAAGCGCGCAGTGGAAGCAAAGACGCGAGAGCAGGTAAAAAAGCGTCCTTTTCACCCACCCTCACTATTTATAAGCCGGGAAGTTTCACCGCGGTAAAGGCCGGCACAAATCTCGAGGATCCGGCGATCCAACGACGGAGAAAGCGCCGCGCAAACCCTAATCGTCCGTCGTCGCCGCGGCGGCGAAGCCCAATCCGGCCCATTTATCGATTAAAATAAAGCGCAACTGGGCCCAGCTAAAACGGGCCGCGAGCAACGGTTGGGCGTCGCTGCGGAGGTGGACCTCAGGCCACACGCCATCGGACCATTCCCCCTCTTTTCTTAAGGGCGTTGCTCCGACCCCGCCCGGCCGGGCCGAACCATCGTGGGGCTCTTGTTGGGGGAACAACCTCCGCTAGGACCCCTACTTAGCTCCGCGGCCGGACATGGGCCAAGACAGGCAAAACGACCGGGTAGCTATGGACAACCTTCGCTCGGGCGTCTCGACACGGCGAAGGTCGCTAGGCTTGTCCTAGCGATGCAGCGAAGGTGCGACAAACCTCCGCGTTCAGGCCCTCTAGTTCTCTTATCGCGCAGGTACATGAGGGTTCAGAGGAGCTTCCCAGGACCTTCGCTGTGGGAGGAGTTCTCGAGGACCTTTGAGGGTGGCAGCTTGGCCGCCTGGCGTCACAGGCGGCGGAAGACCTCCGGACGATCGCCCACAGGATCAGGACGGGGGATCGCTGAAGGCCTGGCGCGCGGCGGCACCAAAGGACGACACGTGGAGCTTCGACAGGCGTGACACGTGGCGCCTTGGGATAGGTCTAAAAAGAGATGTTTCTAGTTTTGCAAAGTACAAAGTTGCCCTTGTCAGGGCCCACTTGTAAGTGCGATCAAGGTTAAAACCCTATTGTAAAAAGCCATTTGACCCTTGGTATGGCCTATAAATACCAAGGGCATGGCAAATGTAAGGGGGAGAACCCTTAGCTTTTCTTAGTCCCAATTAATGCAAGATCCCAAGAAGGACCCATGATGAATGATCCCATTTTGTCACTTGTTTGAACTTTACTCTTCTGTCTGGGAAACCTCCGCCTCCCTCCTCCGGATCACGGCGAAGGTAGGGAGGCGAGCGTTTATACCAACACAAGTACTCAGGGTGCAATTACCAATGTTGTTGGAGATGGTGAGATGTTCTACGGCTATTGCCCGACATGCTTCCATCCGGCAGTTGGATATGAGTAGATCGTGGGCACGATCATTCCTTCCTTCGTATCTTTTGCTGTAGTAGATCTCGATGGAAATCTGGCACTATTTGGAGAAAAACTTCATAGGTGTGTTTGAGAACAGAGTTTAAATTTGCTTCCGCACTTTGAATTTGAGAACTGGTTTGTAATAACTTAATTTGAGCACTTTATGTAATAATTTGTGAACCTGTTGTAATGATCTGCAATGGCATGTGTTGGAAAATGATCTGAGATGTTAGTTGCCATTTACTGCTTAAGCTGCTCACGTGGCTTGATTAGTGAACAGTAATTATGTTAGTTGGTCGGTTCTATTACAACTGGTATCAGCTTCCGGTTTTCCAACAACTTGCTAATCTTGATCATTATAAACATTAATCTTGACATTAAAAGTGATCTTGAACTTATAGACACTTAAGTAGGTTTGAGAAATGCGTGAGTTTTCAAAAAACTTATAAGTGTGTCAAGGATTCGTCGGATCTGTTATGCCCAGTTAAGGACTACTAGGTGGCTATCTAACAGGCTAACAAGGGTTGCATCATATTTTTGTTTGTCGCGCTCATACACGGCGGATATGTATGGGGGCCATTCATTTGAATGGTTATGAATGGTTTCATATTCCTCTACGCTCCGGTAAGTTGATTCAACGCCAAGGTAAGGAGAGTTGTGAGAGCATGACCGGACGCAATCTTTGGTCTAGGGGAGTGCTTATATAGTGCTGAAGTATGCTCATGTTTACACATGTCCATATGATGGTACTCCATGTGTGGGATGTCGTCTTCTGGCGATGATTGGGTTAGCATGCACCTACATGCAGGGATATTGGGAATATGCCTGTATGGAGAAGGGTGTTGAATAGGAGTTGGTTGAATCGGAGATTTTTGCCTTATTCTTAAGGTGGCAAGTTTTGTTCGTCGCTTGCATTCATTGGGAATGGGCTGAAATGGATTTTCTGCAGGTACACTAACCACGAGTTCGTGTAGAACGATGCAAAAGTACGTATGATGAGAGCACGTAGATATATGCCACCGACTAGACATTATTAGTTTCGTTGTGAGTGAGAACGAATAGAACGTGCATGCATCATGAATTATAAAATTTTGCCACATCATGCATATCAGGCATCCCTTTCCTTATAATTAAATTCGCTTTACTTAAAACTTGTGCTTATGGGTGTAATAAAATTTTTTACGGATGGCGGGACTAAGGCGACAGCACGCAAGAGTACCCGCGAGCCTGACACCCCTCGTGTTTCTCTTCTGGCAGGTGCCAATTGGGTTATCCGTCGGAGGCCTGACAACCCCCGCAGGATGTCCAACACGTTCCTCAAGCAGGGTGGCTTGCCCACTCTTCTCTGGAGGATCTTGCACGCCGGCTATCATGATGGTACCTATCCTCGGTACTCTGACACCGAGGACACTAGGGAGCGCTGTTACGTCACCGTGATGGTTGAGGTTCCGTCCTTGGGCCTCGGTGACTGTGGGTACGCTTGGTCACAGAGAGGCGAGGGCGTTGACCTTTTCCGTGCGGGCCGAGGACGCTGCCTTCAGTGTTTGGTGAGGATGGTGGCGAGATGCCCATTGAGCCGGCACGCCTGGTGCCTGGAGTCTTTCACCTGTCTGACCCTCGTGCTGACAAGTGGAAGCAAAGGAAGGGGATGTCTCTGTTTGCTGGGGCACAGGAGGCTGAGAGCAGTACTACTCATGCCCAGAGTGTGGTCTTTTCTCTCATGAGGGCCTACTCTGACATGGAGGACCTTGCTCTGCAGAGGTATGACGAGCTGCAGTGTCTCCAGGAGGAACACAAGGTGGAGGTTGAGCAGTATGAGAAGAAGCTGACAGATCTGAAGGAGTGGTACAACGTGAGGCTGCAGGTGCTTGGGCAGAAGCTAGGGAACCATGAGACCGTGCTGAAGAACATGGGGGACTCCCTGATTGAGATCACTAGGCAGAGGAATGCATCCTGGTCTGAGCTGCACGGTCTTCGAGAGGAGACGCGCAACCTCAGCCGTGAGCTGCATCAGAAGGGGGTGTTCATTGATGGGATGCAGGATGAGGTACAGAGAGGAGCACTCGCACAGGCGGAGTCGTCTCACCACAGTGGTGCTGGTAGCCACGTGGTGGACATGGACGTGCAGGATGCTTAGGACGACTTATGTGCGTAGCTCGACTAGTGGTAGTGTGATAGCTCCTAGTAGGATTCTTTTGAGCGACCGTTGATCTTTTTCTTTTGGGATGTAATATGGTACGCTGCTAAGTATGATGATGAGACCTTTGGATCGTGGGTTGCGATGTAGCATGAACGCATTTAAAAGTCCAGTGTATGTATGCTGGCATCCATGTATATTTGACACTTCTGTGATGTGCGACATAATATTATTAGCATGGTTGTGATGTGGAAAATGAATTATTGTGTCTGTGCGAATGATCGATTGAATGTTAATATTCTCTCTATATTGTTCAGTGCAACATGATTATATTTGTTAGTCATATCGGTTCAACTCCTAATTCCCTACAATATTATCGTTGGCACTTACAGATGGTGGATACCCGGAGTTCTGCTGCTGCCCAGGGTGCTGGTGGCAGTGGTGGTGGAGGCCGTGGTGCCCCCGTCGGTGGGAGAGGCCGAGGTGCTCCTATCGGTGGTGGTGGTCACGGTGCTCCTATGGGTGGTGGTGGACGTGGTGGAGGCCATGCTGGAGATGAAGCACATGGCGCACCACCTCCTCCTCCAGTGACAGCAGAGCAATTCTTTCAGCAGTTTCTGGGAGGACAACGCAATATTGAGCAGTTGCTGCGGGATAACTTCAACAACAACAACAACATGAATGTTCCGCACCATAATCAGGGGCCATAGCCAAATCAGTATAGTGAGTTCAAGGACTTCATGGACACCAAACCTCGTCTGTTCAAGACCACTTCCGATCCGCTTCTCGCGGATGGCTGGATCACCCATATGGAAGAGAGGTTTCGTCTGTTGCGTATGACAGAGGATCTCAAGGCCACTTATGCTGCCTATATGTTTGATGAGGAAGCTCAGACATGGTGGGTTCAACACCGTGCTACCTACCCAGAGGGATAGCCTATTTGAAAGTGCAATAAAGCCACTTTGTGGGTTTTGGTGTTGATGATCACCTAATTAGAGAACTAATGAGATTTATCGAGTTGACAAGCGGAGATGCATAAGGATGTTGGTGAACGAGGTTGCAGGAACCCCTCAGATCCTCAAGGATGGCTTACCGGGCTTAGAAGGTTTAATTCGTTTTACTTTCGAATCTTGAGTTTAGGAAAAGCCGTACTATCAAGGGGGATTCTAGGTTAGTTGGACAAGTGTGCAACCAAGTGCTCAAAACTTACCAAATACATCCAACTACCCAACCAAAGAAGCCAGCCAAATTTCATATCCAGGCCAGCCTTCTTTGATGGGCGACAGTGTCGCCCACTGTGACCGTTGCAGAAGCTGCCCGTATTTATACAGCGGCTCTCTCTCTCACAACGGTCATCTTCTTCCTCTCGCGCATTCACTCGAACTCGGAAACGTACCAAAGCTCTCCCTCTCTCCTCCATTGAAGCTCCCACCTTCCTCAAGCCGATCTGCAAATCCCACCAGCAAATCTTGAGGAAAAAGGCAGCAAACTTCAATCGACGAGCAGATCCACTGATCCCTAAAATTTGAGAGCATTTGGTGCACGTTTGGCCGACGAACTCTAGGGTTTGTTACTCTTGGAGCTTGCTCCTAGACGGCTAGGCGTCGCCCTTGAGTTGCCAACCCGTGTGTGGCAACCTTGGGAGGTTTGTAACCTCAATCGCAGAAAAGAAATTACCCTCTCATCTCAAGAGTTCACTCTCTTGACTTGAGATCGAGGGAAGGACCAACCTTTGTGGTGACGTCCAATCCTTTTGTGGATACCTCAACAACGTGGACATAGGCAAGCCTTTGTGGCGAGCTGAACCACGGGATAAACGGCTTGTCTCGCGTGCTTCGGTTTACTTCACTGCCGGTTCTTGTTGTTGAGTTTGTTTTAGGGTTGTTTCTCTAGATCTTCAAGGTTACTATCTTTCCGTGGGAGCCAATCTTTGAGTGGACTTGTAGCCGAACTCTATCGTGAGTCAAGCTCGTGAGTAGTCCGTCTCAAAGAAAGTTTTAGGTTCAGCATTATTATTTGTGGGGCGACAAGTGTCGCCCGGCCCGAGCGACGAAGGTCGCCGAGTTTCGACATCTCGCTCGAGTTGATTTTTGACAGGCCTATTCAGCCCCCCTCTAGGCCATTTACTCTTCCAAGAGATCCTACAAGTGGTATCGGAGTCAGGTTGCTTCGTAGACGCTTAACCGCGTGAAGTATGGAAGAGGCCGGAGCGTCGAAACCCGCTCCCAAGGCACCGGGTGTCGATGTGCACACCTCAGAGGACAGTAGCGATGCATCGGTAAGAACTGCAGGTGATGCTACTGTTCGTGATGGTGACAAGACCACAGATTTGAGTGACACCGAAAGAAGAAGAAGGAAGAAGGAAAGAAGAGAAGCTATCAAGAGGAAGAAAGAGCTCGACGAGAAGAAGAGCAGAAAGGAAGCTAGAAGACTTGTTCGTGAACAGCGAGAAGAAAGAAGAAAGGCCAAAGAACTTGCTAAAGAGAAAGAGAAGAAGAAGAAGCAAGAAGAGGAAATGTCATCATCTAGTGAGCTTTCTAGCAAAATCGGATGATGGTGATGATGATATTTCCTACCATGCTTCCAACAAGAGCAAGAGCAAAAGCAAGAGCAAGGATGAAAGTAGCAAGAAAGAGGATGGCAGCAGCAAAAAGAAATACTCCGCTGTATCCTTTAATTATTCTTATCTATCTAACGGTGACCGCAAGTCTTTCATCAATGTTCCCGCGGGGAAGTTGCCTCATTTTGATGGGACCAACTATGCCAAGTGGAAGCATGTGATGAGGGCTTATCTTTGTGGTATTCATCCAGGTCTTTGGGAGGTTGTTGAGAAAGGTTTTGAAGAACCCGAAGATCCCAAGGCACCAACAAATGAAGAACTCATGGCTGTCCAACTCAATAGTCAAGCCACAAGCATCCTTCTGAGTGCACTTGATGGTAATGAGTACGACCGGGTGATGAATGTCAATGTGGCAAGCAGATTTGGGATACTTTGATCCTTGCACATGAAGGTGTGGACAAAGTAAGGAGGGCCAAGATTGATCTCTTGATGGCAAAGCACAACCGATTTGTGATTAATGAAGGAGAAGGGGCACAAGAGATGTTTGATAGGTTAATGGTGTTGGTTGGCAAGATTAGAGGTTTTGGTGGTAGTGAGCTTGATGATCACAAGGTGGTCAAAGTCATGTTAGAAGCTTACTCACCAAGAAATGAGACAAGTGGTCACCTTGATTAGAGATAAGAAGAAGTTTGAGCACTTCACTCCGAATGATGTGCTTGGACGTCTTCTCACATTTGACATGCAAAGAGAAGAGGCAAATGAGAGGAAAAGACTTGGAGAATTGCAAACCAAACTTGATGGGCTGAAAATCAAGGAAGTAGCACTCAAGGCAAACAAGTCAAACAAGGGTACAAGCAGCGGTAAGCAAAAGGGCAGCAAGCAAGCATCTTCAAGTCAGCCCAAGGAAGACAAGCAAATTCATCAACATTATGACTCTAGCACTTCCTCAAGTGAAGATGAAGATGATGGGGCTGATTACAAGAAGATTGATGATATGGCTTTGTTCTTGAAGGACTACCACAAGGGACTGAAAAAGAATGTCTACAAGATTGTTCAAAGAAAGTTCTCCAACAAGAAAAAGAGAACTTGCTTTGAATGTAGCAGCACCGAGCACTTTGTTGCAAAGTGCCCAATCAAGAACAAGAAGGAGAAGAATGATGGGAAGTATGAGCACAAGAGAAGGTACAAGCAAGCAGGTGAAGCACACATTGGACATGAATGGGACTCAACTAAAGAGTCAAGTGATGAGGATGAGAAGATAGCTACAGTGGCAATACAAGCATCATCCTCCACACCGAGACTCTTCAACAACTTGTCTGATGATGATGGTCCTTCACCTCATATTTGCCTTATGGCAAAGCATGAGAAGGTAAAGAAATCTAAGAAATCTTGCTCTTCTCCTAGTGATGCTTCAAGTAGTGATCTAAGTGATAGCTCTAGTGAGGAAGAGTCAAGTGGTGTTAAAGAATGTGCCAAACTTTCAAAGAACCTTGATCCCAAAACAAAAATCTTTATCACCAAGACCCTAGAAGAATTAGATAGTGTCAAAGCTGAGCTAGCCGAATTGGATGAAACTCTTGAGGAAACTGAAGAGTTATACAAAGGCAGCAAGGAAGCTCTTGAGCTTAGAGATAATGAAGTGGACTCTTTGAATAAGATCTTGCAAAAGGCACAAAGAGAACTAGCTCTTGCAAGGAAGGCAAATGTTGCTCTCAATGAAAAGTATTGTGTCTTAAGTGAAAAGCACAACAAACTTGAAGAGCAATATAGCATTCTTTGGGAGAGCACTTCATCATCTTCTAGCTCAAATGACACCACTAAGGCTTCAACCAGCAAGGGAAGTGGTAAGTGTCAAAATGATGCAAATATTTGTTCCACTAACCCTGCTAGCTTGAAAGTGTTGCAAAAGGAGAATGCAAGGCTCAATGCTCTGCTGCAAATCAGATCTAAAAAGGGAAAGGAACCTGCTGCAAGAGAAACTGAACAAGCAAAGAAGCCCAAATACATAGATGGAAGAAATCCAAGAATCAAGGATGGGCTTGGACTCACTCATGGAGGTAAAATCAATGGGAGAAAGGTAATAAATGGATTTGAGTGTGTTCGGTTCATGAGTAAGGGTCCAGGAGGTACGAAAGGTGCACGAGAAGGTGACACAAAGCCGGCCCCCCGAGCAAATAGTAGCCACCCTTGGGCGGCGGTGTCGGCCAGGAAGGGCGGCGTGTCGACCCCCATAGAAAAGGGAAGACCACCTCCGGTTTCTCGCTCGAACCAGCCCAAGAAGAAGGTTTACCGAGTGCGATAGAACATTCGGAAGAGGAAGAAAATAGTGAATGTCAATCAAAAACAAAAGACCAACCATCCTAGTGCTAAGTCTTATGATTATGTTGTGAATTCTAACTTTGTTTTGCGAAAGACAAAGCATGGGTGGTGTGGTTGCCAAATTCATAGGAAGTGGCGAAATATTTATAGAAATGCTATTATTTGGGTTCCCAAAGTTCTTGTTGCTTCTTTGCAAGGCCCCAAGAACTTAGGGGGGCCTAAATCTGGAAACTAATTCTGTTTTGTAGACATACTCCTCCGGTGGGTCAAGTTGGGTGCTTGACAGTGGCTGTACAAATCATATGACTGGAGCCAAGAGTATGTTCATGAGCTACTCCCCAACTACAGATCAATCTGACAATATTATCTTTGGTGACAACTCTACAGGGGGAGTAGTCGGTCTTGGTAAAGTTGCTATTTCTCATGAGCATTCACTTTCAAATGTTTTACATGTTGATGTAGTGCAGTACAATCTGTTGTCTATTTCTCAGTTATGTGAGATGGGCTACAATTGTCTCTTCACTGATGTGGGTGTTGAAGTCTTTAAGAGGGAGGATTCCTCTATTGTCTTTACAGGCCAACTCAAGAATAAGCTTTACTTAGTTGAATTCAACAAAAGTGAGACTAAGCTTGAGACCTGTTTAGTGGCAAAATCCAGCATGGGTTGGCTTTGGCACCGCCAGCTAGCTCATGTTGGGATGAGGAACTTGGCCAAACTCCTAAAAGACAATCACATCCTAGGACTAACAAATGTTCAATTTGAGAAAGACAGGATATGCAGTGCATGCCAAGCTGGAAAGCAAGTAGGTGTACCTCACCCACCAAAGAGCATCGTGACCACTACTCAACCCTTGGAGTTGATACATATGGATCTCTTTGGACCGGTTGCCTACTTGAGCCTCGGGGGTAACAAATATGGCTTAGTTATTGTTGATGATTATTCCCGTTTCACTTGGGTATTTCTTGTCTATGATAAGTGTCAGGTTCAAGACAAGGTGAAGACCTTTATTAGAAGGGCACAAAGAGAATTTGGTCTTCCCATCAAGAAAGTTAGAAGTGACAATGGGACCGAATTCAAGAATACTCAAGTTGAAGAATTTCTTGAAGAGGAGGGAATCAAGCATGAGTTTTCAGGCTCCATACACCCCTCAACAAACTGGTGTGGTAGAGAGGAAGAACAGGACACTCATTGATATGGCAAGGACAATGCTTGATGAATACAAGACTTTGGACCTCTTTTGGGATGAAGCTATCAAAACGGCTTGTCATGCCATCAATCATCTCTACCTTCACAAGAAGTACAAGAAGACATCATATGAACTCCTAACCGGTAACAAATCTAAGGTGTCATATTTTAGGGTCTTTGGCTGCAAGTGTTTCATACTTAACAAGAGGGCCAAAGTCTCTAAATTTGCACCTAAAGTTGATGAAGATGTTCTTCTTGGTTATGGATCAAATGAGCACGCTTACCGTGTCTTCAATAAGGCCATGGGCAGAATTGAAGTCACGGTAGATGTGACATTTGATGAATCTAACGGCTCTCAAGTGGAGCAAGTTGATGCAAGTGTTGTAGGTAAAGAGGATCCACCTTGTAAGGCAATCAAGGATATGGCAATTAGAGATGTGAGGCCACAAGAAAATGTAGCCTCAGATGATGAAGATTCTCAACCTGTTGTTGCACCAATTTCCGCTGACAAACTCTGTAAGAAAGGGCAGCACACACTGGCGAAAAACAGGCAACAAGAAATGCGCCCCTATGGGCGCGGTGCCGCCCCTCTACCTCAAAGCGGTAGCCCCAAAGAACTCCCGTATCAACACATCAAGGGATAAATCTAGATCCTATCTTTGAAGAAGAAGCAAGTGAAGGTCCGAGAAAATGATCAAGAAGATGTTGAGCATCCAAGACTTCGACGTAACTATCCAAAGAGACCATCCGGTGGACAACATTCTTGGGAGTATTCGAAGAGGAGTTGTAACACGTTCACATCTTGTAAATTTCTGTGAAAATTACTCGTTTGTCTCCTTTTTGGAACCTCTTATGGTAGATCAAGCACTCAAGGATCCAGATTGGGTGATGGCTATGCAAGAAGAGCTCAACAACTTTGAGAGAAACAAGGTTTGGACCTTAGTGGAAAGACCCAAGACTAATGTCATTGGAACTAAATGGGTTTTCCGCAACAAGCAAGATGAAAATGGCATAGTGACAAGGAACAAGGCAAGATTGGTGGCTCAAGGCTTCACTCAAGTAGAGGGTTTGGACTTTGAAGAAACTTTTGCACCAGTGGCAAGACTTGAGGCAATAAGGATTCTACTAGCTTTTGCTGCACATCATGATTTCAAGCTACACCAAATGGATGTGAAGAGTGCATTTCTCAATGGTCCAATACAAGAGGAAGTCTATGTCAAGCAGCCACCGGGAAGATCCCAAGTTTCCAAATCATGTCTACAAACTCCAAAAGGTGCTCTATGGGCTAAAACAAGCACCAAGAGCATGGTATGAATGCCTTAAGGAATTCTTGCTGAAGCAAGGCTTTGATATAGGCAAAGCCGATCCTACTCTCTTTACACATAAGCTTAAAAATGATATCTTTCTATGCCAAATATATGTCGATGACATAATATTTGGTAGTACTAATCATGTGTATGTTGAGGAGTTTAGTAGGACTATGACGGACAGATTTGAGATGTCAATGATGGGTGAGCTAAAGTTCTTTCTTGGTTTTCAAATCAAGCAATTAAAGGAAGGAACTTTTATTAGTCAAACCAAGTACACCCAAGATATGCTGAAAAAGTTTGACATGGTGAATGCAAAGCCAATTAATACTCCCATGCCAACAAATGGACATCTTGATCTTGACACTAAAGGGAAAGCCATGGACCTCAAGGTATATTGTTCCATGATCGACTCTCTACTTTACTTGTGTGCATCTAGGCCTGATATTATGTTTAGTGTGTGTGCATGTGTGCTAGATTTCAAGCCAACCCGAAGAGAGTCATTTGACGGCTGTCAAAAGAATCCTAAGATATCTAGTTCACACACCAAATCTTGGCTTATGGTATCCCAAGGGCTCCAAGTTCACTCTCTCAAGCTATTCGGATTCCGATTATGCCGGTTGCACAAGAGAGAAAAAGCACTTCGGGGACATGTCAATTCCTTGGACGGTCCCTAGTGTCTTGGAGCTCTAAGAAGCAAAATTGCGTATCCATATCCACTGCTGAAGCCGAGTATGTTGCAGCCGGCGCTTGTTGTGCTCAACTACTTTGGATGAAGCAAACCCTTCAAGATTTCGGATGTCACTTTACCAAAATCCCACTCTTGTGTGACAATGAAAGTGCCATAAAGCTTGCAAACAACCCTGTAGACCATGCAAGAACAAAACACATAGACATCCGACATCACTTCTTGAGAGACCACGAAACCAAAGGAGATATCGAATTACGCTATGTGAGAACCAAAAAACAACTAGTCAAGATTTTGTGAACTTCGAGGTGAACTCAATATTTTGGATTCTCATGACTTGGCTTGAAGTTGAGCATGCCTCTGCTTTGAATCACTAGTATGATAGGAATATCTTTCGGAAAAATTTTAGTTTCAAGTCTTTCAAAAAGATTTGCAAATCTCTAATAAGGGGCATGGCCATAGTTTGAATTGTTGTAACTTACTTGGTCATGAAACTTGGTAGTCTACTTGTTTAAGTCGAAGGAAACTGTAGGAAAAAGATTGAACTTATTCCGAGCTTTACGGGCCGGGCGACAAGTGTCGCCCCTTATGGGCGGCAAGTGTCGCCCACCGTTCGTCGCCCGGAACAGCCCGGTTTTCTCGGCGTGTGGGTTGGCTCTCTCTCAGTCTTATCCCATCTCGACCCGCGCCGCCATCTCTCTCTCCCTCAGTTTCCTCTCCCCAAGTTCCTCTTCCTCCTCTCCAACTCTCTCTTTCTCTTGGAGAAGAAGAAGAGCAGCGCCCTGTAGGATCTCTGGAAGAGTAAAACGGCCTAGAGGGGGGGGTGAATAGGCCTGCAACAAAATTTCTTCGAACCGCATCGTCGTCCGTAGGGCGCGGCACCGTGCTTGTACCTTGCGGGCACCGCGCTATGCAGACAGAAACAGAATAGAGTGTAAATCGAAATCTATGCAGAAACAAGTTTACCCAGTTGCTCTCCAAGCTTCCTACACCTGCAGAGAGTACAGAACAAGAGCCAAACACAGCTCAAGAGGTAGTAGGAAGTAGATCGACCTCAAACCCTAGAAACTTATCAACAACAAGTAAGAATACGAAAACTGAACAGCACAAGGTGACACAAGTGTTTAACCCGTGGTTCAGCTCGCCACAAAGGCTGGCCTACGTCCACATTGTTGAGGAAGTCCACGACTTGAAGCTCACCACTAAGGCTAGCTTTCTCCTCGGTCTCAAGTCAAGAGAGTGAACTCTTAAGATGAGGGGTGATTTCTTAGTATTGAGGTGAGGTTACAAACCTCCCTAGGCAGCCACACGAGTTGGCAGCTCTAGGGCGACGCCTAGCCGGCTAGGAGCAAAGCTCCAAGAGTAACAAACCCTAGAGCGCCGGCCAAACGTGCACCAAATGCTCTTTTGACAGTGGGAATCAGTGGATCCACTCTCCAATCGAAGTTTGCTGCCCTTTTCCTCAAGAATCTGTGGTGGAATCAAGGGGAATGAGTTTGGAGCTTGGGGGAGCAATGGAGGGAGAGAGAGAGAGGAGCTTTTCTGGTGCTTGCAACGGTTATGTCGCGAGGTAGACGAAGAGGTAAGTGAGTGCGCCGACAGATGGGTATAAATACCCCTGGGTCCCAACGGTCACTTATAGGCGCGGCACTGCCGCGCCCCCCAAAACAGCAAGAAGATTTTTGAGTTGTTGGCTGGCTATTTTGGTGGCTGGATGAGGTTGGTGTTTAAGGATTGAGCATTTGGTAACACTTTTGAGTAACAACCTTAGGATACCTCTTGATAGTACGGCTTTTCCTAAACTCAAATTCAAATTGAAAATGAATTTAAACCTTCTTTGAATTCGGCAAAGCCTCCTTTTAGAAACGGGGACCCCTCCAACCTGTACATCAATCTTCCGTATTTCAATGCCTGCTTGTCATCTCAATAAGTCTCATTAGTTCCCTAATTTGGTGGTCATCAACGCCAAAACCCACATTAGGGCTTGATTGCACTTACAATCTCCCCCTTTTTGGTGATTGATGACAACCTAATTAGAGCTCACAAAAGATATCAAATAAACTGAGACTCTTCGAGACATGAATGTAGGGCATCCCCCCTAAATATGTGAATAGGATTTGAATTCCTAGAATTGGTATAAGAAACCGACATTCACATTTTTAGAAAAGTGAAGAAAGGGAAGCCTCCCCCTACATTCATGCCTCCTGTGGGGTGCTAAAAACAAGTGTCACAAGTATAAGACGTGATGCGTATGACATGGCATTTTCACACAAAGAGACTTGCTGTCAGCAGGGCGCGGCACTGCCGCGCCTGAGAGCGCGGCACTGCCGCACTTGCCAGGACAGCAAGCTGACAGTAAGCAACACACACAGAGTTAAAGCAAATAATCGACAAGCTAAATTAAGCACACAGGAAATACATGTCCATATCCAACATAAAGAGAGTCATAAAGGTAGCATTATTACACAAAATAGTTTTGAAACGATACTCAACTCACAAACTAAAGAAACTACTCTCGACTCAAGCTCAAACTAGCTAATGGGATAGGACATGCTGCTGCAATCGGATCACCACCGAGCTGAATAGCATCACCACCAAGTCTCGAAAAAGTTATACCCCTCTAATTTTCTCCCCCTTTGTCACCAAGCATCAAAAAAGGAGAAAAGAAGCAGAAAGATCACTCCTCATCATCACTGTCAATACGAGCACGACCCTGGCGGTGAGTGTGAGAGGTGAAGCGTGGAGGTCGAGCTGAAGTAGAAGGAGCTGCTGCAGGATTAGGATCATAAGCTGCCTTGCGCCTCCTCTGGAACACTCTCTCAGATGATTGCTCCTCATGAATAGCATCTCCATCATCATCCTCAGACTGCTCCTCATCCTCCTTATTCTCCTCATCCTCCTCATCCTCCTCATCCTCCTCAGATGACTCAGTGAAGTGTGGAGAATCTGGAATAGGTGGAGGAGAAGGCACTGGTGAAAGTGGTGGAAGACCCTGCTGCTCTCTCACAAGCTGAATGGCTTCTCTGCTCTGCAGGCTGTCCTTGTAGGCTCTCTGGGAAGCATAAGTGCAATGAGACATCATTGACTTCAAATAGGAGCCAAGCTTCTTCCACCTAGAGGACTTCTTCCTGTGCCTATAGCTGTTGGAGGGACGGACCGGACTATCCTCGGGAGTGTCATGGTGGCTGCCCTCTTCTTCTTCTTCATCACTTTCCTCAACCACAGTGCACTGCACCCTTATCGTCAAGTCTTCTTAGGAGTATAGGGTGTGTGAGTGCGAGTCCTTGGGAAAGTGCTTGCACATTACTCTCTCAATCATATACATCAAGTAAGGAGCATATGGCAAGTTCCTTCTCCCATCATCCATGGCAAAGTGGCTAACTCAACCCACATAAATCTTGGCACATTGAACCTCCTCGCCTCTAGGGAACCGAGCAAGCACATCTCTCACATAGCCATTCAAATCGATGCTACTCCATCCTTTGGATTGATGGTGTTTCTAATTATGTTGTTCACCACATAATAAATCCCAATCGCTCATTTCTTTTGCCAACCTTCTTGCTATCGATTCTTCCACACATGCCTAAGCTCATCCGCATGTGCATCAATAGGATCTAAATGCCATGTATCCCGTCATAGCCTCTGTCTTTGCTCTCCAAAACCAAGGATCGACGAAGGTGACAAAGTCAACTCGATAGTGCATAGGTCCCTCATCCAGTGAACTACATCTGCCTCCCGATCCCAAAAGTAAGTGGCATGGAACCGAGCAAGCACCTCTCTGTTCCAATCATACCTAAAGGCCATGATCTCCTTCATCTCAAATCTCTCACGAGATCTTTATAGCCGCATTGAATTCGGGCTTCTTCGATCTTTCACTTTGTCCCACTCAATATAACCCATATTGCTGATTTTCCTTCTCATGCACACAGAGCGATAGAAGTTGGACTGAAAGACATTCCAGAATCTGTAATCAATGCCACTGGCCTGCCTCTGCTCATATGGATTTCTCTCTCTTTCAGCCTCAACCATCTTGTATTTCTTGAAGTAATCAATAAGTGGATGAGGTGCTGTATCTTCAGGAGCATGCATTTCATAGCTATCTGTCTCATCTCTGATGTAACTGTCATCAAATTCTCCAATGTGCTCAGGAGTGCCTTGCTGTCCAGCTGGAGGAATAGAGTATCCTTCTCTAATCCTCATCTCCTCATCCCTGATCTGCTGCTCTCTTTCTTCTCTTGTCAGTGGAGCAGCATGAGTTGATGAAGTTCCTGCTCCCTTTCCTCTGCGAGGTGGCTGCTTAGCAAGAGCTGCTCCCTTCCTTTTTCCTTGATTGCCTCCTCCTTGATCCATCTATGCAACCATACAAGTTGTGTAAGAAATTGTAAGAGAGGTAAAGAATTGGGTGAATGACAACGTTAGTTGAGAAGATAACTTAACAGGTGATGTGGTGAGCAGAGTTGGCAGTTCTCTGCAGAGGGTGCGGCACTGCCGCGTTCCCCCTGCGGCACTGCCGCACTTGCTCTGCTCACCCTGTCACTTGTTATTTTACTTCCTCAACTAAATTTGTAATCCACTTAACTCTACTACGTTCTCCTGTATTTTTAGAGACACAACTAACAATAGGATTGATACTTTTGCCATGGATTCATTAATGATTTGTAGGATGAATGGTTAGAGAAGATTGGTGCTTAATCTCAATCAATCCGTTAATCCCAAAGGTGAAGAGAACTGCAAGTTTCTGCAGTTGCCAAGTGCTTCTCACACTTAGGCCACGGCACTGCCGCGGGGCACTCTTCCATTCACCATAGAGATCACAAAATCGACTCAAACTAACCATCAATCTCTCTTTCCAACAGTCAATCCTAACCCTAGAACCATGAATCCAAACCCAAAGCATAGCCATTGCATAGATCAGGGCTAGGGTTACCTTTCTTCGCGGATTGAAGAGGGAAGAGGAGAAGAGGCTAGCCAAGCCCTAGGGCAGTGCCTCCCCCTGCGCGAGTGGGGGGGCTTGCCCTGTGCGGAACTGCCGCGGAGGGGCAGCGGCTGCGGTGCTTGGCGCCTTTGGTGGCGCCCTAGCTCGTGGAAGAGAGGAGGAGCGACTCCTCTGGCTCAGGAAAGAATGAGGAAACGAAGGGAATGAACTGGAGGCCAAAGGGGTAGAAAAGGAAAGAACACGGGCCCCACCAGTTTAGATGCGGGCCGATCTGTCAGAAAAACAGACCGCGGCACTGCCGCGCCCTTGGCGCGGCACTGCCGCACTAGCCCAGCAGCAGACTATACTGCTTAACGCCTATATAATTTTCTCTACATTTGATATGGACACATATTGTTATAAAATCATGACCAGAAACATATCATCAATACAAGCTATGGTCATGATCTTACAAACCAAGATTTTGAAATTGTTTTGAAAGACATGAAAGTAACTTTGAAAGCTTTATCCTAGCATACTAGTAGAGCAATCGAGGCATGCTAGATTTCAAACCACGTTGCTGGAATCAAGAATATTTAGTTCACCACGCACTCACGTAACCTTGACTCGTCAAGAGGCTTAGTGAAGATATCGGCTAGTTGTTTTTCGGTGCTCACATAGCGAAGTTCGATATCTCCTTTGGTTTCGTGGTCTCTCAAGAAATGATGTCGGATGTCTATGTGTTTGGTCCTTGAGTGGTTTACAGGGTTGTTTGCAAGCTTTATGGCACTTTAATTGTCACACAAAAGTGGGATTTTGGTGAAACGACATCCGAAATCAAGAAGGGTCTGCTTCATCCAAAGTAGTTGAGCACAACAAGCGCCGGCTGCAACATACTCGGCCTCAGCTGTGGATAGGGCTACACAATTTTGCTTCTTAGAGCTCCAAGACACTAGGGACCGTCCAAGGAATTGACATGTCCCCGAAGTGCTTTTTCTCTCTACTTTGCAACCGGCATAATCAGAATCTGAATAGCCAAGTAGAGTGAACTTGGAGCCCTTGGGATACCACAAGCCAAGGTTAGGTGTGTGAACTAGATATCTCAAGATCCTTTTAACAGCCATTAAATGGCACTCTTTCGGGTCAGCTTGAAATCTAGCACACATGCACACACTAAGCATAATATCGGCCTAGATGCACAAAGGTAAAGCAAGGATCCAATCATGGAGCGATATACCTTTATGTCTCCGCAGATTTCCCTTTTGAATCAAGCTCAAGATGCCCATTTGATGCCATGGGAGTATTGATAGGCTTGGCCTTATCCATGTCAAACTTCTTCGAAATATCATGGGTGTACTTGGTTTGACTTAGAAAAGTCCCTTCCTTCAATTGCTTGATTTGGAACCCGAGGAAGAACTTTAGCTCACCCATCATGGACATCTCAAACTTTTGTGTCATAGCCCTACTAAACTCTTCAACATACACATGGTTAGTACTACCAAATATTATGTCATCGACATATATTTGGCACACAAAGATATCATTTCTAACTTTATGAGTGAAGAGAGTAGGATCGCTTTGCCTATTTCAAAGCCTTGTTTAAGCAAGAATTCCTTAAGGCATTCATACCATGCTCTAGGAGCTTGTTTCAGCCCATAGAGCGCCTTTCGGAGTTTGTAGACATGATGTGGGAACTTGGGATCTTCAAAACCCGGTGGCTGCTTGACATACACTTCTTCTTGTATAGGACCATTGAGGAAAGCACTCTTCACATCCATTTGATGTAGCTTGAAGTCATGATGGGCAGCAAAGGCTAAAAGCATTCGAATTGCTTCAAGCCTTGCCACCGGTGCAAAGGTTTCCTCAAAGTCCAAGCCTTCAACTTGTGTGAAGCCTTGAGCCACCAATCTTGCCTTGTTCCTTGTTACAACTCCATTCTCATCTTGCTTGTTGCGGAAAACCCATTTGGTACCAATGATGTTTGTGTTGGGTCTTTCCACCAAAGTCCACACTTGGTTTCTTTCAAAGTTGTTGAGCTCTTCTTGCATGGCCATTACCCAATCCGGATCACCAAGTGCTTCCTTTACCTTGAGAGGCTCCAAAGAGGAAACAAACGAGTAAAATTGGCAAAAATTGACCAAGTGAGAACGAGTTGTTACCCCTCTTTTGATACTCCCAAGGATATTGTCAACGGGATAGTCACGTTGAATAGTTTGCCTTAGCCTTGGATGCTCAACACTTTCGTCTTCATTTTCTTCATAACCATCAGCATCTTCTTGCTCAAGTATAGGCTCCAGGTTGAGCCCTTGAACTGGTGAAGTAGGAGTTGGAGAAGCTGCTGCTGAGGTGGAGGGCGCGGCACTGCCGCACCTAGGCGCGGCACTGCCGCACTGCTGATCTCCAGCAGGTGAGTGCTGCACCTTCTTACAGAGTTTGTCAGCGGAAATTGGTGCAACAGCAGCTTGGGAATCCTCATCATCTGACCCTTGTTCTTCTTGTGGTCTTACATCACCAATGGCCATTTGCTTGATTGCCTTACAAGGTGGATCCTCCTTTCCTACAACACTTGAATCAATTTGCTCTACTTGAGAGCCGTTAGATTCATCAAATGTCACATCTACCGTGACCTCAGTTCTACCCAAGGTTTTGTTGAAGACACGGTAGGCATGCTCATTTGATCCATAACCAATAAGAATTCCTTCATCTACCTTAGATGCAAACTTAGGGGCTTTGGGTCTTTTGTTAAGTATGAAACACTTGCACCCAAAAACCCTAAAGTAAGACACCTTTGGTTTGTTACCGGTTAGAATCTCATAGGAAGTCTTGTTGAGCTTCTTGTGTAAGTAGAGGCGGTTGATGGCATGGCAAGCTGTCTTGACGGCATCTACCCAAAATAGATCCGAAGTCTTGTACTCATCAAGCATTGTTCTTGCCATGTCAATGAGTGTTCTATTCTTCCTCTCTACTACACCATTCTGCTGGGGGGTGTATGGTGCTGAAAATTCATGCTTGATGCCTTCATCTTCAAGGAACTCTTCAACTTGAGTATTCTTGAACTCGGTCCCATTATCACTTCTTATCTTCTTGATTTGGAGACCAAATTCTCTTTGTGCCCTTCTAACAAAAGTCTTCACTTTGTCCTGTACCTGGCACTTATCATAGACAAAGAATACCCAAGTGAAGCGAGAATAATCATCAACAATAACCAAGCCATACTTATCACCCCCTAGGCTGAGGTAGGCAACCGGTCCAAAGAGATCCATATGAATCAACTCCAAGGGTCGAGTGGTAGTCATGATGCTCTTTGGTGGGTGAGGTACGCCCACTTGCTTCCCTGCTTGGCATGAGCTGCATATCCTGTCTTTCTCAAATTGAACATTAGTTAGTCCAAGAATATGGTTGTCTTTTTGGAGTTTGGCCAAGTTCCTCATCCCAACATGAGCTAGTCGGCGATGCCATAACCAACCCATGCTGGATTTTGCCACTAAACAGGTCTCAAGCTTAGCTTTCCCTTTGCTGAAATCAACTAGGTACAGCTTATTCTTGAGTTTTCCCGTAAAGACAATAGAGGAATCCTCCCTCTTAAAGACTTCCACACCCACATCAGTGAAGAGACAATTGTAGCCCATCTCACACAATTGTGAAATGGAGACAACAGATTGAACTTCAATGATTCAACATGAAAGACATTTGAAATTGAATGCTCAAGTGTTATAGCAACTTTACCAAGACCAACTACTCCCTTTAGAGTTATCAAGAAAGATGATGTTGTCACGACTTTTGTAGTTGGGGAATAGGATGAAAACATACTCTTGTCTCCGGTCGTATGATTTGTACATCCACTGTCAAGCACCCAACTTGACCCACCGGAGGAGTATGCCTGCAACACAAGTTTAGTTGCTTGATTTAGGTCCCCAATCTTTCTTGGGGACTTCAAGGTTAGTCACAAGAACTTTGGGAACCCAAATAGAAGTATTGCGAAAAATATTTCTACCATTGCCAACAAATTTGGCAAACACCTTCCCCTTAGTGTCATGCTGCAAAACAAAGTTAGAGTTCAACACTTGGAGAGGTGTCTTGACACTTGATTGATAGAAGCCTTCTTTCTTAGGTGCCATGGTAGAAGTATTTGACTTCTTGGGGATCTCGATTCTTCCGTGGAACTCCGCTTCTTGGGCTTAACATGAGAAGCAGCAGTGCTGGTAGCCTTCCCTTTCTGTGGGGGTGCGGCACTGCCACGCCCACCCGCGGCACTGCCGCGCTTGGCTTGACCGCAGCGCCAGCTTGGCACCTGGGCTGCTACTGTGCCACACTCTGTGCAGGCTTATCTGTACCAGCCTTGCCCTTGCTCATGAATTGGACACACTCAATACCATTTACCGTCTTTCTTCCATTTGTCTTGGCACCTTTCTTGAGTCCAAGCCCATCCTTGATGCGAGGATTTCTTCCATCTTTATATTGTGGCATCTTTGGTTGATTCACTTTGCCACCTGTCACTTGCTTGCTGTTTTTGCCTTTTGTGTCCATCATGTTGTTCAACCTAGCAATCTCATCCTTCATAGCTCTCATATTTGCAAGGTTAGTGGAATAAGCATTTATATCAAGATTATAGCACTTTCCACAACCTTCACTGGTGGAGGCCTTAGAATTGTCACTTGAGCTAGAGAGAGGTGGGGTGCTCTCACAAAGATGAATATATTTCTTCTCAAGTTTGTTGTGCTTTTCAACTAAGACACAATACTTGTCATTGAGTGCAATATTGATCTTCTTTGTAAGAGCAAGCTCTTTCCTCAAAGAGCTTGTTTCCCTTTTCTCTTGCTCAAAAGCTTCCTCACTATCAATATAGAGATTTTCAGTCTTTTCGATGACATTTTCTCTATGTTCTAGCTCAGCTTTGACATGTTCTAATTCCTCCATGAGTGCTGCAATAAAACGCTCGGTTCTAGGATCAAGATTCTTAGCGGGCTTCAAGCTCTCACTAGAATCTTCATCACTAGAATCACTTAGGTCACTACTTGAGATGTCACTAGGAGGTGGAGAAGAGGATTTCTTGTTCAGTTTTACCTTTTGCCATAAGGCAAATGTGATAAGAGTCATCATCATCGGACATGTTGTTGAAGAGTCTTGGTGAAGAAGATGTGTTGTGTATAGCTACTGTTGCAATCTCTCCATCTTCATCACTTGACTCTCTAGTTGAGTCCCACTCATGCCCAATGTGTCCCTCCCCGGCATTCTTGTATCTTCTCTTCCCATCTTTTCTTTCTTTCTTGTTCTTGCCTTGATTCTTCTCAAGTGGACATTCAGCAATAAAGTGCTCGGTCTTTGCCACATCTCAAACATGTCCTCTTTTTCTTGCTTGGGAACCTTCTCTTGGTGAGTTTGTAGCCATTGTTCTTGATGTCTTTGTTGTAGTTCTTTATAAACAATGACATGTCTTCTATCCTCTTGTGATCAGCCCCATTGTCCTCACTTTCACTTGATGTGGATGTTGAATCTTCTTCTTGTGGTGCTTGCTTGATCTCCTTGGGTGACTTGTTGAAGCATGCTTGCTGCCCTTATGATTGCAAGCTGAAGTATGCTTGTGGGGCTTGCTAGCTTTGAGTGCAACTTCCTTGATCTTCATCCCATCAAGCTTGGATTGAAGCTCACCGAGCCTCTTTCTCTCATTTGCTTCTTCTCTTTGCATATCAAAAGTCAACAACCGTCCAAGCACATCATTTGGAGTGAAGTGCTCAAACTTCTTCTTGTCTCTAATTAATGTCACAACGGTTTCATTTCTTGGAGAATAGGCTTCAAGCATCACCTTCACCACTTTGTGATCATCAAGATCCTCACACCCAAATCCTTTGATTTGTCCAACCAACACCATCAACCTATCAAACATTTCTTGTGGCCCTTCTTCACCTTTAATCACAAACCGGTTGAGCTTGGCCATCAAGACTTCAATTCTTGCCTTCCTCACTTTATCCACACCTTCATGAGCAATGATCAAGGCATCCCAAATCTCTTTTGCCACATTGACATTCATCACTCGGTTGTACTCATTTCCATCAAGAGCACTCAACAAGATGCTTGTGGCTTGACTATTGAATTGGGCAGCTAAGAATTCTTCATTGGTTGGGTCTTCGGGGTTTTATGGCTGCTGCACTCCCTTCTCCACAATCTCCCAAAGCCCTTGATGAACACCTGAAAGATAGTTTCTCATCAAGTGCTTCCACTTGGCATAGTTAGTCCCATCAAACCGGGGTAACTTGCCCATGGACACATTGACAATAGACTTGCGATCACGATGAGTTAGATGAGAATAATTAAAGGATACAGCGGTGTATTTCTTCTTGTTGCTGCTGCTGCCCTTGTCCTTGATGCTCTTCTTCTCATCCTTCTTGTGGCTTCCTTTGGGATTCTTGGAAGAGTGATATGAGACATCATCATCACCATCATCTGAGCTGCTGGAGAGCTCACTAGATGATGACAACTCCATCTCTTGCTTCTTCTTCTTCTCCTCTTCCTTAGCTAGTGCCTTGGTGTTGACGGTCGTTAAGTATCAATTTTATATCGTCAACGCAGCAAGAGAAAGGACTAATTTAAGTTCACCTGTTAGATATAGGGGTTACACGATGTAATTCCACGAGTTTTGGTGATTGTCTATTTCTCGCGGGGGTTATCGAAAGAGAACCAAAGGAGGCCCACATGTCATGATTACATAGAGATAAAGACCGAACCGGTAAAATTGTATAATCTAGAAGACTCCAGAAGGCAAACCCCGGAAGCCGGGGCCCACTGGCAGGGCGCGGTCGGCCGACCCGGGGGAGTCGGCCGACTCCCCACCTCGACCAATGGCGTCGAGTCTCGTGGATCCTGCCTCCACCGCCTTTGAGGATGAATAATTATCGTCCATTTAGGTCGGTTTGATCCGAGGGCTGTGGTTCATCCTAGGGGGCTATATATTCGAGCCCCTAGCCCCCGGGTGAAACCCTAATTCATTCAAGAGTTCATTCTCTCATCGAATTCGAGAAGCCGAGCCACCATCTCAATTAGAGCTCCATAGTTTAGTAACATAGCTACATAGGAATAGATCTAGAGGGAATCAAGCCTAGCTTGGAGTCCGGATCTGTCGGAGTTCTTGGTAATTCCCCTCTACATTCTTGTAATATTTATCATTGTTCGTGATACTATGAGTAGTACTTTATTCTATTCTATTATATCGAGACTTGACTTTGCTCTATTTGATTATGTTCTCAATTATATCGTTCTTAGTTTACTTTGATTATATGTTTAGCATAGTTGGACTAGAATTATGTTTATGCATAGGATCGTATAGCGCTTGCTCATTAGGCCAATGGGTGAGTGGTAGATATTGTGTAGGCATGGTGCCTATACCGTATTTATCTGCGATTGCACCCTATATTCCGGATCGTGAGGTAGATCGCGGGAGTGACGGTCTGTTGAGTCCTTTGTAGCCCTTCTCCCGAGTATAGGTCTAGCAGAACAAACCTATTACATTGAAGTCATTGCTATGTCTCTTGTCTTCTCGGTAATATCACTATGCATAGATGTAACCTTTTCCCGCCATGATTGCTAGATGTTCTTGCACTAATCATTGTATGCTTTGACTTTATAGTTAGAATAACATAGGATTATACCCTAGATCGTCCTAGTCCATGCTAGTGTTATAAGCTTAGAGTGCTAAGTTGAGATGGCTTATTACTATTATTTTATGTGGCTAAATGCTCTCATTTATCTTATGTCATTTATCATTCATTCCTATATTTTATGTGACACTTACCCTGTATGAGATGATCGATACAGACAAGGTTAAGCTCTCCATTATCGCATGTGCATTGCTCATCACTCATTATCCAGTGCCTTCCCTTCCCAGTGGTAAAAATATAAATAATGATACCTGGATTACTCCCGGTTAAAATGCTACGATGATATATTCTGTGCGCTTGTGGAACCTTCTTTATTTCAGTTGCACTTAATAGACATCAACAAGCATTTTTGGCGCCGTTGCTTAGGAAGGTTGAAAGCCAATGGATAATGAGCAGCATTACACTAGATAATGTGATTGAGTTGTCTTTGTCATACTAACCCATCTCTACGAATTACCCTTGTTTTGTCTACTTGTGTATCTTATGCAGGGTAATCAAGACAATTCTTCCTGATAACTATATTGACGATCCAGAAGCTTTAATCAGGAAGGCCAGAAGCAAGTTGAAGAAGACCAATCAATCATCATCATCAACTCAACTTGGAAGTTTGTCGGAAGCAGAAGGTCGACCTTTCGTTCGAGACTTGACACCAGCGTTTGAAGCCATGGCAAACAAGTCACTCCGCGAGTTCTCGGCTCCCACTACGGACAACATTCGATCTTGGACCAAAACCGCAGACATCGAAGGAGCTTTTGAGCTCAAGCCTGCGATCAACATGGTGCAAGCAAGCCAGTTCTATGGGAAGGCCCATGAAGATGCTAGTGCTCATCTCCAACACTTCGGAGATTTGTAGCACATTCACTATCAAGGATGTCCCCGAGAGATGCTATACTTGCTTCGCCTCTTCCCATTCTCACTCTTGGGGAGAGCGAAGCGTGGTTCTACGCCAATAAGGAGAAGAATACTACGTGGGCACTATGTTCCACCAATTTCTTGGCGAAGTTCTTCCCCATGGGCAAGACAAATGCTCTTCGTGGGAAGATATCAAGCTTTCAAAGCAACACCATGATGAGACTGTTCCCGGAGCTTGGGAGCGCTTTCAAGATTACATCCTCGAGTGTCCTCATCATGGCATGGAGAATTGGCTGCTTATGCGAGACATTCTACCATGGACTTAGCAACAAAGACACGTGAGACGATGGATGCCGCTGCTGGAGGTGCATTCTTATCACTCACTATTCCTCAAGCCACGGCTCTTGTGGAGAAGATGGCATCCAACCAAGGTTGGAGTGAAGAAAGAACTCGAGACCCGCAAGAGAGGTGGAGGAATGCACCAGTGAAAGAGGTAGACATGCTGTCTCGCCAAAATGGATCTGCTAATAAAGAGGCTCGATGAGAGAGCCCCGAGAAAGAAAGAAGTCATGCATATACATGATTCTCGCATGACATGTGAAGAGTGTGGAGAGACGGGCACACAGTGCTAAGCGCCCGTAGAAGGAGGACGTGAACTACCTCAATAACAACAACAATAATAATTACTATCGTCCTCGCAGAATCAAGGTTGGAATCAACGGCAGAGGCCTAACTACTCGTGCAATTATTCGGGCAACAATCAAGGTAACGGCTCCTCCTACAATAATTACAACCAGCCGCCTTTAAGAGAGTTAGTGTTGAATCAAGGCAAGATGATGGACAATCTGTCCAAGAAGCCGACATTAAATGACAAGGTCCTAGAGACACTCGCAACAGGATGGATGGCTTTTCCAATGCCATCAAGAGTCAGGCTCACTTCAACAAGATACTTGAGTCGCGGTACAACGGCTTGTTAACCTTGCTCCCTCCACTGGTCAAGGTAAACTGGCGCGGGACAACCCGAAGAGCTCGAAACTGCAAATCTTGTTGATATATTCAATGTAGAAGATAGCCGGAGTGATCCATCGAAGGGGTCATGGATTGACTCAACTCGCCAATCAAGAAGGGCGATCCGGGAGACCAGTCATTCCGATCTCCATTGGAAGTACTAACTTTAATGAGGCAATCTGTGACTTCGGTGCAAGCATCAACATTATGCCAAGAGTGATATATGAAAAGCTATTCAGATGCCCCTTAGCATACACAACCATGTGCTTACAGCTTGCAGATTAGTCACTCCGTGTCCCTTTGGGAGTACTTGAAGATATATGTGTACGAGTAGGCAACTCGTATGTTCCAGCAGACTTCGTGGTAGTGGATACAGGCAGTGATGAAAGGTCCCCTGTCATTCTGGGACGACCATTCTTGAACACTGCTGGAGCCATCATGTATGCCAACACTGCCAAGATCATCTTCAACATCAAGGGCAAGCGAGAAACCTTCTTCTTCAAGAACAGTCTGCCGGTTCCCGCAAGACATCCTCATCACGAAAGTGAGAAGAAGAAGAATCCAGCTAAGAAGAGCAAGAACAAGAACAAGAAGACCAAGAAGACGGAGACAAGTAAGGATGGTCACTGCAGTCCACGGGGAGCATGACCACTTACTCGGTCCCCACGTCGATCAAGAAGGATGACCCGTGTCCCGACCATTCAATGCTCCATCAACGAAGCTCTTTCAATAAAACTGTCACGTGACACCGGATCGGGCGTCAACATCATGGCCAAGGTAACCTATGAGTATCTATATGGCACTATGCCTTTGGAGCCTACCTATGCACAAACCGCAAATGGCGGATCGGACATTCCGCTTCGTCGAAGGAGAAGTGAAGGATGTCCTCATCCGGATAGATGACCATTATGTCCCTACAGACTTCCTAGTCATTGACATGGGAGATGACTACGATCCTCCAATCATCCTAGGAAGACCATTCCTGAACACCACCAGAGCTATCATCTATATTGGAGCAGGAGAGATCCATTTCCACTTTCCCACTGAGAAGGTACGCCGCTACTTCAACAATAATTATATAATCACTGAGGAGCCCAAGAAGAACAGAGCAAGGAGAAGGCAGCGTACCCATCGCGTAACAAGAAGAACATCATTACGTATGGATGGGGCGACTATGAGGGAGAAGTGTCAAGATATGAAGATCGATACCCAGAAGAGAAGAACATTGTAGAAGAACCCGAAGAGGTGCTACCAGAAGAGAAACAAGTGGTCCAAGAAGCTTCCTCCTCAAGGTCATCCTCTCCAACAAAGAAGGTGTGGAAGGTAAAAGCAAAATCAGAATCAATTCCTACACACGAGGCGACATCATCCGAGGCGCCAGCCAATGCGCCCCTTGAAAATGAGCGAACATGACAAGTCCTGTTCGGAGGACTTAAAACCACCGAACGCCGCGCCAAGAGGTAACTTGGTATTTATCAGCATTACTTTTCAGCATTGTATTAGCATATTTATTTTCCTATTTGCATCTTAGTTGCATCTTTACTTTTTTATCTCCGCATTTGAAAAGAAAATAAAGATGTTGTGCATTTGCATCCAGAAAATCGTCAAGCCCCATGTGGATAGTCATTCATTGTGGTGGCACAAAAATAATTTCTCAGCATATTTATTTCCCCGTCTCGCATTCCTTAAATAATAAAAAGATAAAAATATTTCTTGTGATCCTGTTAGAATGAGTTTCAAGTTAGGAAGTTCTAGACAACCAAGGCCTAGAGGTTTTATCACTAACGCTTAATTAGTTCCACAAGCTTTGTTGTCTATTTGACCTTCACAGAACATCAAGGATCAAGAAGGAGCTAACAGGCAGAAGGACATCCAGTCCCCTGTCGGAGTGCTGACCGCGACAATTGAACGCTGTCTCCAACAGCAACTATCTACAACACTCCTGGAAGACTAGAATGTCTTCACTGCCTGTCAGCAACATCAGCAGACTATGTCAACATCCAGCTTGGGGGAGAGCATCCCCCGTGTACCAAGCTAAGTGTTTCCAACTTATCTATTTATGCTTTATTAAAGTATGCTTTGTTAAAACCACTAAAAAAGATGCATAACCATAGAAACCCAGAAAGATTTCCTTATTTATCTTTTCTACTTTTGGAGAGCTCTTGCAATCTGTCTTTAAAAGTGATCCCTAGAATAAACTCTACATGGAGATGATGAATAGTTGCTCTGCCGTAATTCCTTTCAAGTACCTAGTTTTCAACCTTGCACTCTCCCGAGTTTTGGACACAACTTGTTTAGATTTGAGATTTGCTTTGAACCCGAAACTTGTGGGTAGCGAACACTTGATCTAAGTCTAGGTGGTTGACGGGTATGATATGGGAAGGTTTTGAGCTCTTTGTCCATCTTGTTCCTAGAGATGCTAGAGTTACGGAGAATTTATCTTTGAAAATATTAAATTCTTGCATGATGAGTTCCTTTATGATGAGAGTTCAAATTCCTACCACAAACCATATATTCATGCTTACTAGATTAGGAAAACCCATCTTTTTATATAGATCACACCGTAGCTTGAGTGTAGTCTTTATAGGCATTGAGTGTGGTTATCTTTGTGGACCCATAAGGAATTAGTCACGCGAGATAAAGTCAATACTATGTGCTCTCCATCCATTGATCTATGCTACTTCGTCCTCGAAGCATGCACCCATTTTTTAAATGTTATATTCATTACGTGCACTACTTCTGTCCCTAGAAGTACCACCTACATATAGATCCATATCCACCACATATTGTGCTATCTCTACCCTGGAGATACGCACTTATGCTGCTCCTACCCTGGGAGTACGCATTCCCCACATATCGTGCTATCTCTACCTTGGAGACACGCACTTATGCTGCTCCTACCCTGGGAGTACGCATCCATCCATATATCCATCCACATATACATACGCCATTCATTTCACATCATCCAGAAAAGGTTCTACTCCTATGCAGGGTGAACATCTAGAAATAATCATTGCCGTTTCATTGCCTATATAAAAAGCTCCAGTCATTATCATTTCAAGTTATACACTCCCTGTGCTAAAGTTTCATTTTCAGAGGATTGGTTGCTTAAAAAAAAAGAGAAAAGAAGAAAGAAAGAAAAAGAAAGAGTAGCCAAGTCCTTCCATTCAAGAAGTTTCAAGGTTTCCAAAAAAAAGGGAGTCATGTTATCTTCGAAGGAGCAAGTGTAGAAGTAGATGTTCACCAGTTGAGTACCCCTCATAATCATTTTCTTATCACCATCATACAACCATCATCCTATCATCATCTCATCCATTCCATTTCCTCATTCACATGCACATATGACTTTATTATTATTTTTGTTCCTATTGGATCCATGTCTTAAGCGTGCAATATATGCAAGTGAGTTTGAGTGTCTCCCCACCTATGAGCTCCACATAAGCCTATTAGAAAGTAGGGTGAGAGAGAAGGCACTTTTCACTATGCCTTAGTTCCATAAATACCACATATTTTGAGAGAAGAGAGAAGGCATACACTACTCATGCCTTGGAGAGGATCCAAAAATACCACAAATGAGAGACTTGAAAGATTCATACAAGGAACTCTGAGTTTTATTTCAAACCTTGCAAAAACTCCAGGATAATAGTTGATCAAAGAGCGAGAAACATGGTGCTTGACTTGGCTTGTTCTATCTTTCAACTACTCAAGACCCAAGTGACGGTTACAAGCCCCATGGTGAAAGGTAATATGAGTGAGTTTTGAGTCGGAATAGTTCACTCTAATCCGGAGGAGAGTTCTTGTTTGAACGCATGTGTACTTATGAGGAGTGAAAGTATTGCGGCAACTCCCGATCCATCATCGAGTCTATCTTTGCTCGGGGACGAGCAAAAGGTAAGCTTGGGGGAGTTTGTTGATGGTCGTTAAGTATCAATTTTATATCGTCAACGCCGCAAGAGAAAGGACTAATTTAAGTTCACCTGTTAGATATAGGGGTTACAACTGAGAATTCCACGAGTTTTGGTGATTGTCTATTTACGCGGGGGTTATCGAAAGAGAACCAAAGGAGGCCCACATGTCATGATTACATAGAGATAAAGACCGAACGGGTAAAATTGTATAATCTAGAAGACTCCGAGAAGGCAAACCCTGGAAGGCTAGGGGCCCACTGGGGCGGCCGGTCGGCCGACCCGGAGGGAGTCGGCCGACTCCCCACCTCGACCAATGGCGTCGAGTCTCGTGGATCCCGCCTCCACCGCCTTTGAGGATGAATAATTATCGTCCATTTAGGTCGGTTTGATCCGAGGGCGTGTGGTTCATCCTAGGGGGCTATATATTCGAGCCCCGGCCCCTGGGTGAAACCCTAATTCATTCAAGAGTTCATTCTCTCATCGAATTCGAGAGAAGCCAGAGCCACCATCTCAATTAGAGCTCCATAGTTTAGTAGCATAGCTACATAGGAATAGATCTAGAGGGAATCAAGCCTAGCTTGGAGTCCGGATCTGTCGGAGTTCTTGGTAATTCCCCTCTACATTCTTGTAATATTCATCATTGTTCGTGATACTATGAGTAGTACTTTATTCTATTCTATTATATCGGACTTGACTTTGCTCTATTTGATTATGTTCTCAATTATATCGTTCTTAGTTTACTTTGATTATATGTTTAGCATAGTTGGACTAGAATTATGTTTATGCATAGGATCGTATAGCGCTTGCTCATTAGGCCAATGGGTGAGTGGTAGATATTGTGTAGGCATGGTGCCTATACCGTATTTATCTCAAGATTGCACCCTATATTCCGGATCGTGAGGTAGATCGCGGAGTGACATCTGTTGAGTCCTTTGTAGCCCTTCTCCCGAGTATAGGTCTAGCGAACAAACCTATTACATTGAAGTCATTGCTATGTCTCTTGTCTTCTCGGTAATATCACTATGCATAGATATAACCTTTTCCCGCCATGATTGCTAGATGTTCTTGCACTAATCATTGTATGCTTTGACTTTATAGTTAGAATAACATAGGATTATACCCTAGATCGTCCTAGTCCATGCTAGTGTTATAAGCTTAGAGTGCTAAGTTGAGATGGCTTATTACTATTATTTTATGTGGCTAAATGCTCTCATTTATCTTATGTCATTTATCATTCATTCCTATATTTTATGTGACACTTACCCTGTATGAGATGATCGATACAGACAAGGTTAAGCTCTCCATTATCGCATGTGCATTGCTCATCACTCATTATCCAGTGCCTTCCCTTCCCAGTGGTAAAAATATAAATAACGATACTTGGATTACTCCCGGTTAAAATGCTACGATGATATATTCTGTGCGCTTGCGGAACCTTCTTTATTTCAGTTGCACTTAATAGACATCAACACTTGGCTTTTCTTCTTTCTTCTCTTTGCTCTCGGATAACTCTTCTAGCTTCTTTTCTGCTCAACTTATCCTCGAGCTCTCTTCTTTTCTTGAGTGCATCTCTTCTTTCCTTCTTTCTTCTTCTTCTCTCGGCTTCACTCACATCGTGGTCTTGCCACCATCTCGGATAGTGGCATTATCAGCGATAGACATAGAAGCGTCACCGCTGTCTTGTGGTGTGCGGTTCAACACTCTTTGCTTTGGGAGCATGCCTTGATGCCCCGACTTCTTCCATACTTCACGCGGTTAAGCGTATACGAAGCAACGAGGCTCGATACCACTTGTAGGATCTCTGGAAGAGTAAAACGGCCTAGAGGGGGGTGAATAGGCCTGCAACAAAATTTCTTCGAACTGCTTTGTCGGTCCGAGGGCGCGCGGCCTTTGCCTTTGTACCCGCGGCATCGCCCGCGCTATGCGACAAACGAGAATAGAGTGTAAATCGAAATACGTGCGAAACAAGTTTACCCGGTTGCTCTCAAGCTTCCTACACCTGCAGAGAGTACGAGACAAGAGCCAAACACAGCTCAAGAGGTAGTAGGAAGTAGATCGACCTCAAACCCTAGAAACTTATCAACAACAAGTAAGAATACGAAACTGAACAAAGACAAGGTGACACAAGTGTTTAACCCGTGGTTCAGCTCGCCACAAAGGCTGGCCTACGTCCACGTTGTTGAGGAAGTCCACGACTTGAAGCTCACCACTAAGGCTAGCTTTCTCCTCGATCTCAAGTCAAGAGAGTGAACTCTTGAGATGAGGGGTGATTTCTTAGTATTGAGGTGAGGTTACAAACCTCCCTAGGCAGCCACACGAGTTGGCAGCTCTAGGGCGACGCCTAGCCGGCTAGGAGCAAAGCTCCAAGAGTAACAAACCCTAGAGCGCCGGCCAAACGTGCACCAAATGCTCTTTTGACGGTGGGAATCGGTGGATCCACTCTCCAATCGAAGTTTCTTTGTCCTTTTCCTCAAGAATCCGTGGTGGAATCAAGGGGAATGAGTTTGGAGCTTGGGGGAGCAATGGAGGGAGAGAGAGAGAGAGGAGCTTTTCTGGTGCTTGCAACGGTTATGTCGCGAGGTAGATGAAGAGGTAAGTGAGTGGGCCGACAGATGGGTATAAATACCCCTGGGTCCCAACGGTCACTTATAGGCGCGGCACTGCCGCGCCCCCCAAAACAGCAAGAAGATTTTTGAGTTGTTGGCTGGCTGTTTTGGTGGCTGGATGAGGTTGGTGTTTAAGGATTGAGGATTTGGTAACACTTTTGACTAACAACCTTAGGATCCCTCTTGATAGTACGGCTTTTCCTAAACTCAAATTCAAACCAAAAATGAATTTAAACCTTCTTTGAATTCGGCAAAGCCTCCTTTTAGAAACGGGGACCCCTCCAACCTGTACATCAATCTTCCGTATTTCAATGCCTGCTTGTCATCTCAATAAGTCTCATTAGTTCCCTAATTTGGTGGTCATCAACGCCAAAACCCACATTAGGGCTTGATTGCACTTACACGCCCCCACTGCCACCATTGGTGGCCGGCAGTGCCGCTCCACCTCGGCAAGTCATCTCCCGGCCGAGTTGGTGCTATCCCCTTGGGCAAGGGGCTTGCTTTCCTCTCCTCCTCCCTCCACGAGGTGTTCTCAAGGTGAAACCCTAACCTATCTCGATCTATGCCATGTGCTTGATTTAGGAATGGTTACCTGATGCAATGATGAGATTAAATGGTTTAGAATCAGTTTTAGGGATTGGTTTGATTTGATTCTAGGGTTCACCATTTGAATGACATAGGGGGAGGATGAAGCATCCTCTTGTAGGGGCTGATTTAAAAGGCTCCAAGTGGATTCCAACCACTGCCCTAGGTGGATTCATTTGATGAAAAACAGAATCAAGTCAATTCATAAACTGAAATCGATTCAAAATCAAGTTTCATTCTCTAGCAAATGGAACCATGTCAAAATTTGTGCACATTTTTATTTGGAGTTAGAATCTGAGATGATGGTGATGCATAGGAATTAATGAAAACTTGATTTAACGTAGAAACCGGTTTGAACTCAAAGCGCAAGATTTTGCCGGGCGGCGTGTTGCCCAAGCGGGCGGTAGTGTCGCCCATCAATGCTTTGAAGAATTTTTCAAGAATCTTGCGTTCTGGTTTCAACTCAAGTTCCACAGTTAACTCTTGTTAGCATTGCTTCCGTAGTCACACCATAGTAACAGGTTTCTAAATAAGATGTGTTTGCCTGCATAGATGGAGCGGAGGGGTGGAAGTTCTCACGGTGGCGGAAGAGGAAGAAGTTGGCTGAAAAGGCAAAGCCAAAGAGAGGCGAGAGGAAAAGGTGGGTATGTTGGTATGAGGGAAGGTGATGATGGAGGCGTCAAGAATCGGGGTATACTATCGATTTCCTCCACAAGAACTCGAGATTCTTGGAGAATTTGATGTTGAGATCTTTGAGGAAGGAAACCGGTGAATTCTATCTCGAAAGCCGAGCATTCGGTCAATAGAAGGGTCATCAACTATGCAAATCAGACTAGGGAGATTGAAGAGGCAAGAAGGGAAAATATCTATGAGTATGCCCAAGAGGAAGGAATTGATTACGAGGTTACGGACAGCTTTCCATGCCGATTATTATGAGACTGCTATTCTATCAAAGGGGGACAAAGGTAAAATATGCAAGATGCAAGACATTGATCTCACCGAGTTACTGGCGCGGGAATGATCCAGATTTCAATGCAGCCATCTCCACACCGTACAACTTTGATTTGGCAAACATCATGGAGTTCGGCTATGATTGGAACAAAGAAATCATCTCTCGGTTTCATGCTACTTATTTTTGTGATCGGGAGAAGGATGAAATACCTTGGATGACCGATGACAAACACTGGAAGATTGATTATGTGACTTTTCACAGGTTGTTGGGTCTCAGTGATGAGCATCTGGGGTATGAGAGGATTCATAGTCTCAGGAGACTTGAGCCAATAGAAGTGAGCTTCATGTGGGAAAATCAAAATATGGCTGTTCCTAATTGGACTAGAACTTACTTGAAGAGCTTTTATTACATCATGAATAACTTGTTTGCCACCACCCTCAACCCAAAGGACAATGCTACAGATGTTAATGGCTTGATTACTAATGTGTTGTCCAGTTTCCTAGTGGTGAGATGTTCAATGTCTCTAGGTGGATTTGAGATGAGCTGAGGATTGCAATTCATAATGGTAGAAGGAAGCTTCCCTATGCACCTTACATTATGTATATGATTGAGAGGGTGACTGGAATATCCTATCCCAAAGATTCTGAGCATACTGCCTATGAAGAAGAAGGGAGGCAAAATAGCAGTTGAGGAGACTCATATTCCACAGGAGCAGCCTCCACAGCCTGCTGAAAGAAGGAAGAAAATTGACTCAAAATGGTCCAAGATGGCAACTTATCTGAAGGGCATGTTTACTCATTGCTCATACCAGTCCAGAATGGCTTATGAGGACAGGATGGAGAGGAGACAGGAGCGAGAGGGCAGCTAGAGAGGCAGCTGGTCTTCCACCATTACCACCTATTCAGTCTCCTCCTAAGGTGAATCTTCCCCACATGTCGACACCGATTCGAGGATGAAGAACGAGAGAGCCCGGAGGACCCAAAGCGACCATATTGGCGGCCGGAGAAGCGATATCGGGGTATGACTACTATGATCCATCTACATATTTTGGCCATCCCCCTCAGTCATCCACTCAGGCTCCACAGTATGCCACTGTCAGTTCAGAGATTCCAGCAAGGGAGCAGGATCCAATTGTCCAGGCTGCTCAGTTTCGCACCTATAGCAGGAGGGCTCCAAGGGAGGCTCCAAGTTCATCCAAGCAACCACAGCACCGTGACAGTGACAGCGAGTGACTTCTATCTTCTTTTCTCTTCTCTTTTTGGCGGTTGATGCCAAAGGGGGAGAAAATTAGAGGGGTCATTTCTTTTTCGACGATGGATATCCAGCTGCAGTGCTTCAGTTTCAGATCCATTGAGAGTAGATTCTAGGTTGTGCGAGGATCATTTGAGAACCTTTCTAGTTGTAATAAGTTTAAGCTTTTGACTTAAGTTTCCTTCGGATTTGAACTTGTATTAGAGGTTACTTTCTAGCTTGTCATACTGTGTGGTTTTACTGCTTTAGTTGCATTGTTAGAGCTGTGAAAGTTTGGCTTCATTCTGTCTAGTTATTGCTGGGCGGCAGTGTCGCCCTGCCTGGGCGGCTGTGTCGCCCACTCTCTGTGAAGCCAAATTTGCTTCTGTTTTGACTGAACTGCTAGTTTTAGCTCATATTTTCTGTTGTTTGTTCAGTCACCCACAGCTGGCATGGATGTAGGGGGAGGCTCCTTCTCTCCTAAAATTGTGAGTTTTGACTTCTAAGTCAAATCGAGAATTCAAATCTCTACTCACAATTTTAGGGGAGGCCTCTACATCCATGTGTTGAAAAATCTCAGTTATTTATACTTGTCTTATAAACTCTAATTGGGTTGTCATCAATCACCAAAAAGGGGAGATTTTAAGTGCAATCAAGCCACTTTGTGGGTTTTGGTGTTGATGATCACCTAATCGAGAGAACTAATGAGATTTATCGAGTTGACAAGCGAGAGATGCATAAGGATGTTGGTGAACAAAGGTTGCGGAACCCCTCGGATCCTCAAGGATGGCTTACCGGGCTCGAAAGGTTTAATTCGTTTTACTTTCGAATCTTGAGTTTAGGAAAAGCCGTACTATCAAGGGGGATTCTAGGTTAGTTGGACAAGTGTGCAACCAAGTGCTCAAAACTTACCAAATACATCCAACTACCCAACCAAAGAAGCCAGCCAAATTTCATATCCAGGCCAGCCTTCTTTGATGGGCGACAGTGTCGCCCATAATGGGCGATAGTGTCGCCCACTGTGACTGTTGCAGAAGCTGCCCATATTTATACAGCAGCTCTCTCTCACAATGGTCATCTTCTTCCTCTGCGCATTCACTCGAACTCAGAACAGACCAAAGCTCTCCCTCTCTCTTCCATTGAAGCTCCCACCTTCCTCAAGCCGATCTGCAAATCCCACCGGCAAATCTTGAGGAAAAAGGCAAAGAAACTTCAATCGACGAGCATCCACCGATCCCCAAAGTTTGAGAGCATTTGGTGCACGTTTGGCCGACGAACTCTAGGGTTTGTTACTCTTGGAGCTTGCTCCTAGACGGCTAGGCATCGCCCTTGAGTTGCCAACCTGTGTGGCAACCTTGGGAGGTTTGTAACCTCAATCATGAAGAAAGAAATTACCCTCTCATCTCAAGAGTTCACTCTCTTGACTTGAGATCGAGGAAGGACCAACCTTTGTGGTGACGTCCAATCCTTTTGTGGATACCTCAACAACGTGGACATAGGCAAGCCTTTGTGGCGAGCCGAACCACGGGATAAACGGCTTGTCTCGCGTGCTTCGGTTTACTTCACTTGCAGCTCTTGTTGTTGAGTTTGTTTTAGGGTTGTTTCTCTAGATCTTCAAGGTTACTATCTTTACGTGGGAGCCGGTCTTGAGCTGGACTTGTAGCTAGAACTCTACCAGTGAGTCAAGCTCTGTGAGTAGTCTATCTCAGCAAAGTTTCAGGTTCAGCAGATTATTATTTGTGGGGCGACAGTGTCGCCCGGTCTGAGCGACAGTGCCGCCCGAGTTTCTGACATCTGCTCGAGTTGATTTTTGACAGGCCTATTGAAAGGTCACAATGGCTAGAGGGGGTGAATAGCCTAATAAAAATTCTAGCAATAAAACTAGACAACCCAATTAGATAGCAAGGCGGCAAATGTGCAAAGCAAGTGCTTCGACTACTCTATGCAAGCCGTCCTACCATGCAAGGCTACTCAATTTAATTGCACGCACAACAACGGTGATCAAGCTACACAATGTCGGTTCACCGAAACCAACCAAGCAATTCTACCCACGGGATTTAAGCTACACAATGAGTGGTTCCCGACCGACCACAACAAGCAATTCTACCTTGCGGAAAGTAAAGAGATGATCGAATGTTATACCGCCGCGAAGAGTAGAAGATAGCCAATCACCGGTGTAGAAGCCAATCACCTAGAGAGCTCAAGCATAAGCACAAGGAGGTCGAAGCCTCGGCAATCACGAATCAACACAATGATTTTTTACAAAGGTTCACTTGCTTCCCGGCAAGCTACTCCTCGTTGTGGCGATACACTTGCTTGGTGAGTTGCCCGCTCAATTGGCTCGGTGCCAAAGACCCCAATAGGGAGCCGCAATCTCCACACAAGACAAGGATCCACAAGCCACGAGCAATCCACTAGAGTATCCTTTCACGAACTCCCACGGGAAGGATCAAGAACCCTCACAAGAACCCGGTGTGGCCTCGAACAATCACCAAGTCGAGCTCAACCACCACCCGCTCCAAACCGTCTACGGTGACGGGAATCACCGAAGAGTAACAAGAATCCGCAGCTCACTCGATGAACAAGTGCCTCTAGATGCAACTCTCAATGCAAATCACTTGTTCTCACTCAAATCTCTCTCAAGATTAGCAAAGGAATCAAAGAGATGAGTGGAGGAGTGTCTCTCTTGCTCAAAGTATGCTCAAGTGTGTAGAAGTGGCGAAGAGAGCCTCCCCAAGCCGGCCAACCTTCTATTTATAGGCCTAAGTCCAAAATAGAGCCGTTGCCCCTCGGCTGACAACTTTACAACGCGCCGGACGCGTCCGCCGCTGCCCGCCGGACGCGTCCGGCGCTCTTCAGCGTGCCGCGGCCAGCCGACCGTTGGAGTTTGAAGTGGCCACGTCACCAAGCGCCGGACGCTCAACAGTGTACCTTCAGCGTCCGCCGTGTGAGTCTGGCGCCCTTCAGCAGCTCGACCTCGAGCCCTCACGAGACCACGCCGGACGCGTCTGGCGACCGCGTCCGCCGCGCGTCCGACCGAGCACCTGCTGCAACGCTCGATCTGGAAGTTTCGTGCGCGTCCGGGGACCCCGCCGGACGCGCCACGCCCGCGTCCGCGCTCACTGCGCCGACAGCCCGGCCAAGGCCGACTTCAGCATGCGCCGGACGCGTCCGGCCCTCTGGCCCGGCGTCCGACGCCCGCGTCCGGCGCCCACTGAAGATGTCCACCTCTTGTATGATCTTCGATGTCGCACCGTCGTCGATCCAATCTCCGAACCACTTTGTCCAAGGTGCTAACTCCACAGAGTAGGTCACTTCTCAAGCACGGAGTTAGCGTATCTTCTCAAGATCACGTCGACAAGTGTTAGCTCTCTAGTTAGCCTCTCATGCATCATGCAAAGTCACAACTAGAGGCACTTAGGACCGCGAATGAACCGAGGAAACCCCTCTTGATAGTCGGTTATTGATCCTAAATGTGATCACACTCTCTATAGTGTCTTGATCACCAAACCGGAAAGCCCTATCAAGTATACCTTTGCCTTGATCTCCATGGGCCTCCGTCGGAGCTCGATCACTTTACATCCTTCATGTTCATCAGCGTGATCACCATGCTCCATCATCCACCGTCACGTTGCTATGTGTCTAACCACACTTAGAGCAAAGCATTAGTAACGTTGAGTGTCATTAATTACCAAAACCAAACCGGAGCTTTCAATCTCCCCTTTTTGGTAATTGATGACAACCCTTCGACAAACTCACAAAGATATGGAAATTGAATTCAATATGAAATTGAATTGCTTGCCCAAGACATTTTGATCATGAATCTTGGATTGAACAAGCATTTCAATTCCGGTTTTGGTAGTGGTAGCTCCCCCTACATGTGTGCATCAAATGTTTGGTCGATTTTCAAGCACACATGCATAGATGAAACTTGTGAGAGTTACCACAACCAAAATGGTACTAAGGTTTATGGAATTGACCTTTGAAGCGTGATACCAATCGGAGTGCGATAATAAACCTTCCTTAGCACCATGGGAATCTAGACATCATCAAAACTCAAGATACCTCATGAGATCATATTAAAGCAAGGTACTTGAACAAGAGAAACTCTATGTCTAGAGACCACCTAAGCATGCTAGTACTTCATTTCATCAATCAAGTTCTATACTAGCAATACACCAAACAAGCATGAATATTGAATTTAGCTTGCAATGCTCCATATCATTATGTATGCACACACAATATGCAACAAATAGTCTATGAGCTTGCTCCCCCTATTTGTGTGCTCATGGTTGGGTCATATCATAAAAATTGATCCCCTTCCATTGCTCTTTATGACTTATTTCTCCCCCTAGGTGTAAACTTCTCCCCCTAGGTGTATACTTACTTCTCCCCCTTTGTCATCAATGACCAAGAAGGGTGCATGAGATGAGAGAGACAAGTCAATCAACTATGGCCAAATCTAAATCACATGCCTAGAAAATGTATCTCGGTTTGAACCAAGGGCAAGCTTCTTCACACCTCATAAGAATAAGGGTTATCTTGACCATGTTGAGATACACCTCATGAGCAAGTGCTAAAGATTCAACACTAGGTTTACAAGCTCACAAACAAGTCATATGCCACCACTAGATCAAATCAAGCATAGAAACAATAGTGGTGCCATATATCCTTCAAATTCATTTGATTTGCAATGAATGAGCCTAGCAAGATGCACATGTATACATGTCTACACAACTAGCAAAGGATGCATGAAATGCAACAACCAACTTTACCTTGCTATGTTGGAGGAGAGGCATGTCATATATGGGGTGCATCAATCCATGTTGGAGAAGCTAAGTATGTTCAACTCATTCCTCAACTTGCAAAACCTTTTCTCATCAAGAGGCTTGGTGAATATGTCGGCTAGTTGATCTTCGGTGCCAATGCTTTCAATGCTAATATCACCCTTTTGTTGATGATCTCTAATGAAGTGGTGCCTCACATCAATGTGCTTGGTTCTTGAATGTTGAACCGGATTGTTTGTCATCTTGATTGCACTTTCATTGTCACAAAACAAAGGCACATGCTTGAACTTGATCCCATAGTCCTTCAAGGTGGCTTTCATCCATAGCAATTGTGCACAACAATTCCCCGCACTAATATATTCGGCTTCGGCGGTGGAAAGTGCCACACTATTTTGCTTCTTTGAGGACCATGACACTAGAGATCTTCCTAGCACTTGGCATGTTCCACTTGTGCTCTTTCTATCAATCTTGCAACCGGCATAGTCGGAGTCGAGTATCCAATCAACTCAAAGCTTGACCACTTGGGATACCATAGACCAACATCTTGAGTACCCTTCAAGTATCTCAATATCCTCTTGGTTGCCGTCAAGTGACTCTCTCTTGGAGAAGCTTGAAATCTTGCACACATGCACACACTAAACATGACATCCGGCCTTGAAGCGGTCACATATAGTAAGCTTCCAATCATTGATCTATATAGCTTTTGCTCAATCATCTTGCCACTATCATCAATGTCCAAGCCACCATTGGTTCCCATAGGTGTACTAATGGCCTTAGCATCTTGCAACCCAAACTTCTTGATCATGTCCTTGATGTACTTGCCTTGACTCACAAAGGTGCCATTCTTCATTTGCTTGATTTGAAGACCAAGGAAGTAGCTCAACTCTCCAAGCATTGACATCTCAAACTCACTAGCCATCATCTTAGCAAACTCTTCACAAGAATTGATTTGTTGATCCAAAGATGATATCATCCACATAGATTTGCAACACAAACAAATCATCTTCTATCTTCTTGGTGAAGAGAGTAGTGTCAACTTTTCCCATCTTGAAGCCTTTGGAGATGAGAAAATCCCTCAATCTTTCATACCATGCCCTTGGAGCTTGCTTCAATCCATACAATGCCTTCTTGAGCTTGTAGACATGGTTGGGCTTCTTGTCATCTTCAAAACCGGGAGGTTGTGCAACATACACTTCCTCATTGATGAAGCCATTGAGAAATGCACTCTTCACATCCATTTGATAGAGCTTGATGTTGTGAGCAAAAGCATAGGCTAATAAGATTCTAATTGCCTCCAATCTTGCCACCATATGTTTCTCCAAAGTCAAGACCCTCAACTTGTGTGTAACCTTGTGCCACTAGTCTTGCTTTGTTCCTCACCACTAAGCCATCTTGATCTTGCTTGTTCTTGAAGACCCACTTAGTTCCAATCACATTGTGTTTCTTTGGCCACTCAACAAGCTCCCAAACTTCATTTCTAGTGAAGTTGTTCAATTCCTCATGCATGGCATTTATCCAATCCGGATCCTTCAGTGCCTCATCAATCTTGGTTGGCTCAATGAATGATACAAAGGAGTAGTGCTCACATATGCTAGCCAATCTTGATCTTGTTTGCACACCTCTTTGAATATCACCAATTATATGATCTGGAGGATGATCTCTTGCAATGTTGAAAGGTTGAAGAACTAGCTCATTTGCATTGCTTGCTTGACCTTGATCTTGATCTTCATGTTGAGTACCACTTGTGCTTGCCTCATTGGAATCATCAATCACTACTTGAGTTGGCACTGGCACCTCATCACCATCATCCACTTGCCTCGGCCTAATGTCACCAATGTCCATGTGTCTCATTGCATTGCTCAATTGATCTCCACCCACATCTTCTTGATTTTGATCTCCAACTTGAGAGCCTTGGGTTTCATCAAATTCAACATCATGAACCTCTTCAACTAGCCCACTAGCCAAGTTCCACACTCTATAAGCCTTGCTAGAAGTAGAGTAGCCAAGAAGAAATCCCTCATCACATCTCTTGTCAAACTTGCCAAGTCTTTGCCCCTTCTTGAGTATGTAGCACTTGCAACCAAAGACCCGGAAGTAAGAAATATTGGGCTTCCTTCCATTCAAGATTTCATATGGAGTCTTCTCTAACTTCCCATGGCAATAGAGGCGGTTGCTATAGTAGCAAGCCGTGTTGATAGCATCACTCCAAAACTTCTCACTCACATTGTACTCAAGTAGCATAGTTCTTGCCATCTCAATCAAGGTCCTATTCTTCCTCTTAACTACACCATTGGATTGGGGAGTGTAGGTTGGTGAGAATTGATGCACAATTCCAAGCTCATCACACAACTCTTCAACTCTTGTGTTCTTGAATTCACTCCCATTGTCACTTCTTATCTTCTTGATGGTAGTGTCAAACTCATTTTGCACCCTCTTGACAAATGACTTGAATAGATCATAGACTTCACTTTTGTCATAGAGGAAGAACACCCAAGTGTATCTTGTGTAATCATCCACAATCACAAAACCATACTTGTTGCCCCCAATTGATGTGTAGTGAGTTGGGCCAAACAAGTCCATATGCAACAACTCAAACGCTCTTGAAGTTGACATCTCATTCTTCTTGGGATGTGAGTTCCCATGTTGCTTGCCGGCTTGACATGCACTACAAGGTCTATCCTTCTCAAATGTGACATCATTCAAGCCTCTCACTAGATCATGCTTCACCAACTTGTTCAATTGCTTCATACCAACATGTCCAAGGCGCCTATGCCATAGCCATCCCTTGCTTGACTTGCCAATCAAACATGATGAAAGTTGAGCTTCACTAGCATTGAAATCCACCAAGTACAAGCTTCCATGCCTAAATCCCTTGAAGATGATATTTGCTTGATCCTTGCTCACCACCTCAACTTGCTTGTCATCAAATATGCATTTGTAGCCAAGATCACACAATTGTGCCACCGACAAAAGATTGAAGTTCAAAGTATCAACTAGCAACACATTGGAGAGATCCTTCTCATTGGAAATTGCAACCTTTCCAAGCTCCATGACATCACCCTTGCTATTGTCACCAAATGTGATGGAGTTGAATCCACCATTGTCATTCTTGTCAAGTGATTTGAACATACTATCTTCACCGGTCATATGATTTGATGCACCACTATCAAGCACCCAATGCCTCCTCCGGCTTTGTAATTGACCTACAAGAAGACATCAAGCTTTAGGTACCCATTTTTGCTTGGGTCCTTGAAGGTTAGTCACTAGAGTCTTTGGCACCCAAATAGCTTTCTTCTTTGTGCTCATCCATGGTGTACCAATGAATCTAGCACTCACACCACTCTCACTCTTAACAAGGATGTAAGAAGCACTCAACTTGTAAGAGGAGGCACTAGTGTTCTTGTTCTTGCATGCATGCTCTAGATGACCAACTTGCTTGCAACTCTTGCAATAGCTACCATTGTTCTTCACAAAACTAGTCTTGTGAGGAGCAAAAGCGGCCTTGCCTTTCTTGGGGGTATAACCCAATCCCTCTTTGTAGAGAGAAGCTCTTTGGCTACCCAAGCACATAAGCAAGCGGTCCTCACCACCATAAGCCTTAGCCAAGGTGTGATTGAGCTCCTTGACTTCCTTCTTAAGACACTCATTCTCAACTACTAGTGTAGAATCATATGCATGACCAACACTACTAGATGATGTAGAGGCATAAGAGCATGAAGGGCCAAGTGATGCAACAACAAATGAGTCATCAAGTGAATCACATGATGTGGACACATTTTTCTTTTCTATGTTCACCACTTGTGGTTGCACTTTCTCTTGCTTCTCAACTAGAGAAGAATGAGCTTTTTCAAGCTTAGAGTGAGCAATCTCTAGCTTCTTATGGTCTACCTTTAGACTCTCATAAGAAGCCCTCAACTCCATAAGTTCTTGCTCAAGGTTTTGTTTATCCTTGCGCAAGCCCCTACATTCTTTCCTAGAGTCATTGAAAGCACCTTTGCAATCTTCAAGCATGACCCATAGTTCTTCTTTTGTGGTGTCATCATCATCATCACTCTCATCATCACTATCGGGTGGAGGTTTTACCTTAGTGGCCTTGGCCATGAAGCAAGACGATGGAGCACCAAATAGAGAAAGCTTCTCTTGAATGACAATGCTTGCGTGCCCTTCTTCTTCTTCTTCTTGGAATCATCATCATCATCATCACTTGAGGAAGATGAATCACTCTCCCAAGTTGCCACATGAGATTCACCCTTCTTCTTGTGATGGGAGGAGTCTTTCTCCTCCTTCTTCTTCTCTTGCTTCTTCCTCTCCTTCCTCATGGCATCTTCATCATCACTTGCATATGGGCACTTGGCAATGAGATGATCCTTGCTATTGCACCGGAAGCACTTCATGGGACGGTCACTAGACTTGGATGAGCTTCTCTTGCCCTTGGACCGGTACCCCTTCTTCATGAGCTTCCCCATTCTCTTCACAAGGAGTGCCATTTGTTCACTCACTTCTTCTTCTTGCCCACTTGAGCTAGAGCATGGCTCATCTTCACTTGAAGACTCTTCCTTCTTCTTCTTGCCCTTGCTCTTGGATGATGTGGCCTTGAATGCCACACTCTTCTTGTCATCATCCTTCTTCTCATTCTCCTTCTTCTTCTTCTTCACCAACTCTTCCTTCTCATGATCTTCTCTAAACTCATCATCGGCCATAATCTCTTGAAGGACTTGGTTGGGAGTTGGCTTCTCCTTCATGGTTGTCTTCACCATGACGGTCTTCAACATGTCAAATCTCTTGGGAAGACATCTCATGAACTTGGTGGAGAATTGAGAGTCCTTGATTTCTTCCCCAAGTCCCTTGAGCTCATTGACGATGACTTGGAGCCTATGGAACATCTCCGACACACTCTCATCCTCCTTCATTGAGAAGCTTGCAAACTTCTCTTGCAACATGTAGGCTCTTGCGGTCTTGACACTTTCGGTGCCCTCATAAGCTTCTTCTAGCTTCTTCCAAATGTCATGAGCCACCTCAAGGTTCTTGATGAGCTCAAAAGCTTTATCATCAAGTGCCTCATGGAAAGCACTCACGGCAATGTCATTTGCTTGTTGCTTCTTCTCTTCGGCCGGTGTTGGCACCGCACCCTCAACAAGCTCAAACTTTGTTTCCACCACTTTCCGCACCTCAAGGTTGATTGACTTGAGATGACTCTTCATCTTGAGCTTCCATTTTGCATAGTCATCACCTCGAAATGATGGTGCCTTCTTGGTGTTGTTGATATGCATAACCAATGCCATTGCTTCACCGTAGGATGTTAATCCAACTCAAACAAATGGTGCCCGGCTCCGATACCACGTGAAAGGTCACAATGGCTAGAGGGGGTGAATAGCCTAATAAAAATTCTAGCAATAAAACTAGACAACCCAATTAGATAGCAAGGCGGCAAATGTGCAAAGCAAGTGCTTCGACTACTCTATGCAAGCCGTCCTACCATGCAAGGCTACTCAATTTAATTGCACGCACAACAACGGTGATCAAGCTACACAATGTTGGTTCACCGAAACCAACCAAGCAATTCTACCCATGGGATTTAAGCTACACAATGAGTGGTTCCCGACCGACCACAACAAGCAATTCTACCTTGCGGAAAGTAAAGAGATGATCGAATGTTATACCGCCGCGAAGAGTAGAAGATAGCCAATCACCGGTGTAGAAGCCAATCACCTAGAGAGCTCAAGCATAAGCACAAGGAGGTCGAAGCCTCGGCAATCACGAATCAACACAATGATTTTTTACCGAGGTTCACTTGCTTCCCGGCAAGCTACTCCTTGTTGTGGCGATACACTTGCTTGGTGAGTTGCCCGCTCAATTGGCTCGGTGCCAAAGACCCCAATGGGGAGCCGCAATCTCCACACAAGACAAGGATCCACAAGCCACGAGCAATCCACTAGAGTATCCTTTCACGAACTCCCGCGGGGAAGGATCAAGAACCCTCACAAGAACCCGGTGTGGCCTCGAACAATCACCAAGTCGAGCTCAACCACCACCCGCCGCTCCAAACCGTCTACGGTGACGGGAATCACCGAAGAGTAACAAGAATCCGCAGCTCACTCGATGAACAAGTGCCTCTAGATGCAACTCTCAATGCAAATCACTTGTTCTCACTCAAATCTCTCAAGATTAGCAAAGGAATCAAAGAGATGAGTGGAGGAGTGTCTCTCTTGCTCAAAGTATGCTCAAGTGTGTAGAAGTGGCGAAGAGAGCCTCCCCAAGCCAGCCAACCTTCTATTTATAGACCTAAGTCCAAAATAGAGCCGTTGCCCCTCGGCTGACAACTTTACAACGCGCCGGACGCGTCCGCCGCTGCCCGCCGGACGCGTCCGGCGCTCTTCAGCGTGCCGCGGCCAGCCGACCGTTGGAGTTTGAAGTGGCCACGTCACCAAGCGCCGGACGCTCAACAGTGTACCTTCAGCGTCCGCCGCATGAGTCTGGCGCCCTTCAGCAGCTCGACCTCGAGCCCTCGCGAGACCACGCCGGACGCGTCTGGCGACCGCGTCCGCCGCGCGTCCGACCGAGCACCTGCTGCAACGCCCGATCCTGGAAGTTTCTGGTGCGCGTCCGGGGACCCGCCGGACGCGCCACAGCCGCGTCCGGCGCTCACTACGCTAGACAGCCAGCCCAGCGCCGACTTCAGCATGCGCCGGACGCGTCCGGCCCTCTGGCCCGACGTCCGACGCCCGCGTCCGGCGCCCACTGAAGATGTCCACCTCTTGTATGATCTTCGATGTCGCACCGTCGTCGATCCAATCTCCGAACCACTTTGTCCAAGGTGCTAACTCCACAGAGTAGGTCACTTCTCAAGCATGGAGTTAGCGTATCTTCTCAAGATCACGTCGACAAGTGTTAGCTCTCTAGTTAGCCTCTCATGCATCATGCAAAGTCACAACTAGAGGCACTTAGGACCGCGAATGAACCGAGGAAACCCCTCTTGATAGTCGGTTATCGATCCTAAATGTGATCACACTCTCTATAGTGTCTTGATCACCAAACCGGAAAGCCTTATCAAGTATACCTTTGCCTTGATCTCCATGGGCCTCCGTCGGAGCTCGATCACTTTACATCCTTCATGTTCATCAGCGTGATCACCATGCTCCATCATCCACCGTCACGTTGCTATGTGTCTATCCACACTTAGAGCAAAGCATTAGTAACGTTGAGTGTCATTAATTACCAAAATCAAACCGGAGCTTTCACCTATTCACCCCCTCTAGGCCATTTACTCTTCCAAGAGATCCTACACTATTACTTGGGATATATTTGTCACCGCTGGGCTGCATTTGTTCCACCCCGTGTGATTGCTTTGCTAAGAAGGCCGAGTTCCATAGCCTCGCCATGGGGAAATGGTGAGCACCGAGGCAACCAAGATAGAAGCTTTCAAGAGAGGGCTTAGCACCAAGATGATGAAGACCATGGGTACTTCTACCCATGATAATTTCAATATCTTCTACAATGACTGCATGATCCAAGAGACCCAGAACAATCTGCATGCTGCTACCAAGAACCGTAAGAGGCCAAATGAGGGTGGCCCGTCTCAACAGAGGGCTTTCCCTGCATCTCGTCCTCCTTACCGTGCATTCAACCAAGGTAACAGGTTCAGACCCCCACCAAGGAAGAATTGGCCTGCTCAGGGAAATCAGAAGTTCCAGAAAGCTTTCCGTACACCAGTAACCCAGAACAAGCCAAGTCAGAATCAGAGTGCGCCAGCAGTAGCTACAGGAGGCAAGACGCCTTATGGTCCATGCTACAACCGTGGGTGGAACCGGTCATATCGGTCGGTTACGCCCACATCCAAGGAAGCAGATGCCTGCCCGTACTCATCTGACGACCATTGAGGAGATCTTAGCTGGAGAGCCCGTGACTGCTGGTATGTTTCCTGTCAACGAGATTTCTGCTGCTATTTTGTTTGATACTGGATCGTCACATTCATTCATGAGTCAAGCATTTGCAAAACAACATGACCAAAAGATAACAGAATTGGGCATAGAGTTTCATGTGAGCTCAGCTGGGGCTGACATTAGCACGAACCAGATAGTGCAAGGGGCATCATTGGATTTAGAGGATTGGAGATTCCGGCTGAACTTGATCGTTCTTCCCGGACTAGGAGTGGATGTTATAGTCGGCATGAGCTGGATGAATTTTTGGGGTGTGGTATAGGATATCACCAATAGGATGATCTCTATTCATAAACCGCTAGGTGAGGGAACCCTATAAATACCCTTACCTCGAAAAACCAAACTTGAGAGAGTCACCTATGCTACCCAAACTACTCCCTTGGAACATATACCCGTGGTATGTGAATTTCCGGATGTCTTTCCAGAAGAACTACCAGGCTTGTCGCCTGATAGGGATGTAGAGTTCCGTATTGAGTTGTTACCTGGCACGGCACCAATTTGCAAGAGGCCATATAGAATGGCACCAGATGAACTGAAAGAGCTCAAGGCACCGCTGAATGATTTGCTGAGTAAGGGTTTGATTCGACCAAGTGTTTCAAAATGGGGTAGTCCAGTGTTGTTTGTGAAGAAGAAAGATCAGTCGTTGCGCATGTGCGTAGATTACCGCTTGCTCAACGCGGCTACAGTCAAGAACAAGTATCCATTGCCCCGAATTGATATATTGTTTGATCAACTATCCAAGGCAAGGGTATTCTCCAAGATTGACTTGAAGGCAGGATATCATCAAATCAAGATCAAACCAGAAGATATACCAAAGACCGCCTTTACCACTAGATACGGATTGTTCGAGTATTTAGTCATGTCCTTTGGGCTGACGAATGCTCCCGCATATTTCATGTATCTGATGAATTCGGTCTTTATGCCTGAATTGGATCAGTTTGTTGTGGTATTCATTGATGACATTCTGGTATATTCGGAGAATGAGGAAGATCATGCCAAACACCTAAGGATTGTATTGGAAAGGCTTAGAGAAAAGAAGTTGTACATTAAGTTCAGCAAGTGTGAATTCGGGACCAAGAAAGTGCAGTTTCTCGGGCATATCCTGACGGATAAGGGTATCACCGTGGATCCTGCAAATATTGATAAGGTGCTGAATTGGAAGACACCGAAGACAGTGCACAAGGTTCGAGGATTCTTGGGGTTAGCCGGATATTATCGTCGGTTTATTCCAGGATTCTCGAAGATAGCCAAGCCATTAACCAACCTGCTGCATAAGGATGCGAAGTTCGAATGGACAGAGCAGTGTGAGGCAGCTTTCCGCACCTTGCGGGAAATGTTGACCACTGCACCTGTTCTTGCACAACCTGATATCGAGAAGCCATTTGATGTGTATTGTGATACTTCGGGCATTGGATTGGGGTGTGTGTTAATGCAAGAAGGCCAGGTCATAGCTTATGTATTAAGGCAGTTGAAGAAGCATGAGCAGAATTACCCTACTCACAACCTAGAATTGGAAGCCGTAGTACACGCTTTGAAGATATGGAGGCATTATCTTCTCGGTAACCTCTGTAATATTTACACGGATCATAAGAGCTTGAAGTACATTTTCCGCAGAATGAGTTGAACATGAGGCAGTGAAGATGGCTAGAGTTGATCAAGGATTACGACCTACGCTTGCATTACCATCCTGGTAAGGCAAATGTGGTTGCTGATGCATTAAGTCGAAAGCCGCAATGTGTGGCCATTCAAACCTTACTACCTGAGAACTTTGACTTTTTGCATCCTGTGATAGCGAAGAACATCCAATTGAACTGTGAACTCGAGAGCAGAATTATTGAGGGGCGAGAACGATAGTATGGTAGCCAAATTCAAAGAGAAGCTAGAAACTCAACCATCACAAATACTCTCGGTAGATGACCATGGTATCTTGTGGTTTGATAATCGATTGGTAGTACCTCGAGATTCTGAACTTAGGAAGTTGATTATGGATGAAGCTCATTTGTCTAGAGTAACCATGCATCCTGGTAGTAGCAAAATGTTTCATGATCTGAAGTTGAGATTCTAGTGGCCACATATGAAGAGAGAAGTGGCAGAGTATGTTGCAAAATGTGACACTTGTTGCAGAGTTAAGGCAGTTCACCTGAAGCCAGGAGGTTTACTACATCCCTTGTCAGTTCCAGAATGGAAGTGGGAAGAGATTAGTATGGATTTCATTACGGGTTTGCCTACTTCGGCGAAGGGCAATGATTCGATCTGGGTGATTGTGGACCGACTCACCAAGTCGGCACAGTTCATTCCGGATCATACAACCTTCCGACCGCCGTAGTATGCTGACCTGTACATCAAAGAGATTGTGAGATTGCATGGCATACCAAAGAAGATCGTGTCTGATAGAGGACCTCAGTTTATGGCTCACTTTTGGGGTCAAATGCAAAAGGAATTGGGAACAGAGCTAGTGCACAGTTCAGCTTATCATCCGCAGACTTCGGGCCAAGTCGAGAGGGTTAACCAAGTACTAGAGGACCTGTTGAGAGCATGCTTGCTTTCATTTAAGGGTTCTTGGGAAAAATGGTTGCCATTAGCCGAGTTTGCGTATAATAATGGGTACCAGGAGAGTATTAAGATGTCGTCTTTTGAGGCATTATATGGTAGAAGTTGTAGAACGCCGTCGAATTGGGTAGAAATGGGAGATAAGAGGTATTACGGCGTAGATATCGTGCGGGATGCCGAGAAAGTTCAAATCATTAAGAAGCACATACTAGCAGCCCAGTCTAGACAGAAAAGTTATGCGGACAAGCAACGGAGGCCATTGTTCTTTGAGGAAGGTGATCATGTATACTTGAAGGTTTCTCCTATGAAGAAAGTGAAAAGGTTTGGAGCCAAGCAGAAGCTTGTGCCTCGATATGTTGGTCCATTTAAAATTCTTGAGAGGAAAGGTGATGTGGCTTACTTGCTAGAATTGCCCGAGAATCTCGGTGCAGTTTTTCCAGTTTTCCACGTATCACAACTCAAGAAGTGCATCGAGGTGTCCAAGAAACAGGTCAAGGTCACAGATATTCAACTTCAGTCAGATTTGACATATGAAGAAGAACCTGTCAAGGTGTTGGATGTCAAGGAACGAGTGACATGAACCAGTTCGGTGACAACATACAAGGTATGTTGGGATCATCACGACGATGACGACGCAACTTGGGAGACTGAGGACTATCTAAGAGATGCCTACCCCGAATTCCATAGAAAATGGTTAGTACACGCAAATCTCGGGGCGAGATTTCTTTAAGGGGGGTAGAGTTGTAACACCTCTAGTGTTAAGCACTAATTAATTATCTCTAAGCATGTCATCATTTGCATAAGCATCATTTGCATGATTTGATTGGAATGAATTGCAATGCTAGTATAGGTGTGACTAGAAGTGCTTGATAGGTTGCTCGTTTGAATTTGGTGTTTTGGGAAGAAATGTGCTGAAAACTATTTCATGAAAACTTTGTGTTTTGACCAATTTGTGAAAATGGGTTTAAGGGCTTCGAAATGGCTAAAAACAAAGTGTGAGGGAATTTTAAAAGTATTATTTTATAACTTATTTTCAAAACAATTTTAGATCTTTTAATCTAGGCCGAATTAGCCAAAGTGGTAGTTGAAAGAAAGATTCATCTTCCAATTTAGAGAAACTTTCATGTTGAAAGTTTTGGCTAATTCGGAATCGTTTGAGAGTTATGGGGATTTGAAATTCAAATTCAAAACCGGCGACCTGGCGGGTTCTGGTTGGCTGGATTCGGTGTTTCGTGTTCTGCCGTCCGGATCCCGTGCGGCAGCCACACGCCGGGCCACACGGATCCGTCCACGTCGACATCGCCCGCCAGCGCGCCACGCGCCCCGCGGGGCCCGCATGTCAGCGACCGTGGCCGCCACACGCTGCCACGCGCCGCGCCCTCGACCGTTGCCGAAACGGGAAAGGGGGGAACCCCCGCCCCGTCCGCCATTATGCCACCTGCCACTCTCCTCTCCCTCTTCTCCCTCTCTCCTCCGCCGCGTCTGCCATAGCCGCCATGCTCGCCGCTGCCTAGCTCCGATTCCGACCAGTGAAAGTCGAAAGCGAGGGCAGCATCTTCTTCGCCGCCTTCGTCTTCGTCCCCTCCGGCCCTTCGTTCGTCCGTTTTGTCAAGGTAGCGGCCGCATTTGGCCCTTCTTCCTCCTCGGCCATGGCCGCCGCCGCGGAGCTCCGGCGAGCCAATGCCGCCGCCACTTTCCTCCTCCCTGTTGCTTCTTGCGAGTAGAAGTAGCGCATGCACGAGCCGAAGCCTCGGCATAGTTAGGGTGCCGCGAGGAAGCGTCTAGCGCCGCCTGCACGAAGTGCCAGCTGTAACGTCCTAGATGGCTAGAGGGGGGGTGAATAGCCTATAAAAATTTCTACAAACTCACTAAGCAAACTTCGTTAGATACACAAACGGCGGAAAGCAAGTTATGCTTAGCCTACTAGGTGTTGCAAGCCTCCTATCCAAACAATTCTAGTAGGTGATCACTAGTACACACAAGAGCTACCACTAGTGATCAAGAGTTCTACCCACGGGATTTAGTCTACACAAGAAGTGGTTCCCGACCGACCACACAAGCAATTCTACCCACGGGATTTAGTCTACACAAGAAGTGGTTCCCGACCGACCACACAAGCAATTCTACTTTGCAAGAATATAATCAATGTAATGCAAGAGAGGATGAGACTTGTTATACCGACGCGTCGAGTCGAGGTTGCCAATCACCAATAAGATGAACAATCAATCACAATTGGCAACACACAAAAGATGATGACCAATCACCGGGAGACAAGATGAACACAATGATTTATCCCCGGATGTTCACTTGGGCACCGCCAAGCTACGTCACCCGTTGTGTCGATCAACACCTAGATGGTCCTTTGGTGTGACCCTCAAGCCACTTGCCCCGCAAGGCACTTCCCCGCAAGGAAACCACAAGGCGCCACTCTCAAGTGTGATACTCAATGACACGCGCAATCTAATAGAGTTACTCTTCGCGATCCCCGCGAGGTGAGCACAAGAACCTCTCACAAATCAACCAGAGGTGGCCAAGAACAATCACCTTTGTCATACCCATTTTTGAAGGAACAAAATAGGATATATTAAACCTTATGTGCGCCCCGGATCGGTGACTCACATAAGTGACAAATTGTGGGAATGTATCATCACAATGCTTATTACATAACAAATAGTGTTGGATACAATTTATAAAACTTATTGCAGCGGCATCTATGATAATCTCTCAACGCGAAGCTCCAAGAACGGGTACGTCGACCGGTTGACCACAAGTCTAGTACTCTGGCGGTAATCCTCAGTGTAGTCTTGATCTAGTGTGGGTGGGAAAAACAAGGGTGAGTACAAACGTACTCAACAAGTATAGCAAGTAGTTTGATCCCATGAACTTTGAACAAAGTAACATAAATAATGAATAAAACATAAAAAGGCAAACGATGAACAAGTTAACAAATAAGTCATTATCTTAATGTAAATGTGTCGAGGCCACCCTGTCCGTGGGCACGGATGATATATCGGTTTAAACTCTGCGCAGAGGTGTACCCTTTCCCTGTGAGTCGTGATTTACCCTTTTGCCCGAGGCGGCCAACCTCTTAGCTCACTACCAAGGAAAGCCGGCAGGGTTCACTATGAAGCCTTTCAAAGCATTCGTCTAACTAGTTAGGGCCGCTAGGGTGTTTGCGCCTGCGAATGTAGGACTCCCCTTCTCGATGGCACAATGACGCGCAGCCTATACACATAGAGACAGGGGCTCGCACTACACCCAACCCGGACACACCCTTGCGCCCTTTCGGGAAAACCTCTAACAAGCTAGAAAAATTACTCATATTGAGCTAAAGCCAGAGCCATATAGCCCTCACAGCGGCACGAAAAATCCATGAGAACTCACTTACGAATAAATCCTCAAGTTAATAAATGCCATTTTTATCGTTCTTTGCATAAACATTAATTAGGCCACATGGATCATAGTCATAGAAGGAAACTCAAACTATACTTGCCTTGATTATCAAAGTTTCCCTGTTGGTCCTGCTGATCCTCAATATATTGCTCCTGATCAACGTGGTATAGCTCACCGTCTAGACTCGATAAAACATCACATACAATCATCCATAGGCAATCATGCACGAAGAAAACAATTCTATAATTAGAACAGTACATCAACAGTAAAATATAAAAGTTTATAAAATTATTCTACACGTCGCTACGATCACAAAGACGCGAAAATCGCTGAAATCGGACTTAAAATGGAGAAGTTATGAATTTACAAAGATTTCCTATTATAAAAAATAATTAGTTAATTATAAGCTCAAAATTTAAATGTTGTAAACAGTAATAACAGTGACCTTATCATGAAGTTTTAAAAGATTACAAATCTAACGCAATTCGAACTGTTCGAAACGGAGTTAAAATGAGCATTTTATAAGCATTTGAAATGCGGTGGCAATTCTGCAGTTAACTGGAAGTTTAATTGCATAAAAATAATTCAGAACACATGATTTTCAAATTGACCAGGGATCTAAACGTAAATAGATTAAACTACAGGGGCTCTTTATGAAGATTACCCGCGAAGGGGTATCTTCTAATCTGGATCATCCGATCCAGATCGGACGGCTGCGCGCGTTTGGGAGGGGCTGGCTCGCCGGCACAGTGGCCTGGCGGCGGTTTGGCGGCGGCGGCTCGCCGGAACTTCGCTGGCGACGGCGGCGCGGCGCCGCGGTGCACGGGAGACGGTGGGGAGGGCATGGGGATGACTAGCGCGGCAAGGCGAACTCACCTAAGGTGAAGATGAAGGCCGAGAGGAGGTGGGGACGGCGCGCGACGGTGAGGGGCGGACGACGGCGGCTCAGCAGCTCCGGCGAGCAATCGAACGCCGGTTCGTCCCCCAATTCGACGAACTTCGGGTTGTTCCGGGCGCGGCTTGTCCTCCCGAACACAATGGGGAAAACAGCGAGGCGGTAGGCGGTTTACAGGGGAGAATGGACGGCGGCGGCCGGTGCCCGGCTATGGCGACGGCGGCGGCGCTGCGAGCGCTGGAGTTGAGGTGGTGCGACTCGGGTGGAGGTGGGTGTGCGCTTCGAGGCCGTGAGTGCACTAAGAAGTCAGAGAGGAAAGGAGTGGAGAGGTGGGCTCAGGCGCATGCGCCGTCAATGGCGGCGCGGTCAAGGCGGGCGTGCGGAGTGGGTCGATGCGGACCGTGCTCGGTGGAGCGGGAGCCGCGGGGCGGGGGCGACTGGATCCCCGCATCGTGCTCGGGCGCGGGAGAGGTGTGGGCCGGGCTCGGTCCTCGCTGCGCCCGACGATGGCGGATCGGAGGTGGCCATGTCCGTCTGGAGGTAGGAGCTGACGTGTGGGTCCCGCGTGGCAGTGACCTGGAGAGATGAGAGAGGCGCCGGCGGCTGGGCTGCTTTGCTGCTGCTGGCTAACGGGCCTCGGCCCAGCTCGGGAGGGAGGAGGGAGCAGGCCAGCGGCTGGCTTGGGCCGGGAAGAAAGGGAAGGGGAAAAAGGCCTTCGGGCCGAAATGCAAGGGAGAGAGGAAGAGAGAAAAGTTTTCCTTTTTCTTTTTATTTCCTAAGTTTTGCCAAGTATTTTCAAAAGAATTTGAATTCCATTTAAATCTTGTTCAAAACCAAGCAATACAAAAATAAATGTGCAGCAACATGAATGCAAAAACATGTATCTATACCTTATATTTGATTTTAATTTCTTTCAAAATATTATTTTGCCTATGTCAAATATTCCTAAAATAGCATAATTAAATTATTTTAGCTATTTTAAAATATTGTAAAATTTTGGGTGTTACAATTCTACCCCCCTTAAAAGGATCTCGTCCTCGAGATTAGATTAGACTTACTCAAATAATCGCGGATAAGCATCTCTCAAAGCATCTTCTGTTTCCCAAGTTGCCTCAGCTTCTGAATACCGGTTCCATTGCACCTTGCACATCTTAATCACCCTACTCCTGGTGACCTTTTCTGCAGTATCCAAAATCTTTATCGGAAATTCCTCATATGTGAGATCCTTCTCAACAATAAGTTCCTCCAAAGGTAAATGCTCCTTTTCGGGCACACGCAAACACTTCTTGAGTTGAGACACATGGAACACATCATGCACGTTGGACAAACTCATAGGCAGCTCCAATTGATAAGCCACTTCTCCACATCTCTTTAGAATTTTGAATAGACCAACATACCTTGGTGCTAGTTTACCTTTCTGGTTAAACCTCTTCACACTTCTCATGGGTGACACTTTTAAATATACATAATCTCCTTCCTCGAAGACCAATTCTCTTCTACGAGTGTCTGCATAACTCTACTGACGAGATTGAGCCACTCTCAAATTTTCTCTAATCTTTCTTACATGTTCTTCAGCGTCTCGAAGCACATCTGGTCCAAACACCTGAGTTTCCCCAGTTGGATTCCAAAACAAAGGTGTTCTACACTTACGCCCATACAACGCTTCAAACGGTGCCATCTTGAGACTCTGTTGACAACTATTGTTGTATGAGAATTCTGCATAAGACAAACTCTTGTCCTAGCTATCACCATACTGCAAAGCACAAGCCCTCAACATGTCCTCCAATATCTGATTAATCCTTTCAGTCTGTCCATCAGTCTGGGGATGATAGGCTGTGCTAAAATTCAACCTCGTTCCCAAAGCACTATGCACTGTCTTCCAAAAATGAGATGTGAATTGAGTGCCTCTATCAGATACAATCTTCTTTGGAACTCCATGCAAACATACAATCCTTTCCATGTATAATTGAGCCAATTGTGGACCAGTATATGTAGTCTTGACAGGCAAGAAGTGAGCAACTTTAGTCAAGTGATCTACTATCACCCATATCGAATCAAATCCTTTTTGAGTACGGGGTAATCCTGTTATGAAATCCATCCCAACTTCTTCCCACTTCCATTCAGGTATCTTCATTGGCTGCAATAGCCCGGCAGGTCTTTGATGTTCAGCTTTCACTCGTTGGCATGTATCACAGATAGCAACATACTCTGCCACATCTCCCTTCAAACCAACCCACCAATACTTTTCCTTGAGATCCAAGTACATCTTAGTGCTTCCGGGATGAATAGAGTAAGACGATTCATGTGCTTCTCGCAATATTGCATCACGAATGGCTTTCACCTCAGGCACACATATTCTCTTCCCAAACCATAGAGTACCCTTCTCATCTATGTGGAAACCTGGTGCCTTTCCGATTACTACATTCTCAGCTATCTCTTTTAATTTCTCATCCTCTAACTGACCCTTACGTATCTCCTGCTCTAGAGTAGGTGTCACTTCTATCTCCATAGCATTAGCAACAATACAAAGGTTCAGATGTGCAAACTCTTCACACAAGTCATCTGACATAGGTGTCGTCCGAAGTGCATTGGCATATTTCTTCTTGCTAAGTGCATCGGCCACGACGTTTGCTTTCCCAGGATGATAATGCACATCCAAGTCATAATCCTTGATCAGCTCCAACCAACGACCCTGCCTCAAGTTTAGATCAGACTGAGTAAAGATGTACTTCAAGCTCTTATGGTCGGTAAAGATATCAGTCTTATGACCAACAAGATAATGCCTCCAAATCTTCAAAGCATGAACTACTGCTGCTAACTCCAAATCATGAGTGGGATAGTTCAATTCGTGTTTCCTTAATTGCCTTGATGCGTAGGCAACAACTCTACCTTCTTGCATAAGGACACATCCCAATCCAAGGCGAGATGCATCACAATAAATAGAGAATTTCTTGCTCAAATCTGGCAATATCAGCACTGGAGCTGTAGTTAATCTCTTCTTCAACTCTTCAAAGCTTGCTTGACACTTATCAGACCACACAAACTTGGCATTCTTCTCCAATAGAGAAGTCATGGGTTTAGCAAGTTTGGAGAATCCTTCAATGAATCTTCTATAGTAGCCAGCTAGACCAAGAAAACTGCGAATCTCGGTCGCATCAGTAGGTGGCTCCCAATTCAACACATCCTTCACCTTGCTTGGATCCACTGCTATTCCACCATTAGAAACAATATGGCCAAGGAAAGAGATTTCCTTTAACCAGAATTCACACTTGCTTCACTTAGCATACAACTTATGCTCCCTGAGCTTCTGCAAAACCAACCTCAGATGCTCAGCATGTTCTTCTTCTGTCTTGGAGAATACCAGGATGTCGTCGATGAATACCACCACGAACTTGTCAAGGTACTCCATAAACACCTTATTCATCATATACATGAAGTAGGCAGGTGCATTGGTCAAACCAAAAGACATAACAGTGTACTCATACAGCCCACACCTCGTGGTAAATGCTGTCTTGGGTATATCCGTAGATCGAATCTTCAGTTGGTGATAACCAGAACGAAGATCAATCTTGGAGAACACACAGACACCCTTCAACTGATCAAATAAATCATCGATCCTGGGCAGTGGGTACTTGTTCTTGATGGTAACCTCATTGAGTGATCGATAATCGACACACATCCTCTGAGTACCATCCTTCTTATCAACAAAAATAACAGGTGCTCCCCATGGTGAAGAACTAGGACGAATAAAACTCTTTTCTTGTAACTCTTTTAGTTGTTTCTTAAGTTCTTCTAATTCATTAACCCCCATTCTATATGGACGCTTAGCTATGGGTGCAGTGCCAAGTAATAACTCAATAATAAACTCAATGTCTCGATCAGGTGGCATACCTGGCAAGTCATCAGGGAAAACATCCGGAAAATCCTCCACAACATGGTCCTGAGGACTAGCATCATCACCCAATAGATTCACTATGGCCGTAGGTGGTGCTTGCACTGCAACATCAACACTGATCCGATCTCCCGTAGGCGAAGTCAAAGCTACCACCTTCTATTTACACTGTATTGAAGCTTGGTGCTCTTTCATCCAATCCATACCCAGAATTAAATCAATGCCAGATGACCTCAGCACAATAGGGCTAGCTTTAAAGTCTACCCCCCTTAAAGAAATATTGGCGGTGGGGCAAAAATATGATGCTGGAATACCACCCCCCGGTGAATTCACTATCATTTGATTCTTCATGGCAACTACTGGAATGCTATGATTCTTAACAAATGCATGTGAAATGAAAGAATGTGAAGCTCCAGAATCAAAAAGGACAGTGGCAGAGATAGAGTTGACACTGAACGTACCCAGCATAATTTCTGGTCCCTCCTGAACTGTATCGGTGGACACATGTTTCTCCTTCCCATAGTGTGGTGGCCTCTGTCCCTGGGGATTTTGTTGGTTCACCTTTTCTTGACAGTTGAAAGACATATGGCCCTCTTTCCCACAGCGAAAGCACCTGTTTGCCATGTTGGAGGAATTGTTCTTCATGGGATTAGCATTGGAGTTCTGACCTCCCTGCTGGTGGTTCTGGAGACGTTGTTGGAAATGAGGGCGCTGATTGCCATTCTGCTGCTGGTACTGAGGACGCTGCTGGTTCTGATTGCGGTTCCACATACCAGACTGTCCATGGTTCCTCTGCTGGAAACCCTAGTGAGAGTTCGCACGGAAATGAGAGTTGCTTCCCGAGCCTTGCCCACTGTTCCACTTCCTCTTCTTGTCTTGCGCCAGACTTTCATTGTCTAGCACAATAGCACGGTTCACCAACTGCTCGAAAGTGGAGTAGGTGTTGCCCTTCAACTGCAGCCTGAGATCATAATATATGCCATTAAGAAAATGGCATTGCTTGTCAGCATCCTCACAAACCTCTTTAGGAGCATAGCGAGCCAAATCCTCAAACTTATCATGATACTCGCTCATAGTCATAGAGCCCAGCCTGAGGTTTCTGAATTCTTCTTGTTTCTGCTCAACCAAGGCAGCTGGAATATGGCGAGCTTTGAAGTCCCTCACAAAAACATCCCAAGTGATTGCAGGAGCATCATTGGGACGAGCAGCTTGATAGGAGTCCCACCATGTTTGGGCATTACCCTGAAGTTGCCCAGATGCATACAACACCTTCTCCTGATCATTGCACTGAGCGAGGACCAGCTGCTTCTCCACAGCACGCAACCAGTCATCTGCCTCAAAAGGCTCCTTGGCATGAGAAAACACAGGAGGATGTCCATACATGAACTCCTTGCGCTTATCTCTAGGTGGTTGAGCGGGTCTAGCTTGTGCATTTTGCACAACTTGCATCATGGCTTCCATCGTCCGTGTCTGGTTCTGCATCATCTAATTTTGGTTCCGCATCATTTCCGCCTGCATCGCCATGAACTGTTCTGGGGTCATTGGGGGCGGTGGTGGTGGCAGGTCATCATTGTCTTCAGCATTGTCTCTCCGTCTACGTCCCCGAGGCATCTGTTTTTCCAAAACAAATGTTCAAGTTTTAGGAAATTTCCAATTCAGATGTCACTTATATAGAATATAGAGTGAACTAAAAATCCTCTAGGCATTTTTTTTTGACTTTTAGAGGTACAAAGAGAATCTGCCATTTGTTGAGTCCTAGGTATCCAACAGAGTGATCGTTATATATAGAAAATTTATGAAATTATCTACCCAACTATCTATTCATTAGTCCCAAACCTTAAGCCTATATCTAAATGAAGTTGTAGATGAAGTCCACAAAATCATTGCAATCATTTAAAGAGCCAAATCAAACATATTCATAATAACAATTTAACAAAGCAATTAAAGACACACTATTCAATCATGACTCAAATTGTGATTACTATCGTTCTTTTTAGGTTAAGGGTAAAGATCCTAAAATTCCTATTCTAAGAACGCAGAAATAGATGAGAAAAGATCCCTAGGAGCATGATAAGGCAAGATAAGATTAGAATTTTAAAATAAGCAACAAGAGAAGAGAAATGACAACAGTAAGGTAAGATATAGACAAAAATATCAGGATTTTCTAGAACAAGGTTTTTTTTTTTGGCAATTTCTAAACTCTAGAACGACCAGTTCTACTAGGCTTGCGTCCTGCAGTCGACATTGAGCTGATACCAATTTGTCATACCCATTTTTGAAGGAACAAAATAGGATATATTAAACCTTATGTACGCCCCGGATCGGTGACTCACATAAGTGACAAATTGTGGGAATGTATCATCACAATGCTTATTACATAACAAATAGTGTTGGATACAATTTATAAAACTTATTGCAGCGGCATCTATGATAATCTCTCAACGCGGAAGCTCCAAGAACGGGTACGTCGACTGGTTGACCACAAGTCTAGTACTCCTGGCGGTAATCCTCAGTGTAGTCTTGATCTAGTGTGGGTGGGAAAAACAAGGGTGAGTACAAACGTACTCAACAAGTATAGCAAGTAGTTTGATCCCATGAACTTTGAACAAAGTAACATAAATAATGAATAAAACATAAAACGGTAAACGATGAACAAGTTAACAAATAAGTCATTATCTTAATGTAAATGTGTCAAGGCCACCCTGTCCGTGGGCACGGACGATATATCGGTTTAAACTCGGCGCAGAGGTGTACCCTTTCCCTGTGAGTCGTGATTTACCCTTTTGCCCGAGGCGGCCAACCTCTTAGCTCACTACCAAGGAAAGCCGGCAGGGTTCACTATGAAGCCTTTCAAAGCATTCGTCTAACTAGTTAGGGCCGCTAGGGTGTTTGCGCCTGCGAATGTAGGACTCCCCTTCTCGATGGCACAATGACGCGCAGCCTATACACATAGAGACAGGGGCTCGCACTACACCCAACCCGGACACACCCTTGTGCCCTTTCGGGAAAACCTCTAACAAGCTAGAAAAATTACTCATACTGAGCTAAAACCAGAGCCATAAAGCCCTCACAGCGGCACGAAAAATCCATGAGAAATCACTTACGAATAAATCCTCAAGTTGCTAAATGCCATTTTTATCGTTCTTTGCATAAACATCAATTAGGCCACATGGATCACAGTCATAGAAGGAAACTCAAACTATACTTGCCTTGATTATCAAAGTTTCCCTGCTGGTCCTGCTGATCCTCAATATATTGCTCCTGATCAACGTGGTATAGCTCACCGTCTAGACTCGATACAACATCACATACAATCATCCATAGGCAATCATGCACGAAGAAAACAATTCTATAATTAGAACAGTACATCAACAGTGACAAAACAAATATAAAAGTTTATAAAATTATTCTACACGTCGCTACGATCACAAAGATGCGAAAATCACTGAAATCGGACTTAAAACGGAGAAGTTATGAATTTACAAAGATTTCCTATTATAAAAAATAATTAGTTAATTATAAGCTCAAAATTTAAATGTTGTAATCAGTAATAACAGTGACCTTATCATGAAGTTTTAAAAGATTACAAATCTAACGCAATTCGAACTGTTCGAAACGGAGTTAAAATGAGCATTTTATAAGCATTTGAAATGCAGTGGCAATTCTGCAGTTAACTGGAAGTTTAATTGCATAAAAATAATTCAGAACATCTGATTTTCAAATCGACCAGGGATCTAAACGTAAATAGATTAAACTACAGGGGCTCTTTATGAAGATTACCCACGAAGGGGTATCTTCTAATCTGGATCATCCGATCCAAATCGGACGGCTGCGCGCATTTGGGAGGGGCTGGCTCGCCGGCACAGTGGCCTGGCGGCGGTTTGGCGGCGGCGGCTCGCCGGAACTTCGCTGGCGACGGCGGCGCGGCGCCGCGGTGCACGGGAGACGGTGGGGAGGGCATGGGGATGACCAGCACGGCAAGGCGAACTCACCTAAGGTGAAGATGAAGGCCGAGAGGAGGTGGGGACGGCGCGCGACGGTGAGGGGCGGACGGCGGCGGCTCAGCAGCTCCGGCGAGCAATCGAACGCTGGTTCGTCCCCCAATTCGACGAACTTTGGGTTGTTCCGGGTGCGGCTTGTCCTCCCGAACACAATGGGGAAAACAGCGAGGCGGTAGGCGGTTTACAGGGGAGAATGGACGGCGGCGGCCGGTGCCGGCTATGGCGACGCGGCGGCGGCGCTGCGCCGGAGGTTGAGCGGTGCGACTCGGGTGGAGGTGGGCGCCCGCTTCGAGGCCGCGAGTGCGCTAAGAAGTCAGAGAGGAAAGGAGTGGAGAGGTGGGCTCAGGCGCATGCGCCGTCAATGGCGGCGCGGTCAAGGCGGGCGTGCGGAGCGGGTCGATGCGGACCGTGCTCGGTGGAGCGGGGCCGCGGGGCGGGCGTCCGGATCCCCGCGTCGTGCTCGGGCGCGGGAGAGGTGTGGGCCGGGCTCGGTCCTCGCTGCGCCCGATGATGGCGGATCGGAGGTGGCCATGTCCGGGCCGGAGGTAGGAGGGCGACGTGTGGGTCCCGCGTGGCGGTGACCCGGAAAGATGAGAGAGGCGCCGGCGGGGCTGGGCTGCTTTGCTGCTGCTGGGCTAACGGGCCTCGGCCCGGCTCGGGGAGGGAGGAGGGAGCGAGGCCCGGCGGGCGGCTTGGGCCGGGAAGAAAGGGAAGGGGAAAAAGGCCTTCGGGCCGAAATGCAAGGGAGAGAGAGAAGAGAGAAAAGTTTTCCTTTTTCTTTTTATTTCCTAAGTTTTGCCAAGTATATTCAAAAGAATTTGAATTCCATTTAAATCTTGTTCAAAACCAAGCAATACAAAAATAAATGTGCGGTAGCATGAATGCAAAAACATGTATCTATACCTTATATTTGATTTTAATTTCTTTCAAAATATTATTTTGCTTATGTCAAATATTCCTAAAATAGCATAATTAAATTATTTTAGCTATTTTAAAATATTGTAAAATTTTGGGTGTTACAACCTTCTCTTGCCAACGCCTCCAACAATCTCCAAGCCGGCTAGGAGCGGTACTCTCCAAGAGTAACAAGAAATCCACCGGCTAAATCACCCACAAGTGCCACTAGAATGCTCTCAAGCAATGCAATGCACTAGGTGATGTCTCAATCTCACTTTGGATGAGCAACAAGCAAGAGAGATGAGAGGGAGAGTGTTTCTCTAGCACAAAGGATGAGCAAGTGAGTAAAAATGGGCAAGAGAACCTCCCATGGCCGGCCAAGGGGGTATTTATAAGCCCAAGTCCAAATATGGCCGTTACCCCCTCGGGCCGCCACTTTTCACTGCGCCGAACGCATCCGGCGCAGGCCGCCGGATGCGTCCGGCGCCTCCTTCGTGCACGCGGGCAGCCGACCGTTGGCGCCCGAGATTCAAACGCTCGCCTCCGTCGGACGCCCGACCTGCCCGAGGCCATGTCCGACGCCAGCGTGGCAGACCCGTCCGGCGCCGTGGACGTGCCGCGCACAAGCCCTGCCGCGAGTCCGCCGGACGCACGGCGCCCAGCGTCCGGCGCTCGCCCGCAGGCGTCCGGCGCCGGCGTCCGCTGGACCGGCTGTCTAGGGGAGTTACTGGACTGCGTCCGGCGCACCGCCACGCGTTCGGCGCCCCCTGGCAGCCGCGTCCAGCGCCCGCAACCACCATGCCGCCCACTGCTGCACACATGTGAGCGCGTCCGGCGCTCCTGCCGGCGTCCGGCGCTGGCCCTCGGCCGCGTCCAGCGCCGCGCAGAGAGCTCCTCCACGCCGCCATGTCGCCAAGACGTTGATCCAAGTTGCACTGCTTGCCTTCATGCACCAACCTCCACTTGTAGATCACTCTCTTGAACACAAGGGTTGGTTTATCTCTCGAGATACAAGGCAATGGCTTAGCTCACTAGGTTCTACATGCAATGCACTTCATGAAATCACCTAGTGGCACCCGTGCGTCGAATAGCCGATAAGACTTCCCCTCTTAATAGTGCGGCTATCGATCCTAAACCACTCACACCCTCTATGGTGTCTTGAGTGCAAAACAAAATGGCCCTATCGGTTATATCTTTGCCTTGAGCCCATTTTGTTCCTCCAAATGATATGAACGCTTCACACCATCATGTGACCGTCTCGATCCATCGACCTTGACTTCACTTACCCTTCACCGTGCATCGGTCCATCAGCGCCTAGTCTTGCTCGAGCTTCACCATCGCATGGTCCTTCACTCCGAAGCCTTGACTAGCCCTTCACCTTCAACACCGGTCCATGGGGCCAAGCATCATCTTGATCTTCATCTTTGATCACATGACGCGTGTCATGCTTCATATTCAATATGCTCATCATGTGGACAACCTTTCTCTAAATCAACCACTTAGATAAACAAGGTTAGTCCTAGGTTTCATCAATTAGCCAAAACCAAACTAGGGACTTTCAATCTCCCCCTTTTTGGTAATTGATGACAACCTCAACAAAGATGATTTTATAATAAAGATTTTGAACTTGTCATACTTGTCCAATCATTAAGCTCACAAGAGAAGTTTAGACAACTATAGCAAGTTTGGTTTTGGTAGCATTAGCTCCCCCTACATATGTGCATAGAGTTTGGGTTTGAAGCTTTACACATATACATGGATAGAAGTGTGGGGAGAGTAATTCTACCAAAATGATGCTAAGGTGTAAGAAATGGACCTTTGAAGCGTGATACCAATCGGAGTTGCCTTTTACACCATTCTTAGCACCATGAAGTAACTAGACAACCATCACAAACTCAAGAACCCCGTGAGATCAACATTATAAGCAAGGTTCTTGAACTACTTGTAAAGCAATGGGAGTCTAGTTACAACCTATGCATGCTAGTAGATCATTACAACATTTAAGTCCTATACTAGCATTGCACCACACAAGCAAGGAGACACCACTTGTATAAAACTTTAAACTAGGTGCCATGAGCAAGTCATATGAGAATGCACAAACAAATACAACAAGTTTGTTTATGAGCTTGCTCCCCCTTCTTGTGTGCATCAAAATAATTTTATTTACCCCTTTATCATGTTCAATCATCTTTTTCTCTCCCCCTTTGTCAACAATTGCCCAAAAATGGGATCAAATTGTGGAGAGAAAAGGACTTTGATGGAGTAAACAAAACTTAGTCAAATTTGGTTCAATCTAGACCATTTGCCAAAGATATATAATTTGGTTTGAACCAAAGACAAGCTTCTTCACACCTCATAACAAGGGTTATCTTGCCTATGTTGAATTAAACACTTGTAGCAAATATTCTAGATTCAACACTAGGATTGCAAGCCTACAAACATGTCATATGTTACCACTAGATCACACAAAGCATAGAAGCAATAGTGGTAAACATATATACACCAAGCACATTTGATTTATCATGAATGCTCCAAATGCACCTTGTATGTCTACATGTGCTACCACAAGTATAATCCTAAGCATGAATGACATGTCAATCAATTGTACCTTGCTTTGTCGAAGGAGAGGCATGTCAAGTAGTGGTGGGGTGCATTCAACACATGTTTGAGAAGTCAAGAATGTTCAATTCATTCCTTAGCTTGCAAAACCTTCTTTCATCAAGTGGCTTGGTGAGTATATCGGCAAGTTGATCATCGGTGCCCACACTTTCAATGGAAATGTCACCCTTTTGTAGATGATCTCTAATGAAGTGATGCCTTATGTCAATGTGCTTTGTTCTTCCATGTTGAACCGGGTTTTGTGTCATCTTGATTGCACTTTCATTATCACAAAACAATGGCACATTCTTGAAGTTGATGCCATAATCCTTCAAAGTTGACTTCATCCAAAGCAATTGTGCACAACAACTCCCTGCACTAACATATTCAGCTTCGGCGGTAGAGATTGCCACACTATTTTGTTTCTTTGAGGACCATGACACAAGTGACCTTCCAAGAAATTGACATGTACCCTATTGATCTTGCAACCACCATAGTCGGAGTTCGAATATCCAATCAATTCAAACTTTGACCCCTTAGGATACCATAGTCCAACATCTCTTGTTTGCTTCAAGTACCTCAATATTCTCTTTGCGGCCGTGAGATGACTCTCTCTTGATGAGGCTTGATATCTGTTGACGGGAATAAAGATCAGTTTTGATACACTCAGAAATCCATCAACAGTCCTGGATAGAAGGAAGATGAGCATCACATGAGCATATTTATCGCTAATAAAGTTCCACTTGTACTCTTAGCTTGTGAAATGCAGGAAAGCTGGAAACAGGCCCTGTGAGACCAAAACTCAGGTCTACTGACCTGATTCTGGTCTCACCAGGATCTGACCACCAAGGAAGATCCCTGAAGCTACAGGAGAACCTGATCCTGGACCCAAATGTATCACACATCAACATTCCACCCGACTGGTACATTGGACCAAGGATCCACATAGAAGCAAGCAAGATATCAAGTGAACCCAACTTCGGACAAGACTACACGTGACAAGCCGGGACGGCACCGGGGAAGCCGCCACGTGGACCGGGGGCCAATGCCGGGTCGGCCGACACGCCTTTGGTGGCAGGACACCTTGGCATTGCTCCCACTGCCACCTGGACCTTCTAGAAGGCCAGTGGGACCCACCTGTTAGCCAACCATTGGTCGGCCGACCTGCAGGTGGGACCCACTTGAGGTCGGTTCGCTTCCACCGCCTTCCTGCATGACTCCCACGTGTCCTGCACCAAGAGCCGTCCATTCAAGTCGGTGGAAGGTCGGTTTGATCCAACGGCGCATGACGGAGAGCACACGGATTGCTGACGTGGCGCTGGAGTAACCCCTACTCTACCTCCACTATAAATAACCCCCCTAGTCCCTCATTGTAAAGTGTCCCCAAGTAGTTCACATTAGTGTTCTCAAGCTCAAGCTCTCTTGGGAGATCAAGAGTAGTGTAGTCTAGTCTAGAGTGGGAGTTAGAGTCGAGTCGAGCGAAGCTCGGGTCTCCGGAGTCGTCTTCTGGAGAATCTGGTATAGCTCTTGTACCTTTACTTTCGAAGTACTTTTCTTATATTAATATAGTCTTGCTTTACTTTATTAAGTCTTTACTTTGAGTACTTTACTTTCAGTATTTACTTAGTGCACTGCTATACTATTGTAGTAGTGTTGTGTCTTAGTCTCGTTAGTGTAGAGTCTGAACTAGTTAGTGTCTAGATCCTTTGTGTGTGTTTCACTACCAACTGAGGCCGAGGCTACTTACGTGGTAGCCGGAGTCTCAAGACTAGACTAGGCGAGGTGCTTAGGCTAGTGCTTAATAGTGGATGCACCCTATCGTTGATTAGTATATCCATTCACTTTCCGACGTATATTAGCGGGGCGGTTGTGACGAACGCAGTCTTCCGGTTATATCTATTTGCGTCGGGGATAGGCTGTAGGGCGCCCATTAAAGTCGAGGTCCACTTGGAATAGGAGTTAGTCCCACTGTGAACGCAACCCTCCTATTTGTCAGCCGACTTCCCCTATCACACCGATGGTCTAGGCATTAGTTTAGTTAAGTCGTTACACTAGTTAGATTAGAACACAGAAGTATAGTTAGATACATAGGAGTCCTTACTCACTCGTTGTCCTCCCACCTAGCTAGCTACCTACTAGTTACCCTTAGTTATCACTCATATCAACACTCACCCCTTTATCAATATCAATAGCTTAGATTGAGTAGAACCACCACGGGTTTCCATCACACATTTGCTAGAGAGTCTTAATGTGCTTCCCGTGAGCGAACTACAAATTCGACACCGGAATACTCACCCGGTTGAAGTGCTACAGCGGTACCTGTGTGCTTGCAGAGTTACCCTTGGTCAGTCTTACGTTGTCACTAGAATCTAGCTTAGCTTAGCATTCTTAGGTTGTTGCCGAAAGAGGAATTGTGACACCCTCTCTCTGGTGGTAGTTCGGGTTTGCAGTAGGCTTAGCTATCAGACGCCAGTCGCATTTACCTCACGCTAGTCGGTGTCTGCTAAGAAGTGTCATTAGGCACTTCTGACGCCATTGCCGAGAAACTAGTATCTTTATCGAGTTCTAGTGATTGCGCTAAGATCTGCCAACAAGCATTTCTGGCGCCGTTGCCGGGGAAGCGCCGTATTAAGAATCTTTAGTAAATTGGAATCCGTGGTCTACTCTTAATCTAGGTATCCGGTAGTGTTAGGGGGCTTGCCCTTCACTTGTCTTGTTTTTCTTGTCATCTTTTAGACAGTGTGGAAGGAAGTCCCGCACCAGTTGTTGAGACAGTCATGGCTCAGAAGACCATCGCTGAGTTCTCGTCGCCGTCAGCTGACTTTGTCGCTACGAGACCGAATGTGAACTTGGGCGATGCGACTTTTGAACTCAAGCCTGCACTGATCAACATGGTGCAAGCCAATCAATTTTGTGGAAAGCCACATGAGGATGCCAACGCTCACCTCCAACACTTTCTGGAGGTGTGCAACACCTTCACGGTCAAGAACGTCACTGCAGATGCCGTTCGCCTTCGTCTTTTCCCATTCTCATTGTTGGGAAAGGCGAAGCAATGGTTCTACAACAACAAGGCCGAGGTGACAACCTGGGACAGATGTGCCAATGCATTCCTCAAGAAGTTCTTTCCCGCGGGCAAGACCAGTGTCCTGCGCGGGAAGATTTCAAGCTTCCAACAAAAGTCCGATGAGACGTTTCCCGAGACATGGGAACGTCTCAATGAGTACATTGAAGCCTGTCCCCACCACGGGATAGACGAATGGCTCATTATTCAAGGTTTCTACCATGGGCTGACTGGCGTAGCCTGGAGTCACCTTGATGCTTCCGCTGGAGGGGCATTCCTGCAACATAATGTCAGGGATGCCAAGGAGCTCATCGAGAAGATGGTGGTCAACCAAGGATGGAGCGAAGAGCGCCTTCAGCCCAAGAAGAGAGGTGTCCACGCCCTTAGCGAGGTGGACATGCTCTCTGCCAAGATGGACCTCCTGATGAAGAAGATAGAGGGTTCGTCCTCTAACAAGGAAGTGGAGGCCATCCAGACTCCTGCCGCTATCTGTGCTGTGGGTACTGACCCATGGTGCGAGGTTTGCGGAGAGGAGGACCATTCGGGCAACAACTGCCCCATGACTTAGGAGGAGGTGAACTTCGTCAACAACAACAACCACTTCAACAACGGGAATCGGCCCCAACAACAGCAATGGAGTTCACGCCCCTTCTACCAAGGCCAAGGTATGGGTTACAATAATTCAGGTAATTCTTACCATAATTCTGGTAATTCTTTCAATAACCAACCTTCCTTGAAAGAACTTGTCTTTGGTCAAATTAAAATTAATGATGGTCTTAATAAAAGAATGATGGCTAATGACAAGATCTTAGAAAGTCTTAGTGAGAAAATGGATAGCTTTAACTCTGCTATGAAAAATCAATTGAGCTTTAATAAAATGTTAGAAAACCGGTTAGCTCAATTAGCAGCAGTTGTCCCCACTTATGAGCAAGGTAAGATTCCGGCAAAGCCTGAGGACCCTGTTGAGGGCGTCAGGTTGGTAACTATGAAGTTTGGTAAGCCTCATTCTTGTTCCGTTCGGGTAACGGTGGATTCACCGTTTGTCCCGAAGAAGGGAGATCCTGGCCTGCCGATGATCACTTGCCAGATCGGACCGCAGATCTTCGACAACGCTTTCTGCGATCTTGGATCCGGTGTCAACATCATGTCCAAGGTAACCTATGATAACCTGTTAGGGAGCCCATTGCACCCTACATATGTGCGTTTGCAGATGGCGGATCAAACCATCCGGTTTCCCGAGGGGTTGGCACGGGATATCCTACTTAGAATTAAAGATGAATATGTCCCTGTCGACTTCCTGGTACTGGACATGGGAGCCAATGTCGAAGTACCGCTCATCCTGGGACGACCGTTCCTGAGCACGGTGGACGCCACTATCTACGTGCAACATGGCGAGATGTACATGTCAATCCAAGGACGGTATGTGAATGTAACTTTCAATGGTTTTAAAGCTAACATGCAGGCACAAGCACCCCAGAAGCCGCGTCGCCAACACCGCCGACGGAAGAACACTAAGACCGCCAAGTCAGCCAAGAAGGCCGAAGCGAAAGAAGAACCCGCCGAACCAAAAGCCGAGGTCCAGCAAGAATGGCGGAAGGAGACACCCTCACGGTCCCCATCTCCGGGACCGACTGAGGTGTCCACAGAATGAACCCGACAGGAGAGGTCCTGCTCTATGGACCTAAAACACGGAGCCCTCTGCTGACCAGGTATGTCAGTAGTTATCTCATATTTACTTTCATGCATTTCAATTCTGCATTTTCCCTTTTCAAATTGCATGTTTACTTTTACAATTGCATTTTTCATTTTCAATAAAATAAAGCTAGATATAGGTAATAAAACTTGAGAGGAGTGTTTAGAGAAAAGTTGAGCTGGTGGGGCCACCAAGGCCTGGTCGACCGACCTGCCTTTGGGGTCCACCACCTCTCTCTTCACTCTGGCTAGAAGCAGGGATCCAAGGGAGTGCACTGGGTGCCCTGGGGCTCACAAGCCCAGGTCGACCGACCTGGACCTGGTCCCACCAGGCACCCAGCTGCCTCCCACTGCTGACGCACTTGGATCCTATGCCCATCCCACTTGCCAGAATTCGAAGAGAGATGGTCCAATGCTCATGACTTTAGCTTAGGATGCTACTTTAAGCATGAGAATGCTTTAGGGAACACCCCAACACTAAAGCAAGCATAGGGAACATCATTGCAAGCTTGGAGACAACCTTTATCCTTGTCTCCACTTTTGCCCTTTCCTTTTCTCTTTCACCAAACACTAGACATAGGAATCCGAATCAACCAGAAGGAATCTAGGACCAGGACCACCACTACCTTTATCAGACAACCAGACAAAACATGTCCAAAGTAGTGGGGGGCAAAACCCTTGGTCGGCCGACCAAGGTTTGGTCCCATTTTCCAGACTTTTTGCAAGCACGAGGCAAGATTCCTTGTCTAAAGTGAGACACAAGTGCACATGGCCCTAGGGGGTGGTCGGCCGACCTGCCTCTTGGCTTGGTTGGCCTTGCCCTTTCAACCCTATAAATACCACCCCAATGTGAGCTCAATCCCACACCACAACCAGCAGAATCATCTTGAGCTCACTTGGCCTTCTCTTCTCTCTTAGTGTTTCAAGCCTTCTCAAGTTTAGAGTAGTAGTAGTCATAAACCCAAAAACCCAAAAACATTTCCCTTTTCTCTCTTAGTAGTGTAGTAGAAAAGCTTGGTCTTGTTTGCCCACTAGTTTAGTTAGGATGAAGAACCTCTTCCGAAGGTCTAGCAAAAAGAAGGGCGAAGGCTCGTCCTCGAGCTCTCGCCAATCCGAAAGTAGGGGTCATGAGAGGGAGGAGGAAGAACAAGTGCACCAATGTTGACGGTTGTTAATGATCAATTTTATATGTCAATCAGAGAGAGAAAGAGGGGTATAATCTGTTCACCACCATAGACTTAGGGTTTAAACTGACAGATTCCACAAGTTTTGGTGAATATGTGTTTTCGCAGGGGATTATCAGGAAAACATCCAAGGAGACCCACATGTCATGATTACATAGAGAGAAAGACCGAACGGGTAAAATTGTATACTCTAGAAGACTCCAGAAGGCAAACCATGGAAGCGGGGACCCACCTGGCAGAGTGGTGGGTCGGCCGACTGGCCACCTCCACCAATCAGGTGGAGGCTCGCGGATCCTGCCTCCACCGACCTTGAGGAGTAATAATTATCGTCCGTTTAGGTCGGTTTGATTCGATGGCTGTGGTGCATCCTAGGGGGCTATATATTCAGAGCCCCTGGCCCCTGGCTGAAACCCTAATTCATTCTAGAATTCATTATTTAGAGGTAGCCATCGGCAAAGCCGGGGTTTAGAGAGAGATCTCCACCAAAGAATTAGAATAGCTACTCTAGATCTTCAAGTTCTACATAGGTTTAGACTAGATAGAGGAAGAATCGGGCGCTGTGCTCGGAATTCCGGATCTTCATCATCGAATTGGTATTATCTTGTATCTATTCTTGTGACTTTATTCTAAATATCATTATGTTTCTATTTATTATGTTCCTAGTTTATTCTAGTTCTACATTTGATATGGTTATGATTGGTAATAAGTTTATGTATATGTTTGCAATGCGCTTAGCTCTCTTCCCGGGGGGTTAGGTGGTAGATTTCATGTGAGCATGGTGCTTAGATGCCGTTTACCTCGCAAATGCACCCTATTGGCCGGGTTGTGTGGTAGATCGCGGAAGTGACAGTTCCGTTGAGTCCTCGTATTCCATCCCCGTTGGTAGGTCTAGCGGAACCAAAGTTGCGTAGTAAGTCCTGCTATGTCTTGGCTTGTTATAGCAATGATCCTTATACATAGATGAAGAGTCTTTTGTGCTTGTATATGATAGTGTAGAGTTGGAATAGATGAATGACTTAGTAGATTAGAACCTACATAGGATTTATATTTCTTGCACTAATCGAGATGTCAACCTACCTTTGTGAGTAGTCTATATCTAATCTCTCGTGTGATTTATACCACGAGCTTATTACTTTATATTCCCTTATTTATCATGGTTTACCCCTACGCAAAGTATGTGATTTGTGTAATCAATCACTCATAAGTAGTCATGTTTAGCAAGTTCATCTCATTGTTTAAGTCCTTAGTTCTTTCCTTTGAGCTAAATATAAATAACGATACACGGAATACTTCCCGGTAAAATGCTACGATGGTGTATTATCTCGTTCGCTTGCGGATCCCATATTTTATGTACTAGAGGAGCAGTTTCTATACCAACACTTCGGCGCCATGCTAGGGATGACAACTTAGCGTGAGTGGTGTTAGAGGTGTCAACAAGCATTTTTGGCGCCGTTGCGGGGACAGGGAATAAACTTTTAGAGAAAAATTGCTTAAGCGAGATACTTGGAAAATGAGTGATTGTCACTAGTCACCTCTACTTTGGCAGGTTCACCCCTTTTGTTTTTCTTTGTTTATATTTTATACGGGGTATTAGCGGGATTGAATCGATTCATTCAAAAACTCTCGATCATCGAGTCGGTTCAATCAAGAAGGAAGCTCGTCACCAATCAAGATGGCCGAGAAGACCTTCTTGGAGTTCTCTCGCTCCAACAATAGAGAACATCCGCACTGGTCCAAAGCAATACACAATAATATGGAGTTTGAGATCAAGCCAAGTCTCATCAACATGGTGCAAGCTATCCAATTCAGTGGAAAGGTACATGAAGATGCAAGTACACATCTACAGGACTTCATGGAGATTGGAAACACCATCGCCATAGATGGAGTTAAAGAAGACCTCATACTTCTTCGCCACTTTCCATTCTCACTAGTGGGAAGAGTGAAGCAGTGGTTCTATGCCAATAAAGAAGATATCAATACATGGGCGAAGTGTTCCAAGGCCTTTTTAGCAAAATTCTTCCCAATAGGCAAAACCAATGCCTTAAGAGGAAAGATTACCAATTTCCAACAGCAGAAGACGGAGACCATGTCAGAAGCATGGGAGCGTTTGCAAGGATATGTCCAAGATTGTCCCCATCATGGAATGGAAGAATGGTTACTCATGCAAGGTTTCTATCACGGATTAACTCCGAAGACGCGTGAGCACCTAGATGCAACTGCTGAAGGATCATTCTTATCACTCACTCTTGGGAGAGCTAAAAGACTCATGGAGAAGATAGCAGATAATCAAAGCTGGTCCCAAGACAATATTCAAGATTGTCACCAGAGTGAAGAAGCAATAGAAGAAGTGAATGCATTATCAACCAAGATGGATACCTTACTCCATTGGCTTGACCAGAGGGCCAAGTACAAGGAAGATCAAAGAGCAATTGAAGCAACATATAAGCGAGAATTCAAGTCCCATCGTGAGAAAGGTTCCACACTTGGGTGCAACCATCCATTAATCAAGGTACTCGATCGGGTAATTATGCAAAGCAACCTACTTTAAGAGAGTTGGTTCTACAACAGTCCAAGATCAACTCATCTATGGAGGATAGGCTTACTTGCTAATAACAAAATCTTGGAAAACTTAAGTATTAAAATGGATAGTTTCTCCTCGCCATCAATGATCAACTAGAGTTCAATAAAAAGATAGAAGAAAGGTTAGCAAAATTGGCCATTGCTTTGCACTTTGCCACTAACCCCGAAAGCGGGTGAGATCTATTACTACAAGAAGAGGGAGTTCTACCGTAGATCCTCCCTATCCAAAAGGAGCAAAAAGGCCAACCATGCTACCACCAAGCGAAAGAAGAAGACTTCCAACCCGAGCTAGAAGTATTACCACAAGAATCGATACGAAGCCGCACAAGATCGGGAAGCAAGACAACAATTTCGAGATACAAACTACCTACCATTCCCTAGGAGGAAGAGAGGACCACAACAGACGAGATGAGCAGTTTGGTAAGTTCGTGGAGGTAATTCAAAAGTTATATGTCAATATACCTCTGCTGGATGCCATACAGTCCCCACTTATGCCAAGTACATAAGAGATATTCTTAACAAGAAGAGACCACCGCCATCCAATGAAGTGATCAAGCTAACCGAAGAATGTAGTGCGGCCATCCTTAACCAACTACCGAAAAGAAGAAAGATCCAGGATGTCCCACTATCGATTGCACAATTGGAGATCAACATTTCAATAACGCACTCGTGATCTTGGAGCAAGTGTCGGTGTGATGCCCGCAGCAGTCTACTATAAGCTCAACCACACCGCACTTGAGCCAACATCAATGTGTCTACAACTAGCCGACCAATCGGTTCGTTATCCGTTGGGCATTGCTGAAAACATCCCGATCAAGATAAGAGAGTTCTTCGTGCCGGTAGACTTTGTAGTACTGGATATGCATCCGACTCAAAGGTGTCACTTATACTTGGAAGACCCTTCTTAAGCACCGCCAATGCACACATTGATGTCGGGAAGGGAGAAATCAAGTTCACTATAAATGGGCAAGAAGAGCAATTCGCATTCAAGTCGAAACAAGAGCTCAACAAATCCGCGAAGATAGTAGAAGAAGATCAGACAGTACAACCACCAGAGACAAAGGATGCATCTCTGGGATCATCAGTGGAATAAATATTTTGGAAGGTCCAATTCGGAGGACTTTAAAAATCCGAATCCTCGCCGGAAGGTAACTCGGTATTTATCCGCGTTTAAAATTGCATCTCTTATAGTTTTCTTAGACATATTTATTTCCAGCATTGCATTATAAAAATTCTCAGCCCCACATAAATAATTTTACGGTGTGTGACAACCCGTCGAAAATATTTTATCGTGGTGGCACAAAAATTTATTATTTCATGCATTTAAATTAGTTTACCTTCATTTAAATTTCTGCATTGTTTATAATTTTTATTATGGCATTTAGTGCTTGGTGGGTCCCTCACCATGGGTCCCACATGTCATAGACTACACCTCACATACATCAAATCACATAATTTCATCCACTTCCACTCACCTCCACTATCCTCTCTTTTCCACCGCCAAAACCACTCAACCGACCAAAATTTCTGGATTGACAAAAGATCACGCAATAGCATGTGAAGTGGCAGCCATGTTGGCCACCCTGGATGGGCGGCCGACCCCACCATTAGGTCGGCCGACTCCCCCCTTCCTCCTCTATAAATAGGCCTCCTCCCATGGCTTCCTTACACCACCCACACTCCAGAATTTTAGCCAAACCTTCTGCTCTCGACTTCGTGTTTCCTGGAGAAAGTTAGAGAGAAGAGGAGAAGAATAGGAAGAGAGAAGAAGTGAGAGAGTGAGCAAGAGTTTAGTAGCAAGTGAAGGGAAGGGATAGTGCTGAGTAGATGATCACAAAAATTAGTGGAGGTGCTGTCCAAATAGGATAAAGAAAATCTAAAATCAAGGGGAGGTTCTGTCAAAATCAAGACCTGAAGTTTAAACTTTTTGTCATGAAGAACGACTAACCCCTGGACCGCTGACTCTGGACGGCTAACCACTAACCTTGTGCTAATCCTTCTCTCCACTAGTGTTTGTTTTTGTTTGTTTTGAGATACTTGCAGGATGAAGGGCGTTTTGCAGGGACTCTCGGGAACCTTCAAGAAAATCAGGACGAGAAGTGCATCTCGCCAAAACTCGGTGGCTGGTTCCGACATGAGTGTCGACCCACCACCAGAAGCACCGAAGCACTGCGGCGGTGCTGTAGCACCACCAAGCATCTCGAGAGTCCTCATGAGAACATCCGATCTCGCCACGAGAACCGCCCGGAGAAGGATGTATACAAGAAGCTCAAGAACAAGCGTTTCATCCACACGCCGGTCATCGATCCGACACACGCTAGCGACGGTATGGCTCAAGAATTCGACACAATTTTTCCACTAGTTGGTTGGACTTCCTTTGCAAACCTCACTCGAGAAGGGGATTAGGCTTTTGACCATAGAATTCCTTAGCACCCTTCGATACACGGACAATGGAGTTTATTTTAGAATGTTTGCTCTGGAATATTCTGTCTCTTGGAGAAACCTTAGTGACCTCCTAGGTTTCCCTCAAGATGCCCTCATAGATTTAAATGCGGCACTAGGTGATTTTGATGCACATAGGTTTTGGAGCAAAGCATTTCTAGAGCACCGTACCACTTAGCGCACCGCACCGCAGCCATAGAGCATCCTACGCTTAGATTTTTGCACCGTTGGATAGGAGCCACCTTTTTCCCACGATTTGATGAAAGCAAGATCGAGTAGCCGACTTGCGGTTGCTATACGCGAGGCCGTCAAGAAACAAAGTGTCTCTGTCCATCTCCTAGTGAACCATTGGATGAGTGTCCCTGGTTACAAAGTAGGAAGTGTGGCCATTTGCTCGCTTATCACTCGCATTGCCACAAGCTTGAAGTTATTAGAGGGAGCTACTTTTGAGTACATTGAACATCATAGAGAATTTTATGACCTCTATACTTTTGGCCAAGGTCACTTACGAAAAAGTGAATGATGTTTATTATGCAAAATATGGTGATGCTTTGCGATCCGGTTACCTAACCCGGAACTGGCTTTGTATCATGTGCAAAACTATCATGTTGAGTTGCGGGCGAGAACCGGTGAATGAGAGAGCACCTCGAAGAGTTCGCTCGGAGAGGGTGACAGAAATCGTGAACCGGTTTGGCGTGGTGCCGAAACCGCCCGAGAAGAACCGGCACATGCCGGTTTCAATGAGTGGAATGTACCTCGGCACCACTCACTAAACTCATGGGTATACCACCACGAGCCAACCACATCAACCATTCTATGGTTACTACCCACCATACAACACCCCGGGAACATCGAGCCGGGACCATCCGAGCCGGGACCCTCACGGCCGCCAAGATACTCTTATGACCCCTTTGGTACCACCGATGAAGAAGAAGAACCCCACCATGACTTTGAGCCACGTCGATACTCCGATGCCACCGTTTCATTTTCACCCAAAGAAGGCACTATGATGAACAAGTAGCCTTCCAAGGCACAACACCACGCCACTACGAATCGCCATGATCGAGGGTGGAATGACCAGCTCCGGTGGAACCGAACACCACCCGGACACCGGGGCACCATTCAAGAGAGCCGGAAGAAGCCGCTTCCATGCTTTGCATGGCTTGGTGGACCTGTTGCACATCCACTATCCACCGCCACCGCCGCAAGGCTAGCTTGGGGGAGGACCCCCATTATCAAGATAAGTATTTTTTTCCTTTCGTTTCAGTTTGTTTGTTTTCAGTTTGTTTATTTTTCTTTGGTTTGTTTTATGCATTGAAAAAAAAACACAAATAAAAAGAGTGTACAAGTTTGTTTTCAATTCAGTTTGCTATAAATAAAAATGTGTAGACTTGAGGATTGCGTGATGGAAATGATGAATAGTTGCTCTGCTCTAATTCTTTGCAAGTACCTAGCTTTAAATTTGAGTTCTCCCAAGATTTGGATACACTTTGTTTGACAAGCTGGATTTACTCTACACCTGAAACCCGTGGGAGCATATGCTTAAACTAAGTCTAGGTAGTTGACGGGCATGATATGATAATAGTCAAATTTCTTTGTTCATTGTGTTCCAAAGTGCCACTAAATTCTAGAGATTTGTTTGTGAAAATTATAAATGATTCATGATGAGTTCCTTATATGACAGAGAGTTAAAATTCCTACCACAGCCAAACTTGATCATTAGAATAGGAAGCCTCCTCATTTGTTTAGGGCTCGTCTTTGTCAGGCCGTGTCGTATCCTTATGAACTCATCATACAGCTAAATCCTGGTTTCACACATTCACATGCACCCCTGCTACTTCTACCCTGGAAGTATGCACCACAAAAAGCCTATTATTATCCATTGAAATTGTTCTACTCTTACACTGAGAGTGAACACCCAAAAATATTCCCCTGTTCATTTCTGCTAGCCACTTATCCAAAATCAATGCTCCAAGTGTTCCATTTGTTCCCAATGTGAAGTTGTCAAGATTGAGAAGTGTTCCATTCAAGAAGTATTTCATTCCTTTTTGGGCTGCAAGAATTGAAAAAAAAAAGAAGAAAGAAAAAGAAAAGAAAGAAAAATTTATGAGCCCAGTCTTTGTCAAGTTTCCAAGTTCAAGTTCCAAGAAGATTCAAGTGTTGAAGTAGTTCCAAGTTTCATCCAAATAAAGGAGCATTGATAATTCCTTTGTGCACCCCTTCTCCTCCCACAAATATTTCTCTCTATTTTATATATATATCATCCACATATAAAACCACACATGCACACACCGATTGGTTGTATGTTGAGTTCCTTCGGATCCATGGTTCGATCATGCCAATGCATTAGTTCTCCACACCTATGAGCTCCATATAAACCTTTATTAGAGTAGGGTGAGAGAGAGAGAGAGAGTGAAGGCTCATCTATAAATGCCTTGAACCACAAATACTACATATTCTGAGAGTAAGAGAGAAGGCATATCTCCTTTCAATGCCTTAGAGAGGATCCAAAAATACCACATATTGAGAGACTTGAAAGGGTTGTATTAAGGAACTCGAGTTTTTATTGAAAATCTTGTAAAAACTCCAGAACGAGGGTGGAACAAAAGAGCATGAGACAACGGTGCTTGACTTAATTGTTCTGTCTTTCAACTACTCAAGACCCAAGTGCGGGTAAAAGCCCCATGGTTGAAAGAAACATGAGTAAGTTTGGGAGTTATGATAGTTCACTCTAGTCTCGGGATGAATTCTTGTTTAGAGCATGTGTGTTTGTTAAGCGTGAAAGCATTGCGGCAACTCCCCGATCCATCTTACGTAGCTATTTGCTCGGGGACGAGCAAAGGGTAAGCTTGGGGGAGTTTGTTGACGGTTGTTAATGATCAATTTTATATGTCAATCGAGAGAGAGAAAAAGGGGTATAATCTGTTCACCACCATAGACTTAGGGTTTAAACGACAGATTCCACAAGTTTTGGTGAATATGTGTTTTCGCGGGGATTATCGGGAAAACATCCAAGGAGGCCCACATGTCGTGATTACATTGAGAGAAAGACCGAACGGGTAAAATTGTATACTCTAGAAGACTCCGAAGGCAAACCACCGGAAGCGGGGACCCACCTGGCGAGTGGTGGGTCGGCCGACTCCCTCCTTGGGTCGGCCGGCGGCCACCTCCACCAATCGGGTGGAGGCTCGCGGATCCCGCCTCCACCGACCTTGAGGAGTAATAATTATCGTCCGTTTAGGTCGGTTTGATCCGATGGCTTTGTGGTGCATCCTAGGGGGCTATATATTGAGCCCCGGCCCCCGGCTGAAACCCTAATTCATTCTAGAATTCATTATTCGAGGTAGCCATCGGCAAAGCCGGGGTTTAGAGAGAGATCTCCACCGAGAGAATTAGAATAGCTACTCTAGATCTTCAAGTTCTACATAGGTTTAGACTAGATAGAGGAAGAATCGGGCGCTGTGCTCGGAATTCCGGATCTTCATCATCGAATTGGTATTATCTTGTATCTATTCTTGTGACTTTATTCTAAATATCATTATGTTTCTATTTATTATGTTCCTAGTTTATTCTAGTTCTACATTTGATATGGTTATGATTGGTAATAAGTTTATGTATATGTTTGCAAAGCGCTTAGCTCTCTTCCGGGGGGTTAGGTGGTAGATTTCATGTGAGCATGGTGCTTAGATGCCGTTTACCCGCAAATGCACCCTATTGGCCGGGTTGTGTGGTAGATCGCGGAAGTGACAGTTCCGTTGAGTCCTCTGTATTCCATCCCCGTTGGTAGGTCTAGCGAACCAAAGTTGCGTAGTAAGTCCCGCTATGTCTTGGCTTGTTATAGCAATGATCCTTATACATAGATGAAGAGTCTTTTGTGTTGTATATGATAGTGCGAGTTGGAGTAGATGAATGACTTAGTAGATTAGAACCTACATAGGATTTATATTTCTTGCACTAATCGGATGTCAACCTACCTTTGTGAGTAGTCTATATCTAATCTCTGTGTGATTTATACCCCGAGCTTATTACTTTATATTCCCTTATTTATCATGGTTTACCCCTACTCGCCAAAGTATGTGACCGTGTAATCAATCACTCATAAGTAGTCATGTTTAGCAAGTTCATCTCATTGTTTAAGTCCTTAGTTCTTTCCTTTGAGCTAAATATAAATAACGATACCTGGAATACTTCCTGGTAAAATGCTACGATGGTGTATTATCTGTTCGCTTGCGGATCCCATATTTTATGTACTAGAGGAGCAGTTTCTATACCAACACTTCTGGCGCCATGCTAGGGATGACAACTTAGCGTGAGTGGTGTTAGAGGTGTCAACAACCAACTTGTCCCTGCCATCATCCCTGGCAGAATAATGGAGCCTATTAGCAACCTCATGGTCACCCATGAGGAGTTAGGAAAGCTCTATACTCTTCGCACTTGCGGTTTCCAGCACTCCGCCCTCTTCGACCAAGAACTCCTCGAGAAAACAGGTATGAGCACCGACTTTGCCATAGTTTTCAATACTATTGGTTGGTCCTCATTTTGGCAAGTTCCTGAACGTGGCATAGAGTTACTCACCCAAGAATTCCTTTGCTCACTTAAATCAAATGCTTTGGGTGTTAGCTTTCGCATGTTTAATAATGACTATGACCTGTCTTGGAATGAGTTGAGTGTTGGTCTAGGCTTTGATCATGATTGCATACTAGATGAAGAGGTTGCTTTAGCAAATTTTAACTTTGCTGTCTTTTGGAAATCAATTGCTGTGTCGAATGACTGGTCCAATCCTAAACCTAAGCAAATTCATAATCCAACTTTGAGGTTTATATTCTTTTGAATTGCAATCACTCTGTTTCCTAGGGCTGATTTATCAAGGATAGGTCTTAAAGAGATGCAACTCATGTATGTCATGGTTAATAAAATCAAGTTTGCCCCTGTTAAAATGCTAGTACACTTCTGGGAGAACTCTGTTATTCAAGAAACACCCATAGGTTTTACTTCATTCATAACTAGAATTGTTGAATCTTTAGGTATGCTTGAGGGGAATGTTTATGAGTTTATACCTAAGGAGAGACCAATTATTCTTGAAGAAACATTTATACGTACTGGTCTAATTAAAAGAGGTCCAAGAGGTACGCTTAAGATGACATATGGAACTGATACAGTCGAGATTCCTCTCCCTAATGAGGGACTTTGGCTGTATAATGTCTCAACACTAACCCTGGACAGAAGGGAAAGACCTTGTCCTGCTACAGGGACGGACAGAATGACGAGAGCACAAGCCCGTGCTGCTCAGGACAAGCTGGTCCCTCTCATGCTGTACCCGATGAAGAAGAGGAGGTGAGCTCTTCCCACATGGAAGCACCTCCCCATTCCAGGACACCTTCTTGGGCACATACCCCTCGCCCCCGCAGAGGGAGGCGTCAGCCACCAACCGAGATCGAAGCACTCACCCAGGAGGTGGAGAACCTCCACATCGGGAATCAAGCCACATTGCAGCTCATGCAACAGAACTTGGAAATGGTCCAAGGCGTCATCACGAAGGACGAGCACCGCTGGGACCAGTGGAACGCGTGGTTCTCACAACAGTGAGCAAGAGACAAGCTTGGGGGAGATCCTCTCCCCCACTGAGGTAAGTTCATCTAAGGTATGTTTCCAATCCTTCTCATTTAATTCTTGTCTTATTGCATTTTAGTTATTGTTTTCTTGCATTTAAAAAAATAAAAAAAATTTAAAAATTAAAAATCCAAAAATATTTATTTGCTTTATTTCCCTTTTGTTTATATGCTTCATGTGTGCTAGTCTTTCTATGGATATGATGATAAAATTGCTAGTTAATGTTCCTCTAGTGCTTGTTTACAACTTAGCACTTCTCTAAGTCTAGATTATTTGGCACCTTTAACCATCATGAACTTGATCACTTAGTGGGTTGCAAGTGCTAATACAAAGTCTAAGTTGTTGTAAGATAAGAGATAGTTAAGATAGGAGCCCTACTCTATTGTTCTAAGCACGCATGATTGCCAGAGATTTCCTTTTAAAATGAACGAAAAACTTAATTGTTCCTCAATGGTGTTGAAATTCCTACCACGGCCATATTTATACCTTGATATATCCACAAGCCTTCTACATAAGCTACTTGCTTGCATTGAGTTTGGTTAAGACTTGTAGAACCTTTGTTAGAGGTTTGTCATGGCCCTAAGATCAAGATCCACACATCACCAAATATGCTGCTTCTAATCCGGAAGTATGCAACCATGCTGCTCCTACCCTGGGAGTACGCATCTTACTACCATCATTTATGCTACTCCTACCCTGGGAGTACGCATCTCACCATCCATCATTTATGCTACTCATATCCTGGGGGTACGCATCTCACCATCATAATTATGCTACTCCTACACTGGGAGCATGCATCATCATCCATACCACTATCCTTGTGCTGCTTCTACACTGGAAGTACGCACCTTCACCATTTTATCCTATGGGTTGCTCCATGCTCCACAGTTAGAGATTCTCTCTCAGTTATCATTTGTTAGATGAGACACATCTCATAAAGGCTAGGCATCTGTTAAAAGAGAGAGAGAGAGAGAGAGAGAAAAAAAAGAGAGAGAAGAAAGAGCTAGCCTTGTCTCAATAGAAGTAGACAGAGAGATAGCATCAAATAAAGGAGCAACTTCATCCGCCATACATCCATCCTTTCCTCAGTACCTTACCATTACCATTATCATCCATTACATTCATCCATTTCATCTTACATCTTGATCTAAGGGTATGATAAGTCTCTTCTGTGGTCCAAGACTTCAATTTTTCTTAACTAAGACAACATATGCCTTGCAAGTACGCTATTCCTTGACATACCTACTTAAGCTCCACATAAAGCCTTATTAGAGATAGGATGTCTTTGAAAGGCAAACACATGATGTGCCTTAGTGAGGATTCATACACCACTTGAGTGACTTGAGAGAAACCATTTGAGGAACATTAAGACTTCTTTTGAAAAACTTATCAAAAACCTCTAGCATGAAACTTGCTAAAAGAATAAGAAAGGTAGATGCTCTAATCAAAACTGTTCTGTCTTCCAACATCCCAAGACTGAGTTAATGCCATAAGCCCTATGGGTGCTAGAGTAATATGGGTGTGTTAACATTGCTAAATTTTCCATTCAAGGAGAAGTTCTTTGTTGTGCACTTAGTACTATTGAGATGTTAACTCAGTAATGATACCTGATCCAATCGAACCAAGTTTTGATCGTTTGCTCGGGACGAGCAAAGGTTAAGCTTGGGGGATCTTGTTGACGGGAATAAAGACCAGTTCTGATACACTCAGAAACCCATCAACAGTCCTCGATAGAAGGAAGATGAGCATCACATGAGCATATTTATCGCTAATAAAGTTCCACTTGTACTCTTAGCTTGTGAAATGCGGGAAAGCTGGAAACAGGCCCTGTGAGACCAAAACTCGGGTCTGCGACTCGATTCTCGGTCTCACCAGATCCCGACCACCAAGCAGGATCCCTGAAGCTACAGGAGAACCTGATCCTGGACCCAAATGTATCACACATCAACATTCCACCCGACTGGTACATTGGACCAAGGATCCACATAGAAGCAAGCAAGATATCAAGTGAACCCAACTTCGGACAAGACTACACGTGACAAGCCAGGACAGCACCAGGAAGCTGCCACATGGACCAGGGGCCCAATGCCAGGTCGGCCGACCTGCCTTTGGTGGCAGGACACCTTGGCATTGCTCCCACTGCTACCTGGACCTTCTAGAAGGACAGTGGGACCCACCTGTCAGCCAACCATTGGTCGGCCGACCTGCAGGTGGGACCCACTTGAAGTCGGTTCGCTTCCACCGCCTTCCTGCATGACTCCCACGTGTCCTGCACCAAGAGCCGTCCATTCAAGTTGGTGGAAGGTCGGTTTGATCCAACGGCGCATGACGGAGAGCACACGGATTGCCGACGTGGCGGCGGAGTAACCCCTACTCCGGCTCCACTATAAATACCCCCTAGTCCCTCATTGTAAAGTGTCCCCAAGTAGTTCACATTAGTGTTCTCAAGCTCAAGCTCTCTTGGGAGATCAAGAGTAGTGTAGTCTAGTCTAGAGTGGGAGTTAGAGTCGAGTCGAGCGAAGCTCGGGTCTCCGAGTCGTCTTCTCGGAGAATCTGGTATAGCTCTTGTACCTTTACTTTCGAAGTACTTTTCTTATATTAATATAGTCTTGCTTTACTTTATTAAGTCTTTACTTTGAGTACTTTACTTTCGCATATTTACTTAGTGCACTTGCTATACTAGTGTAGTAGTGTTGTGTCTTAGTCTCGTTAGTGTAGAGTCCGAACTAGTTAGTGTCTAGATCCTTTGTGTGTGTTTCACTACCAAGCAGGGCCGAGGCTACTTACATGGTAGCCGGAGTCTTAAGACTAGATTAGGCGAGGTGCTTAGGCTAGTGCTTAATAGTGGATGCACCCTATCGTTGATTGGTATATCCATTCACTTTCCGACGTATATTAGCGGGGCTTGTTTGTGACGAACGCAGGTCTTCCGGTTATATCTATTTGCATCGGGGATAGGCTGTAGGGCGCCCATTAAAGTCGAGGTCCGCTGGAATAGGAGTTAGTCCCACTGGGAACGCAACCCTCCTATTTGTCAGCCGACTTCCCCTATCACACCGATGGTCTAGGCATTAGTTTAGTTAAGTCATTACACTAATTAGATTAGAACACAGAAGTATAGCTAGATACATAGGAGTCCTTACTCACTCGTTGTCCTCCCACCTAGCTAGCTACCTACTAGTTACCTTTAGTTATCACTCATATCAACACTCACCCCTTTATCAATATCAATAGCTTAGATTGAGTAGAACCACCACGGGTTTCCATCACACATTTGCTAGAGAGTCTTAATCCGCTTCCCGTGAGCGAACTACAAATTCGACACCGGAATACTCACCCGGTTGAAGTGCTACAGCGGTACCTGTGCGCTTGCAGAGTTACCCTTGGTCAGTCTTACGTTGTCACTAGAATCTAGCTTAGCTTAGCATTCTTAGGCTATTACCGGAAGAGGAATTGTGACACCCTCTCTCTGGTGGTAGTTCGGGTTTGCAGTAGGCTTAGCTATCAGACGCCAGTCGCATTTACCTCACGCTAGTCGGTGTGTGCTAAGAAGTGTCGTTAGGCACTTCTGACGCCATTGCCGGGAAACTAGTATCTTTATCGAGTTCTAGTGATTGCGCTAAGATCTGCCAACAATATCTAGCACACATGCAAACACTAAACATGACATCCGGTCTTGATGCGGTGATATAGAGTAGGCTTCCAATTAACGACCGATAATCCTTTTGATTCACCATATTGCCATCATGATCACTATCAAGATTCCCATTTGTGTCCATTGGAGTTGAGATTGGCTTTGCATCTTGCATCCCAAACTTCTTCAACATGTCCCTTATGTATTTCCCTTGACTCACAAATGTCCCATTCTTCAATTGCTTGACTTGAAGACCAAGGAAATAGCTAAGTTCACCAATCATGGACATCTCAAATTCTTTTGCCATTATTTCACCAAATTCTTCACAATATGCTTGATTGGTTGATCCAAAGATGATATCATCAACATAGATTTGCACAATGAAGAGATCATTTCCAATCTTCTTGGTGAATAGAGTAGTATCAACCTTGCCCATAATGAACCCCTTGGAGTGAAGAAAAGTCTTCAATCTCTCATACCATGCTCTAGGTGCTTGCTTCAAACCATACAAAGCTTTCTTCAACTTGTACACATGGTTGGGCTTCTTCTCATCTTCAAAATCGGGAGGTTGCTCAACATATACTAGCTCATTGATGATCCCATTGAGAAATGCACTCTTGACATCCATTTGATATAACTTGATGTTGTGGGCACATGCATAAGCCAATAATATCCTTATTGCCTCCAATCTTGCCACGGGAGCATATGTTTCATCATAGTCAAGACCTTCAACTTGAGTATAGCCTTGTGCAACTAGTCTTGCTTTATTTCTAATCACAACACCATCTTGATCTTGCTTGTTCTTGAAAACCCATTTGGTTCCAATGACATTGTGATCCTCCGGCCTCTCAACTAACTCTCACACATCATTTCTTGTGAAGTTGTTGAGCTCTTCTTACATTGCCATGATCCAATCGGCATCATCCAAGGCTTCCTCAACTTTATTTGGCTCTTTGGTTGATACAAATGATGCATACTCACAAATCATAGCCACTCTTGATCTTGTTTGCACACCACTTCTAATATCACCAATAACACTATCAATTGGGTGATCTCTTGCAACATGTTATGGTTGTAGCACTTGCACTTGATTGCTTGAACTTGATTGATCATTTGACTTGTCTTCATTGGATGAACTAGCACCATGATCTTGCACTTGAGCATTGCTAGCTTGCCTCAATGGAGAATTGAGCACTTCATCTTTATCATCTTGCACATCAACCACTTGCTTTGCTCTAATGTCCCCAATGTTCATGCTCTTCATAGCTTCAACCAATTGAGTTTCACCAACATCTTCTAGATTCTCATCTTCATCTTGTGACCCATTGGTTTCATCAAATTGCACATCATGGACTTCCTCTCTAATGCCACTTGAGTTGTTCCAAACTCTATAAGCCTTGCTTGTAGTTGAATAACCGAGTAGGAACCCTTCATCACATCTCTTTTCAAACTTCCCCAATCTAGTGCCCTTTCTCAAGATGTAGCATTTGCAACCAAACACTCTAAAATAGCCAATGTTGGGCTTTCTTCCATGAAGTAACTCATATGGGGTCTTCTCTAGCAAAGTATGACAATAGAGCCTATTGATGTAGTAGCACGCCGTGTTGATTGCTTCATCCTAAAATGATTGACTAACATTGTACTCATGAAGCATTGATCTAGCCATATCAAGCAAAGTTCTATTCTTCCTCTCAACTAGGCCATTTGATTGTGGAGTATACTTGGCCGAGAATTGATGACCAATGCCATAGTGATCACACAATTCTTCCATTCTTGTATTCTTGAATTCACTCCCATTGTCACTTCTCACTTTCTTGATTCTCATGTTAAACTCATTGTGAACTCTAGTGAGAAAGGTTTTGAAGATGTCATACACTTCACTCTTATCACTAAGAAAGAATACCCATGTGAATCTTGTGAAGTCATCCACTATGACAAACCCATACTTGTTGCCACCAATACTTGTGTATGTAGTTGGGCCAAATAGATCCATGTGCAACAACTCAAATGCCTTGCATGTGCTCATTATGCTCTTCTTTGGATGTGAGCTTCCAACTTGCTTCCCGGCTTGACATGCACTACACAACTTGTCCTTCTCAAATACAACATCTTTCAAGCCTTCAACAAGATTGTGTTGTGTGAGCTTCTTCAATTGTTTCATACCAACATGCCCAAGCCTTCTATACCAAAGCCAACCCAAACTTGATTTTGATATCAAACATGTTGTCAAAGAAGCTTCACTAGTGTTGAAATCAACAAGATAGAGATTCTCATATCTAAATCCTTTGAACACCAAGTTGGAGCCATCAAGAGAAACTACCTCAACATCATTTGCTCCAAAGATGCACTTGTAGCCTAGATCACAAATTTGTGCCATCGAGAGAAGATTGAAATCCAAGCATTCAACTAGCAACACATTGGAGACACTCATGTCATTTGATATTGCAATCTTTCCCAAGCCAACAACCTTGCCTTTTATGTTATTGCCAAAAGTAATTGCCTCAATGCCACTATCATTCTTCTCAATTGAATCAAACATTCTTGATGTGCCGGTCATGTATTGAGAACACCCACTATCAATGATCCAATGCCTTCCTCCGATTTTATAGTTCACCTACAAGCAAATCAATGAAGCTTAGGTACCCATTTTTGCTTGGGTCCTTGTAGGTTAGTAACTAAGCTCTTTGGTACCCAAATAGCCTTCTTCTTTGGGCCAACAATGGGTGTACCAACAAACTTATCTTGCACACCTTTCACACCCTTGGTAAGCACATAACAAGAATCAAAAGATATAGCATTGTCAAGTTTCTTGTTTTGTTGCTTCTTGTTGCAATTTTGCTCTAGGTGCCCAACTTGCTTGCATCTATAGCAAAACCTACCATTACTCTTCACAAAGCTAGGCTTTGGAGTTGCAAAGGCCGACTTGCCCTTCTTGGGGGTATAGCCCAATCCCTCTTTGTTAAGAGAGAACCTTTGGCTACCCAAGCACTTTAGCAAACGGGCCTCACCACCATAGGCTTTGCCTAAGGCATGAGTGAGCTCATCCACCTCCTTCTTGAGAGTCTCATTCTCAACCATAAGTGTAGCATCACAAGTGAAGCCATCACTAGTAGTGGAGATAGAGTCGGTGGTGGTGGTGGATGATGTGCTACAAGAAGGGTTAGCATTTGTCATGATGATAGGTTGATAAAATGACTCATCAATGATGTCACAAGTAAGGCCTATATCACATGATGCAACCACCACATTCTTTGCTTGTTGCTCAAGTAGAAGTGAGTGAGCCTTTTCAAGCTTTGAGTGAGCATCACCAAGTTTCTCATGGTCTACCACTAAACACTCATGAGTGGTCATAAGCTCACCTAGGGCTTTCTCAAGTATTGCTACTTTCATTGAAAGCTTCTTGCACTCCTTTTCCTTGGCAATAGCTATATCTCTAGTTTCTTGCATCAAGTCATATAATTGATCCTTAGAAGGTTCATCATCATCATCAATATTATCAACATCGTGAGCATATTCCATCTCACTATCATCATCACTATCATCATATTGTACCTTGGTTTCTTTGGCCATGAAGCACGATGGTGATGAAGAAAATAATGAAGGCTTCTTGTTGATGGCGATGGAAGCCATAGCCTTGTTGCTTGTATCTTCATCTTCATCATCATTGTCACTCTCCCAAGTGACCACAAATGCACCATTTTTGCCCTTCTTGAGTGTCATCATGGCTTCATGCTTCTTCTTCTCAAATTTGCCCTTGTTGTAGTTCTTCTTCTTCTCATATGGGCATTCGGCTTGTAGATGCTCGGTGCTATCACAATTGAAGCACTTTCTTGGTTGCTCTTGCTTCTTGAAGTTGTTTCTCTTGAAGTCTCTTCTCTTGATGAACATGTGTCCCATCTTCTTCACCACAAGAGCAAGTGCCTCATCATCAATCTCAAAGTCACCATCTTCCTCATTGTTTTCTTCTTCTTCAAAGATTGGTGCTTTGCCCTTGGAGGATGTGGCTTGGAATGCCACGGTCTTCTTCTTCTTCTCCTCTTCCACCTTCTCATCATCTTGATCAAATTTGTCATATGTCAAGACTTCACCAAGCAAATGATTTGGCTTCTTATCTTCAAGTCCATCTCTTTGTAGAATTAGCTTCAACATCTTGAAGCTCTTCGGCAAGCAAATCAAGAACTTGTGACAAAAGTCTTCATCTTTTGTCTTGTTCTCCAAACTCTTGAGATCATTCACAATCACTTGCAATCGATGAAATATTTCAATGATTGTTTCATCCTCCTTCTTCTTGAAGTTCTCGAACTCACTCTTGAGTCCATATAGCTTGGCACTCTTCACAACCTTGGTGCCTTCATAGGTCTCACCCAACCTTGTCCACACTTCACTTGCACGCTCCAAGTCCTTGATCCCTTCAAACACCTTTGTATCAATGCCATTGTATAAGGTGTTGAGAGCCATTCTATTGCATGTTGTGTTGGCTCTATCTTCATCGGTGAGATGATCATTATCAAGAATAGCATAGTCATGCAAAGTAACTTGCAAGACTCTCTCTTGAATTGAACCAAGATACATGATCATCTTTCTCTTCCAATGATCAAAAGAACTAACTCCATCAAACATAGGCGGTTTGCCCCCAACATGGTTAAACACAATTTGAGCCATCTTAACACCGTAGGATGTTAAGCCTTGCAAAAAAAACGGTGACCTCGGCTCCGATACCACTTGTAAGGTCCTAGATGGCTAGAGGGGGGTGAATAGCCTATAAAAATTTCTACAAACTCACTAAGCAAACTTCGTTAGATACACAAACGGCGGAAAGCAAGTTATGCTTAGCCTACTAGGTGTTGCAAGCCTCCTATCCAAACAATTCTAGTAGGTGATCACTAGTACACACAAGAGCTACCACTAGTGATCAAGAGTTCTACCCACGGGATTTAGTCTACACAAGAAGTGGTTCCCGACCGACCACACAAGCAATTCTACCCATGGGATTTAGTCTACACAAGAAGTGGTTCCCGACCGACCACACAAGCAATTCTACTTTGCAAGAATATAATCAATGTAATGCAAGAGAGGATGAGACTTGTTATACCGACGCGTCGAGTCGAGGTTGCTCAATGCTGACTGTAGGACGCAAGTCTAGTTAGAATTGGTCGATTTTATAAACTTATTTTGCTAAAAACTTATCTTGTCTTCCTTTGCCTTGATATTTACTAAAGCAAAACTTTTTGTCGAAGCCCCTACCTTCTCCAAGAGCCATGATGGTTTTAAAATGTCAAGTTTCTACCCTAATGCCTTTAGGAAGTTGTTGTCCCCGAGCGCTATTTGCGTTAGTAACGATGCTAAGGAAAGTGATAGGGTGTTTGCATAAGGTCTCTATCGTGTTAGTGTGCTATAGCTAGCTTGATTGCTTCATCATGATGAACTTGTATGATTTGGCTCTTTGCAATGAGTGTAGTTTCAGTGAATCTCGGGACGAGATTCCTGTTAAGGGGGGTAGTGTTGTCACACCCCAAAATTCCTATTTTGGGATGTGACTTAGACAACACTAAATAACATTAAATGATTTTATTATTTTCTAAAATTCCCAACTTTAGTTCAGTTGTTGATAATTTAGATAGTGTAAAATGTGAGTTTCTAAAATTTTTGCAAATCAATTTAATGGTTTGTTGCATTCATGCCTTTGCATAGTGTTTATGTTTGAAAAATGAATTTATGTTTTTAAAATACGCCTAAAGTTGATCCCATCTTCACCTCTCCAAATATCGATCAATATCTAAAACTCAATCAATTCTTTTGTCGATATCCTACAAAATCTAGCATGATCTATTCTCTCTTTCTCTTCTTTTTCTTTTTCTTCTATGATCTCTCACTCTATTCCGTGTTATGAATTCTTTGGACCATTCTTTTCTCATCTCCCATCTATTCAGATACAAATGAATCTTAAAATGGGTGGAGTCCATGCTTTCATCTATGTTTATGACAACCTGCACTCCTTCTCTTTTTGCTAATGAATCCATGTTTGGTCAACACATCCAAATTCTCTCCACATCTTGGACAAAGTCCAAACCAGCCCCTCCACCTCTCCTTCATGTGGAAATGCCACAACTCTATTCTCAACAGTCGGTGGCCCTTTGCTTCCTACATGCAGAGACAACTACATTAGTTCTCCCCTTAATCAAATGGTCCCCTCTCTCCCTAAATTTCCACTTCACTCCATCGGATTCCATCTCCTCTCAAATCCATGAGTAAAGGAATTAAGAACATGCATTTCTCATGCTGCTACGCCACGCCAATTCTTTCTCCTCATGCAAAAATATGTGCATTCGTTCCTGTCTTCCAATCTCACTTAGGTGTGCTCCTTCACTCCATTCTTTTTCAATGACATGCATGCACATAACAGCAGCCATATATTCTCCACTCTCTCTCTCCCTCCATCACGCACAACAAATGGACATCACCCCTGGTCGCCATCTAGTCTAGATGATGCCGCCTCCTTCCCTTTCCTTCCATGCAGAAAATGCTCCTTCCTTAAGTCCCTTTACAAGCTCTCTTTATTCTCCTATATTTAGCACTCTCTAACCGTAGGAGTGAAAGGCTCATAAACAGACATGTATGTTCCTCTCTTCTTGCAGAACAGCTGCGCCGCTCCTCTCCTCTCATTTTCGCATGCACAAAACCAGCAGCCAACTCCCTTCAATTCCATCTTAATAGCACCCAATTTTACACCAATTTTACTCCACTTCAATGGCATGCCTCCATGCAAAAAACTCAGCCATATCTTCTTCTCTCCTTCTCTCACGCTTTCTCTTCCACACCTGCTGTTGCTCCACAAAAATAGCAGCTCATCATCTCGTCCCTTCCTCCATCAGATGGTGCCACCTCATCTTCTCCTCTCTCCTCCACGCAACCACCAGAGAAGAAGCACCTACATCTTCTCCATCATCCATCATGGACGCCCCTTCCACATCTCCTACCTCTCTCTGTTGTTTCTCCACCAAAACAGAGTCCTGATGCCTGCCGCTGCAGTCTTCATCTCGGAGCCCATGCTTGGTTTTTCATGGGCCGTGGAATTTATGGGCCTAGTAACACACTAGAGCAAGACAGAGCATTAGGGATTTTTTTTTCAATTTTGACCCATTTTTAATAATATTTACCAAAAATAATTGTAAATTTTATTTTTTTAAACTAACCCTTTTGATGGCGCCTCCACGCGAGGCGCCATAATTCAATACTGTGGCGCCTTGCCTGGAGGCGCCATAGGGTGGGCCCGGATTGGAGCCGGTCTGGGATTCCGGCTGACGTGGCAGGCACTGTGGCGCACACATATAAGACGCCACACTATACTTCCCCAAACCAGCCTGCTCTCTGGTGTGTTCTTTTTGTCACCGTAGAATGAGAAAGACTAATGTGAAAATTATCCTCTTAGTCCTTCATTGTGGCCAGATCTAACCACAACAAAACATGAAGAGACTGAAGAAAATTATTTCATGGCTCGACATCATCTCCGCCTTAATGTCATTGTCTAGAAATAAAAGTCTACATGTCATCACACAGGTGAAGTTGTTGACACAAGAGCTGTCGCCCTCATCTTCAAAAGAGCCCTCCACCTTGCCTCATCACAGCCACCTTAGAAGACGAGTGGGAGATAAATCCCCAAAACCGAAAAAAAAAATTGACATGATGGAGAGACCCTCTTCTTCAAGACTCAATCTATTAGAAAACTTATTAAAAATGATGGTGGAACTCCACTCCCTCGACCTCCTTCGAGATGTCGGAGCGGAACGGAGGAGGCTAACGGTGGTGGACAATGGGGGGTTGCAGCGGTGATGCTTACGGCAAGGAGTCGCCGAGTCGGGCAACCCCAAGAGAGGAACAAGCAAAGCGGTATTATTTTGGTGATGCACATGTGTCTGAATAGTAAAAGTGTATCCATTGTTGTGCAGATCTGAAGTTCTGTGTACAACATTTTTCTGATCTATAATCTATGAACATATGCTTGATAATCATTTTCCCTGTACTTTGACTCATCCCAGAAGCAATTTTATCCTACTCTAATGAACCAAATCCAAGCACCACCTTACATGCTCAGAAGGTTTAGAGTTCTATTGCCATCCTACTCTAATGAACCAAATCCAGGCACTGTGGCGCACACATACAAGACGCCACACTGTACTTCCCCAAACTAGCCTGCTCTGTCTCACACGTGAGCGGCCACGAACAACATGCACACCGAACAACATGCACACCGGGCCCCACGGCCATTTCCTTCTCACGAGATGCAACAAAGGAGTCAACACCTCCCTCCTCCGAGCCTATTTAAGATGTGGACCCCACATGCTAATCAAATTTAGCAAGAGTAAAGGCGTGGAGCACCACGGCCACAAACATGCTAAAAATAGCAGAAGGCCCACACGTATTTCCATCTGTCTTCGTGCTGCAATTCTTGTTTTCCAGTGATCACATTGTGGCTCAATCTTTCGTTGATTGATATTATTTTACTTTTGGCCAAGGTTACCTCTTGTGATCATGCATTCTGCAAGACATGTGTGATAGACTACTCTGCAGCTTTGGGGAGTGTTTCATGTCCATCCTGTTCAATACCTCTCACCGTGAACTTAACAGCACAAAATTCAGCTGGAAAACTATCTCGAAGTGTTAAGGGCCGCAAATGCTCAGGAATATTGAGTAGACTACCAAGACTTGTGGATTTTAAGACGAGTACAAAATCGATGCCTTGGTAAGCCAAACTGCTTGCTATCAAATATTATTGGACTCCTTTGTGCCTAGTTGTATTATGATGCCACAGATTCAATGAAAACCAAATACACTAGTATTTAGGCATAGACGCATAGTGAAAGCTGGAGTTATTTAATGTTTTTCTATATGTTCTATATAACCTAGCAAACCTAAAAATTTCACTAAATTTGGATCAATTAGCAAAGGAGTCAACGCCTCCCTCCTCCAAGCCTATTTAAGGTGTGGACCCCACATGCTAATCAAATTTAGCAAGAGCAAAGGCGTGGAGCACCACGGCCACATGAATGCTAAAATTAGCAGAAGGTCCACACGCATTTCCATCTACCTGCTTTCTCTTTGCATGCAAGCGGAGGAAGCATTGTGGCGCCTCATGGAGCCTGCCACGTCAGCCGGACGACCCGATCTGGTCCGACCCAGGTCCACCCTATGGCGTCTCCATGCAAGGCGCCACGTATTGAATCGCCTCACGTGAAGGCGCCACCAAAAGTGTTAGTTTTTTTTTAAAAAAAATTACGGTCATTTTGGTAAATATTATTTAAAAGGGGTTAAAATTGAAAAAAAAAATCGCATTAGGCCGTCGGGAGAAACAGTATCTTCGTGAGCATGGAGAGAAAAAATAACAACGGAAACCACATCTCTAGATCAGATGCGTTTCTTTTTCGCCATCCAAACACTTGAACTTTTTTAATACTTTGTATTCAAATCAAGGCCTAATAAGCTACAAAATATACTGTACAATTTTGGTGCGTGACGGACCCACCTGCCGAACAGACAGATGATGGTTGTTGTCTTTGACGGATGTGCTTTGGCGCCGGTGCCATCCTTATTGCTGATGTGGCTTCACTACATTGCTGGTTTCCATTGAGTTGAGTGTTCATGCATTAGGCCAGTCTCAATGAAGGTTTCACGAGAGTGCCATGCACATTAAATAGACTGTCATGTCAGTATTTGCATGAAATTGCATGAAATTGGGAGGAGAGAGAAGGAATTCGTTTCACCATGGTGAAACTATATAGCGGTGTTTTCATCAAAAAACTATATAGCGGTGTTTTCAAAATATTGGAAAGTGTGTGAAACCCCCATTGAGAGTGTTATTTCATTTCATCCGCATGCATGGAGGAAGGTCATTGGTGGAAGAGAGGAGAGAGAGAGACAACGGTGGACCCACAAAAGCTTTAAATAGTATGTGAAACTGTGCAATGAAACTATGCATTGAGAAAATGTATCAAAATTTTAAAGCTTTAAACAAAGATGTGAAACTGTGCAATAAAACTAGCCATTGAGACTGGCCTTAGGTGTAGTTGCTTGGAGCTGTTGGAGCCTCCCCTTGCTTTTTTTTTCTGCTTTTTTTGTGTTGTCTTGACTTCGTCTCCGTGGATTACTCATGAGTCCTCTGTATTCTTGCTACTTTGTGTAAGTCGTTCTTTTGGCACCTTCTTCTTTTTTTTTTTTAGATCGGGACTTCACCCATTTTTCATTAAGAGGGAAAAACAGTCATACAAAGACGGTCCAAACGAGGCAGCGAGGTGCGTGCTTTGGATCGGCCGTTAGGAACACCTATCTACCGGATTTAAAGTATGTTGTTACATTGAATCATCGCCTTGCGACCAAATTTGCACCAAAGCCGCCACGGGGCCGAACCCCGCCAGACCCACTCTGTCCTTCCCTTATTGCAGCATGGATAACATCCTGAACCGACGGCGGCCTACCGAAGACTCTTTCATTCCTCGCCTTCCAAACAGACCATGCGATCAGCAAGAAGAGGGAATCGAAGATGGGTCTGGAAGTGGAATCCGAAGCTCACTTCGCGAGCCACCAAGAGGCAAGATCGTCCTCGGCTGTGGTACCGGGGCTGAAAGATGATGCAGTGGTCGAAGAAGAGCAAGCCAGACCTGCCAAGTGAAGACGCATCCCAATAAGAGGTGTGGCTCGGGTCTCGAAGCCTGGTCGCACAACGCACTAGCGTCCCGGTCTGCAGACCATGACGCATTCGTCTCTCGGACGTCCAAAGCCGCCGATGAAGAGCGTACCAGAAAAAAAAAAAAAAAGCTTGACATGCGGCAGTGCCTTTTGCCACAACTCTTTCGCACTCAAAAGACCGGCCGACCCGACAAAGAAAGCATGGTACGTCTCAGAGGACAAGAAAACACCATATGATAACCACTTCCAGATGAAGCGGTCCGGCTACGCGGGCTGCAGGGAGACCGGCCTTAGCAGTAACCACACACGTGGCACCTTCTTCTTAATGAAAAGATGCGTGAAGTTGTGTTGAAAAAAAAATACAGCCTAGGCCGGCCACACATATGGGTGACAGCGGCATGGGAGGGATTGTGATGGGAACGAGCCTGTCACAGCATGAATGCATCACGATGCTGTTACGACATCTGGAGTCTATCGCAGCGTCGTTTGATAGAGTTCACATCCACGTGGCGTTCATCGGGCGGGATCGAGATGATCGTCAAGCAGTCAGCTGGTGTTACCTTCCTCGACATTACCTCGGACGGATGAAGAACGTTTTTGACGGATCAAACTAATGACACTAGCTAGTATATGCAAGCGTGCATATTCACATGAGATGAATGTCTTGTGTGGTAGTGTGGTACGCAGATCATCAAGGTCAAAAGCTAAGTTTCAACATTTCTAGAGTGGACTTACGACTACTTGCATTTCCATGCAAAAATCCAAGATGAACAAAGTAGTTCGGAATTCTCTGAGGTACGGAATGTATGACTGAAGTTGGCGTTGAATGTATGACTGAAGTTGACTAATTTGCTAGCTGATGTGCCAGGACCGTACCTTGATGGCACTGGCCAAATGGCTCTGTTCTTTGGAGTCCTCTGGTTCGTGCTTCTTCTATTTGATGTCTCGAACATCTCGCACATCTTTTACGATCTTTTCAGCAGTTCCTTGTCCATGCTTTAGGTGCTGATCACTTGATTTTCACGTTACCATTGTCCAACTAAATTCATCCTTGCATCCATATTAGACTAACTAAATACATCGTATACTAACAAACCACATTAGTCCAAATGATCATTTTGTCACGTTCAAATACCAAAATCATGGCCTTAGATGTACCTAGGTTCTTAAGGTGTTCTTCGCTTCTACTTATGTGCTCTGAGGTATTGAGACATATATATCTAGACTCTGTCTTCAACAGATTTCGACGAGCACCTAAAATCCTGTATTGGAGGGGCGTTTTTTTTTTTTGTTAAAACCCCAACTTGGGTGAAGGAATTCAAAATTTGTGGTGAAGCTAAATTCCTTTTGTCAACATATCTTGGGGATACCTTCCCCATGGTGTACACGAACTATGTATAACGAATCTCACGAATTTTTAGAGTTCATTATAACAAAGTTCTACACTATATTTGCAATTTGCAATATATTTGCTTTAGTTTTACCTTTTTCTAAAAAAGTTTCCAAGCTGAAATATCAAAATTATCCTAGCCAAGTTTAAAATAGGCCTAGACAGGTTTGAGTATTCTTGTGCTTTGGAAACCACAAAAATGGCCTAGGCGAGTGTGAAAATAGGCTTAGCTCATTTGCTTATAGAATTTTCGATTAGCCCCCCTTCTTTGCATGTTTGGCTTCCACATCTTTCTAGGTTCGTTCCTAAGGTCAGAAAGTCCGTTGTGACTAAATAAACTTGACGAGAGCTACAAGAGATAACCCACATATCACACGTCTCCTTAGCAAGAAAAATTTGAGACTCCGATTCACATGCCCCTCTGACTGCTTGTTTGGTCCTGCATTGCATCACCTTCATTGTCTGTAGAACCTCGCAGACCTTATCACTACAAAGACCTTATTGATCAAAGATTAAGATCGTAAAGTTTGAAATCCATGCGGCTCATAAACCGAACCCGAGGGAGCAGTAAGTAAACACTGAATTCATCACAGACGTAAGTAATAAGCTCGTGCCCAGTGGTTAGTAAACCAAATGTCTGTATTCTGATTGCCCTTTAATTACAATGAAATATATAACTAGTGATAATTCATCAACGAATAAATTATTCTCCAAAGCTAATGTTCGTCGTCAATGCTGCCAGCCTATACGAACGACGAAAAATCCGAGATCCGAAGCTCCAAGCTTTATTATCGCAGCTTTGCTACCCTAGCTTGCTTGCTATGGTGCGTGTGCGTGAGCGTGAGCGGGCGGTGGGCAAGAAGTGTTAGGGTCGTTCGTTGTGCCGCAATGCCCTAACGCCTTGCTCACGGACACCGGCAGCGCTGGTGGCGGCGGTCCAGCAGCGCCGTCGGCTCCGAGGAGGCGCCGCGCCGGTGCGGTCGCGGCGTCAGCATGCACCGAAGCTGTCACGAGCAGCAGCGCAAGCAACACCGCTGCTGCTCCAGCCAGCCGTCTTGCTCTCCCTCCTCCCTGCATCTTGATCTCAGGACCTCGGACCTGCGTTCACTACAGCAGAGGTAGCTCCACCGGTCGAGCTAGAGAGATCTCGAGATGTGCTTGCTGAATGCTATTAGATCAGAGAGCTCAAGTGATGAGGAAACAATAATGGTTGTTGTGCTTCCAAAGCTCGAAGCCATGCTGTCTACTTATAGCATGCACGATTGCACGATGCGACTTAAAACATCCTTCATACGACAATGGTGATATAACCGTCTCATGACGCAAGCCCGTCTCAGACATTTAAAATTTAGCATCCATATGAAAATGTAGTACAAAGCACACAAAACGTTTACAAAACTACCCAAAACGTATACAAAGCGCGTCTTATAACAGCACTAACATCACACTTCCACCAGGTTCGCGTACATCACGCTAATTTGGAGTTCCAACAAGATACTTTGCAGCCAATTACCCCTATTTTTCTTTGAACGCCACGAATTGGGCAATAGTTTCTCTGATTCCTTGCAGCACACTTGACTCCAGTTCCGTGTTTGGCACATCAAAATCCTTGCATACAAACAATAAATCAGCACCGAAAGGATCCAATTCTAGCTCCAGTAATTCGCAGGTTCATACCTCAGTGTCTTTACAAGTTGCAACTGCTAATGCTAACGTCATGTGATGTGCAGTGCAGAAGCCACATGTTTTGCTACTGATTTGCCGGTAGCACTTGCAATAAATATAAGCAGGAAAAGCATCAGTACATGCTGGACACCCTTTCAAGATGACCTAACTTTTGAACAAAACAATTTAATACCGCAAATTTAGTGACATGTGAGAGTACTGCACCCTTATTAGCTGTCTTCTTCTTCTTGTAATTACAAAGAGCATAAGCCTTGCAATGACGCAACCGCAACCATGTGACAAGCACTCTCTAACCCCCAATCAAAAAAAATTCACCTCATCTCGATCTGAAAGCGGAGCGGCATGTCAACCATGCATAAATTGGCTTTAGGACGCGCGGGGCTTACTACCACGCGTGGTTAAGCTCTCTCGCGCACCGAACACTTGGCATTATACACGAGCTATATATATACGCATATATCGTAAAAGCAAATGCGAGGCTATATAGCTTATTAATTAATATATTGTAATCTAGTAAAACAGAGAACATATACAATTAAGCTCAGAACTGCTCTCGATCTGAATGTATTGTAGAAGAATTGATTGAATTCATAAATTGGCAGGTATATAAAGCTTGCGCGCACTAGAACAGCATGTCGATATGCTGGGGCGCCCTTTTGCAAGCAGTTCGTGCACATGCATGGTAGTGACGTTAGATATCGCACCGTCGCAAACACTTCATTAAATGAGACGGTTGATATGACCGCTATTGTAACCGTCAGTGTTGATTGTCTTTGAGACGGGTAATAATAATCCGTCTAAGATTTCATCTTTGATCACAGACAGTTTTCAATACTGTGTGACTCTGATAAATCTGAGACGGCTCTTAGTAGCACCCGTCTCTAGTATTGAGCCATTACAGACGGGCATCATGTAAATTTTTTTAAAAGCAATTGAGAATACAGTATCGGAGACGGTTAGAATGTCCACCCGTCTCAATTAACGTTTTTGTGACGGGTGTGAATAGCCGTCTTTGATCATCGCGTCATCTTTCTTTAACTCTGTAGTAGTGACGATCGATCGTCAAGCAAGCCAGCTGGGTGCTAAGTTCCGTGACATTGCCGCGCGGATGAAGAAAACGTTTTTGACGGATCAACAAACTGATGACGCAACCTGGTATATGCAAGCATGCATAGTAGATTCACACGAGATGCATGGCTTGTGTTTGTGCTACACAGATGAAGGATTCAAGGTCCAAGCAGCTATGTTTCAACGGTTCAAGCTGGAGTGGACTGACGACCATGAGTATATGATTCTTCCATGCAAAAATCCAAGATCAAAAGTAGTTCGGAATTCAGAATTCTCGAGGTACGGAATATATGACTGAAGTAGCTAGGTTTTTTCAGCATTCAGGAATGCAGCAGCTAGCTGATGTGCCCGGACCATACCTTTGACGTTCAGGGTCCGGTTGAAAGTGAAACTCGCACTCTGCCTGACCGCGCGTGCACTGCCAAAGATTTTGCACAGCAACAACCTACAACGCTTCGGCACTGTTGTTTTACAAGTATCAGACTTGATTGCTAGAACTGTACGTAATTCAGTTTGGCTCAATTTTATTTTTTTGACGCGAAAGGTTAAAATTAAATTGCATACATCAACCTTTCGAACTCCGAATAGCGCGCACCTAACAGCCTGCTTCTGTCTCCGGGACATTCTGAAGAAAAATAATAGTGCCAAAAAACGCTGCAGTTGTTGCCGTGCAAGATCTCTGGCATGGCAACGAACGCGGTTGTGAGTTTCTAAAGGTCTGGTCGTCAAGGTACGGTGCGGTCCAGGCACTGAAACTGAAAATTTCACATCATATCCGTACCTCAGAGAATTCCAAACTACTTTTGATCTTTTGGATTTATGCATGAAACAATAGTAGTCGTCTGTCGTCAGTCCACCAATCTGGAAGTGCTGAAACTTCAACCTTAGCTTAGCTTGCACTAGCACAGTGGCACAAAGTTAAGACGGTTTCTAACCGTTGTACATACGGCTGTTTCACCCGTCTACCCCGTCTCAGACAGAACCTAAAACAGACAGGTTACAGACGGTGGCACTGTGGACGCAATAAATTGAGATGGGGAGGAAACACAACCCGTCTGAATAATCTGTATTTCTTTCGAGTTCAAGGGTGGCCCCCGGCCTTATATTGATAAGACCACAGTTAAGCATCATTCATACATCAAGTTTTCAAGCCAACAGCTAACCCGACAGGCAACAAGTTTCAAAGGCATAACAACGCCAGCTACAGCAAAAAGAGATAAACGGCTTCCAAGCAACTTCCAGCTACATCTTCCATGCTTCTTTCAGCTGTGAAAAGTTCAGCCACTTGCCAGCTTCATTTGCTTCCTTCAGGTCGGTTGTCAGCAAGTCTTCAGCTTCTTCGAGATACGACCGACGCCCAGCCCCCTGACTGGAAGAGCATCCATTCAGCTTTGCTTCTGGACTGCTTCACTAGGTCAATCGCTGTGGCCTTGCTGCCACCTCCTTCAACTTGATCAGGGCCGAGGCAAAGTTCAAGGCTTGTTCCTTGGGGCACAAAGCAACCCAGTTTTTGAGCATAGCTACTACCCTCTGTAGTAACACTCGGCCATCCTTCCAACTCGATCCCTGAAAACAAAACTCATTTCTTAGCTTCCACAGCCCCCACAGGGCAGCAGCACAAAATGAGTTTACAACTACAAATTTCTTGCTACTTAACCATTTAGTACCTACAGAAATGAAATCACTCCCAAGATTAATACCAAAAGTTTCAGACAAAGCATCCCATAGATACTTGGCAACTACACATTCAAAGAACAGATGTTGCACTTGTTTCAGCTTCATTACAGAACAAACAATCAGGGTTTTCTACCTCTCTTCTAACAGCCAAGTTATCCCTAGTCAGCAACTTATTTTTAGATAGCAACCATAAGAAAAAATGAACTCTAGGGGGAACTTTTAGAGACCAAACTGCAGACACATAGACTAGGGTGATTCCTCTAAAGTTAATTACCCTATATAAAGATTGGGAAGAGTAAACTCCACTGGAGTTAAATTGCCAAACCAAAGCATCTTCATTATCATTCAGCTCTATTGTAGAAGCTAGTTGAACCACTTCCTGCCACTTGACCATCATAGACTCATCAAAACATCTCCTAAAGGTACACCTGAGATTTTCCCCATCCCAGAGAGAAGCTACTGTACTAGATTTCTCATTAACTAAAATATAGATATCCCAATACTGAATGGCCAAGCTTGAGGAACCTAACCAATACTGAATAATCTGTATTTCAGACGGTTTACGATAGCCATCTATTCTAACGCGTGTTTTTTTTTGATACTCTGTACGTGTTGATCTGTGTAAAGCACAAGACATGCATATTACGGGAACCTATGCCTGCTTGCATATACCAGGTTGCGTCATCGGTTTGATCCGTCAAAAACGTTTTCTTCATCCGCCCGTGGCAATTTCGCGGGAAGTTAACATCAGCTGGCTGGCTTGACGATCGATCGTTTCCATAATCTGAAGTCTGAACGATGTTTTAACTCGTTGCATGCATAGCCTATAAATAGACACCATGGCTGTGAGCTTCGGAAGCACACACACACAACTACCATTGTTTCCTCAGCTCGAGCTCTGATCGATCTAATTTGCATTCAACAAGCATCTAGCTAGAGATCTCTCTCGACCTGTGGAGGAGCTACCTCTTGCCGCAGTCAAGAGCTCAAGGCAAAGTCCTGATCAAGATGCAGGGAGGAGGGAGAGCAAGAGGTCCGGCTGGAGCGGCGGCGGCGGCGGCGGTGTTGTTTGCGCTGCTGCTGGTTGCAGCATCGGTGCATGCTGACGCTGCGGCCGCACCGGCGCGGCGCCTCCTCGGAGCCGATGGTGGCGCTGCGCCGCCGCCACCACCACTGCCGCCGGTGTCCGTCACCAATGCGTTAGGGCATTGCGGCACCACAAGCGACCCAAACCGTTCTTGCCCCCACCTCATCACGCGCCATAGCAAGCTAGCTAGCTGTACACGTAACAATAAGCTTGGAGCCCTTAGACCTTGGATGTTTCTTCGAACTAATGTATTTAGTTTCAATTCAATAAGTCTGCCGTTCGTAGCCATTTGTGCTAGCAGTATCGATCATGAACATTAGCAAAGGAGAATAATTTATTCGTTGTAATATTACTAGTTATTTTGTAATAATTAAATTAAAGGTCAATTAGTACACGCACATTTTGATCAAGCCGCTGGTGCATGTTCTGATTTTTTTTTTATGTTCCTTTTTATTGCTTGTATACTATGCCTCACACGTGAAAGAAGCCCCCTGCAGCTCGCGACAGTTATTGGAGCAGAGGTCGCCCTTCTTTGGATGCCGTATATTATATCACAGGCCGGGCTCTGAGCTCGAACGCCATTTTAAGGAGCTCTATCCCCGTTGGGATTTACGTGCCATACGACAGCAATCCGTGCACACCGCAACCAGATTTCATGCACGTGTCAGCAGGATATGCAACGCTGCTTCCGTCATCTTGTGAGGAGGGGAAAAACTAAAACTCAGTGCGTTCGCCTTGTGAAGTGCCGAGGGACTTCGGTGTCCTGGACCAAGAGCCAAGGGCCAACCGTCATGACTCAAACCCGTCGGAGCTGAGCACTCCCTGAAACAGACGCACACGTGTCAACCATTGAGTGGCGGTATGCTCCCAGTTTGGGTGGATACTGTATCTAAGTTTTTTTAGTGAGTCGAATTCCACCTCTCTCCTAATCTATGACTATCTATTACTACCTCCATTCCAATTTATAAGACGTTTGACTTTTTTCACCAAAAGTTTGACCATTCGTCTTATTCAAAAATTTGTGCAAAATACCATATCTTTTGTTATGAAATGCTTTATTAATAAAAGTTTTTCAAGAATAACTTAAATTTGATAATATTTGTAAATTTTTTTGAATAAGGCGAGTGGTCAAACTTGATGTTTAAAAAGTCAAACGCCTTATAAATTGGAATGGAGGAAGTAGTTTTTTCCTCAAAATATTGGAGATAGTTGTTCAACACATGTTGTGCATGCACTTAGGTGTGAATTAAGTGTATTGTTGGAACAAGTACAGTTGTGTTGTCAACAAATTATGTTGCTAGTGGTTCAATACTAAAAAATGGATCCAAAATAAACTTTTTGATCAATAGGTTATTTTAAAAATCAATTTAAGAAAATAAGTTCAGGTTTGACTTTTGTTGAAAATGGTTCTTCAGAGATAATTTTTTTATACAAGGCTTAATTTTTTTAAAAAATATTACTAGAATAATCTTATATTTGGTTTAAAGTCTCATTTAAAATTTGGCTTCAAAATAGTTTTAATACTTCAAAATAACTTTATTTTTAAATTCTTCCTTAAAATATAGGTTAAAATGGTTTGCAAAATGAGGTTTAAAAAAGCTTCAAAATATGTAGAAAACTATTGTTGCAAAAATTTACAAAAAAGGTCAAAATATATCTTTTGGGCTGAAATATCTAATTCTACCCCTTCTTTTTCTTTCTCCTTTACAATTTAGGCATACCCAATTTGCTTCCTGGACCAAATTTAACAAGAAGCCCAACTCCCACCAACACCTCATTCACCTCTCCACCTGGGCCACCAACACCCCATTTGCAATGTACGTTTTATTATTTACTCCCTCTTTAACCCAGGGTCATAGAGCCATTGGAATGATAAAAAAAACCCTCTTTTCTAAAGTATAAGTTGTTTTAGATTTTCTAAGTACACATCTCTTTTCGTACGCACCTATATAGTATATGTTATATCTAGATCCATAACAAATGCTATATACCAAAACAAACAAAAATGACTTTTAGGAATGGAGGTAGTACATGCCATTTGACCCACATGCTTATATCACACATCTTCAATAAGGTATAGCTCTTGCCATGCATGGTGGTTGTGTTCTATCCTTTGCTTTGCTAATAGTATAGTATTGTTATCTATGACGCTAGGGCAGAGAGAGAAAAGGCATCCTGATCTATAATCTGGATTGACCATCGCTTGCAAATAAACATTTAGATTTAGCCAAGGGAAGTCTGTGACGGCATCAATGGAGATACTCATATACACAAATGCAATACCCACCCCTTTGATCTTTTTTGTGATGCATTTTTTGCGACAAAAGAAGAATTATATTAGATAATAGTTGGGTACATCAACACATTACAAGCACTTTCGAATATACTACATATATCCAGAAAATCATTTTTATCTAAATTATATCGAATATCTCCAAATCCCAAAACCAAACCCATATGACGTTTCGTATGGATGACTGCACAGTCAAACACATTCATGCAAGCAGAATTGAGAAACTTATTTGGTGTCTTCCTTCTTCTCTCTGGTGTGTTCTTTTTGTCACCGTAGAATGAGAAAGACTAATGTGAAAATTATCCTCTTAGTCCTTCATTGTGGCCAGATCTAACCACAACAAAACATGAAGAGACTGAAGAAAATTATTTCATGGCTCTGACATCATCTCCGCCTTAATGTCATTGTCTAGAAATAAAAGTCTACATGTCATCACACAGGTGAAGTTGTTGACACAAAGTAGCTGTCGCCCTCATCTTCAAAAGAGCCCTCCACCTTGCCTCATCACAGCCACCTTAGAAGACGAGTGGGAGATAAATCCCCAAAACCGAAAAAAAATTGACATGATGGAGAGACCCTCTTCTTCAAGACTCAATCTATTAGAAAATTTATTAAAAATGATGGTGGAACTCCACTCCCTCTGACCTCCTTCGAGATGTCGGAGCGGAACGGAGGAGGCTAACAGTGGTGGACAAGTGATGCTTACGGCAAGGAGTCGCCGAGTCGGGCAACCCCAAGAGAGGAACAAGCAAAGCGGTATTATTTTGGTGATGCACATGTGTCTGAATAGTAAAAGTGTATCCATTGTTGTGCAGATCTGAAGTTCTGTGTACAACATTTTTCTGATCTATAATCTATGAACATATGCTTGATAATCATTTTCCCTGTACTTTGACTCATCCCAGAAGCAATTTTATCCTACTCTAATGAACCAAATCCAAGCACCACCTTACATGCTCAGAAGGTTTAGAGTTCTATTGCCAACCTATCACGGAGGTACACATGTTTTTTTGTTAAGAAAAATATAAAGGAAACAACAGGAAAATAGGAACTGGAAGAGCGAAGCTGGATATAAGGGGATACAGAGCACCAGCATGAGTAAAACGCTTATACATAAGCTCAAGCTATATATGATGCTTGCATGGAAAAATAACTACAATATCGTATAACATATATGTCTCAAACATGAGGTACCTATATGAAAAGGGTGAATCATATCACTAGGATATTTTGAATCAATATCGTTATTGTGGAGTGGGATTCACCTGCACTAATGCACATCTATCGTGGTATATTAGTTGATGATATGAACTCTTGCTCCAGGCTGTAGCATCTTGTACTTTGTTGGCACAAGCTGAAATCCTCTAGGGGAAATGACTGATCAATAATATCTCCAGGTCTTGAATATATCAACTGATGGGGATCTTTAACAGTCGGGGGTGGAACTCTATATGACTTCAACCTTTTTGTTTTTATGCTCTGCAGTGCCATCTCCACTTCCTTCATAGTAGGTCTCTCCTCACCATTAAGCCTCAAACACATCGATCTCCACAAGTGAGGCAACACTTGTAATCTCTTCCTCATCTGCTTCTTCACGAACTTGAGCAGCAACTATCTCTATGATTGGCCTTGTCTTGAACTCAGAAAGAAAGTAGTGGGATATACTTTGCATTGACCCTGACTCATTAGTAAAAATAGGTTTCCTTCTTAGGAGCATCTCTAGTATCACAATGGAAAAACTATATACATCACTTTTTTCATTTAGTTGTCCAGTTTGGTAGTACTCTGGATCTAAGTAACCAAATGTTCCTTGTACATGTGTAAAAATATGAGTTTGATCGATAGGAATCAATCTAGAAGCTCCAAAGTCTGAAACTTTAGCGGTGTAGTTTGCATCAAGGAGTATGTTAGATGACTTGACATCACGATGAAAGATTGATACTGAAGCTGACGAGTGAAGATAACAAAGAGCCCCTGCAGCTTCAATGGCAATTCTTAGGCAATCATCCCAAGACAAAGCAAAATCACTTTTTGAGGTGGAATGAAGAATTTGAAATAGTGAACCATTAGGAACAAAGTCATATACGAGTAATGGAACCTTGGTTTTGAGGCAGCAACCAAACAGTCTCACGATATTTTGATGGTTTATCTGTGAAAGAATGGCGACCTCATTGATGAAGTCATTAATCTCACTTTGGTTGATTGTCGTTGACTTCTTTATAGCCACAACACGTTGATATGCCTTTATAAACCATACCATGTCCACCTTCACCAAGGATACGTGCACGATCAAAGTTGTTTGTAGCCTTTTCTAGCTCCTCCAAAGAGAAGATGTTTGTCTTTTCGGTGGCATTTTCATCTGAGGATAGTAACTGTTCAAGTAGAAGGCCTTGGTTCTCCCGGAAATACTTCCTCCGCACTTTCTTTTCAATATCTTTTCTCCATCTGCGGACAAGAAATGTTACACTGACGCCGAAAAGTAGAATTCCGAAACTAACGGCAAACCCAATGGCAGCACCTGCATTAGGCAACAATTATATGATTATTTTTTTTATTTCACCACGTCCATAAAAAATATTAATTGAGTAAGGACTCACCCATCTGGGGACTTATAGTATGTCTTTTAACCCAATGGCACCCATTTAGCTCATATGGATTTCCTTGGTAGCCATTCATGCATTTGCATCGATAACCAATATAACGGTAGCTGTTGTCAACACTGGTTTCGTTGACGCTCAAGCATGAACTGTTGTTGCTAACACATGCATAGCTCGATGAATTTCTCTGTGCCTCTTCACAAGTAAGATTGGCGACAACCCAATACAGAGCAAGGTCAGAGCTCTTTACAATGGAGAAGAGACCATCCCTACGGACAGCTGGCCTTGGTAAAGAAGAACCACCGTATGTTTTTAGGTGCTTAATGTGCACAAACCCGTCCACAATATTTATCTGGGACAGGTAGTGATCCTTGTCAAACATAAGGGTGGAGGACGTGGTATTTGTGCAGCGGAGTTGAAACTGAGGCCTTGCAGAGCATACTGGTTCCAGGCCAAATAGAAACGGGACATCGATGTTTCCACATTTCCGGCGGCAGTTCACCTTTTGTGGAACTGGATTGTAGTTGATAGGGTTCCTTCTTCTTCCCTTGATCTCACGTAGGCGGTATGGGTGTGGGGCTGGTGCTGCTCGTGCTCGGCGCTGGGGCGCCGTCGCGATGAGAGGACGGAGGCGCTAGGACTGGGCGAGCAGGAGGAGGAGGCTAGGGCAACAGGCGCACAGGAGAGAGAGATTAGGGTTTGGGGGGCTTCCCGATCTCCCGGCTCCCTAAAGGAAGCCGGAAACAATAATATGTTTCTGCTTGATTTCTATCATAGAGTTCTTACAATTATATAGCCTCCTCTAGACTCACAATTTCTAAATAAATCCCTCAAATACTAATAATACTGGAATTATAAAATATAGCTAGATAATGGGCCTAGGCGCCCCTAGGCCGATCGGCCTGTGGCTCTCAGCCACGTCTCCTCCTCTTATACGTGACGCCGGTCAGGACTGGAACGGTAGACGGCCCAGCGTGGAGATGCCGGAGCCGAACATGGCGTCGGGGGGACCGAAACGAAGGCGGCAGAGTGTCTTGAAGCGGTCCCAGGAAGGCATGCCCTCGTCCTGCTCGAGGGCGTAGTACCACGTCTGCGCGGCGCCGGTGAGGTGGTAGGACGCCATCCACGTCCGTTGGGATACCGGCGTGCGCTGTCCCCAGAAGAATTGCTCACAATGCGTGAGCCAGCTGAGCGGGTCGACGGAGCCGTCGTAGGTGGTGAAGTCGAGCTTGTGGGTTTTAGGTTCCCACGCGCCCGGCTCCGCCAGCGGCCGGCGATCGCCCCCGCCCGGGGCGCTCGCACTCGACGCCGTCGCCATGGAGGTGTCCGGCCACAGGCTGATCCCCGGGAACAGGGGGCCGTCCACGCCGCCGTAGAGTATGCCGCTGGTGGGCGCGCCCCCGGGGCGCGAGCCTGAGGCTAGGGTGGACGTCCGAGCCGGGGTAGTGGTGTAGACCGGCGGCGCCACCTGCTGCTCGAACGGGAAGCTCGGGATCGGAGACGGCGAATGCGGGAACGCGATGGACTGGATGGGCACCCCCGTGGACGGTGGAGTGGGGTGCGGTGGGGGGGGAGCCGCCGCCGCCGCCGCCGCCGCCGCAGCTGCCTGCGCGTCGACCTGCGGGGCCGGGAGGCCCGCCTGCGTGGTGGCTGGTGGCGGCCCGTTGGGCCCGGTGAGGAAGGCGTGGATGCCCTTGACCGCCCGCCCTAGCTCGAGCACCGCCGCCGTGAGATCGGCGGGGCTGAGGACGAGGGTCTCTGAAGTGGAGGGCGACTCGCCCTGGGCACCGAGGCCCAGCGCGCCGAAGGCCGCCCCGGCGGTGATCACTGCGAGGTTGGGGTCGGCGGTGGAGGGCGGCGCGGTGGGGGCGGGCACGCCGGTGGAGGGAACGCCGGTGGAGGGCACGTTCGGATCAGCCATCGAACCAGAGAAGCTGGATACCAAGTTGATAGGGTTCCTTCTTCTTCCCTTGATCTCACGTAGGCGGTATGGGTGTGGGGCTGGTGCTGCTCGTGCTCGGCGCTGGGGCGCCGTCGCGATGAGAGGACGGAGGCGCTAGGACTGGGCGAGCAGGAGGAGGAGGCTAGGGCAACAGGCGCACAGGAGAGAGATTAGGGTTTGGGGGGCTTCCCGATCTCCCGGCTCCCTAAAGGAAGCCGGAAACATGCACACCGAACAACATGCACACCGGGCCCCACGGCCATTTCCTTCTCACGAGATGCAACAAAGGAGTCAACACCTCCCTCCTCCGAGCCTATTTAAGATGTGGACCCCACATGCTAATCAAATTTAGCAAGAGTAAAGGCGTGGAGCACCACGGCCACATACATGCTAAAAATAGCAGAAGGCCCACACGTATTTCCATCTGTCTTCGTGCTGCAATTCTTGTTTTCCAGTGATCACATTGTGGCTCAATCTTTCGTTGATTGATATTATTTTACTTTTGGCCAAGGTTACCTCTTGTGATCATGCATTCTGCAAGACATGTGTGATAGACTACTCTGCAGCTTTGGGGAGTGTTTCATGTCCATCCTGTTCAATACCTCTCACCGTGAACTTAACAGCACAAAATTCAGCTGGAAAACTATCTCGAAGTGTTAAGGGCCGCAAATGCTCAGGAATATTGAGTAGACTACCAAGACTTGTGGATTTTAAGACGAGTACAAAAATCGATGCCTTGGTAAGCCAAACTGCTTGCTATCAAATATTATTGGACTCCTTTGTGCCTAGTTGTATTATGATGCCACAGATTCAATGAAAACCAAATACACTAGTATTTAGGCATAGACGCATAGTGAAAGCTGGAGTTATTTAATGTTTTTCTATATGTTCTATATAACCTAGCAAACCTAAAAATTTCACTAAATTTGGATCAATTAGCAAAGGAGTCAACGCCTCCCTCCTCCAAGCCTATTTAAGGTGTGGACCCCACATGCTAATCAAATTTAGCAAGAGCAAAGGCGTGGAGCACCACGGCCACATGAATGCTAAAATTAGCAGAAGGTCCACACGCATTTCCATCTACCTCGCTTTCTCTTTGCATGCAAGCGGAGGAAGCATTGTGGCGCCTCATGGAGCTCGCCACGTCAGCCGGACGACCCGATCTGGTCCGACCCAGGTCCACCCTATGGCGTCTCCATGCAAGGCGCCACAGTATTGAATCGCCTCACGTGAAGGTGCCACCAAAAGTGTTAGTTTTTTTTTAAAAAAAAATTACGGTCATTTTGGTAAATATTATTTAAAAGGGGTTAAAATTGAAAAAAAATCGCATTAGGCCAGTCGGGAGAAACAGTATCTTCGTGAGCATGGAGAGAAAAAAATAACAACGGAAACCACATCTCTAGATCAGATGCGTTTCTTTTTCGCCATCCAAACACTTGAACTTTTTTAATACTTTGTATTCAAATCAAGGCCTAATAAGCTACAAAATATACTGTACAATTTTGGTGCGTGACGGACCCACCTGCCGAACAGACAGATGATGGTTGTTGTCTTTGACGGATGTGCTTTGGCGCCGGTGCCATCCTTATTGCTGATGTGGCTTCACTACATTGCTGGTTTCCATTGAGTAAAGTGTTCATGCATTAGGCCAGTCTCAATGAAGGTTTCACGAGAGTGTCATGCACATTAAATAGACTGTCATGTCAGTATTTGCATGAAATTGCATGAAATTGGGAGGAGAGAGAAGGAATTCGTTTCACCATGGTGAAACTATATAGCGGTGTTTTCATCAAAAAACTATATAGCGGTGTTTTCAAAATATTGGAAAGTGTGTGAAACCCCCATTGAGAGTGTTATTTCATTTCATCCGCATGCATGGAGGAAGGTCATTGGTGGAAGAGAGGAGAGAGAGAGACAACGGTGGACCCACAAAAGCTTTAAATAGTATGTGAAACTGTGCAATGAAACTATGCATTGAGAAAATGTATCAAAATTTTAAAGCTTTAAACAGTATGTGAAACTGTGCAATAAAACTAGCCATTGAGACTGGCCTTAGGTGTAGTTGCTTGGAGCTGTTGGAGCCTCCCCCTTGCTTTTTTTTCTGCTTTTTTTTGTGTTGTCTTGACTTCGTCTCCGTGGATTACTCATGAGTCCTCTGTATTCTTGCTACTTTGTGTAAGTCGTTCTTTTGGCACCTTCTTCTTTTTTTTTTTAGATCGGGACTTCACCCATTTTTCATTAAGAGGGAAAAAACAGTCATACAAAGACGGTCCAAACGAGGCAGCGAGGTGCGTGCTTTGGATGGCCGTTAGGAACACCTATCTACCGGATTTAAAGTATGTTGTTACATTGAATCATCGCCTTGCGACCAAATTTGCACCAAAGCCGCCACAGGGCTGAACCCTGCCAGCACCCACTCCTGTCCTTCCCTTATTGCAGCATGGATAACATCCTGAACCGACGGCGGCGGCCTACCGAAGACTCTTTCATTCCTCGCCTTCCAAACAGACCATGCGATCAGCAAGAAGAGGGAATCGAAGATGGGTCTGGAAGTGGAATCCAGAAGCTCACTTCGCGAGCCACCAAGAGGCAAGATCGTCCTCAGCCTGTGGTACCAGCGCTGAAAGATGATGCAGTGGTCGAAGAAGAGCAAGCCAGACCTGCCAAGTGAAGACGCATCCCAATAAGAGGTGTGGCTCTGGGTCTCTGAAGCCTGGTCGCACAACGCACTAGCGTCCCCAGTCTGCAGACCATGACGCATTCGTCTCTCAGACGTCCAAAGCCGCCGATGAAGAGCGTACCAGAAAAAAAAAGCTTGACATGCGGCAGTGCCTTTTGCCACAACTCTTTCGCACTCAAAAGACCGGCCGACCCGACAAAGAAAGCATGGTACGTCTCAGAGGACAAGAAAACACCATATGATAACCACTTCCAGATGAAGCGGTCCGGCTACGCCAGGAGACCGGCCTTAGCAGTAACCACACACGTGGCACCTTCTTCTTAATGAAAAGATACGTGAAGTTGTGTTGAAAAAAAAATACAGCCTAGGCCGGCCACACATATGGGTGACAGCGGCATGGGAGGGATTGTGATGGGAACGAGCCTGTCACAGCATGAATGCATCACGATGCTGTTACGACATCTGGAGTCTATCGCAGCGTCGTTTGATAGAGTTCACATCCACGTGGCGTTCATCGGGCGGGATCGAGATGATCGTCAAGCAGTCAGCTGGTGTTACCTTCCTCGACATTACCTCGGACGGATGAAGAACGTTTTTGACGGATCAAACTAATGACACTAGCTAGTATATGCAAGCGTGCATATTCACATGAGATGAATGTCTTGTGTGGTAGTGTGGTACGCAGATCATCAAGGTCAAAAGCTAAGTTTCAACATTTCTAGAGTGGACTTACGACTACTTGCATTTCCATGCAAAAATCCAAGATGAACAAAGTAGTTCGGAATTCTCTGAGGTACGGAATGTATGACTGAAGTTGGCGTTGAATGTATGACTGAAGTTGACTAATTTGCTAGCTGATGTGCCAGGACCGTACCTTGATGGCACTGACCAAATGGCTCTGTTCTTTGGAGTCCTCTGGTTCGTGCTTCTTCTATTTGATGTCTCGAACATCTCGCACATCTTTTACGATCTTTTCAGCAGTTCCTTGTCCATGCTTTAGGTGCTGATCACTTGATTTTCACGTTACCATTGTCCAACTAAATTCATCCTTGCATCCATATTAGACTAACTAAATACATCGTATACTAACAAACCACATTAGTCCAAATGATCATTTTGTCACGTTCAAATACCAAAATCATGGCCTTAGATGTACCTAGGTTCTTAAGGTGTTCTTCGCTTCTACTTATGTGCTCTGAGGTATTGAGACATATATATCTAGACTCTGTCTTCAACAGATTTCGACGAGCACCTAAAATCCTGTATTGGAGGGGCGTTTTTTTGTTAAAAACCCCAACTTGGGTGAAGGAATTCAAAATTTGTGGTGAAGCTAAATTCCTTTTGTCAACATATCTTGGGGATACCTTCCCCATGGTGTACACGAACTATGTATAACGAATCTCACGAATTTTTAGAGTTCATTATAACAAAGTTCTACACTATATTTGCAATTTGCAATATATTTGCTTTAGTTTTACCTTTTTCTAAAAAAGTTTCCAAGCAGAAATATCAAAATTATCCTAGCCAAGTTTAAAATAGGCCTAGACAAGTTTGAGTATTCTTGTGCTTTGGAAACCACAAAAATGGCCTAGGCGAGTGTGAAAATAGGCTTAGCTCATTTGCTTATAGAATTTTCGATTAGCCCCCCTTCTTTGCATGTTTGGCTTCCACATCTTTCTAGGTTCGTTCCTAAGGTCAGAAAGTCCGTTGTGACTAAATAAACTTGACGAGAGCTACAAGAGATAACCCACATATCACACGTCTCCTCAGCAAGAAAAATTTGAGACTCCGATTCACATGCCCCTCTGACTGCTTGTTTGGTCCTGCATTGCATCACCTTCATTGTCTGTAGAACCTCGCAGACCTTATTACTACAAAGACCTTATTGATCAAAGATTAAGATCGTAAAGTTTGAAATCCATGCGGCTCATAAACCGAACCCGAGGGAGCAGTAAGTAAACACTGAATTCATCACAGACGTAAGTAATAAGCTCGTGCCCAGTGGTTAGTAAACCAAATGTCTGTATTCTGATTGCCCTTTAATTACAATGAAATATATAACTAGTGATAATTCATCAACGAATAAATTATTCTCCAAAGCTAATGTTCGTCGTCAATGCTGCCAGCCTATACGAACGACGAAAAATCCGAGATCCGAAGCTCCAAGCTTTATTATCGCAGCTTTGCTACCCTAGCTTGCTTGCTATGGTGCGTGTGCGTGAGCGTGAGCGGGCGGTGGGCAAGAAGTGTTAGGGTCGTTCGTTGTGCCGCAATGCCCTAACGCCTTGCTCACGGACACCGGCAGCGCTGGTGGCGGCGGTCCAGCAGCGCCGTCGGCTCCGGAGGAGGCGCCGCGCCGGTGCGGTCGCGGCGTCAGCATGCACCGAAGCTGTCACGAGCAGCAGCGCAAGCAACACCGCTGCTGCTCCAGCCAGCCGTCTTGCTCTCCCTCCTCCCTGCATCTTGATCTCAGGACCTCGGACCTGCGTTCACTACAGCAGAGGTAGCTCCACCGGTCGAGCTAGAGAGATCTCGAGATGTGCTTGCTGAATGCTATTAGATCAGAGAGCTCAAGTGATGAGGAAACAATAATGGTTGTTGTGCTTCCAAAGCTCGAAGCCATGCTGTCTACTTATAGCATGCACGATTGCACGATGCGACTTAAAACATCCTTCATACGACAATGGTGATATAACCGTCTCATGACGCAAGCCCGTCTCAGACATTTAAAATTTAGCATCCATATGAAAATGTAGTACAAAGCACACAAAACGTTTACAAAACTACCCAAAACGTATACAAAGCGCATCTTATAACAGCACTAACATCACACTTCCACCAGGTTCGCGTACATCACACTAATTTGGAGTTCCAACAAGATACTTTGCAGCCAATTACCCCTGTTTTTCTTTGAACGCCACGAATTGGGCAATAGTTTCTCTTATTCCTTGCAGCACACTTGACTCCAGTTCCATGTTTGGCACATCAAAATCCTTGCATACAAACAATAAATCAGCACTGAAAGGATCCAATTCTAGCTCCAGTAATTCGCAGAAGTTCATACCTCAGTGTCTTTACAAGTTGCAACTGCTAATGCTAAAGTCATGTGATGTGCAGTGCAGAAGCCACATGTTTTGCTACTGATTTGCCGGTAGCACTTGCAATAAATATAAGCAGGAAAAGCATCAGTACATGCTGGACACCCTTTCAAGATGACCTAACTTTTGAACAAAACAATTTAATACCGCAAATTTAGTGACATGTGAGAGTACTGCACCCTTATTAGCTGTCTTCTTCTTCTTGTAATTACAAAGAGCATAAGCCCTGCAATGACGCAACCGCAACCATGTGACAAGCACTCTCTAACCCCCAATCAAAAAAAATTCACCTCATCTCGATCTGAAAGCAGAGCAGGCAGGTCAACCATGCATAAATTGGCTTTAGGACGCGCGCGGGGCTTACTACCACGCGTGGTTAAGCTCTCTGGCGCACCGAACACTTGGCATTATACACAGAGCTATATATATACGCATATATCGTAAAAGCAAATGCGAGGCTATATAGCTTATTAATTAATATATTGTAATCTAGTAAAACAGAGAACATATACAATTAAACTCAGAACTGCTCTCGATCTGAATGTATTGTAGAAGAATTGATTGAATTCATAAATTGGCAGGTATATAAAGCTTGCGCGCACTAGAACAGCATGTCGATATGCTGGGGCGCCCTTTTGCAAGCAGTTCGTGCACATGCATGGTAGTGACGTTAGATATCGCACCGTCGCAAACACTTCATTAAATGAGACGGTTGATATGACCGCTATTGTAACCGTCAGTGTTGATTGTCTTTGAGACGGGTAATAATAATCCGTCTAAGATTTCGTCTTTGATCACGAGACAGTTTTCAATACTGCGTGACTCGATAAATCGAGACGGCTCTTAGTAGCACCCGTCTCTAGTATTGAGCCATTACAGACGGGCATCATGTAAATTTTTTTAAAAGCAATTGAGAATACAGTATCGGAGACGGTTAGAATGTCCACCCGTCTCAATTAACGTTTTTGTGACGGGTGTGAATAGCCGTCTTTGATCATCGCGTCATCTTTCTTTAACTCTGTAGTAGTGACGATCGATCGTCAAGCAAGCCAGCTGGGTGCTAAGTTCCGTGACATTGCCGCGCGGATGAAGAAAACGTTTTTGACGGATCAACAAACTGATGACGCAACCTGGTATATGCAAGCATGCATAGTAGATTCACACGAGATGCATGGCTTGTGTTTGTGCTACACAGATGAAGGATTCAAGGTCCAAGCAGCTATGTTTCAACGGTTCAAGCTGGAGTGGACTGACGACCATGAGTATATGATTCTTCCATGCAAAAATCCAAGATCAAAAGTAGTTCGGAATTCAGAATTCTCGAGGTACGGAATATATGACTGAAGTAGCTAGGTTTTTTCAGCATTCAGGAGTGCAGCAGCTAGCTGATGTGCCCGGACCATACCTTTGACGTTCAGGGTCCGGTTGAAAGTGAAACTCGCACTCTGCCTGACCGCGCGTGCACTGCCAAAGATTTTGCACAGCAACAACCTACAACGCTTCGGCACTGTTGTTTTACAAGTATCAGACTTGATTGCTAGAACTGTACGTAATTCAGTTTGGCTCAATTTTATTTTTTTTGACGCGAAAGGTTAAAATTAAATTGCATACATCAACCTTTCGAACTCCGAATAGCGCGCACCTAACAGCCTACTTCTGTCTCCGGGACATTCTGAAGAAAAATAATAGTGCCAAAAAACGCTGCAGTTGTTGCCGTGCAAGATCTCTGGCATGGCAACGAACGCGGTTGTGAGTTTCTAAAGGTCTGGTCGTCAAGGTACGGTGCGGTCCAGGCACTGAAACTGAAAATTTCACATCATATCCGTACCTCAGAGAATTCCAAACTACTTTTGATCTTTTGGATTTATGCATGAAACAATAGTAGTCGTCTGTCGTCAGTCCACCAATCTGGAAGTGCTGAAACTTCAACCTTAGCTTAGCTTGCACTAGCACAGTGGCACAAAGTTAAGACGGTTTCTAACCGTTGTACATACGGCTGTTTCACCCGTCTACCCTGTCTCAGACAGAACCTAAAACAGACAGGTTACAGACGGTGGCACTGTGGACGCAATAAATTGAGATGGGGAGGAACACAACCCGTCTGAATAATCTGTATTTCTTTCGAGTTGCCCCCGGCCTTATATTGATAAGACCACAGTTAAGCATCATTCATACATCAAGTTTTCAAGCCAACAGCTAACCCGACAGGCAACAAGTTTCAAAGGCATAACAACGCCAGCTACAGCAAAAAGAGATAAACGGCTTCCAAGCAACTTCCAGCTACATCTTCCATGCTTCTTTCAGCTGTGAAAAGTTCAGCCACTTGCCAGCTTCATTTGCTTCCTTCAGGTCGGTTGTCAGCAAGTCTTCAGCTTCTTCAGATACGACCGACGCCCAGTCCCCCCTGACTGGAAGAGCATCCATTCAGCTTTGCTTCTGGACTGCTTCACCAGGTCAATCGCTGTGGCCTTGCTGCCACCTCCTTCAACTTGATCAGGGCCGAGGCAAAGTTCAAGGCTTGTTCCTTGGGGCACAAAGCAACCCAGTTTTTGAGCATAGCTACTACCCTCTGTAGTAACACTCGGCCATCCTTCCAACTCGATCCTCGAAAACAAAACTCATTTCTTAGCTTCCACACACCCCCACGGGGCAGCAGCACAAAATGAGTTTACAACTACAAATTTCTTGCTACTTAACCATTTAGTACCTACAGAAATGAAATCACTCCCAAGATTAATACCAAAAGTTTCAGACAAAGCATCCCACAGATACTTGGCAACTACACATTCAAAGAACAGATGTTGCACTGTTTCAGCTTCATTACAGAACAAACAATCAGGGTTTTCTACCTCTCTTCTAACAGCCAAGTTATCCCTAGTCAGCAACTTATTTTTAGATAGCAACCATAAGAAAAAATGAACTCTAGGGGGAACTTTTAGAGACCAAACTGCAGACACATAGACTCGGGTGATTCCTCTAAAGTTAATTACCCTATATAAAGATTGGGAAGAGTAAACTCCACTGGAGTTAAATTGCCAAACCAAAGCATCTTCATTATCATTCAGCTCTATTGTAGAAGCTAGTTGAACCACTTCCTGCCACTTGACCATCATAGACTCATCAAAACATCTCCTAAAGGTACACCTGAGATTTTCCCCATCCCAGAGAGAAGCTACTGTACTAGATTTCTCATTAACTAAAATATAGATATCCCAATACTGAATGGCCAAGCTTGAGGAACCTAACCAATACTGAATAATCTGTATTTCAGACGGTTTACGATAGCCATCTATTCTAACGCGTGTTTTTTTTTTTTTTTGATACTCTGTACGTGTTGATCTGTGTAAAGCACAAGACATGCATATTACGGGAACCTATGCCTGCTTGCATATACCAGGTTGCGTCATCGGTTTGATCCGTCAAAAACGTTTTCTTCATCCGCCCGTGGCAATTTCGCGGGAAGTTAACATCAGCTGGCTGGCTTGACGATCGATCGTTTCCATAATCTGAAGTCTGAACGATGTTTTAACTCGTTGCATGCATAGCCTATAAATAGACACCATGGCTGTGAGCTTCGGAAGCACACACACACAACTACCATTGTTTCCTCAGCTCGAGCTCTGATCGATCTAATTTGCATTCAACAAGCATCTAGCTAGAGATCTCTCTCGACCTGTGGAGGAGCTACCTCTTGCCGCAGTCAAGAGCTCAAGGCAAAGTCCTGATCAAGATGCAGGGAGGAGGGAGAGCAAGAGGTCCGGCTGGAGCGGCGGCGGCGGCGGCGGTGTTGTTTGTGCTGCTGCTGGTTGCAGCATCGGTGCATGCTGACGCTGCGGCCGCACCGGCGCGGCGCCTCCTCGGAGCCAATGGTGGCGCTGCGCCGCCGCCACCACCACTGCCGCCGGTGTCCGTCACCAATGCGTTAGGGCATTGCGGCACCACAAGCGACCCAAACCGTTCTTGCCCCCCACCTCATCACGCGCCATAGCAAGCTAGCTAGCTGTACACGTAACAATAAGCTTGGAGCCCTTAGACCTTGGATGTTTCTTCGAACTAATGTATTTAGTTTCAATTCAATAAGTCTGCCGTTCGTAGCCATTTGTGCTAGCAGTATCGATCATGAACATTAGCAAAGGAGAATAATTTATTCGTTGTAATATTACTAGTTATTTTGTAATAATTAAATTAAAGGTCAATTAGTACACGCACATTTTGATCAAGCCGCTGGTGCATGTTCTGATTTTTTTTTATGTTCCTTTTTATTGCTTGTATACTATGCCTCACACGTGAAAGAAGCCCCCTGCAGCTCGCGACAGTTATTGGAGCAGAGGTCGCCCTTCTTTGGATGCCGTATATTATATCACAGGCCGGGCTCTGAGCTCGAACGCCATTTTAAGGAGCTCTATCCCCGTTGGGATTTACGTGCCATACGACAGCAATCCGTGCACACCGCAACCAGATTTCATGCACGTGTCAGCAGGATATGCAACGCTGCTTCCGTCATCTTGTGAGGAGGGGAAAAACTAAAACTCAGTGCGTTCGCCTTGTGAAGTGCCGAGGGACTTCGGTGTCCTGGACCAAGAGCCAAGGGCCAACCGTCATGACTCAAACCCGTCGGAGCTGAGCACTCCCTGAAACAGACGCACACGTGTCAACCATTGAGTGGCGGTATGCTCCCAGTTTGGGTGGATACTGTATCTAAGTTTTTTTAGTGAGTCGAATTCCACCTCTCTCCTAATCTATGACTATCTATTACTACCTCCATTCCAATTTATAAGACGTTTGACTTTTTTCACCAAAAGTTTGACCATTCGTCTTATTCAAAAATTTGTGCAAAATACCATATCTTTTGTTATGAAATGCTTTATTAATAAAAGTTTTTCAAGAATAACTTAAATTTGATAATATTTGTAAATTTTTTTGAATAAGGCGAGTGGTCAAACTTGATGTTTAAAAAGTCAAACGTCTTATAAATTGGAATGGAGGAAGTAGTTTTTTCCTCAAAATATTGGAGATAGTTGTTCAACACATGTTGTGCATGCACTTAGGTGTGAATTAAGTGTATTGTTGGAACAAGTACAGTTGTGTTGTCAACAAATTATGTTGCTAGTGGTTCAATACTAAAAAATGGATCCAAAATAAACTTTTTGATCAATAGGTTATTTTAAAAATCAATTTAAGAAAATAAGTTCAGGTTTGACTTTTGTTGAAAATGGTTCTTCAGAGATAATTTTTTTATACAAGGCTTAATTTTTTTAAAAAATATTACTAGAATAATCTTATATTTGGTTTAAAGTCTCATTTAAAATTTGGCTTCAAAATAGTTTTAATACTTCAAAATAACTTTATTTTTAAATGCTTCCTTAAAATATAGGTTAAAATGGTTTGCAAAATGAGGTTTAAAAAAGCTTCAAAATATGTAGAAAACTATTGTTGCAAAAATTTACAAAAAAGGTCAAAATATATCTTTTGGGCTGAAATATCTAATTCTACCCCTTCTTTTTCTTTCTCCTTTACAATTTAGGCATACCCAATTTGCTTCCTGGACCAAATTTAACAAGAAGCCCAACTCCCACCAACACCTCATTCACCTCTCCACCTGGGCCACCAACACCCCATTTGCAATGTACGTTTTATTATTTACTCCCTCTTTAACCCAGGGTCATAGAGCCATTGGAATGATAAAAAAAATACCCTCTTTTCTAAAGTATAAGTTGTTTTAGATTTTCTAAGTACACATCTCTTTTCGTACGCACCTATATAGTATATGTTATATCTAGATCCATAACAAATGCTATATACCAAAACAAACAAAAATGACTTTTAGGAATGGAGGTAGTACATGCCATTTGACCCACATGCTTATATCACACATCTTCAATAAGGTATAGCTCTTGCCATGCATGGTGGTTGTGTTCTATCCTTTGCTTTGCTAATAGTATAGTATTGTTATCTATGACGCTAGGGCAGAGAGAGAAAAGGCATCCTGATCTATAATCTGGATTGACCATCGCTTGCAAATAAACATTTAGATTTAGCCAAGGGAAGTCTGTGACGGCATCAATGGAGATACTCATATACACAAATGCAATACCCACCCCTTTGATCTTTTTTGTGATGCATTTTTTGCGACAAAAGAAGAATTATATTAGATAATAGTTGGGTACATCAACACATTACAAGCACTTTCGAATATACTACATATATCCAGAAAATCATTTTTATCTAAATTATATCGAATATCTCCAAATCCCAAAACCAAACCCATATGACGTTTCGTATGGATGACTGCACAGTCAAACACATTCATGCAAGCAGAATTGAGAAACTTATTTGGTGTCTTCCTTCTTCTCTCGGTGTGTTCTTTTTGTCACCGTAGAATGAGAAAGACTAATGTGAAAATTATCCTCTTAGTCCTTCATTGTGGCCAGATCTAACCACAACAAAACATGAAGAGACTGAAGAAAATTATTTCATGGCTCTGACATCATCTCCGCCTTAATGTCATTGTCTAGAAATAAAAGTCTACATGTCATCACACAGGTGAAGTTGTTGACACAGTAGCTGTCGCCCTCATCTTCAAAAGAGCCCTCCACCTTGCCTCATCACAGCCACCTTAGAAGACGAGTGGGAGATAAATCCCCAAAACCGAAAAAAAATTGACATGATGGAGAGACCCTCTTCTTCAAGACTCAATCTATTAGAAAATTTATTAAAAATGATGGTGGAACTCCACTCCCTCTGACCTCCTTCGAGATGTCGGAGCGGAACGGAGGAGGCTAACAGTGGTGGACAAGTGATGCTTACGGCAAGGAGTCGCCGAGTCGGGCAACCCCAAGAGAGGAACAAGCAAAGCGGTATTATTTTGGTGATGCACATGTGTCTGAATAGTAAAAGTGTATCCATTGTTGTGCAGATCTGAAGTTCTGTGTACAACATTTTTCTGATCTATAATCTATGAACATATGCTTGATAATCATTTTCCCTGTACTTTGACTCATCCCAGAAGCAATTTTATCCTACTCTAATGAACCAAATCCAAGCACCACCTTACATGCTCAGAAGGTTTAGAGTTCTATTGCCAACCTATCACGGAGGTACACATGTTTTTTTGTTAAGAAAAATATAAAGGAAACAACAGGAAAATAGGAACTGGAAGAGCGAAGCTGGATATAAGGGGATACAGAGCACCAGCATGAGTAAAACGCTTATACATAAGCTCAAGCTATATATGATGCTTGCATGGAAAAATAACTACAATATCGTATAACATATATGTCTCAAACATGAGGTACCTATATGAAAAGGGTGAATCATATCACTAGGATATTTTGAATCAATATCGTTATTGTGGAGTGGGATTCACCTGCACTAATGCACATCTATCGTGGTATATTAGTTGATGATATGAACTCTTGCTCCAGGCTGTAGCATCTTGTACTTTGTTGGCACAAGCTGAAATCCTCTAGGGGAAATGACTGATCAATAATATCTCCAGGTCTTGAATATATCAACTGATGGGGATCTTTAACAGTCGGGGGTGGAACTCTATATGACTTCAACCTTTTTGTTTTTATGCTCTGCAGTGCCATCTCCACTTCCTTCATAGTAGGTCTCTCCTCACCATTAAGCCTCAAACACATCGATCTCCACAAGTGAGGCAACACTTGTAATCTCTTCCTCATCTGCTTCTTCACGAACTTGAGCAGCAACTATCTCTATGATTGGCCTTGTCTTGAACTCAGAAAGAAAGTAGTGGGATATACTTTGCATTGACCCTGACTCATTAGTAAAAATAGGTTTCCTTCTTAGGAGCATCTCTAGTATCACAATGGAAAAACTATATACATCACTTTTTTCATTTAGTTGTCCAATTTGGTAGTACTCTGGATCTAAGTAACCAAATGTTCCTTGTACATGTGTAAAAATATGAGTTTGATCGATAGGAATCAATCTAGAAGCTCCAAAGTCTGAAACTTTAGCGGTGTAGTTTGCATCAAGGAGTATGTTAGATGACTTGACATCACGATGAAAGATTGATACTGAAGCTGACGAGTGAAGATAACAAAGAGCCCCTGTAGCTTCAATGGCAATTCTTAGGCAATCATCCCAAGACAAAGCAAAATCACTTTTTGAGGTGGAATGAAGAATTTGAAATAGTGAACCATTAGGAACAAAGTCATATACGAGTAATGGAACCTTGGTTTTGAGGCAGCAACCAAACAGTCTCACGATATTTTGATGGTTTATCTGTGAAAGAATGGCGACCTCATTGATGAAGTCATTAATCTCACTTTGGTTGATTGTCGTTGACTTCTTTATAGCCACAACACGTTGATCAGATAAGATGCCTTTATAAACCATACCATGTCCACCTTCACCAAGGATACGTGCACGATCAAAGTTGTTTGTAGCCTTTTCTAGCTCCTCCAAAGAGAAGATGTTTGTCTTTTCGGTGGCATTTTCATCTGAGGATAGTAACTGTTCAAGTAGAAGGCCTTGGTTCTCCCGGAAATACTTCCTCCGCACTTTCTTTTCAATATCTTTTCTCCATCTGCGGACAAGAAATGTTACACTGACGCCGAAAAGTAGAATTCCGAAACTAACGGCAAACCCAATGGCAGCACCTGCATTAGGCAACAATTATATGATTATTTTTTTTATTTCACCACGTCCATAAAAAATATTAATTGAGTAAGGACTCACCCATCTGGGGACTTATAGTATGTCTTTTAACCCAATGGCACCCATTTAGCTCATATGGATTTCCTTGGTAGCCATTCATGCATTTGCATCGATAACCAATATAACGGTAGCTGTTGTCAACACTGGTTTCGTTGACGCTCAAGCATGAACTGTTGTTGCTAACACATGCATAGCTCGATGAATTTCTCTGTGCCTCTTCACAAGTAAGATTGGCGACAACCCAATACAGAGCAAGGTCAGAGCTCTTTACAATGGAGAAGAGACCATCCCTACGGACAGCTGGCCTTGGTAAAGAAGAACCACCGTATGTTTTTAGGTGCTTAATGTGCACAAACCCGTCCACAATATTTATCTGGGACAGGTAGTGATCCTTGTCAAACATAAGGGTGGAGGACGTGGTATTTGTGCAGAGGAGTTGAAACTGAGGCCTTGCAGAGCATCCTGGTTCCAGGCCAAATGGAAACGGGACATCGATGTTTCCACATTTCCGGCGGCAGTTCACCTTTTGTGGAACTGGATTGTAGTTGATAGGGTTCCTTCTTCTTCCCTTGATCTCACGTAGGCGGTATGGGTGTGGGGCTGGTGCTGCTCGTGCTCGGCGCTGGGGCGCCGTCGCGATGAGAGGACGGAGGCGCTAGGACTGGGCGAGCAGGAGGAGGAGGCTAGGGCAACAGGCGCACAGGAGAGAGAGATTAGGGTTTGGGGGGCTTCCCGATCTCCCGGCTCCCTAAAGGAAGCCGGAAACAATAATATGTTTCTGCTTGATTTCTATCATAGAGTTCTTACAAATATATAGCCTCCTCTAGACTCACAATTTCTAAATAAATCCCTCAAATACTAATAATACTGGAATTATAAAATATAGCTAGATAATGGGCCTAGGCGCCCCTAGGCCGATCGGCCTGTGGCTCTCAGCCACGTCTCCTCCTCTTATACGTGACGCCGGTCATAACAGTAGTACTCTGTTGCTAAGTGAAAAATTATAATTTAAATCACCAATTATTATTTCAATACCAAACCAACGACAGCAGTTAATAAATATATTATATAACATATCAGTCAAATAAAAATCTAGTGAAATATATACCTTGAGAATCAAGTTTCGAGCCATCGGGTACATAATCAACGCCCAAGGAGGCATGGGATGGTTGACCCTCAACACCCCACCTAAGAAACAGCCTTGAGGGCTGCTCGCAGATGAGCTCAAAGCAGGGGTCCTTGAAGCACCCGGCGCCAATGCCGAAGGGGTAGTCGAAGGTAATGTTGCCACATTTCTTGGGACAACCGGCGAGCGACGCAGCCGTGGGAGCAAGTAATAATATTGGGAGCAGATATAGACTAGCAGTGCATCAAGATGAACAGCGTCCATAGCGACTATAACGAGCAGCTGCAATATATGCCACTGTTGTATATATAGCTAGAGATCAGTATATACTACCTAGCATATACAGTATATGCTGTTAGAATTTATATGGATATTTCCCTAAAATCCATATGTAGAAATTCTAATAAATCTCAAAGGCCCAATACATGTGTTCCCTAATGGGCTTTAGTGATTAAGCCCATGAGTAAAGGTGGGAGGTACAATATCAATTAGTACCATATTGCTAGTTGATGTAGATGTAGGGGGTCTTCCTCCGCATATATACGTACCGATGCTTCTGGGAATAGACACAACAACAAAAACTACAATTGGGAGTTTCAATTAGAAAATCCTGACGTAGTAAAATAGTGTTTTCCTCTTCTTGCTACTGCGTTGCCGTCGTAGTCTCTCCATCCCGATCGTCAGCGTGCACCGGCGACTGGGAGAGCAGGTCTCCGGAACCCTCGTCTTTGCGATCCTGCACCGGGAGAAGGCGAATAAGGTTTTTGGGAAGCGCTCTTAGCGCGACTGCTCCCAAATCTTCTACGTCGGCCCATCGTCGTCTCGTCGTCATCAAGCTTGCTGGATCGTCTACGGGAGACGCCTAGCTACAAGCACATGCCATCGTCGTCTCGTCGTCATCAAGCTTGCTGGATCGTCTACGTGAGACGCCTAGCTACAAGCTCGTGCCATCGTCGTCGGCAGCACGTCATCTCATCGTCGTCGGCAGCACGTCGTCTCGTCGTCGTCAGGCTTGTGGGATCGTCTACGGGAGACGCTCAGCAACAAGCTCTACAAGCTAGTGCCATCGTCGTCGGCAGCACGTCGTCTCGTCGTCGTCAGGCTTGTGGGATCGTCTACGGGAGACGCTCAGCGACAAGCTCACGTTGCAATCATCGTATGCATCTTCACCACCAAGTACTTCTACAATCGGCAGGTATAAATCTAACTAGTGTACGAGTTGGGTTTACGCTAGTTATCATGTTCATGCTATGCGATATCATGATTTGTCCTGCTAGTATATGCGATATACTGATCTGCCATGCTAGTAATTGTGCCATGCTCAATCTAGTTGATCACCTTGTCATGATCTATATTCTGGTTTTAATCTGGAAATTAATCTGGAAGTTGCCTAATTATCCAACAATCCAAAAACCTTATTATAGGCTTTTTCCTGATTTAAGTATGGCTGTTTTCGCTGACGTGCTGAGACTAGAAAAGTGTTCTAGTGCACATTTAAAGAGGTGGCGAGTTAAGGCCATGCTTTCCGGCTAAAGGCTAAAGTGTTCGGATTAGTGTTGGCTCATGTGAGGGAAATATCTCTAGAGAAAATCGAGAAGATTCCGGGAAGACCACACCGTTCTTAGAGGAAGAACAATCCCGAATAATAAACCTTCCAGTGCCAAGATAGTAACTACCTTTGAGAAGAAGCAAACTAAAGTAGAGTTACCTTGCTTCACTTGTGGAGAGCTTGGTCACTTTTCCAGTGGGAAAAAGAAGAATGTCAACCTCGTGACTATTAGCAAGACTTGATGAGGAATGTGATAATGTTCCTACCGTACTTTCGTGTTTTCGGTCCCAAGTTGGTGGGTTGATACAAAGTGCTAATATTAACGTGTGTGCCGACATATCTTTGTTTTCTTCTTATCATGGGCTTCAAGGTTCCTCTCGTTTTGATGGGGAATGGGTCACATGCATCTATTCATGGTGTTGGCACGATAGATCGAAGTTTACTTCGGAAAAATTGTGCAACTAAAGAACGTGCAGATGTTCCTACTATTCGCAAGAACCTTGTTAGTGCCTCCCTTCTTTTGAGAGATGGGTTTAAGGTGGTACTAGAATCCAATAAAGTTGTAATATCTAAGCATGGATAATTTATTGGTAAAGGCTATGATTGTGGAGGTTTGTTTCGTTTATCTTTAGCAAATTTTTGTAACAAGTCGGTGAATCACATTTGTGGCACAATTAATGATAGTTCTAGTGTTTGGCATTCTCGTTTATGTCATGTGAAGTTTGGTTTGATGTCACGATTGTCTAGCTTGAACTTAATTCCAGATTTCACTATTGCCAAAGGTTCTAAGTGCCATAGTTGTGTGCAATCTAAGCAACCTCGAAAGCCTCACAAGGCAGAGAGGAGAGACACTTGACACCTCTAGAACTCATACATTCTCGATCTTTGTGAGATGAATGGTGTGTTGACAAAAGGTGGAAAGAGATATTTCATGACTTTGATTGATGATGCAACTAGATTTTGCTATGTTTACTTGTTGAAAACTAAAGATGAAGCGTTTGACTACTTTAAAATCTATAAGGCGGAAGTTGAGAATCAACTAGAGAGAAAAATTAAACGTCTTAAGGTCGATCGTGGTGGTGAATATTTTCCTACATCTTTTGATGATTTTTGTGCGGAACATGGTATTATTCATGAGAGGACACCTCCCTATTCGCCCGAATCAAACGGGGTTGCCGAGAGGAAAAATCGCACATTGATCGACTTGGTGAATGCCATGTTAGACACTGCTGGTTTATCTAAGGCATGGTGGGGGAAGCTTTATTGACTACGAGTCATGTCCCGAATAGAATTCCAAACGAAATAAAGAGACAACTCCATATGAGCAATGGGTTGGAAGGAAACCATCACTCTCATACTTGCGCACGTGGGGATGTTTGGCGAAAGTCAATGTTCCAATTTCTAAGAAGCGTAAGTTTGGACCAAAGACTCGTGGATTGTGTCTTTCTAGGATATGCTCATCGGAGCATTGCCCGTAGATTTTTAGTAGTAAAATCTGAAGTTTCGATATGTATGTTGATACAATCTTTGAATCTCGTGATGCTACATTTTTTGAGAATATATTTTCTATGAAAGATATATGTAGCAATGCTAAATTTTCTACGAGTTAGCTCCCGATTTTACTACACCTATCGAGCATCCAGTTGAGCCATTTGAACAACCACTTGAAGAAGTCCTTGAGGAGGATGACAATGAAGTTCCCGTGAGGAACAAGAGACGAAGGATTGCAAAATCTTTTGGTGATGATTTCATTGTGTACCTTGTGGACGATACTCCCACCTCTATTACAGAGGCATATGCATCTCCCGATGCGATGATTGGAAAGAAGCTTTCGGAGTGAGATCGACTCGATTCTTTCTAATGGAACATGGGAGTTATCTGATTTACCATTTGGGTGTAAGCCTATTGTTTGCAAATGGGTGTTCAAGAAGAAGCTTAGGCCTGATGGTACTATTGATAAGTACAAGGCTCGGCTTGTGGCTAAGGGTTATACACAAAAGGAAGGTGAAGATTTCTTTGATACTTATTCACCTATTGCTAGAATGACCACTATTCGAGTACTACTTTCCTTGGCTGCCTCATATGGTCTTATCATTCATCAAATGGATGTGAAGACAGCTTTCCTTAATGGAGAGTTGGATGAGGAGATTTACATGGATCACTCGATGGATTTATAGTAAAAGGTGAAGAGCGAAGGTGTGTAAATTATTGAAATCTTTGTATGGTTTGAAACAAGCACCCAAACAATGGCATGAGAAGTTCGACACCACTTTAACTAGTGCGGGCTTTGCTTTGTTAATGAGGCCGATAGGTGTGTGTATTATCGACATGGTGGGGGCCAATCTGTTATTTTGTGCTTGTATGTTGATGATATTCTCGATTTTCGGAACAAACATTGATATGATCAATGAAGTCAAGTCCTTCTTGTCTAAGAGTTTTGACATGAAAGATCTAGGACAGCCGATGTAATTCTAAACATCAAGCGATTAAGGAAGAGAGTGGGATTACTTTGTTGCAATCTCACTATGTTGACAAGCTCTTGAGCCGTTTTGGCTTTATGGATAGCAAGCCTTCTCCAACACCTTATGATCCTAGTGTGACATTGAGAAAGAACAAGAGAATTACTAGAGATCAATTGAGATACTCTCGATAATTGGTTCACTCATGTATCTAGCTAGCGCAACTGCACCGAGACATCTCTTTTGCTTTGTGAGCAAGTTGAGTAGGTACATGTCCAACCCGGGTGATGATCATTGGCATGCACTTTGGAAAGGGTCTTGCGTTATCTTAAGGGTACAATGAGTTTTGGGATTCACTATTCGGGCACCCACCGTGCTAGAGGGATATAGTGATGCAAACCGGATTTCGATATTGATCAAATCTACGCCACTAGTGGGTATGTATTTACTCTTGGAGGTGGTGCGGTGTCATGGAGGTCTTGTAAACGACTATATTGACTAAATCAACCATGGAAGCAGAACTTATCGCTTTGGATACAAAGATCTGCAGAGGCGAGTGGCTGCGTGAGCTCTTGTCGACTTGCCGATGGTTGAAAAACCAATACCGGCTATCCTTATGAACTGTGATAATCAAACGGTGATCACTAAAGTGAATAGTGCTAAGGATAATGCGAAGTCAACAAGACATGTTAAAAGACGTTTGAAAACTGTCAGGAAGCTGAGAAACTCCGGAGTAATAAGTGTGGCTTATGTCCAAACAGACAAAAACCTGGCAGATCCCTTTACAAAAGGGCTATCACGCAATGTGATAGAAATCGCATCAAGGGAGATGGGTATGAGACCCATGTGAGTTTATAGTAGTAGTAACCCAACCTTTTTGATCGGAGATCCCATGACTAAGGATCTGGGAAGAACAAGCTGTTGGTAAACTGAGGAGAGTATAATAATAAACCTCTCTAAGTGAAGATGCAATACTCTCAATGCAATGAGGCACTGTATGGCAGGTTGGCTAATGCCTTAATATGTTCTATTGGCTTTAACAAGCGAAGATGCTATCCTACAGAGCATTCTTGAATGAACATACCTATATGAGTTTTGACTCGTTAAACGTCGCAGCTATGAGACTTGGGTGGTCTCTAGTAAGCTCATGAAGAGACCATGGAGTATGAAGTATATGCTCCACCCACGGGGAAGGCTATCGCAGCCGGTACTAGTTTGACTTTGAGTAAAACTCATTCGCACAAAACTTGCAATTCAAGGCGTAGTCCATTGTTCAAGTTGTGAATTGGTCTAACTTAAAGCTCTAGGCAGATGTTCAACTTAACGGTCTCTGCTGAAATACTAGTATATAAATAGTAGTGAGAGAGAAGGAAAATGTCTATATTGGAAATTTAAGATCTGGTGGGGGATTGTTAGAATTTATATGGATATTCCCCTAAAATCCATATGTAAAAATTCTAATAAATCTCAAAGGCCCAATACATGTGTTCCCTAATGGGCTTTAGTGATTAAGCCCATGAGTAAAGGTGGGAGGTACAATATCAATTAGTACCATATTGCTAGTTGATGTAGATGTAGGGGGTCTTCCTCCGCATATATATGTACCGATGCTTCTGGGAATAGACACAACAACAAAGACTACAATTGGGAGTTTCAATTAGAAAATCCTAATGTAGTAAAATAGTGTTTTCCTCTTCTTGCTACTGCGTTGCCGTCGTAGTCTCTCCATCCCGATCGCGGCGTGCACCGGCGACCGGAGAGCGAGGTCTCCGGAACCCTCGTCTTTGCGATCCCGCACCGGGAGAAGGCGAATAAGGTTTTTGGGAAGCGCTCTTAGCGCGACTCGCTCCCAAATCTTCTACGTCGGCACATCGTCGTCTCGTCGTCATCAAGCTTGCTGGATCGTCTACGGGAGACGCCTAGCTACAAGCACATGCCATCGTCGTCTCGTCGTCATCAAGCTTGCTGGATCGTCTACGGGAGACGCCTAGCTACAAACTCATGCCATCGTCGTCGGCAGCACGTCATCTCATCGTCGTCGGCAGCACGTCGTCTCGTCGTCGTCAGGCTTGTGGGATCGTCTACGGGAGACGCTCAGCGACAAGCTCTATAAGCTCGTGCCATCGTCGTCGGCAGCACGTCGTCTCGTCGTCGTCAGGCTTGTGGGATCGTCTACGGGAGACTCTCAGCGACAAGCTCACGTTGCAATCATCGTATGCATCTTCACCACCAAGTACTTCTACAATCGGCGGTATAAATCTAACTAGTGTACGAGTTGGGTTTACGCTAGTTATCATGTTCATGCTATGCGATATCATGATTTGTCCTGCTAGTATATGCGATATACTGATCTGCCATGCTAGTAATTGTGCCATGCTCAATCTAGTTGATCACCTTGTCATGATCTATATTCTGGTTTTAATCTGGAAATTAATCTGGAAGTTGCCTAATTATCCAACATATGCATGCACTTCATAGGACGACATGTGTAACATATGTGCCTGACATCAAGGACGGTCCAGACCAATTATCTGTGGGGCGGCTGCCATTATTGTAGAAACTCAGTGCTCGTAGGCTAGACGGTGGTGTGTGCATGGTCCTGCATCAGCCGTCCCATGAAGGATCCATCGAAGGAAGGTGCGTGCGGTGGGCATCCTGTGTCTACATGCATCGAATGGAATCGTCAAATTCTCTTTAAGCTTTGCTTTTGTTTGAAAACGCACATGAGACATGACAGAAGACGGAGAACAGAAACCCTGCAATTGCTACTAAGTGACCTTAGCTTCATCATGAACAAATCGTTGTCATCCATGAGGTCCCTGCAATTGGAAGAGCCGTGGGGTGGTCCGTGGCCATGCAGTTTCTGGTCAGTAGTCTTCGGCTCCACTTGATGAACCCTCGAATTTTCATATATGATGAATCCTCAGAGTCAGGATCACACATATATTCCCTGGTCGAATTGCATTGGCTTCGCAGTAAATATGCGCCTCCTAAGTTTCATAATCATCGAAATAGCTCCGGTCAACGAAAATGGTCAAACGATATCTATTGCGCTACTCTCTCGCGAACTTCTCGATGAGTGTCCACGTCAGAGAATATCAATGGACTAACTGCACAAAGAATTTTCAAAATATATATGAGATGCATGCCTGGAGCGAGGAGAGCACCAACCGGTGACGTATTGCGAAAATCGAATCAGAATCGTAGCACACGAGACACCATAATTTATACTGCCATTTCGGGGCACTGCACGTGCTAAACCCTACGTCCAGTGGCTTTGATATTGTTCTTGAAGTTCATGTACTTGTTCTCCTTTATTATAGGCCAAAGAGCAGGGTTACAAGGAGGACGATCGGGTTTGTTGGAGCATTTTCTTGCTGTTGCGTATAATGTGCAACCTAACTGATCTCCTATCTCCATGATATCTTCATCTCAGGTGCCAGGCAGCGCACGTTATCCCAACCCAACCACCACCAACCCCCCCCCCCCCCCAGCCCCTAACATCAAGCAGGAGAGATGCCAATGAACTTTACAGAAATCCAATCATTTCACTATGTTTTTTCCACTGTTATGTTGAGCATTTCAACATTCTGAAAAATGTTGAGTATTTTAAAATCATATTCGGTGAAGAGTTGAGTTTTTACCATATCCAATGAGAAATTCACAAGTTTATAAACAAGTTTTGTTAACCATTTATTTTTTCCACCTCTTTTGTTATTGCATTAGAGGTCCAAAACTTTGTAAGACTATGCTTTGATTTATATGTGATGTCTCATATTGATTTGCTATATATATTTGTGTTTCTATATTGCTTATCAATTATGATTATCTAGAAGCAGTGTTACCTAAATTTTGTTATCTTGACTTAGAACAGGAACCGAATCGAAATAACTGAAAACCGGAATACCAAGTTTCTAGTTTTTTTAAAAACCAAATTGGTTGTTTTCTAGCCACCTATGATCTTTTTTTTTAGGAAACAATGACCACTTGGCTTCGAGAGCCCGGGACTCCGTTTCATCCGTTGGCTCGACGGCAATATGGGCCGGCTGCTAGACGCCACGCAGTCCAAGCCTGCTTGGTCAATGCGGAAGCCCATTTTCCAGCCTCTCTTGCTACAGCTTCCCTTGATGAAGGGTCGTACTAGCGATAGAACGTTCTACGAAAGAACGCTCATCGCTACAGGGCCAGGCCCATCTACCCTCTCGCAGCGGCACAGCACACACACACGCGGGCGCACGGGTGCGGGCGCAACACGCACGCGCGCGCGGACACACACACGCCTACCCCCCCCCCTCCTCCCCCACACGCCGCGAGATCCCCGCCACACGCGCGACGAACACACACGCACGCCCCCTGCATCCCCCATCCATGGCCGCCGCAGTCCTTTAGAAACATCACAAGATCATCCTCTGAAACACAAACAAAAACAAAAATGAAACAGAGAACAAATGAAAATGAAACAAACTGAGGAAATGAAAAATAAAACAATATAATGCAATAACATGGCCACAGTGCCTCTGAAACACAAAACAAAAATGAAATTTGAAACAGAGAACAAAATGAAATTGAAACAAACTAGCAAAAAAAGGTGAATTGGGTTTGAAACAACAAAATAAAAAAGGGTGGTGCTATTAAAACAAGCAAGTGCGCCGAATTGAAACAAAATTGAAATTGGGTATGAAACAAAAGTAAAAAAATAAAATAGCAATTTGAAAAACAAAAACCGAGACATAAAAATTGAAACAGTTTAAAATCGTAAATTGAAACAACGTTAAAAATGGATTTGAAACACCAAAAAAGCCAGAAAAGCATTTTGAAACAAAAGAAACAAAATGTAAAAATCGTATGAAACAACAAGAACACTGAGGTTGAAACACAAAAAAATGAGGAGCGGGAGGCATACCTGTGCCGATCCGGCCGGAGCTGAAGGTGAGGGCGTGGCGGATCCAAGGCCACCGTGCGCGGATCCGGCCAAAAAAGCACCGGCAGCCGCCGGATACGGCCACCCCACATGGGTGAGTGCTGCCGCGGCGCCACCCGCCATGGCCGCCGCCGCCATGGAAGCACGCCGAGCACGCGCGGGAGACCGACACCCCGGCTCCCCCCGAAGATCCATGGCCACCATGGCCAGATCCGGCGGACCCGCACCTCCGCCCATCGGATCCGGGGCCCCATGGGCGTCGCCGCCGAGGCGCCCCGCCATGGCCGCCGCCACGCATCCCGGGAAACACATGCCCCGGCAGCGTGCGCGCCGGAGAGGAGAGGAGGTGGAGAGGAGAGAGGCGCGCGCCGGCAGCGGAGGTGGAGAGCGGCGACGGCAGCGCGCTCGCGCGGCGGAGAAAGCAAGGATGGGGAAGGAGGAAATGACGATGCGATGAGGGAGCAGCAGCGCCGAGAGGATAAGGCTACGCGGTGTGAACCAGCAGCGCTCGTCGAGGAGATGGGCCGGGCCGGAACCGTTCGACGTATCGAACGTCCTCCCTAGAGCATTGCCGCTTGATGAACGACAACAAGACAACTGGGCTTACGCTTATAAACGCCCGTCAGTCTCAACCACCGCTCTTCCTTTGCCCAGTCGGTCACTTCCTTGCCGCGTAGTAGTCTTGCCCACTCGTTTCGGTGACACGTGACACTTGACACGTCTTAAACGGCGGCCACTCCACGTCTCCACCGGTCCACCCCAACCCAAATGCATTGGTGCCCTCACCTATCCGATTGAGCTTCCACGCTTCTTCCGACGGCAGCTGCGCCAAATTTTCTCGCGGAGAATCGGAGATCGAGTAGAAACCGGAGCCTCACCCGCGTCCATCGCCTCCTCATCAAGACACGCTGACTACGGCAAGAAAAGAACTGAAATCCCCAACAAGCATCTACTACGCCCTCCGTTCACCTCGCAACCGATCACAACATGAGCAGCGGCGGCTCTGCCGTCGTCGTCCCCGACCCCGACGTGGTGCACACAGGCGGGTGCCACTGCCGGCGCGTGCGGTGGCGCGCCGAGGCCCCCGCGCGCGTCGTCGCGAGCATCTGCAACTGCTCCGACTGCTCCATGCGCGGGAACGCCAACTTCTGCGTGCCCGCCGCCAAGTTCGAGCTGCAGCCGGGCGCCGAGGAGTTCGTCACCACCTACACCTTCGGCACGCACACGGCCAAGCACACCTTCTGCAAGGTCTGCGGCATCTCCTCCTTCTACACCCCGCGGTCCGACCCGGACTGCGTGGCCGTCACCGTGGCATGTGTGGATCCGGGCACGCTGGAGCACGTCGAGTACACCAAGGCCGACGGGAGGAACTGGGAGGAGTGGTTCGAGCGCCGCTGCCGCGACCGCGATGGCTCCTCCGAGGGGAAGGCGGAGGCAGCGGCGGAGTAGCAGCGGTCACTGGTCCCTTGTCAAGCGAGTGATTTGTGTTTTCGGTATGTTTGTACCTTTGTGCCGGGTGCGTAAATCGTAATAAAAATGAATTACTGTGGCCTTGTCGATTGTATAACTCGACTACTAGTAAATGGTGTTCTACGCAAAACAACAATAAGTGTGAGGATAAGTTGGTGTTTGATTTGAGGTGCACCTTGTCCTAGATTAGGAGAGGTCATACGTTGGATTGAAAGACATACAACGCATTTTGAATGGAGACTACTTTAGAACTAAGCATGGGCAGAACAGTGTGCTAGTGGCTTTCTCAAGAAGTAGAGCCTCGATGTTACAATTCCACCCATACTTCACCTTTAGCTTTCCAATTCCAACACAACACTCACTCCTTTCATTCAGGTTGCAAGTTTCATCTAAAACCGAACAGCATGGTAACACATACTCCCTCCGTCACTGAATAATTATCGCTGTGGGTTTCCGTGTCAAAAGTTTAACTCAATTTGTAGAAAATTCGTGTAACACTTTTATCTCTAAATAAATTTGTTAAGAAATTAGACGTCAATATCTTTCTGATGATGTTAATTACTTAGTATAAATATTTATATATTTTAATACATAATTATTGATAGGTATTTCTCAATAAGCGAAAACGATACTTATTTAGGGAAGGAAGGAGTAGGTGGGCAGGTGTCACCTTCTGCCAATTCCATCCGGTGCGTCACTTTCTACTATACTGTGCTACTTGCAAATGTGGAAACACGGGAACAACGTCGTCTTTGGCGGCGGCTGTAAGCCTATGTGGACTGATGGCCATGTGCCATCAGGATTGACAAATATGGCATTGTTTCTTTATCTACGGTTCCAAATTGGTAACCGGCAAATGGTGCCCTATGTTCACTTGTACTTCTATCGTAGAGGGTCAAAATATCTCAATTTAGCTACAATTGTAGATAGCAATAAAAAAAATTATGATATCAAATCAGTATAAATTGGCATCCCATCCCCTTGTTTGTTTTCCACCACCTCAGGCCATTTGTACGCTCAGTGTTCAGCACCTTTTTCTGATGACTCACTGTGAACATCCATTTCAGCTATGTCAGCAACCATGAATCTGGTCTGGTATACTTAAAGAAAATCATTTATAGGGAAGATGTGTTGATAAAAAGGGGGCCTGATTGATTCTAGTTAGATGCTTGGGTATATATGATTGCACCAATTCTTTTGGTAAGAAGCTTGGGTATATGATTGCACCAATTCTTTTTGGTCTAGCTAATAATAAGAATTTGACTATTGCTCAGTTTGTAAATGGTGTGCAAGTTACCTGTAGGAGGTGGTTATGTGGTGATTTAAGACATGAAATCTGTAATGCTGGATTTTTCACTAAGTAATCAAAATGACTTAGTATTTTTAACCATTGCTGATAATGGGATATGGAATAATAGAATTTGGAAAGTGAAGATACAAGAGAAAATAAATAACTTTTTATGGATGTTATCTAATGATGTAATTCTTACCAAGGAAAATTTGAGAAAAAGAAACTGACATGGTAATCCTAACTATAGGTTCTTTGATTGTGTTAAAACCTCTTCACATCTCTCTTTTCAATGTCCAACATCAAAAGTTATTTGGATGATATATAGTTTCTTTAAGTTTTGGCTCCAATAATGTACCTTCTAATCTAGAACAATATTAGGTATGGTGTGAAAATTGGTTATCTTTTGGGAAAAAATCCACCAATAGAGGGTTGGAACAATTTGGAAATGTAGGAATAAGGCATTTTTTGAAAAAAAAAATTGATAAAAAATCCTTTGGAAATCATTTATCATGCATGCTCTCTTATGATTTATTGATCAGGCTTATATGGAGACCAAGAGAAACAACAGTTAGTGGAGGTGCTAAGACTATGCTAAGAACTGCTAATTAAGGAGGTTCTGACCATGGGTCATGTGGGACATTTGTTGCTGCATGACGAGAGCATGATAGAATCAGGGGAGGATCAAACTTGAACCCTAGGAGCCTTGAAGATTTATGAAGTTCTTTAACGTCATGGGAGTTTGAAACTGGGGTGGTAGTAGTCTGACAACAACAGTTGGATGGGAGTTGTTAATGCTAGTTTATTTTGGTCACTTTGTATAGTCATGTAATATTGTTGTGTTAGACTCTTTGGTAAACTTGTTCTTTTGGCTAAGATAGCTCAAGGGGCGGTTTAGTTGTAGCCTCGTCTTTTCGCCGGTTTCTTTCAATCATCCTACTTAGACAATCTTTGCACGCGATGCTTAGACATTGCAACTCTCTCATAAACCGATACTCACTAGACTCTTTGGTAAACTTGTTCTTTTGGCTAAGATAGCTCAAGGGGCGGTTTAGTTGTAGCCTCGTCTTTTCGCCGGTTTCTTTCAATCATCCTACTTAGACAATCTTTGCACGCGATGCTTAGACATTGCAACTCTCTCATAAACCGATACTCATTAGCATCCTTACTAACTCATTTGATGCTCATCTAGTCTAAGTGATGGATGTGGTTAAATGGAAGTGCACTGGCTTGGTCGAAAATAGTCGAATAAATATACCCTATGACATATCGGTGTCGAAGAAAATAGAACGAGATGTTCTATGATACTTATGAGTAAGTAATTATGTGTTATTCATTGAACTAGGTGAATTCCCCGCGCGTTGCTGCGGGCATGCAAAAATAATTTCAATTGAGTTAAAATGAATGTAAAAGTAATTCCAATAATATGCTAAAGAAAAGACATCATGCTAATTTTGAATCTTTAAGATAAGTATTTTTAGTGGCCAATGCTTTCTTTGATGAAGTTACACAATACTTTTGGACCCAATACTACTAAAACGGCACCATGCTTTCTTTTACTACAATAGTTATGGCCGCATGGAAATTATGTCCATGCATTGCGTGATGTCTCTTCGCATGGGAATTACGACCATGCATTGTGTGAAGCACTTAGAGCGTCCACAATGGTAATAGATAGCACTAGCTATTTAGTGAGTTGATGTGGAGGTGAGAGGCAAGAAAAAATATTATTTTATACCAATGGACCCACATGTTCTTCTCACGTATTTTTGGGCCACGTGAAATAGATAGACTATTTGCTTATACCTAGTGAGCACTCTCTCTCCTACTTTTTGCTTGCCATGTCACATCTAGATAGTCAAATAGCTAGCCCATTGTGGACGCCCTTATTAGGTGAATGTCCATCCATTGTGTAAAGCACCTATTAATCACTAATGATTGCCATGGAGGGAGGTAGGGCCTTTATGGTGATGTGTCTTCATACAATTGCAAAGAAATAGGTAGTGGGCATTAGCTTTATGGTGATGTGATACGTCTTCATTTTTAGTTTTGCAATTTTGCAAAGTCTCAAATGAATTTGCAAAGTTCTCAAAGGGGGGATTTCCAACCGTTTTGCATTTTCATCAAGTCCTCACAATTTTTTGTCCCGAAATGGAAGGGGGCAAATTGGGCAATGCAAAGTCTATTTGCAAAGCCCTTGGAGATGCTCTAATACATACAATCCTCTATTACTAGGAGATAATAAATGAAACGTATATTTATTAATTTTTATTTTATTTTTATAAAATAAGATAAATAAAAAAAGTTTTTGATATAAAACATCTTAGGTTTAATTGATGATGTGTGCATGGTCTATTGCATATTATGAATCTTTTTTTATTTTGCAACATTAGACAATGATATATAATTATTAGAATAGAGCAATAGACTACCAAAAAACTAACGTAGATGACATAATATGATTAGCACATAACTTTTTGTTCTATCTATATTGTACGTCTGTGCTTGATAACTACACGATATGCATGTTTAACTTCCCTTATTAGCTGTACGTTGTAAAGTAATACTGCTATATCGATGTATACATGTTTTAGTAGGCAAAATATGCGCATAGAGATTAAAAATTAAAATACAAATGTATAACACACACAGCAGATAAAGAGAACTTATAGAAAGTAACATACTTAAATATTTCAGTAATTTCATATAAATATAAATGAAACTTATTTCATAAAAAATAAAACTATACAAAAAAATTAATGCATATAATGGAGGGCTGATTAGCTCGTCTAACTTTGCTTCAGCTACGTCCGAAGGACGTCCAGCCATATCTGGCCGCTCATTTCTATCCGACGATGAAGAGCCAAATCGTTGCCTAACAAATTTAACAGGCTTTGCTGCAGCCGGCCCATTTTGGCCCAGCCACGGGACTCCCCTAGGAGACTCGTACGGCAATGGCCGCCGCCGATGCGGGTCACCGGCTCAGCGAGCCCGTCCTCGCCAGGCCATCACCGAGGCGCTCAGGAGTTTCCACCTCGCCGGCGCTACTGAAAGGTCCTAGATGGCTAGAAGGGGCCACCTGAATAGGTCCCTGGCTAGAAGGGGTGAATAAAAATTTCTACAAACTCACTAAGAAACTTCTTAGATACACAAACGGCGGAAAGCAAGTTATGCTTAGCCTACTAGATGTTGCAAGCCTCCTATCCAAGAATTCTAGTAGGTGATCACTAAGTACACACAAAAGCTACCACTAGTGATCAAGAGTTCTACCCACGGGATTTAGTCTACACAAGAAGTGGTTCCCGACCGACCACACAAGCAATTCTACCCACGGGATTTAGTCTACACAAGATGTGGTTCCCGACCGACCACGCAAGCAATTCTACTTTGCAAGAATGTAATCAAAGTAATACAAGAGAGGATGAGACTTGTTATACCGACGCGTCGAGTCGAGGTTGCCAATCACCAAGAGAATGAGCAATCGATCACAATCGGCAACACACAATCGATGACAACCAATCACCGGGAGACAAGGATGAACACAATTGTTTTTGTTCACCCGGTGTTCACTTGGGCACCGCCAAGCTACGTCACCGGTTGTGTCGACCAACACCTAGATGGTTCCTCGGTGTGACCCTCAAGTCACTAGCCCCTCAAGGCTCGCCCCGCAAGGCACCGCAAGACACCACTCTCAAGCGAGGTACTCAACGACATGCGCAATCCACTAGGATGCTCTTCGTGATCCCCACGAGGTGAGCTCAAACCTCTCACAATCAACCGGAGGTGGCCAAGAACAATCACCTTCTCTTGCCAACGCCTCCAACAATCTCCAAGCCGGCTAGGAGCGGTACTCTCCAAGAGTAACAAGAAATCCACCGGCGAAACCACCCACAAGTGCCACTAGATGCCCTCAAGCAATGCAATGCACTAGGTGATTCACTCAATCTCTCTTAGGATGAACAACCAAGCAAGGGAGAAGAGTGGGAGAGAGTCTCTTAGCTCAAAGAATGCACAAGGGATGAGAAATGGCCAAGAGACCTCCCCAAGGGCCGGCCACCTTCTATTTATAACCCCTCAAACAAATGTGACCGTTACCCCCTCGGGAGGCCGAGCAGTACGCGCCGGACGCGTCTGCCGCAAACCGCCGGACGCGTCCGGCGCTTCTTCCTCGCGCGCGAGCCAAGTCGACCGTTGGCTCCGCGTTCAAACTCGTCCCGCCACGTGTGCGTCCGGCGCTCGCGTCCGGTTCCAGAGCCGCGCCCTGGAACTTTCTGTTCGGCGTCCGGCGCGCGCCGGACGCGACACCGGCGCGTCCGCCGCCTTCTGCCCGCCAGCCAGCGCCATGCTGAGGCTCAGCACTCGCCGGACTCAGCACAGTGATTTGCCCGCGTCCGCCGCGTGTGTCCGCCGCGAGTCCGCCGCTTCGACCATGTCGCCCATCGCACATGTCAAGACACAATGCGCCGGACGCGTCCGGCGCCTGCCCAAGGCGCGTCCGGCGCCTCTTCCAGGTGCTGACTTCATCATTTTGTCGCCGTGTCGTGACACCAACTTCTCCGTCATGCTATCCAACAAGTATACCAACTTGAACAACGGAGATAGCATGATTTCAACCAAATTTTGCATCCGGCGCAATAGAAAATATGCATCCATTTTTCCCGAAAGCGCCGAATCCCGCCTCATAGGCTCGGCGGGAGGAAGAGAGGGACCCAAACCCATCTCTACCCTGCAAACCACAGCGCGCCCAAACGCCACCTTTGTAAATGTGCCAACACCACCAAGTGTACATCTCCATGTGCTTGTGTGTTAGCTTTTCACAACCATTTTCCAAAGGTTAGGTTAGCTCACTAGGCCCTACATGCAATGTACTTCATGAATTCACCTAGTGGCACCCGTGCGTCGAATAGCCGATAAGACTTCCCCTCTTAATAGTGCGGCTATAGATCCTAAACCACTCACACCCTCTATGGTGTCTTGAGTGCAAAACAAAATGGCCCTATCGGTTATACCTTTGCCTTGAGCCCATTTTGTTCCTCCAAATGATATGAACACTTCACACCATCATGTGACCATCTCGATCCATCGACCTCGACTTCACTTGCCCTTCACCGTGCATCGGTCCATCGGCGCCTAGTCTTGCCCGAGCTTCACCATCGCATGGTCCTTCACTCCCAAGCCTCAACTAGCCCTTCACCTTCAACACCGGTCCATGGAGCCAAGCATCGTCTTGATCTTCATCTTTGATCACATGACACGTGTCATGCTTCATATGCATTAAGCTCATCATGTGGACAACCTTTCTCTAAATCAACCACTTAGATAAACAAGGTTAGTCCTAGGTTTCATCAATTAGCCAAAACCAAACTAGGGACTTTCAATCTCCCCTTTTTGGTAATTGATGACAACCTCAACAAAGATGATTTTATAATAAAGATTTTGAACTTGTCATACTTGTCCAATCATTAAGCTCACAAGAGAAATTTGGACAACTATAGCAAGTTCGGTTTTGGTAGTATTGCTCCCCCTACATATGTGCATAGAGTTTGGATTTGAAGCTTTGCACATATGCATGGATAGAAGTGTGGGGAGAGTAATTCTACCAAAATGATGCTAAGGTGTAAGAAATGGACCTTTGAAGCGTGATACCAATCGGAGTTGCCTTTTACACCATCCTTAGCACCATATAGTAACTAGACATCCATCAAAAACTCAAGAACCTCATGAGATCAACATTATAAGCAAAGTTCTTGAACCACTTGTAAAGTAAGGGGAGTCTAGTTACAACCTATGCATGCTAGTAGATCATTTCATCAATCAAATCCTATACTAGCATTGCACCACACAAGCAAGGAGACACCACTTGTATACAACTTTGAAACTAGGTGCCATGAGCAAGTCATATGAGAATGCACAAACAAATGCAACAACTCTGTTCATGAGCTTGCTCCCCCTTCTTGTGTGCATCAAAATTTTATTTACCCCTTTATCATGTTCAATCATCTTTTTCTCTCCCCTTTGTCAACAATTGCCCAAAAATGGGATCAAATTGTGGAGAGAAAAGAACTTTGATGGAGTAAACAAAACTTTAGTCAAATTTGGTTCAATCTAGACCACTTGCCAAAGACATTTAATTCGGTTTGAACCAAAGACAAGCTTCTTCACACCTCATGACAAGGGTTATCTTGCCTATGTTGAATTAAACACTTATAGCAAATATTCTAGATTCAACACTAGGATTGCAAGCCCACAAACATGTCATATGTCACCACTAGATCAAGCAAAGCAAAGAAGCAATAGTGGTAAACATATATACATCAAACACATTTGATTTATCATGAATGCTCCAAATACACCTTGTATGTCTACATGTGCTACCACAAGTATAATCCTAAGAATGAATGACATGTCAACCAATGGTACCTTGCTTTGTCGAAGGAGAGGCATGTCAAGTAGTGGTGGGGTGCATTCAACACATGTTTGAGAAGTCAAGAATGTTCAACTCATTCCTTAGCTTGCAAAACCTTCTTTCATCAAGTGGCTTGGTGAGGATGTCGGCAAGTTGATCATCGGTGCCCACACTTTCAATGGAAATGTCACCCTTTTGTTGATGATCTCTTATGAAGTGATGCCTTATGTCAATGTGCTTTGTTCTTCCATGTTGAACCGGGTTTTGTGTCATCTTGATTGCACTCTCATTATCACAAAATAATGGCACATTCTTGAAATTGATGCCATAATCCTTTAAAGTTGACTTCATCCAAAGCAATTGTGCACAACAACTCCCCGCACTAACATATTCGGCTTCGGCGGTAGAGATTGCCACACTATTTTGTTTCTTTGAGGACCATGACACAAGTGATCTTCCAAGAAGTTGACATGTACCACTTGTGCTCTTTCTATTGATCTTGCAACCACCATAGTCGGAGTCCGAATATCCAATCAATTCAAACTTTGACCCCTTGGGATACCACAATCCAACATCTCTTGTTTGCTTCAAGTACCTCAATATTCTCTTTGCGGCCGTGTTGACATTTCTAACGCCACTCGGTGTTAGGTTGTCATCCCCAACATGGCGCCAAAAATCTTGGTACTAAATAATGCAACTGCTACTAGAAATAAATATGGGATCCGCAAGCGCACGAGATAATACCGATGTAGCATTTTAACTAGGAGTAATCCAGGTATCGTTATTTATAATTTTACCACCGGGAAGGGAATGCACTGGATAATGAGTGATGAGCAATGCACATGCTTTGTAATGGAGAGCTTAACCTTGTCTCGTATCAATCATCTCATACGGGTAAGTGTCACATAAAATATATGAATGAATGATAATGACATAAGATAAATGAGAGCATTTAGCCACATAAAATAGTAATAAGCCATCTCAACTTAGCACTCTAAGCTTATAACACTAGCATGGACTAGGACGATCTAGGGTATAATCCTATGTTATTCTAACTACAAAGTCAAAGCATACAATGATTAGTGCAAGAACATCTAGCAATCATGGCGGGAAAAGGTTACACCTGTGCATAGTGATATCACCAGAGAAGACAAGAGACATAGCAATGACTTCAATGTAATAGGTTGTTCTACTAAGACCTACCAACGGGGGATGGAATACAAAGGACTCAACGGAACTGTCACTTCCGTGATCTACCACACGACCCGGCCAATAGGGTGTAATCGCGATAAATACGGTCTAGGCACCACGCCTACACAATATTTACCACTCACCCATCGATCTAATGAGCAAGTGCTATACGATCCTATGCATAAACATAATTCTAGTCCAACTATGCTAAACATATAATCAAAGTAAACTAAGAACAATATAATTGAGAACATAATCAAATAGAGCAAAGTCAAGTCCGATATAATAGAATAGAATAAAGTACTACTCATAGTATCACGAACAATGATGAATATTACAAGAATGTAGAGGGAATTACCAAGAACTCCGACAGATCCGGACTCCAAGCTAGGCTTGATTCCCTCTAGATCTATTCCTATGTAGCTATGATACTAAACTATGGAGCTCTAATTGAGATGGTGGCTCAAGCTTCTACGAATTCTAATGAGAGAATGAACTCTTGAATGAATTAGGGTTTTACCCGGGGGCCGGGCTCAATATATAGCCCCCTAGGATGAACCACGCCCTCGGATCAAACCGACCTAAATGGACGATAATTATTCATCCTCAAAGGCGGTGGAGGCGATCCACGAGACTCCACCTCGATTGGTGGAGATGGGGAGTCGGCCGACTCCCCCTCGGGTCGGCGACCGCCACCACCCCAAAGGGGCCCAGCCTTCGGGGTCGCCTCTTCCGGAGTCTTCTAGATTATACAATTTTACCCGTTCGGTCTTTATCTCTATGTAATCATGACATGTGGACCTCCTTTGGTTCTCTTTCGATAACCCCCTCGCAAAATAGACAATCACCAAAACTCGTGGAATTCGCGTGTAACCCCTATATCTAACAGTGAACTCATATTAGTCCTTTCTCTTGCTGCGTTGACGGTATAAAATTGATACTTAACGACCGTCAACAAACTCCCCCAAGCTTACCTTTTGCTCGTCCCCGAGCAAAGATAGACTCGATGGATCGAGTTGCTACAATGCTTTCACTCCTCACAAGTACACATGCGTTCAAACAAGAACTCTCCTCCGGATTAGAGTGAACTATCCCGACTCAAAACTCACTCATATTACCTTTCACCATGGGGCTTGTAACCGTCACTTGGGTCTTGAGTAGTTGAAAGATAGAACGGTCAAGTCAAGCGCCATGTTTCTCGCTCTTTGATCAACTATTATCCCGGAGTTTTTGCAAGGTTTGAAATAAAACTCGAGTTCCTTGTATGAACCTTTCAAGTCTCTCATTTGTGGTATTTCGGATCCTCTCTAAGGCATGAGTAGTGTATGCCTTCTCTTTCTCTCAAGAATATGTGGTATTTATGGAACTAAGGCATAGTGGAAAGTGCCTTCTCTCTCTCACCCTACTTTCTAATAGGCTTATGTGGAGCTCATAGGTGGGGAGACACTCAAACTCACTTGCATATATTGCACAGTTAAGACATGGATCCAATAGGAACTAAAATAATAAAGTCATATGTGCATGTGAATGAGGAAATGGAATGGATGAAAAGATGATAGGATGATGGTAATAAAGAAATGATTATGAGGGGTACTCAACTGGTGAACCTCTACTTCTACACTTGCTCCTTCGAGGATAACATGACTCCCTTTATTCGAAAACCTTGAAACTTCTTGAATGGAAGGACTTGGCTACTCTTTCTTTTTCTTTCTTTCTTTTTTCTTCTTTTTCTCTCTCTTTTTTTTTTAGAGCAACCAATCCTCTGGAAACAAAACTTTAGCAACGGGGATTCATATAACTTGAAATGATAATAACTGGAGCTTTTATGTAGGCAAATAGAACGGCGATGATTATGTCTAGACGTTCACCCTGCAATAGGAGTAGAACCTTTTCTCGGATGCTTTGTGAAAGGAATGGCGTATGTATATGTGGATGGATGAATGGATGGATGCGTACTCCCGTGGTAGGAGCAAAGATAGGTGCGTATCTCCGGGGTAGAGATAGCACAAAGTGGGGAATGCGTACTCCCGGATAGGAGTAGCATAAGTGCGTATCTCCGGGGTAGAGATAGCACAATATGTGGTGGATATGGATCTATATGTGGGTGGTACTTCGAGGAACAAGTAGCACGTAATGAATGTAGTATTTATAAAATGGGTGCGTGCTTCGAGACGAAGTAGCATAGATCAATGGATGGAGAGCACATAGTATTGACTTTAACTCAACGTGACTAATTCCTTATGGGTCCACAAAGATAACCACACTCAATGCCTATAAAGTCTACACTCAAACCTACAATATGATCTATTTAAACGAGATGGGTTTTCCTAATCTAGTAAGCCCGAATATATGGCTGTGGTAGGAATTTGAACTCTCATCATAAAGGAACTCATCATGCGGGAATTTAATATTTTCACGATAAATTCTCCAGAACTCTAGTATCTCTAGGAACAAGATAGATAGCAGCTCAAAACCTTCCCATATCATACCCGTCAACCACCTAGACTTAGGTCAAGTGTTCGCTACCCACAAGTTTCGGTTCGAGCAAATCTCAAATCTAAACAGGTTGTGTCCAAAACTCGGGAGAGTGCAAGGTTGAAAACTAGGTACTTGAAAGGAATTACGGCAGAGCAACTATTCATCATCTCCATGTAGAGTTTATTCTAGGGATCACTTTTAAAGACAGTTGCAAGAGCTCTCCAAAAGTAGAAAAGATAAATAAGGAAATCTTTAAAGGGTTTCTATGGTTATGCATCTTTTTTAGTTGTTTTAATCAAAGCACACTCTAATAAAGCATAAATAGATAAGTTGGAAACACTTAGCTTGGTACACGGGGATGCTCTCCCCAAGCCGGATGTTGACATAGTCTCAACATGTTGCCGATGTGCACCAAGACGTTCTAGTCCTCCAGAGTGTTGTAGATAGTTGTCGTTGGAGACAAAGATTCAAGTGTCGCGGGCAAGCACTCCGACGGGGACTGGATGTCCTTCTCCGCTCTGTTAGCTCTTCATGATCTTTGATGTTCTCAGAAGCTCAAATAGACAACAAAGCTTGTGGAACCGATTAAGCGTTAGTGATAAAACCTCTAGGCCTTGGTTGTCTAGAACTTTCTTAACTTAGACTTGTTCTAACGGATCACAAGAAATATTTTTATCTTTTTATTATTTAAGGAATGCGATGGGGAAATAAATATGCTGAGAAATTATTTTTGTGCCACCACAGTGAATGGTTATCCACATGGGGCTTAAAGTTTTTCTGGATGCAAATGCACAACATTTTTATTTTCTTTTCTAATGCAGAGATGGTAAAGATGCAACTAAGGTGCAAGTAGGAAAACAAGGATGCTAAGGTAAAAATGCAATGCTGGAAAAGTGATGCTGATAAATACCAAGTTACCTCTTGGCGCGGCGTTCAGTGGTTAAGTCCTCCGAACAGGACTTGTCATAATCGCTCATTTTTCAAGGGGCGCATTGGCTGGCGCCTCGGATGATGTCGCCTCGTGTGTAGGAATTGATTCTGATTTTGCTTTTACCTTCCACACCTTCTTTGTTGGAGAGGGTGACCTTGAGGAGGAAGCTTCTTGGACCACTTGGTTTTCTTCTCCGGTAGCACCTCTTCGGGTTCTTCTACAATGTTCTTCTCTTCGGGTACCGATCTTCATATCTCGAATACTTCTCCTCATAGTCACCCCATCCATCTTTAGTGATGTTCTTCTTGTTCTCGGCATGTGTACGCCTTCTCCTTGTTACTCTTTCTTCTTGGGCTCTTCGATGATTATATAATTATTGTTGAAGTAGCGGCGTACCTTCTCGGTGGGAAAGTGAAAATGGATCTCTCCCGTCCCGATATAGATGGTAGCTCGGTGGTGTTTAGGAATGGTCTTCCTAGGATGATTGGAGGATCGTAGTCATCTCCCATGTCAATGACTAGGAAGTCTCAGTAGGGACATAATGGTCATCTATCTGGATGAGGACATCCTTCACTTCTCCTTCGACGAAGCGGAATGTCCGTCCGCCATCTGCACTGTGCATAGGTAGGCTCCAAAGGCGAGTGCCATATAGATACTCATAAGTTACCTTGGCCATAATGTTGACGCCCGATCCGGTGTCACGCGCATAGCTTTATTGAAAGAGCTTCGTTGATGGAGCATTGAATGGTTGGGACACTGGGTCATCCTTCTTGATCGACGTGGGGACACGAGTAAGTGGTCATGCTCCTTGTGGACTGCGGTGACCATCCTTCTTGTCTCCATCTTCTTGGTCTTCTTATTCTTGTTCTTGCTCTTCTTAGCCGGACTCTTCTTCTCCTCACCGTTCGCTCGATGAGGGTGTGCTTTGGAACCTGCAAAGCACTCTGTTCTTGAAGGAGAAGGTTTCTCTCTTGCCCTTGATGTTGAAGATGATCTTGGCAGTGTTGGCATACATGATGGCTCCAGCAGTGTTCAAGAACGGTCGTCCCGAATGATAGGAGACCTTTCATCACCGCCCGTATCCACTACCACGAAGTCTCGGGAACATACGAGTTGCCCACTCGTACACATATGTCTTCAAGTACTCCCAAAGGAACACGGAGTGACCGATCTCACGCAAGCCGCAAGCACATGGTTGTGTATGCTAGGGGGCATCCGAATAGCTTCTCGTATATCACTCTTGGCATAATGTTGATGTTTGCACCGAAGTCACGTATTGCCTCATTGAAGTTAGTACTTCCAATGGAGATCGGAATGACCGGTCTCCCGGATCGCCCTTCTTGATTGGCGAGTTGAGTCAATCCATGACCCCTTCGATGGATCACTTCGGCTATCTTCTACATTGAATATATCAACAAGATTTGCGGTCTCGAGCTCTTCGGGTTGTCCCGCCGGTTTACCTTGACCAGTGGAGGGAGCAAGGTTGACAAGCCGTTGTACCCGCGACTCAAGTATCTTGTTGAAGCTGAGCCGACTCTTGATGGCATTGGAAAAGCCATCCATTCTCATTGCTGAGTGTCTCTAGGACCTTGTCATTTGATGTCGGCTTCTTGGGCCAGTTGTCCATCATCTTGCCTTGATTCAAAGCACTAACTCTCTCAAAGGCTACTGGTTGTAATTATTGTAGGAGGAGTTGTTACCTTGATAGTTGCCTGAATAATTGCCCGAATAGTTAGGCCTTGGCTGCGATTCCAACCTTGATTCTCGAGGACGATAGTAATTATTATTGTTGTTGTTGTTGAGGTAGTTCACGTCCTCCTTCAGCTGCGGGCGGTTAGCACCCGGGTGTGCCCGTCTCTCCACACTCTTCACATGTCATGCGAGCATCATGTATATGCATGACTTCTTTCTTCTCTCGTGGCTCTCTCATCGAGCCTCTTCATCGGAAATCCATTTTTGGCGAGACAACATGTCTACCTCTTTCACCGGTGCATTCCTCCTCCTCTCTTGCGGTCCGAGTTCTTTCTTCACTCCAACCTTGATTGGATGCCATCTTCTCCACAAGAGCTTCGTGGCTTGAGAAATAGTGAGTGATAAGAATGCACCTCCAAAGCATCCATCGTCTCACGTGTGCTGTTGCTAAGCCCATGGTAGAATGTCTGCATAAGCAGCCAATTCTCCATGCCATGATGAGGACACTCGAGGATATAATCTTGAAAGCGCTCCCAAGCTTCTGGGACAGTCTCATCATGGTGTTGCTGAAAGCTTGATATCTTCCCACGAAGAGCATTTGTCTTGCCCATGGGGAAGAACTTCGCCAAGAAATTGGTGGAACATAGTGCCCACGTAGGATTCTTCTCCTTATTGGCGTAGAACCACTGCTTCGCTCTCCCCAAGAGTGAGAATGGGAAGAGGCGAAGTAGTATAGCATCTCTGGGGACATCCTTGATAGTGAATGTGCTACAAATCTCGAGAAAGTGTTGGAGATGAGCACTAGCATCTTCATGGGCCTTCCCACGTAACGGCTTGCTTGCACCATGTTGATTAGCGCAGGCTTGAGCTCAAAAGCTCCTTCGATGTCCGCAGCCTGGTCCAAGTTTAATGTTGTCCGTAGTTGGAGCCGAGAACTCGCGAGTGACTTGTGCGCCATGGCTTCAAATGCTTGGTGTCAAGTCTCGAACGAAAGGTCGACTTTCTCGCTCCGACAAGCTTCCAAGTTGAGTTGATGATGATGATGATTGATTGGTCTTCTTCAACTTGCTTCGGCCTTCCCGAATAAAGCTTCGGATCGTCAATATAATTATCGGGAAGAATTGTCTTTTTCATACATTACCCCGCATAAGATATAAGAATAGACGAAAAACAAGGGTAAGGCCGTATGAGTAGAGAATGGTGACGTTGCTCAATCTCATTATGTAGTGCAATGCTGCTCATTATCCATTGGCTTTCAACCTTCCCGGCAACGGCGCCAAAAATGCTTGTTGACATTTCTAACGCCACTCGGTGTTAGGTTGTCATCCCCAACATGGCGCCAAAAATGCTGGTACTAAATAATGCAACTCGCTACTAGAAATAAATATGGGATCCGCAAGCGCACGTATAATACCGATGTAGCATTTTAACCAGGAGTAATCCGTGATATCGTTATTTATAATTTTACCACTTTGGGAAGGGAATGCACTGGATATTGAGTGATGAGCAATGCACATGCTTTGTAATGGAGAGCTTAACCTTGTCTGTATCAATCATCTCATACAGGGTAAGTGTCACATAAAATATATGAATGAATGATAATGACATAAGATAAATGAGAGCATTTAGCCACATAAAATAGTAATAAGCCATCTCAACTTAGCACTCTAAGCTTATAACACTAGCATGGACTAGGACGATCTAGGGTATAATCCTATGTTATTCTAACTACAAAGTCAAAGCATACAATGATTAGTGCAAGAACATCTAGCAATCATGGCGGAAAAGGTTACACCCGTGCATAGTGATATCACCGAGAAGACAAGAGACATAGCAATGACTTCAATGTAATAGGTTGTTCTACTAAGACCTACCAACGGGGATGGAATACAAAGGACTCAACGGAACCGTCACTTCCGCGATCTACCACACGACCCGGCCAATAGGGTGTAATCGCAGATAAATACGGTCTAGGCACCACGCCTACACAATATTTACCACTCACCCATCGATCTAATGAGCAAGTGCTATACGATCCTATGCATAAACATAATTCTAGTCCAACTATGCTAAACATATAATCAAAGTAAACTAAGAACAATATAATTGAGAACATAATCAAATAGAGCAAAGTCAAGTCGATATAATAGAATAGAATAAAGTACTACTCATAGTATCACGAACAATGATGAATATTACAAGAATGTAGAGGGGAATTACCAAGAACTCCGACAGATCCGGACTCCAAGTTAGGCTTGATTCCCTCTAGATCTATTCCTATGTAGCTATGCTACTAAACTATGGAGCTCTAATTGAGATGGTGGCTCGCTTCTCTCGAATTCTAATGAGAGAATGAACTCTTGAATGAATTAGGGTTTTACCCGGGGCCGGGGCTCAATATATAGCCCCTAGGATGAACCACAGCCCTCGGATCAAACCGACCTAAATGGACGATAATTATTCATCCTCAAAGGCGGTGGAGGCGGATCCACGAGACTCCACCCGATTGGTGGAGATGGGGAGTCGGCCGACTCCCCCGGGCCGGACCGGCCACCACCCGCCAGTGGGGCCCAGGCCTTCGGGGTCGCCTTCTCGGAGTCTTCTAGATTATACAATTTTACCCGTTCGGTCTTTATCTCTATGTAATCATGACATGTGGGCCTCCTTTGGTTCTCTTTCGATAACCCCCGCGAAATAGACAATCACCAAAACTCGTGGAATTCTGTCGGTGTAACCCCTATATCTAACGGTGAACTCATATTAGTCCTTTCTCTTGCTGCGTTGACGGTATAAAATTGATACTTAACGACCGTCAACGGCCGTGAGATGACTCTCTCTAGGTGAGGCTTGATATCTAGCACACATGCAAACACTAAACATGACATCCGGCCTTGATGCGGTGACATAGAGTAGGCTTCCAATCAATGACCGATAATCCTTTTGATTCACCATATTGCCATCATGATCCCTATCAAGATTCCCATTGGTGCCCATTGGAGTTGAGATTGGCTTTGCATCTTGCATCCCAAACTTCTTCAACATGTCCCTTATATATTTCCCTTGACTCACAAATGTCCCATTCTTCAATTGCTTGACTTGAAGACCAAGGAAATAGCTAAGTTCACCAATCAAGGACATCTCAAACTCTTTTGCCATCATTTCACCAAATTCTTCACAATATGCTTGATTGGTTGATCCAAAGATGATATCATCAACATAGATTTGCACAATGAAGAGATTATTACCAATCTTCTTGGTGAATAGAGTAGTATCAACCTTGCCCATAATGAACCCTTTGGAGTGAAGAAAAGTCTTCAATCTCTCATACCATGCTCTAGGTGCTTGCTTCAAGCCATACAAAGCTTTCTTCAATTTGTACACATGGTTGGGTCTCTTCTCATCTTCAAAACCGGGAGGTTGCTCAACATATACTAGCTCATTGATGATCCCATTGAGAAATGCACTCTTGACATCCATTTGATATAACTTGATATTGTGGGCACATGCATAAGCCAATAGAATCCTTATTGCCTCCAATCTTGCCACGGGAGCATATGTTTCATCATAGTCAAGACCTTCAACTTGAGTATAGCCTTGTGCAACTAGTCTTGCTTTGTTTCTAATCACAACACCATCTTGATCTTGCTTGTTCTTGAAAACCCATTTGGTTCCAATGACATTGTGATCCTCCGGCCTCTCAACTAACTCCCACACATTATTTCTTGTGAAGTTATTGAGCTCTTCTTGCATTGCCATGATCCAATCGGCATCATCCAAGGCTTCCTCAACTTTCTTTGGCTCTTTGGTTGACACAAATGATGCATACTCACAAATCATTGCCACCCTTGATCTTGTTTGCACACCACTTCTAATATCACCTATGACACTATCAATTGGGTGATCTCTTGCAACATGTTGTGGTTGTAGCACTTGCACTTGATTGCTTGAGCTTGGTTGATCACTTGACTTGTCTTCATTGGATGAACTAGCACCATGATCTTGCACTTGAGCATTGCTAGCTTGCCTCAATGGAGAATTGAGCACTTCATCTTTATCATCTTGCACATCAACCACTTGCTTTGCTCTAATGTCCCCAATATCCATGTTCTTCATAGCTTCAACCAATTGAGTTCCACCAACATCTTCTAGATTCTCATCTTCATCTTGTGACCCATTGGTTTCATCAAATTGCACATCATGGACTTCCTCTCTAATGCCACTTGAATTGTTCCAAACTCTATAAGCCATGCTTGTAGTTGAATAACCGAGTAGGAACCCTTCATCACATCTCTTTTCAAACTTCCCCAATCTAGTGCCCTTTCTCAAGATGTAGCATTTGCAACCAAACACTCTAAAATAGCCAATGTTGGGCTTTCTTCCATGAAGTAGCTCATATGGGGTCTTCTCTAGCAAAGTATGACAATAGAGCCTATTGATGTAGTAGCATGCCGTGTTGATGGCTTCATCCCAAAATGATTGACTAACATTGTACTCATGAAGCATTGATCTAGCCATATCAAGCAATGTTCTATTTTTCCTCTCAACTAGGCCATTTGATTGTGGAGTGTACTTGGCCGAGAATTGATGACCAATGCCATAGTGATCACATAATTCTTCCATTCTTGTATTCTTGAATTCACTCCCATTGTCACTTCTCACTTTCTTGATTCTCATGTCAAACTCATTGTGAACTCTAGTGAGAAAGGTTTTGAAGGTGTCATACACTTCACTCTTGTCACTAAGAAAGAATACCCATGTGAATCTTGTGAAGTCATCCACTATGACAAACCCATACTTGTTGCCACCAATACTTGTATATGTAGTTGGGCCAAATAGATCCATGTGCAACAACTCAAATGCCTTGCATGTGCTCATTATACTCTTCTTTGGATGTGAGCTACCAACTTGCTTCCGGCTTGACATGCACTACACAACTTGTCCTTCTCAAATACAACATCTTTCAAGCCTTCAACAAGATTGTGTTGTGTGAGCTTCTTCAATTGTTTCATGCCAACATGCCCAAGCCTTCTATGCCAAAACCAACCCAAACTTGATTTTGATATCAAACATGTTGTCAAAGAAGCTTCACTAGTGTTGAAATCAACAAGATAGAGATTCTCATATCTAAAGCCTTTGAACACCAAGTTGGAGCCATCAAGAGAAACTACCTCAACATCATTTGCCCCAAAAATGCACTTGTAGCCTCGATCACAAATTTGTGCCACGGAGAGAAGATTGAAATCCAAGCTTTCAACTAGCATCACATTGGAGATACTCATGTCATTTGATATTGCAATCTTGCCCAAACCAACAACCTTGCCTTTCTTGTTATTGCCAAAAGTAATTGACTCAATGCCACTATCATTCTTCTCAATTGAATCAAACATTCTTGATGTGCCGGTCATGTGTTGAGAACACCCACTATCAATAATCCAATGCCTTCCTCCGGCTTTATAATTCACCTACAAGCAAATCAATGAAGCTTAGGGACCCATTTTTGTTTGGGTCCTTGTAGGTTAGTAACTAAGCTCTTTGGTACCCAAATTGTCTTCTTCTTTGGGCCTACAATGGGTGTACCAACAAACTTAGCTTGCACACCTTTCACACCCTTGGTAAGCACATAACAAGAATCAAAAGGTATAGCATTGTCAAGTTTCTTGTTTTGTTGCTTCTTGTTGCAATTTTGCTCTAGGTGCCCAACTTGCTTGCATCTATTTTGCTCTTCACAAAGCTAGGCTTTGGAGTTGCAAAGGCCGACTTGCCCTTCTTGGGAGTATAGCCCAATCCCTCTTTGTTAAGAGAGAACCTTTGGCTACCCAAACACTTTAGCAAGCGGGCCTCACCACCATAGGCTTTGCCTAAGGCATGAGTGAGCTCATCCACCTCCTTCTTGAGAGTCTCATTCTCAACCATAAGTGTAGCATCACAAGTGAAGCCATCATTAGTAGTAGAGATAGAGTCGGTGGTGGTGGTGGATGATGTGCTACAAGAAGGGTTAGCATTTGTCATGATGATAGGTTGATAAAATGACTCATCAATGATGTCACAAGTAAGGCCTATGTCACATGATGCAACCACCACTTTCTTTGCTTGTTGCTCAAGTAGAAGTGAGTGAGCCTTTTCAAGTTTAGAATGAGCATCACCAAGTTTCTCATGGTCTTCCACTAGACACTCATGAGTGGTCATAAGCTCACCTAGGGCTTTCTCAAGTATTGCTACTTTCATTGAAAGCTTCTTGCACTCCTTTTCCTTGGCAATAGCTATATCTCTAGTTTCTTGCATCAAGTCATATAATTGATCCTTAGAAGGTTCATCATCATCATCAATATTATCAACATCGTGAGCATATTCCATCTCACTATCATCATCACTATCATCATATTGTACCTTGGTTTCCTTGGCCATGAAGCACGATGGTGATGAAGAGAATAATGAAGGCTTCTTGTTGATGGCGATGGAAGCCATAGCCTTGTTGCTTGTATCTTCATCTTCATCATCATTGTCACTCTCCCAAGTGACCACAAATGCACCATTCTTGCCCTTCTTGAGTGTCATCTTGGCCTCATGCTTCTTCTTCTCAAACTTGCCCTTGTTGTAGTTCTTCTTCTTCTCATATGGGCATTCGGCTTGTAGATGCTCGGTGCTATCACAATTGAAGCACTTTCTTGGTTGCTCTTGCTTCTTGAAGTTGTTTCTCTTGAAGCCTCTTCTCTTGATGAACATGTGTCCCATCTTCTTCACCACAAGAGCAAGTGCCCAATCATCAATCTCAAAGTCACCATCTTCCTCATTGGTTTCTTCTTCTTCAAAGATTGGTGCTTTGCCCTTGGAGGATGTGGCTTGGAATGCCACGGTCTTCTTCTTCTTCTCCTCTTCCACCTTCTCATCATCTTGATCAAATTTGTCATATGTCAAGACTTCACCAAGCAAATCATTTGGCTTCTTATTTTCAAGCCCATCTCTTTGTAGCATTAGCTTCAACATCTTGAAGCTCTTCGGCAAGCAAATCAAGAACTTGTGACAAAAGTCTTAATCTTTTGTCTTGTGCCCCAAACTCTTGAGATCATTCACAATCACTTGTAGACGATGAAACATTTCAATGATTGTTTCATCCTCCTTCTTCTTGAAGTTCTCGAACTCACTCTTGAGTCCATATAGCTTGGCACTCTTCACAACCTTGGTGCCCTCATAGGTCTCACCCAACCTAGTCCACACTTCACTTGCAAGCTCCAAATCCTTGATTCCCTCAAACACCTTTGTATCAATGCCATTGTATAGGGTGTTGAGAGCCATTCTATTGCATGTGATGTTGGCTTTATCTTCATCGGTGAGATGATCATTATCAAGAATAGCATAGTCATGCAATGTAACTTGCAAGACTCTCTCTTGTATTGAACCAAGATACATGATCATCTTTCTCTTCCAATGATCAAAGGAACTAACTCCATCAAACATAGGCGGTTTTCCCCAACATGGTTGAACACAATTTGAGCCATCTTAACACCGTAGGATGTTAAGCCTTGCACTAAAACGGTGACCTCGGCTCCGATACCACTTGAAAGGTCCTAGATGGCTAGAGGGGGGAATAGCCTATAAAAATTTCTACAAACTCACTAAGCAAACTTCGTTAGATACACAAACGGCGGAAAGCAAGTTATGCTTAGCCTACTAGATGTTGCAAGCCTCCTATCCAAGCAATTCTAGTAGGTGATCACTAGTACACACAAAAGCTACCACTAGTGATCAAGAGTTCTACCCACGGGATTTAGTCTACACAAGAAGTGGTTCCCGACCGACCACACAAGCAATTCTACCCACGGGATTTAGTCTACACAAGATGTGGTTCCCGACCGACCACGCAAGCAATTCTACTTTGCAAGAATGTAATCAAAGTAATACAAGAGAGGATGAGACTTGTTATACCGACGCGTCGAGTCGAGGTTGCCAATCACCAAGAGAATGAGCAATCGATCACAATCGGCAACACACAATCGATGACAACCAATCACCGGGAGACAAGGATGAACACAATTGTTTTTGTTCACCCGGTGTTCACTTGGGCACCGCCAAGCTACGTCACCGGTTGTGTCGACCAACACCTAGATGGTTCCTCGGTGTGACCCTCAAGTCACTAGCCCCTCAAGGCTCGCCCGCAAGGCACCGCAAGACACCACTCTCAAGCGAGGTACTCAACGACATGCGCAATCCACTAGGATGCTCTTCGTGATCCCCACGAGGTGAGCTCAAACCTCTCACAATCAACCGGAGGTGGCCAAGAACAATCACCTTCTCTTGCCAACGCCTCCAACAATCTCCAAGCCGGCTAGGAGCGGTACTCTCCAAGAGTAACAAGAAATCCACCGGCGAAACCACCCACAAGTGCCACTAGATGCCCTCAAGCAATGCAATGCACTAGGTGATTCACTCAATCTCTCTTAGGATGAACAACCAAGCAAGGGAGAAGAGTGGGAGAGAGTCTCTTAGCTCAAAGAATGCACAAGGGATGAGAAATGGCCAAGAGACCTCCCCAAGGGCCGGCCACCTTCTATTTATAACCCCTCAAACAAATGTGACCGTTACCCCCTCGGGAGGCCGAGCAAGACGCGCCGGACGCGTCGCCCAAACCGCCGGACGCGTCCGGCGCTTCTTCCGCGCGAGCCAAGTCGACCGTTGGCTCCGCGTTCAAACTCGTCCCGCCACGTGTGCGTCCGGCGCTCGCGTCCGGTTCCAGAGCCGCGCCCTGGAACTTTCTGTTCGGCGTCCGGCGCGCGCCGGACGCGACACCGGCGCGTCCGCCGCCTTCTGCCCGCCAGCCAGCGCCATGCTGAGGCTCAGCACTCGCCGGACTCAGCACAGTGATTTGCCCGCGTCCGCCGCGTGCGTCCGCCGCGAGTCCGCCGCTTCGACCATGTCAGCCATCAGCACATGTCAAGACACAATGCGCCGGACGCGTCCGGCGCCTGCCCAAGGCGCGTCCGGCGCCTCTTCCAGGTGCTGACTTCATCATTTTGTCGCCGTGTCGTGACACCAACTTCTCCGTCATGCTATCCAACAAGTATACCAACTTGAACAACGGAGATAGCATGATTTCAACCAAATTTTGCATCCGGCGCAATAGAAAATATGCATCCATTTTTCCCGAAAGCGCCGAATCCCGCCTCATAGGCTCGGCGGGAGGAAGAGAGGACCCAAACCCATCTCTACCCCGCAAACCACGCGCCCAAACGCCACCTTTGTAAATGTGCCAACACCACCAAGTGTACATCTCCATGTGCTTGTGTGTTAGCTTTTCACAACCATTTCCCAAAGGTTAGGTTAGCTCACTAGGCCCTACATGCAATGTACTTCATGAATTCACCTAGTGGCACCCGTGCGTCGAATAGCCGATAAGACTTCCCCTCTTAATAGTGCGGCTATAGATCCTAAACCACTCACACCCTCTATGGTGTCTTGAGTGCAAAACAAAATGGCCCTATCGGTTATACCTTTGCCTTGAGCCCATTTTGTTCCTCCAAATGATATGAACACTTCACACCATCATGTGACCGTCTCGATCCATCGACCTCGACTTCACTTGCCCTTCACCGTGCATCGGTCCATCGGCGCCTAGTCTTGCCCGAGCTTCACCATCGCATGGTCCTTCACTCCCAAGCCTCAACTAGCCCTTCACCTTCAACACCGGTCCATGGAGCCAAGCATCGTCTTGATCTTCATCTTTGATCACATGACACGTGTCATGCTTCATATGCATTAAGCTCATCATGTGGACAACCTTTCTCTAAATCAACCACTTAGATAAACAAGGTTAGTCCTAGGTTTCATCAATTAGCCAAAACCAAACTAGGGACTTTCAGCTACCCACTACTCCTCGGATCTGGTGGCATGGCGCATCAGCTCCTTCTCCACCACGCCAGCGCTAGCGCTCCCCTCTGCTCCACTGTGCAGAGCGTCATCGCTGGACGCTGCGCAACCTGCGTGCTGTGGCCGGTCGCTTCGGTGGCGTTCCTCGCCACGCCAAAGATTCCTCTCCACCACCCCGACGATCTGCTTCGTGGTTGTAGGGGGTGGTCATGGTCCTCCATGGCCAGTCATGCTTCCTTTTTGATGTTTTTGTTTCCACATCATTTTTCTTTAGACTAGCATTAATCAACATATCATTTGTTGCACTAGCTTCTGTGGAAACTGTATAAGAATCCTGAAAAGTGAATGGACTTGTATTGATCTTCTCTTCAATTTGCTTGACAAGGATGTCAAGTGTGCTGTCCACTAACATTGTGCATTCAGGAAAGTAAGCTGCTCTATGTGCCAAATTCTGAAATTTGTGGGACATGTATCTGAACCGAAGTGCAGCATCCATCTTTGGATTTTAAATTATATTTCTCCCTTGAGAAACACTTGAGAAACTGCCTTCCCCATTGCAGCATCTTGGTCTGTAAAAATTGCTTTAGGCTGATGTCCATTGTGAGCTTTCAGAAAGGTCTCAAAACCACCATTAAGTGCAAGGTTTCTGGTAGGTGTAATGTGTGGTTGTGTTCCAAAACCACCTCAGTCACTTTCAGATTCCCCTCTTTCCTGTCCATTTGAAGATTCATGTGGACGTGACAATCAGTTCTAGTTTCGGCTCGAGGAAGCTTTGTTAAATGATCTCTTTTGTCTTGCAATCGATGACCCTCATTTGCACACACAAATCTACATGATGTAATCTTCCCATCAGATGATCTTTTATTTGTATATCTTTTCCTGACCTCAAATCCCCTCTGTCCACCATAGCTAAGCCAAAATGCCCAAGCCACATCGAAACTTCTGAACTCCATGCCAACACGAGGTACCAAACTAGGCATGGAACTATCACTGTACAGGAAAGGACACACCACAGAGTAAAAAAAGTGAATACGTATTCAGCTGAAAAACGGGAAAGCTATGCCAAAATCACGAAATACATGTTGCACACCTGTTTCCTCCCATTTCTGGGATGTTCGATTCCATTTTGATGGCTGACCTCAATCTTCATTGATTTGCTTCTTATATGTGAAAAGGAGAAGATTGACAAGTGACAACCCCGATTAAAGCAATCTCATAATGTAAATCAAAAAATTTCAGTAGTAATTTAAATAAGAAACAAAGAAGAGAGGCAAATCATCAGCACATACCGGCAATTTTGAAGCACAGCAGGAAGACTCGCCGCCGTCGCCGTCGCCTGGTCGATTAACTCACGCGCCAAAACAGCCCACATACAGTGTTTGTTCCCGCCAGCCGTAAAATACCTGGCGCCATTTTCTTCTGCGCAGTGGCTACTGGGCTGAAGTGGGCCTCTCGTGGGCTACATATCTAATTGGACTTGCCGTTCCATCGGTGTTGCCGTAGGATGGCACACGGACGGAGCGATATGGCTGGACGTCCTTCGGACGTAGCTGAAGCTAAGTTAGCCGAGCTCGTTCCGTTCGAGCGGGTACCGCATTTGCCCGTAACGGAACAGGGTTAGGAGTCACGATGAACGTGGTACGGATATTTATTCATCCGTCCGTTAGACCGAATTCGTTTAGAGGTGTTTTAATCCGTCCGTATGCAAGTCCGGACATTCAACATCCGATCCCGTATCCATATCCGAATACTTAAATCACATATTTATGATGTCGACAACCAGTCTTATCATATCCGGTATGGTTGATACTATCCGTATTCGAATCCGAAACCGGACAGAAATATGAAAACAAAAGTGGTATGAGTGATATCCGTCTGTATCCGATCCGTTTTCATCGCGACTTACGAGTCAACTGCAGCCTGCACTCCCCAGCAGGAACTCGCTTCTGCTCTCTGCAGACCTCCATGGCATCCGAGGCGGCGGCAGTCGTCCACACCGGCGGCTGCCACTGCCGGCGCGTGCGGTGGGAGGTCGAGGCCCCCGCGAGCGTGGTGGCGTGGATCTGCAACTGCTCCAACTGCGCCATGCGCGGCAACACCCACTTCGTCGTCCCCGCCGCCAAGTTCAGGCTGCAGCCCGGCGCCGACGAGTTCCTCACCACCTACACCTTCGGCACGCACGCGGCCAGGCACACCTTCTGCAAGGTCTGCGGCATCACCTCCTTCTACACCCCGCGGTCCAACCCGGACGGCGTGGCGGTGACCGCGGCCTGCGTCGACGCCGGCACCCTGAAGCACGTCGAGTACAGGAAGTTTGATGGGAGGAACTGGGAGGAGTTCTTCAGGACCAGCGACATCGCCGGGTTCTCCAAGGACGGGGCGGAGGCAGCGGAGTAGCGGGCAGGTCAATCCGTGTTCTTACCCTCACCAAAGGTCAGTTTGGTTTGTGGGCGAATGAATAATTTCCTATCCGTGTTTATGAATCACGAACTTGATTAGTGGAAATGAATAAAATAAGCAATTGTCGGTTGGAGCTGGGTGTGACAACTGTATTGCAATTGAGATTTCCAAAATGGATGGATTCAAGTATTCTAGTGCCCAATTCAACTGCTACAGCATAGGATTAAGCCTAATAGATTAGTAGCATGATGGGAGGCTGTTCAAGTTGGGAAAATATTCAGAGGGTAAACATGTAGAGAACTGAGATTTCAAGAATGTAGTTCACTGGTGTTTAATGCTCTAAACTAACCTCCATGGTCAGATAGTTCCTAAAGGATTATTAGATGGCGAGATTGCCAATGTGGAATGATCTCAGGAGTCAGAAGTAAAGTTAAACAGAGTTGCCCACATCTTCTGGAGTGCTTTTCTGGGTACAGAAACATCTAGTTCACTGGTATGCTCTTTCCATGGTCAGATAGTTCCTAAAGGATTATTAGATGGCGAGATTGCCACTGTGGAATGATCTCAGAAGTCAGAAGTGAAGTATAAACAGAGTTGCCACATCTTCTGGAGTGCTTTTCTGGGTACAGACATACTTATCCTTTTAATTTTCACAGCAGTATCAACGAAAACACCAAAGTTTCTAGCCAGTATCAACAAAAACACCAAAGCTTATCTCTAGTCAGTAAACACAATACTTATCCTTTTAAGAAAAGAAGTATAGTGTTTACTGACTAGAGATAAGCTAACTTTTGGGCTATAACCCCTCAACACCGTCTCTGATACAATCACAATTCACACATAGGGACAAAACAATAATAGGCAATATAATCAGTCTCAAAGAAGTGATAATCAGTTCGCTATTACTTTTACAATAGAAGTTGACAGCAGTAGATGAACTCAGGACAAGCTGCAGTATATAATACCCCATAATAAATTCAAGGAGACATACAAGACTCTGCCAAAGTTGCTAAGGTTGCCCTCCACGCTGTAGGCTTTCAGGCATGACCACCCTGTGATTGAAGATCATCCATGGCTGTGCCAGCAAGATGCGGCCACAGAATAGATTGACGGACAGCAGATGAAGAAACAGGCCATGAGAAATGAGGCTGGCTCAGGTGGTGATACTGCAAAGCTGTAATGGTCGATTAACATGGGACAGCATAGTCTTTTGTAGGCTCGCACTGGAAAGGGATCTACTTAGCATATTCCGATATTCGTTGAGCACAAACTTTGTTGGAACGCCCTTTTATGGTTCTCTTCTTTATGCTTCACTAGCAAATGGGGATCTAGTGCAAAGCTTACTTGGTCTGTCACTTGGTGTGGAACCTGTTGGTGGTTGAGAAAAAGGAAGTGATAGACTTTTGTTTAAAAGATCTATAGCACATCATTGATCAAAACCTGTTATAAAAAGGAAGGGAAGAGCTATTGCACTTGCTGAGCATACTGATACAAGAGGACTGCAGTTGTACCCTGTTGCAAAAGCATTGCATAGATGTAGAGGGGGCTATTAAGCATTTAAATGCTCATAGCAAAGTGATAATACATTAGGTTGAAGCATTTTAGTTAGTTCTTGCAGTTATGTTATCAGATTCTTAGAATGGATGACCAAGAAAAATCACCCATGACAACATATTTTGTGAAATTGGCTATATGAATTACATAGGTTGCTGAACCTAATTATGAGAAATATGGTAAACCATATCACTGTACCCAATCTTTGTGTACCTGATATGGCTTCCAATTCTTAGTTGGTTAATTAGGCATTTATTTCCTTCTATGCATGCAGATGTCCTCTGTGGAACTGGTATTATTTCCTCATCATTAATCATAGTTCTGATTCTTCTGAAGGTTGAATCAGTTTAGTGCCCTTTTCTTTGAACTAGGGCATTCTTCTTTTTTGCGATGCATTTCTCTTTACCCTGTCGAAATGAAGACAACATTTTCTTAAGCTGGTAGCCCCTCCCATCTTCATAACTGCACTTTCTGGGTCTCTCTGATGCCATTGCATTTCCTTGTTTATGACAAAAAATGGCACAAACCATAGACCACACAATCTATCAAAAGCAAAGACATCCGGTCAATATGAAGTGGCTTTCTACAATGCATTTCAAACTGTGAACTTGTGAAGTATGAACAGCACTACAATTGATTACCCTGTTATATGTAAAAAAACTGATTACCTGATGCGTCAAATCCTCTTGTTAGGGCCGGTGACACTTTCGCGTCAGTGGGCAATAATGCAGCGGCAACTTTTCTAGAACCGGGCACTAGTGATTGGCCATTATTGAAAGAATGCATACTGTTGAAGCAACAGCACTTAGGTCCTATTCAGTCGGTCGAAAACTGGCAGATTTTAGCTTATTTCCTCTCACAAACTATAATTGAATTTTCCGAAATTTGCCGGCTTTCCAACCTGCTGAACAGGACCAAAGCTATTATGTGTGCGGTCATGCAGTTTCTGAATCCTGCAGTTTCCAAGTTCGTGTGGCGTGTTGAGCCAAACGCAGTACAGACACCAAAAGCTATTATGTGTGCGGTCATGCACTGTTGATAAGGATTTTGAGAGCGTGTAATCAAACCGAACCATACTACCCACTTGATGTTATAACAGTGAGTCATTACAGTGAAGAACCTTTCACCATTTTGCAATGAAGAATCTTTTAGCAAACTATGTAGTGGAAACCAACTTGGATCAACACTATAATGACGCGGTGGAAATTGATTGACATAAAGAGACATACAAATGGCATCTTTCACTTGTAGAAATTGCATCGTTCAAATTGTATCATTGTAACACAATAGCAAGCATTTAAAACGGGATTAAAAGTGAACAAAAGTTTGCTCATTAGAAAGCATTTCTAAATATAAATCTAATGTAGCTACTTTTGCAATACACACTTTTGATAAATTTACGCTGAATATTAGTCAAAGATAGCAATTTTTGAATTTTAAAATACATGCATGCCTTGCATTCGAGGACAGAGGTAGTATAAAGATAAGTACTCAATATAATCATTTCATTTTGTTCCCCATCATGCAGTGGCGGATCCACGGGAGGGGCTGGGCCGTGAGCCACAAACTCAGCAACAGCTCTTCTTATTTTCCTATTTTTAGTACATAATTAATGTATTTTTATATTTTTGCCTATTATTAGTACATAATTAGTATAATTTTTATATTTTTTTATTATTAGTATATAGTTAGCATATTTTTTGATCTTATAGTATTGTTTTAGCCCTCTCTTAGTCCGTTTCTGGATCCGCCACTGCCATCATGAGGAGATGTTTTGTGAAATAGTCCAAGAAAACGGGTCAGCTTTATCGCTAGAGCTGTTTGTGAAGCCAAAGTTAAGAAAAAGGCTTCACAAGTAAAGCGGGGCCATGCCAAAGAGATCTTAATTTTACTATTGTTTTGGTTTGGAACCAAAGCTTTGATCGTCCCTATAAAACAATGTGAGTTTGTCCATCAGACCTTGTTCGAAAATATTTTTTCACTAAGTAATACATGAATTTGACTATTTCATGCTTTAAGATGAAGTCTGGTAGTGCCAATGTCACATGGAGGTGGCTGTCACGTCCATTGGACTAGCTTCGGTCCATGGGTGTGATCCATGCTGCCTAGGAGTGTCAACTTTTTTCAAGAATACACAAAATATTTGCGTATCATTATATTATAAGAAGAAGAAGAGTTTAACATAAAGACAACACACTTCTAATGAATGCTGAAGGAGGTCAATTTGAAACAATCATAGACCATTCTAGCAAAAGACCTCTAATTTCTATATTATATTATATAAAAGAAAAACAACCAAAGTCGACGCAGCGATGCGGCCTAGGAGGTGACCTTTCCTTCGTGACTGCCCAGACGAGCTCCATGCGCATGACATGTGATGATTTAAGATTTATGAGTTTCTAAACCTCCGGTATGGCCGTGTCCACACGAGTATCACACATCCAAGCACAATACATAGTTTGGTTCCTAGATAAACTGAAACACATGATGTGATTGCTAATAAATCTTCAAATAGCAAGTTGTATAAATAATCAAGCAACAAGTTGTATAATGTATGAATATACTATTTCATAGTAAATAAAAGTGTGCTTAAGCACAGAAAAAAAACTAACCCTCCGTTTCAAATTGTAAGTCATTCCAAGAATCTTGGAGAGTTTTTTTAAGTTTGACCAAAATTATAGAGAAAACTATAATGATTTGTGACAATGAATAGATATACAATGAAATTATAAGTAAAGAAGAATCTAATGATACTTAGTTGACATCATAAATATTATTATTTTATCATATAAATTTGATCTTAACTCTAGAAGATTTTTAAAATGACTTACAATTTGAAACGGAGGGAGTATTGTACATTTTTTAGTTCGGTTTCGTGTGTTTTAACTGTGAGTTGTAGAAAAACTATTGTGATTTGTGCAATGTGAAAATACTGCTATGAACTTATAAATCATATAAAAAAGTTTCAAATTGTTTGGTTGAAACAACTATAAAATCTACCTCTCTCTTTATCTTCCTTATATAAAACAACTAAATATTCTCTATTTTTTCCTACCAGTTTGAAAAAGCTAAAAGTAAAAAAAACAGAATCTTAAAGTGGTATAAAAATAGGTAAAATGAACTGGGTCTATAAAAAAATCTATTTTATTTATTTAGTTTTCTAGACTTTCTACTTTTTATGGTAGAAATACTTTCTACAAGCAAAAATCAAACTCAGCCAGTCCATTGGCCGGGCAGTGCCACGAGCTCACTGCCCACGAGCCACGTGCTTGCACGTTGCGCAGGGAAGTGACATTCCTTGCCTTCGCCGAGAATGAAGCCACCGCCCACTCACCGGACCGGGCGCACCGCGCACGACACCAAACGCTTCGAGCCTTGGACTCTACACCAGGCATAACGCGGGCCCCGCGCCGCGACACCTCACCTGCCCCCTTCCGCCGCCGTCTCTCCTCCGGTCCTCCCCGGTTCCCGGCCCCCACGCTCCCCGCTAGATCGCCTGCGCGGCTGCGCCTCGCCTTTCTCGCCCTCTTTCCGGCCTTCTCACACGTGCCCGCCAGCCTTCCCCGCCCCTCTCTTCTCTCGCTCTCGCCGCCCGCTTCCTCGCCAGCGGCGGCGTCGACCGGCAGCGGCGTTCAACTGCGCCCCTCGAGCAGGTGAGCCCATCAAACGCTGCGCCTCACCAACCCGCATGCTCAATTCCTCGTTCCAGCGATGGATTGTGTAGCCTCGGATGTCGTCTGTGTCGTCGCGGCTCGGCGATTGATTTCCCTGTCCGTCCTTTTAATCCTCGCGCTGTGTTGTTTTTCGCGGCGGATCTCGCCTGCGAAGTATCTCAGGGTGATGCTGTGAGTGCATTTCGATTGGGTGTGTTTATCTGGATTTTGGATCATTAATTAGGTGTGGACTGGCTATTGGCCTTGCCTGCGGCGGCGGGGATTTGATAGCGAAATTCTGCAGCGATGCGAGTGCTAGCTGACTCCTGCGATCGGCAGGTGTTTGCCGATTCGAGGTTCTGGCTGGTCCCGGAAGAGCCCAGTGTCACGGTCGTTGGCAGACTTGTGAATGGGTCAGCAGAAGGTCGACGACCTGTCTGCTTGATTACTGCTCCAAGTTTTGGAGTCACTGTCGCTCAGAATTTGAAGGAGATTGCCCGTTTCAGCTCAATGCTTGCTAGAGACCTCTGTGTCCCCATGTTGTTTCCATCTATATTGCATACATATTGCCACCCCTGTACTGTTTGCTGGTTTCATATATGAATGAATGAATCTCTCACTTTGGTGTCAAAAAATTATGATGTACTTTGTTAGAAACTTCAAATTGAGAAGAACAATGCATTGCTGAAGTTATTAAGTTTGCTACCTTGAAACTTGAATGTTGATGCCAGTTTCATCTTGTGACATAACTCCAAGAGTAACTGAGCTTTTTCTGAACCTGGACTTGAACTGTGCAGGCGTCTTGGCCCCGTCGATTTCCAGTGACTTCAGTCTAGCTCAGTAAGCATCTGATCGGCTTCGAGGTGCCCGACAGGGGCCTATGCTGCCTTACTGGGATGAAAGGCGGCTGTCTGCATAGGCTGCTTGTCCACAAGCTATGCTTTGGCCTGGTGGTTCTGCTCGCTGTGCCGATTGTTGTTCTGTTACTGGAAGGAGCGCCAATCCTCACAATCTTCAGCACAACACCAGGCCAATTGAAAGTTATCTCTCAAGGTAGTCTGACGTCTTTGTGTTACTCTTGTTTTTTTGGTTTGGTGCTTTATTTACCAATGCAGAATCTACACTCTGCCTGTTGGTTGACATTTTGTTCGTGTTCCCCTTGGCATCAGGTTTCCTACAGCAGCAGGAGCAGGAACATCTTGGAGATGATGGAGCAACCCCAGCTGGGTCTCCAGGTCCAGCTACCAGGAGTCGCTTGAACAAAAGTAAGGACGAATTGATGAACAGGAATTTCTTATTTATGTTGTGACATAGTACTTACTGTTTTTGTTGTTTGCCCCACTTCTGCTTTGTGCTTGCTGACTTACCTCAAGCATCTGAAAGCATACTTCACCTGGTGCTTGTTTGCAAACCAAACAATTTGTGGTTGCTCCATGTTACTAATCCGTTCCAAATTATAGTTCGTTTGACTTTTTTGACCCCAACTTTGACCACTCGTCTTATTCAAAAAATTATGTCAAATATCATTTCTTTTGCTGTGGCTTGCTTTACTAACATAAGACCTTCAAAAATGACTTAAATTTAACCATATTTGCACTAATTTTTTGAATAAGGCGAGTGGTCAAAGTTGGGGTCAAAAAAGTCAAACGAACTACAATTATATAAGCTCCATTTATCTACCTTTGCATAATAGAAGGTTGTTGTTACATCCTAGAATGTAACTATGCAGAGCAATGCCATTTTGTTCTTGCTTATTCATCTCAACCATTGGAATTCACAACTTTTTGCTGGTGATAGATTGTTTTTGCAAATATGAAATTTGAATCCGATCTCAAATTCCTTTGCCTCATAAATGTTTCTTTTACTTCATAGATTGTAACTACGCAAAGGGGAAGTGGATAAAAGATGATAAGAGGCCACTGTACTCTGGTAACGAGTGCAAGCAGTGGCTGTCAAAAATGTGGGCTTGTCGAATGATGCGGCGCGCACATTTCTCTTATGAGAATTATCGGTGGCAGCCACATGGCTGTGAGATGCCTGAGTTTACAGGGCCTAACTTCTTAAAAAGGTATTTTACTTCATTTATCTGTGCACCTTATTGAGATCTGGATTATTCTGACATATTTTTGGGATTTCAGGATGAGGAACCAAACCCTTGCTTTTGTTGGTGATTCACTTGGCAGACAACAATTTCAGTCAATGATGTGTATAGCAACTGGTGGCAAATACAGTCCTGAGGTTGAAGATGTTGGTTGGAAATATGGCCTTGTCAAAGCCCCAGGTGCTCTAAGACCTGATGGGTGGGCTTATAGATTTCCGTCCACCAACACAACTATCCTTTTCTACTGGTCTGCTACTCTGTCTGAATTGGAACCTCTGAATACAGAACACAAAGTGACCAGATATGCATTGCATCTTGATCGACCAGTTACATTTTTGAAGAAGTATCTTAATGACTTTGATGTCCTAGTACTTAACACAGGCCATCACTGGAACAGAGGGAAATTCAATGGAAATCACTGGGAATTGCATGCTGATGGGAAGCCTGTAGGCAATGGCAGTAGACTTGCAGACCTAAGCCGTGCAAAAAATTCTTACATTGCATAGCATTGCTAGATGGATGGATGCAGAACTTACACGGCATCCTAAGATGAAAGTTTTCCTCAGGACAATTTCACCAAGGCACTTTGTAAATGGTGACTGGAACACAGGTGGGACATGTGGAAATACCATCCCCTTAGCTAATGGAAGTGAGGTCTTGCAGGATCATTCAATTGATATACCCGCAGAAAATGCTGTGAAGGGAACTCGGGTTAAGCTTTTGGATATCACTGCTATCTCGAAACTACGAGATGAGGGGCATATCTCAAACTCTAGTTTCAAAAAGGTTTCCACCGGAATTAATGATTGCTTGCACTGGTGCTTACCTGGTATACCAGACATGTGGAATGAGCTTCTCTTTGTACAGATTTAGTATCACTCTAGTTAGGCGGATCTTTTTCAGAGCCCCAAGGATCTCTTCTGTTCATATCATAGCAATACAGTACATTTACGGAACCATATGGAGGTGTTCACAAGATGATACTATTGAGTTCTATAGAAGTAATTTACAGTTCGCTCCAGATTCTTACAACTTCCTTTCGGAGCAGAGTAGATGGAGCTGCTGCACAGCCCAATCTGACTACTGAGTATTCTTCAGGCACGTTGAATTTTGTTTCTACTTTTATCTTACTGTAAAACCCTACCACTGTATACCGTGTGCAGCATATCCTTCATAAAAATGTTCATACCAGTTGGTCGTAATTATATATGTATTTAAAAAAAAAATAGGGTAAGCATCTGCTTTTAAGAAAGCAAACGTAGCGGTACATGGGGATACCAGTTTCAGAGAGTCTTACAAATGGCTCAAACACAGCAGACCTAGAACAAAATTTCAGTAATATCACACACTAGCATAGGACTAGGCCTGAATCCCTTGAGCCAAAATTAACCATTCGATTGATTTGTGTGACCTCAAAGGCTCCATTCTTGTATGTGTAACATTTTGAGTGATAGATGACCTGATATACCATGCATCTTATAACCATAGCTGCATCCGGATACCTTGTCATTTTACAGCTGTGTTATTGCATTATCAATTCATCACTGCTACTTGAATACCCTTGTTTTTAAAGTGTTGTCTTTCACTTGGTGCTCACATATTTTGCTCAACATTTTTCCAAGAACTAAGTACAACAGCATGGGCATACGGAAATAGTTCAAATATGCATAATTTTGTCACTAGGTCTGCTTCTTGTTCGATTAATTCCATGTTATCAAAGACTCAAAATTGCAAAGTTTCTTATAAAATCAACTGGAAGGGGTTTAATATGTATGCCCTGTTCTAGAAGAAATGAATACTGGTATATGCCAGAAGAATAAGCTTTTAAAAGATTCGTAATTTGTTTTCTCAAAGATCAAGTTGTTGTGCAACTGATATAAGCACTCATATAAACATTATGAAGATAACGGCTGAACCGTCATGAACCTGATAAGGATTAGACAAGGGTTGGGCGAAAAATGCATGCATAACCAATGTCCCTCTAGTGCATCTTCAGATGTTGATGTATATTAAGCAATTATTGTCACAACAAACGCTTCCCTTCTGAAAGGCAACACCATCTATTCAGAAAAGAAAGGGTTAAACTATCTTGCTAGTGTCGGTTGATGAGTCAACTCGATGTAGGTGCTGAAGATAGAGAATTTTCCTCTCTTTCTTGGAACAGCTACCGACAAATAGTTTTGGATGTTGAAGAGTCCCTTTGTTTTGGTCTTATTTTTTCTCATGAATAAAATTGTTCGCATAGGACTATCCATACCCTTGTTGAAGGCAATAATGCTACCACTCATTGCATAAAGTATAGGTAGAGAACAAAATATTGTACAAGTTCAGTGTGACTCTGAACTGTGGCCTTATCCATCATTGTGATAACTTATCTTCTATGCTTTCATTGGGATATTTAAAGTCGAAATTGAGGATAATTCACAAGTAGGCTGATGTCACTTGTATTAGTATGCAGCGGTTGAAGTGATGTTATGGATTCTTGCAGTTAAGACCGTAGGCTTCAAATTTTCCACAACTAAGACCAAACATTTGAAAACTGTATCTGTAGATTTTCCTTGGGTGGTTTGGAACCTTTATAACTTAATTGGTAAGTAAAAAGTCAGTGACTGGAGCTAGTAGCTTCGGAGACCGTCGTGAACGCTTCTGAAGATTTCACGTTGCTGAAGATTACTCTAGTGAGGTGCCGTACTTTTCAAGGCAAAGTTGTGCTTAGAATAATGCTCATCTCAATCCAATGATCCATCCATCATCGAGCGGATCGAAGAGTCGATCGATCTCATCACCGGATAACCACGACGCGACGCTGCCGGCCCCGGCCCCGCCCTGCCCCACCAACGCTGCGTGATCCTTATCGCGACGACGACGATTATGCAGAGGAAGTGAGCCCTGCCTACACGACGCTGGACGCGGGACGTCGGCGCAACGACCCCGCAGCGTGGCGCGGGCGACGTCGCCCGCGTGCTCGTTGACGCCACGGCGGACGTCATCGCCCACCCCCCTCGTCGGCGGCGGCGTCGTGATCCTATGGTCCTAGCGATCGATGGGACGAGACAGGGAGACAAGACGCCACCGGAGCAACAAAACTAGCGTCTCGAACCTCGAAGGCACTACTAGCTCCTCGCACACGGAGTCGTGCGCGTGGCCCGCACAGGCACGACACGATCACTGCCGTGTCGAGCTCCGGCACACCGCAACCCGGGCAACAAGTATTCAGACATTTCAGTACAGGACGAGTCGACCAAACGAACGAATCAGTAGACACCACAAACAGAGTGTGACCATGTTCAACCACGGTGTGACTTGCAGTTACACCCTATTCTACGTCTCTACTCCAAGCCTAGTATCTATCGCCATCTTCCAGAGCACACAGGTGTCCAGATCAGGACGGCAACCGGCCACCCAAGGCCAAGACGAAACTAATCCACTGAGACCACCACGGCACCACTCATCGGCGGTCGAGGGCAAGGATCTGTTGCGTCCTTGTTGCCAAACACGGCAGGCACGGGAGTGCCTTATCCCACCAAGCATGATTAGACCGGCACAAGAAACCTTTGCCCTGATAGGCAACAAGATAAGGCTACCGCCGCCGACTGTTGCTGCTGCTGTGCGGATCGGCAAGTGCAACCACCACCTCCACTCCACTGCACTGCACTGTTGCTCGCCATCATTTGCCGCAGCAAGGATACGAGGGAGGGGTGGCGAAGGGAATTATTGACGCCTCCACCCACAGACAAAAGGGAGGAATGCAACGCGACCCGCAACGACCTCCAGAGCGACAGTAATCCGGCGACAAATCGACGTGACCGGCGGGCGACCTCGGCGGCGACCGGCCTTATGTTCATGTACACGTCAGTCGAAACAGCACAGGGCGACGTGGCCACGACGAGGACGAGCAGAGGCAGCAAGAACAAGGACCACAACAACATTCCTAGAGCATTTTGTACACCTGGGAACAGGATCAAGCCAGCCACGGTCTTCCCTTCCTTCCACCAAAAGGTTTCATACTGCCTAGAGCTAACTCCTGCGTACCAACCCCTGCCACGATTCACCTCGGTACGGTGTCCATTGCTGCTGCTGCGGCCGCAGCAGGAACGGGAGCCAGCGCCGCGTGCGCCTGGTCGTCGTCGGAGACGTCGGCGAGGCCCTGGACGAGGCGCACGATGTCGGCGGGGTCGTCGAGGTAGTACTTGGCCTTGCTGGGCTTGCGCCCCACGGTGCACGCGAACACCTCCGCTTCGGGCTGCAGGGACACGCCCCGCCCCGCCGTCGTGATCACCTCGAACATGTCCTCGTCGGACCGGTCGTCGCCCACGCACAGGACAAAGTCCGGCAGCTCGCCCTGCTCCTGCATCGTCGACAGGATCCGCTTCGCCACCAGGCCCTTGCTCACGCCCTGCAAAATGGGAGGTCACGGTTGGCATCGTTTTTGTTAGCATCAATCACACGTTGCTAACTGAATCAACAGTAACAGTTGCTGTTGTGAGCAGCAGCAAGCAAGCAGTGCTTACCTGTGGCTTCACCTCAACAAGGTTGGGTCCAGCTTTCACTGATACTGGCTCGTTTGAAAGCACACTCTCAAGATGGTCGTGGAGCTCCTTGGCCTGGCAAGATCCAAAATCTGGATCAGCATCCTCGTAGCACCAAACAATGGCAGTTTCCTTGTTCTCAATTGTCGACCCATCTGTAGTCTCAGTATAGGTCGTCATCACTGGTTCTGCGATTTGCTTCCAGCTGCAGTCTATCACCGGGACACATGTCTCCCATTCTGCATCTCTTCTCAGCCTACAACCATTGACAGCATAAATGATTAGTGTGCTCCAGTAGCAGAAGGTCAATGTGCATTGCAATTTGCAAGATTAATTTATTATGAGGACGAATTGCATGGAAACCGCAGGAAGTATAATAATACTTAAGTTACCTTAGGAAGTAGCCGTGCTCAGCTGCTAGTCCAAGGCTCTCACATGGTAAGAACCACTCGTTCAAAGTCGTCCGGCTCTTTGCACTCACAAGGAAGACCATGTTGTTCTTGTCACGGCAAAGACTGTTCAATATGTCTATCGTCCTTGAGGTGGGACTCTTACCGAACGAAGTCTGAGGCATCAGTGTCCCATCATAGTCTAAGAGGATGATGCGCTTCGTCGTCCTCCGGTAGGCTGAGACCAAGTGCTCAACTGCAAGCTTCTTGAAGTTTGGATCGAGGGCTACAACCCTGAACTTCAGGCCAAATCCTATGCCCCAGCACCGCCTCCTGTTATGGTCATGGCAAATCCGCTCAAGATCTAGCAAGAAGCTGTTAGCCCAGTACCCAACATCATGTGTGCTCACATATCTGTGATGCTTCTCATGTCTCAAGACCTTCTCCCCATCCGGCATCTCCAATGCATAGTCCATTGCATCAGCCACTGAATCAATGTTCCATGGGTTCACACGGATAGCACCGCTCAGGGAAGGCGAGCACCCGATGAACTCTGAAACAACAAGCATGCTCTTCTTCCTTGAAGCCGAGCCAAGACCCATGATATTATCTATCTTCTCATTCCCCTGTCGAGCAATCACGTACTCGTATGGGATCAGATTCATGCCATCCCTCACTGCAGTAACCAAACAGCACTCCGCAACAACATAGTAAGCCATCCTCTCATAGAACTGCAGAGGCTTATCGATCAGTATCACCGGCTGGTAATCTGGCTGCCCAAATGCATCATTGATGCGCTTCACCATCGTATCACTCTCTTCCTGTACCTCTTTCACATCCTTCCCCCGCCCCCTTGCTGGATTGGCAATCTGAACAAGCACCACCCTTCCCCGCCACTCCGGATGCTGCAACAGGAGCTGCTCAAATGCCAAAAGCTTCAAGCTAATTCCTTTGAAGATATCCATATCATCAACACCAAGCAACAGCAGGCGGTTCCGATGACGGAACTGTTTGAGAAGCTCGCCGACCTTGACCCCAAGCTCCGGGAGGTTGAGGACTGACTGTAACTGCTCCAAGTGAACTCCCACAGGCATGATCTTCATAGTAACTGTCCGACCGTAATACTCCAGGGCAATGTAGCCCCTCTGCGACTCGTACTTGAGCCCGAGCATCCTGCTGCAGCATGACAAGAAGTGCCTGGCATAATCAAAAGTGTGGAACCCAATCAGATCGGCGTTGAGCAGCGACCGGAGCAGCTCCTCACGCACGGGCAGGGTCTTGTAGATCTCCGACGACGGGAACGGGCTGTGGAGGAAGAATCCCAGCTTGACCCGGTTGAAGCGCTTGCGCAGGAACGTCGGGAGCACCATGAGATGGTAATCGTGCACCCACACGAAGTCCTCGTCGGGGCTGATGACCTCGAGGATCTTGTCGGCGAAGATCTTGTTGACCGACACGTAGGCCTGCCACAGGAGGCGGTCGAAGCGGCCACCCAGCTCCGGCGACAGTGGCAGCATGTAATGGAACAGTGGCCAGAGCTGCTGCTTGCAGAAGCCGTGGTAGAAGCGGGAGCGGAGGTCGGCGGGCAGGAAGGTGGGCACGCAGCCGAAGCCCTCGAGGAGCTCGTGCGCGACCCTGTCCTGCTCGGCGGGGGCCACGTCGTCGCGGAGCCCCCCGACGTAGACGAACTCCGTGTCCCAGCGGCCGTGGTGCGCGCGGAGGCTGTCCCGGACCTGCAGCAGCAGGCTGTCCTGGTCCCACGCGAAGTCCCACCCGCACCCGCCGCCCCCGGCGCGGCGGGAGGCGCGGACCGGGAGCTGGTTCGCGACGATGATGACGCGCTCCCGCGGCGCGTGCGAGGAGTGCTCGGACGCCGCGGAGGAGGTCTCGGCGTCGTCGTCGGAGACGTCGAGGTCCGGCACAATGCCGGACGCCGTCACCACGCGCGGTATCCGGCGGCGCCCCAGCGGCGGCAGGGGCTCGCCGCCGCTGCCGCCGGCGGCCAGCTCCAGCAGGTTGGAGTAGGATCTCGACACCATCGATCCCGGCCCAACGAATCACAGTTCCAAGATTCAACCCTCACCACTCGCCTTACACACAAATCTCCACCGAAGCCTGGAAATCTGTGATCCGGCTGCCGGCGAACAGTACGGAGGTACGAGGAGAAAGCTGCTGCTGAGCAAGATTGGCCGGCGGGGAAGGAAAAGGATCTATCCACCACCAGTCTATCACCCGGCGGAGAAGAGGAGAGATAAATCTTGGCAAGGAATCGAATCAGCGGTGGAGCAAGTAATAATCAGAGAAACCGAACCGAAAAGGCGAGCGGCCCGGCCTCGCTTTCCGAAAAAACCAAGAGCTTTCGGCCAAAATCAACCGAGGCGGCAGAGGAGAGCAAGCAACAACAACGTCCTCCAGCTGGGACGGGCGGGCGGGCCGGCCACCACTCACTCGCTCACTCCCTCGACAAGCCGGCAGGGGACAGGAGAACCCCGCGCGCTCGCCGACGACGCCCGGTTCCTTCTTCCTGGGCCAGCATTTGCCGCCCCTCCCGCTCTCTCAACCTCGCAGACGCCAGCAGCACCGGCAGCTCAGGCGGAATAGTGGCTGGAGGAAAGGATACGACGGAGCAAGGAAAGCAAATCCCTTTCCAGGAACGCGGCGTGGGCTGGCAGCACCCACCGCTAGCGGGCGCCGGAGCGGAGGGAAGCGACGGATTCTTGGCCGGCCGGCCGGCCTCGGGTCCCGTGCAGGCAGGGTATCCGGCTCTTGCCTCTTGAGGGATCGCAAGAGCTGCTGCAGGGGATGCTGATCTGTTTGTTTAAGTAGAGCAGAGGCCGAGTTGCGATAAGCTTAAGCAAGCTGCGGTTTTTTTAGTAGAACAGCAGAGACGCCGAGCTGGGCAGGCAGAGAGAGCAGGCCACAGGGGCTCGCGGTGGGAAGAAGGCGCGCCGAATAAAATAATATAGTCCGGCGATTTTCTGAAAACACCCCTGTGTTTTTCCTGTTTTACCGATGAGGTGACCTGACTTGCCGTCCTGCAAACCCACCCACCTGCTGATGAGCTGATCCTGATCTGATCAGGAAGGTCACGATTATGGTATGCTGCTCGAATTTGTGGCAGCACCGTGTGAGAGCCGAACGTTATCCTGTTTGTTGTTGGTTTTAGATCAGATAGCGAGCACACGTTTTGGTTTGGTTTGCTCAAAGTGTGTGTATGTGTGTCGAGAGTGGAAATTCCGGGTGGGAATTATTCCTCCTCTCCTGTATAGTATCAACTAACAATAAGCAGCACGGAAGCGTTCCTTGCGGATCATGGACTCTTATCTGTCCCCCAGCCCGCTCCGTTCCAGATTTTTTCCTTTCATCAATTCCTGGCTGTACGAACAATCTTTTTGACTTCTCTTGTTTTGCCAAGAAAAAATACCTGATAATGACGTGCTCGCTTGCGTTGTGCTTGCTCCTCCTACCTGCAACTCCTAAGCTCGTTGGTCGATCCCATCTGATCTGCCGCTTAAACTAGTAGACAAGGAAGGAATCACTCCTAAACAAATCCCTGTGCCTGCCTGCAGTATACTACTACTAGTCCTCGATACGATCATCATGTGATTAGCAGGAGCCTCAGGGACCATGATGAAAATCTCGGCTGCTGCTCACACGCAGCAGCCAGCAGCAGGAGACGAGACGACAGTGCAGTACAGATGAGCAGCTGGAAGCGTGAGTTCCCACGATCTTATCTGCCAACAAGGGCCGGCGAAAGGGACCACGCTGCCCCTGAGCCTATCCACTTCCAAGGCCTCCCCCGCCGTCCGATCCCATCGTACGGCCGGCCGGGCGGAACTCCTGGTGCCCAGGCAGGCGCGTGGAATTGGAAAATATCCGTCCGCGTCGCTCGGCGGGGGCGGGCACGTGCGACGGCCTACGTGTCGGCAGGGGAGGGCGCCGCGGCACGTGCCAAGGCCCAGCTGTCGTCGTCGGCCGTCGGGAGCCTGGGCTTGGCCGGCCGGAGAGCCCGCCCGCGGCGGTGCCGACGACGAGGACGGAGCACGCATGTGAATGCCGCGCTGGTGTGCTGCTGCGGGGACCTTGCTACTCCGGCCTTGTGGTAGTAGTCACCATTCATTCACCAACCTCCTCGGTAGGCTTATTGAGGTCGACAAGGACAGAGACGGAGACGAGATGAGATCGATGGGTTTCCACGTTACACACAAAAAGAAGAAGAAACGGCATTCGTGGTTGCGAGAGAAGCAAATGTTTCTGTTTGACACGGCAAGATGGTTATTGCAAATCATTGTGAAATATGATTTAGTGTAACAATTTTTATTGCACAAAAGTTTCCAGTATTAAAGTATATGTTGTTGGTCAAAACTACAAATAGTCAAACATCTTAGGACAGAGGGGATTTTTTTTCCCACATAACGGCCTTTTTTTTAGATGCACTCATGTTCACCTCAATTGAAGTGTGTTGAAGTAGATTGAGGTACAAAAATAGTTTAAGTTTAATCCAATTCACAACAACAAATGTGGATCGAATTGAATACATGTACGTCCATACAAAGTCCTAATGTTTAGCGTAAATTTACTATATATATATATATGTAAATAAACAAATGAGGTTTTAGGCATCAACATGGTCTCTAACGGGCTAACATTCGCTAGAATTTTGCGTATAAATATGAAAATATTTTTATTTAAATTACTATATTACAAAACGACCTCTTATTTTCAGTTTAAGATGCGTATGTCACCCATCAAACTTAGTAATGTTTTTTGGTAGAAGGGGAATATATTAAGAATCAATTCACCTATTTACAAGAGAGTGATCGACGATGGCAAGATTCCAGCGGCACGATGATCGACGGGAACTATGGAAAAAAAAAAAAAAAAAGTTTGACTAACACTTAGTATGACATAAGATTCTTCCATACAATTTTGGTATTGGTAGATTCATCATATTTAAAAAAGTTTCTCGCTTGATGTGAAACCTATATTCATGGACATTGAGTATATGAGATATTAAGTCCCAAAATTTGAAGTCCCAAAACATGAAAATGTGGTAGTGTTTTGAATAACAAATCAAGTGATCCGGCATGTTCCCTTGTTTTATGTAAGCCCCTAGCGACGGCGGGCGACCGACACGTGAGCAACACACCGGGATTTTGCCGGAAGGCACCCTGACGCCGGCGAGGTCAGCCCCTCGGCCTTGGCGTGATAATTCTATTACTGAGTTCGATGGTTCATCCGCTTACAGAGTCAGCACTTAAGTGCATTACAAGTTCTGACCACATGGGCCCACACATTATACATAATGGAAAACGTAAATAACTGGAATACGTAAACTAGATAGGTAAACGCCTCCTTGTATCTTCGTCACCCCTCGGTTGATGGATCACCAGGTGTGACAGCTCCCCCCCCTTGAGTTACCGCTTGTCCCCAAGCTGGAGCCGTTGGAAACCTCCTCTTGATCACATAGTAATCTTCCCAAGTGGTGACTGTAGGTGGTAGACCGACCCAATGGAGTCTAACTTGAGGTACTGCAGAGTTACCTTTCTTTACCAGCCGCTGTTCAACAATTTCACTCGGCACCGAGCCTTTGGCTTCCAGATCAGTAAGCACAGGCAGAGAGTCAAACACTGGGGTGTAATCAGGAGTGAAAGGCTTCAACTGGGAAATGTGAAAGACATTGTGGATCTGAGCATCATCAGGTAGCTTGAGTTTATATGCCACTTTGCCAATTCTTTCAAGTACTTGATATGGCCCATAGAATTTGAAGGCTAGCTTTGGATATGGTCTGTTAGCAACACTTGATTGTGTGTATGGTTGCAACTTCAAGAGTACTTGATCACCCACATTGAACTGAAAATCTCTTCTCTTCTTGTCTGCTGTGAGCTTCATCTTATTTTGGGCCCTTGCTAAGTGTTCCCTCAATGCTTGGATGTGCTGTTCTCTGTCTTGTATGTGATCAGCTACTGCTGCAGAGGTCTGTGGTGGAATCTCAGGTACCAACCCCAGTCGAGGCTCATACCCATACAATGCTTTGAATGGAGTAGAGCCCAATGAAGAATGGATAGAAGTGTTGTACCATATTTCTGCCAAAGATAACCAGGATTTCCATGTTCTTGGGGCATCATGAACAGCACATCTCAGGTACATTTCTAGACACTGATTTACTCTCTCTGATTGGCCATCCGTTTGTGGGTGATAGGCAGTGGAATACTTGAGATCAACTTTGTAAGATGAGAAAAGTTCTTTCCAAAAATTACTGACAAATATAGTATCTCTATCTGTCACAATAGAGTGAGGGAGGCCATGCAACTTCACTATGTTATGGAAGAAGGCTTGAGCAACCGTTACTGCTGTGTAAGGATGCTTCAGGGGTAAGAAGTGGGCATACTTGGTTAATCTGTCTACTACCACCAAGATGACACTATAGCCTTCAGATTTGGGTAAACCCTCAATGAAATCCATGGTCAAGTCCTGCCAAATACCAGTAGGAATAGGCAGTGGCTGAAGGAGTCCCATAGGTTGCTGTAGGGAGTGTTTGGCCTGCTGGCAGACAACACATTGCTTGACAAAAGCTTCCACATCAGTTTTCATTCCTTTCCAGGCAAAGTGTCTCTGAAGTCTGTGATAAGTTGCCCCTTGACCAGAGTGTCCTCCCAAAGCACTTGAGTGAAACATGGAGATGAGTTTTGTCTGTAGAGCAGAGTTGTTACCAATCCACACTTTGCCCTTGAACCAAATGAGACCTTGGTTCAGGCTGTAACCATGATTGTCTGGGCTGGATATTGCCAGTTGCTTGATCATAATTTGAGCTTGGTCATCAGAATTGTAGGAGTTGAGAACCTCCTGTATCCAGGCTGGCTGAACAGCTGACACTGCTTGTAGAGCCATCAAATGACCCACTCTAGACAAGGCATCAACAGCTTTGTTATCTTTACCTTTCTTATACAGAATCTTGAAAGTAAGCCCCATCATTCTTGCCATGGCTTTCCTTTGGATGTCAGAGTGCAGGTTTTGTTGAGAAAGGTAGGACAAGGCCTCATGATCTGTCTGAATGACAAACTCCATCCTTTCAAGGTATGGTCTCCACTTGTCAACTGCCATTATGAGGGCTAGAAACTCTTTTTCATAAATACTGAGATGTTTGTGTCTTTCCCCCAGGGCCTTGCTTAAGAAAGCCACTGGCTGTCCTTGCTGCATAAGCACTGCTGAAAGTCTCTAGTTTGGTTTTGGCTAATTGATGAAACCTAGGACTAACCTTATTTATCTAAAGTGGTTGATTTAGAGAAAGGTTGTCCACATGATGAGCTTAATGCATATGAAGCATGGCACATGTCATGTGATCAAAGATGAAGATCATGACGATGCTTGGCTCCATGGACCGATGTCGAAGGTGAAGGGCTAGTCGAGGCTTGTGAGTGAAGGACCATGCGATGGTGAAGCTCGAGCAAGACTAGGCGCCGATGGACCGATGCACGGTGAAGAGCAAGTGAAGTCAAGGTCGATGGATCGAGACGGTCACGTGATGGTGTGAAGCGTTCATATCATTTGGAGGAACAAAATGGGCTCAAGGCAAAAGTATAACCGATAGGGCCATTTTGTTTTGCACTCAAGACACCATAGAGGGTGTGAGTGGTTTAGGATCGATAGCCGCACTATTAAGAGGGGAAGTCTTATCGGCTATTCGAGGCACGGGTGCCACTAGGTGATTTCATGAAGTGCATTGCATGTAGAACCTAGTGAGCTAAGCCATTGCCTTGTATCTCGAGAGATAAACCAACCCTTGTGTTCAAGAGAGTGATCGACAAGTGGAGGTTGGTGCATGAAGGCAAGTAGTGCGTCTTGGATCGACGACACGGCGACGAAACGACGAAGGCAGCACCTGCTAGGGCACCGGACGCGCCTTGGGGGAGCGCCGGACGCGTCTGTTGCGCGCCGGACGCTACCCAGAGGTGGTTTGGTGGCTCGCGGGCACCGGACGCACGGGCCGGATGCTGGCCTGTTTGGGCCGGACGCGTCCGGCGCGTGATGGGTCTCGGCGCGCTGGTGGCTGGCTAGCTGAAGGCGGCGGACGCGTAGGAGTCGCGTCCGGAGGACGCCGGACGCGGAACAGAATGTTCCTTGGCGCGAAGGTGTGTCGGACGCGAGCGCCGGACGCACGTTGGATCGCACCGGACGCTGCGCCGGACGCTGACGTGGCGGCTCGAGTTTGAACGTTGGGCTGCCAACGGTCGGCAGTGGCAGGGCGCCGGACACGTCCGGCGCTGGCAAGCGGACGCGTCCGACGCGTTCGTTTCAGGCCCCCGAGGGGGTAACGGTTGGATTTTGCTTGTGAGCTATAAATAGAAGGTGGCCGGCCCTTGGGGAGGTCCCTTGGCTATTTCTCATCTCTTGTGCATTCTTTGAGCTAAGAAACACTCTCCCACTCTTCTCCCTTGCTTGGTTGATCATCCTAAGAGAGATTGAGTGAATCACCTAGTGCATTGCATTGCTTGAGGGCATCTAGTGGCACTTGTGGGTGGTTTTGCCGGTGGATTTCTTGTTACTCTTGGAGAGTACCGCTCCTAGCTGGCTTGGAGATTGTTGGAGGCGTTGGCAAGAGAAGGTGATTGTTCTTGGCCACCTCCGGTTGATTGTGAGAGGTTTGAGCTCACCTCGTGGGGATCACGAAGAGCATCCTAGTAGAATCCGCGTGTCGTTGAGTACCTCGCTTGAGAGTGGTGTCTTGCGGTGCCTTGCGGGGCGAGCCTTGAGGAGCTAGTGACTTGAGAGTCACACCGAGGAACCATCTAGGTGTTGGTCGACACAACCGGTGACGTAGCTTGGCGGTGCCCAAGTGAACACTGGGTGAACAAAAACAATTGTGTTCATCCTTGTCTCCCGGTGATTGGTCGTCATCGATTGTGTGTTGCCGATTGTGATTGATTGGTCATTCTCTTGGTGATTGGCAACCTCGACTCGACGCGTCGGTATAACAAGTCTCTATCCCTCTTGCATTACTTTGAGTACATTCTTGTAGAGTAGAATTGCTTGTGTGGTCGGTCGGGAACCACTTCTTGTGTAAGACTAAATCCCGTGGGTAGAATTGCTTGTGTGGTCGGTCGGGAACCACTTCTTGTGTAGACTAAATCCCGTGGGTAGAACTCTTGATCACTAGTGGTAGCTCTTGTGTGTACTAGTGATCACCTACTAGAATTGTTTAGATAGGAGGCTTGCAACACCTAGTAGGCTAAGCATAACTTGCTTTCCGCCGTTTGTGTATCTAACGAAGTTCGCTTAGTGAGTTTGTAGAAATTTTTATAGGCTTTTCACCCCCCTCTAGCCATCTAGGACCTTACAAGTGGTATCGAAGCCGAGGTCACCGTTTTTGTGCAAGGCTTAACATCCTACGGTGTTAAGATGGCTCAAATTGTGTTCAACCATGTTGGGGGCAAACCGCCTATGTTTGATGGAGTTAGTTCTTTTGATCATTGGAAGAGAAAGATGATCATGTATCTTGGTTCAATTCAAGAGAGAGTCTTGCAAGTCACTTTGCATGATTATGCTATACTTGATCATGATCACCTCACCGATGAAGATAGAGCCAACATCACATGCAATAGAATGGCTCTCAACACCCTATACAATGGCATTGATGCAAAGGTGTTTGAGGGGATCAAGGATTTGGAGCTTGCTAGTGAAGTGTGGACTAGGTTGGGTGAGACCTATGAAGGCACCAAGGTTGTGAAGGGTGCCAAGCTATATGGGCTCAAGAGTGAGTTCGAGAACTTCAAGAAGAAGGAGGATGAAACAATCATTGAAATGTTTCATCGCTTACAAGTGATTGTGAATGACCTCAAGAGTTTGGGGCACAAGACAAAAGATAAAGATTTTTGTCACAAATTCTTGATTTACTTGCCGAAAAGCTTCAAGATGTTGAAGCTAATGCTACAAAGAGATGGGCTTGAAGATAAGAAGCCAAATGATTTGCTTGGTGAAGTCTTGACATATGACAAATTTGATCAAGATGATGAGAAGGTGGAAGAGGAGAAGAAGAAGAAGACCGTGGCATTCCAAGCCACATCCTCCAAGGGCAAAGCACCAATCTTCGAAGAAGAAGAAAACAATGAGGAAGATGGTGACTTTGAGATTGATGATGAGGCACTAGCTCTTGTAGTGAAGAAGATGGGACACATGTTCATCAAGAGAAGAGGCTTCAAGAGAAACAACTTCAAGAAGCAAGAGCAACCAAGAAAGTGCTTCAATTATGATAGCACCGAGCATCTACAAGCCGAATGCCCATATGAGAAGAAGAAGAACTACAACAAGGGCAAGTTTGAGAAGAAGAAGCATGAGGCCAAGATGACACTCAAGAAGGGCAAGAATGGTGCATTTGTGGTCACTTGGGAGAGTGACAATGATGATGAAGATGAAGATTCATGCAACAAGGCATTGGCTTCCATCGCCATCAACAAGAAGCCTTCATTATTTTCTTCATCACTATCGTGCTTCATGGCCAAGGAAACCAAGGTACAATATGATGATAGTGATGATGATAGTGAGATAGAATATGCTCACGATGTTGATAATGTTGATGATGATGATGAACCCTCTAAGGATCAATTATATGACTTGATGCAAGAAACTAGAGATATAGCTATTGCCAAGGAAAAGGAGTGCAAGAAGCTTTCAATGAAAGTAGCAATATTTGAGAAAGCCCTAGGTGAGCTTATGACCACTCATGAGTGTCTAGTGGAAGACCATGAGAAACTTGGTGATGCTCATTCTAAGCTTGAAAAGGCTCACTCACTACTTCTTGAGCAACAAGCAAAGAAAGTGGTGGTTGCTTGAAAAGGCTCATTGATGAGTCTCACTACTTCCACCACCACCACTTGAGCAACAAGCAAAGAAAGTGGTGGTTGCATCATGTGATATAGGCCTTACTTGTGACATCATTGATGAGTCATTTTATCAACCTATCATCATGACAAATGCTAATCCTTCTTGTAGCACATCATCCACCACCACCACCGACTCTATCTCCACTACTAGTGATGGCTTCACTTTTTTCTTTTTTTTGTGATGCTACACTAATGGTAGAGAATGAGACCCTCAAGAAGGAAATCATTTGAAATCGGAGTGGATGAGCTCACTCATGCATTAGGCAAAGCCTATGGTGGTGAGGCTCACTTGCTAAAGTGCTTGGGTAGCCAAAGGTTCTCTCTTAACAAAGAGGGATTGGGCTATACCCCCAAAAAGGGCAAGTCGACCTTTGCAACTCCAAAGCCTAGCTTTGTGAAGAGCAATGGTCGGTTTTACTATAGATGCAAGCAAGTTGGGCACCTAGAGCAAAATTGCAACAAGAAGCAACAAAACAAGAAACTTGACAATGCTATACCTTTTGATTCTTGTTATGTGCTTACCAAGGGTGTGAAAGGTGTGCAAGCTAAGTTTGTTGGTACACCTATTGTTGGCCCAAAGTAGAAGGCTATTTGGGTACCAAAGAGCTTAGTCACTAACCTACAAGGACCCAAGCAAAAATGGGTACCTAAGCTTCATTGATTTACTTGTAGGTGAACTATAAAGCTGGAGGAAGGCATTGGATCATTGATAGTGGGTGTTCTCAACACATGACCGGCACATCAAGAATGTTTGATTCAATTGACAAGAATGATAGTGGCATTGAGTCAATCACATTTGGCAATAACAAGAAAGGCAAGGTTGTTGGCTTGGGCAAGATTGCAATATCAAATGACATGAGTGTCTCCAATGTGTTACTAGTTGAAAGCTTGGATTTCAATCTTCTCTCGGTGGCACAAATTTGTGATCTAGGCTACAAGTGCATCTTTGGGGCAAATGATGTTGAGGTAGTTTCTCTTGATGGCTCCAACTTGATGTTCAAAGGCTTTAGATATGAGAATCTCTATCTTGTTGACTTCAACACTAGTGAAGCTTCTTTGACAACATGTTTGATCTCCAAATCAAGTTTGGGTTGGCTTTGGAATAGAAGGCTTGGGCATGTTGGCATGAAACAATTGAAGAAGCTCACACAACACAATCTTGTTGAAGGCTTGAAAGATGTTGTATTTGAGAAGGACAAGTTGTGTAGTGCATGTCAAGCCGGGAAGCAAGTTGGAAGCTCAAATTCAAAGAAGAGTATAATGAGTACATGCAAGGCATTTGAGTTGTTGCATATGGATCTATTTGGCCCAACTACATATACAAGCATTGGTGGCAACAAGTATGGGTTTGTCATAGTGGATGACTTCACAAGATTCACATGGGTATTCTTTCTTAGTGACAAGAGTGAAGTGTATGACACCTTCAAGACCTTTCTCACTAGAGTTCACAATGAGTTTGACATGAGAATCAAGAAAGTGAGAAGTGACAATGGGAGTGAATTCAAGAATACAAGAATGGAAGAATTGTGTGATCACTATGGCATTGGTCATCAATTCTCGGCCAAATACACTCCACAATCAAATGGCTAGTTGAAAGGAAAAATAGAACATTGCTTGATATGGCTAGATCAATGCTTCATGAGTACAATGTTAGTCAATCATTTTGGGATGAAGCAATCAACATGGCATGCTACTACATCAATAGGCTCTATTGTCATACTTTGCTAGAGAAGACCCCATATGAGTTACTTCATGGAGGAAAGCCCAACATTGGCTATTTTAGAGTGTTTGGTTGTAAATGCTACATCTTGAGGAAGGGCACTAGATTGGGGAAGTTTGAAAAGAGATGTGATGAAGGGTTCCTACTCGGTTATTCAACTACAAGCAAGGCTTATAGAGTTTGAAACAACTCAAGTGGCATTCTAGAAGAAGTCCATGATGTGCAACTTGATGAAACCAATGGGTCACAAGATAAAGATGAGAATCTAAAAGACGTTGGTGGAACTCAATTGGTTGAAGCAATTAAGAACATGGACATTGGGGACATTAGAGCAAAGCAAGTGATTGATGTGCAAGATGATAAAGATGAAGTGCTCAATTCTCCATTGAGGCAAGCTAGAAATGCTCAAGTGCAAGATCATGGTGCTAGTTCATCCAATGAAGACAAGTCAAGTGATCAACCAAGCTCAAGCAATCAAGTGCAAGTGCTACAACCACAACATGTTGCAAGAGATCACCCAATTGATAGTGTTATTGGTGCTATTAGAAGTGGTGTGCAAACAAGATCAAGAGTGGCTATGATTTGTGAGTTTGCATCATTTGTGTCAACCAAAGAGCCAAAGAAATTTAAGGAAGCTTTGGATGATGCCGATTGGATCATGGCAATGCAAGAAGAGCTCAACAACTTCACAAGAAATGATGTGTGGGAGTTAGTTGAGAGGCCGGAGGATCACAATGTCATTGGAACCAAATGGGTTTTCAAGAACAAGCAAGATCAAGATGGTGTTGTGATTAGAAACAAAGCAAGGCTAGTTGCACAAGGCTATACTCAAGTTGAAGGTCTTGATTATGATGAAACATATGCTCCCGTGGCAAGATTGGAGGCAATAAGGATTCTATTAGCTTATGCATGTACCCACAATATCAAGTTATACCAAATGGATGTCAAGAGTGCATTTCTCAATGGGATCATGAATGAGCTAGTATATGTTGAGCAACCTCCCGGTTTTGAAGATGAGAAGAAGCCCAACCATGTGTACAAGTTGAAGAAAGCTTTGTATGGCTTGAAGCAAGCACCTAGAGCATGGTATGAGAGATTGAAGACTTTTCTTCACTCCAAGGGTTTCATTATGGGCAAGGTTGATACTACTTTATTCACTAAGAAGATTGGTAATGATCTTTTCATTGTGCAAATATATGTTGATGATATCATCTTTGGATCAACCAATCAAGCTTATTGTGAAGAATTTGGTGAAATGATGGCCAAAGAATTTGAGATGTCCATGATTGGTGAACTTAGCTATTTCCTTGGTCTTCAAGTCAAGCAATTGAAGAATGGGACTTTTGTGAGTCAAGGGAAATACATAAGGGACATGTTGAAGAAGTTTGGGATGCAAGATGCAAAGCCAATCTCAACTCCAATGGGCACCAATGGGAATTTTGGTAGTGATCATGATGGCAATATGGTGAATCAAAAGGAATATCGGTCTTTGATTGGAAGCCTACTCTATGTCACCACATCCAGACCGGATGTCATGTTTAGTGTTTGCATGTGTGCTAGATATCAAGCCTCACCTAGAGAGAGTCATCTCACGGCCGCAAAGAGAATATTGAGGTACTTGAAGCAAACAAGAGATGTTGGATTGTGGTATCCTAAGGGGTCAAAGTTTGAATTGATTGGATATTCGGACTCTGACTATGGTGGTTGCAAGATAAATAGAAAGAGCACAAGTGGTACATGTCAACTTCTTGGAAGATCACTTGTGTCATGGTCCTCAAAGAAACAAAATAGTGTGGCAATCTCTACCGCCGAAGCCGAATATGTTAGTGCGGGGAGTTGTTGTGCACAATTGCTTTGGATGAAGTCAACTTTGAAGGATTATGGCATCAACTTCAAGAATGTGCCATTGTTTTGTGACAATGAAAGTGCAATCAAGATGACACAAAACCCGGTTCAACATGGAAGAACAAAGCACATTGACATAAGGCATCACTTCATTAGAGATCATCAACAAAAGGGTGACATTTCCATTGAAAGTGTGGGCACCGATGATCAACTTGCCGACATCCTCACCAAGCCACTTGATGAAAGAAGGTTTTGCAAGCTAAGGAATGAATTGAACATTCTTGACTTCTCAAACATGTGTTGAATGCACCCCATCACTACTTGACATGCCTCTCCTTCGACAAAGCAAGATACCATTGGTTGACATGTCATTCATGCTTAGGATTATACTTATGGTAGCACATGTAGACATACAAAGTGCATTTGGAGCATTCATGATAAATCAAATGTATTTGATGTATATATGTTTACCACTATTGCTTCTATGCTTTGTGAGATCTAGTGGTAACATATGACATGTTTGTGGGATTGCAATCCTAGTGTTGAATCTAGAATATTTGCTACAAGTGTTTAATTCAACAAAGGCAAGATAACCCTTGTCATGAGGTGTGAAGAAGCTTGTCTTTGGTTCAAACCGAATTAAATGTCTTTGGCAAGTGGTCTAGATTGAACCAAATTTGACTAAAGTTTTGTTTATTCTATCAAAGTCATTTTTTCTCCACAATTTGATCCCATTTTTGGGCAATTGTTGACAAAGAGGGAGAGAAAAAGATGATTGAACATGATAAAGAGGTAAATAAAATTTTGATGCACACAAGAAGGGGGAGCAAGCTCACGAACAAAGTTGTTGCATTTGTTTGTGCATTCTCATATGACTTGCTCATGGAACCTAGTTAAAGTTTTTATACAAGTGGTGTCTCCTTGCTTGTGTGGTGCAATGCTAGTATAGGACTTGAATGGTGAAATGATCTACTAGCATGCATAGGTTGTAACTAGACTCCCCTTGCTTTACAAGTTGTTCAAGAACTTTGCCTATAATGTTGATCTCATGGGGTTCTTGAGTTTTTGATGGATGTCCAGTTACTTCATGGTGCTAAGGATGGTGTAAATTGCAACTCCGATTGGTATCACGCTTCAAAGGTCCATTTCTTACACCTTAGCATCATTTTGGTAGAATTACTCTCCCCACACTCTTATCCATGCATATGTGCAAAGCTTCAAATCCAAACTCTATGCACATATGTAGGGAGAGCAATACTACCAAAACCGAACTTGATATAGTTGTCCAAAACTCCTCTTGTGAGCTTAATGATTGGACAAGTATGACAAGTTGAAAATCTTTATTATAAAATCATCTTTGTTGAGGTTGTCATCAATTACCAAAAAGGGGGAGATTGAAAGTCTCTAGTTTGGTTTTGGCTAATTGATGAAACCTAGGACTAACCTTATTTATCTAAAGTGGTTGATTTAGAGAAAGGTTGTCCACATGATGAGCTTAATGCATATGAAGCATGGCACATGTCATGTGATCAAAGATGAAGATCAAGACGATGCTTGGCTCCATGGACCGATGTCGAAGGTGAAGGGCTAGTCGAGGCTTGTGAGTGAAGGACCATGCGATGGTGAAGCTCGGGCAAGACTAGGCGCCGATGGACCGATGCACGGTGAAGAGCAAGTGAAGTCAAGGTCGATGGATCGAGATGGTCACGTGATGGTGTGAAGCGTTCATATCATTTGGAGGAACAAAATGGGCTCAAGGCAAAGGTATAACCGATAGGGCCATTTTGTTTTGCACTCAAGACACCATAGAGGGTGTGAGTGGTTTAGGATCGATAGCCGCACTATTAAGAGGGGAAGTCTTATCGGCTATTCGACGCACGGGTGCCACTAGGTGATTTCATGAAGTGCATTGCATGTAGAACCTAGTGAGCTAAGCCATTGCCTTGTATCTCGAGAGATAAACCAACCCTTGTGTTCAAGAGAGTGATAGACAAGTGGAGGTTGGTGCATGAAGGCAAGTAGTGCGTCTTGGATCGATGACACGGCGACGAAACGACGAAGGCAGCACCTGCTAGGGCGCCGGATGCGCCTTGGGGGAGCGCCGGACGCGTCTGTTGCGCGCCGGACGCTACCCAGAGGCGGTTTGGTGGCTCGCGGGCACCGGACGCACGGGCCGGACGCGTCCGGCGCGTGATGGGTCTCGGCGCGCTGGTGGCTGGCTGGCTGAAGGCGGCGGACGCGCAGGAGTCACGTCCGGAGGACGCCGGACGCGGAACAGAATGTTCCTTAGCGCGAAGGTGTGTCGGACGCGAGCGCCGGACGCGCGTTGGCGCGCGCCGGACACTGCACCGGATGCTGACGTGGCGGCTCGAGTTTGAACGTTGGGCTGTCAACGGTCGGCAGCGGCAGGGCGCCGGACGCATCCGGCGCTGGCAAGCGGACGCGTCCGGCGCATTCGTTTCAGGCCCCCGAGGGGGTAACGGTTGGATTTTGCTTGTGAGCTATAAATAGAAGGTGGCCGGCCCTTGGGGAGGTCCCTTGGCTATTTCTCATCTCTTGTGCATTCTTTGAGCTAAGAAACACTCTCCCACTCTTCTCCCTTGCTTGGTTGATCATCCTAAGAGAGATTGAGTGAATCACCTAGTGCATTGCATTGCTTGAGGGCATCTAGTGACACTTGTCGGTGGTTTTGCCGGTGGATTTCTTGTTACTCTTGGAGAGTACCGCTCCAAGCCGGCTTGGAGATTGTTGGAGGCGTTGGCAAGAGAAGGTGATTGTTCTTGGCCACCTCCGGTTGATTGTGAGAGGTTTGAGCTCACCTCGTGGGGATCACGAAGAGCATCCTAGTGGAATCTGCGTGTCGTTGAGTACCTCGCTTGAGAGTGGTGTCTTGCGGTGCCTTGCGGGGCGAGCCTTGAGGGGTTAGTGACTTGAGGGTCACACCGAGGAACCATCTAGGTGTTGGTCAACACAACCGGTGACGTAGCTTGGCGGTGCCCAAGTGAACACCGGGTGAACAAAAACAATTGTGTTCATCCTTGTCTCCCGGTGATTGGTTGTCATCGATTGTGTGTTGCCGATTGTGATTGATTGGTCATTCTCTTGGTGATTGGCAACCTCGACTCGACGCGTCGGTATAACAAGTCTCTATCCCTCTTGCATTACTTTGAGTACATTCTTGCAAAGTAGAATTGCTTGTGTGGTCGGTCGGGAACCACTTCTTGTGTAGACTAAATCCCGTGGGTAGAATTGCTTGTGTGGTCGGTCGGGAACCACTTCTTGTGTAGACTAAATCCCGTGGGTAGAACTCTTGATCACTAGTGGTAGCTCTTGTGTGTACTAGTGATCACCTACTAGAATTGTTTGGATAGGAGGCTTGCAACACCTAGTAGGCTAAGCATAACTTGCTTTCCACCGTTTGTGTATCCAACGAAGTTCGCTTATTGAGTTTGTAGAAATTTTTATAGGCTATTCACCCCCCCCCTCTAGCCATCTAGGACCTTACAACTGCTCCAATTCCATCAGTACAAGCATCACACTCAACTGTGAATGGCAACTGGAAGTTAGGCAATTTCAGTATTGGTGTTTCAGTCATTGCTTTCTTCAGCTTGACAAAAGCTTTTTGTGCCATCTCATTCCATGCAAATGTTTTCAGTTTCAGAAGATTTGTCAGTGGTTTGGCAATGATGCCATAATCCTTGACAAACTTCCTATAGTACCCTGTCAGTCCAAGGAATCCCCTCAATTCAGTTACCGTTGTGGGCACGGGCCATTTCTTCATATCAGCTATCTTGGCAGGATCTGTCGACACCCCTTGGTCAGAAATAATGTGACCCAGATATTCCAAGCTGTGCATTGCAAAGGAGCATTTGGACTCCTTAAGATATAATTGATGCTTCCTTAGTGTTTCAAATACTACCTCTAGATGTTCTAAGTGTTCACTGAAACTGGAGCTGTAGATAAGAATATCATCTAGGAACACCATAACAAATTTTCTGAGGTATGGTTTCAGGATCTCATTCATGACACACTAAAAGTTGCAGGTGCATTGATGAGTCCAAAAGGCATTACCTTGAATTGGTAATGGCCTTGATGAGTTTTGAAAGCAGTCTTGAATTCATCCTCAGGTAGCATCCTGACTTGGTGATATCCTGCTCTCATATCCAACTTTGTGAACAACTTGGCCCCTGACAGTTCATCCAAGATTTCCTCTATGATAGGCATAGGGAATCTATTCTTAATTGTCATGTCATTCAATTTTCTGTAGTCTACACAGAATCTCCATGAGCCATCCTTCTTTTTAACCAGAATCACAGGAGAAGCAAATGGGCTATGGCTATGGGATATCAATCCTGCTTGCAATAGTTCTTGCACTTGAGCTTCAATCTCTGATTTGTGTGTTGGTGAATAATGATAAGGTCTAGTGTTGATTGGCACTGACCCAGGCAGCAAGGGAATGGCATGATCATATATTCTTCTAGGAGGTAGGCATTTAGGGTCAGTGAATATGTCCTTGTACACAGCAATAAGGTGTTGCAGCTGCTCAGGTGAGTTCTCCTTCTTAGTTGCTGTTGTTGAATTAGTAGGACTGAGGGTATCCACCAGGGCAAAGGCCCAAACATCATTTCCTTTTGTAGCTTGATACATTTGAGTGGCTGAAATAGGTGTAACTTTACTGCCATTTGCAGTGACCCCTGGTAGACAAATTATTTTGCCCTCTTCTTTGAATTGTATTGTATTGTTGTCCCAGTCAAACTGAACTGGACTATGAGATTTCAGCCAGTCATATCCCAGGATTGCATCATAAGGATCCATATCCAGCACAATCATATTTGTGAGAAAATTCTGACCATTACAGTAGCACTGCAGTTTAGGCACCATCCTGTTGGTTGGTATGGATGTCCCATTTGCTAGTTGTACTATCCTGGCAGTAATAGGTATGGTGGGTAATTGAGCTAGCTTGACAAATCTGGAGCTGATGAAGCTGTGAGTGCTTCCACTATCAACCAAGATCAGCATAGTCTTGTTCTTGACTTGGGTTCTCAACTTGATGCAATCAGCCTTGTCAAGAGTAGACAGGGCATTGAGTGATAATTGACAGAACTCTTCTTGGAGTATGTCCTCTGCAGCCATTTCATTCAGTGTTTCATCAGATAATTCTCTGTCGAGATCATTGACCACCAATGCATTCATTTCTGGTTTATTCCTTTTCTTGCATACTTCCAAATGACCGGGCACAAACTTTTCCACACAATTCATGCACAAGTTGTTTGTTTTCCTGTAATCTCTCAGCTGCCTGTCAGTCATTGGTCCATTCCCTGGTGTAGGTGGCTTGACATCTTGTCTGTTTTGCTGGTATGGCCTAAACTGATATGGGTTTTTTGATACTTCTGCCTTTTTCTCTCAAGGACTTGCTCTTGAATTGATGCTAACTGGGAGGCTTTGAGAACTGTGGTTGGCATTTGAGTCTCCACTGTACCTCTGATTTCTTCTTTCAATCCTCTGATGTATTGTCCAGTGAAGAAGATATCATCATAATGTGCATTGTGCATACTCACACTATACTGCAAGTTCTGAAATTGGTCAGTATATTCCTCAACTGACCCTGCCTGCTTGATGTCTTGCATCACATGCAGAGAAGACCTGAGATCATCAGAGCCAAACTCCTCTGTGATCACTGAACAAAAATGTGTCCAACTATTGATGCTATTCTTTTGCTTAAAAGCCCGATACCACTTGGCTGCTTTTTCTTTCGATGGACTCTAGCAGTCACCCACATTCCTTCCGGGATTTGATATAACTCAAAATAGTCTCTACAAATCAGCTAGCCATACCTTAGGGTCTTTACCATAGAAGCTTGGGAAGTCCATCTTGGGCATGAGGTGCTTTGGTAATCTCCCCTCTCTATTGTCATCATAATATCTCCTCTCATGATGAATCTCAGGAGGTGGATCCCTCTTTGGAGGCTCAGTAATGGTCACTGTTTTGCCTCTATATGGATCAGGAGGTGCATCTTTCTTGGAGCTTTTGGCACTGAACATGTAATCAGACTTCAATGGCTTGGAAGACTCTGGCTTATCCTCCACTTTCCCTTTTAGCTTGGGTTCTGCAAAGACATTTTGAAAAGAACCATGATCATCAAATATCAGGGAGTCCAGATCATCCTCATCCAGAACTGGTTCTTCATCAAATCTTGGAGCATCTTCATGCTTAGCTTCCAACTCCATCTGCCTCAGAGTCATTTTGCCAATGGCATCCCCATTCAACAGGACTTGCTGGGCGATGGTATTTTGCTCCTTGGAATATGCATCCATCACAGTGCCTTGGATGTCCATTTGTGCCTTCATCATTCTCTGGGTATTGCTCATTTCTCTCTGTTCGTCCCTCATATCTTTTTGTGCAGTTGCCATCTCATTGATAGAAGAGAACAGCAAGTCCAAGTTTTTCTGCAATTGCTCCCATCTGGAGCTTTCTTCATCAGTGGTACGAGTCATGTTGTCGATGATGAGCCTGGTCTGATCAGATGGCTTGACCGCAGCTTTCTTCTTTGGACCCGTTGTGACTTCTCTGCTCCACCAGGAGAAACTCCTGGACACAATCACACCACGATAACAGGTTTGGATTCAATCCTCCCCTTCTGCAACCCGTGATGCCTCCGCCGCCTAGGAGAGTGGCTGCGCTCCGGAATTTTACACAAGGACTTGCCTTGCAACCCTCGCTGCAGAACCCTCCTCCGCCTTCGCCACCGCACTGAAGAAAACGGATCGACTCCAGGGATTTTACGCAGGAACAAATGTCCCACAACCGTCGTCTACCGTTTACTCAGGCTAAGATTAGATAGGAAAGTCCGAACTTGGTCACCTTCTGATCGATGCTCGCTCCAGAATTGCGTCGAACACCTTGGGGGTGTAGGAGGCAGGGTGTATCTCCGGGTCGAAGCGCACCGATCTGGAGGTGGAGGTTGGTGGTGGTGGTGGTGCTGCTGCTGCCGCGGTCGTGAGGATCCGAGACAAGCTGGAGGTGGAGGTGGAGGTGGTGGTCGACGCGACTGGTAGGTGCCGCGGCGGCCGGTAACTGGCGCTGGGCGGAGCGGTGAACTCTGACCCAAATTCGCCGAGGAAGGAAGGCTCTCGATACCAAGTGTAAGCCCCTAGCGACGGCAGGCGACTGACACGTGAGCAACACACCGGGATTTTGCCGGAAGGCACCCTGACGCCAGCGAGGTCAGCCCCTCGGCCTTGGCGTGATAATTCTATTACTGAGTTCGATGGTTCATCCGCTTACAAAGTCAGCACTTAAGTGCATTACAAGTTCTGACCACATGGGCCCACATGTCATACATAATGGAAAACGTAAATAACTGGAATACGTAAACTAGATAGGTAAACGCCTCCTTGTATCTTCGTCACCCCTCGGTTGATGGATCACCAGGTGTGACATTTTAGTTTCATCTTGTTCTATTGAATCAATCGAAATCAACCGACTTATTGAATTAGTCGAACAATCTTGCTCTTTTTATGAAAGGAACCCATGATTTTATTCAAATCAACGGTAAACTGATTTCTGGGAATTGAATTATAGTAATAAACTATAGTGTGAAAGAAAATTCATTTTCTAGGAATTGAATTATAGTAATAAGCTATAGTGTGAAAGAAAATTCATAGAGTCTATTAAATAAAGTCGACAACTTTACTTAGGTTGGAAAAGAAGAATCCATTTCTAGTTTCCCACCATATGAATTTGAGATATGTAAGCTTTGAAAAATTGTGGAATCTCAAATTTTAAGCCAAATAGCCTAATTTCTTAAGGCCTTGTTTGAAAACACATATATTCACCACAATCCACGTATATTGAGATGGATTGAAGTGTAAAAGGTTACACTTTAATCCACTTCAATACATGTAGATTGAAGTTAATACGAATGCATCAAATAAGGCCTAAGTAGATTCTAATGCTCAAAAATAAAGGGATCTAGTGCCTTGGAAACATTTGTAAATTCCCGAGCACACCACAAACATATGTTCTTGCACCCTTGCAGGCGCACGAATATGTGATATGTGCTCAAGCTGCGGCCTGGACTGTGCATTACTTTCTCCATAATCAGAGTCAAACTAACTCAAGTCACAAGAAAAGTCAAACTAACTCAGATTAATTCTGTTATTATAAAATAGCATCAACATCCAGGACTTTAGATAATACATGTATAATACACATACCCCATAGAAATGTATTTCAAAATAAATCTAATAGTATATTGATATTTTATACAAATTTAGTTAAAATGAAAATAGTTTGACAGAATACTACTACTTGAACATTGCGACAAAACCATCAGTACTCTGCCCAGCTCGTGGGATGCCCCCACGCTAGCTAGGCTGCACGCGTCGTGGCTGGGGCTGCTCGGGTGTGCACTACCACCACAGGAGCAGAGCAGGTGCGTGCAGCGTCTGGCCGCCTGGGACTGTGCCGTCGACCGCCTGACACAGCCGTTGCAGCCAGCGGACCCGGCTTTTAAAATTTCTGAGAGAGTCCATACTCCTATTCCTAGCTACTGCGCGCTATACAGAGTTCTACCACTCCTGCTAACCGTACTGTACGTACGTAATTAGAGAACAATATCCATTGTACTGTAAACCAATTAAATAGGATTGCAGGATGTTTGGTCCTTCTGCACCATGTTGCTATTTGGATGTGAAAAATAGAAAGGATTATAGATGCATTTAGGGTTCATTTGGTGCTGCTTTGACTCCACATGGCAATGATAGTTCCAAAGAAGAGGCCTGATTGGTTAGTTACCAAAATTTGCCACCTCAAAGATTTACCAAATCATGATTTTGATTAGTATTTGGTTGCTTACCAAAATTTATCAACATCTCACATTTAGTAAGTTTTTTGCCTAACTTTTAACTTACCAAATTTTTAACATGACAAATTTTGGTACCCAACGAGGCAGAACAAAATAGAAGAGGAGCTTTTCACTACGTGAAAAAAGCTCTATGGGAATGCCCCCCACTTCACTGTAAGGGCGACTGACTTTGGAGCCGCCTTTACAATGGTCCGGGTCAGGCGGCTCAATCACCAGCCGCCCTTACAGTGTGATTGAGCCGCCCCTACAGTGGTCTGTAGGTATAATTGGTCTTAAAAAATTCAAATTTCGTAAACTATCTCGGATGAAAAAACTTTCTAAACGAAAAGTGTAGATCTCGAAAAGTTATGAAAATTTGTAGTTGACAACTTTTTGATTTGATATCGTTTAGGGCCTTAAATAAGTAAATTACTTTCGGCTGGGTACAATATGTGGGGAACTAAAACTATCTATAGACACATGAGATAGTGTAGTGCAGTGGTAAAGGAAGAAACCGCGCGAGGGTGCACGAGGGTGAGGTCGTGGGTGTGCGAAAAAAAGCTTGAAAAAATATAGTGAGGATGGAGTGGCTTGGGGGATGATTGCTACTGGCCCTTCCCAATTTAAAATATTTTTTTCTATTATTTTTAGGGTTTTTTCAGATTTTTTTTTAAATGTACGGCTGGTGCAGTGCTCGCCACTGTAGAAACGCTTGGGTTTGTGGCGTAGTGTTTGATACTGACCGTGGTGAAGCTATGTTTTTTTTCTTCTGACCTTCGGCTTATATGATGTTGTTGACCAAAAACCAAACATATTAGTGAGCCGTTGTCAAAGAAAAAAAACATATTAGTGAGCCAATCGATAAAATTTGATATTTGGTCATGCACCTGTTCCTGATCTTTTTTTTTTGCGAAAGTGTTCCTGATGACCTTAAAAGAAAGGATTTGCATAATGCAAGGTAGGTGCAATAGAGCCCGTGGTTTTGAAACTTCGAGTGATTGCTCTGGTTTGCCTTGCAAACCTGTCATCTAACTTGTCGATAAGGATCCGTGAGCATAGTGCTAGGTTTTTCTTGTATAAATATTGGCAATCAGTAGTGTGTTTCTTTAAGACTTAGTGTGGATTCCCACACAAAGCAATAAGCATTATATTTGTTGCAAGATCATGTGATCTGATTAGGGCGTGGGTGCAACTCTGCTTTGTTGCTAATATAACTGTCATCGGCCATGTAGGATATATATAATCATCCTAGTTTGACTGGAATATGCTTCACTTTATATGTGTATACCCATCTTTGTCACATATATTGGCATATACGTATACTCAAATAAGAATATTTTTCAACTAGTATAATGCAAGATTTTTAAAAGAGTTGATACTAATTTGGTTCTTCGGAAAGGAGTAATTTCTTATGCAATAATTTGGGTTCGTTATGAATATGCAGATAATAATCACGCTCATTCAACAAAAGACTAGTTTGATATTTTTATTTTTATTTTGGAGCTTCTTTTTCTTTTAGTTTTGTCAACATTTCTGTTTTTAGTATGCATGTTCTGCATTTACACAACAGCTAAAAATTCTTCTAAGTGGTCTCTACGAAATTGCTAGGGGACATACTTTGTCTTTGTACAGATGAAAATTATAACATCGATGTTGATCTTGAGACAACCTTGTGATAATAAGGAGGTTCCCAACAGCGGTTTGGTGCGATCGAAATCCCTGTCTAAATTACTAGAGATAAAAATGAGGTAACAAGTGATAACTACTCATTTGACGATTATAAACATATATCCACGTTCACCGACCTTTATGTGCGCCTCTAAAAAATGCATACACAAAAATGAGCAAGTACACATTGTCTAGAATCAAATGAAATCCTAAATGAACCTAGAGAAATAAAACCAACCGTACCAATTAATCAAGAATTTGAACCTAGTAAATAACAACTAAACTACGCTCATCACTTCATTCTAACCATAATATCTTAGACTCCATTCATTCCAAATTATAAGTCGTTTTGACTTTTTTATTACATACATTTTGTTATGCATCTAGATATAATATATAATTTGTCTAGATACATAAGAAAATAGATGAATGAAAAAGTCAAAGTGACTTATATATATAATTTTTTAGAATAGAGGGACCTCCGTCTTGAATTAAAGAGCATCATGGCTTTTGGTTGGTGTCCCTAAATATAGTGCATTGGGAAGACATGATGATATTTTTTTCCTTAATAAAAATAGTGCATGATTGTGGCTGATTGTTGTTTCCATATTTTGTATAAAGAAACGTAGATTGCTCCCAACAATCATGCAGAATCGGATCAGATTTAATTATATTAGGAAGTTACGTGAGGAGTATATGCGTCTATCGCCATCTCTCTTATTTTGTCTTGAAATAACTAAGATGCTCTTTAATTCAGGATGGAGGGAGTAAGTATGTACTATCTCTTGATATAGGACATGTTATATGTTGTAAGACAATTGACATTTATGACCTCTCTTGATTACCATATTTGGGCTGGTGATAGATATTAATTTTTTTAGACCAAAGACCCAAAGGCCCTGCTTTTTATAGAAAGCAGAAGAGTTTTGCTGGGGTTGCCAGCTATTACATATTAAGTTCTTAGCCATATCGGCCTCCGAAAAGCGCAAAAGACATAACAAACGCACCACTCCCTAGCTTATTACAACCAGTTCCTGATCGAAACATAAAAAGACATAGTTTTTCTTTTCATGGTATCTCCCCTTTTTTTCCTCCCTTCTCTTTCTTTCTCCTTGGTGTTTGATCTTCACGCGCCATCTTCTACACCGCTAGCCTCGGCCGCTTCGTTCCAAGCATCTTGATAGTCTTTCCATCGCCTTCATCACCCAACCTCTTTCCACGTCCCGAAGTAGGATACTCCACTTCTGCATGAAAGTAATCGAGCAATAGATCACCGAATCAGCACCTGTAATCACTCTATTACTGAAGACAAAGTCGTTTTGAGCCAGCCAAAGGCTCCAACAAACACACGCTAGAAGAAACATCATCATGGGTTTAGGGTATTCCCTCTACCCCTACTAAGTTGAAAATAACTCTGCAGATTGGTTGGAACAGTTGGCCAACCCAGGGCCTCTTTCACTGTCCACCAGCTATAATTGGCAATGGCACATTGAAACATGATGTGTTGTGCAGATTCTATGTCTCCACACATTTTACACTCTATCTCCCCCGGCCAGTTCCTTTTAATAAGTTGTTCTACTGTCTATTGAAGGTAAACAATCTGAATACACTGACCAAAGAAAAAACCTGATTTTTAGTGGAACTTTTTCTCTCCAGATCCCCATTATCTCTCTATTTTGCATCCCTGTGTTAGTCAGCTATCTGTATAATGAAGCTGTTGTGAAGTTGCCTTTCTTTTCTAAAGCCCATCTGACTGTATCTTTATCTGTTGTTAACTGAACATCTCCTACCTGGAGCAGCAAATCCTGCCATTCCTCCATCTCTGGGATTCCAAAGGATCGTCCGAAGGTTAGTTTAATCTCATTGTTTCCTAATACCTCATATACAGTGCTTGCCTGCTCAATACATATTTCAAAGAGCCTCTTATACACTATATTGAAAGGGCATTCCCCACGCCACACATCCATCCAGAACCTAGCTTTCCTCCCATCTCCAATCACATAGATTAAACCCCTGGCACACCATTGTTTAATCTCATGTAATCCAGTCCAGAACTGGGATACATTTTTATGTTTGGAGCTGAAAAAACCCTTGTCTCTCATATATTTAGCTCTCAATAAATCACAGCATGGATTACACTGTCACCCCTCTCCAGCTTGTAGATCCACTTTGCCAGTAGACATTGATTCATTATCCTTGTGTCAGTAAAGCCTAAGCCTCCCACAGGTTTGGGGGTGGCTAGCACCTCCCATCTCATCATATGATACTTTTATTTTTGTCCTGGTCCATGCCAAAAGAAGTTTAATCTTGTTGTCTCCATTTTATGATGTGCTTCTCCCTTCAGATGGAACACTCCCATTACATAGTTGGGAATTGAGCGTGATAGATATTAATGGTAGGTATATGCATTTGAATATTGCCTTTTGGGGTGTTTGCTCATCTAGACTATTTTATATTTTGGTATACAATTTGAACTCTTAATTCCTTAATTATATATCTACCGCCCATACCAGTACAAGTGATTAGGATACAAACCTGTCTTATCTTCCAGTGGATACTCCCAAGGTTATTTGCAAGCAGGATAAGCATCAGTTACGAGGGTTAACGTTAATTACTGGTATACAATTGACTGGATGCGGAGAAACTACATGGAAAAGGACATACAAACATCTCGGGTAAATTAAACAAGACCGTCAAGATATGATTCTTATATCCGGACCGTAGTAGTAGAGGACGGAGTACCCGCGTTATCTTCACTCTTTTTTTTTGCTCGCAGGATGGATCTCGTTATCAGTAATTTTTACTGATCAACAAGCGACCAATAGTCGTCTATGTCGCTTGCATAATAACACACGTCCAGTCAAGTGGATATATAGCAAGCATAGCTAGCAGCGTGTGACGCGGCTTTGCAAACTGTCTCTTCTGTATCATCGATTATAAGCTAATATAATAATAACCTGTGTGTGTGAGTAAAATCGTAGTTTTTTGGATTTTAGTTTCTAGCATCATTCATCTCAATGTTGACGCCGCCGGTTCTTAGCTTCTTGCTTGTAATTGCTTATCATGAGCTGTTCCATCTCTATTGAACTCTTTATTTTAGTTAGCTAGCCAGGCGACACATTAACTGTATTTTTCCATGGCATCATCATCATCAAAGTTTTACTTTGAGAATAGGTGCTACTGTATTATCCAAGTGTTAAGATTTTTGTTACCTTATGCGGCGATTGGTGGAGGCTGGCTTTGTATTTGACATGAGCTAGCTAGCTAGCAGATTCATGGGTTTGCGCGGACATATCTTAATATCTGAGTTGATAGGATTGTCCAGGAGCGACGTAGATTACAAACTCACAGTTCTTATCTGCTTGCACTTGTAACTATGTATGGTTAAGTAAGATAACCCATGTCATGTAATTTTTTTTTTGTCATACATCTTATACTATGAATGGTGGTGTGGGAGTTGGTAGCCGCCTCCGGGTCGTTGGGCGCCTTGCAGGCCTTGGTGCCAGTGGTCTCGACCCCAAGCTGCGGGGCTGAGGCCGCCCCATGGTTTTCTCAGCCTTACCGTGTGTTTGGTTGGAGAGCGGGGCGAGCCGGGTCGGAGCGAACCCGTCCCCGTGACTGTTTGGTTGGAGGATAGGAGGGTTGGGTTGGCTCCAGGGTGGAATATTCCTCTCAGATGCGGGTTGGCTCCATCCGCCAAAATTCGACGAACGGAGCGAACCCAGCTGGGTTCCGTCCGCGTCGTCCGTCCCCGTCGCCTCGTCCGTCCCCGTCGCCTTCACGAGGCTCCAGTGAAAGCTCGAGTCCGCAGCCTGTAGCGGAACCGACCAACTAATTTAATTACGAAGCACTAATCAAGCTGACGTGGCAACTCAATTAGTACTTAGCAACTAAACCAGCCCGGTAGTCCGTGAAATCTCGAAGGATTTCAAACAATTCTACAACAAACCTGAATCCAAAGTTCAGCAGTTCCCATTCACCTGTTTTATTTATAATTTCGCACATAAGATTATTACAACCTAAAATAGAAATAATAGCGGAAGAAAAACTCTTTTAAAAATACACTCACACCTATACTCTTAAATACTGTGCCAGCTCCGGGTCGACTCCATCAACAGCAGGTAGAAGAGGTATAAGAGTTGACTTTGCCCGAAGTCTAGTCCTCCCGTAGTGGGATATAAGTCCACCGTGTCGCCACGGCAGTAGTCTCCAAAACCTACAACAACATTGGGAATTGCACCCTGAGTACATTGTACTCAGCAAGACTTACCCGACTAAAAGAAAATAAAGACACTTTGGTGGATGCCAGGCTTTATAGTGGGTTAGCCGACTCCTTTGTTTGCCAAAAGATGAGCTTATTAGTAATCATTTAGTGACAAAAGGACTCTCTAGCTTATCCATTTAAGTTGGATCCTGCCGTTACTACATTAGCACCTGCATACTACTTCATCATTTTAAGGTAGAAGCAATCAATATTATATCATAACCGCATTGATTGAGTATTCATTAAACCATCATGAGTGAACATAACCAACTCGCATTTCAAATCTTATTTGCGGCACCGTAACTGCTCAGTCAAGTTATTCACTATCCAGGAACGATGGCGATTATAATCGATTGCAAACCAGCTGGCGGGTATTCCTCACACAAACCACACGACTCCCGTCGGAGTCGATTAGATCACCTTGATCTACTCGGGAACGGGATCAACAACTCACCACCATGACCAAGGAAACTCCCGGCTGCCAACAGGTAAGCGTGCCCATCAAATGACACCGCCCCATCTTAAGGACTCACTCTCCGGGCCCTTGTTTACCCCTCCAACCATCGCCAGCATGGATACCTGGAAGTTGAAACCCGGCCCAAGTAGATTCTAGGCTTCGCGGTAGGCACTCTGGCCATCCCAGCTATCTGTGAGGCACTGTTCAAAATGATCCGAGGACGCTCGTGTGCCATAGTATATTAGAGGTGATTTATCATGGCCACATGGTTATGTTCATATCCAACATTTCACCAATCTCAATCCCAAGGGGTAGTAACACCTACCTCGCGAGTGAGAGTCGATCACTCGGCTTCTACCATTTAAATAGCAGGCCTAAGCATGTAGTCGATCCTGTACGTAAAAGTTGGATATTTCTGGTGGCAAGGTAGTCCTGATGCAACTACATTTTCAAGCAATGCCTATAAACTTAATGCATCATAAGGAATAAAAGGTCGCAAAGTAAAACATTTGCAAACGTAGGAGGGATGCTCCGGGTCTTGCCTTATTTAGAAGATCGAGGTTAGTGCCCCAGGTACTCGACTATTCCAGGTCGGGTCCTGGTGCTTGATCACTTCTCGTGCGGATCTCCTTTCGCAACTTGTCCTTCTGGATCCTCGATTCCACGACGAATGTTCTACTCGTGATCCTGGAATGATGCATGTGCATATGTATGAGCACGTGATTATTGGTGTATGCATGATCAAGGAAGATAGGCGTTCGAAGATGAATCGTTGATTTAAAAGCTACACTTATCACTAGCAAACAAGCCATTAAAGCCAAAGACCTAAACTTTAGCATAATCATCCTAAACCAACCACCATGACATACCTTGTAACAACCAATCATACATGTCCTAAACACTACAAGACCCTATCATTAAGCTCTACCTACAATCAACACTCATCTATGCTTCATTAGTGATTATAGACCTACAACTGGCAGCCTAGCAAATAATTCATAACTGCTGATCTATAAACCCTATGAACAAGATAGAGGACAATCTGGAAAGCTTATAAAATTTCCCATAATTCATCTTGAGACATCAGAGTCTGATTCTCAAGTTATCTAGACCTAAAACAGCAAACATCAGGACTGAGTCCTGATGAAACAGCAGTTAACAGCCCCTGTCAACTAGATTGCAACAGCCATAGATAATAGACTATACACCCAATGCACCCCAAATTTGAGCAGTAGATAAATAAACTAATTTCAATCCTATCACATGTTGCTGAGTTTCCTAGAAAACCAACCTATAATTGGCTTGAGCATGGCATCATACCAGCAATTTCAATTTAAGCAACTATGGGTTGAACAGCAACCCCTAGCTAGACATCTCATAAAAACCTATAAGAATTACGGTAGACATATCATGGCAAAACTAGTCTACCATCCAAATTTCATTCCATTTGGATAATCCTACTGGCCTATACATAAATCACAAGGCAGCACATTTCATGGGACCAATAAATAGTTTGTACTATGAAGTAGGGCAAACTCATGTGTTAATCACATCAATGACTTCCTACTGACATATAAATAGTCCACAAAAATAATTAAACCTTATCTAGATATAAAGACCTTATTTATGAATTTAATACGATCATGGCAATAATAGGCACTTGAACTACAACTCTATAAAATTACACTAAACATGCATGTGATATCTTTATCATAGACAGAGCACCTCAATACAAAACCAACAAGACCAAAACCATATTTTTCTGAGCTTTCTAGATTTATCTATGCATTTCCAAAGATAAATCACAATTATACCAATTGATAAACTTTAAATAAAACTATACAGAAAAGTTGCTCAAACATGGCATGACATATTTTTTTCCAGATAGTACACTTCACAAGGATTACAACAAGACCAAAATCACCTAATTTGGACACCCCTAGCTCCCTGTACAAATTTTGCAAGGTTTAAACTACAATAGGAAAATCCTTTTTCTGAAAATCCGAAACCTAAATTGCTATGTGTACCCATCTGTGTACCCAGGGAGTAATCCTCGCTAGATCCACCCGGCTTGTGTACCCAAGCGGACCTCTGGCTGACGTCAGCTGATGACGTCAGCTGGGTCCCGCCCGTCGGTGACCCAGAACAGGGGAAGGAGCTCCGCCGGCCATAGTAAGGCCAAATGGGAGCGGATCTAGCTCCTACGTAGCTAGGCGGCTGCGTCGCGCACCGAATCGAAGTAGAGCGGCGGTCGGAGCGTGAGCAAGCTCGCGCACGGCCATGGCGGCGCGGCCAAGATGCGATGGCGGCGAGGCCGATTCGCCGGCAGCCCAGGGCCGGAACGGCGCCATTCCGCAGCGGGACATGTTGCGGCATACCGAGGCGAACACGGTGCGCGCGTTAGGAAAAGAAGAGGAAGGGAGACGAGATGGGAAGTGGACGCCGAGGTGCGACCCGTCGACGGCGGAAGGACGAAACCCGTCCGGCGATGTCTACCTGCGGCGGCGGAGGTGGAGACGGGGTCGTGAGCACACGCGAGCGCGTGCGGGGCTAAGCGCAAGCCCGTTCGGGTGCTGGCGAAGCGCGGGGGCGAGCGAAGGGCGGTGGCGGAGCTTGCGGCCAGTAATGGTGGCGGCAATGGCGGCTGCGCTCTCGGCTCGCGTGAGAAGGAGGAAGAAAGGGAGGAGTGGAGTGGCGCTGTGGAGAGGAGGCAGAAGCGAGTGCGCCCGAATGGAGTGGGGGAGGAGACAGGGCTGCCCCCTTTCGGACCCGGGAACGGGGCGAAGCGGGACATGGCCACGGCGGCAGCTTGCGGGCGCCGCGTGTTGGAGGCGAGCAGGTTGGCGCGAGCGCGTGGTGAGGATGGCAGGGTCGGGTCGGTGGAGACGCGATGCGGCGCGTCGCCCAGGCAACAGCGGAGGCGGGCCGGTGGGCGTCGGCCACGCGGCGCGCGTCGCCCGGGACAGGGTGGCGCGAGGTTGAAGATGAGGTGAGGTGGGACTATGACAGGTGGGTCCCACCCCCTCAAGTTTGAACTGAAATCTTTTATGTGCTGCAGTTTCTAAACGGTTGAGAATTGGCAAAAACTTTCAACACGAAAGTTACTCCATTTGAGGAGTAGAATATTTCCTCCAAAAGGAGTTTGGTCTAATTCGGCCTAGATTTGGAGATACAAATTTGGGCCACTTTTGAATTATAAAATAATACTTTTAAAATATCCTAGGGACTGTTTTTGGCCTTTTGAACACCTAAAAAGCATTTTCATAAGATGGTCCCAACACAAAGTTTTCTCCAAATATTTTTCTCAATAAACTTTGTTTAAGGACCGACTCGAGATAAGCGACCTAGGTACTACTTCTAGTTTAATCCACTAATCACACTTAGGGCCTAAGTCAAACAAGGTGCATCAAACATCAAGCAAATCAAGATGAGATGGTGATTATATGCTAATGATATGCTTATGCCCATGATTTGCAGAGTTAATGCATGATTAACATCGTGGATGTTACAGCCTAACCCCCTTAAAAGAAATCTCGTCGCGAGATTTGGTAGAAGTAGATTAATTTTCGAAAAACGATACCTCACATATCGACTAGTCATTCCTTACAGCTGCCGTCACGTTTTACCCAAAAACTTCTCCTTACTTGTCACAGCCCAGTGACTCGGTTCCAAGGTTACCGATTTTTATGCCACAGATCCAATGCTTCTCCGAGTATAGACTGACAGTGCCGATGTCGCGTTCTCAGGACATGACACTGGTTCATCCAGGATAAGCCAGTTTGCTCCGGTTATGACAACGGAGATCTGACAAGGTCATATTCCATGCAAAAGGTATATCAACCATAGGTAATTGTCGGTGTTTCGTACCCCGGGGGGTATTACACCAACGAGTAAATTTCTATGCGTGCTCCCTAATCCGGATGGTGATGCAAGATGGACACAATCGTTTATCCTGGTTCAGGCAAAGAGTGCCCTACGTCCAGCAGAGGGGAGAGTTTTGTATTATCTTGCACCGGGGTGCTTGTACAGGGGTGAATACAAGCGAGTCCTGAGACTTAGCGTGCTTGGAAATGTGTTGTGAATGAAGGCGTCCGAAAAACCCTGCCCTAGACTAGGCCCTGGCATTCCCTTTTATAGGCCAAGGGGAGGCTCAGGAATACAAAGTAGATAGGGCTGTCGTGGCGTGACGTCGAGCTACATGCACCGTGTCGAGTCGCCGAACCGTACACGCTCTTTCCGGCCTCGGTTCGAACCCGTAGCGGCATGGCCGACGATGGCCCGCCGGTCCTTCGATCGTGGGCTGACGTAGTCAAGGTATGGCGGCGTCGTAGTCGAGCACGTGCGCCCGGAACCCCGCAGGTATGGTCGTCGAGGTGGGAAAGACAGAACACTGTGCGTCCCTTGTTCAGGTTGCGTCCGTCACCATTCCTCGAGTGGTTGGAAGCCGCCTCGAGGGGGCAGTGATCCGAGCAACGGGACGGGACAACGTAGTTGGTGGCTCAGAGTGTTGACGACGGCGTCAGGAGGGAATGCCGCTCGCGCCACAGTACTCGACGTGGTGGAATAGTGTTGCCTGTATCCCGGGTATGGGCAGCGGAATAGGAGAAGTGACCGGCGTTCTTCTCACCATGCCGCGCACTGTAGCCATGGGGTTAGGCGGAGCAAGCATACTTCCCACTATTACATATACGTAGCCATGTGCGTGCCTTGGATAGGTAATGTTTGTGGGCGGACTCGAGCGGCCGCTCGCTCGAGCGTTCTCCGTCCCGCTCGAGCGGTCGCTCGCTCGAGCGGTTTACGCCATCGTCTCGAAGCGTCCCGTACGCTCGAGCGGTTTCCGTATTTCTCGAGCGGGTGAGCGGCCGTTGCTTGAGCCGGCGGGTCTCGAGGCCTTGCGGGCGGTAGTGGGCCGGCCCGGTGTGAGGAGGATTGGGGTTTCTCTCGGTTAATTCTCGGGAGATTTAAAGGTAAGATGGGTTGGGTCATTTTCCTCTAACGTACCTGATTTAGGACCCCTAATCTAGGTACCCGACAAGAGCCCCGAGCCCTTGTTTGATTGTGAAACTTCAAACAAGGGATCATGAAGTGGAGTTAAAGTACCTAGAGTTGGGATTATTGTCGGTATTTCGAGGAGTCATTTCGTCCTTTCTCCGTGGGGGCGCGCGAGCGTCCCCGCGGGGTAGCCGAGGCCCCGCAGGAATGAGGCATTCCTCTCGGGGGCTTTGAGATGAACGATTTTGGGCAAGAGTATTATTAATTGGAGTTGTGGTATCTCGAGGCGTAAGATTTCGTTCTACCGTTCGAGCCCCCGAGTTTTTCCCGCTCCTCCCGTGTCGAGGAGGTTTTTTGTATGACTCGTGCTCCCGTGCCCCAGATAGCCGGGCCGGAGTCGTGATCCGGGCCACCGGATCTCTTGGATCAAATCCAAGTGATGAGAGGTCTGACACTACCCGCGGTCGAGCGAGCGCCACACCCCTCTGTGAGCTGGTGGCGGGTAGTCCAAGTGAGAGCTCGTCTCCTTTCGAGGGGAGACGGCTTCGTGGCCCGGGGGCGCCCTCATTGAAGCTGGGCTCTTAGTTTCCAGAGGACCGGTCCCGTTCGAGGGGGCCGGCGGCTCGAGTGCCTCCCGTCGGCGGGATCTCTTAGATACATAGTGCCCGGCCTTGGACACGCCATCTCGGGTTCGAGGGTTCGTTCTCGAGCGAAACTTTTCGAGGGTTCCTTCCCATTGGCGCCCTAACTCGGGTGCTCGAGGGCGGCCGTTCGAACCCGTCCGTGGGTCGCCTCCGCTCCTCGAGACTTACTTGTGGGACCGGAGTCCCCGGGTTTCTTACCGTGTAAGGGACCGTCCGTCGAGACGTCCCGTCATTGTGCTCATTTGATGCGCGTTTGTCCGTTGCAAGCGGCGCGCCTTTTTAGGTGGAAACCGGCGTATCGTGGTGATCGTGGCGACGGTTCCGCTCCACCTCGCGTCGTGTGTGCCTAAAAAGCGGTGACGGTTTGTCGGGGCATTTAATGCGGTTACCGTTTTTGTCGAGTCCGCCGGGTGCGCGCGGCCGTTGGATGGCGTAATCTGGGCCGTTGAACGTGGTTCACGCGGATCATCTTGGGCTCTATAAATATAGAGGAGCGGGCTCCGGTTCTTCTTCCCCGCAATCTTGCCTTCCTCGCCGCCTACGCCGCGGTTGTGCTCGTCTTAGATCCACCCGCCGCCGCCGTCTTCCGCACCGCCGTTGCCGCCACCGCCCGTGACCGCCTCGTTCTTCGCGCCACCGCTCCCGGGCCCACCGCTGCTTGCGTTGCGCTGCCGCCGTTGCTCTCCCCGTTCCGCTCCCGTCACTGTCATGGGGAGGTCATCCAAGAAGACAGGCCAGAGCTCCGGCCAGGGCGCTGGTGGTAAAGGCAAGGGCAAGGGCAAGGGCAAGGGCAAAGGCGCTGCCAAGCCTTCTGTGCCGGTGGTGATGGCGGACGCGCTCCCGTGGCCTCGGTCTACGGTGACCGAGGGAATGCTGCTCAATCTGGTGAACGGCGGATTACTTCCGCCTAATCCGGCGGAGGGGTTACCAGAGTGGAGGGTGCCGGACGACGGCGACCTCGAGCCCAATCCTCCGCAGGGCTACATTCCCGAGCTTCATCGGGTTCCACCGGCGGGGACTTGGTGCGCGGCCGAGCCGCTTCATGCGGGCGCTCCCCACCATTTCGGGTCGAGCTCCAAGCATTTCAACCCCAATTCCATCTCGCTCGCGGCTACCTATGCCGCCGTGTGCGAGGATATTTGGGGATGGCGCCGCGATGGGACCCGTTCACGCACGTCTTCAAGGCGACGCTCTTCACCAAGGCGGTGAAGAGCAAGAAGGCCGCCGACGACGACGGTGATGATGATGACGAGGAGGAGGAGGAGGAGAACGTGGAGGATAATGAGGAAGAGGAGGAGGAGAAGGAGAAGGAGGAGGTGGTGCAGCCGAAGATCCGCCGCTATGTTCGAGCGGGTTCCTGCTCGCTCGGGCTGAAGAGGAAGGAATGCTGGTTGTCCGGCACGTGGTCGTCGAACAACGCCAACTAGGATCGAGAATGGTTCTACCTCCGCAACGAGGGGGGCCTCTTCCCGGAATATACCGGCGCAGTGCTAACCGAGCCCGGCTTCAACTGGGCGCATGGCCAGCCGGCGGCGCGCCAGCCCCGCATGAACTCTTTGCTCGACGCCATCTCGAGCTCGCGCAACCGGACGAGGTCCGGCAACTTCTTCCTCAACATCGCGCATGTGGTTGCCGAGTTCCACGGCCCGCCGGTGCTCCCGCTCGCCGAGCGCCGGCCGCGGCTCGACCCGGATGACGGAGAACGCCGACCCTGCGGCGCTTGCGGCCGCGGGATGTCCGACGAGCCTCTCCCGGTCCGCTACGATCGTGGCTCGGGTGCGTGACGCAATCGACGGGGGGAGGAACTTTGGCGAGAACCAAGTCGGCCTCTTCCGCATGCGTCCGGAGTACAACCTACTCGGCTACGTAAGTTTTCTCGAGATCTTCTCTTCGTCGTTTCTTTTATTCGAGCAATCCTTATCGAGGCCTGTTCTTTCGTCCAGAATATCAACGATCACGCGGAGTCGAGGCCCCCGGTGAAGGAGGACGCGCCCGACCGTGAGGTAAGACGCCTGAGGGGCGAACGAGCACATACCGCCGTGGTCTCGAGGAGGGAGGAGAAGGCGCAGAAAGCCCTTGCGCTAGAGGAGAAGGAGAAGCGCAAGGCTAGGCGCCGCCGGGAACGTGAAATACGCCCTCGGCGGCGGACCCGACCGACCGGACCCCCGGTCTCGAGTCGTCCGATGAGGACGAGGGGAGGATGACGATGACGATGATGATGATGCGACCGACGGATGACGCTGTCGTCGCTCGAGCCCCGACGCTTGCTCGCTCGCGTGCGGAGCCAACGTTGGCGCGGCCTCCGCGCGACGACTCGTCGCTCGTTCGAGCGGGTCAGCAGGAGGGGTCGTCGAGCCGCGGTGCTCGAGTGCCGTCGCCGGCCCAAGCAGGGCAACGGGGTGGGGCGTCTCAACACTCCAGCCGCCGCACTCGCTCGTCGTCGCGGCTCAAGCAGGGCGGCGGGAGGAGTCGCCCCGTCCTTCTAGCCATGGCGGGCGGGCGCCGTCTCCGACGCGGCGGGAATCTTCCTCCCGCCACCGTTCTTCTTCAACGGGCGCGCACACCCGGCAGCGGGGAGGCCGCAAATGTGCGCACTTCATCTTCTCGCACAAGTCCGGCGGCGGCGCCGCCGGCTCCCTCTAGCGACCGCCGGCGGAGCGGATCCCGACCCGCGGGTCCCGGGATCCCGTGAGGGACGCCGTGCCCGAGCCGCCCAAGGAGTTGGCTAAAACGGAGCGGCCGCCGGGGTCTCGAAGCCCTCGAGCGGCACAAGCGGCGGGCTCGAGGCCCCCAAGTCCTCGAGTGACTCGAGGGGGCACCGAGGCTCGGAAGCCCCCGAGCGCTCCGAGCAAGCCAAGCGGCTTGAGCGGCGCTACTCCGACCGCGGGTAAGTCTCCCGGTCGACCTACTCCCTAATGCATTGTTTTGTTTGTGTGCGAGTATTTTGTCACAATGATTTTTTGTTTTTCTCTTTCTTCCGGGACTAAGCGTTCCCTCGCAGTCCTTGCCATCCCTCCCTTCCATGGTGCCTACTAAGAGGCCGAGGACCACGGAGGGTCGAGCGGCACCCCGTCGATGCCGGGTGGAGTGACTCTCCCTCCCTCTACTCCCATTTGGTTAGAGCGGGCCAAGGACGCGCTCAAGCGCGGCAGTCTGATGGCAGCCGCATCCCGTGTAGGTGCCGGGGTCGTGGCCAAGGCTGCGGAGGAGAAGGACGCCACCACCACTACGGCCTTGACCGCCGTTCCGCTTGAGACCCCGACATCGTCGCGGCGCGGCCCAGGACGCGGCGGCGGCGAGCAAAGGGCGATGGTGTCGAGCGGCGACGGGCCGGATCGGAGCAGCAGCCCATCGTGCTCGAGGAGAGTCCGGCTCGGCGCCCGGTCTTCTGGCCGGTCGGATCGCGCCGCTCGAGGAGGAGCGCAGGGGAGAAGGAGGGGGAGGAGACGCCCGCGGCCCGCCGACCGGCCCGTGGGAGATGTGGAGATGCAGGAGGCGGGACCGGTGCGACCTTCGCCGAGCCGGGCCTCAACCCCTCCTCGGGACATGGAGGTCGAGTCCTCGCCCGGGCAACGGGTTGAGGAGGGTGAGGCCCAGCCGCCGCCGAGAGGATGCGCTCGAGGAGCACCCCGCGCCACACCGGAGGGGAGAAGGCGGAGGAGCCGGTGGTGCAGCAGGTGGGACCGGTGGTGCAGCCTGCCGCCGCTGGCATCGAGGAGATCCAGCCGTGGAGCAGCGGCCGAGCAAGAGGAGCAGCAGCTGGAGGTGGGGCAGCAGGCGGAGCCGCCCGCCGCTGTAGGCGGCGATGAGCACCAGGGCGGCGATCAAAGGGAGGAGCGACACGAGGAGCACTGCCTGGCGCCACATCGGCGCCGCTGCCACAGCCGCGGTTGGGGGAGGTCGTGGTGCCTCACCTTGTGCCCGACTCGACGACGGGCGAGGTGGAGTTCACCGTTATGTCCGAGGCCGACCACCGGAGGAGGCCCGGGAGGAGGCAGACGGCGGCGGCCATCGTTGACGGCCATATGCGGTCGGTTGGTCTCGGACCTGTTGAGCCCTCCGATGCCTCTATTGAAGAACGGAGGAGGCTCGAGGCGCGGGCGCTCGCCCAGGAGGCGTCCTCTTCCCAGGGCCTGCCGCAACGCCCGACTGCCCTGGCTGAGCGGGCGGTGACGGCGGGCGTCGATTTGGAGGCGGTGAGGAGACTCCACTCCTCCGTCGACAAGGAGATGCGGGAGGAATTCCCTTTGTGGGAAAGGCCGCCGCTGGTGCTTCCCGACCTCTCGACCACGAGGCCCCTGCGATCGTGATGAACGATCAGAGGGAGCTCGAGGCGCATATGGAGGCCGAGGAGCGCCGTCAGTGGCTTGAACACGCTCTGAAGGCCGCTCTGTCGCTCGTCTCCGAGGACCTGCCCCGGCTTTCTTCTGTAAGTACCTTCGAGCACGACCCCTTTTATTTGTGTTTGACTTATCGCTACTTGTATTTGACTTTTCCTCTCTCGTGGCTTAGACGGCGCAAAGCTGTTCATACGCCAAGTCGGTTCACATCCGCGCTCTCTGTGAGAGTGAGGACGAGATCCGGCGGTATGTGCGCTTGGGGCGGGATGCTGAGGCGAGCCGCACCGGCCCGCACGGCTTCTTCGAGAGGCCAACGCCGCCCGGACGCCGCCAAGGAGGATGCCAAGAAAGCCCACGACGAACTCGCTCGAGTGGCGCAGAGGCCGGGCGGCGCGCGGAGGCGGAGTGAGAAGCTCGCTCGGGCCACGCAGAGGCCGAGACCGCTCGCGAATATGCGCGGCGCATGCGGCCTTCGAGCAGCTCAAGCGGGGACGCGGCTACCGCGCCGGCCGGCTACAAGGCCAAGCGGCGGGACATGGAGCAGCTCCGAAAGGAGAAGGCCGGCGTCGAGGCCTACGTGAAGGAGCTCCGTGCCTCGGTCACCCGGGTGGCTGCCGAAAAGAGGCCCTCGCTAGCGCGCTTGAAGCGGAGAAAGAGCGGGCCAGCGGTCTCCAGACGGAAACGGTAAATCTCCGCCTAGAGATGACGACGAAGGACCTTGCCATCCAGGGTGCCGGCAGGGCTTATGAGGAGTTGCGTGTGGAGAAACACGACGTCGAGCGTACCCTCCGGAGAAAAGAGGCTGAGCTCCAGCAGGCGCTTGATCGCGAGCAAGGGCTCTCAACCCGCTGCACCGGTAAGTGCTCGAGTCTTCTAGTCCTCTTTCGTGCGTGGCTTGTACGTGTTGCTCGAGCACCTGATGGAGTACTTGATTCTTGTCATCTTTTTTCAGGTTTGGAGGCGGACCTGGCGGGTGCGCGTGAGGACGCAAGGCTGACCCAGGTGTTGCTTGATGGCGCGGTTTCGTCCAAGGCCCGCATCACCGGCGCCATCGACACCCTCAGCGCCAACTGGGGCTTCGCGCCCGTGGTGGACGTCGAGGGGCCAGACGCCGGCCGTGGGTACGCCAACCGAGTCGTCGAGTTCGGCGCTTCTCTGCGGGGCCGTGTCCGAGATGCCCTCGTCTTCGCTGCGCGCCGGACGATGGCTATCTTCTACTCGGGGTTCAGCGTCTCGAGGGAGGAGGCCCGGACCGGGATGGAGGCCGTGGCGAGCGGCTTTGCCTACGTCGAGGGCGAGCAAGAAGGAGGGGTCAACCCCCGGATCGAGCGGCTCAAGGCCGAGGCTGAAGAACCGGGCGCCCGTCTTGGAGGCGATCTCGCTGCATGAAGTCCTCCCGCCAGGGCGTAGAGTAGATTCCAACCGGCTGCGAGCCGTAATCTGGGCAACAAGGCCCTTGTAAGAAAACAAGTATTTTTGGTTATGGGAGTGGCCCAAGTGGCCTTGAACCGTAATACTTAGATGTTTATAATCGTTAATCGTTATGCTCTAGTTTTCTCCTTGCTCTTGATGTCATTTTCCACTTCCTGCCTTTACTTTGTTTTAGCTAAGCGTTGGCGCTGTGCTCGGACCATTTCGAGAGGGATGAGTTAAGGTGCCGTAGCTCGGAAGCGTGGGAAGCCTTGTGCTCGATCGCCCGGCTCGACGAGCTCGAGGTAACGCAAATGCTTAGCTTTCGAAAAGTTTCGAGGCGAGGAGGGAAAGATTACGTCGAGCACTGTTTTTGAAAAAACTAGATGCGTTTTTTCGAGGACTTCAGGGGGGTTCCCCCCCTGGTCTAGCCCCCGAGGGGGGCTTGACTTTGTGGAAACAAAGTTGGGCCCACCTTGCGTATGAACAAAAAGTAAGAAATTGACTTATTTACTCATACGAGCGGTAAAATTTAAGCGAAAATATGTACAAGGCATCGAGGCCTAGGAGAAAAAGCGACGTAGGCTGTTCGATGTTCCACGCGTTAGTGAGGGTCGAGCCTTTTCCGTCGGCTAACTTGTACGTCCCTGGTTTCAACACTTTGACCACGATGAACGGACCTTCCCGGGAGGAGTCGATTGTGGCGCCCTTGTTATCTTGGCGTCGACGGAGCACGAGATCGCCGACGTTGAAATCCCTCTTGCGCACATTCTTTTCGTGATATTGCCGTAGCTTCGTTGGTAGCGCGCAGTGTAGGAGCGCCGTGTCTCGAGCTTCTTCGCTTGGTCGATGGCGTTTGCCGGTCTTTCCGTTTGTCTCGCTCGTTGTAGGCCCCGAGTCGAGGGACCCGTATTCGAGGTCGGTGGGGAGGACGGCCTCGGACCCATAGACCAAGAAGAACGGGTGAACCCGGTGGCTCGACTCTCGCCGTCCGCAAACTCCACGGGACGATGGGAGTTCGTCACCCACTTGTTGCCGTGTTTGTTCAAGCGTTGGAAAATCCTTGGCTTTAGACCTTGCAAGATCATGCCATTTGCGCGCTCAACTTGGCCGTTAGTTCGAGGGTAGGCGACTGCCGACCAGTTCACACGGATGTGGTTCCGATCGCAGAAGTCCAAGAACTTTTTGCCTGTGAACTGGGTGCCATTGTCGGTGATGATGACGTTAGGGACTCCAAAGCGATGGATGATGTCGGTGAAGAACTCGACCGCTCGTTCCGAGCGGATGTTAGTGATGGGCTTGGCCTCGATCCACTTGGTGAACTTATCGATGGCCACGAGCAAGTGGGTGTGGCCTCCGTCGTCTTTTTGAGGGGTCCGACCGATCGAGCCCCCGCACCGCAAATGGCCATGTGAGGGGATCATCTCGGAGCGCGTGTGCCGGAAGATGCGTTTGCTTGGTGTAGAATTGGCATCCTTCACACGATCGAACCATCTTGATGGCATCGATAGCTATCGCATGGGCCGCAAAAGCCTTGGCGGAATGCGTTCCCGACAAGGGTTCTTGGTGCGGCATGGTGACCACAAGCTCCCGAGTGCATGTCTCTCGAGTAGCTTCCCCGCCTTCCTCGATCGAGATGCACCGTTGGAGTACGCCGCCTGGGCTCCGGCGATAGAGCTCTCCGTCGTCTCCGTAAAGGACGTAAGTTTTGGCTCGACGAGCTAGTCGTCTCGCCTCGTTCGATCCTTCGGCGCTCCTCGAATGAGATACTCGAGGAATGGTGCACGCGGTCGGTTGGCGGGCTCGTAGCCCGGTCGATCTCCATGACCGTGGCCCCGTCGAAGGGGGCTCAACAGCTGTCCCGCCCAGCCCCCGAGTCCCACTTTACGGATGGCTCATGGAGGTCTTTCGAGAAGACGTCTGGTGGTAGCGGCGCTCGAGATGAAGCGATTTTGGCCAGCTCGTCCGCAGCCTCATTGAAGCGCCTTGGGATGTGGTTGAGCTCGAGACCATGGAAACTGGCTTCCAACTTGCGCACCTCACTGCAGTATGCGTCCATTTTTTCGTCATGGCAGCTCGAGGCTTTCATTACTTGGTCGATGACAAGCCGCGAGTCGCCCGAGCATCGAGGCGTCGGACCCCAAGCTCGATGGCAATGCGCAACCCATTAACGAGCGCCTCATACTCGCCATGTTGTTCGAGGTGGCAAAGTGGATGCGTACTACGTAACGCATGTGTACTCCGAGAGGTGAGATGAAGAGCAAGCCCGCGCCGCTCCCGTCTTCATAAGTGACCCGTCGAAGTACATGGTCCACGGCTCGGCCTGGATCTCGGACGAGGGGAGTTGGACGTCGGTCCACTCAGCGACAAAGTCAGCCAGCACCTGAGATTTGATAGCCTTTCGTGGGGCGTACGTGATGGTCTCGCCCATGAGCTCGACCGACCACTTGGCGATTCGACCCACGACTTCCCGGTTCTGGATAATTTCCCCAAGTGGGAATGATGTTACCACCGTCACCGGGTGGCTAAGAAAGTAGTGCTGGAGTTTTCGACGGGTGAGTACGATTGCGTAGAGCAGCTTTTGGATATGGGGGTATCGAACCTTGGCGTCCGAGAGCACCTCACTGATGAAATACACCGGCCGCTGGACGGGGAGCGCGTGCCCCTCTTCCTGCCTCTCGACCACTATGACTGTGCTGACCACCTGAGTGGTTGCGGCAACATAGTGGAGGAGGGATTCGGTGGGTAGACTGTCTCGAGCCGGTCGAGGCGGCACGAGCACAGGAGGAGATGTGAGCATGCTCTTCGGTTTCGAGAGGGCCTCCTCCGCGCCTCGGGCGTCCACGTGAAGTGCTCGGATTTTCGAGGAGCCGGTCGACGCAGGCAAAGCTTTTTCTCCCAGGCGCGCAATGAACCGACCGAGTGCGGCTAAGCATCCAGGATCTTTTGTACCCCTTTTAGGTCTCGAATCGGCCCCATTCTCATGATGGCCGCGACCTTCTCGGGATTGGCCTCGATGCCGCGCTGGGAGACGATATACCCTAATAACATGCCTCGAGGCACGCCGAAGACACACTTCTCGGGATTCAACTTGATGTTCTTAGCCCGGAGGCATCCAAACGTCAACTTGAGGTCCTCGACAAGGTTTTCTACTTTTCGAGTCTTGACAACGATGTCATCGACGTAGGCCTCGACGGTCTCTCCTATGTGTTTCTCGAAGACATGGAGCATGCAGCGTTGGTATGTTGCCCCGGCGTTTCAAGGCCGAAAGGCATTGTGACATAACAATACATGCCCATGGGGGTGATGAATGAAGTCGCGAGCTGGTCGGACTCCTTCATTTTGATTTGGTGGTAGCCGAGTAGGCGTCGAGGAAAGAAAGTACTTCACAACCCGCAGTGGAATCAACGATTTGATCTATTCGAGGCAAAGGAAATGGGACTTTGGGACATGCTTTATTTAAACTAGTGTAATCTACACACATCCTCATTTTCCCATTCTTTTTCTCTACTAATACGGATTAGCTAACCACTCGGGATGATGTACCTCCTTGATGAATCCGGCCTTCTCGAGCTTCTCGACCTCTTCGCGGATGATCCTACGCTTCTCCGTCGAAGCGGCGCGGGCGTTGCTTGACAGTCTTGAACCGGGACGGATCTCCAAGGCGTGCTCGGCGACATCCTCGCATGCCGCATGTCCGAGGGACTCCACGCAAACATGTCGGCGTTTGCGCGGAGAAAGTCGACGAGCACCGTCTCCTATTTGTCAAGGGAGGCGCCGATGACCGAGCGTCTTTTCCCCGAGGAGCTTGGATCGAGCGGAATCTTCTTGGTGTCGTCGGCGGGGTCGGTTGCCACGGCCGTCGCTTGGGTGTTGGAGGAGAGGCTCCGAGCTGCCATGTGATCGAGCATCATGGCTAGGTCTTCGGATGTTCCCGGCACGTTCATCGGTGATTCCCCGTTCTCGACGCACTCCACATCGCAGTGGTAGGCGTGCTCGTACGTGGAACTGATAGTGATGACTCCTTTTGGTCCCGATCTTGAGCTTGAGGTAGGCATAACCGGGGATCGCCATGAACTTTGTGTAGCACGGCCGCCCAGATGGCGTGGTACGTCCCCTCGAAACCGGGTACGTCGAAAGTTAAGACCTCTCGACGAAAGTTCGAGCGTGTCCCAAAGACGACGGGGAGGTCGATGCGGCCGATCGTGAGCGCTTTCTTGCCGGGGACCACCCCGTGGAAGCCCCGGCGCTCGGGCCGGAGATCGGCTCTAGTGAGGCCGAGCAACGTGAGGGTCTCCATGTAGATGATGTTGAGGCTGCTACCTCCATCCATGAGTACCTTGGTGAAGCGAGCGTTGAGGATGATCGGCGCGACGACGAGAGGGTACGAGCCGGGATCGGTGACATGGTCTGGATGATCATCACGGTCGAACGTGATGGGAGCATCCGACCAGTCGAGGAATTGAGGCGTGGCGGGTTTTATGGCGAAAACCTCCCTGCGCTCGGCCTTCCGCTCTCGGCGTGTCATCTGGGTGGTCGGGCCGCCGTAGATCATGTAGCACTCGGTGATGGGCGGATACCCACCGTCGTCGTCGTCGTTGGCTCGATCCTCGCCACCCTTATCCTTCTTGCCATCGTCCTTGTCAATGCCAAGCTTCTTGAAGTAACCTCGAAGCATACGGCGGTCTTCGAGGTTATGCTCGACCGGCTCCTTGTGGTAGGGCACGGCCGCCAAAGATCTTGTCGAAAACGCCCCCATCCGGAGGGTCTAGGCTTTTTGCGCTCGGCTGCGGCAACCTCGTCCTCCACGACCGCGCGCTTGCCTTGCTGATTGCCTTTCTTCTTCTTCCCGTTCTTCTTCTGGTCCTTGCTCGAGCCCTCACCGCCTCCTGGGGACGGCGCGGGCTTGTTCCCAGCCCCACCAAAGAAGGCCCCCACGGCCTCGTCGCCGGCAGCGTAGTCGGCGACGACGTCCATGAGCTCGTTCACCGTTTTTGGGCGGTTGCGCCCGAGCTCTCGCACGAGCTCTTTGCACGTGGTGCCTGAGACAAACGCCAGGATGACGTCGTGGTCCGGGATGTGTGGCGGCTCGGTGCGCGGTTGGAGAAACGTCGAGCAAAATCCCGGAGAGATTCCGTGGTGTTTTGCTTGCAATTACGGAGATCCCACGAGTTGCCGGTCGGATGTACGTGCCCTTAAAGTTCCCCTCGAAAATCTGGACCAAGTCGGCCCAATCGTGGATCCGATGGGGGAAGTTCCTCGAGCCACCGTCGAGCGGTGTCGAGAGAAACAGTGGGAGCTGGCGTATGATTGCCTTATCCTCTCGAGCCCCTCCCAGCTGGCAGGCCAGCCGGAAGTCGGCCAGCCAGAGCTCTGGCTTGGTCTCCCCGTTGTACTTGACCACGCTCGTGGGGGGTCGAAACGGGTTTGGCAACGGCGTGTTGCGGATAGCTCGACTGAAGACTCGAGGGCCCGGCGGCTCGAGAGTCTGCCGATCTTCGTCGCTGTCGTAGCGGCCCCCTCGATGGGCCTTGTAGCCACGGTCCTCGGCACCCGCTGCCTTGCGTCGTCGGTTGTCGTTGATGTCATGACGCGCATCTTGAAGTGCGCGGTTGTCGAGGATGCGTTCTCGAGCAGGTGCTCTACCACCTCGAGGGGTGCCTCCCGTGGACGGAACCCTCCCGCTCGTGTCGTGGTTGTTCGGGGCTACCTCACGCCGTCTCGAGGCCGAGCTCTCGGCCCGCCGGACGGCCGCGCGACTTGGAGGAGCCCTTGGATCTCATCTCGTATCCGTAATGCATGCGGATTCGAGGGCGCCGGCATGTCCCGCAAGCGGCATAGCCGCCGCGAGTACATTCCGGCTTGCTCGAGGGAAATGGGCCGGCTCGGGTGGCGTTCGGGTCGCCCGTCGTTGACGATGCGGTTGAAGACGTCTCGCGCCTTTCCTCGAGCGCCAAGAGCTCGAGGAGGGCGGATGGTTCTCGCTCAAGCGCGCGCTTGAGCAGTTCCGGCATTTGCGCGTTCCTCATTCATCTTGGCCTCGATTTCCCGAGCCGAGCCCATTGTGCCGCTTAAGCGTCGTCTTCGAGCCGCCGGTTATCTTGGGCTTGTGGTGGCGGTCCGCGTGGCTCAATCACCCGCGGGGCTGCGGCCGCGACGTCCCAACCGCCGGGTCACGTCGCGCGGTTGGGCTGGTCAGAGGGACGGCCACGGCGGCGCCATCTCCGGGTCTCCTCATCCGACGGAACGTTGTCGTTGAGATGAAAACACTCACGAGCCGGTCATAGCACCCGAGTCCGAGTCATCGGAGTCCGGGTTAGCGGCCGGACGGCGTCCGGGCCTCCCCGTGCTCTCGATCTGCGCGGCGCATATCCCCGACCGCGGTGTGGCGTTGTGAGCCGGTGCTGCTGTCAAACCCGCGGTCCTGCGACGCCGGCCATACGATCTCCAGTCCATGGTGACACGCAGGGAGGGGGCCGGGGCTCTCCTCCCGCGGTCCCATGACCGACCGGATCTCGTTGGCATACGCGGTGGCGGCGTTAGTAAACCCAAACGGGAGCCTGCGATGAGCTCGGTAGATCCCGTGCGGCAGCAGGTTGGGCGACGTCGGCCGCGCGCGCGCTCGAGGCGCTACGCCGGGCTCTCTTGACGAGCGCATGGCAAACGTGAAGCTAGGGTCCACGTCAAGGACTCCCCGTCCATGTGGTACCTCCCGCCGCACACTTGGCACCTCGGCTGGGTGCGTTGTGGCATCTGGCTGGGAGGGCACACGAGCAGGGTGCTCAAGGCTGTGCTTGCCGGGCCGTGATGGCGATGCTTTGGTGGCGTTGGCGACGTGGTGGCGAGCCATGGTGGCGCGGTCGGCGCGCGGCCCCACCACGCGGGGGGTGATGAGCGTCCCCTCCCGGTTCACCGATCGAGAGTAGAGTCATGTCGTGGCCCGGGCCGAGCGACACGAACTCTAGACTTCCAAACCAGATCACCGTGGCGAACGGAAACGAAGGAGTGGGTGATGCCATCCGGAAAATGGCGGGAATCGGGTGAAAACACGCGAGCCCCTACCTCGGGCGCGCGACGGTCGGTGTTTCGTACCCCGGGGGTATTACACCAACGAGTAAATTTCTATGCGTGCTCCCTAATCCGGATGGTGATGCAAGATGGACACAATCGTTTATCCCGGTTCGTGCAAAGAGTGCCCTACGTACGGCGAGGGGAGAGTTTTGTATTATCTTGCACCGGGGTGCTTGTACGGTGAATACAAGCGAGTCCCGAGACTTAGCGTGCTTGGAAATGTGTTGTGAATGAAGGCGTCCGAAAAACCTGCCCTAGACTAGGCCCTGGCATTCCCTTTTATAGGCCAAGGGGAGGCTCAGGAATACAAAGTAGATAGGGCTGTCGTGGCGTGACGTCGAGCTACATGCACCGTGTCGAGTCGCCGAAACTGTAGACGCTCTTTCCGTGCGGTTCGAACCTCGTAGCGGCATGGCCGACGATGGCCTCGCCGGTCCTTCGATCGTGGGCCGACGTAGTCGAGGTATGGCGCTGTCGTAGTCGAGCACGTGCGCCCGGGAACCCCGCAGTATGGTTGTCGAGGTGGGAAAGACAGAACACTGTGCGTCCCTTGTTCAGGTTGCGTCCGTCACCATTCCTCGAGTGGTTGGAAGCCGCCTCGAGGGGGCAGTGATCCGAGCAACGGGACGGGACGACGTAGTTGGTGGCTCAGAGTGTTGACGACGGCGTCAGGAGGGAATGCCGCTCGCGCCACAGTACTCGACGTGGTGGAATAGTGTTGCCTGGCATGCCTGTATCCCGGGTATGGGCAGCGGAATAGGAGAAGTGACCGGCGTTCTTCTCACCATGCCGCGCACTGTAGCCATGGGGTTAGGCGGAGCAAGCATACTTCCCACTATTACATATACTGTAGCCATGTGCGTGCCTTGGATAGGTAATGTTTGTGGGCGGACTCGAGCGGCCGCTCGCTCGAGCGTTCTCCGTCCCGCTCGAGCGGTCGCTCACTCGAGCGGTTTACGCCATCGTCTCGAGCGCCGTACGCTCGAGCGGTTTCCGTATTTCTCGAGCGGGTGAGCGGCCGTTGCTTGAGCCAAGCGGGTCTCGAGGCCTTGCGGGCCTGGTAGTGGGCCGGCCCGGTGTGAGAGGAGGATTGGGGTTTCTCTCGGTTAATTCTCGGGAGATTTAAAGGTAAGATGGGTTGGGTCATTTTCCTCTAACGTACCTGATTTAGGACCCCCTAATCTAGGTACCCGACAGTAATCCCGATGGAGTCCAATTTATTACGCCAACCGATCCGCTCCTTGTTGCGAATTACCAAACGTTCGATGCAGATGGTGGATTCAAAACTTCATGGGCAGGAAATGCTGGATGAACAAGGAAATCTATTATCAGCTCTGTCTTATTGGGTAATCAATGCTCACTCCCTAGTGAGTGTCTTCAAGCATAACTTGGAACCATATGTTTTCCCATCTGATGTAATGCTACCATTACTATGTCAATCTAAAATATGAAGATGACAAAGAATAGTATGACAAGCATTCACCTAGAACCCGAGACTATATACCAACGGGTAAGTCATCAGACAGCATGACCAATCAACTACCCAACTGGAAAAGTCGAGGGTTACTTGAGAGGGAATCTACTATTCGCATCATCAAATACATCAAAAGGTGCTTCAAAAATCCATCATGTTTACCACTAAAAAGCAGAGCGTAGTTTTCCGCAAAACGGAAACCTCATGACTCTCTCTTCTGAGGTGGAAACCGAGGACTTTGTCCACACCAATACAATATTGGCACATCTTTGCGCAAAAACACCGGCTGATTAAGGTGCCAATAGGAATCATTTGGATCAAGAACATCTATCTTTTACATGTAGGAATCAAAATTCCTAGGTCAAGGTATCCAAAGCTTCTCATGTAGAAGTCAAAGTTCTTTGGTCATTGACTCCTTGACTCACCGAAAACCACCAACTCCTTCTTTGGTTCCCATAAGGTAGGAGTACTTTTTAGGACCCCCTTAAAAGAACTCTTTCTTCTCAATAAGGTGTATGATGGAGTAAAGATTCATGTCGCTGATCGGCAAAATCTTGTATCCCTTCATTCCCATGCTGACTGCTCCAACTATTCGATGCTTGTATCGCCAAGAATGATCCCTAACCGAAACAAAGGGATCGCTATACGCAATCAAGAGTTCAACCAATACTACTCGTACTTTGCCCTCGAAGCTCTTGGTTAGAATGCGTGGTTGTTTGTCTTTATGAAAGATCGCCAAAAGCCATCATTTCATTTCGTTGAACAACAGACCTACTACGATACTTAGCGTCTATCGGATATGTAGTTTCAACTCGAATGTTAGACATGATGGTTTCGTATTATGGTCTACTCGATAGACAGCTCTACCACGACCGTTTTCATCATTCACGAGTCAATCAACCTATTTGGTTAGATATCTGTCTATGTTCGGGCTAGAGAACAACCTCTCATTATTTCACCGATAGGTTGCCTTTCAACATTCAAAGCTTCGTATTGGTCGCAGTTAATGCTGACATAGTCATTTTTCGTGAAGGAGAAGAAGGAACAAACAAACGCTAAGGAAGTAAAGACTTCACTTAGCCCGAGGTTCGTTCGAACTTATCCGACACGAACAAGATATCCCAACACAAAGACCACCAATAGAGGGACACACTTTCTACACGAGATAGTGCGATTCTCCGGAAACTCTCGATTGAGTCCCCGTGTCGCTATCTTTCGTGGTCTATCAAGGAATAGTTAGCGGTTTGCTCGAATCGAGCACCCTTTCGTCAAACTACAAGTGATAAAACTCAGAGAGTTCATGCCATCGTGGGTTAGCTGACTAGGGATTATAAGGTTTTCTAAGTAGTGTTACGTAAAACAGCACATCGAGGAAATCCCTATAATGGATCAAGATCAACAACCATGATACCAGCGCGTGCCGAGCAACATTATGTGTCTGCAGCCACAAGGCGCTCTCGGTTTCGTCGCGGCACCATTAGTCTTTGATACAGACGCCACTACAGATTTTTCCCATTCGAAACGGCATTTTACATGATAGGATGGGTTTCTGCACGAATAGACATTGCGTGCAAGATAAAAGTGGGTAATCGAGTATAACTGCAGGGTTATAGGATAGCATGAATGGATAACTGGATAGGTTCAATTCATCGCATACTTGGGAACATCTCATACCTATCTTATCAACTTCCCTAGTGCGAGGTTTATCGGGAAGAGTTAGCGTAGGCATGGTAATTATCCCCATGGTCAAAGTTAGATAACAACGTACGAACTATTCATAGCAACAGTTGACTGTCTGTGCCACGTTTTCGCTGCGCTACTCCGATAATCATGCCTCAAAGGTAGGCACATTATATACGTTTACTTGCGAGACGATCAGAGAGTCACTACCTATTGTCGGAAGGGGGACGAGCAATCGTAACGAGGGGGGTATGAGGTTATCATACCCACATTATCATATCTGCAATTTCGGGATTCGTTTCATCAAAAATACACTAACCGGATCCAAACGTGCGTATACTATACATACTTAGGCTCTAGTCGTCGTGAGTCATTTGCGAGGAACAAATCATTGTTGCAGCGGCAATGATAAACCTCGCTAGTAGACGCAACGTTACTGAACTTAGGATAACCCGAATTTTGAGGTGATGTGGCTTACATTGGTAGGGTAGGATCTAAATGACTATCCCCAGAGAAGGTTTCACATCGAGAACATGGTTTCGACAAGACTGGAATAGTGGTCCTGATCAAGCATTATAATACCAGCGCTTTTGCTAGAAATTTGACCATGTTCCGGCCGGTTATCAAGGTGGTTCTAGCTTCCATCGCGGCACTATAACAACTTTGATCGGGACAACGCTACTAATTGGTGGACGATAGGGTAACTCCATAGACTGGGTTGGAGAGGTATAATTAAACATTCTTGTGCAACTGAGCGATGCACACTTGATTAGGTCAGGGATAACGAAGAAGTCTAAAACTCAAAAATGGCAAGAGTGTCGCCGAGACAAACACAACACCTGTTGTGCATGTTATTGGCGGCTGCTTGCAATGCGACAGTCAACGACTGTACTTTCTTAAAAAGATTGCCTAATCACGTGACCGTAAGACACCTATATTGACGTGTCATCTTCGATCAAGGAGGTATACATCGAATTCCCCCTAATCACTTTCCTCGAGACAACCAGCGCATACAAAACGTTCTTACTCTATCCTGATTTACAAGGATTCGAAATAACGTTGAGACAATGTTGGAACTTTAATACCCAAAGATACTTATGATCCAATATATTATTCTCTAACATCGAAGGGCTAGCTATTTAAGCGAACACATCATTACATAAGGTTTTACAAAAGAAAACGTTGATCCCACGGGAGGCTTAGCCTCAAACCGATTCTGCTTAGTCATGGTTCACGCCTTCCGTACTTGCTGTATTCCCAGCATCAACATTAACGACGTTGGGCAGCACTTGAGCACCTTCAGGGTCAGCAACTCCAGCAGGATAATGGGGATGCTGATTATAAACCCATTGAATTTCTTCATTGAGAGCAGCATTTTCAATCATCAGCATATGCACCCATTCTCTCAAGCGATACTTTTCGTTCCAGGCTTCATTCCGTTGTTGCGCGACCATGCCAAAGGCTTCCTGCCACTGACCAAGTATGGCAGATAGCTCCAGAAACTGACTCTGTGCCACAAAGGTCTCGTGCATGGCAGCATTTTCCCGTTGCAAGGCTTGATCCTTGGCAAGCGTCATTTCTTCAAACATCTTGGTCACACGCGCTATGTCTCCTGTATATACTCTCTGTGCTTCCTTCCTGTCGGAGGTAACATAACGGTAATCGTTATGAAGCGACTCCAGTGCATTTTCCAGGCATGAGTAGCTCTTCATCATGGCAAGCATGGCACTGCTGGCAATTCCGTTGCCATTCTCAGCCTCATCCGTACCACCAACAAGTGCAGTCTCACCAATCTGGCGCCACACAGCATGGTATGGATCACCCTTGGGAAACACACCCGCAGTGGCACGAGCTACCTCGTCCGGACATCTCTTGAGCAAATCCCTCAGGGCTTTGTATGCAACTATATTCGCACCTTCCTGAGGGTTCCTGCCTCGAGCGATGAAGCGGCGGCCACACCAGAGTGACGCACCCTCGCTCTTGGCGGGAATCACTACTTCAACAGGGAGTAAACTCGGACGTTGACTTTCCAACTCCTTGCTCCACTGATAGCGAGGCTCCTTACCCGTGGTGTAACCCACTGAGTGCAGAACTCGCCATAAAAGAGATGGCATTCCGAATTCCTTCAGAAACTTCTTGGTACCACGTGGCTCGCGGGTGACAAGCTGTTGTGGTTTCCGGGTTTGAATCTTGGTTGACTTGGACTTGATGCGCTTCATGCGTGCCATCTGTAGAACCAATACACAACTCTCATGAGACGAAGATTACATTTGTCAACTTTTATCAAAAAAGAGAAGTATTCAATTATAAGGAAAGAGATAGTGTCGTTCCCATGAGATGATTATATGACATGATGCATGCGCGTTCCATACGTCCTCACAACTAGAAATGATAAATTCTAGCGTTTTAAACGGTGGCATACATATGACATCTATACGACTCTCAAATAGCGGAATCTAGTCGAGCTACACGAACTTGCGTGGTTAGTGTACCTGCAGAAGATTCCATTTCAGCCCAAAATCCCATATGAATGCAAGCGACGTAAAAACTCGGCACCTTAAGAATAAGGTCAAAACTTCGAATACAAACAACTCCTATTCAACACCCTCCTCCACACAGGTATATCCCCGATATCCCTGCATGTAGGTGCACGCTAACCAATCATCGTCAGAAGAAGGCATCCCACACATGGGACACTTTCATATAAACATGTGTGACACATGTGAATAATCCGGTGTCATATAAGCACTCTCCTAGATCGGCAGTGTATCCGATCATGCTCTCACAACTCACACTTACCTTGGGCGTAGAGGCATATGAAACCAAACATAACCATTCAAGTGAATGGCCCCCCATACAAATCCGTCGTGTATGAGCGCGACAAAGGAAAATATGATGCAATACCCATAGTCAGCCTGTTAGATAGCCACCTAGTAGTCCTTAACTGGGCATATAGGATACAACCACTGGCACACTTTATTTTGAACTCACAGTTTTCCAACACCTATATAACTATAAGTTGAGAAATAGTTTTGTAAAACCAAATACTCTTGTTTTGAAACACCCAAGTGAACGGTAGATGCTGAACCAAAGAGCTGATACTCCTGTAGCGGAACCGACCAACTAATTTAATTACGAAGCACTAATCAAGCTGACGTGGCAACTCAATTAGTACTTAGCAACCAAACCAGCCCGGTAGTCCGTGAAATCTCGAAGGATTTCAAACAATTCTACAACAAACCTGAATCCAAAGTTCAGCAGTTCCCGTTCACCTGTTTTATTTACAATTTCACACATAGGGTTATTACAACCCAAAATAGAAATAATAGGGGAAGAAAAACTCTTTTAATAATACACTCACACCTATACTCTTAAATACTGTGCCAGCTCCGGGTCGACTCCATCAACAGCAGGTAGAAGAGGTATAAGAGTTGACTTTGCCCAAAGTCTAGTCCTCCCGTAGTGGGATATAAGTCCACCGTGTCACCACGGCAAGAGTCTCCAAAACCTACAACAACATTGGGAATTGCACCCTGAGTACATTGTACTCAGCAAGACTTACCCGACTAAAAGAAAATAAAGACACTTTGGTGGATGCCAGGCTTTATAGTGGGTTAGCCGACTCCTTTGTTTGCCAAAAGATGAGCTTATTAGTAATCATTTAGTGACAAAAGGACTCTCTAGCTTATCCATTTAAGTTGGATCTTGCCGTTACTACATTAGCACCTGCATACTACTTCATTTTAAGGTAGAAGCAATCAATATTATATCATAACCGCATTGATTGAGTATTCATTAAACCATCATGAGTGAACATAACCAACTCGCATTTCAAATCTTATTTGCGGCACCGTAATCGTCGCTCAAGTTATTCACTATCCAGAACGATGGCGATTATAATCGATTGCAAACCAAATGTGGCGGGTATTCCTCACACAAACCACACGACTCCGTCGGAGTCGATTAGATCACCTTGATCTACTCGGGAACGGGATCAACAACTCACCACCATGACCAAGGAAACTCCCGGCTGCCAACAGGTAAGCGTGCCCATCAAATGACACCGCCCCATCTTAAGGACTCACTCTCCGGGCCCTTGTTTACCCCTCCAACCATCGCCGGCATGGATACCTGGAAGTTGAAACCCGGCCCAAGTAGATTCTAGGCTTCGCGGTAGGCACTCTGGCCATCCCAGCTATCTGTGAGGCATTGTTCAAAATGATCCGAGGATGCTCGTGTGCCATAGTATATTAGAGGTGATTTATCATGGCCACATGGTTATGTTCATATCCAACATTTCAACAATCTCAATCCCAAGGGGTAGTAACACCTACCTCGCGAGTGAGAGTCGATCACTCGGCTTCTACCATTTAAATAGCAGGCCTAAGCATGTAGTCGATCCTATACGTAAAAGTAGGATATTTCTGGTGGCAAGGTAGTCCTGATGCAACTACGTTTTAAAGCAACGCCTATAAACTTAATGCATCATAAGGAATAAAAGGACGCAAAGTAAAACATTTGCAAACGTAGGAGGGATGCTCCGGGGCTTGCCTTATTTAGAAGATCGAGGTTAGTGCCCCAGGTACTCGACTATTCCAGGTCGGTTCCGCTACACAGCCATGGCCGGGTCGGAGAGGCACCGAGGCCGGGATGCGCGCATGGGGCGGAGCTAGGCCATGGCCCGTTGGATGGGCCACATGGCCGGGCGGAGGTGCCCGTACAGGCCAGAGGGAGGACATGGACGGTTGGAGGGGTGCCATGGCCGGGCGGAGGTGCGCGCACGGGTCGGAGGAGGGCCCTGGCCAATTGGAGCGGCGCCATGGTCGGGCGGAGGTGCGCGCACGGGGCGGAGGAGGGCCCTGGCCAATTGGAGCGGCGCCATGGCCGGGCGAAGGTGCGTGCACGGGTCGGAGGAGGACCATGGCCGAGCGGAGCGGCGCCATGGTTGGGCGGAGGTGCGCGCACGGGGCGGGGGAGGGTCATGGCCGAGTGGATCTGCAGCGGCACCCTCTCATCCTACCGTGCAGCAGGCAGCGGCGGCTCCGACCGGCTCCTGGCCCAGCGCTCGGTTGTGTGCCCTGGTGGCGGCGGCTTGCTGAAAGGTCCTTTGTTTGGTCTTGATAATTGAGTGACAACTTAGGTGGACTAATTGTGTGATCATGAGAATACACAGGGATTTAGTCCACAGGTGAATGTGAGATGAAGGAGCTTCATTGAATATGTGACATGACATGGAGTCATGTGACCAATGGTGAAGATCGAGATGAGGCTTGGCTCGAGACCGGAGGGACACATGACGTCAGCGACTTTGTAGGCAACGGTCACCTGCGACGCGCGGCTGAAGAGCGCCGGACGCGTCCGGCGGGCAGCGGCAGACGCGTCCGGCACGTGTTGCGCAGGACCTCTTCGCGCGTTCGGGAGATAGCCGTTGGGAGCCAATGGTCGTCTTCGAATCGAGGTGACACGTGGCGCTAGATGGAGCGCCGGACGCAGCTTGAAGCGTTCGGCGGTGGAGGCCGGACGCGTCCAGCGCGTCTGTCTTTTGCCACCGTGTGGGCAACGGCTAGTTTCGGGCTTTGGCCTATAAATACTTGCCATGCTCGGCCATGGCTGGTTGCTGAGCACACTAGGGCCTTGGTGGCTTGTGTGGTAGTGCTTGGGAGCCCTCTAACTCATCCATGCTTGAGAGTGTTCATCCACTTGAGTTAGAGATCGATTCTAGTGCGTTGCTTTGAGAGATTTGCATCGAGTGGCACTAGGTGATCGTGTTGCAAGCCGGTTTGCTTGTTACTCTTGGAGGTCGCCACCTCCTAGATGGCTTGGTGGCAAGAGACTCCGTTGAAGCACGCGTGGAGATTGTGCGGTGCTCCGAAGGAGGATTTGTGAGGGGTTCTTGAGCCTTTCCCGCGGGTGCGTGAATTGGCTACTCTAGTTGAGCGTGGCTTGGAGGATCCCGTTCTTGTGTTAATTGGAGTTGGGGCTCCCCGGAGGGGTTGTTGGCAGTGAGCCAACTTGAGCGGCCATCTCATCACCAAGTTGGTGTATCGCCACAACTGGACGTAGCTTGGTGGTGACCAAGTGAACCAGGGGAAAAATCGTGTGTTGATTTGTGATTGCCGAGGCTTCGACCTCCTTGTTCTTGTGTGTGAGGCTTCGACCTCCCTTGAGCTTGTTTGCAGGTGGTTGGTCTCTACGCCCGGTGATTCGCCACCGCCGCGACTTCTTGTGTCCACTCTTCGCGGTGGTTTGCATCCCCTCTAGCTCAAGCTTGTTTTTACATTTGTTACATTCTTGCTTAGCTTGAGTAGTGGCTCTTGTGCTCTTTTGCTTGTGTAGCTAGTTGAGCACCTTCTTGCGTGTGTAGCTAGAAGTAGTGTAAGTGTTTTGCTTAGCTTGTGTAGTTAAGTAAATTGCGCTCTTGGGTTCGGCTTGTGTAGCCTTGTCCTTGAGCATCTAGTGAGCTTAGGTTTGGCTTTGTGCTCTTGCTCATTAGAATTGTGTAGGTGCTCCCGGTGTGGCAAAGTACTAGTTGCTTAGGTTTGTGTGACCTTGCAAGCTAGAATTGTTTAGGTGAGCACTAGCTAGTTTAGCACCTTGCTTCTTGTTTAGGACCTTTTACAAGGTGCTACTAGAGTTGTAGTTAGTGGGGGTTAGTCTTGGCTAGACCGATAGTTTTAATTCCGCATTTGTTTCGGTTAGCCGGTGCGTAAGAATTTTAGGAAGGACTGTTCACACCCCCCTCTAGTCCATCTCGACCCTACACGTGGTATCGGAGCCGGGTCTCTCATTTTAGTGGTCTTCACCAACCCGAGAGGATGGCAACTAGAGGAATAGATGTTGAGTGCTCTTGTGACACGCACACTTTTGATGGCACGAACTTTGCACGGTGGAAACACCACATGCTTGATCACTTTCGTGCCTCGGGACCTAAGGTGTGGTGGGTGATCACTAGTGGAATCAATGTCGCCATGGATCACAAGAACCTCACCAAAGCTCAAAAGGCTCTCTTTGACCTTGATTCTAGTGCTTTATTGTACTTATATGATGCTTTGAGCTTTGATGTGTATGAGAAGGTGGATTCTAGTGTCTCCGCTCATGTGACGTGGGAGTCCATCAAGCACACCTATGGTGATGCCTCCACATGGAATGATGGAAAGTACAAGGTGGAGGAGCCCAAGGTGGTGCTACTGTTGACATTTCTAACGCCACTCAGTGTTAGGTTGTCATCCCCAACATGGCGCCAAAAATGCTGGTACTAAATAATGCAACTGCTACTAGAAATAAATATGGGATCCGCAAGCGCACGTATAATACCGATGTAGCATTTTAACCAGGAGTATCCGGTATCGTTATTTATATTTTTACCACTTTGGGAAGGGAATGCACTGGATAATGAGTGATGAGCAATGCACATGCTGTAATGGAGAGCTTAACCTTGTCTGTATCGATCATCTCATACAGGGTAAGTGTCACATAAAATATAGGAATGAATGACATAAGATAAATGAGAGCATTTAGCCACATAAAATAATAGTAATAAGCCATCTCAACTTAGCACTCTAAGCTTATAACACTAGCATGGACTAGGACGATCTAGGGTATAATCCTATGTTATTCTAACTATAAGGTCAAAGCATACAATGATTAGTGCAAGAACATCTAGCAATCATGGCGGGAAAAGGTTACATCTATGCATAGTGATATTACCGAGAGAAGACAAAAGACATAGCAATGACTTCAATGTAATAGGTTGTTCTACTAAGACCTACCAACGGGGATGGAATACAAAGGACTCAACGGAACTGTCACTTCCGCGATCTACCACACGACCCGGCCAATAGGGTGCAATCGCAGATAAATACAATCTAGGCACCACGCCTACACAATATTTACCACTCACCCATCGATCTAATGAGCAAGCGCTATACGATCCTATGCATAAACATAATTCTAGTCCAACTATGCTAAACATATAATCAAAGTAAACTAAGAACAATATAATTGAGAACATAATCAAATAGAGCAAAGTCAAGTCGATATAATAGAATAGAATAAAGTACTACTCATAGTATCATGAACAATGATGAATATTACAAGAATGTAGAGGGGAATTACCAAGAACTCCGACAGATCCGGACTCCAAGCTAGGCTTGATTCCCTCTAGATCTATTCCTATGTAGCTATGCTACTAAACTATGGAGCTCTAATTGAGATGGTGGCTCTGGCTTCTCGAATTCGATGAGAGAATGAACTCTTGAATGAATTAGGGTTTCACCCGGGGGCCGGGGGCTCGAATATATAGCCCCCTAGGATGAACCACAGCCCTCGGATCAAACCGACCTAAATGGACGATAATTATTCATCCTCAAAGGCGGTGGAGGCGGGATCCACGAGACTCCACCCGATTGGTGGAGGTGGGGAGTCGGCCGACTCCCCCGGGTCGGCCGACCGCCACCCCGCCCAGTGGGCCCGGCTTCCGGGGTTCGCCTTCGGAGTCTTCTAGATTATACAATTTTACCCGTTCGGTCTTTATCTCTATGTAATCATGACATGTGGGCCTCCTTTGGTTCTCTTTCCGATAACCCCTGCGTAAATAGACAATCACCAAAACTCGTGGAATTCATCGGTGTAACCCCTATATCTAACAGGTGAACTCATATTAGTCCTTTCTCTTGCCGCGTTGATGGTATAAAATTGATACTTAAGGACCGTCAACAAACTCCCCCAAGCTTACCTTTTGCTCGTCCCGAGCAAAGATAGACTCAGTGATGGATCGGGAGTTGCTACAATACTTTCACTCCTCACAAGTACACATGCGTTCAAACAAGAACTCTCCTCCGGATTAGAGTGAACTATCCTGACTCAAAACTCACTCATATTACCTTTCACCATGGGGCTTGTAACCGTCACTTGGGTCTTGAGTAGTTGAAAGATAGAACGGTCAAGTCAAGCGCCATGTTTCTCGCTCTTTGATCAACTATTATCCCGGAGTTTTTGCAAGGTTTGAAATAAAACTCAGAGTTCCTTGTATGAATCTTTCAAGTCTCTCATTTGTGGTATTTCTGGATCCTCTCCAAGGCATGAGTAGTGTATGCCTTCTCTCTTCTCTCAAGAATATGTGGTATTTATGGAACTAAAGCATAGTGGAAAGTGCCTTCTCTCTCTCACCCTTCTTTCTAATAGGCTTATGTGGAGCTCATAGGTGGGGAGACACTCAAACTCACTTGCATATATTGCACAGTTAAGACATGGATCCAATAGGAACTAAAATAATAAAGTCATATGTGCATGTGAATGAGGAAATGGAATGGATGAAAAGATGATAGGATGATGGTAGTATGATGGTGATAAGAAAATGATTATGAGGGGTACTCAACTGGTGAACATCTACTTCTATACTTGCTCCTTCGAGGATAACATGACTCCCTTTATTCGAAAACCTTGAAACTTCTTGAATGGAAGGACTTGGCTACTCTTTCTTTTTCTTTCTTTCTTCTTTTCTCTCTCTTTTTTTTTTTATAATAACCAATCCTCTGGAAACAAAACTTTAGCAACGGGGATTCATATAACTTGAAATGATAATAACTGGAGCTTTTATGTAGGCAAATAGAACGGCGATGATTATGTCTAGACGTTCACTCCCGAAATAGGAGTAGAACCTTTTCTCGGATGCTTTGTGAAAGGAATGGCGTATGTATATGTGGATGGATAAATGGATGGATGCGTACTCCCGGGGTAGGAGCGATAGGTGCGTATCTCCGGGTAGAGATAGCACGGTAAGTGGAGAATGCGTACTCCCGGGGTAGGAGTAGCATAGGTGCGTATCTCCGGGGTAGAGATAGCACGATATGTGGTGGATATGGATCTATATGTGGGTGGTACTTCTAGGAACGAAGTAGCACGAATGAATGAAGTATTTATAAAATGGGTGCGTGCTTCGAGGACGAAGTAGCATAGATCAATGGATGGAGAGCACATAGTATTGACTTTAACCGCATGATCGATTCCTTATGGGTCCACAAGATAACCACACTCAATGCCTATAAAGTCTACACTCAAACCTACAATATGATCTATTTAAACAGATGGGTTTTCCTAATCTAGTAAGCATGAATATATGGTCATGGGTAGGAATTTAAACTCTCATCATAAAGGAACTCATCATGCAGGAATTTAATATTTTCAAAGATAAATTCTCCGAACTCTAGTATCTCTAGGAACAAGATAGATAGCAGCTCAAAACCTTCCCATATCATACCCGTCAACCACCTAGACTTAGATCAAGTGTTCGCTACCCACAAGTTTCGGGTTCGAGCAAATCTCAAATCTAAACAAGTTGTGTCCAAAACTCGGGAGAGTGCAAGGTTGAAAACTAGGTACTTGAAAGGAATTACGGCAGAGCAACTATTCATCATCTCCATGTAGAGTTTATTCTAGGGATCACTTTTAAAGACAGTTGCAAGAGCTCTCCAAAAGTAGAAAAGATAAATAAGGAAATCTTTACGGGTTTCTATGGTTATGCATCTTTTTTAGTTGTTTTAATCAAAGCACACTCTAATAAAGCATAAATAGATAAGTTGGAAACACTTAGCTTGGTACACGGGGATGCTCTCCCCCAAGCCGGATGTTGACATAGTCGATGTTGGCGACGGGCATCGAAGACATTCTAGTCCTCCGGGAGTGTCGTAGATAGTTGCTTTGTTGGAGACAAAGCATTCAATTTTCGCGGCAAAGCACTCCGACGGGGACTGGATGTCCTTCACTGTTAGCTCTTCATGATCCTTGATGTTACCGTGAAGCTCAAATAGACAACAAAGCTTGTGGAACTGATTAAGCGTTAGTGATAAAACCTCTAGGCCTTGGTTGTCTAGAACTTTCTTAACTTAGAACTCATTCTAACGGGATCACAAGAAATATTTTTATCTTTTTATTATTTAAGGAATGCGAGACGGGGAAATAAATATGCTGAGAAATTATTTTTGTGCCACCACAGTGAATGGTTATCCACATGGGGCTTAATGATTTTCTGGATGCAAATGCACAACATCTTTATTTTCTTTTCTAATGCAGAGATGGTAAAGATGCAACTAAGATGTAAATAGGAAAACAAATATGCTAAGGTAAAATTATGATGCTGAAAAGTGAATTGCTGATAAATACCAAGATACCTCTTGGCGCGGCGTTCGGTGGTTTTAAGTCCTCCGAACATGACTTGTCATGTTCGCTCATTTTTCAAGGGGCGCACTGGCTGGCGCCTCGGATGATGTCGCCTCTTGTGTAGGAATAGTTTCGATTTTTCTTTTACCTTCCACACCTTCTTTGTTGGAGAGGGTGATCTTGAGGAGGAAGCTTCTTGGATCACTTGTTTCTCTTCTTGGTAGTACCTCTTCGGGTTCTACAATGTTCTTCTCTTCGGGTACCGGTCTTCATATCTCGAATACTTCTCCCTCATAGTTGGCCCATCCATCTCGTAGTGATGTTCTTCTTGTTACGCGACGGTACGCTTTGCCTTCTTCTTGTTCTCTGTTCTTCTTGGGCTCTTCGGTGATTATATAATTATTGTTGAAGTAGCGGCGTACCTTCTCGGTGGGAAAGTGGAAATGAATCTCTCCTGTCCCAATATAGATGATAGCTCGGGTGGTGTTCGGGAATGGTCTTCCTAGGATGATTGGAGGATCATAGTCATCTCCCATGTCAATGACTAGGAAGTCGTAGGGACATAATGGTCATCTATCTGGATGAGGACATCCTTCACTTCTCCTTCGACGAAGCGGAATGTCTGGTCGCCATCTGCAGCTGTGCATAGGTAGGCTCCAAAGGCATAGTGCCATATAGATACTTATAAGTTACTTTGGCCATAATGTTGACGCCTTGACCCGGTGTCACGACAGCTTTATTGAAAGAGCTTCGTTGATGGAGCATTGAATGGTTGGGACACACAGGTCATCCTTCTTGATCGGGCGTGGGGATCGAGTAAGTGGTCATGCTCCACTGTGGACTGCGGTGACCATCCTCACTTTGTCTCCGTCTTCTTGGTCTTCTTATTCTTGTTCTTGCTCTTCTTAGCTAGATTCTTCTTCTTCTCACTTCATTACTGTGATGAGGATGTCTTTGGAACTGCAAAGCACTGTTCTTGAAGAAGAAGGTTTCTCTTTTGCCCTTGATGTTGAAGATGATCTTGGCGGTGTTGGCATACATAATGGCTCCAGCGGTGTTCAAGAATGGTCGTCCCAAAATGACAGGGACCTTTCATCACTGCCTGTATCCACTACCACGAAGTCTGCTGGAACATACGAGTTGCCTACTCGTACACATATGTCTTCAAGTACTCCCAAAGGAACACGAAGTGACCGATCTCGCAAGCCGTAAGCACATGGTTGTGTATGCTAAGGGGCATCGAATAGCTTCTCGTATATCACTCTTGGCATGATGTTGATGCTTGCACCGAAGTCACAGTTGCCTCATTAAAGTTAGTACTTCCAATGGAGATCGGAATGACCGGTCTCCCGGATCGCCCTTCTTGATTGGCGAGTTGAGTCAATCCATGACCCCTTCGATGGATCACTCCGGCTATCTTCTACATTGAATATATCAACAAGATTTGCGGTTTCGAGCTCTTCGGGTTGTCCCGCCGGTTTACCTTGGCCGAGTGGAGGGAGCAAGGTTAACAAGCCGTTGTACCTGCGACTCAAGTATCTTGTTGAAGCCGAGCCGACTCTTGATGGCATTGGAAAAGCCATCCATTCTTCTGCCGAGTGTCTCTAGGACCTTGTCATTTGATGTCGGCTTCTTGGACAGTTGTCCATCATCTTGCCTTGATTCAAGCACTAACTCTCTCAAAGGCGGCTGGTTGTAATTATTGTAGGAGGAGTTGTTACCTTGATAGTTGCCTGAATAATTGCACGAGTAGTTAGGCCTCTGCTGCTGATTCCAACCTTGATTCTGCGAGGACGGTAGTAATTATTATTGTTGTTGTTATTGAGGTAGTTCACATCCTCCTTCGGCTCGGGCGGTTAGCACCCGTGTGCCCGGTCTCTCCACACTCTTCACATGTCATGCGAGCATCATGTATATGCATGACTTCTTTCTTCTCTCGGGACTCTCTCATCGAGCCTCTTCATCGACGATCCATTTTGGCGACGGCATGTCTACCTCCTTCAGTGATGCATTCCTCCACCTCTCTTGCGGGTCTCGTCCTTTCTTCACTCCAACCTTGGTTGGATGCCATCTTCTCCACAAGAGCCGTGGCTTGAGGAATAGTGAGTGATAAGAATGCACCTCCGCGCGGCATCCATCGTCTCACGTGTCTTGTTCTTGAGCCCATGGTAGAATGTCCGCATGAGCAGCCAATTCTCCATGCCATGATGAGGACACTCGAGGATGTAATCTTGAAAGCGCTCCCAAGCTTCGGGACAGTCTCATCATGGTGTTCTTTGAAAGCTTGATATCTTCCCACGAAGAGCATTTGTTTTGCCCATGGGGAAGAACTTCGCCAAGAAATTGGTGGAACATAGTGCCCACGTAGGATTCTTCTCCTTATTGGCGTAGAACCACGCTTGCTTCGCTCTCCCCAAGAGTGAGAATGGGAAGAGGCGAAGTAGTATAGCATCTCTCGGGGACATCCTTAATAGTGAATGTGCTACAAATCTCCGGGAAGTGTTGGAGATGAGCACTAGCATCTTCATGGGCCTTCCCACGTAACCGGCTTGCTTGCACCATGTTGATTAGCGCAGGCTTGAGCTCAAAAGCTCCTTCGATGTCCGCAGCTGGTCCAGTACGAATGTTGTCCGTAGTTGGAGCTGAGAACTCGCGGAGTGACTTGTGCGCCATGGCTTCAAACGCTGGTGTCAAGTCTTGAACGAAAGGTCGACCTTCTGCTTCCGACAAACTTCCAAGTTGAGTTGATGATGATGATTGATTGGTCTTCTTCAACACCGCTTCTTTCCCGAATAAAGCTTCGGATCGTCAATATAATTATCGGAAGAATTGTCTTGATTACCCCGCATAAAATACATAAGTAGACAAAACAAGGGTAATCTGTAGAGATGGGTTAGTACGAAAAAGACAACTCGATCACATTATCTAGTGCGGTCTTTGCTCATTATCCATTGGCTTTCAACCTTCCCCGCAACGGCGCCAAAAATGCTTGTTGACATTTCTAACGCCACTCGGTGTTAGGTTGTCATCCCCAACATGGCGCCAAAAATGCTTGGTACTAAATAATGCAACTGCTACTAGAAATAAATATGGGATCCGCAAGCGCACGATAATACCGATGTAGCATTTTAACCAGGAGTATCCAGGTATCGTTATTTATATTTTTACCACTTTGGGAAGGGAATGCACTTGGATAATGAGTGATGAGCAATGCACATGCTTGTAATGGAGAGCTTAACCTTGTCGTATCGATCATCTCATACGGGGTAAGTGTCACATAAAATATAGGAATGAATGACATAAGATAAATGAGAGCATTTAGCCACATAAAATAATAGTAATAAGCCATCTCAACTTAGCACTCTAAGCTTATAACACTAGCATGGACTAGGACGATCTAGGGTATAATCCTATGTTATTCTAACTATAAGGTCAAAGCATACAATGATTAGTGCAAGAACATCTAGCAATCATGGCGGGAAAAGGTTACATCTATGCATAGTGATATTACCAGAGAAGACAAAAGACATAGCAATGACTTCAATGTAATAGGTTGTTCTACTAAGACCTACCAACGGGGGATGGAATACAAAGGACTCAACGGAACTGTCACTTCCGCGATCTACCACACGACCCGGCCAATAGGGTGCAATCGCAGATAAATACAATCTAGGCACCACGCCTACACAATATTTACCACTCACCCATCGATCTAATGAGCAAGCGCTATACGATCCTATGCATAAACATAATTCTAGTCCAACTATGCTAAACTTATAATCAAAGTAAACTAAGAACAATATAATTGAGAACATAATCAAATAGAGCAAAGTCAAGTCGATATAATAGAATAGAATAAAGTACTACTCATAGTATCACGAACAATGATGAATATTACAAGAATGTAGAGGGAATTACCAAGAACTCCGACAGATCCGGACTCCAAGCTAGGCTTGATTCCCTCTAGATCTATTCCTATGTAGCTATGCTACTAAACTATGGAGCTCTAATTGAGATGGTGGCTCTGCTTCTCGAATTCGATGAGAGAATGAACTCTTGAATGAATTAGGGTTTCACCCGAGGGCGGGGCTCGAATATATAGCCCCTAGGATGAACCACAGCCCTCGGATCAAACCGACCTAAATGGACGATAATTATTCATCCTCAAAGGCGGTGGAGGCGGGATCCACGAGACTCCACTGATTGGTGGAGGTGGGGAGTCGGCCGACTCCCTGGTCGGGTCGGCCGGCCACCCTGCCAGTGGGCCCGGCTTCCGGGGTTCGCCTTAAGTCTTCTAGATTATACAATTTTACCCGTTCGGTCTTTATCTCTATGTAATCATGACATGTGGGCCTCCTTTGGTTCTCTTTCGATAACCCCCTGCGAGAAATAGACAATCACCAAAACTCGTGGAATTACGTCGGTGTAACCCCTATATCTAACGGGTGAACTCATATTAGTCCTTTCTCTTGCTGCGTTGATGGTATAAAATTGATACTTAAGGACCGTCAACAGCTACCTGAGGATGTTGAGCATGACCACAACAAGGTTGTTGTGGAGGATTGCTCCACCTCAAGTTCAAGTGAAGATGATGATCATCCTACCACAAGTTCACTTGACAATAATGATGATGATGATGATGCCTCAAGTGAAGCAAGTAAAGATTCTACCTCAAGCTCACTTGATGATGGCAATGAGAGTGATGACTCTACCACAAGCTCACCGACTTCATCACATTGCTACATGTCACATGGTGACCGCAAGGTAAAAATTGGCAATGTGATCTTTGATTGTGATGATTCAAGTCTTGAGCTTGTGTTTAAGTTGTCAAGAGCTTTAGAAAAGGAGTTTGCTAAAACAAGCAAGTTAGAAAAAGAAAACTCCTTTCTAAAGAACACATGTGAACAACAAGAGCATCTACTTTATGTTACTACTTGTTCACATGATGTGCTAAAATTGGCTCATGAGGAACTTAGTGTTGCTCATGATAACTTGGCACAAGAACATCTTCTCTCACTAAGAAGTTTTCCAATGGAGAAATTCAAACTAGTGAGAGCTCATCACTTGGGTCAAATGATCAATCACATGTTACTAACCCTTGTGATGTAGGCAAGAAGCATGTATCCACCTCTTGTGATGATTTACTATCTATGCCATGTTTTTCACATATAGATGCTTGTTCTACTTCTATGTCTTGTGGGACTAACCTTTTAAAGGAGAACAATGAGCTCAAGAATGAAGTGAAGAATTTGAGCAACAAGCTAGAGAGGTGGACCAACTCTCATGTCGCTCTTGATCATATGTTGAAGAACAAGAGAAGATTTGGTGACATGAGTGGTCTTGTCTACAACAAGAAGAATGTCGGGTTGGGTGGATTGCCAAAAGTCTCTCACTCTCAACTCTTGAAGAGTTACAAGAAGTATGGCAATTTGAATGGCATCAACTACAACAACACCAACATCAAAGGCAAAAGATGGGGCAAGAAGAAATTTGAGAGAACAATGAAGAAGCTAGAAGAAGAGAAGCTATCTCATTTCATGTGCTTCAAATGCCGTGAAATGGGACATCTAGCCAAGGATTGCCCCACCAAGAAGCCTCAAGATGAGCCAAGATCAACACCCCAAGCTCAAGTCAAGATCAACCATGAGGCCAAAGTTGATGATTTGAAGTTTATGAAGAAGAAGACAAGAAGGGGTGGAAGAGCAAGGCATCCAACTCATATCCAAGATGCCAAGATGATGATGAGCAAGATTCAAGAGAAGAACACTCATGCTCACATCAAGTGCTTCAAGTGTGGCGACATGGGACACTTTGCCTCAAAGTGTCTCAACAAGCTTGAGAAGAAGGCTCAAGCAACTCATGAGAGGCAAGGCCATGAAGAGCATCACATGAGCAATGAAGAAAAGGCTCAAGCAAAGAGAAGATGCTATTCATGCCGGGAAAGGGGACACATGGCACATTCATGTCCCCTAGGTAAAACTTCTATGCCTAGTTCAATTGATGATACTAATATGCTTAGAAAGGATGGTGATGGTACCTCTTCGGTTGCTATTGCAAAACATCCCGCTACTCATACTAAGGCTTTGCCTAAGTATGTTGCTCCTAACTTGAGAGGACCCAAACTAGTTTGGGTACCATCAAAAAGTGGATGAATGATTGTAGGTACCATGGCATTGGAGGCTTGATTCAATTGAGTTCATATTCTTCATCATGTGATTGAATCAAGTATTGAAGCTTAGAGCTATTCTCATCCCAATGCCAAGTCATGACAAGTGAAGTCCATGTGCTACAACATACAAGTGCAAAATTCAAGTTGTGGTGATCAATTGTCATATGTGATGGCTTGCAAATTATTTTGAGTTGAAGCTTGCTATTGGAAGATCATATGCTAAAAAGGTATATCTATTGTTGATCACATTCATTTGGATGCATATGAGTTGATTGAATTGGATATATATGCTTTGGTTGCTTGCTATGAGATGTTTGAATGGATTCAATGCCTAGTATTTAAATTTGAGTTAGTTTGGATGAATATGCTCACAAGATGACTTTTATTGAGTGGTTTGAATGGATATATGTCTTGTGTTGATGTTCAAACAAGTTGACATCAAGTTTGAGTCACTTTTGAAGAAGCATAGCTCAATTGCTTAAATCTGTCCAAAATCTGAAATCTGAGCTAGCTGTGTTCAAGTCTGAGTTTGATGGATCAAATCTTATTGAAATGGCTTGAAATTTGGTATGCATACTCTATGCTTATGAGTCAATATGCTGTGCAAATTTCATGAGAATTGGATAAGGATTGCTACAGTTTTGGAATAGTTCTTATCAGCTATAGTGCAGCAGTTTTCAGCATGTAGCAGTGTGAGAAGATGTGAAATCTGGCAGCAATCTAGAAGGCCAATGAAGCTCAAATTTTTAAAGCTGCATGAAGACTTAGTGATGATCATCTCGACCAAATTTCATGATTTTTGGAGCTGTACATTGGGATATATGAGTCAATCTTTGAAGGTTGCAGAAACTGCCAGAAAAGTGACATACATTGGATGTATCAAGTGTCACTCACATTGAAAGGTCCTCAAGTTGGAATCATGATTACAAGTGGTTGAGGAACCTCTGTTTGGTTTATTGATGATCAAGATAAAGCTCAAGAGCAAGAAAGAAAAGGACTTAAAGTAGAACTCAAAATGCCTCATCTTATCAAGTCCAAGGATCAATTAAATGAATGCAATTCAATTGGTGTCAAGGATTGTTCTTAGTGAGATCACTTCTCTCCACCGAGGAGGTGTGCCGCCCATGAGAGATGGGATTGACAAGTGAGCTTGGAAGGCCGACATGGAGGTGATGATCTAAGAAGGTTCAAGATGCCTAGTTGAAGATATCAAGAAGATTGATCAAAAAAAGCAAGCAACATCCAAATAGAGAGCAATACATGACAATTCAAGTGATAATGCAAGTGGTATTCTCTCATGCAAGCAAAGATCAAGAAAAGAAGCAAGCCAACATATTTTGATAAGGACTTGATCATTAGTGGTTCTCATTTCATATGGGTGAAGCATGAAATTCATCATGGGTATCTATTGGCTTCACCAAGCTATTGAATGGACTTCACATTGCTATTGGAGTAATGAAATTGGAATCTATATGACTATCCTCTACTCCAAGATAGCAAAGGTGACATTGATTGACATATGCATACATATTTTGATAAGGACTTGTTTAGTGCATATAGTCATGATATCTAGGAGCATTCATGAAAAATCAAAAAGTTTTGATGTATATATGGTGCCACTATTGTTTCTATGCCTTACTTGTTCTAGTGGTAACATATAACATGTTCATGAGCTAGTGAACCCATGTACTTGATCTACTTTGGATTGCACATTAGCTACAAGTACAACATTGGCAAGATAACCCTTCTAGTGAGGTGTGAAGAAGCTTGTCATTGGTTCAAACCGGACTTGGAAGCTCTTGTGCAAATCAAGTTAGCTCAAGTTCACGAGAAAGAAGCTCATGAAAACAATCTAGTTCAAGAATGTGGTATTCATGCATATTTCAACAAAGTGGTTCCACAAGTGATCCTCAACTTTAAGTGATCAAATCAAGATTTGCTCAAGATTGTCATTTGGTTTGACCCAAGCTTTGTCATAGGGGGAGGAGCCCCACTTCATTGGTATTAGAGGCAAAGATCTTGCAAGTGACCTACACATGTGGTATCTTTGGTGCTATGACAAAGGGGGAGTGCCCAATGCATAGTGACAAATGGAGTTCATGCAACTACATGTGAAGATTACAAGTGGTGTCATTCCAGCATATGGTGTGTCCATCGAAAGGAAGATTCAAGAATCAACCATCAACCCCTAGCTCCAATCCTTTGCATCAAGAAGTTTGTCTTACACGAAGTATCATACAAGTGGTCTTGGACCCTTTATGGTCTTTGATGACAAAGGGGGAGAGAATGGTACAAAGATATGCAAGATGCATACAAAGGGGAGAAGAAGATGGACATAGACCAAGAAGAGCAACATTGAAGAATCAAGGAGGATCAAAGTTCTTGGACAAGAGAAGCACACAAGTAGGGGGAGCAAGCTCATGAACTTGATTGATTGCATTTGATATGTGCATATTCATGTGCTTGCTTGCATTAGCATTGTTCTTAAATTCAATATGCAATGCTTGTGTGGTGTATGCTAGTCATTGTCTTGATTGATGATTTGATAACTAGCATGCATAGGATGGTTTAGCTAGTCACTTATGTTCCTTCCACTTGGTACTAGAACCTTGCTTCTAATGTTGATCTCACGAGGTTTCTAGTGTTGTCTCAAGTGTTTTCTAGCTAACCATGATGATGCTAAGGGTGAACTTCATTGTGCAACTCCGATTGGTATCACGCTTCAAAGGTTTATCCTATATGCCTTAGCATCACTTAGCAGTGATAACTCTCCCAAGAATTTCCATATCTATGCATGTGTGCAAGCTTGAAACCAAACCATTTGAGCACACATGTAGGGGGAGCTATCACTACCAAGTTGACTTTGTGGCACTTATCCAAATCACAACATTAAGCTTAAATGTTGGATAAGTGACATAAAGTCCTTTATGAACTTTATTTCCATATCTTTGTAGAGTTATCATTAATTACCAAAAAGGGGGAGATTGAAAGGTCCTTTGTTTGGTTTTGATAATTGAGTGACAACTTTGGTGGACTAATTGTGTGATCATGAGAATACACAGGGATTTAGTCCACAGGTGAATGTGAGATGAAGGAGCTTCATTGAATATGTGACATGACATGGAGTCATGTGACCAATGGTGAAGATCGAGATGAGGCTTGGCTCGAGACCGGAGGGTGTGTGAAGGACAAGTCAAGGCAGTGGAGCGATGGACCTAGAGAGGTGAAGCTCGGGCAAGACTTGGCTCCAATGGACCATGAGGCGGTGAAGAGCAAGTGAGATCAAGATCGATGGACCGTGAAGGTTGCATGACGATATGAAGTGGATCATATCAACTTGAGATCGTGTCGGTGCATGTGTTGCATTGGCACGTTGGTGGAAGACTGTGGAAATGGAAATGCGCAAGGCAAAGGTATGCTATAGGGCATTTCATTTCACCGGTCATGAGGAGTGTAGAGAAGTTGATGACCGGATTTAGGATTGATAGCCGTACTATCAAGAGGGGCAAACTTGTTTGCATCTCGGTCATCTAGTGCCACTTGAGTGATCTAACATTGCGACATGCTAGGATCAAGTGGCGTTGTGAGAACAAAAGAAAAATCCTTTGAAAATGATTGTGAAAATGCTAACACACATGCACATAGTGATGTACACTTGGTGGTGTTGGCACATTTACAAAGGTGGCGTTGATCGCGCTTTGGTTTGTAGGATTCGACGCTTTTGGGAAAATTGGAGGCATATTTTCTATTGCGTCGGATGCAAAATGTGGTTGAAAACATGCTATCTCTGGTGTTCAAGTTGGCATACTTGTTGGATAGCATGGTGGAGAAGATCGCGTTTTCGACGGGCTGTAAATCATGGATTTACAAGCGCCGGACGCGGCGGCCGGACGCGCGGCCAGGAGGGCCGGACGCGTCCGGCGCGTGGAGGTCTGGCTCTGGCGGCTGGTTGGGCGCTGCTGAGCGCCGGACGCCGAGGAGGCGCGTCCGGTGGGCGCCGGACTCGCACCAGAAAGTTCTGGAGCTGAGTGCCTCGCACACGCCCGGGCCGCCGGACGCGTCCGGCGGGCCGCGGCGGACGCGGGCGGCGGACGCGTGACGTCAGCGACTTTGTAGGCAACGGTCACCTGCGACGCGCGGCTGAAGAGTGCCGGACGCGTCCGGCAGGCAGCGGCAGACGCGTCCGGCGCGTGTTGCGCAGGATCTCTTCGCGTGTTCGGGAGATAGCCGTTGGGAGCCAACGGTCGTCTTCGAATCGAGGTGACACGTGGCGCTAGATGGAGCGCCAGACGCGGCTTGGAGCGTCCGGCGGTGGAGGCCGGACGCGTCCAGCGTGTCTGTCTTTTGCCAGCGTGGGGGCAACGGCTAGTTTCGGGCTTTGGCCTATAAATACTTGCCTTGCTCGGCCATGGCTGGTTGCTGAGCACACTAGGGCCTTGGTGGCTTGTGTGGTAGTGCTTGGGAGCCCTCTAACTCATCCATGCTTGAGAGTGTTCATCCACTTGAGTTAGAGATCGATTCTAGTGCGTTGCTTTGAGAGATTTGCATCGAGTGGCACTAGGTGATCGTGTTGCAAGCCGGTGTGCTTGTTACTCTTGGAGGTCGCCACCTCCTAGACGGCTTGGTGGCAAGAGACTTCGTTGAAGCACGCGTGGAGATTATGCGGTGCTCCGGAGGAGGATTTGTGAGGGGTTCTTGAGCCTTCCCCGCGGGTGCGCGAATTGGCTACTCTAGTTGAGCGTGGCTTGGAGGATCCCGTTCTTGTGTTGATTGGAGTTGGGGCTCCCCGGAGGGGTTGTTGGCAGTGAGCCAACTTGAGCGGCCATCCCATCACCAAGTCGGTGTATCGCCACAACTGGACGTAGCTTGGTGGCGACCAAGTGAACCAGGGGAAAAATCGTGTGTCGATTTGTGATTGCCGAGGCTTCGACCTCCTTGTTCTTGTGTGTGAGGCTTCGACCTCCCTTGAGCTTGTTTGCAGGTGGTTGGTCTCTACGCCCGGTGATTCGCCACCGCCGCGACTTCTTGTGTCCACTCTTCGTGGTGGTTTGCATCCCCTCTAGCTCAAGTTTGTTTTTACATTTGTTACATTCTTGCTTAGCTTGAGTAGTGTCTCTTGTGCTCTTTTGCTTGTGTAGCTAGTTGAGCACCTTCTTGCGTGTGTAGCTAGAAGTAGTGTAAGTGTTTTGCTTAGCTTGTGTAGTTAAGTAAATTGCGCTCTTGGGTTCGGCTTGTGTAGCCTTGTCCTTGAGCATCTAGTGAGCTTAGGTTTGGCTTTGTGCTCTTGCTCATTAGAATTGTGTAGGTGCTCCCCGGTGTGGCAAAGTACTAGTTGCTTAGGTTTGTGTGACCTTGCAAGCTAGAATTGTTTAGGTGAGCACTAGCTAGTTTAGCACCTTGCTTCTTGTTTAGGACCTTTTACAAGGTGCTACTAGAGTTGTAGTTAGTGGGGGTTAGTCTTGGCTAGACCGATAGTTTTAATTCCGCATTTGTTTCGGTTAGCCGGTGCGTAAGAATTTTAGGAAGGACTATTCAACCCCCCTCTAGTCCATCTCGACCCTACACTCGCGCCCGTGAGGAAGAAGATAAAATCAAAAAAATGATAAGAGTGAGAGTTTGACAGGTGGGGTCCATTGATGACAGGTGGGACCCTCACTAACGGTGTTATCATTGCCATCCAACCCGTATTTCCAATTCCTTCAACCAAATACTGGACGGGTTGACTCCATCCCTAAAATCAGAGGTGCAACCAAACACTGGACGGGTTGGCTCTGTCCCCAAAAACTGGGTTGGATCCAACCCAGCCCACCCAACCCCCAACCAAACACACGGTTAGGGGCTAAGGCTGGATCGTGCACCCCATCTCATAGTGGGTGGGATCGTATAGCCATCCCAACAGACCATATTTGGATGGCGGGGCATCCTATCGACTAGCACCGTCTGACGATGTTATCTTGCACGTCTGCAATGTGACAATGCGATGGTGTCTGCCCTGAGATGGTGTTTTCCCTTCAGCCCCGACGAAGAGATTGGGGCATGCATGTCCTTGTTAGAGTAGGTGTACTCGGTGGTGCTCGGCCTCCACTTGTTCCTTCGGGGTTGGGATGAAGTAGAGGTCGTGCAGTGTTGCATTGCTTGCAGCAGAAGGAGGAGGAAGAGGTCATGGTCGACTTCCTTCTTCAATGTTCAGCGTAGGTCCCGTGCGGCTTAATTAGGTGGGCGTCGGTTATTAGGCTTCATCTGGCTTGGGCAGTTTAGAGGCTAACTAATCGGTGTTATGAGGTACTCGGGGTACCATAACCCCGACAAGAAGGCTCCAAATTGTGTTCATGGTTTGAATCCCGCAATTTTAGGGTGGAGAAGGGCTGTTCAATAGTCTTGTGACTATTTGGTGCTCGAACATGAATTAGGGGTTGCGTCAATAACCCGACGCAATGGGGGGAAATTTGGTTGTCTCTTTGCCTTTGTTTCTTGCATTACCTTTTGTCTTGCTTGTTTGTATGCTTGTTTTTTTTTTTTTTTTTGAGTAGCAGTTGGGATTGAATGGTAGAGTTTTAGTTTTGGTTTGATTTTTTTTTTTTTGCAAGGGCTCATTTTTTAGTGTAAAATTTTGCTCTAAGGACTTGATTAGGTACGATGCCCTATTTTTTTCTAAGGACTTAATTACTTGTTATTTTTTAAGCATAATGGCAGGAGCTTTGTCTTTCAATTAAGAAGCTTATTAGTTGTGATGGCCCTAAGGACTTTATAGATTGCTTTTGTGAACTTATGTATCAAGTTCTTGGGGATTTTGATGGCTAAGATTGTTGCTTTAATTTTTTTAGACTCCAATTCACCTCCATCTTGGCACATTATATTCCTTACAACAACGTAACCGGCTGCTCCTTAAATCAATGTATATGGTGGTTACATTCCTACCTCTAGCAATGGTTCATTTCTACACATGCTTGCTTAGAGGCGATTGGGAAAACTGCCCTACATAGAAATTGATCTCCCTACAAATGTTTTATGTGGTAATGTCCTATGAATGCTTGTGGAAGACTATGGATCTTGAGATTGATGAAGTTAACATAGACTCTTTGCTATTGACACCAATATCACCTACCAGTAGCGTTAGCATAGCATCAAATATGTGATCTGACCTTGTAAGAAAAGGGGAATGCTCTTGCTTAATTTAGGGCTTGTTGGCATGGCTCCTCCCTGGCTCTGGTCTCGGCTCCTCCGGCGAAGCTCTACCAAACGTTTTGTTGGAGGAGCCCATAGCTGTTTTGGAAGATGGAGGAGCCCTACTAAATACCCTCCATAATTTAGTTCCAAACAAGAAGTAGAATTTTCATTTTTTTGTTTAGTTCTATTTTCCCTAAATAATGTCTAATTAATTCTTATTAGTTATTACTAGTTTCCAAACACGTGTAACCAACTTTAATTCACTATATAATAATTGTGAAGAAATTTGAAACTAAACCTCCAATCGAGAACACAAACGTGGGCATCTACCTGGATTTGGTTAGATTCTGGATGGAAAAAGCTATGAGAGAGCCTTGACCAACCTGGGAAATTTATTCTTCTATACATGCCTTGGAATGATAAGGACTCATCAGATCTTGGATTGTACTGCTGATTGCTATCCTGTATCCTAAACACACCAGACACGTCATATGGGGGAAAAAAAATGTGTCCGGACCTAACAAAACCACCGAAGCCGCATCTTGGCAATCAGAGTAATTTAATTATCACTCCTTATGTCAAATTTCTGTTTTCGATGGCTATGAAAGGGACCCACAGCATGCCTTTTGATGAATAAAAAAAGGTAATTATGTGTCTTACGCATTAAGCTAGGGAGAAGATGATTCCACGTTTAATCACTACTGCAGGTTTGCGTAGTCAAATTAAGCAGGTTACAGGTGTGACAGGTGAGAACAAATTAACCACATGCTATTTTCTTGGATTTTCTGCACACTAGCTAATTATCTCAACACAGTTCAGTCCAGCATATATATAATCTGTCAATTATGACCAGTGCTGCGCGCAGGACTAAAATGAATCCACACACAATACCATTATATGGTCCGGGTGGTAATTACCAAGAAGTTTAAAAACTTATTTACTCTTTTAGTAAATAAAAGTAAAAACACACCAAAACAGGCTATCAGTGGAAAGATGAGCGGTCACTTATTAGATCACCCATGCATGCTGGTTCAGACAAAGGCTTTGATGAGATGGACATGCATTACCAATGGGATCAACTTAACCAATTAAACAAACAACGCAGGGTATTTCCTGTCTTTACTAAGATTAGAACTGCTTGTCCCCTGCACGTTAAAGTAGCCAGCCACTGGGCCGGCCGAACATATCTCTAACTCTCTTCTAAGACGTGTATAAAATATGCTTATATATAAATATATATATGCATGGATGGCCATTCCTTTTAGGATCCCGCTTTTGTTAATTTCATCTCTTAGCAGTAACTTTCAGACGAGGAGTGCGAGCAAAGGAAGCGAGGAAGAAACTAAAGATAGTGTTGACGTTGACTGATGACACGTGGCACTGTGTGGAAGTGTCCTTGCATTATGATTATGATTATGATTATGTGAAGCTTCATTTCTAGAACTACCACAACAACCTTCTATGTATATGTCCAGGTTCAACTCAGAAAGGACAGGCTGGTTCATCTCCAGTCTGAACATATATCATAGGTAGATCACAAGATACGTACAGTCGTTTTAATTTCAAGAAACGGACGGCCGACGTCTGTCTTTAGTATATACCGAAGGCCTGTTTTAATACCCTGGGATATAATAATTAGGTTATATAATCAACTTTTAATCTAAACATGACTGATTATATGATGGACTGTGCTCATAATCTGAAGGACCGGTAACGGCGACCAGAGGGGGAAGGGGGGGTGAATGGGAGCGCTTAAAAATTTCTTTCGAAACTTTCACGTCCTGAGCTCAAACAATCAACCCAAGAAACGATACACAAGACGTAGTGATCACGACCCTATTGAGAGGGTGGATGTTCCCAAGAAACACAAATGGATCACCACGAAACCAAATGGAGCAAACGGAAAACAAATCGGAGTTCGAACGAAGCAAGTTACGGAGCAAACAATAAATCAAGCTACAGATCCAGACAGATCCGCTACAGAACCCGGACAGTCCAAGGTGCTACAGTAACCCTGCTACAGGAACCTACTACAGTATTTTGAATCTGGTCAAACCCTATATTTTTTGGTACAGGACTATCACCATCCAAGATCTTTTAAAAGTTTCAGAAATTTGAATCCAAAACTCAAATAGTTTTTTAAGTACTTAGGACTATAAATGGTGGTAAATCAAAAAATTGTTAACTATAATGTTGTAGATCACATAGTCAAGCACTACACCTTTAGTACACACCACTTTAAAATATAAGTTTGTTTGAGAAATCTAAATTCTACAAAATCTTATAACTTAAGACGAACACTTGAAACACTAAATGACTTCAGATAAATTACAATAACTTCTCAACTATTAGTTTGTAGATTGCATTACAACTTTTGCTATAGACCATGTCAACATCCGGGTTGCCTAAATATTAAACTTTTAAATATGAACTGAAAACAAAATTTTTGGACTCTAAATGGTTTAGATAAGAAACTATAAATAGGTTTCAAGCTGTATTTATACTCCAAGTCTACGATACGATCGAAGCCACATCAGTAAAGTATTATAATAGACGAGTAATAAATAGACTTTATGATAGAGTCTCCATTGTGTGTGACTTAAGACACTGCAAACGGGTGTCCTTCCAATCAAGGGCGTAAAGGGAAAAAAAAAGAAAGGAATAGATTAAAAGGCAAGATAAAAGAAGGAAACACCTTACATAATTAAAGAAATCAAGCAAGTAAAATAGATGAAAATAAACAATCAAGTGCAGAATGATCTCGGATCGTCCTGAATATATATTTGCTACTAGTAAAGTTACAAAGAGGAACATATAAACATCACTCACTCATAGGCAACCTTGGACGCTATTAATCCAGAGGAGATATTTCTATAGACAGTCCTTGGGTGTTGTGTGGGTCAAATCAAGCCTGGGCTCGACTGGCTAGCGGAGTTGCCTTGTGGCCACGGCCGGCCGACCGGAGTTCGAGTCCGGACGGACGCGAATTACCGGTACCCCACCAATAAGCCTTCGTATAAGGCTGGGGGTTAGATACCCCTTTATCTAAAAAAAAAATCAAGAGATAAAAAAATGATAACACAGCAAAAGATGGTAAAATAACGTTAAAGCCACCTATAATAAAAATTCTTAGCCAGCATGATTCATGGACCACTCACCACTCATTGCCACTCACTTATTTCCATCGCGGCCGGCCACATTGTTCAATTTATCATGTGTTTTTCGAGTCCACAATGCACAAATGGCCCCATCCATATGTATATATGCCCACCTCAGAAACTTTCGGTGCTATCCAGAACGAATACAAGACGTCGTAGCATAACTCAGCAGTCAACCAAATTGACCACATCGGAATGAGATTCAGAAGAGCAGCATTAATCGCAGCTAAAATACAGTTTTCTTTTTGAAGTCACCTTATTTTATTTACAGAGAAGGCTAAAATCGATACATGTCAACAAAATAGATAAGAGGCTGTGGCCACAACCCGTCTCTAGAAATAGACTTTTAGAGATGGATATACTAAAAAATCCCTTATGATAACAGAGTCGTTTTCATAGATAATCCATAAGAGCATCTATCTCTGGAAATGGGATTTTTAGAGATAGATACGTATATGGCCTTTTTCTGAAATTTGGTAACTCTTTTTTCTCCCTCTCACTATCTAGAGACCTCTCTCTCTCTCCCACTCGTCTTATTCCATGGTGAGATGTATTTGTCACCAAACAGTAAATATTGGGTGTAACATGGCACGAAGAACTAGGTGATAGCACACAAGAGGTGCAAACTCAATGAGAAGGTAGTACCCTTGGTCATATATTTATGGAATGTCTTTGTTCAGGCCTAATATATAGAGGTTTATACTAGGCTTCTAGTATCCTCGCCTCAAGGAGAACCTTCAAACTAAAAGCGGGATAGAATGAGAAGTGAGGATATAGAATGAGAGGCCTCAATAGGAGTATAGGATGGGGACAAAGGGTACCCTGACTATTGGAGGACAAGACATCGACAAGATATACTTGAAAGCCAATCAATATGTAGAGATCCACACCGAGACCAATATGTAGAGATCCACAACCGGACCTGGCTCCTATTTCCTTGTAACAAACTAGAAAACTATCATATACGATCAGAATTGCTCTATGTATTCCCTACCGCCAGACTATATAAGGACCGAAGGGTCTTGCTGTATCGGCAATCATCCATGATCAAATTTTTTACTACCTCTGTCCTATAATATAGTGCAATTTAGGATCTTTTTTGACAAATTATGAGAGAGCACAAAAGACACATGTACCCTCATTTTATTTCTTCCTAATTAGACGCTATGATCAACATGATTAATGATGATTGATTGATAAATGAAAAGTATTTAATACAAAAATTATGTTTTGTCCTCTAAAATGGCTTATATTTGAGGACAAATTTGAATGCTAGAGTGAGCTCTAATTTCCCACTACAAATCCTCTATATTGGTACCTCTATAAATCATATGTATTTGAACTAATATAAATCTGCGTCCCATGTGGTACTCCTCTGATTCCCCACTAGCCATCTCAGATAATACAGTCGCCATATGCTGGTTGACCCTAACGACTAGTTTCCGTTGATGTGCTTTTGAATGTTCTAGAAACAACAAAAAAAAACATTTTTCTCTATAAGTTCATAACTAATTTATTTTAATTTTTGAAAAAATATAAAAACAGAACAAAAAAACCTATACAAACATGATGTGTCTATTGGTTGTAAATTTGGAATTATTTGGATCTTATTTGTATTTATGACTAGTGTTTTATTATCAGTATTCATGCTCATTACTTATTTAATTCAGCATTTGTGCTATAAATACTATGCACCGGTTGGCAAGATTGGGTTGGATTGGACATGTTGAAGAACCAACGCATAGCATATGCCCTCCCCCACATTTCACACCCACTCAATTCCCTTTCACTCAACAGGACTGCACGATGTAGCTAGCCACATCGATCTACATTACGTGACGGGACCAAAAGCAGGGTTCATTTGCGGTGCGGCGAAAGTAAATCCACGTAAAGAAATTGGTGGCGCGGTGTCTTGTTGAGAAGAAGGAACAAGGATAGATAGATGTCTCTGGCCGTGGAACCTACGCAGATCCAATGAACTCAGAAACCACCAGCAGCAACCACGTACAGGTTCAATGAACGAGGAGATGACAGAGATCCAGGGATAGCCACATGGGCATGCAGCAAGCAAATGGCTTTTCTGGGATTGGGTGGCCGGCCGCCTCATCTGCTTTGATGTGCAGGCGAAGGCAGCAGTAGCTATAGGATAGGAGATGCTGCTGCTCTAGCGGTCGCCGTCGCTGTGGCCTGGCTTGGCTTGGATAGGCACGCGCCCATGACAATCACCTTGCCTGAACGAGGCAGACATCGCTTGTGCCTAGATTCCCGCGGGAAGAAATGCTTGCTTCTCCGACGACGACGAGGGGGTTGACAACTTGACAATGATATACCAGTAAATATATACTCTCAATCTGAAGGATCTTTTTCTAGGATCATATTTTTCAGAAGCATCTGGATGCATATCTAATTCTGAATGTAGCTGAATGCCTTTTGGGGGGCTTTTTTCAGGAGCCTTCAGTATCCTTATCCTTCATAACAGAGTGACTATATTATTGTACCACAGACTCATCATTGGTGTGAAACTGTGAAGGAACATACCGGCCGGATCAGATTCAGATCGGAATGATACCATGAGGAGTCCACCTGAATCCGAACCCATGATTGCCAAAATCCAGCAACTTGGCCTATCTATCCATCCATCCATCCAGTGAAGTGCTGCCTTCCGAATGCTGCCCATCATGCGCTAGGCTAAAGTCAGGGATGATTCACCATCCACAGTTGTCGCATGTTCCAAACCCCCCTGTCTCTCTCTCTTTCTAATGGAGGTCTACCTGGACGCTTCACGCAGCCACAAGTCCATAACCACATCCTAGCCTACCCTACTCGGCCTATATTACTCGATCCTCTTTTTTTTTATCACAAACACACTTTTTTGTTTGGGAGGATTCTTTATGTATGTAACACACTGTCACACATACAGTAGTATAGCTTGGGGGCGGCAGGAATTGTAGAGAAAAAAAGAAGGCAATTTCTTTGCTCACTATCACTGAACAATGCTAGATGCTCCAGTGCTCTTATTGAGTCCTGATTGGGTTTAGGATGTTGATTGGTGAGAAAGTGCTTATCATGAGCTAGTGCACTATCAGAGTTTCCTTTTTGTACAGGAAAGGTGAATTTGGCGGTATAGTGTAAAGTTATGCTGATCCCACTTTATACCAACTAATTACAGCCTGATGAGAAAGCTCATGCCAATTGGACTACTAGCAATTTGTTTCAGTTTCATTATCACTAGATTTTACCTCTCACCTTTTCTTTCTACCTTTACAGTGGCCAATTGGCCACCCAAGTCGTCGTCTCTGAGACCCTGACTGACCAACTAGGATGGTAAATGGTACAATTCACTCAATCAGCATGAGGTTTACATCCCCTTTTCTTTGGTGAAAAAGAAAAGTTTCACCCGGCGGTGCCTCTTGGACTCTTGGTGAGTCTGAGAAGCCAGAATCGGATGTCCCATGAGGATTAAATATTATTACAATTTTACAAGGCAGTTAGAAACACACTTCTAGAAATCCTTGTTAGGTTTTTGTTTAGCAACACTTCCTCTCTTTTTTCAGAAATATTTGTTAGGTAGTACTCAAACAACTCTAATTTTTGGAAAACTCAATTTTGCTCATATGACCCTGATTTTTGGAAGGAGTGAGTAGTAGTTGTAGTTCAGGAGAAAATAGAGACAAAGCCCAAAGCCAAGCCAATTTGGGCCTCCGTTTGCCAAATTACACAGCCCATTTTCAGCCATTTAATTTGCCAGTAGATAGATAAAACAATGGATTGAAAGCCCAGCGAGCCACATTTGACTTCACCTAAATAATCCACAGGCGACAGACCATACAACACGTCATCTTAGACAGACTACACGCAAGAGTACAAATACACACTACTAGCAGTACACTAGTACAAGTACACTACACGTTGCCATGCGTACAGCTACCAGCTGACCAGTGACCGTAGCCACGTCTGCATAGCTGCACTTATTTTTCCTCGCCAACGGCGGAACGGCCAACCTAGGCGGCCGGCCGGTGATGAACTGATGATACTGCCTGCTGCGGCAGCTGCTTCATCGATCATCTATTAAACCGACTGCACGGCCCTGGCCATGGCGTAGGCGGCGGCGGAGGCGAGCGCGCCGACGACGGTGGTCTGGACGGCGCTGAAGAAGGGGCGGTCGCCCGTGAACCGGCCCTTGACGAAGCCGAAGAAGAGCAGCGCGGCGAGCGTGACGGCGACGGACACAGCCATGGCGCGGCCGGCCTCGGGGACGACCATGTAGGGGAGCAGCGGCACCAGGCCGCCGGCGACGTACGACAGCGCGATGGTGGCGGCGCTCACCAGCGCGCGCCGGGGCTCGGGCTTCTCCAGGCCCAGCTCGAACTTCATCATGAACTCCAGCCACGCCTTGGGGTTGTTGCGCAGGGAGGCCACCACGGGGCCGTACTCCTCCGGGCCCAGACCGTACTGCGACAGGATGTCGGCGATCTCGGCGGCCTCTGCAAATGTATATTTAGCCGGCGTCAGGAGAGAAGAAGGTGCATGGGCTCGTCGGGGCACCGCCGTGCGTGGTTGCGTTGCTTACCGACGTCGGGGACGGTGTCGATCTCGTCCTGCTCGCGCTGCAACTCACGGTTGTAGTGATCGGCCTCGCCCTTCGCCGCCAGGTACCTGGCACGCACAGGCAGCAACTGAAAAGGTCAGTTTTGGTGGATGGGTGGGTAGTTGGGCTCAAACGACATTGGGCTCTGATTAATACGGGCCGAAATGTTTGAGTTCAGGCCTATTTACTCCACAAGCTGTTGAAAACTCAAACACAAACAAATAAAAGAGCACTTTGCATTGCAAACCAGGGGATTTAAATTAGCAATATAATAATACAAAAGCTCCCTATTAAATTAGTAATATAAAAGTTTTTTGAATTCCTCTCTCTCTCTGTTTCCTGACCAGTGAGGCAGTGACCAGGGTGCCGCACAGAGGCAGAGCAGTAACTGCATCTGGGTTTCTTCTTGTGGGGAAAAATATGGTGCTAGTTTGCCTCAAAGATCTCATGGTACCCAAACTCCCCAAGGACAACATAAAAAACCTGCTTGTACTGGGTCTGTAGGCATAACTGTAGGCAGTGTGCAAGTGACATTTTTTAATTAGTTGGTGCTAGCATGGTTGGATGAACTAGCTAGCCAGTAATTCATAAAAAAATGGTTGATTGAATATACCACTCTGTAAAGGCATATGGCTTTATGTTTTTGGAAAATAAGTATATATTGTATTTAAAAACATCTAGTTAGGTTTAATTCAAGTTTGCATTACTAAGTTCTACACATTTCAGTACCAAAACCACACTTCCAAACGTGCCCTGAGCCCAAACAATACTTAAAGTTTCAAGGAAATTGGTTGTGACCAGAGAGAGAGAGAGGCGTTATGCATGTAATGAGCACCCATCGGAACATGTTTCCGAGAATGATAAACATCCTTTTATAAAGTACTTGGTGATTATAAATTTTGCTTTTGTATTTAGCCGTTGATTATCTTTGCATAAACTCGCACTCCATTTTGAGCAGGGGAATACGAAACTGAAACCAACAGCAGCATGCACGATCTTCAACAACTTTGGGGAAGGAACAAATTAAAGGCAAGTGAAGCCAAGATGCGCTCAGCATCAGTTATGCTAAGCATGTCGGGTTGCTGACCGCACCATGACACCAATGAACTGAAGAAGCATGCATGGGGGGAAGCGAAACAAAAGTTTAGGGATCGATGCAGTTCTTTCTATTGATGCATAGTATATAGCAGCTTACCCTCCGAGACCCATGGAGATGGCGCCGGCGGCGACCTCGGCGAGCCCCGCGGTGAGCACGAGCGAGGAGGAGGCGTTGGCGCCGGACAGCCCCGCGGCGAGCGCGAAGGGCACGGTGAGGCCGTCGGAGACGCCGATGATGATGTCCCGGACCACCTCGCCGGCGGTGAAGTGCTTCTCGGTGTGCTCCTCCAGGAGCAGCCGCTGCTTCTCCTCGTCCTGCACCAACGTCTTGCCGCCGTTCATCAGCGCCGCCATCTCTTCTCGCTCTCGCACGCTCAAGAAAGAAAAACAAAAGATCGCGCGCTTATTAGCTAAGCGCTTGTTTGATTAATCTTTAGTTTCGAGTGATTAGATTAATCAGCAAGTGGACTGTGGTGTTTGTGCTAAGATCTTGCAGCTGCGAGGTTTTCTGTGTTGGCGATGAGGCGAAATGGGCAGAGCTGGGAGGGGGATTTATAGGGGTTAGCACGGCCGGAAATGACCAAGTTGGACATGGGGTGGTGGTTGCTGTTGCTTTTTGTGGCTTTGCAGTGGGTGGCTTTACAAGGATTCAAATCAGTGTGAATGTCTGGTTTACTACGCTGATTCTCTTTGGCATCCGACTTCATACATATGTTTTCTTAGGAAAATTACAAAAAATCCACTCTAGATGTCATTTTAATCTGGACATATATATCATGCACTTAAAAGAAGTTTAGTGTAGTAGGGACTGAGCTCCTACTCCGACTCCACCTGTTTTCACCAAAGTCACTAGTCTTCACTATCAAACCTAGATACTTTTAAAGTGAAATCCCAACACTTTTTACAGCTTCCATCAGAAGATTCAATAACGAAAGCTTAAGCATGACCACAACGGTTCTTGTTACCTTCAAAATTGTTGGATGTGAAATGATGAATATTAGAGAATGGGGTGAAAAAAAAATATAGTTGAGCACATTGCGGTTGGGATGTTATTCCTTTTATATCTTACAATAAGACCAATTTTTTTACCGAAGTCGGCAAGGGAAACTCCAGCCTATTTTTAAAATTTTATTTTAATAATGCAGACCTATTTAAATTCGCTCACACGGGGAGTTGAACCCAAGTCTGCTGGGATGCTACTCAAGTGCTCTAACCACTAGACTAGAGACCCTTTCGCTACAACAAGATCAATTAGGAGGTGGGGATATGAATACAAATGGTTTATGTGTTTTTGTGTTTTCTTTGATAGGTAGAATAAGAGCAAAAATGTAGCTCATATTACTAGAGTACCAAGACTTTATAAGAGATATATGAAGGCATGGATAAGATCGCGGTCTAAAATTGTGTCCGTCACTTTATACTTACTTTATACTTACTGCCATATGACACCAAGTGCCATTGTTTGTGGTTTGTGTCATATTAGAGGTTGACATGCAATTTTTAGTTTTAGCTAGATAGGGAGAAAAAACAAATGTTTTGGAAAGTTAACAAGTGCCTAATATTGTTCCTAACCTGGTTATCATTGTCATCTTTGGAGGCATTGGTGTGTTTTCCCTTTTCCTCTCATCTCTTAGGGTTTTCTGGGTGATAAATCTAAAAATTTTTAGATTAGACAACTTCAATATGTATTATATCTTTACAAAGGCATCACTTTTGAGTTCCTACCATTGTTATTCATTAGAATTATTTTGAGGTAGGGTTATTTTGGACTCAAGAGGCCTGATTTCTTAATTATGGGTTGTAGGAATAAAACAACTATTTATGTTGTAGAAATGAATCGAAGGGAGGGCAGTAAGCTCTCTAAAAGAATTAAAAGTGAATTACTTAAACTTTTTAGAATTACACAGTACAACACAGATACCCACAACACGCACGCACACTCACCTTCGAATGGCTAGGAAGCCGGCAGCTCGTTATCGACGGGATCTCGCTTACCACTTAACGTATAATGCCGGTAAACACTTAGAAAATCAGAGGAAAATGTGCGAGTATCAGAATTTAAACCTTTGTACCATCCTACTAGTGATAAACTGAGCCCTCGCTTCCTCGAATTGAAGCCGGAGATACAAAGCTGCGCTCAATGGTCTTGGTCGGAGAAGGGTAGGTGCACGTGCACCGTACCATGACACAAGTCCTGTGGCTGTAACAGCCACCTCATGCATATATGGGGGTGCGCGGGCAGCAATGTTCAGCACTCAGCAGCGTTTCCATTGATCCGCTCCTTATGCTTGTTACCAGTAGCCAGAACCAAAGAGTAGGTGCTCGCCATAGGCCACAATGCTTCTCCGAACTCCCACGGAAACATCATGTGCTGCTTAAGATTTGACATGGAGCAAGCAAGATCATGTTTTGTCGTTAAAATTAATTAAATGTCTCAGTGCTTACATTTAACTTTTTATTGTTGTACACATATTTATTGAAAAATAATATATGTATATTTTTAAAAAGTACATTTCATGAAAAATCTACTTATATGATTTTCACATATTCAAATTTAACAATTTAAAAAGTTATTGATAACCTTACCCAAAAAGTTATAGAAATAATTACAAAAATTTATGACATAAAATAGGTATATATATTATAAAAACTAGGTGAATACCCGCTAAGCGTTCTGGGAATTTTCTTTTGTTGTATATGAGATGAATTATGCAAGATAAATTGATAGAACTATCTAATAACAACATCTAAGTATGTTGCCATTGAATTTATAGGATAAATTTAAATATACAATGGATAAAAATGCTGATAAAATAAAGTAATGAATATTACTGGTCTACTTTTTGAAGGACTATTGTAAGATTTTATCACAGTTTAGTCAAAATAGTGTACAAAACGCATACCACACAGATCGACTAATGGATACTTTTGAGTTCATATGGAGCCCAATCATATTAAAAGTAAAAACACTGCACAATATATATAACAATATATATGGATTGGTAATAGTCTGAAGATGATAGAGAGAAGACCATATATATAGAATCTAAATAAATTATTATTACTTTGTTTCTAAAGATAGGCCGCCAAGACTGCCATGCGAGATGCATTCACATAGAGACCGGCCGGAACGGAAGCGCAGCCTTCAGGCCATCCGCATGTTGTCTACTCCTCTGCCTTCCGCTCACCACCCCTCCGCTGAGGTGCTAACACAGCACAGCCACTCATGTTGTCTGCTCCTCTGCCTGCGCACGGTGTTGTTGGCTCTTCTGTGTTGCTCGCCTCCTCTCCAATGGCGACAGGGACGGCATCAGCTTCATGACCTACTCGATGCCACGGCGCCATGCATGTGGGTTCAGCGGCCCGGCGGATGGGCCGAATTGCGTAGTTTCGATGTGAAGTTGTGAGGATGTTGGGTTGTCGTGACCATGGGCTGGGTGGATTATTTAAAGGGGTGTTGGGAGGAGAAGATGAGCAGATGGAGCATGGAGGGGCAGACCTGCGGACTCAGTTATTCAATTACGTGATGACTTATGTTTTGAATGCAATTGCGTAGTCCCTTCGGTTCTAGGATGCTTCGACTGCTGCAGAGGACTTGGGGATACAAACGGGTGCGTGTATCTGAATAATTGCATGCGGTAGACGGGTGATGATTTAGATTAGTGAGCTGCGGGACCCGCTGATGACGTGGCTTCATGAGATCACAGAAAAATGACTTAGTGGGGTTTGTTTATATAGAAGGTATAGATATAATGAATAAAGAATTTAATGACACTTATTTAATATTATAAATAGTATTATTTTATTTATAATAAATTTGGTGAATTTGAGATGTATTGACTCTTTAAAAAATTAAAAATCTATACCTATTAATAAAAAGAGAAAATTTCAGTCTGCCTGATTCTGTCCGCCTGTTTCTTCTGGCTCCGTGTTTTTTTTTTTTTCTGCCGTCTCTCCCTCTTCGTATCCTATTATAAGACGGGTCCGAGTAGAAGAAATAGCCAAAAAAAAAATTTCCTAAATACGGCCGGGTAGGAAGAAATAGAATTGGAAACATAATTGTTGAGTGGATGTAAAAATAGAAGTAACGGGAGTATGCATGCTGGACAACAAAAAATGCGGAGCAAACTATTGACTTTTATAGTCCGGTATGATTTTCTACATTAACACAAGAGATCAAGAGTAGAGAAGATAATAGAAATAAATATAGGGTTCTAAATATAAAAATACTAGAGACAAAGAAATAGAGGAAGGGCTCTAATAGTTTTTAAATAGATCAGGATTCCTAATGTAAAATATCCAAAGTCGAGTGAGCCTTGTAAAATTCATAAAAAATCATAGAAAAATAAAAAAAATATGAAACCAATTTTGTTAGTTTCATAAAAATACGATCTATCCATAGATGTTATAAATCTTGTTATGTTATCTTTTTGTCTATAGGTGTGTTAGAACAACTCTAACGGTTTTGCATTTTCTTTGTTTGGCAAAATTGAGAATGTGTCAACTTCTAAATAAATATGGCAAAGATAAAAAGAGTCAATCTTCAAAGGTTTCCTATTATTCACTTGGCAAAACTAAAAGTTGTGCGTGTGAGGGGTAAATATCTTGCGGGGGTAACGCGCGAGGCGATTGCCAAGCGAACCACACTTTGGCATATATGCCAAATGTCACCCGATGTTTGCCAAGCTAACAAAAATGTCAAGTGCATTTGCCAAACCAATGGACAGGAACCTTTTAGACTTTTTTTTGCAAAAACAAGAATGCCAAACCCATTTGCAAAACCGTTGGAGTTGCTCTTAAATCATCCTTACATATGATGTATGCATATAGGTTCCGCGATGACCAACAATCAAGGAGAGGTAGACGGGGAATACGCTAAGGTGTCGAGGAGTATGGAAAACTAAAGTTATGGTACCGTATTTCCTCTGTCCGCACACAATGGCGTCCCCGCTTAATCATAAAATCTATTATTGCTCGCATCAGTATAAGCCGGCTTTGCCAAACATTAATGAATTAATTATCTTAGATTTTGTTGCTAGCCTTACACAATAGACTATAGAGTTGTTCGAATTACCCTCCTACCAATTAATGAGTTCGTATAGGACTATGGTCTTTGTGCAAATAAGAATAAAAAATAATTTTGCTATCGTATAATGAAAACAAATAATACCGTAAAGAACATAAAACATCATAAACAAAAAAAAAAAAGCACACTCCTCCGATTTTCCATGGTAACTGTAAACACAAAAAGAATCAACATTTTGGATATCATATATTCATAAAGTCGATATTCTACCGCACGAAGATGCTAGGATTGATGTCATGCAGTGCACTAGAAAACCATATTAGGCAGAACAATCCACTAAAGTTAAACTATCCAATCATGGAGAGTATGCACAAATGACTCAAAACTAATATTATTATGCCTAAAGATATTATTTTTTTCCCGTAGCAATGCACGGGCATTTTTGCTAGTACTTAATATTTGAGATAGAGGAAGTAGTAATTTGAGCCCTCGCTTCCTTGAATTGAAGCCGGAGTACAAGCTGCGCTCAACAGTCTTCGTCGAAGAAGGGTAGGTGCACGTGTACCGTACGATGACAGAAGTGCTTACATTTAACTTTTTATTGTTGTACACATATTTATTGAAAAAAAATATATGTATATTTTTAAAAAGTACATTTCATGAAAAATCTACTTATATGATTTTTCACATATTCAAATTTAACAATTTAAAAAGTTATTGATAACCTTACCCAAAACCAGAGTCTGCTCTAGTGAATTCAAATACATACTCCGTACGTCGTTTTGTACTCAGGGGGTCAGTGGGGAATGAACGCGTGGCCGCGGCCGCCACACGGCGCCACACGCCCCGGCGCCCGGCCTCCTCGGCAGCTAGCCAGGCCAGCTAATACAATGTCGTGTTCGTGTTCGTGTTCGCGTGCCCGCCACGGGCCTCGACGACAAAACGCCGGCTTCGACCCTCTCCCGGGTAGCCGTGTCAGCGATCGTCTCGCGCCACGCGCGCCGTGCGGCGCACTGGGGCAGCGACCGCTACTAGGACAGCGAAACAACTTTGGCAAAAGCAGCCTTTAGCTTTCAGTTGGGGACAAGGTCGCCACATGCCCACAGTGCACACAAGTCAGTGGTAGGGACGATCATTCGTCGACGGATCGATTGTGAATGAAACGGGGGTAAACAAAGTCTATGTACTAGAACAGTAGATCTAGCTAGGCGAAAACTACAGCTCGAGGCATACTACATAAGATCGACCGAGATGTTGCCTCCAACGGCTGAGAAACGAGTGTCTTGTAAGTTGGCCGAACCAACTATAAGGAGTACTAACCAACTTTGCTAGCTCTGCATGTTCTCCAAAAACTTTGCTAGCTCTGCAGGCTTCAAGCTGGATTCAACAGGTACGACATGCGCGCATGGAGGACACCCTGAGGTGATCGATCATATCAGAGCCGGCAGTATGTAGCGGTTTTGTTGACAGAATGTGGACAGGACACAGCGTCTCTTGGCCGACGTGGAAAGACACATTACGCCGTCTCTTACCAAACCCTCTATTTGTTTTTTTATGTGTTGATGAAGCCCATAACATGGACATAGTAGTTATGTTTCGGTGACGGTTTCAGTGCTGACTATGGAACCAACAAGCTATTAAGTTTAGCACCATTGCCATATTGGCAGAAAATCTTGTCTGAAAGTTCAGTAAGAATTCAATTTCTATTTCTTTTTTTTTTTGACCGAATCGGTCGAGGCTTTTCTTTTGTTTTTCTATTAAATAAAAGAATGTTTATGTTTCTACTGAGCTGGTTTACACTACTTATTAGTAGTATCTAATAGTATTTCAACTCCAAATTCCCATTATGTTTCTACTGAGCTAGTTTACACTACTTATAGATAGTAGATACGCAATGGTATCTGAAAAAAGAATGGCAGGGCATTCAGAGACAACAAAGAGGAGACAACATATATATGTCAGAGGTGTAGTAGGGCAGGTGGCTCGATGCCTCGATCCAGCCTTTCTCCCACAATCTCGCCCAGAATAGATAGACTCGATCCGCTGTCTCAACTAAATCTTTCGCGGGGCCCTTTTGCGTGTGGCGGCCACAAGCACTAAAGCAGGCTAAATTTGTTTAGCTGACATTGGCATGCTTGATTTGAAAACTTAATGGTAGTTTATCACTCCAGCTGCGCACGCCGCAATGCGTGATTTGTGCAAGAGACAAATGTTTAGGTGATCATCGACCAACGCGAGTATTTGAACGTGTGGTATGTAGTGCAAGTGGGAGTTGGTGGCTGCTTTAGATAGTCACATGAAGAAGGGCAATCGCTTGTCTGGATTTGCATCTTCATCATTCGAATGACTAGTCCCGCGTTTCGTCAGAGACATGATATATATGCTATATATCTCTTCTAGCACTAGCCACGCAGGTTTTGTTTCTTTCTGAAGCAGCATCAACCACTATTCCTAGCCATTCCCCCCGGCATCTTTTTTTTGATGCCATTCCCCCCGGCATCTATTGTGAATTTTTACTACGATGAGAAATCTTAAAATATTTCGAGACTTTTAGTAGTTATCAAAATTTACACAACTACACATATTTATGATATCAAATAAGCACCATTAGATAATTCATTAATATATGTTCATAATAATACCTATTTGATGTCATAAATATAATTTTCTCTATAACTTTAATCATTTAAGATTTTTAACTCTCCATAAAAAATCAAAATAACTTATAATTTGAAATTAAGGGAGACTTTTTTTTTAGACGACGCCAAAGACACATTTCTCATTAAGCAGAAAGAGTTTTAGCGAACAACAACCGAAACTGAAAACGCAACCGGCGGTAACACGTGGTTACCAGACCGAGACCTAGCTACTGGATCTTAGTACAACAGCTACATGATGGCACATCCACTAAGAGAAGCAAAGATGAAGCTAGAACGTTTTTCAGATGAAAAGAAATTGAAGATCAGGTGCATTATTGGGCTCACTAAATAAAGCCGATAAGACGAGCTGCAGCGGCGTACGCAAAAGCAAGACGCAAAAGCTTTTGCGTTCCTCAACTGCTGCAGCGGCGTCCGTAAGAACCTACGCAACCGTTGCGGAGGCCGCTCGATCCGGTGTATTCCGGGTGTACGACGCGAGACTGTAAAGGACGAGCGGCCCCAGTGGAGGAGAGAGACAGGGCCGGCGCGCTTGCGTGGGCGAGCTCCACCGCCCGAGCGGCCCCAGTGGAGGAGAGAGACAGGGCCGGCGCGCTTGCGTGGGCGAGCTCCACCGCCCGGTCATGCCCGCCGCTGCGCTGCGCCGGCGAGGAGGAAGGAGATGGAGATGGGGCCGCTCCGCTCCTCCCAATCGCGAGCGCCGCCGCCGCCGCGCCAGTCCACCAGGAGGGAGGCGGAGCCCGCCACCACACGAATACGGCCCGCGCGTGGCTCGCCGGCCAGAGGAAGACACGGGCGCCGCTCGCCGGCTGGAGGAGGAGGCGAGCTCGCGAATCCGGCGGAGCTCGTGGTCGGGCGAAGAAGAGGAGGCCGCCGCCATGGGAGCAGAGGAGCTCGGCGCGGGCGGAAGCCGTCCCCGAGCATGACCACTTGCAGCGTGCCGTGGCTCGGGAAGGAGGAGGAGGAGGGAGGGGCGCCGGAGATGGACGCCCTGGGGAGGGGGCGGCTTGCCGGCGGGGCAAGGAGCAGCGCGGAGGAGCTCCATCCGCCGGGGCCGTGCCGTCCGTCGGGCTTGGGCGGCTCGCCGGCACGGGGAGCGAGGGAGGCCGCCTCAGCGCGCGCACCTAGGCCCGCCGCGGCCTTGGCCGTGCTCTCGCCGATGCGAGGAGGGAGAGCCGCCGCGTGCTCGCCCAACTCCGGCAGCAGCATCCGGCGCGGAGGTAGCGAGGAAAGAGGAAGAGAAGGGGAGGGGAGAGAGGGATATTATTAAAAAAATCTGATAAGTGGGGCCCACAGCTGTTGAGTATGGATTTTTAAGGATGACGAGTGCGGAAGAAACATGTATAGAGTGGAGAATCTTGATGACCAGGATGGAATATTCCTCGTAGAGGAAGAAAATGGAGTGCGACGAGTGCGGATAGTCTAAGGGACTTAGGTAGGGGAATGTGACCGCCACACGCCTCGTTCCCTTGTCGTCAACCTTTTTTCAGTTCGCACGAAGGTCTACATCCGGAAGTGTGCTCGCCACACACCACGTACGGTACGTCGGCACCTGCCAAACGTTATCTAGATCAATAGGAGTACGGAGTAGGTAGTATTGATCATCTCTCCCATACGATTCCAAGAGACCATGTGGCCGATGCAATGCTAATCCGGAAAAGGCCATACTCCGTACACGGCAAGTCGGCAAGCTCCCACCCCTCCCATGTTACCAGTACTTGTTCGGCGAGGAGGAAGCGTGCGCCGGCATCCGAGACGCTGGGATAGTAGGCACGCACAGCCGCACAGGGCGCCGCGCCGGCTAGTGTGGCTCATCGCCTCTCACCGTGTCGTCATCGTCGGTGATGAGGTCTCGGATCTCGCGCGCCACGCCGGCCGGGTGCGTGGAGGAGAAGAGTGGGAACACGTGGCCACGCTCACGCTGGCCATGTCGTGTAGCCGGCGCTGGCCGTGACGAAAACGGGCGCTGCGGCGGCTGCTGCAGTGCCGGTGCTGCCCAGCCCAGCGGCCGCCATCGTTAGCCGTGTCCATCGCCGTCTGCCGCCCGCGCCGCGCGGCCGCTCGGCGCACTAGGAGCAGCGTCACTCCAGCAACAACTTGCCAAAACCACCAAGCTTTAGGTTGGGAAAACGACGCCGTGCTGATGCTGCTACCGCAGTCGATCTGTCCGCAGGGGCCAGGACGCCAAGATATTGACCGTAAAAAGAGAGAGGGCTGTAAAGTTTGCAGCTGCGCCTGCGCGGATTGCCAAAAGCTTTGATTCCACCACCATCGAGAATAGATCGAGACGTGGAAAAAACAGCGGTTTTCTTACAGAGAAATACGAGAGCTGGTAAACAACGAGCTTATGACAGAGATCCAGTGAGGATGAAGACACGTGCACTGATAGGAGCCGGGAAGAGTTCGAATCGATGTGTTAGATGAAGCTGATTCTCATGACACGGTACAAATTACTTTACCGAATTTGAACTCTATACGACATGTTATTACCCAAATAATTAGGATTCCGTCCACTTTCTTTTGTTGTTTTTATCAAACTTTCTCCGACACCTCCACCAGAAAGATTGAATTGATCTGGCTTCGCTGACAGTATCTAGTACAGACAAGTTGAACCATTGTTTGATAAAACCCAAACCTCCTTGGCGAATGTGCAATGCTTGCACAGGTAAATTTTGCACATTTGCACATTGCACAACTTTGCACATTTGCCGTTCATTACTGCACAGGATTCACATCACATCTAAACCATCGAATTCTCCCAAGCCATGATGCAAGAGATGGCTACACATAGGCAATCAGTGAGTCACCCTTTTACTATTTTTTGGTATCTGAAAAAGGAATGACAGGCATTCGCAGACAAGCGGAGCAGACAACCTACGCCAAAGCTTTCCTTTTGTGCTAAAAAGGTTCAACTTCTTCCATAAGCCCGTGCAGGATAGACTTCGCGGCTTCAGCTGAGCTTTCGATGGCCCCGTTTGCGTGTGCCTGCCACAAGCCGGCTTCAGTAGTTTATTACTTGCCAGTTGCCACTGGGTTTTCAGGGAGGTAGTAGTAGTTTAACATGTACTACGCCGATCCAGCTGCAGGACACACGATGTGTGATCTGTGCAGGTCACTGGGGCCGAGACAAATGTTTAGGTGGTCGAATTTGATTGGACTGAGTCATGGAAGTACGGTATTATTCAGTGTCTACCCTTTGATGGCACCAAGGGTCGTTATTTAGCTTTCCATGCTCTCAAATGGGGTGATAATAGTAACTAGCAGTGTGGGTTAGTGCGCGCTAAAATTGTAGAGCATGGGCCTGTCTGAATGGCCTCCTCAAAACTTACCACAACTCAGCGTAGAAACAGAGGTTTGGCTGAACATCCATCCCTTCAATAACATTTGCTTTTTTGATTTATGAGCAATGCAAGCATGACGAACTCCTCACGACTGATATACAAATAACGAGAGAAATGAGAAAAGCCAACTACAACACCATTTCTGAAAGAAAAAAAAAGTGATGATATCGATATCAAGGTGCAGAGCAAGGAGAGGAAAAGATCACGATCAAGTGCACAATTCGTTTGGTCAGGGTACGTTGGCGGCGGGCCACTGGGCCGAGCTACGCTACGCCGGTAGGGGGAGTGTGGCCGCCACACGCCTTATGCCCTTGTCGTCAACCTTTTTCACGACCAAAGTGAGTGAGGTGAGGTCAGTGGCGAGGTGAGAGGTCAGTGGCGAGGTGAGTTGACAGGAGCTTTAGATAAAAGAGCTAGTGACCAAAACAAGAGCAGACAAGCGATGACCTGGAGCCAGCCGATTGCATCGAGATGTTCAAATCGGCCTTTTATTCCTTTCTAGCACGAACGTTGACGCCCACTAGCCGCTGTCTCCACGCACATTATATCCCGGCAATCTGGTGATCGTATGGATTGGGAACGATGGGTGATCACGGACTTCAATTTGGGGTGAGAATTTGTTACTTTTTGTTACCAAACACAGCGATGATTTAAGATCCATTTTTTTCTTCCGGGATTATATACATGCATGCTGTACATATACTCTCTTCTCTGTTTCTCCTAAGCTAATACGTAAGCAGGGGTCAGATGACACTCAACTTTTCTGTGTATATATATTTATCTCCACATGAATATAAATTTTCTTTATGTATTCATCCTCCACATCCACATGATTTTTTTTTTTACAAGATCCACATGAATACAGTATATCTACTCTTTTGTACTTCACCTTTGCGTGTGCCTGGCACAAGCTGCTGGCCGCCAGATGACTCGATCTGCTGTCGGTTTCCTGCCGCGCCAGCAGCCAGCCATGATTCATGTTCATGGAGTCCGTGGAGTGGTTGGGCTGGCTGGGGTTAGTACAAATGAGTATAGATAGATTCAGTAGGCTAGGTAAGAACGAGTGTGTCAGCCACGCGACAGTTGTTTTATAAGAATATTAGTAGGGCCTTATTAGGTTTGGAGGAGTGCAACCACGAAGTTGTCATGTTGTTGTTGTATAGTTCTGCATCGGATATTTAGGGTGAGTTCGTTTTTGGGATTAAAATCAGATCCACAGCTACCCTACCACCAAAACCAAAAACAAATCCAATCAAATGCCTCTTGAGAACCGATGATTTTTTCCATGGCGCGAGACATAGCCACCATGAGAATGAATTATCACCAGTGTTTTTGTGTGTGTGTGTGTGTGTGTGTATTGGGCGGGAGGCCACTGTCGTGGTACCGCACAGTGCGGCCGCCGCAAGCTTATAGAGTGTTAGTGACAATGTCTATCATCTTCGATGGAGTGGCCATCTAGCATGTATACCCTATAAGATCGTTGCATAAATAAATATTTCTTGAATGAACTTATATTAATCAATATTTCGATCGTGGCATATCAATCAATATTTCTAACCGTGCAAAATTCTATTAATAAGTGTAGAAGAAGAATATACATGATTGCAACCCTAGCATATCAAAAACTACACAAAGTAATTCCCTACCATATTGAGTGATATACTATTTTAAAAAATGGAGATTCGGTAACGAAAGAGGAATAAGATTTTCAAGCTAAGGCCTTGTTCGTTTCTAGTGAAAATGTCAATATTGGGTAGGAATCAATCGAGACCACAACCCTCATGAGGGATATCTGCCGCTTTTGATGACCAAAATTCCCGTGCGGTGAGGTCCGAGATCCATAACAAAATAGGGAAAATTCCAATCCGTAGTTCGTTTCACTCCAAACTTTGAAAAAACGAACTTATTCAAAAAACAGCTTAGTTTGGAAACAAATATGGTTAAATTTAAGTCATTTTTTGAAACAAGCCAATCCGGCCGAAACGAACGAGGCATAAAGGCGCAAAAAAAGAGGCTAGTGAAAATGTCAATATTGGGTAGGGGAGCGTGGCGGCCACACGCCTCATGAGGAGTATCTGCAGCTTTTGATGACCAAAATGGTGCGGTGGCCCGAGACCATAACAAAAAGAGCTAGACAACAAAACAAGCGGACAAGCAAAGCTGACGTGGAGCCATATGGAGGAGATTATCATGACTTGACGTATTCAAGAAGCTGCTTTTTTCCCACTAGCAAACCTTGACGCGCCCCTTGTGCATATGGACTTGCCGGTCTATTTGCGTACGTGTGCTGGGCACAAAGCTGCCCCTGCCCCTGCCCCGGCCAATACGGCTGAAGGGCGTGACAAGTGACATAACACGGCCGGCGTGATCGATACACGCCAGATGAGGGTCATCTCTCAGTTCTTATTGATTGTTCATTTTTAGTCGCAGCGTGCATCATGGCGCGTGGTGGAGTGGTTGGCTCAACCGGGAATTTTAATGTTTACTAGCTAGTAACAGCGACGAGCGTGTGTCAGCCACAGCCCACCTCCTAGGCACGTTTGTTGTATACCTTTTGTTTCGTTATTTTTGGTTTAGAGTTCTATGACAGCGAGGTGTGTCCATCCATCTTTAATCAAGTGGCAAGTAGTACTGTTGTAGTAGTAGTATTTCCCTTTGCTGTAGGACGGGTTCCAGTTATAACGCGGCAGGCAACTAGTTTTGTACTAGCTTCCTGCTTATCTTCAGTAATGAAGTCGCTTGTAGAGTTCCTATCAAAAGTGAGAAGCTCTCTAATAGCAGGAAGGTCCTCAATGCGCATCTGGTGTAGTGGTATCATAGTACCCTCCCACGGTACTGACCGGGGTTCGATTCCCCGGATGCGCAACCTTTTTTTTCTTTCTTTTTGTATTTTACCTCTTTTATATATCAGTCCTGCTGACTTCCTTACTCCTGGTCGTGCAGCAGTACGATCGATTTATTTTTTGCTTTCCTACGAACGAGTTGAGCGCACGCAGGGATTTTGCTGCACCGAGTCGCATTCATCCAGCCCACTGCATCTGCATGGAAAAGGATGAGGCAGTGTGCAGTGCAGCACGTTTACTTTTACATGTGCCGCCAGCAGCATTAACTTACCACCAACCAGGATTCTGCGGCGGCACCCCAATTCCAATGCAATGCAAAGACGGCGGTGAAAGGATATTATCATCGTCGGCATATACCCTTGTGTCGCGCTCGTGCCCGCCGGAGACAGCACACGGCCGGCCGGACGCCTTCCTCGTCTCAGCGGCAGCTTTGTTCGTTCTCCATTGAAATAAACCTGCCGCCCTGCTGCCGGTGCTCCCTTGGTCCGAAAGTAACGGGACAAACTCCCGTGTCAACGGGACCGGGGAGCGCGGAGCAGAGCAGCGAGGACCAATTGACCAGAAGGCAGAGGGCAGACGGCAGAGCCGCAGAGGCAGAAGCAGAGGGCAAGGCCAACACCGCGACGCTTCTTGCCCGGTGACGCCTGGCGGTGAGCGAGGCAGAGCATACATCCACGCGGCAGCGGTTCCAGGCTCCCGTTGCCACGCGCCGGCGTCGCTTTGCTTCATGGTCGATGCACTGACATGACTGATGACACACAACGAACGGGAAGGGAAACGTCTGTGTCGAGTTAGGCTCGTGGGCTGCGAGGAAGCGTTCGGCAGGCCCGTTGCCACCAACCGTGCGGGTGACGAGTGAGCCGAATTAAAGGCCCACGAAAGCAATGCGGTGACGAGTGAGCCGAATTAAAGGCCCACGAAAGCAATGCGGCCTAGCGTCTTGCTCGGGGCGTGCCAGATTTGGCCCGCTCGCTCGCTGGGCCGGCCCATTCATCCCTCCTCCACTCCACACCGGACGGGACATGGGAAATCGAGTCCCCAAACCCGTTGCATTGGTTCGGGCGGCCAACGCCCACCGGCAGCGTGCGCACCACTCATCTCGCGGCGTCTAGGCGTGTAGCCTTTGGTAACCCGTGTCACTTCACTTGCAGTGCGCTGTTGCTCCAGGCTGCAACGGAGCGCGAGTCTCGGAAAAGAAAACCCATGGAGACGGGACAGAGCGAAACAAAAAAAAAAAAAAAAAAAAAAAAAAAAAGGTGAAAACTAGGCACGGCCGGCGGACATCGGCGCGCCGCGCGCGCATGGGAAGAAAGAGGAAGGAAGGTCTCGTGCGGGTCTTGGCTGTCTAGCACCGAGCGAGAGGCTAGGAGCCCTACGAACGCCTGCGCCCCCGCGCCTATGACCGCCACCGCGTAGACAGCAAGTCCCGGGCGCGGGACTCGAGTAGACGGTCGGTTTGGGCACTTGGGCTGTGCGAAACAGCTGGTTACGCACGTGAGACTTGGCACGACGTTGTTTCTGTCGATTGTCGTCCTGTGTGTAAAATGTGTACAGTATGAATAGCTAGCTCTAGGCAAGTGTAGGAGCAGCTACGTAGCTTTCTCATTCACACCAAACAGTAACATGATTTGAGGAGCAGATGACCATGGTGTGGGCTCGAAGTTGGATCCGGATCTCCGTGTCAAAAGCGTGCTTGCCGACTAAAACCCCGGGAGGAGGACGACGGGGGATGCCGGATGCGAGGGAAGGCTGAGTGTACCTTGTGTGCCGGCCAAGTTTCCGTCTTCGGATTCGGCAGACACTTGTACCAAATGGTTTGGATATAGGTGAGTTGCAGTTATCACAGTACACATGCACTCACTCGTAGCTTACTCCGTATCTTTAACAAGGATACGTGTATAGATTGTTTGGCTTGTACGTAGCCATAGCCACCACAGGTTACCACACTTCTAAAGTTCTAATATAGACCACAGTTTTCCACTACAATGATTCGACAAGTTTTGCAGGCATTTTGGCATGAGATGGTTGACAGCTGACATGGGCTGGCCGTTGGTAGTACACCCCGTTATATGGGATTCCATCCAATTATCCAAATCCCGTTGTTTGGGCCGGCCTGAAGATAGCCAGAAGAAAATGCACAAGGCGCCTCATGGGCTCAGCCTTCGGTTCTGTTAAGCCGATAATCCGAAACCTGAATGGAAACGGCCCACTGTTCAACCAAACGAAATCCCCTCAAAAACAAAAAAGCTATCGCAAATGAAAGGTTCGAGCTTATTCACACGCACAAAAAAAGATCCTTTCCAGCTTTTTCAAAAAAAAAATGTTGAAGATCCTTTCCAACCAGACAAAAAAAAATTGTGAAAAGGATCCTCTCGACAATTTTGAATACGCACTCAGCGAACAACAGAGACAAATGATATGATGCGCGCGCGTGATGGAGCGGGCGTTACGGGATCAGCCCATCACGGAAGGAAGCACGCGCGGCAGCGAGTTTTCGGATCCCGTGCGCGTGTCAAGTCCCGTCGGATTATTGTTCGCCGGGTCATCATGATGACCGGATTAGTGGCTCGTACCACGGTAAAGCGACCAAACCAACAAATCGAGTCTTTTCCCCCCTGAAATGCAATACTCGCGTGATATTACAAGCATGCGTCGTGTTGCCGCCGCCGGCGGTTAATGTGACGTGCATGGCGTGATACAACTTGGACCGCTACGACCCTACGAGCTACGGCACTAGTATCGTTCAGTATGGCTTGGACCGCTACGGGACTAGTATCGTTCAGTGACTTCCTCTCTGAATCCCTACCGTGACAAAAATCCGGAACGGGACCACGCCGTGTGCACGGTCCCTTGCTGCCCTCCTCCTGCAGGCTTGGACCATGAGACACGATCAGGCTTTGCTCCCCAATCTGATCTTTCATCGTACCACCAAGATGGAGACCGTTCGATATGTAGGAACGCTCACGGATTATTCCAAGCATCCAATGTCGTGTTTGTGTTAATTATTAGGATTAAGTCCACGTTTAGCTCCTCAACTATCGTCGTGGTCTAATTTTTAACCCAGGCTCCTAAACCGTCTAGATTAGACCCTCAAACTTGCTATAAACTATGCAATTATAACCCCTGAGCTGGTTTGGGGCTGTTTTGCGATGACATGGGTGGTTTTGATTGCCTGCGTGGCATTGACCGCCACGTTGGCCGCTCTCCCTCTTTTTTTCTCTCGATTGAATGGGAAGTCATTTGTGTTTCATGAATTATATTAAAAATTCAGTTTGTCTATCCATTCCAGCTGCCCATTTATTCTCGTTTTTGGATGTTCCATCGCTGAAACGCTGTTGGCAGCGACTGTATACATTCCATTGTGTCCAACATGGCAAAAGATTCACGTCGTTGATGTATACATTCACGTATACGTATACATTCCATCGTGTCCAACCTGTATACATTCAATAAAAATTCAGTTTGTCTATCCATTCCAGCTGCCCATTTATTCTCGTTTCTGGATGTTCCATCGCTGAAACGCTGTTGGCAGCGACTGTATACATTCTATTGTGTCCAACATGGCAAAAGATTCACATCGCTGATGTATACATTCACGTATACATATACATTCATGTATACATTCCATCGTGTCCAACCTGTATACATTCACGTATGTCGGCCGGCCCATTCAATCGAGAGAAAAAAGAGAGACTGGCCAACGTGGCGGTCAATGCCACGCATCTGTCAAAACCACTTCCGCATCATTGCAAAACAGCCCCAAACCAGTTCAGGGGCTATAATTGCATGGTTTAGCAAGTTTGGGGGCCTAATCTAGACGGTTTAGGAGTTCAGGGTAAAAATTAGACCACGGCGATAGTTGAAGGGCTAACAGTAACTTAATCCTAATTATTAAGCGAGCGCGCACATTCATACATGTCGACGTCCGCCACATCTTCAATCCTCTGCCGACATGCGTGAAGTAGTTGATGATCTCCATTCCACCAAACTCAAATAGTCAAATTTGTACCCACTATATACAAAGAACAAACAGCAGAGTGGATTGCGCTTGTGAATTGTCCTCATCTTGGTAAAAGATGTACTCCACGCATCTAGTGATCGAGGGTATTGCAACTACTGCTATGTAGGCGTAATTTAGCGTGCTGTTAATTCATTACGCAAGAAATGCAGCCCCGCCAAAAGGAGAGGCCGTCAAACAATACAGCCATAAATGAAAAAAAAAAACTCTGCGTACTGTATAGTTTCGATCAGACTGCTGGGCTGGGATAGTACTAGTAGAGCATACTAGAACAGAGGAGGCCGGCTGCTGGTCACTTGCTCTGGCCTCCATCGGATAATACACTCGCCGAACCCCGAGTTACCAACCCGCTGTAAAGTAACGCTGCTGATGAAGCCTCATCGATGAGGTTAAACAAGCCGCGGTGGAAAGTACACGAGGCCGAGGGTACACGAGGAGGGATCTACAGTAGAGTCCAACGCGGCGCGCGCATCTTTGTCAGCAGCGGACAGGACAGGAGTACACGACAGGATCAATCACACGGGAACCCGGAAGTGGGAACGGCGAGGTTACCGAAATCACACTGCCGTCAAGTCCCATCGATCGGATTAAACAAATCACCAGGAGGACGGGTAAGAAAAAGCTCTGCGTCCAACACATGGTCCAGGATATCCCCATCGAGGTTAATTAGAGCAACTCCAACGGTTCTTAAAAACTCACTTCAAGAAATCATAGTTTTCTTGCCTCAAACCAAATGTCAGTGAAAAAAATAGTCTTCTCCAACAGTTTCTATTTGGACATGAAAAGAACTTGACATTCTAGCATTTTTGCCAAAATCACAAAATTAAGCGCCAACAAGTTGGAAAACTAGTTGGCAAAAATTAGATCTGGCGTGATCTTAAAGTGATGGAGCACTTGGCGTATTTGGCAAGTGAAGGGAGAATTTTGCCAAGCTCACGAAATCTTGCAGTAGTTTTGCTAACTTGTTGGAGGCTGTTTTTTATGGTTTTAGCAAAAATTCTAGAATGCCAAGTGTTTTTAGCAAACTGTTGGAGTTGCTTTGCCTCATCTTTTTACTGCCGGGGCTTCACAATCAAATCTCACGCCCGGCCATACGGCTAGACGAACAGACCAGATAATACTCCTGCATGAGCATGAGACACCATGAAACTACGTGCGTACTAAGCTACTACGTGCGTACTACACTACTACTAGTTTGAAGGATAACCATATGTCCATGCAGAGGACATTGCACAAGTCTTATTAGGGCAGTCCCAATGCAGACTCTATAATAGAGTCTAAACTTATCTATTATCTCGAAAACCTTAGACTTGGAGTCTAAATAAGACTTGGAGTCTTGTTTTTCTCTCTCTTTCTTCAATAAATATGGTGTCACATTATCAAAATACCATACATAAGGTGTAATAAATAGTCTTGGACTTTGTGATAGAGTATTGCATTGTGAATGTCCTTAGTATTAAGTATACAAAGAAGAAGAAAAAAATTGCATGTTTGTGCAGAGCAAGCCAAACAGGTGAGCCTGCACGGGCAGTACAAGATCACAGGACGGGAGCCATGTGTGAGCTAGTATACGTAGTAAAATGCAGTAGATAGGAGTATTTGCGCCAGTACAGATACAGGTACAGGGACAGCACGCCCGTACCGTACCGTACGGGACGACGAGTAGCCCAGTGCAGCGCAGCGCAGTACGGGAAGTCGGCAACGTACGACTTGTACGGCGCTCCTTTAAGTTAAATCACCTTTTCCTCAAAATCCACAGTGCGGTAGCGTACAAATCGTCAAGTTGCAAGCAACTTTTTTACAGCACGGGTCAGGACTCAGGACGGGGCCTACCAGAACGAACATCAAGAACGAACATCGGCGCGGCGCGGCACGCTCGGCACGGGAAGTCGTGCGCGCGAGCGCACACGACGGGACGACGCGGGCCCAGGCGCGCAGCTCCGTCCACTCCACCAGCGCCACACTTAGCCTCCACCACGGTCACGCCTCACACGGCGAGCGCAGACGAATAGTAGGAGTATATCTTCAACAGTAACACGGTATTTTAGGCCAGTCTGAATGAAGTTTCACAAAAGTTTCATAAACATTAAATATGCTGATATAATATTGTATTAATGAAGAGAGATGGTGAGAGTTTAATGGGAGCAGAGAGAGTTTCATCCTCATAAAACTTTTGTACACTTTTTCAAAATATGAAGCATTGGAAAAATGGGACATGAAACTCCCCACTGAGACTGGCCTTACCACCAACCAGTTCGTGTCCGACGATCGATAGTGATAAATGTTAAATCTGCCATCTACTCAGTAGACAGAGCTAAAAACTCAGTTGCTCACTCGTTGGCTACCTCGATATTTAAATATACAGGTAGTACTACCAAGGTCGTGCATGTAACTTGTATTAACCCTGCCCATCATCAAGCATGTCCTCTCGCAGAAGTCCTGAAAGATGTACCCATAGAATTGTTTACTCTTATTGCAGCGGTCTGCCGTTAATCAATATATTTGGTTTTCTTATCAAAAAATAAATGTTACATTTGTCATCCTGGCTTTATTGTATACTTTTCCTTGCGCTCGTTCTTCCCATCCGTATAGAATGCATACTTCAATATGACATACCACAATCCATAGTAAACATTCTTGCGTTTGACATGCAGCTTACATCAATAAAAGTAAAGATCGTGCTGGTCAAGTTTTTGTTTCTTTAGTTTAACGAGATTTATTGGAATATATATTAGTCTACCACCTTGTGCACAAAAAAAAAAAAAAAAAAAAAAAAAAAACCAACGGAGTGTTCAGCCTTTTTTGATCTATTTGGATCACATGAATTAAGCCAACATTAGCTTGATTGGTGCAAGCAAATGTTTCTTGTTTGGTCCATAGTATGCACACATCCTACCTAAGTGGGGATTTTATTGGTTGGCTCCATGTAACATGGTTTGATTACGTCCTCACCACTCCTTGCAGGACGTAATCATTTTCTATGTTGTTTGTTGTGTGCCGTAGCCCTCTTGCTCGCGCATATCACACCCTTGGCGAGCATGAGGGCCAGCGGCCAGCAGGAGGACTACACCATCGAAAGCGGAGGGCTAAATTTACATGAAATTGCAACAAAAATTTATATCATGGTCCCAATCACATCAGACAAATTAGGAGGCATTGATGAGGATTAGGGTGAGGAGAAATCACTTGAGAAGAAATCGTGAGGAAATGCTTAGACCCAGTGGTGGAGCTCTCGGTATGGCAAGGTAGGGCCACTGCCATACCTTAATTTTGTCCAATGTCCACCTTAGCATGCTGTTTCATTTGCAAAAATGCTATGGACTATAATAATCTACCGTCCAGTGACACTGTGCCATACCTTAGTTCACAGTTGTCCTCCGCCACTGTTTAGACCTAAGGAAAAATGCTTGCCTTTGGTCCTTAGCATAGCACCAGTGGAGTTGAAAGATCGGAGAGCACCATAGTCGGAGATGGCTTTTTAATTTTTCTCAATTCATGGGAAAACAAGGCCTTAGAAGATATAAGGATGCTGCATCCCAAGTACTCGCGTTCGAATGGCTTTGCACAGATTTGCTGAACTTTAAACAGTTTCTACGTGCATCAGCACAAGAAACGTTGCCGCAACTGTAACCCTTGCAGATAAATGTTTCTGCTGTTATTATCGTGGCACGTGAGTACGTGACGATACAAAGAAGACGAACGTTACGTACACAACATCAAGGCAACTTCCAAATACGTAACGTCCGGTACAAATACACAGAGAGCTGCGTTGCCTCTGTTGGATAGATTGCGTACGTCACGCTGTCAGCACAGGCCGGGCCCCAGGAATCCAAGAGGCGCTACTGGGCCCGCAGGCCGGTGTGGGGCCAACCACGTCAGCTGGGCTTTCGAATTCCGAATTGACACAGCGGCACGGCGCGCGGCCCGAGGAGGCAAAAGCAGACAGGCGGACAGGCAGGCTCACGGGTGATGCAGCGGCCGAGGTCCATCCGTCACAATAAAACCGCTGCCCACTGCCACCACCACCGCCGGGCGCCGGGCTGCGGAGGCCACCGGACGCAGAGAGAGAGAGAAAGAGCAGAGCTCGCTCCGGGTCCGTGAGAGTGATGGCGTCCACTGCTTCGTCTCCCCCGCTGCTGCTGCCGTCGCTCGCCGTGGTCGTCCTCCTGCTCGGGCTGCTGTGCGCTCCCCGCGGCGGCGAGGCCAGGCCGCTGCCGCTCCACGGCGTGCGCCCGCTCGCCTTCGACGAGGGGTACACCCAGATCTTCGGCAGCGCCAACCTCGCGCTCCTCCGCGACGGCAGGCGCGTCCGCCTCACGCTCGACGAGTCCACCGGTGAGCCGCCCTGCCCCTTTCGGTTTCTTGTTCTCCTTCCGTGATTTCTGGCCGGGAGCCGGGGGGCGCATTGCGTTTCTTTTTCACGGATCGGTCCCCAGCTGGCAGCAGCTGAGGGACGCCGTTGCAATTTTTTGCTAACTACCGGGTGTTCTTGGCTAAACCTCGTCTTCCTCCTCTGCCCAGGTGCCGGATTCGCGTCGCAGGACGTCTTCCTCCACGGCTTCTTCAGCGCCGCCATCAAGCTGCCGGCCGACTACGCGGCGGGCGTCGTCGTCGCGTTCTACGTGAGTCGCCGTGAAAACCAAAATTTTTTTGTCCCTCCAAATCTCCAATGATGTTGTTTTATGCTGAAAGACGGACGATTTGCAATGCAATGCAGCTGTCGAACGGCGACGTGTACGAGAAGACGCACGACGAGCTGGACTTCGAGTTCCTGGGCAACGTGCGCGGGCGCGAGTGGCGGGTGCAGACCAACGTGTACGGCAACGGCAGCACCCACGCCGGCCGGGAGGAGCGCTACGACTTCCCGTTCGACCCCACCGATGATTTTCACCACTACTCCATCCTCTGGACCAGCGAACGCATCATGTGAGTTTCTTCCCTCTCTGCCACTCCAATCTCGCGCAAAGGAAGACGAAGCGCACCAGGAGGATGAGGGAGCCTGCCTGCTGTGCGCTTTTGTTGGTCTCGCGCTCGCCTCTCAGGCTGTCTCCAACAACCACTAGCTAAATCGGAGACCGATTCCAAGATTTGACTCCGGCACAGGAGCACGGTCACGCACCCAAAAATCCACTTCTCCAACAGATCACGCAAAAGCAGAGCCCGTCTTCCTCCGTCCTCGCCCGCGCCGCCCGCCCACCTCCCTTCCTGCATGCATCGCAGTCCGCCTCCCTTCTCGCCGAGCCGCCTCCATGCATGCGCGCGGCCGGCCGTTCCCCAAGATCCGCGCAGCAGGGATGTCCTCCGACGCGCACAGAGCTCCCAATCCAGTCCTCGGACGGCGACACGACCGGCCAGCGCCTCACCGGCGCCGCGGTCCTGCTCAAGCGTCCTCGTCGACGGCGTTCACCTCGCCGGCGGCAGCCCCTCCCTTCCCCTCCTCTCCCCTCCGCGGCAGCCCCGGCCGGCCGTCCCCGTTCATCTCCAGCAGATCCCCCGCCGCCATCGACAAACTCCATCACCCAGGCCCCTGTCGCCCTGTGCTCCTTCGTCTGCCCCGGCAAGACGATGCTTTTGCGCCGGAGGACGACGATGATCCTGCACCGCCGCGCACGGGGGCCGAGCAGAAGCAGCAGGCGGGCGGATCCCACCGGATCCGGCTTCCTCCGCTCCACTCCGCCCTCCCAGAAGGTGCGGCCACGCCGTCGGCCCTCCGCTCCCAGCCGTCGGCCTCCTTCCCGAGTGCCGCTGCCGCCGCCGGCCGCCTCCAGCCAGGTAGGACTTGTCGCCGTTGGGGAGCCCCGAGCGCGCGCCAGAGATTTCGGTTCGAAAGTACCGAACAAATCACAAAGACATGTAATTGCACGTTAAAAATTCAATTTTCACATAATTTTGACATGATTTTATACATAATTATAGTGTCAAATACATATACATATAAAAGATCACACGATTATAAGAGTAGATTAATACAAATATATAATATAATACTCTATAATAGTATAACTAATAATATAACTACACCCACGTTCAACATATTTCGGTAATTTCGGTAAATTCGGTAAACCGAGGTAAAGAACCGAATATACCTCGGTAAATTCGGTTCCTGAAGATTAGGAACCGTACCGAAATTTTCGGTTTCGGTATTTTCGGTTCGGTTCTCGGTAAATTCGGTTCGGTTCTCGGTATTCGGTACTTTGTGCCCAGATTGGTCCCAGAGGACCGGTATATGCGCTCCCTCTCTCTTCGGAACCGAAAAAGGCTGCTGCTATCGGTGTTCTGTTGGAGGCGGGTTTCATCCCCAAAACCACTGTACCGACGTTTTTTTATCTTTGCGTCGCCTTTTGCGTCGGCTGTTGGAGACAGCCTCAGGGGCCGGGGTTTGGCAGAAACTGGAAACGCATCTGTTTCTTTCTCCATGTCTGTGCCCGTGCCCGTGAACACAAAGTCCTTGGGAGTCGCCGTCCTTTTGGTTGCCTCCTTTGCTGCTGGCGTCGCCACCTCTGGCCCCGGGCTAATTTGGGGCCTTTCCAAGATCTTTGCTCCCGTTTAAATGCGCATTTCTTGGATTCCCTTGCCAAAAGGAGAAGCTAAAAGATTTTCTTGTCATAAAAAAGGTGGTGACGGAATCACATTCACATTGGAGACGGCAAAAGCTAACGTTTTTACATTCAAATTTGTATTTGTGTTCCTCGATCGTCTCTTTGGCCAACAATGCTTGAGGTTGATCAAGACAGCGATGGCCACCATGCCTGTGCTTGCACTGACGTTGTTTCCGTTGTTGATGTGCAATGGCAGCTTCTACGTGGACGAGACCCCGATCCGTGAGGTGGTGCGGACGGCGTCCATGGGCGCGGCGTTCCCGTCCAAGCCCATGTCCCTGTACGCCACCATCTGGGACGGCTCCTCCTGGGCCACGCTGGGCGGCCGGTACGCCGTCAACTACAAGTACGCGCCGTTCGTGGCCGAGTTCGCCGACCTCGCCATCCACGGCTGCGCCGTCGACCCCACCGACCACCACAGCTCCTCGGCGTCGTGTGACGCGGGCCTGGCGCCGCTCGCCGTGTCCTCCGCGGAGCAGCGCAAGGCCATGGCGGCGTTCCGGCGCGCCCACACCTCCTACTCCTACTGCCACGACCGGCGGCGGTACCCCGTCGCGCTGTCGGAGTGCGCGGCCGCGGGCGCGGGGATTCTTCCTGGACGGATGTTTGGACCCGACGGGATGAAGCAGCAGCACCGGCGCCACCGTGCCGCGGCTGCGCGCGGGCACCGCACCGCCCAGGACGACGTCATGTGATCGACGGTCCCCGGCGTGGCTCGTCGCTGCCGCGATGTATGAAGGCGGCGGGTCTGGGCGGGGATGGTTGTATGCGTTGTGGGTTGGGTGTTCGCCGGGATTTCGCCTCATTGTACCATTCGCCATTGGAGTAGTAGGTCGTGTTTATTGCCTGTGCTGACCCATGTTCGTGCCATTGCCTTCGACCGTGCCAAATTTTCAATGCCTTCGACTTGCCGGCCGTAGCAGTTGATGAAGACAACCCGTCGCTGGTACAGTAATTCGTGGCGTTAAAGGTGAAACGCTGTCTCGGAGTCGTGACGCGGCGGTGGTGTCGCGGTCGAGGGACCCGTGAAGCCGTGAGGGGGCCTCCGCCGCCTGCACGCATCTGACTGTGGCCTCAGCGATGGTTCGTTTCGTAGCGTAGCGTTACGTTGCGTTGATGGAGAGGGACGACGGCGGGCGCCGGCCAGGCTGGGTCCACGGTGGTTGAGGTGAAAGCTGCACATGAATGCCCTGCGCCGCTGCGCGTCAACGGGGAGGCGTCCCCGTGTGCCCGTGTGCCCGTGTGCCCCGGATGGGAACGAGATCCTCTAACATACTACGAACTACAGCAGAGGGACGTAGGTACGTCGGATGACGTTCGTTGGCCATCTGACGGTAAGCACAGAAGCAAGCAAGCAGGTCCCTGCATCGCCCTCATTCTCTGTGCAGGAACAGAGTGTTACAAGCACTCGCCGTCGCTGCGAAGATGGCTGGCAACCGGCGTCCGGCGGACGTCGCTGCTCGTGACCTCCCTCGGCACTGCAGCAAGCAAGAAGGTCTCTAGGAAATTGCTCTCCCCTAGTCATCTCCTTCCTCATTTCTTCATCCTCCACGACATCTTTCCCAACTCGTTGGCTCTGCTCTGCTGATCCGGGCGAGCTGCAGCTGTATGCTGCCCGAGCTCCCTTGAGGCGAGCAGCCGCCGCCACGCCGTCCCTGGCCCACTTGCGTGCTCACCCGCGACGGCCCCCAGCACGCGAGCCCGGCGGGCCGCGGCGCAGCAGCTCGCCGCGAGCGCTGGCGATGGCGGCTGCCTCCTCTTGCAGTGGCGCCACAGCAGCCCCCACGCGCAAGCCCAGCGGCGGCTCGGCTGAAGCTCGCTCGCGCACTTGCTCAGCAGCAGCGCGGCGGTCCGCTCGCGCGCGCACTCCCTGGCCACGGTGCGCTCGTCCGGTGGTGGCGCAGCAGCGCGCACGCACGAGCCCAGCGTGGCAGCGTGCCCGCCCGGTCGCTCGGCGGCGACGAACCAGCACGAGGACAGCCGCGGGTACAGTTCGACGGCGCTTGCTGCCTTGCTCATTTTTGCCGGCGAAGTCGGATCTGACATTCCGACACCGTCGTGCCGCACGGGAGACGCGAATTGCGCGTATCGAGCCTTGTCCTCGGCAGCTGCCTTGACCTTGCCGTTGGTTAGATGATGAACGGATGGATGGAAACTATGTCCCTCAAATATAGATTGCACTATGTTAGAGGATCTCGTTCCCGATGTGCCGGAGGGGTGAGGGACCGACCCCCGAGACAGGGTGCTGTGTCGTCGGAGGTGGAAGAGAAGAATCACCTTTTTCCGGGGATACGACAAACGGAGATTCCTGCTTGCGCCTGTCACTGTTCCCAAACGGGCCGGCCTTCGAGCAATCGAGCGTGCAGTGGGAGTGACTCCGTAGTGTACTGCTGATGATCAACTTTCGTTCTCTTTCTGGGTCACTATGGAGAAAACTTTTACTGTACGTCTGTTGAGTACACTACGTCTGTTTAGTAAAAGTAAATGCTTTGTCAAAACTCAACAGACGTGCATTCTATTGCTCACCGTTTCACAAAGGCACAACACTCCTCACCGTTTCACAAAGGCACAACACTCCCCGAATTAATCGCAGCAGTAGCAGACAGAACAGAATTCAGAATTGAAGAGCTCCATGGCGCATAGTGGTAATAATCTACAGTACTTCAGTCACGGGTTGCGTTGCTATGGCCATAGGGGTGATGGCCTGGTCGGTCAGGCACGGGGTTGCGTTGCGTGGGCGCCTACTGAACGCTCGGTCACCGTTGGCTTGGTAACCAAAATCCAGGACCAGCAGCAGGGCAAAGCAATGCGCCATGGCGTCCAAGCCGTTACCATCTCACGCGCACGTGAGGCTGCGAGAGCAGGTGGTGTCTCCGTGTGTGAGCTGACGCAAACGGCGATGGCACAAATGCGACTCTCCTACAGTACCGATGATGGCAGCCTGGCAGGGCAGCCAGCACGCAGCCCAACCCCAAACCACCACAGCGTCCGTTTGTGCAGGCTTCCATGGATCAACGCCGGTAATGAATCCCTCGATTTTATTGTTATTGCATGCAGCAAGCTTTTATTCCCCCCTCCTTGAGATGCAGGCCGCCTCGCTTTCAAGGCTACGGCGTGTCGCTGTCGAGACTTGGGATGGGGAAACCTGAAATGCCAGTGCCCTTACGACATTTTTGTGTGCATGCCTTTCGACAAGCTTCCAGCAGTGGCACCAATGCTAGTCCGTCTCTTGTTCAGGTTTAGTTAGGTGACACTGTGCTCCTAAGAGGAGAACATGCGTGCAACTCTTGAAAAGTACAGTAAGTGGCTCAATTCCATGTTCAGCGGCCAGCAGTAGGTCATTTCCGGCGATGTTTGCAGGGGATGGCGGACATTGTAAAACTGGCCGCCCACTCCTCTGTACAGTAGGACATAGAGGTCGCCTCTCTTTTTCTCTCTGCAGACCCCACACACAGGCCACAGGCACACGTCCCCTACATGCATGCATGGACGCCAGTCGCCATCTTGCCTGCAAAGAGCAGAGACACTCAGATACAGTGCATGCAGAGGACCACGACAATGCGTCAAGAATGCTAGGGCCAGCTAGCGCTGGGCATGACACCGTTTCAAGTCCGGAGTTGGAAACGAGGGTTTATGCTCATGCTAAACACAGGCAGGATGCGAGGGCGTGATGAGATTCTTCTTCGCTTTCTACAGGTTCAGCATCCAAGCCTTCTTTCGGCTACTACGAATAAGCGCCTGTTACCTTTTTTAAGGGGAATAAGGCCTGTTGTTACTTTTTTTTTTTTTTTTGGCGAGTGAAGGCCTGTTGTTACTTACGAGACAGGTCACAACGAAAGCTCGAAACAAAAGAGACCTACTACAGTTCTCCAATCGTTTGAATCATGGCAAGAGGCCCAGTAGTTGAAGCCCTGCCGAAAGTCACGCGCATCGGGTAGGCCCAATCGGTTGGTTAGTCTGCTTAGGTTAGGATGAGGTCAATCCGCGGCCCTGTGGAGACTGCGCGCAACCCAGCTCAGCCAGTGGGAAATCCACAATGCAGCCTCGGCCCAGCGCCCAAGTGGCACGGCCTGCCCAAGGGCCGAGGCCCTCAGACCTCATTGACATCACACCATCTCGAAGCGTCGTTCCTCCCCCAATAGGAGAGACAGGCGACGCAGCGGCGATTCTTCGATTCTCCGCCGGATCTGGTACTTTCCCTCGCCGTCGGTGACCTTCTCGGTGCCGATGTGCCAGGGAAACAGTGGATCCGGTGGGTAATGTATATATCCTCTTCTAATAGAGTAGTTTTATCTAGAATAAGCCTGTTTTTCTTTCCCGTGGAAATATCACCGGTAAGATTTTGTCCCTTCCAAAATTTCTCTCCTATTGCTTGTGTTCATGGTGAGCGAGTCTTGGTGCTGTCTGAGATACATGTGGTGATTGATGGTGATATCTTTTGCGGGGGTCTCAACATCGATAGGGATGTCATCGATTTTATCTTCTGCGCCTATGTTTGCTTCCCCTGTTTTTCTTAGTGCCGTTGATGCCCATGGTGCCGAGGATAGTGCTGGACCTGTAATCCAGAATACGACAATGAATGTATGGACAAATTTTGGTAGGTTTTTTTACCAACTCGTACATAAATCGGGTTGGGTTTGGATCCCACCTTCTTGGGTGGTTTTGTTTCCCTTCAGGTTGCATCTTTATCTCGGTGAGTCGGGTGCTTTGGTGGCCTTTGAGGCGCCAGATTCCTTGTTTTACCGGCGATGTGATGGTGCGGCCATCTTCTTCACCCGGGACGTTCAACGAGTTTACATCATGTCGATGATCTCGATATGCGACTTATGTTGGCATTGAAAAACTATGAAGAGCTATCGTCCGGAAGGGGATCGACTTCAAGCTGCAGATTGCTCCGATCACCGATGACGAGGTCAACCGGGAGGACCATGATCTTGCAAGGACTAGTGTGTACTTTCATTTTTCTTGAGAAGGTCTTTGTAAGATTTGATGTAAACTTCAACAAGTTTATGTAATATGTATTTCCCGGTTTGTCAAAAAAAAAAAAAAAAAAAAAGCAAACGCCAAAAGTACATTCAGTTCCCACAGGGATCCCCGTCACATTCCCAAGCTTCTTCTTTTTTTTTTTTTTTTTTTTTTTTTTTTTTTTTTTTTTTTTTGTGAATTCATTCCCAAGCTTCGTTTAGAAGCGAAGTTAGTAGCTCTTGGCCACTTCGTTTCCCTACGTAGGCATTGCCAGTTTGCCACCAAGGTTTTTCTACCCTTTTCTCATTGGTGGATCCAGGATAAACAAGAACAATGTTTACTTTCGACCTTTTCTAAAAACAATGTTTACTGGACATCTTTGTTCTACTACTTTCATAAAAAAATGCCACTTAGATGTGAACTATGACAACTTTTAACCAAGTCAAACTTCTTTAAGCTAGAAGTTAAAAGTTTGACTATATTTATAGAAAATAGTATGAGCTATCAAGGTTCGTGCTTCCAAAGAAATTGATTATGGAAATATATTTATTATTGAAAAATACGCCTAGGGTTGGGCGTGATCTTGAAAAAAAAAAAGAAATATATTTATTATCTATTTCATGCTACTTATTACACATTATAAATATTAACATGTTTCTGATATAGTTGATTACTTGAGATAGATGGACTTCTCTTGACAAAATTTTTTGGACCGAAGAAGAACATGGAACAACATGAATAAAACCAACTGTGACATAATAATGGTAGGAATTTGTTGATAGTACTTTGTCTATTTGTTTCACCTTATGGACTATAAGAAATAACACTATATTTGATAAAAGCCAACCAAATACATTTCTAAAGGTTATATTTAGGGCACTTGCGTTCTAGACATATGTACATTAACATGAAGACCATGAGGACAAGGTCATTCGTGGACACAATGATTATAAGAAATTGGACATTCTAGACTTCAAGAAATGAAATTATATGATAAATATGATAGCTAAAAATGTTTCTGTAGGTTATATGGAGAGAGACTTAGCAATTAAGCAGCATGAAGACCAAAAAAAGATGACGAGTCATGCATGTCGTAATTTGGAATCAAAATGTCATAATTAAGCCATAGTATGTAGTTTTTGTTTTTCACATCCTATTGCTATCCATTTATTTTAGAATAGAATAATGATGTCAAACTATTCTTTTCCTGATGTATTTGCATGCATATACGCAGGATTATGATCATGGCTGCGTGTCCTAAAACTTTGTACTTCCCTCGATTTGCATTGTTTGGGTTTACTGTCACTAACAATTACTAGCAACGTTGACCTTTCATTTTTCTTCAAAAAGGAGCTTTAATATTTCCAAAATATATAATAATAGCAAAGCATATTCCATAATAAATATGTAATTTCAGCCATCTATAGAAAATTATGTAGAAATAATTTTTTTGTCAAAATCACTATAGTAAAAAGATGGCGACAGGTAAAAAAACTCATTTAAAAGTAACATTTTAGACCGGTGCCACTTTGTTAAGGAGGTTGGAAAGGTAAAAGTCAGAACATTTTCTATTATATAAAAATGGAAATCTGGTAACTTGGTGCCACTTTTATTACTCACATATTTTTGACGACCTGAAATAAGGTGGATTTTGAACTGTCCTTAGTCAACTCATCTAAAGTTTGACATTTGACCAATTTACAAGAACAATCATATTTATGGCATGATATGAGCTTCAACAAACAGATTGTGAAATGTATTTTCATAATTTATCTTTTTGATGTGGTAGATGTCATTATTTTTCTCTACAAATTAGGTCAAAATACTGAATATTTCTGAATTACTCATCCAAGTTTAGCATTTGTCTAGACTTGCAAAAAAGAAATTAACATATGTTCAAATGACACCCTAAAGTAACATTTAGTTCAACTTACCTCAAATTATTTCACTTGGTCCAGTTTCCACCTTAAAATACTTTTTTTTGTTTCTTCATGTCCAAATCATGTTCTATTTTGAAATTCTGCATCAAAATAAAATAATGGGTACATTTTTAACACAACCTAGTATGCCCTATATGACCTCATAAATTAGACAATAAAACTTAATTGATAAGTACAGAGAAACAAAAATAACAAATAAACTAGATGAACTCAAATAGTCGAGGAAGTAAATGAAACCAAATATTAGTTTAGGGCTTATTATCTGAACAAGTATTAAATTTGAGGCGGATAATTTAAATTTTCTTTCTTATAAAAAACAAAAAAGAAATAGCTTTTGTCTTTAGCAACACACGAAGAAATAGCTTAGCCAAGGTTCAAAAACAATATAGCTTAGTCCATGTGCTAAAGTCCACTCGATAGATTGGTGAACTTCTAGGGGCCCAAGTCAGATGGTGGCTGGCGGCTGCGCCCGACTCGGGCGGCACCGGGATAGGCCGGAGAATGGAAGGCACACCCCAAGAGATACTGGCTGGGCCGGGAGTCCGGTAAACAAAACGAATTTGTCACGCTAGTACATGGGCCTGCAAGACGCGCCGCGCTGCCTGCTACGAAGGCTGAAACGAAGGAAAACCTGGATCTGCGTAGAGAATTGAGAAAGGCTCGACGGCCGAGAGAGTCAACGGCCCGTCAGACGCGTTTGTTGGGGAAGTCCTCATCAGTCAAATGTGCATGGTTGGATGGTCTACTAGTCTACTACTCCCCCCGTTTTATTGAGTTTGTCACCCTGGTTCCGTACCATCTTATTTAATCATTCATCTTATTCAAGTTTTTTTATATAAATATAATTTATTTTATTATGACTTATTTTATCAATTAAAATACTTAAATATTGATTGACTTATTTTATTATTTGTTTAAAATTTTTTAATAAGACAAATGGTTAAAAATGAAGTCCAAAAGTAAAAAACGTGGGAGTTCTCCGTACAACCGTTCGGAGCCGCCGATAACAGTGGAGTTACGGTGAGTGTAGCTCTCGCATTTACGTACGCCCTTTTAGCTGTAGTATACTCATACTAGCCGCATCAGGACAAGCCGCTGCTGCGGACTGATCATGGCATCCGATCCTAAAACTTTTTTTTTTTTTTTTTGAGATGGAGCAAGCGCTCCTTTTCCATTAAGCAGGAAGCAGTGTAACAACAGGGGGTGGGCTGGTAAGCACCAAGCTAACCAAAACCCCGACAAAGGATTAACTCAAACAAAAGGTAAGCAAAAGAAACCAACGGATCAAGGCTCCTGGTACCAAACCGGGTCTAAACAGTCCAGCCGCTTCTTTAATGCACAATTAGCGCCAGAGCTTGTTAATTAATTTGGTCCTCAGAAATTAAACCCTAGTAGTTGATGATGGAAAGCACACACAGTGACACAGGTGGGCGCGGTGCCTTCGGTTTCAAGTTATCCGCTCATTCGCCTCTCCGCGACGCTAGTATAATTCAATGTGCTTTTAATTAACACATGACACCCGGTCTTCCCCGGGAGAAACCGTTGAAACTAGAGGAGAAAACAGTTGTACAGGTACTCGTGGTTCATGCATGCCGCCATATATAGCCGCCAGAGGCCGGTCCTAGCTTCTTCATTCTCCCATGCATGCGTCGGACCTAAGGTCGAAAACAGAAATGAAAATTCCCGATCGAATCGCATCGTTTTCTACATTTGATCCGATCATTTTCACTTTTTTCAGAAAAATGCGAAAACGGTACGAAATTCGGACAGACAATTCGAAAACGGAGCGGAATTCGAAATGGGCTTATTTCGACCAATTTCTACTTTTCTACATTATATTCGGTATGTAACCGTATTCGAAATTCGGTAGAAATTCGGTAGAGACACAAAAATATATTTTCTATTCCCATATCTTTTTGTTTATAGCTCCAAATATAGCAAATAACATATGCATTTTGATCAGCGACAAGAGCTTTGCAATGGTGCGGTCTATTTCATTGTTTGAGATACTTTTATTTCATGAAATATTATGTTTCCTACAAAACAAGTTTGAAAACCAAAACTCGTGGAACTTGTTAGATAAATAATATATTTGCTATGATGCGCCATGGATTTGGTCGTTTTGGATTATTTTGGCGGTCAAATTATATGTAATAAGGAGCGCTAACAACTGTTGGATTTATTATGGGCTAGGCCCATTTTAGATTTAATAAATCAAATAAACTCTATGGTGTGTAATTGTGGAGAATATTAATTGTACCGGATTGGAAGTCCAACGGTCATTGACTTGACTTATATTGTGAGAATTATTCCACTTAATTTGAGAAGCAAGGAAAAGGACCAAGGTGTGCCACACGCGCGCGCGCGCGCCGCCGCCGCCACCAGGCGGGCGAGCGAACGTGACGTGTTAACTTTTTAGCACTCACATACGGGAGTTTCAATTGAGTTAATACTCCGGGAGTTTCAACTCGGTTAAACTCTTCGCTTTCCGTCTAACTCTTCAGCTGCTGCGCAACCTCTCCCTCTTCCTCTTCCCGGCCGTGGCCGTGGGCGAGGCAGGCAGGCAGGCAGGCGGCGAGCGAGCGGACGTGACGTGTTAACTTTTTAGCACTCACATACGGGAGTTTCAATTGAGTTAATACTCCGGGAGTTTCAACTCGGTTAAACTCTTCGCTTTCCGTCTAACTCTTCAGCTGCTGCGCAACCTCTCCCTCTTCCTCTTCCCGGCTGCGGGCTACATAAGGGCGCCGCCCTCTTCCTCCATACGAGAGATCACACAACCAGAACCGCAATCCTCGGCGGCAACGAGAGTTCCCATCTCGTCGATCCGCGCGCACGGTGAAGCGAGAGGGCGAGTGCCTCCGGAGCCTTTGCCGATTGAGACCTTGCACGGGGGTCGGCAATTAGGTTTTTGGGGAGCGTCTTCGCGGCTTGCCCAATCTCTTGCCGCTGTTCTTCGTGTCGGGAAGAGCTCGTCAAGATCGTCTTCTTCCTCTACATCCCGGAGAAGAGATCGGCTACGTCAAGATCGTCTTCTTCCACTACATCCCGGAGAAGAGATCGGCTACTGCAAGTCTTCATCATGGCGTTAGAAGATGGACGACTTCGGGAGTGAAGTATGAATTGTTCATCTCCTCTTTTTTTTTTCGCGTTTCGATCATGCCCGTTTCGATAGCTGTTATGCAATGCTTCGGTATGTGTTGTCGCTATGTTTCACTAGATCCGAACATCGTTTCGGTTTTTATATTGTTTCTTCTTCTTGCCGCTATATATGTATTATCTATCTGTTCCTTTAGTTCTTAAAATATTTCGTCGGTTGTTCTCTACATGTTCCAAGTACCTCTGTTGAGATGTTTCTTATGCAATCTTCTTTCATCCATGATATACTTGTTTAATCTTGATGCTATGCAATATATGTCATGTTTATATGTCTTTAATTATGAAATGCTTTGCATGATTGTTAATCACATGGTTCATGTTCTTTTGAACATGATTAATGCTATGATCTTTATTTACGAATATATAAATGTCATCATCATATTGTTAATTTATGGAATTAAATTGACATGGAAATTGCCTAATATTCTAACAATCCAAAAACCTAATGATAGGCATTTTTTTCAATCGAGGTTTTGTCTTCTTGCATTAAAACCTGATCCTTTTGATGGAAAGAATTTCTTGCTTTGGAAAGCTAAGATGGAACTATGGTTGACTGCTATGTCTTGTTATCACGCCGCTGAGGGCGAGCCTGAAAACTTGTCTCTGGAGCAAAGGACTAAGTTTAAGGCTGATGAAAACCTCTTTAGAGGGGCAGTGATCAGTGCATTGGATGCAAAGTTTCAGAAGAGCTATATCATTCTCCCCAGTGGGAAAGCATTGTGGGATGCACTTGTTGGAAAGTTTGGAGTGACCGATGCTGGTAGTGAGCTGTACCTCATGGAGCAGCTGTATGACTACAAGATGGTTGAGAACCGATCTGTAGTTGAACAGGCTCATGAGATTCAGGCACTGGCTAAGGAACTCGAACTATTCCCTTGTCTTCTTCCCGACAAGTTTGTGGTCAAGCGGTATAATCGCCAAGTTACCACCTTCTTGGAAGGATTTTGCCACCTCCCTTAAACATAAGAGGCAGGAGTTCAATGTTGAGGAGCTCATTGGCACTCTTGATGTTGAGGAGAGGGCAAGGACAAAGGACAAAGGGAAAGGTGATGAGACCGCTTCTGCAAATATGGTGCAGAAGAAATTCAACAAGTTCAAGAAGAAGAAACAAAACAAGCAAGAGAATACTCCAAAGCCTGTTCAGACGGCACAGTTTTAAAAGAAGAAGAACAACAACAAAAGCAAGGTTGGTTGCTTTGTTTGTGGGAGTGATCAGCATTGGGCTAGAGAGTGCCCAGATCGCAAGTTCAATCCAGAGAAAAAGTCAGCAAATGTTGTCACTACGAGAGGCCGATGGAATAACAGGGTATGGTAATTCTTTACCATTTGTTCTTTCGATCTGTAATTCACCGAGTGGTGGATGGATAGTGGTGCAAATATACATGTGTGTGCTGATATTTCTTTGTTCTCCTTTTACCAGGTCGGGAGGTCTGGCGCCTTGTTGATGGGAAATGGGTCGCGTGCTCATGTTCTTGGTGTCGGTACGGTCATTCTGAAGTTCACTTCGGGAAAGACGGTGCCATTGAAGAGCGTGCAGCATGTGCCCTCAATAAAGAAGAACCTTGTTAGCGCGTCTATGCTTTGTAAAGATGGCTACAAAGTTGTTCTTGAGGTGAATAAATGTGTTGTTTCTAAACATGGTACTTTTGTTGGAAAAGGTTATGATTGCGGAGGTTTGTTCCGCCTATCCTTGCATGATGTTTGTAATAAGTTGGTAAACTCAGTTGATTTTTCTGATGAATCCGATTTGTGGCATTCACGCTTTTGTCATGCAAGTTATAGTTGTCTTATGCGGCTAGCAAACCTGAGTTTAATTCCTAAATTTAACCTAGTCAAAAAGTCTAAGTGCCATGTTTGTGTTGAATCAAAACAACCCCGCAAGCCCCACAAGGCCGTTGAGGCGAGAATCGGCACCTCTAGAACTTGTTCATTCGATCTTTGTGAGATGAATGGAATTTTGACTAAAGGCGGCAAAAGATATTTCCTCACCTTTATAGATGATTCCACCAGATTTTGCTATGTGTACCTCTTAAAAACAAAAGATGAAGCGCTGAATTATTTTAAGTCCTATAAAGCCGAAGTTGAAAACCAACTTGAGAGGAAAATAAAACGTTTAAGGTCGATAGAGGAGGTGAATATTTCTCTAATGTTTTCGATGAGTTCTCAAGCGTGGAACATGAAATTGTTCATGAGGGGACACCTCCATTCTCACCACAATCCAATGGGATTGCCGAAAGGAAAAACCGCACTCTAACCGATTTGGTAAATGCCATGTTGAGTACAAATGGATTATCCAAGGAATGGTGGGGTGAGGCAATTTTGACCGCGTGTCATGTCCCGAACAGAGTTCCTACAAAGAACAAAGAGATTACACCATTCGAGAAATGGGAGAAGAAAAGATTAAACCTCTCTTACTTGCGCACTTGGGGATGTTTGGCTAAAGTGAATGTGCCAATAAACAAGAAGCGTAAGCTAGGGCCTAAAACTCGTTGATTGTATATTCCCGGGCTATGCCTTCCATAGTGTTGGTTATAGGTTCTTAATTATAAAATCTGATGTGCCTGATATGTATGTTGATACTATCATGGAATCAAGAGACGCTACATTCTTTGAGAATGAGCTTCCAAAGAGGTCTACACCTAGTGAAACAAATCATGAGAATATAATTTCAAATGAGCAAGAACTATCTATTCCCATAGATCATGCTGAGGAATCTCCTTTGCACATCCCTGAGGAGGATGATACTATAGTCACACGCAAGAGTAAGAGGCAAAGAGTTGCTAAAACTTTTGGTGATGATTTTATAGTATACCTTGTGGAAGACACGCCATCCACCATACAAGAGGCCTATTCTTCTCCCGATGCCGACTTATGGAAGGAAGCAAGTAAGGAGTGAGATGGAATCTATTATGGGTAATGGAACATGGGAGGTCGTGGACCGTCCTTATGGCCGTCAACCTATAGGGTGCAAGTGGATTTTCAAGAAAAAGCTTAGGCCGATGGTACCATTGAGAGGTACAAGGCAAGGCTTGTAGCCAAAGGATATACCCGAAAGAAGGGGAAGATTTCTTTGACACTTATTCACCCGTGGCTCGATTGACTACAATTCGTACTTTGATAGCCGTGGCGCCTCTCATGGTCTTATCATTCATCGATGGATGTAAAGACAAATTTTCCTAAACGGAGAGTTGGATGAGGAGATCTATATGGATCGACGGATGGTTTCATTGCGGATGGCCAAGAGAACAAGGTGTGTAGGTTGTTAAAATCTTTGTATGGCCTAAAACAAGCTCCTAAGCGGTGGCATGAAAAGTTTGATAATACTCTCACTACCGCTGGATTTGCTTTGTGAATGAGGCGGATTCGTGTGTGTATTATAAACATGGTGGGGGTGAGGTCATCATGCTATGCCTTTATGTTGATGACATATTGATCTTTGGATCAAACCTCAAGGTCATTGAGGATGTGAAGAATCTTCTATCAAGCAATTTTGATATGAAGGATTTGGGAGAAGCCGATGTCATTCTAAACATCAAGCTTATCGAGAAGGTGATGGTGGGGTAACTTTGTTACAATCTCACTATGTGGAAAAGGTGTTGAGTCGCTTTGGTTTCGGTGATCGTGATCCCGCTCCCACACCTTATGACCCTAGCATGATTCGAGAAAGAATAGAAGAATTGCAAGGGATCAATTAACATACTCCCGATCATTGGCTCTTTGATGTACTTGGCAAGTGCAACTAGGCCCGACATCTCTTATGCTTTGTGTGTGCAAGCCGAGTCGGTTTGTTTCAAAACCAGGAGATGATCATTGGCGTGCTCGGAGAGAGTGTTGCGCTACCCGAAAGGTACTATGACCTATGGTATTCATTATACTTGGGTTCCCCGAGTGCTAGAAGGCTATTGTGATGCCAACTGGATCTCGATGCTTGATGAGCTTCATGCCACAAGCGGATATGTGTTCTTGCTTGGAGGTGGCGCTGTTTCTGGAAGTCTTGCAAGCGAGACTATCTTAACGAAGTCTACAATGGAAGCGAACTCGCGGCATTAGACACTTTGCGTTTGGCCGAGGCCGAGTGGCTACGTGATCTCCTAATGGATTTACCGGTAGTTGAGAAACCAATACCGGCTATTTCCATGAACTTGTGATAACCGTGACTGTTATTACAAAGGTAAACAGTTCAAGGAGTAACATGAAGTCCACAAGACATGTGAAGAGAAGATTAAAATCATCGTCGAGAAAGCTGAAGAACTCCGGAGTTATAACGTTGGATTATGTCCATACGTCGAATAATCTGCGCAGATCGGTTTACTAAGGGTCATCACGCAATGTGATAGAAAGTGCATCTAGGGAAATGGGTATGAGACCCACATGAGGTCTACTTTAGTGGTAACATGCTCCTTGTGATCGGAGATCCCGTGAATTGGAGTGGTGAAACAAGCTAGTAGTAGATCGAGAGGAAAGATCCCTTCTTGACTTATTTCTGATGCACATCTTTCCTATCTGTAAGGCAGGATGGTATGTTTACCTTAATGTATTCCAAGAGCCTATTGAGGTGAGATGTTGTCCTACAGAACATCTTTTGAGGAGTGCACCTATATGAGTCAGACTGCTGGTCACAGTCTATGGGACTTCGGTATTCCCTAAATACTCATGAAAGGCACAGAAGTGTGACTTATATGCTTCAAACAAATGGGAATGTCTTTAGCTGCCCGGTATCGATAAAGGCTTGAGTGAATCTCATCTCGCACAAAACTGTCAATTCAAGGCATAGTCCATTGTTCGTTGTGAATGGGTGAAACTCTTGCTCTAGGTGGATGTTCAACTTAACGGTCTCCACCGAAACACTTTGGTATATCAAAGAGCTGTGGTTACGATGCTTTACTTTTACAAACCCTAGAGTTTGGTGGAGATTGTTGGATTTATTATGGGCTAGGCCCATTTTAGATTTAATAAATCAAATAAACTCTATGGTGTGTAATTGTGGAGAATATTAATTGTACCGGATTGGAAGTCCAACGGTCCTTGACTTGACTTATATTGTGAGAATTATTCCACTTAATTTGAGAAGAAAGGAAAAGGACCAAGGTGTGCCACACGCGCGCGCTATGCCCGCCCGCCGGCCGGGCCGGGCCGGGCCGGGCGGGCGTGGCGTGGCGTGGCGAGGCGAGGCAGCAAAGCGGCGAGCGAGCGAGCGAGCGAGCGACGGACGTGACGTGTTAACTTTTTAGCACTCACATACGGGAGTTTCAATTGAGTTAATACTCCGGGAGTTTCAACTCGGTTAAACTCTTCGCTTTCCGTCTAACTCTTCAGGCTTCAACTGCTGCGCGCAACCTCTCCCTCTTCCTCTTCCCGGCCGCGGGCTACATAAGGGCGCCGCCCTCTTCCTCCATACGAGAGATCACACAACCAGAACCGCAATCCTCAGCAGCAACAGAGAGTTCCCATCTCGTCGATCCGCGCGCACGGTGAAGCGAGAGGGCAGGTGCCTCCGGAGCCTTTGCCGATTGAGACCTTGCACGGGGGGTCGGCAATTAGGTTTTTGGGGAGCGTCTTCGCGACTGCCCAATCTCTTGCTGCTGTTCTTCGTGTCGGGAAGAGCTCGTCAAGATCGTCTTCTTCCTCTACATCCCGGAGAAGAGATCGGCTACGTCAAGATCGTCTTCTTCCACTACATCCCGGAGAAGAGATCGGCTACTGCAAGTCTTCATCATGGCGTTAGAAGATGGACAGACTTCGGGAGTGAAGTATGAATTGTTCATCTCCTCTTTTTTTCGCGTTTCGATCATGCCTTTGTTTCGATAGCCGTTATGCAATGCTTCGATGTGTTGTCGCTATGTTTCACTAGATCCAACATCGTTTCAGTTCTTATATTGTTTCGTTCTTCTTTAATCTGCTATATGTATTATCTATCTGTTCTTTTAGTTCTGTTAAAATATTTCGTCAGTTGTTCTCTACATGTTCCAGTACCTCTGTTGAGATGTTTCTTATGCAATCTTCTTTCATCATGATATACTTGTTTAATCTTGATGCTATGCAATATATGTCATGTTTATATGTCTTTAATTATGAAATGCTTTGCATGATTGTTAATCACATGGTTCATGTTCTTTTGAACATGATTAATGCTATGATCTTTATTTACGAATATATAAATGTCATCATCATATTGTTAATTTATGGAATTAAATTGACATGGAAATTGCCTAACCTAGACATGAAAAGTGATCCTGACATCATGGATGATACCGATGAACTATAGTTGTTCATGTCCTATTAATTTCTTGTTCTAGACTTGTATTTGTGTGTCGGCGACTACGTCATGCACCCCTTATTCATTTATGTGCACTTGAACTAAATAATGCACTTGTTAGTTTGGTCATGCACATCTTTAAAGTGGGTTGGTATTTCGTACTGAATTTTCGTACGCCTACCGTTTCCGACATAATTCCGCTCGAATTGGTTCGTTTTCAAATACCGTAAGTTCATTTTCGTTTTCGTTTCCGACTATACCGCTTTTCGTTTTCGCGTTTGTATTTAAATATAAATATAGAAAACAATAGAGGAGTTTTTCGACCGTTTTCGACCGTCTCATCCGTCGGACCAACGACGACGACGAACGGAACGGGTCAGGGGCCAACGGACTGGCGGCATGGTTCAGCACGTACGGTACGTTCAGCTGTTGTTGGCTACGTACTCCGTACAACCATCCAAATGTAATTTAATGTCAGCGCAGAAACTTTTGCGCGCGCGCGCCTTTTCAGGTCTTCTCTAGCGTCTAGTCGTCCGCCGCGCGCGCGCGAGCCACGATAGCAGCCTAGTAGGCGGCACACTCTGAATTCTGATGGCTGTGCATGCATATGTTCACATCGGGCACAAGTGGTGAGAAGACGCGGCGAGGAATGTGATGGCGCATCTGGAATTGATGTGAAGGAATGCTGCTAGCTGCTGGTTTATTTTTTCCCTGATCCATCCATCGGTGTGCAGTGCAGGTAGACGACGGCTGCCCGATCGACCGAGTCCCCAGATCGACCGAGTCCCCAGATGCCGGTGGCGGGTGGCGCGTCCCCGTCCATCCATCGTCCATCCAACAATTGCTGCGTCCAATGCAATTCACAGTACAGTACTAATTAACCTGGAAACCGGAAGAAACCCTAGCTAGCTAAGCTGAAAGCAACGCATCCAAACGGATGAGAGATTGAGAGCTACTGCTAGCTGCTAGCGATTGCCCGATGTACTATTATACTGATCACGACACACCCCCTGGCGCATTTTGATCACTCCTCGATCGTGTGCCATCTCCAGCCATGACCAGTGTTTTACTTTAACTAGGGGACTACCCGTGCGTTGCAACGGGAAGAACAATCTTCTCTTCAAACTTTTTTACATGAGAAATTTACACTTTTACTGTATTTTATCCGTGTGATTCTTGCTCTCGCACCCAAATGCTGTGGGAGCAAAATAATGCCATACCAGCTAAGCATGACCTAGCGACAATCAAAGTGAGGTCAACAAATATAACGGACCCACACTTTGTCCACTGTGGCTATGATTGTAATAAAATTTGAATGTTCCACCTTCAAACACCTTCAAACAAAATAGCTTTGAGTATTCCACTTCAAACAAAGACAAAATATGACAGCTCTATAATTTTCTTAGAAGGTTCACCTTTGACAAGATGCAAAAAGGATCATAATGGAAGTGCAGAAACCATGTACACATACACAGAAAAAAAGCATTGGGAGTTGCAATTATTGAAGAACTTTCCTAGACTACATATTAGTGCTCCGAGGCGGAGACCAAAGGGAAATATCTTGCAACTAATCCATCTTAGTATGCATATACCCTTGCTGCATGCCCAGTGCACTTTTCCAGAGACGCGACAGAACAGCAAGTGAAGTCACAGTTAGCGAAGCATGCTCCACTGACACCTTTTAGTTCACATTGTTTTCATCCTGCATCATTTTTTATCATCAGAAAAGAGAATGTAGCAAACCTTCAAAAAAATGGCTTCAAAAGGCTTTGAACCAATTAATTACAGTAGCTATCACATCATGTATTCAAGAATGCTGACCATCTATATTTTGAATAATTATGGCCATCTATATTTTGGCAATGCTGACCAGAACAAACTGCCTCCTAAAACAAATATTCAGAGAACCTCCTAAAATAAACTGTGGCCAAGTTATTGTAAGCTGGAGCTTCTTAGAATGCATATTCAAGAATCATTTCAGGCAAGCACACGAAGTATCAAAGGAAGCCAGAAAATAGGATAATCTCTACAACTAATACATATCAAGTTTACCACTGAATCAGTTGCTTGAGCTCACTTTTTCTGAAGAGGAATGAAAATGAGATAAATCTCGTACCAAATATGAGGTTAAAAGTAGCTTTACAATCATTGGCATTGAGATCCAGTTAAGTATTTTTGTTAATCACTCATCACTCGTCACCTTGTTGTAGGTCTTTGCATGAAAATTGGGCAGCTAGTATAATGAAGTTCAGACTGAAGATCTTTTTATCCTTCTCACAAGACCATGTTACATATTTTCAGTTAATTGACTTTCGGCATTGATGGGTTACCACGTCAATCACATTCAGTGTTCTCTAAAAAGAAAAGAAAATAAAGTGAAAGTTTTTCACTTGGCCTTGAAGCAAATTATGGTGTTCTTAGGCTAAAATGACCATCATTCTGTTGTTGCAGACATGTGACAGCATGAGTTACAATAAATTCCATCCAAACCCAACTACTATTTATGGCAGCATCTCCTATTGCCTTGATTTATTTGATGTGTTAGATCCTGATTTGTGCAATCAGAGAGCATTGGTTTCGAGTAATGTAATTCGGCTTTGCTGTTGTGGAAAAATGCGGTGCTTTCTCTTGCTACTAATTAGGTAGCTTACCCAGATCTCTTGAGGCTTCCTGATGCAGAGAATTCACAGCAGAGTAGTAGGACAAGTTTTCTGATTATGTACCGAACATGGCTGGTGATTTAGGCAAAAAAAAAAAAAAATCCTTGAGAATTTAAAACTCATGCAGATTGATAAACATGCCCCAAACTATATGCTTGTGGCCCGTGCAATTTCTTAACAACACACTGCAAGACTTAATAACTAAGCTCAAAATAGAAAAGCAACAGTGTACTGCTGCAATGAAGAAGCCCAAATGGTGGCAAGTGCGTGCAGCCACAAATATGGAATGTTTTTTAATTCAATATTTCAATGTCATAACTTCAAAATACATCACATATAAGTTACCACGAAGAAAAATTGACGCGAGCAAACTGATTGAGGGGGCAACCTCTGCTGAACTTAGCTCACATTGCGTACTGAATGAAGGCTTTGTACAGCTTCTGAACATTTCCTTTTGACCTATCTTTTCACCAAATCATGTCAATACAGAATACACCTTATATACAAATTTTGTATTGCTAAATGACAAACAAAAGCAGTTTTGAAAGATACTAACAGTAGTAACAGTAGTATCCCTATCGTCCAACAGAAAAAAAAATGCACCTTTCAAAGAAAAGTAAACGGTCAACTATTTTCATGTGGTTATGGTAAGAGATATTGCACAAGGGTCCAGGCCTAGACGTTTCAAGAACAACACAATCCAAAAAAAAAGGGCAGACCCAGTGCCAGGCGGCTCCCACTTGAGTGGGGTTCTGGGGAAGGGTTTAACTGAAGCCTAGCCTTACCCCCGCAAATATGCAGGGAGTCTGGTTCGAACCCAGGACCTGGTGCTCGGTGGGTGAGCTTCTCACCACTGCACTAAGCCTGCCCTTCAACAACACGATCCAGAGTTTAACAAAATAATGTTATACTAATGGTGACTGTCCAACTGATGCCTGTGCAATATAATTTTCTTAGCTAGTTAATCTGAAAGGATAGGCACAACATTAAGATAAAGGTTTTGTGAGTGGTGAGTCATGAAAGGCTGTGAACACTGCTTATATATATGAACTGCTGGAAACACCAATGACAAATGGATGAGATTGCTACGAGAATTTGAAGAGGCTAGATTCGTAAAAAAACAATATAATATGAAGCAGTAAGATTCATAAAGCAAGAAGGGGCTAAGAAGAATGGATCAGCTTACCAATTGATAGAACATGTTGTTTGCTGTAATTGAAAACTGATGGAGCAGCGGGAAATTGCATGTTCAGTTACATGCCATTCTTTTTAGGTCCTTCTTGCTTTACCAGGAGAGATCTAATAATGCTAGACCCTATAATTATTCCAAAGGTTGAAAAATTATGAGTTATGTCAACAAATAAAGGGGTATAGAGAAGGGTTCAGAGATTGGAATCGACGAATCTGCCGCGGTTGTTGGGCTCTGGCCTCCGGGCTAGTTAATCAGCCGTCATCCTGGTCTCCTGGAGAAGGGGTCATGGGCGGCCACCCAGCAACTCGATGGCCAGCGGCGGAGCTGCGGCCCAGGCCTCTAGGGCCTGGGCCCTAGTCGTCGGCCCAAGAAATGAACATACACCCAGTAAAAATCAGCCCATTAGCAAATATTCAAAGGCCCAAGAGCTGAAAGGTAGGGCACCGCTCCGTGACTCCGACTCCGCTCAGCGCTCCGTGACCCCGACTGCCTCTGACTCCGCTCGTGACTCCGTCGGCAGTCCGCAGGGGCACCGCCGCCGCGCCGGGCGCCGGCGTTCCTGTGCGCCGCCTCCACGCGTCCTCCGGCTGGGCGGCCGGCCCTACTCCTCCGACCTCCGCTCTGGCCTCTGGCCCTCCGCCCCTCCGCCGCTGGCCACTGGGGTGCGCCGCGCCCGCGCCGTCCCTACGCCGCGCCTCCTCCGGCGGTCCGGCCGGCCCTCCTCCTCCGCCTGCTCCACTCCCATGAGGCCAAGAGCGCGGGCACCGCCAGGCCTCAGTCGTCCTCGTCCGTCCCCACATTCCCTCCGTCCCTCGCACGCACAGGGGCAGTCTGCCGGCCGTCCCGCGAGCCGCCGCGCCGGCCGTCCTCGCACCGCCGCGCCGGCGTCCCCCCTCCCCCTTCGCCTCCGGCCTCTGGACTCCGGCGCTCAACACTCCCCGTCCCCGGCTCTCGCCCGTGGCGGCAGGCGGCAGCATCGCCGCCAATGGAGGGCGCCACGCCGGCCGCCGCAGCCTCCTGCAGTCCGGCGGCATCAAGCATCCCGCTCCGGCGCTCGGCTGCTCTGCCACTCCGGGCCTCCGGCGCTCCCGCACACCAGGCCAGCAGCAGCGAAGGCGAAGGCCGCACGCCAGCCGCCAGTGGAGGGCGCCGCCGCAGCCGCCGTGCCGGCTGCCCCAGCCCCCAGCCTCCTGCGCTGTTCCTGCCTCCGGCCTCCGTGCGGCCCCAATCTTGGTAGAGGCCCTAGTCGTTGCCAAAAGCTGGCTCCGCCACTGTCGATGGCTGTTTTCGGATCTTGGTGGAATCGGAGAAGCCGCCGCACGACCATCCCTCAATCTTCGGCCAGCTGGATGCGGGATGCCAGTCTCCGGATCATGGGCTCTCACTTCAACCCACTGGGCACGGCGGATGGCGGCGCTGGACCTTCTCTCCGACACGTTGGAGCCGAGGCGATTTGGGTTGGCGAGGACTTGAGGACTTCGCCGCCGCTCCCGCGCGCGACGCCGGCCAGCGTGTCGTCGAGCGGTGGCCGGGCTAGATGGGGAGTGGAGGGGGCGGACGGCATAGTGGCCAGGTGGTGCGGTGGCGTGACGGCCGAGCGCGAGGCAAGGTGAGCGGCGGGCGGCGGGCGGCGACGAATGCTGAGGACCGCAGGGGAGAGGTGGGCGACGTTCGACCGGACGGATGGCCCACATGTCGGCGCTCACAGGAGTTACGGCGGTACTTCTACGCAGCGGCTTCACCACGGCCGGGTAGATGGGTCCGTTTCACCTTTTTTAGGTGTAGAGATTTGTTACGTATATAAGCAATGCATTTTGCCGTGGCGATTACTGAACGAAAGGCGCGCGTGACACAATTTGTTGTGTTTCCCTTTCATCAGCTTGTCGCAGGGGCCTTTCGTGCAGCTTGCGACACTGTTTCGGAGCTGTGACGCGCGCGCGTGGCTGCCGCGTGCTGTCGACCGATGCAGCACGCACACGATGACCATGCTGCATCCATCGACCGGCCGGCATGCACGCACGCACCTCACCTCTGTAACTGCACGTGTACACCAGTACAGGGCGCTCGCTGGGGTTCTTGTGAGGAATTGAAGGTGACCTGTCTGCTGCTGCAACTGCAATGCAAGCTCAATCAGCGCTAGTAATCTAGCAGCGCTAGCATATGGGTTCCTAGTTCATACTTCGTCCTGACACACGCATCGCCATCTGCTACATTGACCTGCATTGTGCATCTCTGCTGCTGCTGCTGCTTGCTAGCTGCTGCCGACTTGCTGCCTGTGGGCTGTAGCTGTCCCTGAAATCTTGAGCAGATGGGCCCCGCACTCTATGAGGCCGCCGACTTGTGGGCCGGCCCATTTCTAGTGGGCTTTTATCTGGGCCGCGTCCGAGCAGTTTCTCAGTTTGTTTAATTTTTTAATTTAATTTACCTCGCTCGCGCCATCAGGACTGTACGTAGTTACGTACTGATCGAAGAGTGCATTCCTTTGTCCGAATAGAGTACTTTTCAATTCAATGCGAAAATATATATAGAGAAAATAATCCAGTCTTTACTGAAATGATAATGTTATACCTCTTCCTCTGGCCTTCCTCTTCTAACCCTAACTATTAATTAATTGCTTTTGATCATCAGTACTGGACAGACTGACAGTTACGAACCGATGAAAAGGATAATAAGGTCCAATCCAACAGAAACAATGAATGCGTGAGATTTTACTTTTACTACCTCTCTAGTTGACACAGGTGGGTTTGTGTATATGGAAAAGAAGCTTACAAGTAAGTGGGTTTCAGTTGGTCATACACATCTGCTCGTCTGCTCAATATCAGCTACGTAGTACTCCCTCCGTATTGGTAAAAGAAGTCGTTTAGGACGGTGACACGATCTCCAAAACACAACTTATTATAAAAATATATATGGAAATGTGATATATGTATACTCCCTCTTGTTACCAAATTCACCCCAAACTCAAGGAAAGCGAACAGTGAGAAGCTGTCACTTCAATAATCCACATACATAAGGAGTACGGCATATCTATATGGGCACGCCTATGCCTTAGCTCTAATATAACTGAATAGTAGTATTAAGTACGTAGTACTAGCTCTATGCACTACTATGTGTGTGAGCTTAACCACATGCATGGCGCCGTTTCTCTCGTTAACTAAACGCACTTGCAGCACACATTGGTAGGTACAGTAACATCTACCGATCAGTGGGGTAGGTCCTAGCGTGCATACTGGTGCTGGGCCAACACACAATGAACAATGCGATCGAGATGCTGAGCATACAGCACAGAGCATGAAGGAAAGGAAAAGCACATTTATGTCCAATACTGTTGGTGCAGCTGCAGCCGAATGATATTATTGAGATGACACTACACATTGCCTGCAGGCTAGCTGCCTCTTTCACTAGTCAGTCACTCACTACTGCTTGCTAGATGCCTCTTGCATTTACAGCACTCACTCGTCACCTTATAGTACTAACTAGTCCTCGTGTATTTTGGTATAACAAACATATATATAGTCCCGTGCCGTCCAATAAAGGATAGAAGTCTGGCTAACATAATATATACCGAGTGAAAGAGGCCATTTTTTTGAATCTTAAAAAGAGGCCATTTTAAGGTAATAAACGATTATCATCAGATTCATTATGAGATATATTTCTATAGTATACATATTTCATGTCCAAGCCTCACATCCAAGCCGGGTGTGAATCTCTGGAAGGAATCTTACTTGTGGAGTTGAAACTGCATGACCGCCTACGTCTCTATTTGTTTCTGATAGATACCGTTCGGTTTCCTAAAATTGGACCTAGGAAAGATTATACAAATAATTTGTTGGACCATTTCACTGGAGAATTGTTCCAAGTACTCATTTAGGAGGAACGAAACGAGCCCTAAGGGCAGTCCCAACGTAGACTCTATCATAGAGTTTAAACTTATTTATTATCTCGAATATTGTAGACTTAGAGTCTAAATAAGACTTGGAGTCTTGTTTTTTCTCCCTCTTTCTTTAATAAATATGCTGCCACATCAGCAAAATACCATAAATAAGGTATAATAAATAGTCTTGGACTCTGTGATAGAGTCTTGCATTGGGACTGCCCTAAAGGGGTTTCAACACATTGTGTCGCTGCATTCGCAACATGGATAAAAGTGTAGCCCGTAAAAAAAACAGCAGCATATATATACTCATACAGTACGCAAAGTTTCTTGTTCTGTCAAGCTGGGTCAACACTTGGTTCGTCGTCGTAACATAGTACTCCTAGTATACAGAATCAGTACTACTAGTACCAGCCTGACTAGTACTATGAGAGAGTAAGTACTAAGTAGAGGGGCTAGCTGTTAACAAAGAGGAAGAGCCATGCATGCATGCACGCAATGCAACAAGCGCCCAGGCCCGCAGCTCAGCGCTGACATAGTGACATGGATGGACGAGGAGAGGAGTCCGAGAGACCAGGCAGCAGAGAGGAGTCCGAGAGACCAGGCAGCAGTGGGTTGCACGCACAGCGGACTGGCAGCTGGGCCCTCACGGCCGGGACCGGTCCTTTCTAAAGACCCACAGGCAGAGAGACAGGGCAGCACAATGAGGACAGGGAGAGGGAGAGAGAAAGGAAGGGATCCGCAATCGATCATACTGCTACATGCACATCTATCATAAGGCCATCATGACTTCTTTTGTGTCAGCGTCAAAAGCAAAGGAAAGGAGGAGAGAGAGGGAGCATGGCAGGGAAAGGCAGACGGAGCTCAATCATAAAGCAATCGATTACAAAATCATTTCGCACGGCCTCACACACACTCGATATAGCTCTGACTCTACTGTACCATACTGTGCGTATTTATATCAGGGATGTTGCTCTTTACTCCCTGCTGCATGCTGCTGCTGGCTCTCTCCAGCGAGTCGGTCGGTCGCTCTCCGCGGCCTCGCGCTCGGCTCCCTCTCTGCGGCCTCGCGCTCGGGCTCCTTTCAGGACACACATGCACGACTGCAGAGCCTCGTTGTTTCTCTCTCTGTTTCTCTCTCTAGACTACTAGAGATGCTGTACTGTACTGCACCGCACTGCACGCTGAGCTTCCTTCTCTCTCTTCTTCTCCGTCAATCACTCTTTGAGCAGCACAGGTCCAGGCAGCAATCCGTCTGACAAAGAGAAGTCATAGTCGAGGAAAGCAGTAAAATACTCTGTGGGCGACTGACAGCAGCTTCAATGCGATTGCCTGTCTCTCTCTCTCTTTGTCCGTCCGTCCACCTACGTGTCTTCTTTCAGCGTTGGCCTCCCTTGCCATCCCCATCTTGGGCAACATTGTTTTACTGTGATGATGCTGTTACTATTCCTAATATCGATGCCTTTTGACCACCACCTCCTGCTTGACAATAGCTCACCGGATGTCCTATGGACTAATTTCCTGTTGTCTCCATGTGTGGCGCCTCTCTCACGCACTCTCTTTTTAAAAATAAAGGATATACATAACCAAAAGTTGCACTGAGGCCAAATGCCTCCAAATAGAGGAGCAAAAACAACAAGAAAGAGAGCTTAGGGACTAAACAAGAAGTACACAGACTAAGCTTCACAACTTCTTCATTGTCCTTGCTTTTAATCTATCTCGGTCATCCTTAGTCTGGGGCCGACAACATTGTCATGGTTTTACTTAGCGGAGGAGATGCAGTGGGATGATGGAGAAGGCATCCATCGCCAGTGGCATCCAACCCACTACGGCTTTTTTCTCACCAATATCTGGTCGCCGACCATGCCGATCCGCATGGAACATAATGACGCCTCCAACGAGGGAATGTCATATGTATGAATCACCATTGTTTGGTGTCGATAGCCTCCTATGGCCTTCTTAGCAGAGGAGATGCAATGGGTTCATGTAGAAGGTAACAATCTATCGTGAACTTCTCAACGCCGATATCTGTCCACCGGCAACATCGATCCAGCCATCAATTTGAAGATTTGATCACCGGGCACGCTGTTCTACCCATCCCTTTGTAGATATATATGGTCGTCGACCATAAAATGCCCCCGCCAACCAACCTGTAGCCATGAACTAGCCACCATGCCACAGATCTAGCTGCTAGCAATGCCGACATGACCGTCCCTCGTTGACCATCTCCGAGCACTACCGCTGGGCGTGCACCACCCCTGCATATTCTCTAGATCTGCGTGGCTAGCCGGCACTGAAGAAAAAAGAGGGCAGCCTCGCTCATTGGCCGGCCTTGTTGTATCTACATAGATATCGCACAAGCACTGCTAGAAAAAGCCCCGCCCCCACCCTGGCAATCTGCATGGCCTTGTTGTCGGCTTGCTCTGCTAGCAGCGCGGCGGGACGGGGGTGGGAGAGATAGGGGTGCAACATGCTAGTGTTTGGGTCACTCGAGAGAGGAGACGGCTCACACAGTCCACATAAGAGTCTATACTCTCTCACACACTGTTACTCATCCGTCTCTAATATCTTCCGTTCTCGCTTTTTGAGAAACACTTTGACTAAATATATATAAAAATATTTACCTCTGTGGTACATTACTATAGAATCATTAGATAGTCGTTGAATCCATTCCCATAATACATTTATTTGGAGATAAATGTTGCATGCGTTTTCCATAAATCTAGTTGAGTTTATTAGCATACAAGTCGTGGCAACAAATATTATGCATTTTTACAAATCTAGTCAAACTTGCCAGCATGCAAAATGTGGTGACAAATATTTAGGGACAAAGGGAGTATATATATTATAATATATAACATGCCACTAAGTACTCATAGAATGTGTAAGGTCATTCGCTTATATATTGTTCACTATACGCACTCTATAGTTTTATTTCCATAGCAAAACAATGCAAATCGTCGTTTGGAGTTAAGCTAGCAGACACACAGTGGAGTAGTACTTGTTTAATCACATTTTAAGAGTATTTTTTTCTGTTGACTTGGTGCCTACCGACAATTCCGAGGACAGGACCGGCATATTATCTAGCGAATCTCCCCTCCTCTCTCTCTCTCTCTCTCTCTCTCTCTCTCTCTCTCTCTCTCTCTCAAAGCTCTTTTAAAAGGCTAAAAGTGTCGTTTGGGAATAAACATGACCATCACTTTATGTCATTGGCACCACCGTCCCCTGTCAATATCAAAAGCTAGTAGTATTGCTTATTGGTGTATTAGCAATAGCAAGCAATGCCGCTTGTGGGGTGACCCTGATCCATGCCATGCGCTGCCACACCCATACTGACCATGGAGATCTATCGGAAAGGTGGCCATCCATGCATGTGACACAAAGCGGTTGCTACTACTATGTGACACAAAGCGCTTGCTACTACTACCTAGCTTCCAGGATTTCGTGTTCAGATAGGATAGAACGGGAAAGCCTGGTCGTGTCCTTCCCACGTGGCCCCCTCTGATTGGATGGGTGGAGCTTTGCGTCATGAGTGGAAGGAACGCGCATGGGAATGAGGTTATATTCTTTGCTTGCCGCCTTAACTTCCTCCTACCTACACAGTAGCTAGCAGCATCGGCAGCACAGAAACAGCATCAGCAGCAGCAGCAGCTAGCTAGCAGCTCTTTCCATTGATCCTCTCATCATCATCCAAAAAGATTACCAAAGTGATAAAAGCCTAGCTGAAAAGACTAGTGCAAGTTTAAATTCCTCCAACCTCCCCATCTAGTCTTGCATCACTACTCCCTCGGCCCCACTCATCCACCTGTGTGCTGGCCCACTGTGGAGTGTGGATGGATGGATGCATGCATGTGAGGTTGGATCCTCTGTGCATCATGTGTGTTATGATCTGATCAGTCACTAGGTGATGGCTACAAGAGGTGTGATAAGGTCAGGCTCCACGTTGACGTCGTTGCACAAATAATGTGTACTCCCTCCATACGGAAAAACATAACGTGGTTTTGATAGGATTTAGCATTACCAGTTAGTGATTAATAAGGTATATTTTTTTGTTTGCCCCTAGTTAAATAATAAATAGGGTTTCGGGTTCCTTACAAGAATAAATCCTTGCTAGACTAGTTAGCGCAATGACTCTCCGAGTGAGAGGTCCCATGTTTGACTGCTGGGTTGCCTATTTCCTTAGATTCATTGGCACTCCAATTTTTGCTCAGCACGGATTATCGGTTTGTTGGGGCGTAAAATTTGCGCAGATCATGGCATGCATTGAGCATTGTGCGACATGGGAGCGGAGGTGATGGCAGATTTATTTTCCTCATGATGAGCGGACAGGAACCAAAGCAATGGGCGTATTTCCGTCCATAAGCATGTTAAACGAGCCCAAACAACTTCATATGTGAAATGAACCACACCCTCTAAATTAAAACAACTTTTTTTTAGTATGGAGGGAGTACGAGTAATATGTATGGGCCTGAAATCTGGTGGTTAGAACTCCCAAAAACACAATAAGATGCAACTATGATAGATAGATAGATAGATAGATAGATAGATAGATAGATAGAGAGAGAGAGAGAGAGAGTCAGTTATGATTGTCCTTGACTTGAGAATTAGCAATTCTAATTGAGACACTACTACAACGAGCTCACTACCACAGGTTTGAAAACCTTTATCACAATTAGTTTCTCCCTTCTTTAGAGAAAGTTGGTGGTGACAATTAGGCTTAACACCGTAGTTCAAACTAACAGTTATAAAGATTTTTGAAATAAAAAAGCCCAGTGAGCCCAAAGGAGCTCATCCAATCCAACTTCCTCTTCTTTAACAACGACATCCTACCCTTCCTTAATGAAGACGTAGACCACCAAGCTCATAGTTGCCGGAGCTATAGGGGCTATTGTCACCACGGCCTCGCTTGTTAGTTAGAGAGAGAGAGAGAGAGAGAGAGAGAGAGAGAGAGAGGATAAGGGAGATTGAGAGAGAGAGAGGATAAGGGAGATTGAGAGAGAGAGGATAAGGGAGATTGAGAGAGGATGGAGAGCCCAATTCCATGGTCATGATCCACAGTGATGCCCCCTCGCTACCTCCTTAGACGCTACTTGCTTGATGGCCTCGGCATCCATGGCCACACTAGATCTCAAGCATCAGCACCATGTGGAGGAAAGCGGGTGGAGGAGATGTAAGAGCAGAGAGGACGACGACTTTTGGTAGGGAGGGGCAAAGAATGGAATTGAGGGTGGCGTCTGGATTTCTATGGGATAAAATGTGCCACAGTGTCTGACCTTGATCGGACAAACTAAAACTTGAGCGCACAAGCAACTTCAAAAAGCTCTTTATATCCTTCCATGCTGATAGGATTAGAGATTTAGGTGAAAAAGTCCTCCAACAGTTTATCTAATTAGATCTCCAAATATTGCCACTTCTATTTCTAGTTTTTTGATAGCCAAAAAAGGAAAGCGAGGATGGCCATTTTAAAGTGAGCACAAGATATAGAGAAGCTCTCCAATTGAGAATTAATTTAGATAACGGGTTACAAAATATTGTTAGAGATCCTAGATCTGTACATTAGTCTAATGTTATCCTCACCATATGCTAATTAAGTAATAGCTACTTTTTTTTAAACGAAAGTGCTAGGAAGTGTTTTTTTTTTTTTGAGGGCAGAAGGTACTAGGAAGTTAGTTTGAACTTTGAACTATAGTATACCCATGACGCGAAAAGACCGGAAAATGCTGTTTGGTGTGTCACTGATCGAGAATAGTCATATAGTATATATGATGATGTGCTGTCATATCATCATCTCCTATATGCCTAGCTAGTGGCGTTGTTGAGGGAACAAAAGCATTTGCCCAGTCTGGTGCAATGTTTAAGTAAGCCTCATCAGGATGAGGTGCACAAAACAGTATAATAAAGCAGCACATCGACTGGTACGGTCAAGGTATATCCCTACACTAATGATGTCTATATAATAATATAATATAATGAAGTAACATAAAGAAAAAAAAGAAGTAATCTTTATTTTAGCATCGATCAGGAATTGTATATCCCTACACTGGTGATGTCTATATAATAATAATCTTTGTTCTCTACAGTCCCCTGTCTGTGGCACTTTATACTACTGTACTGTATATAATATTTCTAGGCCTTGTTTAGATTGTAAAAAATTTCGACCCCATAAATAGTAACTCTTTTGTCTTATTTGAAAAATATTGTCCGGACCAACTAGACTCAAGATTCATCTCGTGATTTCAAACTATACTGTGTAATTAGTTATTTTTTTATCTATATTTAATGCTCCATACATGAGTCCAAAATTAAAATTGATGTGACGGAGAGAGAGTGAAAAAACTTATAATTTGGTGAGCACAGAGATTGTCAGGGAATTGAAAAGTAAAGAACAGACCTGGTCCGTTGAAGCAAGAAACGCCATGATATAGAGTACTCCTCCCGTCCATAAAATATTCCACTCTTTTAGAACTAACCTTTACAAATTTATCGGCTTTATAAGAAATAATAACAACCTCTTTACGATATATAAGTAGAGTATACTATAAAATATGTTTCACGGTGTATCTAAACTTATAAAAGGTATTCACAATACTCACTCTGTTCAAGAAAGCAATAATTCTAGCATAACGTCATGTTTTAATATCTTAATTTTAACCAATTATAGATAAGAAGTATTAATATTTATGATTTCAAATGCATATCATTAGATCAATTACAAAATTTATTTCCATCATAAATTGATTTACAGCCATGAATATAAATACTCCCTCCGTCCTACAGTAGTATATAATACGTAACCACCTCTGGTTCAAAGACCGAGAAACACATTCAGTTCTCTCTCAACACTACCGCATCGATATGTGTATCTAGAGAGAGCACGCCTTATATTAAGGAACATAAATAAAAAGTAGGTACACATTATATATTGAGATGGAGTGAGTAATTCACTAGAAATTTGATCAAAACATTGTATTCTTTTTTTGACATAGGGAGTAATTTCAAAAGTTAATTTGTTCAAGATAGAGAGAGAGTCCCTATACAAGCGTTGTTCCCCCCCATATCAAATCTTGTTTTTGCATCAATCATTGTTTAGTTTCCCCCATAGTTTCTGGATTTGCCAACGGGATTAACTCCATCTCGATCTTCTCTACAAGCGTGCAAGATTCCACAGGAGTTATTAATGTTCATGCAGGCAGCGCTTTGAATGGTCGGCCAACCGTCCTGCAAATTTCCAAGGTGACTGTCTAAAAACTGATGAGAGGGAATGAGACCTCAATATCGGTGCGCTACTACTACAATTACAGCTACATATACCCTAGAGAGAGAGAGAGAGAGAGAGAGAGGGATTACTCCTACTGCTACATACTAGTGCTGACTGCATGGGTATATGTGCAGTGTCCTGCCCGCACACTGCTGCCCAGGCCGTCATAATCAAGATGTCCATCCTTTGACCTCAAAATGGCTGCACATCGTGTATTTGTTCCCGAGATGCTGTGGCGCGACACAGCAAGTGTACAGAGAACGAGGTTGCCGTAGGTACGCGGGGAGTGCACACCAAGGAAGGTAGTATTGTTGTTTGAAGGCCTAGTTAAAACTGTCCATGAAGGTCAGCTCTAACGCCGTTTCCATTTGTAATTAAAGCCCTAGAGTCATAACAATTCAGATCCACTCTACAATCTAGTACAGTAAACCTTACACTCCATGAAAACACACTCTTTCATCCTCCCTTCATGTAACGGCTACCTTTCGGTTTGTGGTGAGGGGCACATCCTTATAATAAGCAAGATGGGATTAAACCTTCACAATCTCATATGAATGCACAACATAGGATACCGTAGACCAAGTTCAAACTGAGATGGATGTCAGAGTTTGAACATTTTTAGTACATTCTTTCCAAAACATTAACATTTTAGTTATAATGTATACTTTTTATTTTCAAAATAGTAGCATACATGATACAATTTATGGAGTATTTATATAACCTAAATGCAATTTCGGTTTAATTAATTAGTATGTGATTTGCTAAGGAAACATGTTTTTCCACAATTGCTGAATTGTTGAAATATATATTTATGCTCATGCATGCATGTATACTTGGTTTTATGTGCAATACAATACATTCTTACTTGAGCTAATTTTTATGTAACAATAATAGACCAAGCGGGTATTTAGTTATCAGCCAACGCGTTTTTTTTTTGTTTTAGCGCAAGGGCATTTCTGCCCAGAACACCAGCGTCAGGTGCAGAATGATGTTTTTTTTTCACAATAGAGGGTACATGCTAGGATGATGTTTTTTCCCTATACAGAGGGTGAGGGAGTATATATTTATGCTCGTGCATGCATGTATACTTGGTTTCTGTGCAATACAATACATTCTTACTTGAGCTAATTTTTATATAATAATAATAGAACAAGCAGGTATTTAGTTATCATATTAGGGACAACAACTAAGGTGTTATTTTAGTTTAAAAGTATAATATATGGGTAATTTAAAATATTTAGGTTTACTTTCGATATAGAGGGTTCACTTAGAATATTCGGCAAAGTGTAAGGTCTAAATGGCTACCGGGGGGGGGTTGAATAGCCTAATAAAAATTCATGCGAAGCACACTAAATAACTTGTTAGACAACAAGGCGGCGTATATGCAAAGCTAAATTTTCGACTACTCTATGCAAGCCTTTCCTAACAAGTTTAGCAACTAGGCTACTCAACAAACACAACCAACAAGCCGTGATAGCGCTACACAAGTAAGGCTCACGGTGAACCACAAAGCTAGCAAGAACAACTACAACTACACAAGTCTAGCAATTATACTTTACAACTAGCAAACCGAGATAGCGCTACACAATTAAGACTCTCAGCAAACCACAAGGCAATTCTAGGAAAGTAGATACACGAGAGGGGATTGGATGATTATACCGCCGTGTAGAGATGAAGATGGCCAATCACCTTGAAGAATACCAATCACCACAATCAATCACAAGAGAAGAGACCTCGGCAATCACAAATCGACACAAAGATTTTTTACCGAGGTTCACTTGCTTCCCAGCAAGCTAGTCCTTGTTGTGGCAATACTCTAGCTTGGTGGTGTGCACGCTCAATTGGCACTCAACGCCAAATACCGCAGTTGGGAGCCGCACCACCAACACAAGACTAGGATCCTCCAAGCCACACGCAATCCACTAGGGTATGCTTTCGCGAATCTCCCGCGGGGAAGGATCAAGAACCCCTAACAATCAACCGGTGTGGCCTCGAACAATCTCCAAGTCGAGCTCAACACCACCCGCTGCTCCAAACCGTCTAGGGTAACAGGAATCACCCAAGAGTAACAAGAATCCGCAGCCCACTTGAAGAACAAGTGCCTCTAGATGCAACTCTCAATGCAACGCACTTGATTCTCAATCTCACTCAAGAGAAGCAATCAAGCAAGGAGATGAGTGGGAGAGGGAGTCCCTAGCTCAAAGAATGCTCAAGGGTATGGAAAATGGCGAAGAGAGACCTCCCCAACAGGCCACCACTCTATTTATAGACGAGGCACAAAATCCAACCGTTATGCCCTTCGGGCGGCCGCGCAACACGCGTCGGCTGGGCACCGCCGGACGCGTCCGACGCGGTCACCAGCCGACCGTTGGATTCAATCCTGCAAGGCCAGCTCAGCGTCCGGCGCGGTCCAACACGTGCGTCCGGCGCTCCCAGGGCGGCGTCGAGACCCCCACTGGGTAGCGTCCGGCGCACGCCGGACGCGCGTGCCCCGGTGTCTGGCGCTCGCACGAGCCGCCCAGCCGCCTGCGCCGCACCTCCACCCACCGGACGCGTCCGGCCCGCCTGGCCGCGCGTCCGGCGCAGCGTCCGACGGCGAAGTCCTCCGAGGGGCGTTCTGTGTCGCGTCCGGTGCCTCAGCCGGCGTCCGGCGCGTGCACAGAGTCGCCAACAAGCCGTTTTGTCGCCGTCGTCGATCCAAGTTCCATCTCACTTGCCTTAGGTGTCAAGTCCAGCAGTGTTGATCTCTTCTCAAGCACAAGAGTTAGCATTTCATCACATGAAATGTCGGACAAGGGTTAGCTCTCAAGTTAGCCTCTCATGCATCATGCAAAGTCGAATCTAGAGGCACTTTGGACCGCGAGTCAACCATAGATTCCCCTCTTGATAGTCGGTTATCGATCCTAAACGTGGTCACACTCTCTATAGTGTCTCGATCACCGAAAAGGGAAAACCCTATCTCTTGATACCTTTGCCTTGAACCTCGGAGCTTGATCATCACCATGTCCAAGTCCATCACCGAGTCCTAGGCATCTCCACCATGTTGCTATGTGTCTAGTCACACTTAGAGCAAAGCATTAGCAACATTGAGCGTCATTAATTACCAAAACCAAACCGGAGCTTTCACAAAGGCATAAATTAGTGTATAAATGTGGGTCCCATAGAAAAGTTGCTTATCTTTGCTCTATCTCATTTTTTATTCCATATTATAACTTAAAACCCATATAAATTTCTTGTCATTTATTTGATCATGGTATACTTTAGTTACCAATTAATTTGTTGCTCTTTTCCATTGTAGTCTATAATTTTCTCATTTGCATTCTACATCCATATGTATATGACATATATTGAGCTAAAACCTTGAGCTATGTGTGCTTGACAAGGAAGCCGATATGTTATTGTTTCGTGCATACACATGCCATGGTTTCATGATGGCTAATCATATTAATAACTAGAATAGGTTGTTTTTTTAGCTTCATCTCAACTCATGTGTTTGTGAGAGGAGGAGCAGTTGTTATGGAAACAAAGTATTATTTGAGAAAAAGAAAAGCTCACCACAACTCATGAAGGTGTTGTGAGCTGTGTGCCAGGCCATATTAGATCCAAAATGAGCAAGTTTCAAAAAAGAAGATCCAAAATGAGCATAAATACTCTAACAAATTAGTTACTAGAAATACATTATGCATTGTACGTAGTGCTATATATAATGGCAAATCATATACGCATATATGCATAGGAGTATGCATGATGCAACACCATCTCCACCGGTTCTTTCGTGCATGTAGTGAAGCAACATGAAGCTCGCATTGACTGATGCATGGCCGTGGCTGGTGCTCGGCATTGAATCTGCTCGCAACCACGTGGTGGCTGGAGACCAGCAGGCGAAACGCAACAGTTTGTCTGAGCCGAGCTAGCCATCGTTCGTACGTGCTCCCCCTACACGGCTACCTTAGACTAGGCTGGTTGTGTGGGCATCAGTGTACGCAGACATGCATGCATGGACCAGAAGCAAAGTGAATGGTTGAGTGAATGAATGCCTTCGATCCGGCCATCACCCATAAATAAGTTTCGCATCGCATTGCAGTGCATGAGCATGATGCTTTGCTGGGGGAGGGGAGTGACGGGCGGCTGCCACCCAGCGCCGATGGCTGGCTGGTGGATCGATCGAGAGCGCCATTTATGCCATCTACTGTTCATCCTCTTTTCCCCCCTTGCATTGCACCCCACCCTCCTGTACCCTGCCTTTATAAGATACCCCACCTCTTCTTTTAATTGATTGATTTATGGGTATGCGTGGTCACTGACCTCCTCGGTCCTCATTTGCACTTTGCTCACAAGCTTGTGTCAATATATCATTTTATTTTTTTTAAAAAAAATAGAAAAACAAGTGTATAGATCCGGCCATCTTATTAGTTCACTCTGGTCGGGAATATAGACAGGAATATTGACAATTAACCAAGCCAGCATTGTTTTTTGATGAAAAAATCAGCATTGTTGTGCGAGTTTATTATATCTACGTAATGCTGTTTTGTGGGGGGCAAAAGTACTTGCATTATCTAATAAGCGGCGGAGCTTGAAGAGAGCTCATGGGAAGGCGCAACAACTAAAAAAATACTCCCTCCATCCCACTATATAAGGCGCAACCACCTCTGGTTCAAAGACCAAAAAAACGCATTTAATTCTCTCTCGATGTACGTGTCTAGAGAGACCACGCCTTATATTGTGGGACAAGAGTAAAAAAGAGCACAGCTTATATTGTTGGACAAGAGTAAAAAATAGTTACGCCTTATATATTGGGACAAATGAAGTAATACAAGAAGTTAGAGTGGTTCTCCTAAGATAATCTAAATCCAATCTAAGAGGCCCCTCTACCTACCTATACATTTATACTAAGGAGAGGTTGGTCCGTCTCGCAAATAAGGTAACCACCGGCGGGAACGTCATGGCCAAATTGGATAAAATGCATCTTAAGCTCTACAACCTCTTCAGTGCTTCTAAATGGAGTTAGAGGGAAAAGATTCAAGTGCAAGAGGGGAGTGAGGCAGGGGGACCCATTGTCACCTCTGCTCTTTGTTTGAGCTGCAGACCTGCTGCAGTCTGTGATTAATAAGGCTAGAGAAAGTTGGTTGCTGACACACCTCCAATCCCTCTACATTATACTCAGGACTTCCCAATAGTACAATATGCAGATGACACTCTGCTGATCATGGAAGCCTGCAGTAGACAGCTTATAACTCTGAAAGCTCTGTTGTACAGTTTTGGAGAATCAACTTGCCTGAAAGTCAACTATAAAAAATCAGTCATGGTTCCCGTCAATGTAAGCAATGAAAAACTTGACCATTTAGCTAGGACTTTTAGCTGCTCAGCTGGGTCTCTACCTTTCACTTATCTGGGGTTGCCTCTTGGCCTACACAAGCCAAGGTTAATAGACTTCTCACCACTGGTAAATAGATGTGACAGAAGATTGGCAGCAACATCACTATTCTAGAATCAGGCCGCAAGACTAGAGGTGACAAATTCTATCCTAACTGCAACGCCAACTTTTTGTATGAGCACTTTTCTCCTCCATCAAACAGTCATTGAGCAGATTGACAAATTTAGAAAGCTTTGTTTGTGGAGGGGTGCTGATGTGAATGCCAAACAGAAACCCAAAGTTGCTTGGCCTGAAGTTTGCACTGAAAAAGGAAAAGGAGGAATGGGTGTCATAGATCCCATGAAAAAAATAGCGGGCTATCAAATTTAGCGGCGGCTGTTTCTGGCAGCTACGCGCCGCTATTGCGCCGCTATAGCGCCACTATAGCCCCGCTATAGCGGCCGCTATACGCCGTAGCGTCAGCTGGATGACGCCACTATAGCCCGCTATTTATATACACAGAGGCAACATATTAAAATGATGAAATAAAATTATAGAAATATAAAATTTGATCTCACAAGTGACAAACCATGATTTCATAGTCTAATACAATCCAAATTCAAAAACAAAATCCAAATTTCATAGTCTTCGATTTAGGGTTACATTTTGGGCTCGATTTTGGGCTCAATTTTGGCCCAAAATCGAATTCAGGTATAGCGGAGAAATAGCGCCGCTATGGCGCTATTTGTCAATAGCGGCGCTATAGCGCTATAGCGCCAATAGCGCGAATAGCGGCAAAATGAGTAATAGCGTCGCGGCGTTTCAGATAGCCCGCTATAGCGCCGCTATAGCGGAGAAATAGCCCGCTATTTTTTCGTGGCATAGATCTGAAAACCCAAAATGAAGCCCTGTTACGCAAAAATCTGCACAAGTTCTTCAATAAAGAAAACATCCCATGGGTGGTGCTGGTCTGGGAAAAGTAATATTCAAATGGGAAATTGCCTGGGGTACAGAAAAAGGATCTTTTTGGTGAGAGATTCTCTAAAGTTGCTTACAAAATACAAAGGAATGGCCAGAGTATGGCCAGGTTGTGGGGATTCCTGTGTTCTTTGGATGATCTATGGGCTCAGGAAATTGCTACCATATGTTACCCCCACTTATACTCCTTTGCTAAGAACAAAAGCATTAGCCTATGCTTGGCCAAATTTGAGGATCAGGTACATAATCTATTCCATCTACCTCTTTCAGAACAAGCACACAATCAATTGTTACTGCTCCAGGAGAAACTGCAAGAGTTACAGCAGCAAAACAGCAATGACAAATGGTCATATATTTGGAATTCAAACTCTTTCTCAGTTCGCAGAGCTTACAAACATCTTAAGGGGCATAGGTCAATACATCAAGCTTTAAGATGGACTTGGAAATCTTCCTGCCAAAGCAAACACAAAGTCTTCTTCTGGCTAATCCTAAAAGATAGGATAAGCACCAACGAATTGCTCAAGAGGAAGAACTACCAGCTGCAAGACTATACATGTGTTTTATGTAATTCTGCAACTGAAGAGTCGCTGTTCCATCTACTTCTGGAATGTCTCTTCTCAACACAATGTTGGGGGGAAATTGGAATCCATATTGGTTTAACCCTTGACCCCTTTCAGATCCTAGAATCTTTCAAAGATCAACTGCAGGTGCCTTTTTTCATGGAGGTAATCATCTTAATGTCTTGGGCCATTTGGTCAGTGAGGAATGATTTCATCTTCAGACAGATCAACCCTCAAACTCAAAGAGAAATTGCTTGTTTAAAAGAAGAATTTAACCTCTTACTTCTAAGGGCAAAGAGAAGATACTTCCCAGCAATTGAGTAATGGATTGTATCTCTGCATTAGCTAGATTCTCAACAGTGCTTTGCATGCTGTTTTTTGTTAACTTCTTTGTATCCCAAAGTGAGTAGCTGTTGACGGTCATTAACTCATAAAATTAACCGTCAACTTAGCATGCAAATGGACCTATTCATAAATACTTGATAGATATAGGTTTACTACCTCGTAAATTCCACGAGTTTTGGTGAATATCTATTTCGCGGGGTGACAAATGAAAACTAACCAAGATGGCCCACATGTCGGGTTTACATAGAGAGAAAGACCGAACGGGTGAAAAAGTATAATCTAGAAGACTCCGAAAGGCGACACACGAAACACAGGGCCCACTGCACCGGCCGGGTCGGCCGACCAGGGGGAGGAGTCGGCCGACTCCCCATCTCCACCAATCGGGTGGAGTCTCGCGGATCCCGCCTCCACCGACTTTGAAGATCAATAATTATCGTCCATTTAGGTCGGTTTGATCCGAGGGCTATGGTTAATCCTAGGGGGCTATATAAGCGAGCCCCGGCCCCCGGGTGAAACCTAATTCATTCTCCTATTCATTCAAGACTTCAATCCGAGAGAGAGAGTTAGATAGAGAAGGGTCCCTCGAATGGATCTATCTCTATAGGGTATTAGTATCAAGAGAGATTGAGAGAGTATAGAGTGGAGGTAGATTTGGAGGAAGCCCGCTTGTCGGTGTCTTCTCTCCAGTGTACTGCGGAATCAAGTCTCCTAACCCGAGGCTTGGTTTCGTAATCATTCGGCAATTCAACTTCTAATACTAGTAAGTTCGTTGTTATTATTGTTCTTTGGTTTACAAGTTTACTTTATTCGCTTCGCGTTGGGAATAGAGTAATCGTTCTTTAGCATAAGCGTGGTGCTTAGGCTAGGTTCACTTGTAGATGCTCCCTATTCGGCCGGAACCGTGGTAGTAGTGAGGGAAGTGACAATCCCTTTATTACCTTTGTAATCCACTTCCCGTTGGTAGGTAAGGTAGGTCCTTTGTGCCCGGTTTAGCATCGTCTGTGGTGTCTATTCCTCGGTACCCCCTTAGAACAAGTAGTCTCAAAGCTTGCCATAGGTTGGAAGAAGACCGACGAAGGAGTTCTCTCTATATCGCTTAATTCTCACTTGACTAGCGACCCGGGGGTAGAAGTAAAGATCGGGTTAGTCTATTGCACGTTTTCTCTTAGCGGATAAAAACAAATACGATACTCGGGACTTATCTCCCGGGTGAAGTGCTCACCGATATCCGTGCGCTTGCGGATTATTTCTCTTTGATTCTTTCGTGTGCGTATCTAGTGTCAACAAGCATTTACGCGCCGTTGCTTGGGAGAAAGACGGTCCGCTTAGATAAGCTAAATCTTGCTCTACCTTGTACCTATACTTTTATCTTTTTCTTTCACTTTACTTTTCCGTACATTTTATCTTTTCTATCCTTATGGATAACTCAAATTCCATTCCTATCTTTCAATTTTCTCGCACCCACGGAGACCGGCCTAGTGCCACATGAGTCATCACAACCTATCCAAACACCTAGCTATAGGCCGAGTCCGCGGTTGATTGCATTGGTCCAAAGCCTATCCTTTTCAGGAGAAGGAGACGAAAACCCTTACCTTCACATTAGAGACTTTGAGCAAACATGTGACTGTCTTCGCATAGAGGGCATGTCCGACAAAACCCTCCGTTGGAAGCTATTTCCTTTCTCATTAAAGGGAAAAGCTAGACAATGGTATGATAAAGCTATAGGTAAGCAACAAGGAGATTGGGGGTCCTTACGCTCCAACTTTTGCCTAGATTTCTATCCCATCTCCCAAATCGTCGACCTTAGAGTCAAGGTTCTGACTATTAAGCAAGAACTGAAGAATCTTTAGCCTCATCCTGGAATCGTTTTACTACACTTTTAGCATCGGGCCCGGACCTTAATCTACCAGATCCCATTCTTTTACAACACTTTTATAAAGGTCGAGTAGAGACAGGTAGAAAATTGCTCGACACAACTTCGGGAGGATCATTCTTGCATATCTCTGTGAGAAAGCAAGATCAATCCTAGACCAAATCCTATCCAGTGAATTAGACTACCTCCTAGAAGTAGAACCTCAAGTAGTTGAAGACAACCCTTTGCCGATACACCATCCACCTCGGCTAACCCATGTCTTGAGCAAGACAAGGAAGACATTCCACTTCCCGATTTTATGCTAGATATTAAACCCGATCTGTTTTCCGATTTTGGAAACATCTTCAACTATCACAAAGTGAAGAAGCCACAAGGCAAATATCACCCAATAAAGCCATGCAATATTGATGAGGATATTCCAACGGAAAGACCTCGGGAGAGTTAGTATCTGTCATGAGCAATGAGTGGTTAGAAGAGTCAGAGCTTTCTTCTGAAATAAATCGGTTGGATTCATCCTCTCTTCCCATTCATTGCATGATTAACAATGATCGCATAGACACTCTCTACAATCCAGTTGTGGGTATAAATATCATGTCTACCACACTAGCAAAATATTTGCAAAGAAACATGACATTGACCCCAACAGTGAAGTTCATAAGAAATCTTTCAAGACAAATTCTTCCTTGTTTAGGAATCCTACATGTCCTACCACTCCGGGTAGAAGGAACCCCTGTTCACTTAAGCTTTTATGTCTTTGACATAGGGGATTTCCACTGTTGATAGGACAACCATTTAGAAGACTTCTTTATGAAGGACAAACGGGAAGCTAAACATTTGTTTAGGCAAGAAACTCCAGTTTCCAATGTCCATTTCACACTCTTTAAATGCTATGACCGAGCCCCATCCACATTATGATCCATTGGAGGAATTTAGAGCAGCCTCTCTAGAATTCCTAGTTAAACCCCGAAATTAGAAGATGAAGCTAGATTCTTCATAGAAGAAGAAGTCACCCTTCCGAGAATGAACCACTAGACAAGTTTACCCTACCACCTAGGCCTCCTATTGAGTTCAAACCTTTACCGGCGAGTCTTAGATATGCCTTTCTAGGAAATGATCCAGACACTCCTGTCATCATAAGTGATACTCTCACTCGGGAGCGAGACTTTTCGCTTAATGGCCGTCCTAGAAAAACATAAAAAAGCTTTTGGCTACTCACTCCAGGGACCTCAAAGGAATTAGTCCTGCCTGTGTACCCATCGCATTCCCACGGATCCCGATATTCCACCATCTAGAGAACCCCAACGTAGACTCAATAATGCGATGAGGGAAGTTGTTAAGAAAGAAGTTTTAAAACTGTTGCACGCCGGGATTATTTACCCCGTGCCACACGGTGAGTGGGTCAGCCCCATTCCAAGTTGTGCCCAAAAAGGGAGGCATGATCGTTGTCCAAAATGAGAAGAATGAGTTAATCCCACAAAGAACCGTCACGGGATGGCGAATGTGCATAGAATATAGAAAGCTTAATAAGGCAACAAGAAAGGATAACTTTCCTTTGCCTTTCATTGATGAGATGCTAGAGCGATTAGCCAACCATTCTTACTTTTGCTTCCTTGATGGATATTCGGATATCATCAAATCCCTATCCATCCTAATGATCAAAACAAAACGACCTTTACATGCCCCTATGGAACCTTTGCTTATCGTAGGATGTCTTTTGGGTTATGTAATGCACCAGCTTCTTTTCAAAGATGTATGATGTCTATATTTTCTGATATGATTGAAAAGATTATGGATGTTTTCATGGATGATTTTTCTGTTTATGGAAAAACTTTTGATGAGTGCCTTGAAAACATAGATCGAGTATTACATAGATGTGAGGAAAAACACTTAGTCCTTAATTGGGAAAAGTGTCATTTCATGGTTAGAGAAGGAATAGTGCTAGGACACTTAGTGTCGAAAGAGGCATCGAGGTAGATAGAGCCAAAATAGAAGTAATTGAGCAACTACCTCCTCCTATCAATGTGAAAGGAATTAGAAGTTTCCTTGGTCATGCTTGGTTTTTATCGTAGATTCATAAAAGATTTCCCTTACATCGCTAGACCTCTTACCCGCTTATTGGCTAAGGATGTTCCTTTTGACTTTGATGATGCCCGCTTACAATCATTTGAGATCCTTAAGAAAGCGCTCATCTACTCGCTCCAATCATTCAACCCCCGATTGGACTTTACCTTTTGAAATTATGTGTGATGCAAGTGACTACGCCGTAGGAGCGGTGTTAGGACGACTAAGGATAAGAAGCATCATGCAATAGCTTACGCTAGCAAAACTTTGACTGGACCTCGGCTTAATTATGCTACCACCGAAAAAGAGCTCCTAGCTGTTGTCTTTGCTATTGATAAGTTTAGATCCTACTTAGTGGGTGCCAAAGTGATTGTTTACACCGATCATGCCGCTTTAAAATATTTTCTCACTAAGAAAGATGCTAAACCTCGTTTGATAAGATGGATTTTATTACTCCAAGAATTTGATCTAGAAATAAAAGATAAAAAGGGAGTAGAAAACTCGTTGCCGATCACTTGTCTAGAATGCGGTTTGAGAAACCACAGGGAACTACCCATCGACGACGCACTCGGGACGACATGCTTTACGGAATCAACGGATCGACCCCGGTATGCGAGATATTGTTAATTTTATGGTTACGGGTTACGTACCACCGGAGGCAACAAAAGGAAACTTATCCGGGAGAGTCGTACTCACATATGGGATGAGCCCTACCTCTTCCGAGTGTGCTCGATGGCCTCGAGAAGATGTGTGCCAAGCGAAGAAGGAATCAAAATCATCGAAAGATGCCACTCATCACCATATGGAGGCCATTATGGGGTGTTCCGTACACATGCGAAGATTTGGCAATGTGGATTCTTTTGGCCAACAATGTATGAAGACACAAAAGATTTCATTCGGAGATGCGGTCCTTGTCAAAGACATGGCAACATCAACTCAAGAGATGCCATGCCACTTATCAACAACCTCCAGATCGAGCTCTTTGATGTCTGGGGAGTTGATTGCATGGGACCATTTCCACCGTCGAAGAAATGTGAATACATCCTTGTAGCAGTGGACTACGTGTCCAAATGGGTCGAAGCTCTGCCATGCAAAAAGGCAGATAGCTCAAGCTCCAAAAAGATGTTCGAAGAAATAATATTCCCAAGATTCGGTGTCCCAAGGATAGTCATAAGTGATGGAGGATCACATTTCATCGACAAACGCTTTGAGCAATACTTATTGAAGCATGGAGTACGCCATAATGTTGCTACTCCGTATCATCCTCGAGACAAGTGGCCAAGCGAGACATCAAATAAGCGAGATCAAGAATATTCTTCGAAGACAAGTGAATGAAATGGGAACTGCATGGAAGGACAAGCTTCCCGATGCACTATGGGCATATCGAACGACATACAAGACACCTATTGGGATGTCACCATATCAACTAGTCTATGGAAAGACTGCCACTTGCCGGTAGAGCTGGAATTCAAAGCTCACTTGGGCCATCAAAAAATGGAATATGGACCTAGAAGCGGGGAGAGAAGAGGAGGATGCAAATCTCGAATTAGAAGAATGGAGAGAGAAAGCCTATCACAATGCCAAGATATACAAAGAGAGAGTGAAAAGATGGCATGACAAGAGAATCAAGATCAAGGAGTTCACACCCGGAGACAAGGTATTACTTTTTAATTCCGGGGTCAAACTCTTCGGGCAAGGAAAGCTTCGAAGCAAATGGGAAGGACCGTTCGAAGTAGTAAGCTCATCATCGCATGGAGCCGTTACGCTTCGCAACAACGAAGGTACGATATTCAAGGTAAATGGTCAACGCCTTAAAATATTTTTAGAGCCCATTGAGGAAATAGGTGAAATAGATGAATTAAACTTCTTTCTCAATTAGGTAGTTGGGCCCGACCTTTTTACTTTTCGTTTTTCGGGGTCCAGGATATTTTTCCGAATGACAAAAATATGCTAAATAGGTTGCGAAAAGCCCTCGCAGGGGGGTCCACCTGCCAGAGTCGGCCGCCCCATAGGGGGAGTCGGCCGACCCGGGGCTCCCCATTCGCCGCCAGCTTTTGCATTCGTGATCCTTCTATACTCTTCCTTCAGGAATTTTTGCCGATTAGGGTTTTTGAGATCACGTTGACGCGTTATTCCTTCGGAGATTCCCTTTAGATGCCCTTTAGATGCCTCTCCATCCCCCCTATATAAAGAAGCCCAGCCTCAGGCCAACCTCATTCCATCTAAAGTCTCCTCCTCCTAGCATCAAGCTTGCTACGCAGCAACGGTGAAGCCTGAGCCAAACTTAGATAGGAGATTAATCCGCTTCGGGATTGATCTCAACACCATCCCAAGAGAGGAGCCTGAGAGCAAGGCCATCGTTCTTGCTGAGCCAAAACCCCTAGCCTCTATTCCTCCAAAGCCTCAAGCTTACAACCATAGCTACTTCGCTCAACCAGTCATCACCGCACCCAAGCCTTTGCTCCTAGATGGACCTCCACCAAAAGGTCCTATTGTGAAGCTCCCAGAAGGCACCAAGATCCTCCCTCCTAAGCACAATGAGATGCTTATGGGAGTGAAGACCAACAAGCAAGGGGAGATCATCTGTGCTAAGTATAGCACTGGAGAGCGCTCGTATTTCGAGGGAGTCCGTGCTCACCCGAGCAAAGTGAAGTTTGTCCCTCCGAAGGAAGCCCCAAAAGCAGCTCTCGCCGCCTCAGAAGCTCCAAGGAAGCGTCGCAAGACCGTTGCAGACCTAGAGAAAGTGCTAGAAACTCAACGCGAAATTATTGTATCTCTGCAGAACTCCCAACATGTCCAGAGCAGTAGTATTGTCACTCTCATAGATAGACTTCGTGCGCTAGAAAAGAGGACGGATAAGTTAGAGAAGAAGTTAGACGCTCTAGAGAAGCGAGTCGATTAGATGAGATTTATCTTAGCATCAGAAAGGCCTAGTGTGCTTAGATTAAAAGTTTTAGTTTGCAAGAGTGCTTAGTTAAAGTTTAGTTCGATCTTAGTTCCTTTCAATACTTGTAATCCAGGCCTTAATGAAGATGAAATAAAGTTTTCTAGTTATATTTATTTTTGCATATGTGTTGCCTCTTTTGTCTCCACCTTGTTGTGAATGAAGATAACGGAATCTAGTGTGGGGGAGGCAACCGACGACGAAACTAACGGATATCGGCGAACCAGCAAAAATATTTGAGAACATACGACATAAAGATCACGCACGACGAAGCGGACCCCGAGGGCCACACACGCGAGTCGGCCGCCCCACATTTAGAGTCGGCCGCCCCAGGGTGGGCCCATTTGGCTCCGGCTTTCGTCCACGGTCGGGTTTGCTTCCCTACGTTCCAAATTTTATACCAATCACGTTTTTCCGATTCGTTTGGGGAACACTTTTTAATTAAATCACTTGCTATATATATTGAAGAGGTAGATTATTTTAATCATGACCCCAAGATAGACTCACACCATGATAATTCCTGGGAATCCCCGTTCTTTGTTGGGAACGTTAATTTATAGGGACCCCATTTTACTTAAGTTGTTGAGGACAGTGATATAGCATGGACCATGAGAACCTGATTTCTTGATGTCTAGTTGTTTGGAGAATTTCTTTTCGAAAATCTTAAAATGTTAGCTATACTTCTCCTCTGTGGTTATAAATGCCTATAGAGCCTCGTCGACAAAATTCTAAAAAGACCAGCACATAAGCTTTTTATTTGTGTTGAGAATAGTCTTGGCGGTATTAGAGCCATAGAGAAGGGTCTCTTACTCATATGATCAAGTGCACTTACACCCACATATATATCTGCTGCTCCTACACTGGGAGTACGCAAAAACATGCTTTCCGCCATTCATCCATCTCCTACACTGGGAGAAGGATACATACACTTTCTAGGATTTCTATATGCTCCAAGGATTATTATCATCGTCTAGTATGTGCAAGAAGATTATTATTGTCAACATCATCATCATGTTCAAGAAAGTTATTGTGTCCGAGAGTGAGACATGGGCTATGCAAAAATAATATTATTAAAAAAAAGAAAGAAGAAGAAAGAAAAGAAAAGAGATAGCCCATGAGCTCTTAAGTATTGTGATCCCAAGAGAAGGAAAGTTCAAAGAAGCTCAAAGAGCTATTCAAGAAAAGATCAAGCAAAGCAATGTTCAAGAGAAGAGTGTGCAAGAGAGGGAAGGAGCATCATTATCATCAATTTAGCTACCAAATATTTCACACACTTGCACACACTTGATCTAGAGTAAGGTCCCCCTCTCCTTGGTTCCCGTTTTTGACTAATCAATATGCGCAGGTAAAAATGCTATTCCTTGAAATACCTAAAACTCCACATAAGCCTTAGTAGAATAGGAGGCATACCCTACACATGCCTCAAGTGAGTTCCATAAATACTACATACATTGAGAGATTTGAGTGCTCTATACTTAATGGTGAGTTCTACAAATACCACATATAATGAGTGATTCGAGTGTGCTACATGATGGAGAAGGGTAAGCTAAGTTTTCTTTGCAAAAATGTTATAAAAACTCTGAGTGACAGGATTGATAGAAGAAGGATCTCTACTTCGCGGCTGTTCCATCTTTCAACTCCCCAAAGTTCAATGGTAGACACTTTTGAATCCCTTGGTGCGGGTATGATCGGGGATAATCTAATGTCGATGTCTTGGTTTGAGGCTATGCTTAAAGTAATCCATCCTTTTCCTCGAGACGAGTAAAAGACAAGTGTGGGGAGTTTGTTGACGGTCATTAACTCATAAAATTAACCGTCAACTTAGCATGCAAATGGACCTATTCATAAATACTTGATAGATATAGGGTTACTACGACGAATTCCACGAGTTTTGGTAAATATCTATTTACGCGGGTGACAAATGAAAACTAACCAAGATGGCCCACATGTCGGGTTTACATAGAGAGAAAGACCGAACGGGTGAAAAAGTATAATCTAGAAGACTCCGAGAAGGCGACACACGAAACACGGGGCCCACTGGCACCGGGGTCGGCCGACCCGGGAGGGGAGTCGGCCGACTCCCCATCTCCACCAATCGGGTGGAGTCTCGCGATCCTGCCTCCACCGACTTTGAAGATCAATAATTATCGTCCATTTAGGTCGGTTTGATCCGAGGGCTGTGGTTAATCCTAGGGGGCTATATAAGCGAGCCCCGGCCCCCGGGTGAAACCCTAATTCATTCTCCTATTCATTCAAGACTTCAATCCGAGAGAGAGAGTTAGATAGAGAAGGGTCCCTCGAATGGATCTATCTCTATAGGGTATTAGTATCAAGAGAGATTGAGAGAGTAGAGAGTGGAGGTAGATTTGGAGGAAGCCCGGCTTGTCGGTGTCTCCTCTCCGGTGTACTGCGGAATCAAGTCTCCTAACCCGAGGCTTGGTTTTGTAATCATTCGGCAATTCAACTTCTAATACTAGTAAGTTCGTTGTTATTATTGTTCTTTGGTTTACAAGTTTACTTTATTCGCTTCGCGTTGGGAATAGAGTAATCGTTCTTTAGCATAAGCGTAGTGCTTAGGCTAGGTTCACTTGTAGATGCTCCCTATTCGGCCGGAACCGTGGTAGTAGTGAGGGAAGTGACAATCCCTTTATTACCTTTGTAATCCACTTCCCGTTGGTAGGTAAGGTAGGTCCTTTGTGCCCGGTTTAGCATTGTCTGTGGTGTCTATTCCTCAGGTACCCCCTTAGAACAGTAGTCTCAAAGCTTGCCATAGGTTGGAAGAAGGCGACGAAGGAGTTCTCTCTATATCGCTTAATTCTCACTTGACTAGCGACCCGGGGTAGAAGTAAAGATCGGGTTAGTCTATTGCACGTTTTCTCTTAGCGGATAAAAACAAATACGATACTCGGGACTTATCTCCCGGGTGAAGTGCTCACCGATATCCGTGCGCTTGCGGATTATTTCTCTTTGATTCTTTCGTGTGCGTATCTAGTGCAGCCGGCTAGGACGTCGACGCTACTCACTGTCAAACCTACCACACCAACGACTCACCCCAGCTTCTTCCTAATCGGATCAATGCAGATCAAGAGGCACATCAGGAGGCTGCGACAGAGGGAGTAGCCGGTCGCGCTTCTCCTGTTCTATCTGCTACACCGGCACGGCGTCAGCCATCGCGTGGACCAGCGAGGACATCGGAGGCGTCGGCGGGCGGGGGCCGCGGGGGAGGATAAGGGAGCAGGTGCGGGACATCATCCCTTCGTGTGCGACCCCACATTGGGGATCTTGATCTGCGGCCCGCTCATGAGCCTCGTCGATGGCATGTTCGTTGGCCAGACTTCCACTCCCCAGCTCGCCGCGCTAGGTTGTTCGTCATCCTCCCTTCGTATGCTTTCTCTATCTTAATCCTTGGCATCGCTATACAAAACGTTTGTCACAGCGAGACATGATTATCTTTGTGAATCTGGTGGGTAACTTTGTCAAAAGTTGTATGAGGTTGCAGCACCTGGTGTGGTCTTGCAGAAGCCAGCTTGCACAATAGAATCCATCACAAGTATTAGAGTTACAGAACAACACTAGATCAGTTTTTTTTCGAAAGTGTGCGTTGCATGTATCTCATTAAGGGAAATTAGAATTGTTATTACATTCCAACTATCCTAGTGGCGAGGTGCCAAGAGAATTAGACGGACGAAACACAAACAAAAGGCGTCGGCTCGAACGGCGAAGTTTCGAAGGTCGTACTAACTACTAAACCAATTAAGCGACAGTGGTGCCGGGTACAAAGACCCTAATCCGGCGACGGCCAGAAGTCCGACGACGGCGGCGGCGGTGGGTAGCGCGCCCGACCGCGCTGGCCGTGCTGACCTGCATGGCCGCCTTCCTAGCGGACATGCTTGCTGCGACGATGGCTTCATGAAATTTGTCGACGATGGAGTAGTCCGGCACGTCGGCGGAGGGCCATCCAGTCAGCTTGCTTAACATGATCTTCCTAGCTGCGGCTGACAACCTCGCCATCCTCACTAGCCTCCTCCAACCGGCGTTGCGCCTCGCCATCCCTCCGCCACCTCGGCGCGGGAAGGCGCGAAATGGGTCATTCGTAGTGGAGATCGGGGGCTCCATTCGTAGTGGAGACCGGGAGCTCGACGGCGGGAGGCAGCACTGGGAGAAGCGACGAAGGCGGCGACAAGCTCATCATCCATTGGGTCAATCCGGATGGGAGGCTCTTCACATGACTCATCTGCCGGCGGGTTGGTAGCGCCGACAGTGTCGGTGGCGAAGGTAGTGGCCTCCCCTGAGTGCTTGCCTCGACGTCGCCGACGGCGACAACGGGCGACCGCAACGACCCCCTTAGTGGCCCCGACCGAGCCAGCAAGAGGGCGCTGGCCAGCAGTCATGACGGTCGAAGGCACTGGACAGGGGATCCGTCCGATGAAGACCATGGGCGGATCCTGTAACAGAACCGACCAACTAATATAATTATTGTGCACTAATCAAGCCACCGTGGCAGCTTAAGTAGTAAACCACAGTTATACTAGCCCGGTAGTCTGGAAATCTCGAAGGATTTCACCAACATCACATACATCTCGGATCATTTCCCAACAATAACCATCTCAGATCATTACAAGAGGTTCCAAATAAATATTACATAGAGTGCTCAAATTTAATTATTACAAACCAGTTTTAAATTCAAAGTGCAGAAGCAAATTTAACACCAGTTCTCAAACGCACACAAAGTTTTCACCAACATAGTGCCAGGTTCTCCATCAGGATCTACTACAGCAAAAGGTACGAGGATAGGATTGATCGAGACCACGATCTATTCATCTCCCACTGCCGGATGGAAACATGTCGGGCAGTAGCCGTGGAACATCTCTCCATCTGCAACAACATTGGGAATTGCACCCTGAGTACATTGTACTCAACAAGACTTACCCGACTAAAAGAAAATAAGGAAAAGACTCTTTGGTGGATGCCAGGCTTTATGTGGGGTAGCTGACTCCTTATTTGCCAAAAGGATGAGCTTATTAATAAATCATTTAGTGATAAAAAGGACTCTCTAGCTTATCCAATTAAGTTGTGGCCTACCAGCTATGTTAGCACCTGTACTACTTCACTTTTAGTAGAAGCAATCAACATTTATCATGTAACACATTGATTGAGTAATCATTACACCAGCATGAATGAACATAACCATCTCGCACAAATAATATTATTTGCGACCACGCCGCTGTCTCTCTCAAGTATTCACTGTCCAGGAATGATGGCGATTATAATCGATTGCAAACCAGCTGGCGGGGTATTCCTCACACAAACCAGGCATACTCCTCGAAAGTAGCCTTAGTCACCTTGATCTACTTGGGTAGGGACGCGGGATCAACAACTCACCACCATGACCAAGGAAACTCCCGGCAGCCAACAGGTCAGCGTGCCCATCAAATGACAACGCCCCATCTTAAGGTCTCACAAATCGGGCCCTTGTTTTCCCCTCCCCCATCGCCGGCATGGATACCTGGAAGTTGAAACCCGGCCCAAGTAGATTCTAGGCTTCGCGGTCGGGCACCACACACACCCTTCTAGCTAAATGTGAGGCATTGTTCAACATGATCGGGGACGTATGAAGCCATATTTCTTTAAAAGGTGATTTAGATGGCCTCAAGGTTATGTTCACTAACATCCTACACCAAACTCAATCCAAGGGATAGTAACCTCCTATCCATGCAGATGATGGTCTATCACCTGTCTTCTACCGGTTAAGTAGCCGGCCTAAGCATCTACGTAGCCCTGTACCTAAAGTAGGATAACTTTTGTGGCAAGTAGTCCTAATGCATCTACATTTCCGAGCAACTCCTATAACGTAATGCATCATAACAAGTAAAGGACTCAAGTAAATATTTGCAAACCGTAAGAGAATGCTCCGGGGCTTGCCTTTGACAAAGGAGCTGGGCACGTGGTTAGGACACTCGGGCAGATCAGCTTCTAGCTCCTCTCCTTCGGCTACCTCCTGCAGCTCCTGCTCCTGATGTCCTTCCACCTCCAGCTCCTCGGGAACTGCTTGCGGGTTGACTTCCTGCGATCCTGTATGATGCGATACAGGTGCATAAGTATCATGCGAATGAAGCGAGATTGTGAAGTGAATGATGTCATGATGATAATGATTGGCAATAGAATGGAGCTACAGCAGCAGGCTACCCTAAACAACCATCTCAATCTACTCAAGAACCTCAAACCCTACTCACACCTTTGTCGGAAACCGACAACAAAGAGACTAAGCCTCTACAGCAAGTCCTACCTCTGCTGCTCCCAAAATTCCACAAAAATTACAGCAGCAAGTGCCTACCTAAAGTAGGCTACCACAGAAAATTCACCTCAAAACTCCAAACACAATGTCCTACACAAAAATCACAAGACAGCTGCCATAATTGGTCCTAAAAATACTTTGTACTACCAAAGTAGTCCAACATCCGCACCAATGGCATGTGGACCTTCCAAACAGTATACAAACAGGTCACAAGAAGTTTCATGGCCAGAGACCTAGCCATTATTTTCCTATGAATTAATCAAGCAAAGTGCCAAAAAGTGCACTTGTACTGCAACTCATATTTTTCTCACTGCACATGGCCAGATTACATTTTCTACAGACAGAGCATGTCCTAACTAGACTAACAAAACCAGAATCACATTTTTCTAAGCAATAGAGAATTACTTATGCATTTTACAAGTTAAATGCATTTCCTAAAATTAAATAAAACAGTACAGAAAAGTATGCCAAAAGTGGCATCACATAATTTCCTAGCATATCTCATCTCATAAGAAAAATAACACAACTTGAATCACCTCAATTGGACTAATAATGAGGGAGATATGATTTTTCCGAGATTAAAACCTAAATCTGAAATCTATTTTCCATTTCCAGAAATTCGGTCCTAATTGCTAGGCACACCCCAGTGTGCACCCAGACCAGATCCAGCGCGCTAGGTGCACCCGACCCCGTGCACCCAGACCTAGACCTCGGGCTGGACCCGCTGACGACCGGGCCCCACCTGTCATCACCTCCACAGCGGAGGGTGACGGTGGCGCACGGCAGTCCTTCACCGGCGGCGGTTCTCCGGCCCAACCAAGGTCACCTACGGGCTCTACGCGGCGTGGCGCACCCAACGAGCTACGCCAAGCAGGCCCTAGTGGCCGGAATCAGCGGCGGCGGCGCGCATGGCGGCACGGCTGCAGCGCCCGACGGTGGGAAGGCTGTCGAGGCCTCGACGGTGCCTCGCATCTAGTCTACGGGCTCCATCTCGTCCCCGCGAGCGAGCAGCGCCCAAGGACGCCAAGAAACGGTGGCCCTAGCCACTGCTTGAGCTCGCCGGATCGGCGGCGGAAAGCTCGCCGGGTGTGGCAGAACCTCCTAAGTAATGTGGCCCACATGCACTAATCCTTGTCTTAAAAGACCTCGGATTACTATGCATGTGTTCCACACGACTTAACAAGCTCTGTCGGGTGTCCTCGGGAAACCCGAATCATCCACGAATCTTTCGAACTTGGATCGATCATTATAAGAGACATTGCGGTATTACAACAATTTTGTACAAATAAAATATATCGAGTAAAAGTGCGGAAGGATTACAATAACATAAGTTTACAAATCATTTATAAATAAAACTTTACAAATAAAAAGTTATGTTGGTTACAACCATAGTAGTGGAATATCATTACTTAACTTTATGATTCACCAAAACGTTGGGCTACGCCGAGCCAAACAAACTACTCGACGTCCTCACTTGACGGACACACACGCAACAAGGGTAGAACAAACCCCGAGTACAAAAGTACTCCGCAAGACTTACCCGACGAAAAGAGGGGAGAAGACTCGGGAATGAAGGCCGAGATAGGACAAGGTAAGGCTTAGCAAAGAATCAAAGTATTTTGCGAGAAAAGCACTAAACTAGTTTCAACCTCAAGTTTTACTTTCCAGATTAGTCATTAGATTCTAAGGTGAGCCTAGTCTAGCTTGATTACAAAGAGATCAAGATAAATCACGGAGATCACATTCTTAGTCTTTCAACAAAATTCCTTCAAGTTCCATAAGTTACTACGATGCGGGTCGGGTGATCGAGTCTCCATAACCGAGGAGCAACGACGATTCGAATCGATTATACCCAGTGGGATCCCTAATCACACGATATATGTAGAACCACATCTTGCATATATCAACCTTCACTCAGATCTTCCAAAACCAACCCGGTCTGCGCCACCCGAGAATACTTATACGCCTCAAATCCAGGACCAAGCCCACGAGGGTAACTCGTATTCCCGCCATCTCTCCACTCCCGGTCTTGCAGTTATCCGTTCGATGATGGAATAGGCAGGGTCTTAGGCTTACCATAGTATGTGATTAGTTGCAAGGCTCGAACCACGGGCGGCCCTACAACGATACGGTCCTTAATCGACACGGTCGGAAACACTACATCCCTAACCCAGATGCAAGTTACCCGACCGGTCTCAACTTCATTAAAAGAAGTAACAGATCCAGACAGAGTGTTACACCGAAACGTCTTTCGATGCAATCCAACCGTCTGATCCAAAGGTAGCATTGCTGAGTAACAATAACTTTACCGACAGGGTAAGCACTTCTTTTTGAAAATATTTTCGAAATCCGAACTAAATTAGCAAGGCTAAGCATTGTTACGTATTTTCAATCAAAACGGTTTCAAGGATGACGTTGGAATAATCAAGGTAGTTAATGCGTCAAGTAGGTGATCACTCAACTCCTATTACTTAATGCAGCGGTACATAATCAAGTGATAAACTTTTGCAAATTCAAGGAATTGGTTGATGGATCCGGGGCTTGCCTTGAAAGTCGGTGTAGACGTTCTTCAACGACGTATCGGAAGATGACCAATCACCAAGATGGATTGACTTCCTCGGGAACTAGGGTTGTCTCGACAACTATTCCTCGGAAATGGAATCGGCAGTCTCTCCTCGATCACGGGGACTACACGAGATAATTAAAATGCTTCAACATGATGGAATATTAAATATGATGCTCGACAAAAACTAAATAAGATTATAGACAAGCACAAACAATTAATTAAAGTGCCAAAGGTCATTAGGGTTGATGACCTAGGGTCTTCACTCAAATCCAAAGTCAAACAATTAATTAATAACTAGGGAAATTAAATCCTAAAACAAAAGTTGTCAAATTGATTTCAAAAATTATTTTTAAGTAGCTTATATCAAAAACAGTGCACCAATAAATTTTCATGATTTTTGGACAAATAAATAAATAAATAAAAATCATAGAAGACTCATTTTTCAATTAAAAGAGGTAATTTTTGAACATAGCAAAACTACTCAAAATTGGCATTTTGAATTTTTCCTAGATAGAGGACATCATAACGAACATACACAAAAATTTTGAGAATTTTTGGAGCAATACACAATTTACTATGAATTTTGAAAGAAAATAAGATTTTTAGCCTAAAAAGAAATGGAAAAAGGAAAAAAAAAAGAAAAAGACAGAATGAGCCGAATGGGCTTGGCTCGGCCCAGGCACTGTTGGTGGCCTGGCCCAACAGTAGCAGGCCGGCCCGGCCAAGAAGACCGCCGCTGCGGGCGGCCGACGGCGGCGCGCTCGCCGGCGTTTCTCGCCGCGGCGGGGTCTCCCGGCGGCGCGGCTCGGTCCTACGTGATCTCCAAGGCACGGCGCACCTCCTAGGCTAGAAGATGGGACGGCGGAGCGACTAGGGCTAGCTCGCCGGCGGTCATGGCGGGCGGCGGCGCTGCGGCTCGGCGAGCGAAGCTCACGGAGCTCCTCCGGTGCGGTGCGCGCGGATGCTAGGCGATGCTTTGCGAACGCGATGCGCAAGCCGATGGACGCAGGCGCGAGACCCTATCGGCCTCAGCCTTGGACGCGGCGGCGGCGGCACGGCAAACGGCGGCGACGCGACGGTGGCCGGGCGCTACGGTGCCCTAGAGACTAAAAGGAAGGCACAGGCAGCTGCAGGAGCTCACCGCGGGCACGGTGCGCTTGAAAATGGAGAGGATGGACGGCCGGAGATGGAAGCTTGACGGCGGAAATGGCGGCGCGGCGAACCCGGCGGCGGGCGGCGTTCGGCGTGTCCGTGCGTCGATGACCAAACCAAGGGAAGCATCGTGAGCAGCGCGTCAAGGCGAGCTTACCCACGCAAGGAATCGAGAAAAAGCGCAAGGACAACGACGGATTACGGCGGCGATCCTCGGCGGCTCGGCTTGCCGACCGGGAGGAAGATGATGGGCGCGCGGGCGTGCGGCGGGGGCGAGGAGCTTGGCGATGCTTGCCGGACGCGCGAGCTCAAGGCGGACACGGTGGTGTGGTTTGCTTGGGCTGGAGCGAGACGAAGACGACGGCGAGCGGAGGCGCGAGCTCGGGCGGCAATGGCGATGGCGGCCGAGGAAATGGATAAGGAGAGGAGGAGGAGTGGTTGGCGGGGTTATGGCGCAAGGGACGGCGAAGGAGACGGCGACACGGGCGGAGAAGCTTCCCGTTCGGCCGTGCGCGGCCACCGGCGGCGGCCGGGCGGCATGGCGCCATGGCCTCGGCGAGGGGAGCTCCGGTGAGGGGAAAAGTTAATGCGACGTCATCCACAGTGGCAGCAAAAGAAATTTGCAAATTTCTCCAAATTTTTGAACTGTGCTCAAAATTTTCCAAAAAGTAACCCTAGCTAAAATTTCATTCTCTACAACTTTGTCAACTGGCACATTTTCAAATTTTGAAAGGAAAATTGAATTTGAATTAAATTTTGAAAAGGGGACAAAACCCTAGAATGAAATATTTGAAATTACTTTGGATTTTTCTAAAGAACTTGAAAAACTCCAAAACTATGAAAAACTCAACTTTTCAAACTACACATTTTCTCCAAAAGATGTTTTTCCAAAATATGCATAGTTTTGGAATTATGGTTTGAAATTGAAAAGGGGACAACTTGTCGGAAAACCGTATTTTCAAATTTATTTGAAATTCTTTTTGAAAACTTGAAAAACTTTGTTCACCAACATTGTAGGTCTCATCAAGCCCTACAATATTGCTTTTTGGACCAACCCCAAATTCTTTGTAGATTTTGAACTAGGGAAAAGGGGGTAAAACGGAGTTTGTCGGAAACAGGGTTTTCGAAATGAAATCGCGTTTGATCGAGCCGACACACCTCTAGGCTATCAAAAGCAGTAACAAACATTAACTCAGAGGCACAATCAACCTAGAATATAAATCTTGTTTTAGTGAATGCATATCAGGGTTAACCTAACATGAATGCTTTGCGACTAAACATGATGACATGTCAGGTTTTAGGTAATATAACATCAGAGATGTTACACCGGGCACCGCGGGTGCGGCGCTCGGCGGCTCCGAGCTCGACCTCGTCCTAACCCTAAGCTCCTCTACCTGCAGGCGGCTCTAGGCGGCGATAGCTCGCCGGAGCCCCATGGCGGCGACCATGCCCGCGAGGAGAAAGGGCCAATGCGGCCCATACCTTTGGCAAAACGGACGAAGAGACGGGCGGGAAGACGGAGCCGAGGACGGCGGTGATGATGCTGCCCTCGGTTTCGTTTTCTGCCGGTGGGAGGCGGCGCTATGCGGCGGCGGAGGTGGCGGCCATGGCGCATCGGCGGAATGGGAGCGGGAGGAGGGAGAGAGGTAGGAGGGCGACGTAATGACGACGGGACGGGGGTTCCCCCCTTTCCCGTTCGGGCAAACGCCCGTGGGCGTGGCGCGTGGCGGGGTGTGGCGGCCACCGCCACTGCTATGCGGGCCCCGCGGGGGCGCGTGTCGGGCGCGAGAGGTGACGGCGCGGCACTGCGGCGGTGTGGCCCGCCGTGTGGCCGGCCGCACGAGATCTGGGCGGCAGAACATGGAACACCGGATGGAGCCAACGAGAAAGCGCTACGTGGCCCGATTTGAATTTGAAATTCAAAACCCCATATCTTCTAAACCATTACGAATTAGACAAAACTTTCAACATGAAATGTTTCTCCAAATTTGAAGATGAAACTTTTCTTCAACTACCACTTTGGCTAATTCGGCTTAGTTTAAAAGATTTAAAATCAGTTTGAAAATGAGTTATAAAATAATATTTTTTTAAAACTCCTTGACACTGTTTTTGGCTGTTTTGAGGCCCTAAAACCGATTTTCACAATTTAGTCAAAACATAAAGTTTTCTTGAAATATTTTTCTCCATAAATCTTCCCAAAGCCCCAAATTCAAACAAACAAGTTATCAAGCACTTATAAACATCCAAACTAGCACATTTATGCTACTTAAACTCATCTATTTGAAATCATTTGGCAAACCTAATTGCAATTATTTGGAAAGGTAATTGCAGATCCTAAAGGAGGATTCTCAATCATATTTTCCCAATAAACCTAGACTAACACACATCATTTGCAGGCATTCATCAGACAATCTATCTCCTATCAAGCTAGGCAAATATTCACACAATCAGATGATGTAAATACATGCTTATGCAAATGATGACATGCTTAGAAATGATTAATTAATGCTTAACACTGGAGGTGTTACAGATCCGAGGCGCCAGTAACCGCGTGGCCACCACCCCTGACTTGGTGGGCGCGCGGGGCAGCGCAGCACTGGTTCCTTGCATGCCGAAGACAGGGCTTCTGCGTGCGTTCAGCAGAAGGGGGTCGGGGAGGACGGCGACGGCGACGACAAAGCGTGCAGTCCCTCGTACGGTGCCTCGTGTTGAGGCAGAAGAGGCAATGGATTGGAGAGGTGCACTGGGCGGCGATGTGACCCCCCACCAGTTAGTTGAAGCATAAACCGACGAGCGGGGTTGGTACAGGCCGCCGGCGACGAGGGGGGTGCAGGGCACAGCGGCGCCCACGCCGACGACTCTACACAAGAGTGAAACCGTCGGCGTCGATAGGCGCAGCCGCACGAGGGGCAGGCCACAGAGGCTGGCAGTGCGGTGGCGCGGCGGTGCTTGCCGAGTCGGAGATGGCCGGTTGGCGCCCCGCTTCCGACCGCTGGAGGTGGTGGTGTGCCGTCAGCCGGGGCTGTGGGTCTGGGCCGAGCCGCAGGTGGGGCGCACGCTGCCCCGGGCCCGGCGGCGCTGCCGTTGCCGGCGAGGTCGCCCTCTGGCGATGCTTCCATTGCCGGCGTCGGCGACGAGGCCACCTAGAAGAGGAGAAGGAGACGTTCCCCCCGCGACTGAGGAAGAGGGAGGCGAGCCTCGCCGGGCGGCGCCGCCCGCACCGGCCGCGGCCGCCGCACCCGAGGTGCCTCGTGCCTCGAGGTATAGAGGTGCTGCCAGCGCAGATGCAGGGGCTGCTGCGGGGCAGCAGGGCGCCTATGGCCAGCCGCAGGCCCGGCAGCAATCAGGGCAGGGGCGCCGGCCGGAGCAGCAGGTTCCCCGCCGGTAGCCGGGGATGGGGAGGAACCGCCGGCCTGGGAGCGGGCGGCGCCTGCACGCAGCCATCTGGCCCCTGCTCGCCGCCGGCCGAGGCGCCCCGTGCCTCAAGGCCGGCTGAGTTGGGGCGCAGGTGGCCGGGCATCCCGCAGGCGGGCTCAGCAGCCCTGGCCGAGGTCCCCCAAACCTCGAGGCCAAGGCGGCCACCACCGGCGCGAGGGGGGCACCGGCTGGAGGTGAAGGATGATGGTGGCGGCTCTGGGTCTTCCTCATTATCACTGCAATCCGTCAGGCAACCGTTGACCCAACGCTCAAGCTTGAAGCGGCCGCCCGAGCGGGGGAAGAAGGGGAGGGCATCGGGAGACAGAGCCTTACCACTGCGCGCGGACGAGGAGGGGGCGGGACTGGCCGCGGGCGTCGGCGTGGCTGGCGGTGAACCGGTGCCGGCACTGACGGTGGATGGGGACGGAACGGGCGCTGGGGAAGATGTCGAGGAGGCAGCCGGGGCCACGGCAGCCGGCGGCTGGCTGGAGGGCTCACCGGCGTCGGCGCAAGAGCCAGGAGCAGGGGGCGGCGTTGGGGGAGGGCCCATCCGTTCCCAGAATTTTGGGGAGGCGAGTGGTGGACGAGAGGCGCTGGGAAGTGGTGGAGGTGGTTCGGGAGAGGGCGGGGGAGATGATGGCTGGCCCGATCTACTCCGGGGAGGCCGACCATCACCGGCGGCGGCGGCAGGCGGGGCGCAGTCGCCGCGGGAGTCCCCGAACGTTGCTACCACTACATAAGTATACAACCGCAGTGGCACGATTGCAAGACGCAATCTGCCAATGCATGCAAAACACGCTAGATCAGTGAAGCCATCGATTCTCCATTTTCAGGTGATTTTGCATTGTAACCTTCCTTTCCGTGCATCCTGCAGTAACTGTGTGTAAACTGCTTTTGAGTGTTGTGCCTTATCTATTGTTTCTTCTTTCTTGGCAGCATTTATACAGAATTTTTAGCAAACTTGCAAGCCGGTTGTTGCAATAAATTTGAGAAAGAATCACAGTTTGTGTGGTTATTAACAACTTTTACATGAAATTGACAGACAAAAGAATAATGGCAGGTATAAATACGTGTGTAGATAAATGTTGCTAGGTGTACCGTTAGCATGAGTTGGTTTCTTGATTACCCAAACATATATCGTACTTTGATTGATCTATGCTCGTCCTTTTACATCACCGTAGCGTTAGCACGGACAATATACTAGTTAACATTAAAGTGCTATGACCATGGATAGTCAATCTTCAAAATGTAGCATGTAACAAAAACTAACGACGGGGAACGATACTCATGTAGTCGTTTAAACTATCCTCCTTCTAATACAATAATACGCACACTCGTGCGCATTCGAGAAAAAAAATGAATTAACATTATTTTTTTTATCTAAACGAAACTCTCACTGAGTTCTCTCTGTACTGTCAAAGCACAAGGGCAGGGGTTTCCTTCTCTCTCTTGTACTAGACTAAAAACGGTAGTACGGAGTACTAGACTAAAAACGGTAGTACGGAGTACTAGGAGTAAACTGGAAAGATGCTAGAGACGACGCCTCTCGCTGTCACCCAAAAGACTAGTAACCTGGGAATCTCACTCCTGGTAATTGTGCCAGCAGGAGGGATTTGCAAAAGGAATCTCGCCCAAATCGCTGTACCAGCTACTAATATACTTCCTCACTCAAGTTATTCACACGCATGATGGAAGCAGGAGGGGTAAGGCAAGGTACATCGTCCTGCACATCTATCAGGAGCTGAGCACATGCCAACCTTCTTCAGCCGTGAGAGCGAGAGAAGGATAAAACAGAATAGGCCCCCATGCTCGCTCACTGTGTGCTGTCTGCTGTGTGCATGGAGCAGCAGCATGGTGGCTGCAGATCCTCTTGACCTCGAGAGCTAGCTACCCGTGCCAACTGGGCTCGGATGTTCTCCCAGCAGGGGCCCACGTGACCCCAAGAGAATGTTTACAGAGATAGAGGAGCCGACGACGCCGAGATCGAAGTCAAAGGGAATTGTGTGCAGAATCTACGGAGCATTCCATTCTCCGAAATGTTCCTGGAAGCACGACGTGCATGACGATTAAGCTGTCATTGACCTCGCCTCACGTGCCGATCGAGCTTAGCTTGCAAAGCATAGGATCCAAATCCAAGTAACCGGTCGTTGCTTCATGGATTAGGTGCTACTCTTGCCTCGAAGCTTCTCCTTTTCTGTCTCTCCCCCGTTTTACTAATCATTTCTCTGATCCCCGAATTGGCTTGTAGTCCGATGGTAGGACGATTCAGTGCGACGCTACCCACCAGGGTTCAAATCCTGGTGCTCGCATCTTTTCCTGGGATTTTCTCAAGAATTTATCGGCGTTATGCATTAAGTGGTAAGCGACGTTCCCGTCGACGACGAGGCACCAGTGGTGACTTCGAGAATCTCCAGATCTGCCGAACCTGCCGGGTGCTCAGTTCCTTCGAAGGTGCTCATAGGGGTAGGGGTAGGATTTGCGTATGTATTGTGAGCGTCTGCGTTGTACTGTGTAATCTCAAAAAAAAATCATTTCTCTGATCCCACTCTTCTCTTCTGTCATGGCTCATGCAGCATGTTGTCGCTTGCATGCATCTCAAGGTAACCATCTTATGTGGGGCTGCACACTAGTTTGCTCTGCCAAACACATCCTCTTATAGGTATATCTAGATGCCCTACCTATATTACTATTAATGCATAGAAATTAACTTAAATTAAACATGCATGTTGTGCCATCCTACAAATCAAGTATGCCTGCATTTATGAGCAACAAAATACATTTATATTTTGGGAACCATGAAAAAGATGTTATTTCATTACCGATGTACTAATCTGTTCCAAATTGTAGTTCGTATGACTTTTTTAACCCCAATTTTTACCACTTGTATTATTCAAAAATTTATGTTAAATATCATTCTTTTTGTTATGGCTTGCTTTACTAACAAAAGATGTTCAAGAGTTACTTAAATTTAAACATATTTGTACAATTTTTTTTTGAATAAGACGAGTGGTCAAAGTTGAGGTAAAAAAGTCAAACAAACTAAAATTTGGAACGGAGGAAGTACCAACTAACAATTTATATAAATAATATATATGCATGACAACAAAGTAGTATGTAAGTTGTTTTTAGATAAATTTATACATTGTAAATGAAACATCATAACATATCTATTCATCTATATCCATCTTATGATTGTAAGTGCTTAGTTTTTCTAAAAATATACTGCTACTTTCAACATCTTTAGGCTGAGTCTGCAAAATTCCAACATCGTAACATACTCCCTCGGCCTAGAAAAATCATAATCCTAGCTTTAATGTAGGGTTGCTTTTTTTCCCAGGATAGAGGAAGTGTATCTATTTTGTGATTGCAGTGTTTTGCAACAAATCTAAGCTACATGTAAATTGTTTCAAATATTTTTACATCTATAAGAGAACAAGGACCAAAGATTTTTTTTTTATACAAAATTCAGGCCAACTAAAGGGGAAAAAAACCACCCACAATCACACACACAAAAACAGGGCTTAAATAAATCCAAAAGTAGTCTTTTCTTCATACTCACTCTGTGGTACACACACTGGAGTACTCTATGTGCTGCCTTTTGACGTTGTTGCTAGCAAACAAGGAGAATATTTTGCGTACTAGTCGGGCCAAATAAAAACAATGCGGTCCACTTGACGCGGCTGCGAGCGAATGTCTTGGTCGGATAAAACTACCCTCGCCTCATAGGGCTCGCTGCTAATATTTTACTAATCCGGACAAAGCTGACCAATTAATCATTTGATTAATGAATCTGAGATTGACACTTGATCCAGTAGTGTCAGCATCAGTACTGCTCCTAGTACTGTAGTGGTCTCATTTTACTCCGCCAAGCCAGGGTCACGTGACGACCTCTTCCCTCTCACGTGAGGCCCCCGGGAATCTTGCCTCCATTCCACCGTCTCCTCTGCTGTCTGTCGCTGCTTCTCTTCTCTTCTCCGATCCTTTCCTTCATCATGAATTTTACTGCTTCCGAGAAGCATTGTCAGAGTGCTATTCTACTCTGGTGCTCTGCTGGTAATCTTGCCTTTTTTTAGTTTTTCTTTACACCAAATCCCTAGGCTTTGACTTTGTTTTTTTCCTTCACAATCACCGCGGCATCATTGCCCAATGATTTCTGGCCGTCCGTGCGCGTGGCTGACCCGCACGTGGCTGCATCTGGGTGGTGCTCTGCGTGTGGACCTGAAGCTGCCACACTACTATACCATTGGCTGCCGCTAGCTGCAAGGTCTCTCTCATCGCTATGCCTACGAGGCCAGTCTCAGTGCATGGTGTCATTGCACTGTTTCTTAAACAAAATTACTAACAAAGTCTTTATGAAACAAACATTGAAACACCCTCCACAATGCAACAGTTTCAATGCACTGTTTTTCAGGCTTAGAAAAGCACTTAATTGCCGCATGTGTATGGGATCATACACTTTAATCCTGTATGGGACGACGAGATGAAACGGCTCAGTGCTGGTTTCATTCGGGTTTCAATGCCTGGGAAACGACGTCACCCCAGTTTCACCATGGTGAAACCATATGGCTCTCTCTCCTCCTCGTTTCAATCAAATTGCTGATGTGTCGCTGTATTTAATGTGCATGACACTACGGTGAAACCCCCACTGAGACTGGCCTGAGGGCACTGTATTTCTGCTGCAAGAGAACACTACTCAGATGCCTATGGAGTACATTCTGTTAAAAAAAATTGGGAAAAGTGGACATGATCAACATTCTGCCACACAATTTGTTTTGAAAGTTAACCCAGCCATTAATGCTATAAACATACATTAATAACATTGATGGATCCATATAACCGAAAATTTGTACGCACAATTGTCCTGGAAAGGTTTGTGTGGGGCGCATGAGCACACACACCTTTAAATTAGGGCATTGTAAATTAATTAATGTCCATCTTGCCTCGAGTACAAACTTATTACCAGCCGTCGTCCAAAACAATAAACAAACAATGTCAGGGACAAGGACCACTTAGCTTTATATGCTTCTTTGTTAGGTCAATCTCAGTGCATGTTTCACCAGGGTGTCATGCACATTTATTAGATTGTCATATCAGCAGAAGTGCCATTTTTGTATGAAACGAGGAGAGAGAAGGAATGAGTTTCACCATGGTAAAACGCTGCGGGCGTTGTTTCCTAGGCCGTGAAACCGGATGAAATCCCCACTGAGGCGTTTCATCCCATTAAATACCTAATCGCGAGTCGAGGCCACCGCGCGCCATCCCTTAGGCATTGAAAAAATTTATGTGAAACCGTACCATGAAACTATGCATTGTGAGAGAGCTCTATTTTATTTTTATGTGGATTGCACAACGTTAAGTTATCTATTTACCTTATCTTTCACATTTTTTTTGAAAGAAACTTCGCCCTTCATTTTCCACTATCCCTTCATTCTCCTTTGACAGCTTCATATTCATCTTAATTTCACATATCAAATACTGACAAATTTTTAATTTTTTTAAGATAGTTTGGGACATACTAGTGGTCAAACTTTCAAAAGTTCGACAACACGGATGTATTTATCCCCGCAATATTGTAGGAGCACTAAAGTTAATGTACACAATATAACTGAGAAGCACAAATTCCAAAATCGACCACTGATGCGAAATTAAAATCCTAGCTGCACAAATTCCAGAATCGATAAAATGCTTCTGAGACCCTAAACCCTAAACCCTAAAGTTAATGTAAACAATATAACTGAGAAGCATAAATTCTAGAATCGACAACTGATGCGAAATTAAAATCCTTGCTGCACGCTGATTAACTTTCCTGGGCAGTATATGTCGATGTCGCAACCCCAACCCAAGGAAATGTTTAATTAATGAGATATATTTTACCATGCTTGAAAATAATGTGAGCCCTCTATTTTCTTAGATCCAGTGGTTGTAAAATAGGAGGAACCATATGAAAGGAAGTTAAGTCGTGGACCGGAACCAAAAACTACATGGGGCCTGAACTGGCTAGTAAATAAATTTGAAGGGTACTAGAGCATTTTTACGTCTCAGAAGCTACTTTTGTGAATCAAAATAGGAGCAACCCTTAAGCATCTCTTTTATCCGAATGTTCTTCGTTCCCCACCCAACCCTGAAAGAAAAATAGAACACAGGGCATGACGCCGGCAGGTGGAAGGTTTCCGGTGGCTAAGATAGTCCCCGTGTCTTGTAGCTTCGCTTCGGGTGGTTGACCTCAAGGCCGACAAGCAGGAGTAGGGCCGCATCAGCAAGAAGACCAAAGAAGCGTCGTTTCTCGCCATGTTCGTGATCACCCTGGGCACCGGAGCCTGCGCCAAGTGGGCAGCATCGGCGCCAAGTCCATCGAGCTCTCGTCTAGGGTACACATGGCCAGCCTCTATGTGACTCTCTCTCTCTCTCTCTCTCTCTCTCTCTCTCTCTCTCTGCCTCTGTTGTTCCCGGTGTGTCTCTGAGTCAGGGAGAGCACACGACCAACATACGCAAGATTGAGGCGGCGGAGGACAAGCCGTAGGAGCAACGGGAACAGCAGGCAGGGCGGCGCTGGAGGTCGGCGGCCTCCACTTGTTGAGCCAACTTGACTTTTGGCTCTACTTTTTCAGCTACATGTTTAGCGGCACCTGGATCTGGTCTTCCTCGAAAACTTAGGACAGATCGCCGACTCCGGAGGGTTCGCCGACGTAGGCGATGGGGAAGGGCGGCGATGGATCAGAGGTGCGGTGGAACCGTACGTTCATGGAGTTGGGATACGAAACTGAGAAGTTGTACATAAGAAAAAGTACTAAACTACCCTTAATTAAGATTAAGGAGAGGAACCGGCTGAAACACAGATTAAGGGGAGGAACCACCGGTTCCACCCAAGCACAGTAAAAATTCTCTTAATTCATAGGGCTAATTGTTAACCAACTATTTTTTCATTCCTAGTACATCCTAATAAAGAGCTAATATGTAGACTAATTCTTTAGTTAGAGCCAACCTCAGTTAATTTGGGCTGCCCAATCTTAATTCATTTGGACTAACTTTTACCTCTAACCATGTCCGAATTCAATTCAATTGCGGTATCTTGATGATTTCAATGAGCATCAGGTACCTATATATGACTTTTTGAGAGCCACTCAAAGTCATTTACATTTAGATTCCCCTTCTTAAAAGATACTAGTAGGCAATTGTACGTACGTATATATGTACGTATGTGTACCAACAAATGCAGATGTAGGACGACATAGGCTGTGCGTGTGTCCTTGCAAAGGCAAAGGTACTGAACTCCTGACAAGCTAGCATACATCATTTCCATCAGTTTACACGTATGTAACAGTGTCGATAGCAGTAAGCAAGGACACAGAGTTAAGTATCTGAACGGACCTGTCGTCCAAACAAGTTGAGAGAAATAGTTACCTCTTGTTTTACCAATTAATGTGGTCCTCTCAAGCAAGGCTTTTTTGCCCTTTCCCGCACCTTTAAAGTTTACAATTCCTTACCAAAAAAACACACTGAATAGTGAGAACAAAATTTAATTACCTGTACATTTGTAACCTCCACGCAGTCAATCTGATTCTCAGACCAAAAAAATCCTGAAAATAATAGGAACAAAAATATGAGATGAAAAGGTAAAAAGAAGACTAATCCTAAATAAAATAGATGTTGTTGTAGATAAATACAAATGGAGAATAAACAAGCAATACACTAACTACATTCATAACTAGCTAATTAGGGCATATTATAACGACCTATAACACTACCTGAAACAGAGTCTTTGCCGAGAGCTAAATTTCGATCGCTCGGTAAAAACGCATTTTGCAAAGGGATGCTCTCGTCAAAGGAAAACAGCAAAGTCAGCTTTGCCGAGTGTCTAGCTCTTGACAAAGAAGGACACTCGGTAAAGTTCATCTTTACCGAGTGCCATGCTCTCGGCAATGCAAGGATCTCGGCAAAATCGGTCTGAGGTGATGGCCACCGCCCACCGTTACACTTTGTTTGTGGTATAAGTGAACTGTCGTATGCTTCTAGAACTTGTGGTTGGGATACATTTGAACTTGTGACTTGTGAACTTCTGATTTGTGTGTGATACATTTGAACTCGTGACTTGTGGTTTGTGATATATTATGAGAAATGTGGTTGTTTGTGATATATATATATATATATATATGATGTTGGTGATGTTTGTCATAAATTTGTGATTGGTTATAATATATGCGATGTTTGTTCGGATGGAAATTGCAAAAAAGACAAATACACATTTATGGGCACCTTTGCCGAGTGCCATGACCACGACACTCGGCAAAGCTTGGAAAAATGGGCCCCTCGGTTTCCTAGATTTGCCGAGTGCCATGGTCATGACACTCGGCAAATAATTTTCTAAAAAAATAAAAAGCCTTTGCCGGGGCGCTCGGCAAAGAATTTTTCTTTAAAAAAAAATCCTTTGTCAAGTGCCAAGGCAGCGGGAATGATTTATTTAAAACATATTAAAACTCTTTGCCGAATGCCGAGTGCCTGAAGCCCGACTCGGCAAGGAGCGTCGTCACCATGCCCGCCGCTGTCACGACGGTTTTTCTTTGCCGAGCGTCATGCTAACTCTCGGGGAAGACTTCGTTGAGTGTCTGACATCCGGCACTTGGCAAAAAATTATTTGCCAATTAGTGGTATGCTGAGGGATCTTTGCCGAGTACGGCACTCGGTAAAGCCTTTGTTGTGTGCAACAATGACTTTGCTGAGTGCCCGAGGCACTCGGCAAAGAAGCGGCCTCTAGTAGTGCTACCGGTAGGTTATAAAAATTACAAAAATAACAAGAAGATAAGAGATTAAGACTATAATAAAAAAAGTAATTCTAAATTATATAGATGCTACTAAAGATTAATACAGTGACAAGAAGACATTATTTACTATAGTTAATACTAAAGAACTGCTAGAAATTGTTAGGGATTACTAGGTAGTAGATGGGGCACCGGCACCGCAACAGATTCTTGGGGGATGCCGGGTCCCCCTCATCAGCCCCATAGCCATACCCCCGCCACAGACTGTGGCAAGTATATAGTACGCTCCCTTATTCGATCTGCACGTGCATATGTCCTTGGATGCTTATAAATTCTTTCGTCGCCATGCATGCAGCATGCATGAGCTGCGCTTCATTGTTTCTACTCTCTATGACACGAGACAAAAACACAAAGCGTACCGTTATGCTTATACACACCATGCATAGTTTCTATTTGTAATCTGGTTTTAGATATAGATATAGGGATATAGGAAAAAGGACATAACAAAATTGATCCACCATGGTCGTCACCTAAAATAAATTGATTTACTGCATTTGTAATTCTGAGTCGTCAACGATCTGTGCCCGAGAAAAAGGTCGTCAAAAACTGGACCACCTTAAACTAGACGGCATTGGTCTGATTCGATGATCTGTCGGCGACCGATTCTTCCGGGATGATAATTCCACGACACGATTGCCATCATGGTAGGTTTTGTGATGGATACAGCATCTTGGAACAATAATATAGGGACTACACATCATGCTAATCAAGCTACAGTAGAAGAGAGATAAATGCTATGAGTTTCTTTCTATATAGCTAGTCGACGAGTCTTTGTCGATGACTATTTTGGCTAGCTGTATCGTCAAATCAAATGGATAGAGGCTGCTAGTTGCTGGTACTGCTTATATATGTGGTTACTTTACTTCCTAGAGTTCGACCAAACGAACCTGTCATATGCGCCAACATGAAAGGATTTGTGGAAGATTGTCAGGGGCTCGTGTTTCTTATTTGATTTGACTGACTCTCAGCATAGGATCTCCAATTCACTTGTGCTTACATCTGAAATATAATGCACTATGGCAATGCAAAAATGTGTTGTTGAGATAGTTTCCTCATATGCATCATTTCCAAAAAAAAAAAAAAAAAAAGGTGTAAGGAAATTTTTAGATAATGGAACTACCATATGATGGTACACAACTGAGTGTCCACTTCAAGATGAAACCATAAGGCTCATGTTCTCATAATAACCAAGAGAGGAAAACAAAAACAACACAGTTTATCCCATCTCCAACAAACGACCAACAACCAGAGAAGAACAAAAAAAAATTAGGATTATCACCTAAGCTAACTCCAAGAGCAGCAACACGTGAGGAAATTTCATTAATAGAAAAAAGATGAGCGAAAGGTCTGGGGTGTTACCTCTAATGAAGTCCAAAATCTCCCATGTCGTGCTCTTTTTCGCTTCTACATAGAGCAACCGCGATTGTGCTTAGCCAACCGAGGACCCGACCTCTTGGGGTGTGTTGCATCCCCCCTCAATAGTCGAACCAGCTATTGTGGCGGAACCGTAGTGAACTTTAGAAAAAAAACAAACTGGTAAATAAATAAGGTTTCAGTTAAGGAGGACTAAACTTGCTTCATATGCTTTTCCATTAAACTTGGATAGAATGCTAATCCAACATGAGCTTTTGATTATTTTTTCAACTCGGTTGTTTGTAAAGTTCAAAAAAATGAATTTTAAAATTCTTCAAACAAAATTCTAGGACCATAAATGTTTTGAAATGAAAAAAGTCATCAACTGCAAAGTTTTCATCAAATTTTATTTGAAAAAGTTATGAATTTATTGTGATGCGGCACAAGCCAAACCATTGGTGAAACTAATTTTCGTAACTCACTGCCGTTTCGTGTTACAAATGGTGATAATCACATCATTTTCACCAACCGGTTTGTAACACGAAACGGGTATGAAATCATTTCGCCAACAGTTCGTAATACGAACCGAGTGGTGATGATGATTATCAGTTCTGTGCTTGTGAATGATGGGGTATTTTTGGAGGCACCAACATTTTTGTCCACCTCTTTTAATGAAAGTAGTTGTCTCCTCAAATTATTTGTGTTGTAGTGAGGTAAGGCAACATTAATCCTAGTTGGAGTCATCTCCGAAATGGCTTCGGCTCCTCTAGAGGATCCCCTTAGGTTAGTCTACCACACACCCCCTTATGAAAGAAAGACCAAGGTAAGCAACTAACACACCTATACGATGGATATGACTCGTGCCCTATTTTTTTTCTCCAAACGACGCCTCCACGAAGCCTATATTGAGTTGACGCCTCCACTATTTTTTTTTTTCAAACACACTTATATTGTCATGTCATGTCTAGCCATGACGCCTCCACTACCAAAATAGTAGAGCTCTCCAGGTGTGTTTCTAAATTGTAATAAAACAATACCACTAGTCATAGCACATGAGAATCCTCACCAAGAAGCATTCGATAGGGAAAGTTTACACTAAGTGTTAAATTGTAAAACACTAGAAGAACCGCACGCCACTTAACACTAGAAAAAAACCTCTAGGGGCGGTTGGATCACCAACCGCCCCTACAGTGGACCACTGTAGGGGCGGTTGATGATCCGTCCCCTACAGTGGTCCACTGTAGGGGCTGCTGGTGATTTTTAAAAATTTAAAATTTCATAAACTATCTCGGATGAAAAAACTTTCTATATGAAATTTGTAGATCTCAAAAAGTTATAAAACTTTGTAGTTGTTCAAAAAGTTATAAAACTTTGTAGTTGTAGTTGACAACTTTTTAATTTGACTTAATCTTGTCATGCGAAACCTACGTTTTAGTTTCTCAAATTTAAAATTTAAAATTTATAAATGATGCCGAGATGGAAAAACTTTCTATATGAAGTTTATAGATCTCAAAAAGTTATGAAACTTTTTAGTTGAAAACTTTTTTATTTGACTTCATCTAGTCATGCGAAACCTACGTTTTAGTTTCTCAAATTTGAAATTCAAATTTTATAAATGACGTCGGATGAAAAAACTTTCTAAACGAAAAGTGTAGATCTCGAAAAGGTATGAAAGTTTGTAGTTTATGACTTTTTGATTTGATATCGTTTAGGGCCTTAAATAAGTAAATTACTTTCAGTTGGGTACAATATATGGGGAACCAAAACTATATAGAGACACATGTGATGGTGTAGTGCAGTGGTAAAGGAAGGAACCGCGCGAGGGTGAGGTCGTGGGTTTGAATCCCGGGTGATGCAAATTCTGATAAATGCTTGAAAAAATATGGTGTGAATAGAGTGGCATGGTGGTTGATTGAGGTTGGGCCAACCGCCCCTACAGTGGAAAAATAACCGCCTCTACAGTGCTTTATTGTAGTAGTGGCGCCGGCCGGGATCAATAGTTATTATTCTGGCACATACGGAGTACATATACGTACGTTCGATCGATTCTTTTCTAGAGGTCCTTGTCTCCATCCTTCCATTGCCGCGCGCGCGCCTGCAGGGCAGTAGGGGCACCACGGATGACTAGGCTTCTGCTGCCTTCTAGTTCTAGCTAGCTAGGATGTGGCCTGTGTGGACAATCACAGGCAACGGGTACTGATGAAGCGCAGAGACCGACCCCCAGGCTGTATATACATGCATGGAGCTTGCCCTGTAGCATCTATCTAGCTGCAGACATACATGCATGATCGATCGATCGGCACTAGTATTTCTGTGTGTTCAGTACTTCAGTGTAGAGACTGTAGCAGCGACTGCATCCCATGCTCTCTGGCTCCTGCGTTCACACACCACCTGCGCATCCGGGTCGCAACTCGAGGCTGCGGGCCGGGTGCTGTGTTGCGGTCGATCGTACGTCCGCCGCGCCATGCATGCAGCAATGTAGATGTAGATGACGCGCGCCGCAGTCGGCACACAGGCATCCTGCACTCCATGCATTCCGAGACCGAGAGACATCATCCGGTCCATCGATCGATCGATCGGATATGGGCGATCATGCATGATGCACATGCGCTCGCGCGCTCCCAAAACCTCTAGCTCATAAATATGGCCCTGCTCCTGCAAGAATGCATAGACTGTGCGCGACATGCACGAGTTATGATCTAGCCATATGGTAGTGTCTCTTTGTGTCCTGAGTTTTCATACATTGCCTAGAAAAGTTTTCAGTGAGGACTAGCTAGATAGATGTTATGGCTTGAACAGTAATGTTCAGCTACCCGGCCTCAACAGTTTTATTTCCCTCCTTAAATAGCCGGGCACTATATGGCAGTGCTCTGCTGATAATTTGATCCTGTTGGTTTGTATATAAAGCTCTGCATTGTGAAGTCACATCCATTTTCATGTTAGTCCTACCAGCTCTGTTTTACTTATCTTTTTCTGACAATGAAAATGCTAGCGTTTAGACATGACTTCTTATATATTTAGGCCCTAAGCAAAATGCTTTGGGCCTGCTCGAAAATGGGAAAAAGGAGTAGAAATTTGTTGCACTAGAAAGTAAAGAAGACAATATACTATTTCAGACGAGCGGAGTTGTTCCCAATGCGTGTGCATGTATGCAACGGGGTGGAATGGAATAGGCATGCAGGCTTCGCCCGATTGAGCCTTGGGGTTTGGAGCCACATGCATGATGATCATGTGATGAGCACAGCAGAGAGTCAACTTGCATTGGCACACTCGATCCAACATGCGTATGCGTGTTTGTGCATCGATTTGGGCATGTGGAGGTGACACAGTAATCCCAGACAGGGATGTGCCTGGATTAGACGGAATATCTTGGGGGAAGACATGCAAGCGGGCACCAGTAGTAGAAGATTTCAGGACGAAGGGTTTTGTTCTGCATCTATCCCGGGGAAGTCGTACCATTTTTATTCTAATGTTCAGTGCTCACTGTTGGTCTGTTAATTTAATCAAATAGCTACAGGTACCCATGATGTATATGTCCAATCGGAAAAAAAATGGTAATGACTTCAAGGCTTCGCGTGTGGTTTAATTTTCATGACACACAAGTTTTTATGATGAACAAAATAGCGTGTTGCTAAAAAACAAATATTTACCTCCCAGAAACAGGTGTATCCATGGTCTGTTTTTTGTCCATTTCCTCGGAGCAAAACTTGCAATAATCTAGGTGTGGTCATTTACTAAGTGAGCGTCATGGTGTCTTATTTATGTTCAATGATGACACATGTTACAAAGGCAATACATAAAGATCCAACCGAGTACATTTCTTAAAGAGTATTCCATTCATTTCAAATGGTATTTTATTTTAGTTTTGTCCTAAGTTAAAATTATCTAAATTTAACCAAATTCATTAAAAAAAATAATGAATGTCTACAATATAAAAACATCATTATCAAAATGTAGTAATTAATAGTGAACCTAATGAATCATGTTTGACGTCATAGATGTATATGTGAAATTTTCTATGAACGTAGGACCAAATTCTCTCAACGTTTTACTTGTTTCTACCAGAAGCTAAAATAGGCAATCTAGTTGTTGAGTTGGGGCTTTTGAAAATCTAGAAAGGTAGCTTATGAGGAAATGAACTAAGAACTGAAAAAACACACTAAGAGAAGCTTTTTTTTTTTGGCTTTTTGTATGCTAATACAATATCAAAATGCCAATGGCCAAAAAGTTAGCTTTTGAACCAAAAGCCCAAATACTATAACTCAAACAAATAGGCCCTTAGACAAAATAGAGACGCTCGATTTAGGACAAAACTGAAACAACTTACAATTTGAAACGGGGAGAGTAGTAATAATGCAAGCACAACTATTTTTCTCCAACCATTTGGATGATATTGTAAATACCAAATCGATCATTTACTCACATCAAGTGATGAGAGAAGAACTAAATGTAGGATGCAAAAGACCAGGATGTGTCAAATGCATAGGTAGCCAATAGGAACAAACACTTGACATCCAACCAACACAACTCACCAATTAGGACAAGAGAGAGAAGTTCACTTCTGATAATCCAATCGAGTTTGTTTTTGGTGGTACCTGTAAAACTAGAAATCATTGACCACCAAACTATTAGTACCAAACAGATTTGTTCATCTAGCTGGTATCAAATGTGGCTTATATTTTTTTGCAAATAATAAAAATTGTTTTTAATATCTTAACTAATTCATTGTAAATCAAAAAAATTAAAGTAATGTCATTTTTAAAGAAGCATGTTCAATTGTTTTTGGTGTTTTATCACTTGTAGTTGTGCTTGTTATTTATTTAAATCATCATTTTTGTGATATTAAATCTTGAGATCAACCAAAGACAATCCATAGTGAAACTAGAGTACCAAATATGTTTGCCAAATTAATAAAATTGTTTTTTGGATGCTAGGGATGACATACTAGTTGCAAAGCGAAATATGACCTATATGTGGTAGAGGATGGCACTCGTGAGAGGTTATTGTCACCTTCCAAATCGTTTGTTTACTTGTAGCCTACTATTGTGACATTTGATGCAGCTTGAATTTAGCCTAATGTGTGTTGATGTGGGATCGTGAGGATTTTAGTCTCCACTTGATTGTCGAGGGTGGGTTGGACTAGAATATAAGGCTTCTATAGTCCACACCACTAATTCATGGTAGCCCTTTTACGTGAAGCGAGGAAAAAAGTGTAAGTGAGTTGGTGGGAGTGTGTAGTCCACTTCGTGTGTAGAGTGGATGTGAGGCACTTGGACTCTAGGACTTCACCAATGGTATTTGAGTTGATCTTCATGGACACAATAGCATTTGGGTTAGGGGTCAGATATGGTATGCATGGTGCATGTAGGCCCTATAGGGTACATGGTATGGCACATGTGTATGCATTGAACCCACAGTTGTGTGGGCTAAAAGGGAACATTTTTTGTCATTATTTGCCTAGTTACAAGTTTGTTGGGTCAATGACATTGAACCCTTAGGGTTGTGTAACATTGAACATAGTTTGCATTTGGCTTAGTTGTGTGTTGATGTGACATTTTATAGTGGTCTAATCCGACCTGCAAAGAGGGAAGTTTCATTTTCATTGCTTGCAATTTACATAGTCTATATGTTCGACACTTTCAAAAGGGGTCCTAGTCGTAGCATGTTGGACCCTTTGAGAGGGACGTATGTGACACCCGGTCCAGCCTAGTTTGAATTTGGCCATGATGCCCCATATGTTTTGGAGTGAGAATATGGATGTCGCTCCCTCCTTGGTTGTTGAGATTGGACTAAACTAGGATATAAGATGTCTAGAGTCCATACCACCAACTTTAGGTGAACCCTTTTATGTGGGGCAAGAACAAAATTATAAGTGTGTGATTCACTTAGTATTTAGAATAGATTGGAGCTATTTGGACTCTCTCTCTCTCTCTCTCCATGCAATTCAAAGTCCTAGGAAGGGTCCCCCCTAGTTGGATCAAGTGCAAGGTTTATGCAATTTTCTTTGAAGGAGATCAATCAGCGGCAAGCGACAGGATTCTCCGAGATCAGGATGGTAGGACTTGTGGAAGCACCGCCAAATGGTATGAACACTATATGAATGCACATGCAGCTTGAGCATTGACATGCTTCGATGGTTTGCATTTAATGTGGTAGTGGATTGTGTAGAGATTGCAACTAGAAACAGACTGTCAGGTCCTTGTCAGCTTGTGAGATAACCTACCAAGTCAAAAGTCAAAAGTCAAAGATTGCTTTCCTTCTTAGGCAGATGGGACTTGAGTTGGAGCTTTGAATATGTTTCAGTCTATGTTTCATAAGTATAAATTATATAGTTAGCTCATTATGAATGTACTCGTTTGGTATCCCGCAGTTCTCAAGTAGTGGAGTGACAACTTGTTGGCGTTTCTTGACATCATCACCAGGATTGCAAAGTCCTTGGCAATGTCATCAAGGAACACCTACTGGTATTCTGTAGTATTTACAGAACAAGTCCGCAAGCGCACGGAAATACCATTGTAGCATTTCACCCGGAAGTATTCAGGGTATCGTTATTTATATTTTTCCCAAAGGAAGGCATGGTGTAAAAGAGTCTAGAAGAGACATGGACAAGATAACATGATTGCATAATAGACCAACGTCCATAACAGGGGTAAAATAAGATAGGTAATTTGGATAACTGACACACACACTCGAGCCATTCCCAAGGATAAAGATAAAAGAAAGAATAAAGAAACCCTAAATCAGAGCAGGCATAGCTATGTAATGATAGCAGAGATGATATATACAAATACATGTCTGTTATATAGGGTCAGAGATTCTACGTTAAGTTAGTCCGGTCAGTGCTGACTCACTTCGGGCACCGGCTTATACCTGGTCTGCCAGGTACCTCCGGCTTACAGCTCTACTTGAACCCGAACATGGGGATACAAGGGACGGACAGGGCTGTCACCACCTGCCGTCTACCTCTCAACCGTGGGGAACGAGGCAAACGACGGTAGCCTCGAGCCTAGACACCACGTCTAAGCTATCAGCTACTACTCTGGCGTTGATCAAGGGTTGCCTGACTAAGAGGGCCCTTCTACTAGGGTACAACCACAAGGGCATACGACGATACTGCAAACCATCTTTAACCAAGACTAAGCTAAGATAGAACTCGTCACCTTAACTTAGCTCTAGGTCTAAACATGTATGCATGAAAGATATAACATAAAGTCCTATGTACACTAGGACTTAGCTCTAGTTCATAAGCATAGCTATATAGATAAAATAAGAACAAGAACAAAATGAAGACTTGGATGAAGATTATTCATACCAAAGATCACCAAGTTGCTCAAGCTCTACATTGAGCTCCACCTTGCTCCAACTACTAAAACTACTAAAAGGAAAAAATATACAAGTGGAGGGAGAGAGAGAGGCTCCATGTGTGGTGTGTGAGAGTGAGGAGGAGGAGCCCTCTATTTATAGGAGGGGGGAGAATGTGCCATGGAATATTCTTGATCCCCTCATGAATCCTCCAAACCGACGTCCAAATCCATTGAACCTGGACTTTCCACAGTGCACCGCCCTTCCTCTGGCTTCAATGTGCCGATAGACCGAAGCTGGGCCCGGGGGTCCACGTGGCAGGGGCGGTCGCCCCCCTCTGGTGCGCGCTGCCGACCGACTTCGGTCGGTTGGTTGCTTAATGGGCCTAGACCAACGTGTTGGTTTGGATTTGTCCCAATATGACCCCGAATTGGCACTTCCTTCTTTTTCTTGGTTTTACGCTTTCCCGGAAGGCGCCTTTTCGTCTAACGTTCCTTGTACTTGGTTTATTTTCTCGCATAGTGTCACATCTTCCAGTACATGTGGAATTGGGTCAATAGAAAAAGTATATGTGTATAAAATACTTAATTCTCCCTTTGTTGACCTATAGTTGGTGGTATAAAATTATCGATAAGGACCGCCAACAAGATCCCCTAAGCTTACCCTTTGCTCGTCTCAAGCAAAGCTGGGCTTTAGGTTGTTGATCAGGAGTTGCTACTATGTCGATCACATCTCAAGTGTACCAAATTTATAACAAAGTTTTTGTTGGCATTTCTTAGCACAATCACTAGAACTGTTACATTCCAGTGGTCACACCAAGAAACGCCAGGTGATAGTCGTGTTCTATAGATAATATCCGCAAGCGCACGAATCTATCATTGTAGCATTTCACCCGAGGAGTATTCTCAGGGTATCGTTATTTATATTTCCCGTAGGAAGGCATGGTGTAGAGGTGTCTAAACATGGATATAGATACTTGACTTCACATCATCGAAATGTGACTCTAGTACTATACAGGGGTAAGTATAATGGTTTTTGCAAGATAGTGGACACACATTTGGCCAAACTCAAGGATAAAGTATAAAATAAAGAATAAACGAATGAACGAATAAAGAATAAATCTAAGTGGAGCAGGTAGGTCATACATAGCAATGTCATGAACAGCTAAATCATATAGTCTACGGGGGTTAGAGATGGGTCGAGCCTAAAGTAACGGGGAGACCCCCCGCACCGGTCACTTGGCCGATAGAGGCATTTACAAACTCCTACACGACATGCGGACGTGGGGGATTACGAGGACGGACAGGGGCTGTCACCACCCGCCGCCTACCCTCAACCGTGGCATGCCGTCATATCCGAAGGCTCTCTCGTATCCGGACACCACGTCCGCATATTAGAGAACTACCTATATTCCCCGCGGACTCCCACCCTACGGATGGACGAGCTAGAACATAGACAAACCCGAAGGAACAATGAACTGTTACTCCATTCTCATCAGGACCTCTAATCCTATAAAGCATATGATCAACAAAGAATAATGAAGAACATGCTAAGCAATGATCATAAGAACCTTGGTCTAGTTCATATGAATCAGGTTTAGCAAGAACGCAACTATACTCTAGTTCATGAACAAGGCTACATAATAAGAACAAGAACTTGAAATAGGAAGAACTCTCCATAATATATTACCAAGTGATGAATCTTCTTCCTAGGAGACAAGCCCTCCTTGATAGCTCAACCTAGCTCCTAAGCTACTTGACTAGGCTAAAGAACAAGAGTAGAGGAGAATGGCTCAAATGAATGTGTGTTGTGAAAATGCTTGATTCTCCCCTTTTATATCTTGAGCAGGTCGGTTTAGAGCTTGATATGGCAAGAACACCAGCGTACCGCCCTCCTCTGTAATTAATGTACCGCCTCCAGGAAGCAAGGCCCACCTGTCAGGCTGGGGGGCACGAGCGCGCCCCTGGCGCGAGCGCGCCAGGTTGGAGCCGCCCCCCAACCGACTTTGGCCGGTGGGCCTCTCCTGTCAGGTGTGTCGAGGTGGTGTGGTGTTTTGGCCCATTTCTGCTCTGATTGGGCCTGTCTCCTTCTTGTGCCTCTTTTACGCTTTGCCGGAAAGCACCTTTTCTGTATAAAATTCCCTGTACTTGGTATATTTCCTGCAAACGTTGCTAAACTCCAGGTACAAGTGGAATTTTGGTTAATAGCACAAGTATATGCGTATAAGAACATGTAATTCTCCCTTTTTCGTCTTAAGTTGACGGTTAAAAAGTGTCGATAAGGACCGCCAACAGTTTTCAACTGCAATTTGAATAAATCGGCATGTTTATCCACCCTGCTATTATCTTGAAGCAAATGGGGCTTTTTAGCCGTTTCGAGTCTTGGGCAATTGCAAGACAGAATAGATTCACAAATGTTTGCTTATCATTCGTTCCAGGATCGACCATCTTTCCGGAGGTTTTAAATTTTTTTTGAAAAGAAAGTAAGTTCCTCAAATGATTCTCTCAATCGCTCAATGTGTATGAGTACCTCACCAAAGGCTTTTTGAATTTGCCTTTTTCATAACCTACCAATAAGGCTTTTGAGTGGAGTTTTGGGTAGGTATGATAATGGGCATACTTGTATCACATATATTGTAAGGTCAAAAACCGAACCACACGAAGATACAAGTCATATACTTTGATTGAGATGTGCAAGTGTGTGGAATGAAAGATGGTTCCTAAGTTTAAATATTTTTGTGTACTCCATGCATCATCTTTATTGGGTGGATGATGATGATAAAATATAAAGGAAGAGTATGGGCTATAAATGAAACTCTCTCTTTTTTTGAACGGGAGTCTACGAAGTTTCCCATTGATTTATTTCACTAACCTTCCCTTCTCTTTTTTTCTCTTTCTTTTTCCTCTTTCTCTTTTTCTTTTTTTCCTTCTCTATTTTTTTTACATAGCCCATTTCTGTTTCTCGGTAAATAACAAACTTGAAATGGAAAAAGATGTCATGAAGAAATGCAACGAGTACTTTTGGTGGCTACGAATGCGTGATTCTCAGGGTAAGAATCGGCAATTTTATTTGTTGGAGATGGTGCGCAACTCTGAGTGTAAGAGTCGACAGTTTTGGTGGATGAAGGGGTGCATGTTGTGCGCGACTCTCAGTGTAAGAGTCGGCATTTATTTGGTGGGTGCAAGTGAATTTCAATCATGGGTGCATGACTGTAATCTCGCATAGGTCACAAACAATTTGACCGAACTCAATGATCAATCAAGTAGCATATGATAGAGGGTTTTTTACTAGTGAAAACATATCATATGACCTTGCTAGGTATTTCATAATCATTGAGGAACTTTTTATTTTTTAGTATTTTTGAAATAAAAACTCCGGATGTCAAGTCTCACTTAGAACAAAGTCATAGCATAGTCTATGGCACTATATCATATCAGGCAATAACTTAGACAAGAGCAAGCATATGCAACCCACTGGTTCAAGTTTTTAGGATGAGACATTATAAGCCGATAAACCCAAACCTTAGAGAAAACTCGATTATAAAATGGGTACAAGCGAGACATAAGACAAAGCAACTATTCATCATCTCAACAGGGGTAGAACTAAATATTCTTATAACACATATATATTGAGTGGATTATATCATATCTCATCATTCTATAAGATAATCAATTTATTCAATAGAAAAGGTATATGTGTATAAAATACTTAATTCTCCCTTTATTGTCCTGTAGTTGGCGGTATAAAATTGTCGATAAGGACCGCCAACACATCTAACCCCACCTAGTCTTTAGGATATCACAATCAGTCATTGTAATAATGCTCATGATTAATGAAGCTCTGGTTCCCTTAAAAAAGGACTCTAGGGTGTTACAAATGTGGATTCTATAGCTAGGATATTCTTGGGTTATCACATAACATAAATTGATGTTTTAAGGTAATGAATATGACTACGAGCAATACAACACTAGTAATGATAATAAATGAAGTACCAATAACTCTAAACAGTCCATTTATAGCTAAATTATATTTTTATGAATATTTTTTGTACTGGTATTATGTTTTCTAACTTTAAATGAATCGGTTATTATGAGTTTCCAAAACTAAACCAGATATTGTTATTTCATTAAAAATTTACCTTGGAAACTAGATATATGGCAAAAATTTTCATGTGTGGTTAATGGTTTCTCAATTTAGAATGTTCAATGGCTAAAAATGACCCCCGTAATAATTAGATGGCAAAAATTAAAATGGACTTCTTCCTTAGGAAAAGTATCATTGACATGTAAACAACACACAAAATTATATATTCGATTGTAGTAATATTTACTCACATGTACAACTCACAAGGAAAAGTCAAGGTGATAAGTAATCTTACTACATCCATCTCAAAATACATGTAATTTTTCTTTTCTATGAGAACTTTGACCGATAATTTCAAATAAATATATTTGCAAACAACTATTAGTCATGCCTTTTTATACAATACTTTATATGACAAATCTAATAATTGTGTTTGCATTTAACCCAAAAACTAAAGAATGATTGTTGATCAAAATTGGAGCAATGAAGTCAACAACGACAAGTCTTATGAAACGGAGGTACTCTCTTTGTCCCCCAAACCAAAGTTTATAAAAAAATTAGACAAAGCATTGCTTTCGAGATAAAACATTTACCCCTATTTATTGAAAGTGATCCATGCTAATTAAGGAATAAGCCACTAATTAAAATGAACTGCATGGAAACAAGCAGACCACAATCTCAAACTGATATAGGGCCAATCTAGCTTCGAGAGCTAAAACATCAAGGTTTTTATTCGCACAACTTTTGAATCCTAAAACATCATGTTTTTTCGGATGTAGGGAGTAGTAAACATCAAGGTATTTGTTTGAAATCTCACGAAAGTATGCAGCGATGAAGCCTGGAAAAAATTTAGGCCAGGCTGAACAGAAGTCTCTGTGGAGGCCCAATAACTAAAAGAGGTATTTTTTCATCTCTTATAAATTTGAGCCTCTTTTAATCTATATATATTAGTGCATAAAAAATCAAGGTGGGACTTAAAGGGGGGCTTCACATACTTGGCATCGGTAGGCAGGGCTGAAGCTCGGCTTGCCTGGCCGTTGGCTTCGTTGTGGAAGGTATGCACAATCCAATGAATATATCATGGTATCCACAGCAAGAATATCATTGAATTCACTTATTGTAGAATATATCCACCTTTCCTTTATAATTTGTGGTGATGGAAGCTAACACATTCTAGGCAAGCGCATCATCGAAACCTTTCATGCATGGCATACCAAAGATCTAAACAACACATTTACTGAGAACCTGTTGGACTTGGTTGTTGCTCGTCCTCAAGTGTTTCGTCTTGCTCTAGGCCTAGGCACATAAGGCCATGCCGGTATGGCATGACAAGTCTTTACTTTGGTACAAGTGCGACCTTGGCGTCGTGGCACACCTTCATGTTTTTTTTTTTTTTTTTTTGACGAGGTGGCACACCTTCATGTTGTGACGGTCTAAGAACAAACCCATGACACCGGCGCACCTTTGTGTCATGCTGGCCTAAGCACGCTCCTTAACATGCTTTAATTTGCCTTCTTTGTCCGCTTGTGATAGAAAATATATTTATATTTACTATTTTCATTAAAGTTTTCATGATTTCTTTAATCCGTTCAGGAATTTGATAAGAGGTAGTATAGTAAATACTAGAAAAATCCATTGTAGCATTGTAGATATGAGTGTCAGTCCAAGCACATCAGAAAATATGAGTTGTGTCAATTGTCATGCTACTCTTTGTGCCAAGATCCTAAGCACAACATGACCCTCTAATTCGTGCCATTACATGTTTTAGGTCGTGCCAGAAGGTGGTGCCACAATCCATCCTAATGGTGGCACGGTCAAAATCCCAGCTCTAAATACCGCGTAAGAGCAAACCTTGATGGCAAGGTATCCTATATTATCAATAGAAGAAACTGATGGCGACAAGCCTATTGCAGCAAAGGAGGCGCCCTGGACCTGAAGGTGGAAGACTGTTGAACCAGCAATAAGACGAAGATCAAAACTGGAGCCTGGAGTTTGCTTCGGTGATGGGGGCTCTTCACTGCAAAATCTAATGAAGAACACTGAAAATTGCCATCTTTTTGGAGGCCGAGTGTGGCTGTCGATTACATTACCTATTGCTGTAATAACTGTCATGCGTGCGAGTTATGCCCTAGCGTAGATTTACATTTGCTCTTTGTGTCATTATGTCTAACTCTGATGCAGAGTTCAGCAGATGACAGTCTGCTCGGTAGTATCCGATCCTGCCTCTCTCTCTCTCAGCTTTCAAAACTCTTGTATTTCCGTTAACATGATTAATGGAAATGGGGCTTCGCCCTCTTATGGAAAAAAAATAGAAGAAACTGATTAACAAAGAGTGACAAAATGGTATGAATATACCAAGGTATCCGTTTACAATAACTGATTTTCTTGGATAAAATTATGAAGAGAGGAGACAGTTGAAGCAATTGACTAGCAAGCGACAAAAAGGCCATGAATATCACGGCGCCCGTTTTTGTTGCAATGAAAATTATGTATGTTGTACTGTACTATCAGGAGAAGCATCATCATCATTCATATATATGACTTCTTTTTTGTTCAAACACGAAACTGCTCTTACGCACAACATCACAGAGACGACGATCCAACTGTTGCACGCACTTATTGAGGACAACATTTAATAAGTAGCTAGAGGAACGTAAACACATTCTTCTCGATCTCCAACAACCACGATGCCCACAATAAAAACCCCTTGTGTAAGCATTTTTGTTGTTTGATGATGATGTAACTGGTTTACATACCGGCATTGCGTTGTAGGAAGCGTGAAAGAAAGAGATTGACGACGTGGGTGGCAAAGAGAGAGCGTGCAGAGGACGGTGGTGCGTCAAGTGAAAAGGCCGGCAGCCCCAGCCGGCCGGGCAGGACATACAGGAAGGGAGGCAGGAGCACACACACCTTGACACATGCAGCTGGCAGGAAACTCACCGCTTTGCACAAACACAAAAGTACTCGCTTACTATGGGTCTGCAAGCACTGCAAATTGATGAGAGCGAGAGGCCGGCCCGGGTTCATGGTGTGAGTGCATAATGTGGACCTGGTCATCACTAGTGAGCCTGATGAGATGAGAGGGAGGAGAGCCCCCAGTCCCCATGGGGGGTGCACTGCAGCACAAAATGCAACCTGAAAGCAGTGAGAGAGAAGCCTGCCTGCCTGCCTTGCTCCTCCTCCCCCATAAAAAAGGGTGCACTGCTGCACAGAGGAAGGTGTGGAGAGAGGAAGAGAGGAGGGTGTAGAGAGAGAAAGGGGAGCCCGAGCCCTGGGGGCGTGGGGGAAAAAGCATCCCAATCCCAGGCGCACGAGCTCAGACAGCCTTTTCGTCCCCCAAAAATAATCAGATCATCTCAGTCGTCTCATGCAAAACAAAACAGGAAAATCAGATGCACTAGTCTTCTCATCAGATGCACTAGTCTTCTCTCTTCTCCTACAATATGGCGTAGAGTGAGTAGAGTAGTACTATATACCTACTTGGACATGAACACAAATTTTTAATTCTAGAAGAAGGTACGATTTTTTGTATTATATATGGTATACACCTGCATGATTATTAGTCCAGTCTTTATTGTGTGTGGGGGATGCAGGTATGAAGACAAAAGCATGGTTCCTTTGACTCCAATGGCCTCCTAATTGAGTGTCATTTTCTCATACATGGTGATCGATGCCTGCCCCTCCTTAACAACAAGATAACCACATATTCTCTCTCTCCTCTTTTCCCTCTTCTTTGCTTCCTAGCTACCCCCTCCTTTATTTTTATTTTTCTCTTTGTCTCTCTAACTTTTTATGCTGGTAGCATTAAGGAAGGACAGAGCAAGAGACCAGTTCATCATCCCTGGTTGCCTCTCATAGTCATTCATCTTCTTGAGAGAGAGAGAGAGAGAGAGAGAGAGAGGAGAGAGAAAGGAGTAGAGTAACTCCAGTACTAGAGACACAGACACCCACCAAGGCCAAAGCAGAAGCACAAACAAGAGAAGAGAGAGAGCTCTCTTCCACACAACACCAAGAACCTTCTCTTCCACCTCCTTTCTCTAGCTTGTATATATCATCCATCGATCGCACGCATGAGCTCTCCAAGCTAGCCGCCCGGAGATCGATGCAGAGAGGAGGGACGACGGGGTGGGAACCGCCACAAGCGTGCGATCAGGAGAGAGGGGCGTCGGCCGAAGGTAGACGGCGGGCGATGGAGGCGGCGTCGCCGGACCTCTCGCTGCACATCAGCCTGCCGAGCAGCGCGGCGGGGCCTGGACCGTCCGGGGGGCGCGCCGCCGTCGGGGGAGCTGGAGGAGGAGGAGGCGCCGGGGGAGACCCGTGGCGGAGGCTGAACGGGTCCACGGCGTCCACGGAGCTGTCCCTGTCGCCGCCGGCCGAGCAGGAGCACGCGGACGCGCTGCCGTGGCGACACCGGCCGTCGGCGGCGGCGGCCGTGTCGTCCGCGGCAACCACGTCGGCGGGGGGCGGCGCCGCGCTGATGCCCGCCATGCCGATGATGCTGCAGCCACTGGACGGCGGGGGCGTCGGTCTAGGAGTAGGAGGAGGGGGCGCGTCGGTGGCGCCGCCAATCCGAGGGATACCTATCTACAACGGCCCGGGGGGATTCCCGTTCCTGCCGCCGGCCACCGGGGCAGTGGACGGCGGCCCCCTCCACCACCAGCACCAGAAGCTCGGGTTCTACGGCTCGTACCACCCGAGCACGTGGCCGTCGTCGCTCGGCTCGACGTCACCGACGCCTCTGGCACCGGGCACTCCGCCGTCCACGCTGGACCCCGCGTCGGCGGTGTTCCTGTCGTCCCCGGCCGCGCACCACCACCACCGAATGCTGTCAGCATCGGGCAGGCTCAACGGCATGCTCACGGACACCCTCCGCGGCGGCTACGGCGGCTACGGCGGTAGCGGTGTCGTCGGCGGCCTGGGCGGTATCGTCGGTGGGCACCACCACCACCACCACCTCCACGGCGGGCAGCCGTTCGGCCTGGGCTCCCGGTTCCTGCCCAAGCTCCCCGCCAAGCGCAGCATGCGTGCGCCGCGCATGCGGTGGACGAGCACGCTCCACGCCCGCTTCGTGCACGCCGTCGAGCTCCTCGGCGGCCACGAGAGTGCGTGCCCCCGACTCCCCGAGCAACAGAATTACACCGCCCCGTCCTCCATCCGATCGATCTCTCAGATCAAAATCACAACTTCTCTCTCCGTCCTGCAGGAGCTACGCCCAAGTCGGTGCTGGAGCTCATGGACGTGAAGGATCTGACCCTAGCGCACGTCAAGAGCCATCTCCAGGTACGCGCTAGCCGCCAACGCCATTGCCGACCATCTCCAACCCTCTGAACTCCGGACGAATTCACCTCATCGGCTTTGTTTGTGCTTGCTTCGTCTCCCTCCTGCCCATTCTTTCCTTCTCTTGTTTGGGTCAGACAAGAACGCCAATGCAGCTGTAACTCCAGAGTAAGTGAATGACGACGGTGAAACGGCCTCGTCGTCGTAGCCAAGAAACTGCCATTCTTGGCGGAGAAGAGAGAGAGAGTAGAGGAGAGAGAGATGCATGGTGTGGGGATGTGTGTGAATGAGAGAGAGAGAGAAAGAGCAAAAGTAGTCATCATTACACAATAATGCAATGTATGTGCATCCGCGCCCAGTTAGCGTATGTGTAGGTGTGTGCGCGCACGGCCCAAAGCACTCAGCTTCAAAGAACCATGGCCAGAGCCCAGAGGACCGACGCAGAGGAGAGAGAAGAAAGAGGAGAGAGAGAGAGGGCGAGAGCATGGCACGGCATCATAGTATTTGCATGTGTCCATTTGCTGGTGTTTTCTTGCGCGCCGATCCGCCTGCTCATCCATTTGCTTGTCTCCTACCTCCCCGCGCCCACCACCAGATGCATGGTTTGCATTGCGATTGCATTGGCCTGTGAGCTCATGGCTTTGCTTTTTTTGGTGTGCTTTGCTCGCTTCCCCTTTCAGATGTATCGGACCGTGAAGAGCACTGACAAGCCTGCGGCGTCATCAGGTACTACCACTGCTAATCCACAATGCAATGCGTCCTTCTTTGCTCGCTCCTGATTTACCGCCTCATTAGATCGGAGCCGGGGCTAATCTATTCAATCAATGATATTGCTAAGTGCTAATGGCTGGTACGGTGTGCCTGGCATTGTGCGTTCAGGTGGGAACGACGGCGGCTCCGGCGACGAGGACTTCCCCGGCGCCGGACAGGCAGCCTCCGGCGGCGAGAACAACATGTGCGCCAGGCCGTTCGGTGAGCACCGGTCCACCTCTGAGGGGGCGGCGAGCTCGGTCGGCGGCGGCGGTGGCGACATGGACCAGTCTTCGGCGGGCAACACCAGCACCAGGTGGAGCAACTCGTCCAGGTACGGCTGCACAAGCGCCACTATCCCGTACTTATTGACTGCATCATCATGTTTTGCTCACATCTGATATCTGATGAGCGCCTCCTTTGTTTGTTCCCCAACTGTGCATATCTGCACGTTTGCTTATTAATGCAGATATTATAATGGCATCTCATGGGATAACAGCTTTCATTTTTTGTCTAATTGCTAGTGCATTAATTATTCCCAAAGGCACCACCAAACTGTGATGCTTAATAGCATGCATTATATGGGTTATATGTCTATATGAGCATATATATAAAATAAAATCCTGCTTTCTGTCTGGTTACATACAGATAGATATATACATATACGAATGTTCGGTTGGATGTAAAAAATGAAAAGGTTAAAAAGAATGTTTTGGGGGCGCACACTAGTACTAGTACACTACACACATGCTGCTGACATGCACACCTGGAGAAAGAGGTGCACACAGGGCGCTGCCTATCTCATCTCTAGTGGCCAATACAAGCAAGCAATGCTGTGTCATCACAGAAAAGACCAAAAAGCCACATACCCCATGACCTCCATTGACTTGAGCTTCTGCTCTGTGTTTTGTTGGCTTATGCTGCATTATAGAAAATACAGCTCTGCTTCTCTCACCCCCACCACACCACAACATTGTGTGCTGTGTCATTGTGTGTAGGTTCTTGGCCTCTGCCCTTGTCCTCTCTCTCTCTCATTTTCTCTCTCATTCTTTTTCTCTCTCTCAATCCTAGAAACTACTTAGGGGACGTAGTAGGCCGTGGGGCTCCATTATCTTTTCTTATCAGTGCATGGCTCTGATTCCAGGGGATGGGGTATTGACCTGACATGCCCTATTGCCTAGGAATATGTAACCGGAGGACTCTTGGTTCTTTCCCATCGTCAATCTCTTCAGTGTGACTTCTTTTTCCCTTTTGCAATTATTTGCACTGCACCACACACGCACCTCTCTCTCGTTTGATTAGGTTCTGAAGTCAGTTGCAGCAGTACTCTTAGTAAAATCTGAGGTTGACAAAGTCTAGCAAGTATACTCCGTATGTACGGAGTGTAGCATAGCTCCAAAAAAAAAAGAGAGAAGACTTTACATCCACACAATGGGGCTATTGCTGCTAGATTTGTCTCGCAAGTTTCGTTTTTCTACAAAAAAGAACAGCTGCGATTCGGCATTTTTACCAAAGACTGAGATTGAGTAGAAAACATGATTTGTGAGCAACTTGGAAGCAAGTAGGAGTACAGGTGAGGCTGTCTTTTGGCCATACTCGCTTTTCTCTTTCTCCGCTCCATCTTTCTTGTCATCCCATCTTTTGTCATACTTGCATTATATTCTTTAATATATTGGTTATTTCCCTGAGTTTCCTCTCTGATGGCACAGCTCTCTTTCTCCCCGTATGGTTCATGTCTTTATCGGCACCTTAGTTGTTTAGAATAATCCATTTTCCTTGTGTGAAAATAATAGTCCATCCAGATTTTGGAAACAGTCCTCTTTTTAGTACCTCATCCTTCTTTTTCATAGCTGTTTAAGTCAAAGAATGAATCGTACCTCACATTTCTAATCGCAAGGCTCCACTATGTTAGGTACTATCTTGTGACAATACAATTATGTTAGCAAATGGCACCTTTCTCTGCCTTTTTTGAAAGGAAAACGACATTTTTTCCCTTAAGAATGATCTGCACTTTTTTTTTCCTTTTTTGCTTTGAGCCTTTGACAATCTGTGGTTGTACATTCTCTGGAAACTGTTCTTGGCAAAAAATAATTGCCAGGGGGTAGTACGACTCTCTTTTCTCTATTCATGGTGCTTATCAAGTTAATGCGGAAATAGGACTGTTGTACAGACCAAAGTGAATGAACTGAAGTTGTGAAGCCAGAGAACATTCTACAATAATCTTATTGACCAGCAGTTGTGCTTATTATCAAGCTATTGTACTGGACAACAGAACTTGGATCCAGAATATAACACATCTAATTTTGTGAAGGAGAGAAACCAATGCACAGTTTTTTAAATTTTTAATGCCGCTTTTGTTGATTTACTAATTCAATGTTTTCTTTTGATGTATTCTATGCATTACCTACAGTTGAAAATAACAAAGAACATAATCAACATATAACTTAATTAGAGGTTGGGTTGTTGATTCATGCAAGTCAAATTTTTCCCAAGTAATTTTGGCAGCAGTGTTCTTTCCATGAACTCTAGGACAGCACAGGAGTGTAGGACTAGATTACTATAACTTATATATTGATTTATCTCCATCTTAAATTTAGAATAACATATCCTTATATAGTCAGAAAAAAGATTCATACACAAATTTTAGCACATAGAGTAATATGTGCATGATTGGTATATATAGTATATCATATTGTGACACTTAAAGTCCAGCATAGCTACTTAATGTTTATAACTGTACATACATTTGCAATCAATACAAAAGCACTTTATAAATATTTGGTAGTAAGTCGGTATTATCTTGATAGAGTAGTTGTCAAGGAAGGCTCTTTTTCATGCAGATACGATACAAATCACAAATTAATTGAAAAAAAATATGAAGAAATGGACAGCGCCAGCTGTTTCATGACCTCCAACATGTGGGGCATCTACAAACATGTTTTCTCTCTATCAGCATTGAAACCTACAATTAATATGTACTTACATCTCTTCATGATATTACTGCATTTAGTATTTAGGAATCTTTTTTGACGCACAGAGAATTTTGGAAAATTTAGAATGGCATCAGCAAATATGTTGGATGCTGCTTCCCGCTCCATTTCAGCAAATGCACATTATTTTGTTTGTCATGAAGCATTAGATTCTTTGCTTCTGTCTTTGTTCTCCTCGAATTCTCTAGGTAGGAGCTTGTTGATCAGCTCTCTATGCCATTCACAGCACAACTGTAACGAACCGGAACATCTTTTAAGAGTGTGTTGCCTAGAAAGGAGTCATGTAACAAACTGGTCATCACGAGCAACTGTCGTTACTCACTTTAGATAAAGCTAATTGGGAAAATTTTGTGCATGTGTGCCATGTTCCTACCTATATATAGTAGTAATATTAGCATATACTGCCCAACTGTTGTTAACTCAAAGAAGAAGAAACTGCCTGATTACTATCTTTTCTGCTACTATCAAATTGGACATATATAGTACTTAGTATCTTTAGAAAGTTTGCAACGGCTTTGCTAAATGGACAAAATTCTCTTGTTCAGGGACCCATGGCTATCGTCGAATTCATGCAACATGGACGCTCATCGTTTGGCAGGGTTGTCTTCTCCAATTGAGGTATGTATCTGCGAATGCTTCCTCTCATTAAGTGCAGTTTCTACGTACCTATATATATGCAGTATGCACCCCTGAGTGGCATACATGTGCGTGTGCATATACATTGCACTTATACATATATTCTTGTGCAAATGATACATGTTCAGAACGCGGAGCCTTCCCGATCGAGCAGCTCGCAGGTGTCAAACCATGAGCTGAGCAGCCCGAGCCTGGAGTTCACGCTTGGGAGACCGGACTGGCAGGGCACGGATCATGACTAGCTATCGTGAAGCAGCTCATCTCACAGAACCTACTAGCTAGATGGCTAATTTCTTCATTGAGGATTATAGTAGCAGCAGTACTGATATCAGGCATGCCTGACGATCCCCAACTCAGGCGACAACGACAGGTTTTCGCCTGCGAAGAAGAACAATCAAGCAACAAGTACAGCAGCAGCAACCGCATCTCGTCTCCTCCGGTGTGGAGATGGGAGTACGTGCCGATGGAGCACCGGGAAGAAACTAAAAACTTACTGGATCTCTCTCTCTTTCAGAGAGATCAGTTGAGTCGTCGTCTTTAGGTGGTTTGTTAGATTGGTCATGTTCCTGATTTCCTTTTCTTTCTTGCTTCTCTCTTTTTGTTTCCTTCTGCCATGTCGAGCGGGCGAGATTATATTACAGGGCTGCCGCTGGCGGCGCGCAGCTGAGATGGGAGTAGTAGCTACCTAGCTGATGAGAATGATGGTTGAGAGAAGCGTAAAGCTAGCCCTAGTGTGTGGTGTGAGTGAGTGAGTCGTGTGCGCTCGTCCATGTTTGGTGTGGTCGATGTCGTCGAAGTGGCCCTGGTAAGCTACCTAGCTAGCTAGCTTGCGTATCATTAGCACATGGAAAGTTGGAAAAGGAGAAAAGAAAGAAAAGGGAATGAGTTCTCATGAAGCAATCTAACTGAGATGAAGATTTCATCCTTTTTTGTGCATGTGTGTTTGTGATCTCTGCTTTGGATGGTTTCTTTAGTCCCTGCAGGTGCTTGTTGCCCGTGTCAGTTACTACTACCTTGCTTGCCACTACGTACCTGCCTGCACTTTTCCAGCACACGAATATTTTAGCTTCGGCCGCCCATCACACACCTTTCACACTTAGCTGAATGATATGCAGACGCTTTAAGCGTACCTGACCAAAGCAACAAGGTAATAAAGCATGGATTTCCTTTTCTTTCAACCAAAAGATTAAGGAGTAGATCTATTAGGCACCCTCGTGAAACAAAAAAGTTTAAGGAGTACGCACGCTATTATTGAGGCGCTGGGATTGGATGGGATGTGATGTTTGTGCTCTCTTTGGCATGAAGAATCATGCATGATATATACTCTCTTCGTAGCTAGCATAGCAGTAGCACAATCAATTGCGCGCCTTCGATTCCGGTATCGTCTTGTCAATGATTCATTCAGGCTGCTGCTTGGCTAGCTGAATGGTCCGCTCGATCTCGACGCGTCGTCCATTGTTGTGGTACGCTGTGGTCCAAGAGCTACAACGCATAGGACGGGCACGGTTCAAGTACATGCCTGCATAAACCCCAATGGACGCAACCATCTGCCTGCTGCTGCCGCCGCGATCGGCCGAGATCAATAATATCCACATGATTCTTCGTCGATCCTTCTTCTCTCACTGGTCCTGCATCTGCAGCCGATCGACTAGTAGCAGTAGGCATCTGGTGACGTCGTACAGGTGTTTCTTGCGCGGCGATCGGTATATAGCAGCCGCCGAAAGCAAGACGCGAGAACTAAGCATGCTATGCAGCGGCAACCTCTCTTGGCGCCACCGATGACGATGACGATGAGCAAGCTAATAAGATGGATGGATGGGGAAGAGAGAGAGGAGAGGACTGATCTCGTACGTTTGGTGCCAACCTGTGATAGCGTCTCAACGGATCGGAGGATGGATGCTAGGAGTAGTGGTAGCTAGCACCTAGCAGCTGGAGGTCCCAATCCCAATCCCAGCAGGGCCGGGCGCCTCTCTGAGCGCCTCTCTGAGCGCCTCTCTGATTGATGAGGACGGAGGGCCGATGGATGGATGGATGGATACATGTCTCTGAAACGAACCAACGAAAAGTGCCTAGCTATAGCTCTGCTGATTGGGAAAAAGGGATCAAGCAAGCCGCGCGCTGGCCGGCCGGCATTCATTCCGATTGACCGCCCATCAGCACACCTGCTGGAGGCCGTGAAAGGGCAGCCGGCCTAGCTAGCAACGGCGACATCCCTTCACCTGAGACTCAGATTCAATTCAGAGGGGGGCTAGCCTGATAACGTGTTATAAAACATGTTGCCAGCGGTTAGGACCTTCCCCTCTCCGTCTCTCACGATCAACATGGTAGATGAAAGTAGAACAAGTAGACACAAGATGTAGGGAGACTATTCTTTATTTCTCTGAAAATTGGTGATTACAATATAGAGCTCCCACGTATATATAGTTTTGCTAAGGTCCAGGAGTTTCGGTAAGAGCCCACATTATAAACGGACTAGGATTATGATTCTTCCTTCTCCTTTCCTTCTAGTATAGAGTCCTTATATTTTACAACACTTCCCCTTGGGCGATTACCACGATATGCACATGCCTCGTCAAAAACTCTATCCGAAAACCCAGTGGGAAAAAACAGTTCTTGGAGAAAAGAGTACATCGCATTCGTTAATTGAATTGCACATGTTGTCTCATTAAAAACCTTGTGTGAGAACCTTCGAGTAAAAACTCATATAGGAAAAAAGAGTACAACATTTAACCTTCTTGGTAATATATTCTTCGAGATATTGTATTCTTCATGAATAGATATTGATCTTCACGACTATGCATAAACTCCAATGTTTTTACAAATATATGATCTACTTGATCTTTGTAACACTAGTGGTTTAAGTACCTTCAAGGTAGATTTAATCAAATTGCTCCCCCTCATAAATTCATCCTTTGAACTTCATGGTTCAAATCACACTTTTCATAAATGTGTGCTTAATTAGTGGTGTGCAGTACCACAATACTATATCTTTCAAAAAGTTGGCTCATAATTCTTCTATGAATTATATATGGGTATAACAAAGAGCAATATGCTTCATGCATAAAAAACCACTTATTAGTTATGCAAATCAAATAAAATTTATTCTTCGGGGTAATATATCCTTTCAGAGGATTATAGGGGTAAATAAATTAATATTCAATATCTTCTAGATAGTGTATCAAACTTATACAAGCTTGAATAAATTATAATTTTTCTTAGTGGATTTTTAATTGTATGTCTGCAACTCTTCAAGATTTTGACTGTACCACTAAATAATAAATCCAGTCTTACATTTGGCATTTAGGGGATAATTTAAATACCAAAGTCACCTCTGTCGTTGCCAGCTTGGCCAGCCCCAGCCCCCAGCTGCCCAGGTAAATAGCAAATTGTTCATATTTCCGGCCGCTAATTTGCCCTCCTCGCTTGCTAACCACACTTCACACGCTACATTCCAGCAGAGTGTCGCCAAGCATAGTCTTTCACTCTTTTTTGAGATTTGATGGATGCTCCTAACCGCGCAAGTGTGTGACACTGGTGCAATATGCGCTGTGGATGGGTCGCCAACCGGGCATGCGGCGCCAACATTGTGGTGTCCACCTTCCTTGATAAGTGTGTGACTGCTCATCAACCTCAAACTTCTTGATTACCACTCGAATCCCGAGGTTTCTGACACCTATTTTAATATAAGGCGGCTAGGGCTAAAAACTAATACAAATTAGCTGAAATTGGACATCTAATTAGCTAAAAACCATAGACTTATCTAACAAATTAGTCTGATTATAATAAACTCGACTTGCGGTGAAGACATTCTCACAAAGATATATAAAAACCTCTAACCCCTGCCCTACTCATACATTACAACATTGTAGTCCATATGAGAACGACCACAACCGAGAATGGACTTTCACATATTAGCCCACTTATTAGCCCCTTGTTTGGACGTGTTACAACTAATTTGAGCTACAAATTAGCTTGCTAACAATTACCCTATGCACCCAAACAAATACTAATTTAGGAATTGACTATTTAATTTTGCAAAAAAAATCTTTTACTATACTAGTCTATCAACTGGTGCACCGCAAAATTATGATCACATCTTAGCCAGCGGCAGAACATGGTGCCAAAGTAAGCAGGGGCCAGTTAAGGGAAGTTCAGTTTAACTTTGTAGTTTCACATGCAGCTAATAACATATAGAAGAAGATTTGCAGTGGCATACGACTAGAGGAAGGGGCAAGCGCCCAGCTTCAACTCCACTAGCTTCCTCCAGTGCCTCTAGATGAGAAGAGCAAACCCCGAGTATTGCAATTGATATTGGAACCGCCTTAAACAAAACTCCATCGTGAAGCCCTAGATTAATCTCAAGTTACTCTTTAGTTCCCACTCCCAACCCTCGTCTCTCAAGCAAAAGCTAACTCAAGGTCAAACAGATCAGTTGACCCTAAATGAGATTAAAGCAAGCAAGAAGTTGGATCCAAGAGGCATGGACTAAGTTACTCCCATGGGTAAAGGTTAACCCCGACATCGACCCCCTTAAGTTTGACCTCAAACAAGAGTCGCAAGTGGACCATCAGGCTATCCTAAGTTTACCAACTGTTTTATGACCCATGGTCAATCCTAGTTAACTACTCAACACACCAAAGTCCATCGGATCGTGCAATAGATCCCAACAATGTCAAAATCTTAAATAAATCAATAGACTTAAATAAACAAAATAACATCATAACTTTTCTAGTGTCAAAATCCTATAAATTTTATATCTCTGGACAATGGAAGGCCCATATATCTCATGGATAATGGAAGACCCACATAAACAATGTCCAAAATCTAAATCGAATGTGTATTATATAGAGGGAGAATCTATGAACTGATCATAGATCAGTTAGTTGGGTTCCTTGTGGTGGAACCTGACCACCAGGACTAGTTCCTGGTGCTCGCATTTTTCTGGGTTTATTCTAGAGAATTTTCTGACGTTATGTTTTAAGTGGTAAGTGACGTTCCCATCGACAACGAGGCGCCAGTGACGACTTGGAGAATCTCCAGATATGTCGGCTTAGTCCTTCGGAGGTGCTCATAGGGGTAGGGTTTGCGTACGTGTGTTTATAGGGTGAGTGTGCGTGCGTGATGTACTGTGTAATCTCACAAAATATTAGAGGGAGAATCTTCGTTTAAAAGCCCATTTCAATTGTGATTTTTGTATAAAAAATTAATGAACTGCATCAAACAGGGCTAAGAGCATCTCCAGAAGTCTTTGTAAAACTCAATCTCTAAATCATTATTTAGAGAGTCATTTGCATAAAATCGCTTTCTATAACCTTTTGCTCTCCAACGGTTTTCCGGTGTGCACTCTCGAGAGGCATTCTTGTTTTCTACATTTGGCTAGTGAGAAATTTGGAACAGAAGAGAGCTATCCCTAGATAACAAATAAATAAGTTGTTAGAGGGAATTTTCGTCATTAAAATTTTTAGTCCAAGCAATTAAGAAGAATAGTCTCTTGTAGTTACTCTGATGTCTGTTGAAAACAACCTTGTGTTCGTGGGACCTCATCTTAACCAACATGTAGAATGAAGTAAGCGCCAGGGCCCATGGCAATGGCCTTTACATGCTGATGCTGCTAACAAACAGTCACAAAGTTCCACGAAAAGTTGGGTTCATATAGGGAGCCAGGTAGCCTATAAGAAAAGTGGCGCCTAGCCACTGTCTGCTAATTTGACTGGCTTTCCGACTGCCGGTGCCTGCCAGTAAACACTGAGGTACTAGAAGTCAGGCAAGTAGTTTTGATTTGACGTCACAAGACGGATTAACCAACACAATTAGTACTACACAGTAGTAATCAGGCTGGCACGAGTACTGATCCTGAAGGCATTGCAATACTACAGTGCTTGCAACAGCAACACAAGGTGTTGTTTCCAAACAAAGGAGGGAAAGGGAATGCCAACAAGGGCCAACGGGGGAGGGACTCGGGGGTGCTCGGCGAAATAAGGAGAAACAGGAGGGGCGATACGTGCAAGTGGAGAAGAGGTGCAGCAGGGCAGGGCAATCATAAAGCAATGGATTGCGAAATGATTTTGCATGCATTGCATTGTTGCAGATGCAGTCCCCCATGTTTCTCTGTCCCCTCATTCAAGTCATTCTATTGTTCCCTCTTCCTTTGTCGGCGTGCTTTGCTTGCTTCTGTTCAGTGAACAGAACAGCCCAGCAGTGTCTTCTGACAACGCAATGCAATGCAAGGGGCCAGTGGCAGAGAGAAAAAAATGAATGAGCGACGTTTAAAATTTAATAGTGGGGCACTGGAATAAAAAAAAATACTGTAAGGAGCTGCAAGCTACTACAGCAGGCACAAGGGCAAAAAAGAAAAAATGAAAAAAAAAAAAAGGAGAGCGTTGCTCTGTGCATCACCTGTGTCGGCTTCAATGCCCTGCCGTCCTCTTCTGTTCTGTTCTGTTTCTCTCTCCCACTCACTCTAGCCCTTTCTCCCTCTAGCGCTCTCTCTCTCTCTCTCTCTCTCAGAGACACTGTAGTGGGGGCCCAGTGGGCAGGACGTGGGCTTTGTTCCTGTTGTACCGTGGGCCTGAGAAAGAGAGAGGGGGAGAGGACGACAGAGGGGCACTGCCACTTCGAACTGGGAATTAATTTGCATGGGGCCTTTTGGCACCGTGCAGATGGGAGGTTGCCGTTGCCTTGGACCACCGGAGCCTCGTCCGTGTCCTCCGTCGTCCCCCCGTGCACTGTGCGCCATTCATCACCGTATGACCTACACTACGTTGGAGTGGGACTTTTTGTAGTACGTGGGTATATCAAGTGGACTTTCTCACTGCAAATCCAGGCTGTTCTCGTAGTCGTATAGTAGGCCAATCATCTTCTCGTGAGACAGAGGACTAGTAACAGTTTAGCACCCCGGCCTACTAGTACTAGAAAATGACGACACAAAATGAGCATCAACGTACGAACGACATCATCCTTTGATCAGCTTTGTGTACGTAGTTCCTCAAGAAAGAAAGAAAAAAGAAGCTTTGTTTACGTAGTGGAAATCTCAACCACAGATTTATGGAACCACCGACGTGTTTCCCAACTAAATGTCAACCATCATCAACCGTCGGCAAGCTACAGTCAACCATAGTACTCTCTCTATCTCAAATTATAAGTCTTTTCAACTTTATTGGAAAGTCAAGTTTGATCCAATTTATTTCGCCAAAAAATTGGCCAAATTTATTATATAATAAATTTATAAAAGTTATGATACCAAATAAGTATTATTATATTCATTATTAATTATATTTTCATAATATATCTATTTGATATGATAGATCTCTATAATTCTCTCAATAATTTTGGTAAAACTTAAGGTGCTTTGACTCTTTGCAAAAGTTAGAATTACTTATGATTTGGAATAGAGACAATAATATAGTACGTGATGTACTCAAGGGCCCGACAACTGCAACTGCTTCTTATTAAACACACAATGTGTACGAAGAGAAACTAAAAAGTTTGATGACAACTATAGTTACTTCCTCTGTTCCCAAAAAGACATGTAGTGTAAGTTTTTAGTGATTCATACCTAAGGCTCTAAACCAATTAAATGAAAATACATTTCATAAATAATGTAATGGTATTTATATGGCCTCATAAATGATATATTTTTATCTATAATAGGTCAGACTTATGATACTAAAACAAAACACTTTAATATAGTATGAGCGGATACAATGTTACATCAGGTCTATAGTGGACCAGTACGACGGGCATAGCATCACATTAACATTGGTATAACTCCTGGCCCATGCAGTAAACTTGTGTTAATTGTGCATTAAGACACGGGACCACGTTGGAACTGTTCCGGCCGCCATGCAGTGCCCGTGCGAGACGAATCAATCGACGACGATGATCGTGAATGTCAGCGAGAGCAAGCCCTGGCCTCCTGGCCCATGCAGTAGCCAGGGGCGCAGGCTAAACAACAGGGAGGGGCGACTAGCAAAGGAATCAGCGCGCGAAAGCGCAACCCAAAGTCCACCGGGGGGACGGGGGAAGCGGCCAAGGGTTTGGTATCTACCCAGGGTGTAATTGCGAGCGCTACTCGCCTAGCCTAGGAGTACTTCTAGACTCGTGACGGCTACTGTGTAATACACTGTAGCACACCTGGGTTACGGGATTCCCAGGACTGGTCGTACTAGGTGGTGTCCCAACGGAACGGAAACCGAGCGATGACTGGCGGCTCCAGCCTTTGACCACCTGCCATGCCACTTTCTGACTTCTGGCTTTCTCCGGGGAGTCGGGGGCGCGTTGCGTTGACTGGCGCTCAGGCTCGTTCTCTGGGCCGAGGAAAGGCGCCGGTCCGTTTATGTCATCCCGCAGCCCAATAGTAAGTGGGCCGGAGGGGCTGGCCTTCCGAGTAACACCGACGCACGTGCACGTAGGGCAGCGTACGTGCAAATGGATGGGCCTGGGCCGGTACCCAGAATTACATTCCATTTCCGCTGTTGCTCGCTCCGAGCGATCCAGATCAGTGCCCTCGATTTTGGGCCCATACGGCCATACTACACAGCACGCACGCGGTCACGCTTTTTCTTATTCCCCTTTTTACACCTTTTTTTTTTTTTGCCTTTCTCCTTTTTCGCACTCATCCCCGTCACGTCAACCCACAATTTTGTCCCACATGCAAGTAGACTTTATTAGCTAACTATCTCTTTAAGGATAGGGCGCTTAAGATAGCTAGTACTCCAAAACTTCTTTCAAAAGACATTTTAGGGTGCGTTTGGGACTGCTTGATTTGCCTGGCTAGGTAAGAAATCTGATGTTGGTTGGCTTACGTGTTTGTCTTGATTTATGTATGTGCTGTCTACGAGCTAGGCTACGAGCCAAAACAGGTCTTTCATGCTGGCAAGGCTTACCTTGCCAAGCTAGGTGAGGCCACAATAAGCAAGATTAAAAAATGCCCCATTAAAAACTTTTGGTGCTATAAGTTGGGATTTGTTAATTTTCAGTTCGTATTTCTTTTTTGTTTGGCAATAAACATAGTTGTTTCGGAAATTCATTTAATTTATTTTTTTCTTTTCCTTATTTACTTTGTAATCATCATTTTAGTTTAATTCCGTTCTTTCTTTCATATTTTTACTTAATTTATTTTATTATTTGACTCTTTTCTTTTTCTTTAACTTTTAGTATTTTGTTGCACTTCTTAATTTTTCAGAGTAGCCAAAGCCGGGACTCACGGAGAATATATTGTCAACGTAATGCAAAGCCAGCTCAGCACGAGCAGCGAAACAGCGGGCCGTTTGATCAGCTCCATCTCGGCGTCTCGCTAACGTGTCCACTGGTCGGAGTCTCCGACACGCGTCCACCCTGACATTCACAGGGCGCACTTGACTCGATCGACTCCCCCGCCCGCGCCAAGGAGATGGACGAGCCCGCCGCCGACGCCGGCGCTGTGGCCTCCTCTACCTCCTCCTCCTCATTGTCCAGCGCCGAGGAAGACGACGCGTTCCAGGACCAGCTCGGCGCGCACGGCGCGCTCGCGCCACCACCCGCCGACGTCGTCGGCCCGCCGGTACCGCGGCAGCGGCTCTGGGCGTGGGCGACCGCGCGCGCCACCGCACCATGGTGGCTGCTGCGCGAGGCATGCGAGAACCCGGCGCGGGACATCGTGGCGTGGACCAGGCGGGGCGGCGCGCCCCGTTGTCTCCTCGTCGTGTCGGTGAGTTGCTCTGCGACGAGCACGGGCCACGAACGCCACGCGTGCGCCATCGGCTTTGATTCGCATCTTCCATTCTGTGCTTCTATCTTGTGTGATCCGAAACTTGCAGGTTGGATCCGTGGCGCTCGTGGTGCTCACCGGCCTCCTGATCGTCGTCTTCTTCGTGGCAGCGGCGGCGACGAACGCCATCGCCGTTTCCGTCGTCGTGTCCATGGTCGCCGCCGGTGGGTTCTTGGCCGTGCTGCTGGCCTTCCTGGCCGCGATATACATCGGCGCACTGTCCGTTGCCGTGTTTGTCATCTCGGTCACGACGATCGCAACAGGCATTGCCATAATGATCGCCACTGGTATATATCTGTTACTATCGGTATTCGCCATTTTTAGCATTGATGCAATCTTCAGTTTTTATGCCTGTGCGCTGCTGCTTACAAATTGCAATCTTCAGTCCCTGAAATATGCCTGTACCTGTTACTGTAAAATATTGACACCGTCTGAAACTGTGCTTTACATGCGTTTCAGGTTGGGTTGCACTCTTCTGGTTTGTTTGGTTTACCGCCAGAGAATGCCTGAGCCTGGCAACTAAGCGAAGAACCGGCACCATAAATCCATGATCTGCGCATGTATATTTTACCTCTGACGGCATGACATTGCAGTTCTTTGTCTCGTATATGCATCTTGCACTCTTATTCTTGTTGTGTGTAAATAATACGTACTGTAATTATTACCATTTCAGTTTCTGGTTCGTAGTAAACAGGAAAATTTACTCCATGTTGGCAAACAAAGCTTTTAGTTGTGTGTTTCAAAAAGAAAAGCTTTTAGTTGTGTTGGACCATTCCAGTTGAGCCCCAGGATTGACCCATGAGCTACTTTCTGTCCACTTCCTCTTCAAGCAAATTCACCAGCAGAAAGACTTATAAAGCAATGTCATCAGAAGTGGAGTGCTCCCCATTGTTCAAATGGCTATGGGGTTCAAGCAATCCTGGGAATCAAAAATTCCTTTTATGGCTGCTTGCAAGAGATAGATTGAACACGAGAAACATTCTGAAGAGGAAAACTATGCAACTACCGGACTACAGTTGTGTTCTCTGCAACACCGGAATTGAAGAGTGTTGCTTCCAAGTTCAGTAGAAACTGCTGGGACTCGATTGATATCAACCGGGACTTCAACCTCTCTCCAGTGGACATGATACTCAGAGCTAGAGAAGAATTTGATAGCATAATCTTCAGAGATGTGTTGATAGCAGGATGCTGGAGTCTTTGGTATGTGAGAAATGAAATCATCTTCAACAACGGTACACAAAGCATGGAGGTCTGGAAAATCCATTTGAAACAACAGCTGGGTTTGGTTAGTGTTAAATCACAACCCAACAAGAGCACACTCATCGATACCCTGTTTTTTTCTTTTTGGACCTGAAGGTCTTGTCCTTCAAAGTTGTAAATGTAAACCTCTGTAGCGATTCTTGATTTAATTAAAAAAAAAAAAAAAGTAGGTCGGGCCATCCCCGGCCAATTCGGTCAAAATATAGGATGGAGTGCAGCGCGGTGGGAGAGGGAGACCGAGACGCGAACGAAAAGGAGGGCAGAGGGAAAGTTGAAACCAGCATCTGCCGTAAAGCATATTTAATTTAGTTATGTTTATCCAAACACTCTTTCAATGAAGTCCAGTTGACGACAAATATTCCTATTTTATATCTCAAGTTCGTGTGAAAGGCTGCTTTTGTTGTGACTATCCATATATACGGTAGATCGTGCAATCTAGCCATGACTATATATATGCATGGAACACGGGCCAATTCTGTATTGCGTGTTGTAGCCCTAGTGCCTTGCAAAACCCTGAGTCTGTTACTCCCAGCAAGCCATCGCAGATGAGAGGGACGTGCGGCATGATGTTCGTGGTGGCCATATTGCTGTTTCTAGTACTATCGCCTGCGAATTGTAAGTGTCGGTATAAGTTTATAAATCGTACTATCTTGAAATTTAAGATATGTATATGCACATGTTTTTTTAAGAATATATATGCACATGTGTTGATAAAACACAAAATCAATTGTTACAGGTCGTCCATATCAGCTACTTGAAGCTAAAGCTGCTAGGTTCACCAACACAAGTTCCAATAATGCTACACTGATCCACTCCACCGCCGACGGGAATACCGCAGATTGTGACCTTGTATTTTGCGGCAAACGGAGTGGATGCGGAGATGGCCAAGGTCACAATGTAGACTGCTACTGTTGTGAGCTTGATCCGGATAAGTTTCATTCATGTTATCGCACCAGGAGCATATGTAGGGCCAACTGCCCATTCTGTAAGATCTAGGATGGGGCTAACTGCTAAGCAATGCAATGATGCAAGAGTAGCTGTGTCATGCAATGATGGACAATATAGAGCCAACTGCATGAATAAGGGATTTGATTTATGTTAGTCGACATTTGCATTAATACGATATATAATCTCCCAGCACACATCCATATGTGTTATATTTTTGCTTGCATTATTATTTATTTTCAATGTGTCTTTAGCACTTAATTATCAGGCATCTTCCGTTTCTCGATGTAGTCGACCCCCCTCTTGTTTTTTTGATCGCTATGACTGCCGTAGATGTGAAATTACAAGTACTTCAGCGATCTAATCATCGAGCAGGGGCCGGAAGGTATCTTTTAATGTTGTGCAATTTAAAAGAAGACACGTGGCACTACCGGATGCGCCCCCTTTGCCGACGGCCCGATGCCGTCAGCAAAGGCACTTCTGCCGTCAGCGAAGGCTTTGCCGACGGCCTTCCATGCTGGCCGTCGGCAAAGAGCCGTCGGTGAAGAATTGCTCAGCAAAAACACCTTTGCCGACAGGCGAAGCCACGTTCAAGGTGCTGGATGCCCAGGCACCCACGAAAATGTCGTGTTTACGTGATGAGGTGAATTTTTTCACCCTTTGTGTATCCCCCTTGGGCAGAGAAATTGATTATTATAGGAACAGGGCACCACCCCCTGGCGGCCCAAGCCCATGTGCCAAGACGCAAGTTGCTTCCAGGAGAATTCCAATCGTTCTAGGGAAACTTTTGCCGTGGCTGTGTGAGTCCGCGTCTCCGCGAGTCGCGAGGGCCGTGGCTTTTCGCCTGACGCGGCGAGGCACCGATGCCGGCTGCCTCTTCCCAGTTCCCCTTCCCGACTTCCTGTGATCTTGTCCCCGTCGAGGCGTCGACTGTCGTCGTCCGTCCGTGGAGGTCAGGCAGCTGAGCCGAGCGAGCGACGAAACGCCGCAACAGCTGGATTGAGCGCCTCTTTGTTCTGCACGGCTGCTGTTCTGGACTTCTCTTCCAAAAGAAAAGGTCAGGAATCAAACGCTCCAAAAGAAAAGATCCGATTATAATTTTTCCTGGTAATATGAACATATGTTGAAATTGAGTGGTTACAGAATGTTGTGGTTCGTCGTTTCATGACTATGGAAGGAAAACAACGTAAATATGATCTCTAGGTAACGCAACGAATCTACTTTTTAGTTTCAGTCGACTACTCTACAGTTTATTTGTTAAATGATTGATCTATTTGTGCCTAATTTCCGGATCGATGGCGTAACGGTACGGCTTTTGGTGGGCGCTGGGATTGCTACCGTGTTTTGACGACGGTGACGCCTGCGGGTGCCACATTCCTCGATGGAGGCGTCGCTCTTGAAGATCTCTCCGGGTGAAAACCTTACACCAGTCTTTGGTGGGCGATGATGGCGTCTTTGATGTCATTTTCTTTTTGGAGACGTCGTTTTTGGAAGATCACTGCTTGTTGGCTGGTGCCAGCATCATGGTGGCTCCTTTGCGCTTATACTAGATGCTTAGTGCCGTTGTCAGGAATTATCCGGCGTCTTCAATGTTGGAGATGTATTTTTTCCGTCAGTTCTTTATTTTGTTCTCAGTTGTAACAATTGGCCTGATTCTACCTTTTGGTAGATGAAGCCGGGTATGAATACATCCTTTATCTAAAAAAAAATCTATTTGTACTCTTTCTTTTAGTGGGACCTTCATCATGGTCTACTAGATCAAAGATTTTGCTATGTTTTCTTGATGATTTTTGGCATTGTTTTGATGGATACAGTTCTTTTTTGTTAAAAAATGGTGAGTGTTTTGTTTCGACTAAAGTCTCATATCAATTGCTAGAAGTCAAATTTCATATTAAAAGATGGTAGTTACACGTTAGTTATGCTATTTTTTATTAAACATCGTATCGATCAGTGTACTTAAAAATTAAGTGGTGCACCCCCCATAATTCCGCTCTAGCTTCGCCACTGCCATCAAGGATGAGTCCATCCGGCGACGCACCAGGCTCGCGCGCGCCGAGTTCGTCGTCAGCGCCGCGGCAGGCGCCGGAACTGGTTCTGGCCCCGACGTCGAGGTTGGCGATCGATCTCGGGATGAAAGTATAGCGCACGATGGACTGACAAGCAATGGGCGCTCGGATGCGTTCGGTGCAGAACGAGGTGTGGTCGACGCTGGGCGTCAAGAAGACCATGAAAGAAGCGTGGAAGATGGTGAAATTGTGAAAACAAATGCAGCTTGCTCGGTGTAGATTGAATCAAGGAAAACAAGGCCCAGATCAAAGTATGCTATGTTTTGGACTAGTCATGCAATTTTATACTTTTACCATCTTCTATGAACCTTACAATATATATAAACTAGAATTATGTGAAGTCATGTTTTCTGGTTCTCTGTGTTAACGTTTCCATGTTGTCTTTCCGTATTCTGATCATTATGCATACGTTTTTGTCTTTATCTGTTTTCGCATTACAATGAATCCCCATTTTTCCCAATTTTGATTTTTCCTGTAGTAACATTCAAAAGTGAAGATGTTTTGTTTCTGATTTTGATTTTGTTTCCTTGATATAAAATGTAAAAGTGACAATGAAAGTTTATTCCGGCCTTCCAGGTTTTTGTCCCTTAGGCTGACGCAGCCCACACACCAAGCTGACAATGTGACATACGACCTGCGGCTGCTAAAAGACGTTGGTTTACTGGCGAAAACAGAATAGCAAAATACTAGTACAATATAATAACTGGTTCACTGACGAAGGAAATGGAATGACCACACACGAACATGACATAATAATTATTGGTGTCATAGAGACAAGTCAAGCCCCACCGTGACAGCAACAGCTCTAGTGCCCCATCCAGAATTTTCCAACAAGAAACCCAGTTCCAATCCAAATATATATACACGAATACTTTAGACAAGCATACTAGGAACCACATATGTGGCAGTTAGACGAATCCACGAGTCACGACAGATAAATGGCAACATCATAAGTTTTCCAGGTAGTTCGCTTCGCTTGGATCAATGGAATATCATGTCCCATGGTCGAAACATTGCCTGACAGAAGAGGAAAACACAAGAGTGAATATGATATCAGTTTGAAAATGCTATAATCACAGTAGCTCCAGAGAACGAACCTAATGGCCATGACCAACAAGTGAAAGAAGGAACGTTCGATAGTTTCCTGATGTCTCGGAGTTGATAGCCTCAGCTAATGGCTTCTTATACTTCTTGAAGTACTCTGCTTTGATATATTGCATGTCAATCTCAGTCCTCGTCACCACAACCCTTATAAGTGTCTTATCATCTGTGCCTAGACCTTTCATGGCCTTTCGTAAGAGCTGTATTTATGTCATGAAGAGAAAAATGGTCACGTTGCAAGTATCAAACTAAGAAATCAGAGGTCTTCAACTATTATTAGATTCTAAATTGGTAAACATAAGAGGTTTAACAAAGATTACAAAACGCATACATATTTGTTAAAAAGGTATAAGTTCATTGAGGATGCTATCCTAACCTCTGCATAGAAAGTAAACTGCATACATAAATCATAGTGCGCATGTCTGTGATCTCATGTTAATAGCATATATTCTATGAGGGCAGCAGCATTCCCATATTAAAGATACTAAGGTAAGCCAAATGAAAAAGGCAGCTAGGACAGTATAGGAGGAGAGTCATGGGAACCGAAGGCACAATAGCAATCTTGAACATGCTCGTTTCACAGCAGCAGAAAGTAGCGCTTTGGAATGGTGGCAAGTTACATATAATTAAAATAAGAAATAAAATACACAAAGATCAACTCTAGATGGTACAGCAAACTTTATATCTGTGTCATATCAACAAGTGATCTTTGCTTCACCAAATGTTAAATTATCTCTACTACAAAAAGGGTCAAAAGGACCCGTCGACCCGCGCGTGGTGAAGCCCCTAGACAGATATACCGCTGTAACTCATGTTTGCGCCGACATGTGGGCCATCGCCCACCTCTCCCTTCTGGTCCTCAGCATTCGTCTCCGCCAACCCTCGCGCTTGGCCGTCACGCCGCCGCCGCAATACCTGGCCGTCTGCCCCCTCCGCTCCCCATCTCGCCCAGCCACCGACGATGCGCTGGCCGACGTCTGCGCGGAGCAGCGACAAAGTCCTCACCCGTCGGCGGATGCTGTGTCGGGTCGCCGACGCTTGCCCCGTCCTCGACCCTGTCTGCGGAGGGCGTCCGGCCGCTGGCTGCTCCAGCCTTGATCCCGGCCATCTGTCCGGCCGCTGCCTGGCCTTGGCCCAAGCCCCATCTGCGAGGACGAACGTAACACAGGTGTGGTTCACAAGGTCAAAGAAGCACAGCTGCAGACAGCCTCAACGACGGCGGCGAGGGGCGCATTGAAGGAGATACTGACGATGGGGATGGGGACGCCCGGGGCACGAGGGCGAGGCGTAGATATCCGACCTCACCTACATTTTCGTCTCCTCTCCCCCGATCTTGTGCTTCTTTGACCCGATTCTTTTTTGCAGCAGTGATTTCTTGGTGAAGCTGTGTAGTGATTAATTGGGTGCACACAGGCAAGTGATTTCTCTCTTCGGCTTCAATTTTCCTTGATTTCTCCATGCTTTTACCCCATCTTGCTGAATGAAATTGAATCAATCACTTCATTATCTCATTTGTGCAGCCCCAACTGGAGTAGTTCTGACTTACGAGTAGTACTTGATTATAGTAATCCTTTTCCATACCAACTATATGATTGATTTCACTAAACTGCAGTAGTCTGTTTATTTTACTAAACTGCGGTCCTCACTAAGTGCCTCAATCAGCACATCCTTCAGCTTTGCTATCTGCTTCCTTATGCTTTTCCTCGCTCAAAGCTTTTTTTAGGAATAATCAGAGTTCTTAATACTTAACAAAACAACAATTTTGTGGAGTCCATACAATTTTACAGAGTAATTTGCACCTAGATTCAAACCACATGACATATGCTTTCAGCTGGTTGTGTAGTTACTACTGCACTTAGCCTGGTGCAGCATGAATGATATGGTAACTTACTTTTGTCTGCGTCATTTTGGGATAATTTGAACCATGAGTATCTGGGATGATTGCCTTCAACTTAAATAGCTTCAAGCTAGATACTAAATAATCTTATTTCTTTTACTCTCCCCACTCGAATGTGTGAGCTTGTTCCAAATATGTGATCGCTATAAACCATGTTTATTGTTGCAGCATGACAACCCCAGTGATTACATGGGCAGTCAATCTAAGTTTGCCCTAAAATGCTGGGCATAAGGGGGTTTTTGGCTTTTCATTTTGCTCAAAGATCAAGCGCGCTGTAGGCAGTCAAAGGAAGCAAAAAAAATATGAAATTGATGGTAGCCTTCCCTCCCTGTTACCAGTACCTTGTCAAATTTAGAATCGTAGCAGGTGCACAACTAGGATTTGTTTTTGGCAAAAATAATCAGAAATTGTTTGTGTAGTTGAATCACTTTAAAATCACCTCAATTTCTATTGGTGCCTATATTGATTAATTGGCCACCTCTCAGCTTTGCACATACAGTTGTGACTTGAGTCTATTATTTTAGATCATGATGGTCATTTATTAACATAACTGTGTCCTCTTCCTCCCTATGGTGAACTGGTGGTGCCTGACCAGCTGATCCAACCTAACATTTATGACAATCACATATCTCTGAATGCAACGTATTATTTTTCTTTATTAACATGATATTTGTTGGTAGCCAATGATATATGGCAGATGACTAGCACCGGCAAAAATGAGGATGACGCCAATGGTGCTTCACGATGGTCACCTTGACTATACCCTGTAAGATTATCTCTGCTATATCATCTGCACTTTGTAACAGCATGTTTTGCTGTTGACAGGCAAGCGCGAGCATTTGTATGAGGACCGCCGGTGAAGGAAGCGAGATAGAAGACGCTGGAGAGCGGTGTGTTCTTGTCCATAGGTGATGTCCGGCCGGGTGAAGGTGAGGTATGAGGCACCGCAAGACTCTTGTATGCGGTGGGATGAGGATGCTTGTACCATATCCAGTGTAAGAAGAAGCCCGGCGGGGTGAGGCTTTTTCCTTCATAGCAAACTTAATGCTTACTCATGTCATCATCATGCGTGCATGTGACATGTTCCACGGACTCTAAGGAGAAGAGAGTCTTTGGGTTAAAGACCATGCGGAGCATTCTTCACATCCACTGCTTATTTTGGTATAGTCATTTTGTGCAACCAGGGGTCCAACCACTTGCAGATTACGTGGCACCGCCCGTTGTTGGCCCTTATTCCCCGGCTCACGGGCGTGGCACAACAGGACCTGGTGGAATGCCACCTTTTCCTCCGCTGTGGAGGGGTGCAAACCAAGGAGATAGTGGCATAGATGGTGAAGGACACAGTTGGCAATATCGCCCTTACTAGATTTGCCCTTGTGAGCTATACTGCCATCACTCCATGTGAAGCATTTGTATGAGACGAGATAGAAGCTGGTGTGTTCTTGTCCCAGTATGAGGCTGAGAGGATGCTTGTACCATCTATTTTTTCCTTAACTTAATATATCATGCAGTGCATGTGACATGTGGACTCTAAGCTTTGGGTTAAAATGCTTATTTTGGTAGATTTTGTGCAACTTCAGATTAGAGCGTTGTTGGCCTTATTTCACAACAGATAATTACTCGAGTTCAGTTCAACGTTCTTATACTAAAATTTGGTTTTCGTGATTGAGCCTCTTGTTGATAGAGGATTTACTATGGATAGAACAGACTAAAGCCAAGGAAATAAGAATTGTTGATCACAGATAGCAGAGAGGAAAAAAAAAAGAAAATATTTTTTTCCCGATGCAGCGCACGGGTATTTACCTAGTAATTTCATAAGAAAGAAGAACAGACTATGGCTAAATCTATCAGCAAAACATAACCTGACTCTAAATCAATAAGTGATTTATGGTTTCTGTACAAAATTTCAAAAGCTATAATATTTCTTTACTGAAAGCAGCATAGGTGCAGTACCTTAGCAAAATACTTTGCTGGGTTTTCCGCGCATCTGAGGATAGTCAAAAGTGCAAACTCAAAGTTTCCAGATGTTTCGCTCTTGATAACCTATCATATATAAAGGACACATTAAAAAATTCCAGAGAATAAAAAGAATGCTTATTCCAGAAGTGTACTGAACAGAAGTATACCTTCTCTAATTTCCGGTCATACATATGATGGTAAGCAGAAGAAACAGATGCCAAGTGTGCCCAACTGCGTTCAGTGAAAACACGGATAAAGGTCTTCTCATCCGTACCCAGCCTTTTCTCACCAGCTTTGTACAAATCCTTTGCATCATGTGTCACAATGGTTGGATCAACCTCAGGACCTTCATAGCGTGGAATCCCCACATATGCAAGTAAAATCTGAAATATACATTATATCGTTAATTACTTCTAAAAAGTACAATCTAAATTGAACAGATATTAACTACTAACTTATAAAAAATGATGATTGGCATACAGCACATGAAATTCATGCTACAGATCTCTTTGTGCATTAGGTAAAAAGCATAAATGACTACAGAAGCAATTGAAGCAATTTCACAAGCAATAAGTGAATAAGTGAATGAAGAATGGGCATTTCATTAGTCTTATACAACACAGAAATTAGATGTGAGGATATCTCACAGATATTAGACTCACAATGGCAGAATATGCAGTCATTTAGCAGCACATGGAAGTTGTTCCAAGAAATTATAGCCAAATATTCACCTTCCTAATGTTGGTCAGTGAAATACTAAAAGTTGAACAAAATTAGTAATTTAAGTGTCTTTCATGTATCATCATGCATGAGGCGAAGTAGAACAAATGTAAGGCAGTAAGTACTAAGGATCAGGACCTTCTGGTGATCGCCAGATGTGTGGTGACCAATGTCATGCTCAAGATAAGTACCAAATCTAGCATAATAAGTCTGTTTCATTATTTGCAACTGCGATGGTGTCCTGGAACATATAATCTCAGTGGCTGCTCTCAGATCCACAGTGTCACCACTTAGAGCTTCTTTCAAAACAGTTGCATCACGTCCAGCAGGATCAAGAATCCAATGCGACATAGCTTTCTGGAGCCACATGAAACAAAGTTAACATATTTAACACACAATTTTGATAAATTAAATGTAAACTCATGATGGAAGCAACACATATTCACATTTTTAGCTAATTCATTTAAATTATCGGTGACTATATGGTACAATTGATAAAGCATATTGGTACTTAGTGATTTGATCATTTAATAAAGAGAACTTTTCATGCCTTGTGGTGTCCACTGAGTTCAGATGAAAGACGATGGGAGAGTTCCTCATGATACATAGCTCTGTATTCCTGTTGAATGAGTCCACGCTGAACTGAATCGCGATGAGTAAGTATGTTTATCACTGTTGTACTGTCACAGCCAAACCCTGGACATCCATCAACCAAGGCACAATATAAAAAAGTCAGCATGTTTAGTGACCACTTCCTGCAAGTCAGTAATGAAAAAAAAAATCTTTGATATTTAAGTAAAAGCATTGAAGTATGCACCACACTCAATTCCTGCAATTCAATCATGTCTAAGTTCGGCTGTTTATGCTCACTTGCAGACAACAGTTGTGGTCATTCAAGCATATCAAACTAAACTCACTGGAAATAACTACTTTCAATTTTGTTGATGAAAAAGTAACAGATTATAAATCCTTTCGTGATAAAAATACAAGACAAAAGAATCACCTTGAATTAATAGTTACAGACCACCCCAAGTAACACATATAGAATTACAACATTTTAGTTATATAAAGTTACAAGTAATGGTCAAAGTCGCATATCCAAGCAATGAAAAGTCAGAAACACTAAATAGAAAAGAGCAGAGGGGTTGTATACGTCAGTAACAAATAAGTTTCTCGAAGGCCAGAAGCAGTTGACCTGATTTTTGGCCTTTTGTTTCGGCAGTTGGTGCACAGCACTCTTAAGACATTGTGAGGAAATTGGAATGTTTATGCGAAGGAAATGCATAACAGAACAGAAATAAACAAAAGTAACAAAATAATTAGCAAAACCATCAACTTGCACACCAGCGAGCTAGAGAATTATTTAATCACAAATACTGGAGCATACAAAACAACACCATACTTTCCCTCCTAAAAACAAAATCTTATATACGGAGCATTTCCATCAGCCCACGTACACCAATTAGTTCTACAGTAGACATGTGGAATCCATATAGCGCCTACACAGGCCAGAATTGTTTCTAGTTGACTGAAGAACAGACTATTCAAGGCTCCAACCCACTTGACCCCAAATTGCAGTCAGACAAAACAAAAAATGTCTTAATCACCGCAATTGCCATTACTGCATCCAGATCAATGGCTACTCAATTTCTGACCTAGCACCGCAGTCAATTTCCCTCAAGGAAATATCCAATGGCCTATATAAGCCTCTAATAACAACAACCCTCCTCACCTCCCCATCTGCCATCTGAACCCAGTTCGTCCAGCCCCCATGGAATGGAGAATTCTAGCTTCGTCCAGCCCCTCGACACATCCCCAAACTCGCATGCGCGGAAAATCAAGGTAACCGCCAGGCAACCAAACAGCATCGATTGTTTCCGCCCCCATATCCATAGCATAATCTAATCTCGTGTCCATACAGCCACAATATCTAGCCGAAAACGGAAATCAAACAACGCCGCCGCGCGGCGGACCCGACGAATTGCTGGAAATTTGGGCGAGAGCCCGAGGTGGGGGAAAAGTAGTGGACCTTTGAAGGCCTTGTGGAGGTCGATGGCGTCCTGGCGCGGGTTGGGGGGCGCCGGCGGCAGGGTGAGGCTCGCCATCGCCGGCCGGCAATCGCTGCGCGTGCGCGGTGCCCGCTGATTCGATTCGATTTGGTCCGCTCGTGTGGAGGGAGCGGAGATTAGCGAAATGGGTAGGTGCAATTTGGTGCGCGCTTTGCGTTAATGGACGAGATGGCTTTCATTCAATGCGCTCGGGCCTCGGGGGTGGAGGAGCCCGCGTGGACCGGGTCGGGATCGGGACGTTAGCGTCACGTGGCGACTTTTTTTTTTTACAAAGACGTGGCGACTTGAACGGACGGCAGCCACAGCCAGTGGCCCATGTGTCGCCGTTTTCACTCAATTTCATTTCGGTTTATCTACCAAGACCAGCTCTATACCAAACGGGTATACTTAAATTCAAAAAAAAAAAAAAAAAAAAAACACGTGTACTTGGTCAATTGTTGTACCATATAAAACGGTTCCACTCAGAAGTTCGTGTTGTAACGCAGACGACTTTGTTCGGCAGAGCTCGTTACATGTGCTCTAAAAAATCCTTGGTCTGAAACGTACATGCATATTATAAATTTACTTATGTGACTCGTTTCGTTTATATTTTATAATTTGAATAAAAATGTTTAGATACTTTAATTTAGTCTATACAAACTGTAAATCCTATATAGGTCATACCGCATCTTTAATAGTTCCAAAATATCAATGGGTAATTTTTTTCCAGGTGGCTAAAAAGGTTAGAAGTTTATTTATTGAGTTCCTCTGTTTCTAAAATCTCGATCCTAAACTATAGAAGATAATTTTATATCAGAAATTTCAGACTATTTTTTCATCATCCTAATCATTTTTATATTTTTTTCCTCACTTTGTATATTTTCATCTATATAAAACTCAACTCAAAGAGGCCGGGGAACTCTCTCGATGTGGGCGGACTGCCGGCAACCGTGGCTCGTGTAGCTGCTTCCTGCTATCCAATCCGATCTCCCTCTCCACCTTAAATCCTAGCCAATCCAAACCAGCATTCGATTGCTCTTCTCCTGATCTATTGATCCATCCCACTAGATTTGCCTGTTTTGGTCTCCTGCTTAAGATTGAGGTCCCGTTCGTATGTGAACAGTAGCTAGAGGCAACTCCCTCTCCTCCACCTTTTCACCCGTGAGATTGAAGTGTGGAGTTGGAGGAAGAATTGCAGGCATTCGATTGGAGTGTGCTGCGTGTTATTCCGGACAGCTGCTACTGACTCTTGGTTTCTGCGAGCTGAAATCGTCTCCTGCTACTCCACTCACCTCCGTCCCCTACCAGCTCTCCACCCTTGCCCAATTTCCGTGCTCGGCCTTGCAAACGCCGACCTGCTTGGCCGCGCCGAGGCGTTCCTCTACTGGTGTGCGGCTGCTAGTTGCCTGAGGTCTGCAACCACTGCAGCGTCGCGTGCTAAAGGGGCGCTGGCGTCAGTCCTTAAGGCGTCGAGAGCTAGGTGTCTTGGTGCTGCCACGATACGCAGGAAGTGGGTGAGAGGGCATTGGCGCCATCCCACAAGGTGCCATGGGCGCAATGAGTTTCCTCGCGTGGAACTGTCAAGGCGTAGGCGGACACCTTGACAGCTCCAAGATGTGACATCTTGCCCGACTCATCACTTCCACTAAAGAGCAGGTAATTTTCATTTCCGAAACTAGAAGCTCTAAGTTTAATCCTAAGCAACTTGAGGATAGATTCCATGTTCATAAAGCTCACATTGTTTCAGCTGAAGGTCAGTCTGGCGGTCTCTGGTTGCTCTCCAGTAGTGATGTAGTTGTAGATGTCATAGAGTCTTGTCATTTCTTCATCTTTGCATTGTGTTTCAATAAGCTACTTTGCAAGAAGTTTGGTCTGATGTGCATCTATGGAGACCCTCGTCACAACAGAACCAGATGGATATGGAGGAGTGCTCGTAATTTTATTTCTATAAATTCTAATATTCTGTTTCTTTGTATGGGCGATTTAAATAACATTATGAATTTCTCTCGAAAAGCTTGGCCCTAGGCCGACCAATTGTAATAGGATCTCGAACTTCTGTTGTTTAGTTAAAGATTGTGGTTTGTTCGATCTTGGTTTTCATGGTCCTACATACACCTGGACTAACAAACGTTTTGTTAACACCAGAATTTGGTCAGGGATATGACAGGTGGGCCTACGAGCAGTAGAGAGAATGATTCGGCGAATGCATATGCGGTCGGCTAATTTCCGTATGTTCGGCAAATGGTCAAGCGGTCGGTAACGGCTTCGTTTGAAGGCGAAAGAAGGAAAGAGGAAGTGACCGAAAAGGGAAGGAGTCGTGATAGTCAAGGACTCCGATTTTGGTTAGAATTAGCATATTTGTAGCTTTCCAATTTTGTTTAGGTAGTTCGTAAATTCTTAGGACTCATGTTCTGTCCAGGGTATAAATATAAACCCTCGACCATTGTAATAAAGGTTCACAACCAATTCAATACAACCGGCTACGTGCCACCCTTCGAGTCCTTTAGTCGTGTCGTCGAGTTCTTCGAGAGGGCCAATCGATCCGTCGACCTCCGTAAGTCCCGGCAACCTTGCTATCATGTCTAGTATCGTGCGGCGGATTTAGATTATGATGCAAGTAGTCTCATCCGTTTTGCTTAGTATCGTGCGGCGGATTTAAGCTTAATGATGGGAAGTTTTTGCTTGTGCCTTGTATCGTGCGGCGGATTAAGACATGAGTAAAGATAGTTATCGGCTCTCTTAGATTTGGCAAGATCTAATAGATTCATTAAGTTATCACGTGTTGCATGTTTTATTTAATGTTTATTTATTTGCAACACTCTTTTGCCCAATCTAGATTGATGCTCTTTTCAACTTTTGGTCATAATCTCATGTTTATTCGATATCAAGTAGATCAATTTCATATAGCCGAATTAGATCGATCTAGATTGTTACGTGTTGTGGGTTCATTCACGTTAGATGTAGATAAGCCTTGACAGACCGGGTACCGTGCGGCGATGCGTCTTTGGGTTACTCTAGAGCTAGTCATCCGGTGGACTAGAGATCGGTTTAATCGATAGGTTCCTTTTACATGTTACTTGTTTGTTCCTTCTTCATGGACCCCGATTCGGCAATCTTGCCGATACGGTTATGCTTATACATGTAGCGAGTACTTATAGATCTGTTAGGTAATTTCGTGCTTTTAGCTCTTTATTGTTAGATTGTATCATGCGGTGGATTGATCTAGTAGTAAGGAGTGGCGTAAATTCATAGTGAGTGGTATCATGCGATGGATTAGCTTGCTTGGGTTTATGCTTGACGGGTTTATGAAGGCTAGACGTGCGGCAGACTAGTTGGAATAGCCTATGCATGTGTTATTTAATAGATTTACATTTATAAGTTACTTATCTTTAGTTATTAGTGCTTGATGATGCTTTAAACCCGAGATATAGTTTGATATGCTTTGATAATTTAATCTTGTTCAAACATGTCTTCATTTACTTGTATTCGGCAAGTTCATTTTGTTTACATCGGTTATGTTACTTTAGCCGAATGAACCGCAATCTGTTGGCGAGATAGCTTCTATAGCTATGTGTCGTCGTAAGTGGCTTCGGGGCCGTAAAGATGGAACTGTCTGGTCTCACTCGGCATGTTCCAGTTTTGATCTTACCGTTTTATCCCTTATCGATTTTCGGGTCAAATCGATCGGCACGCCACCGATTCGAGACACCCGGCACCCGATTGAAGCTAGGCTTTCCGGCTTGCCGTGTGTGAGACGCAGGGCGGTCACATTTTGTGTCAACACACTTTTTGGCACGCCCGGTGGGACAACTTCTCAGTTTAGGATGGGATCGGAGATTGACAATAGTCACGTTCGAACGTGACCATGGACGAACTGCGACGAGCAACGCCGGATGGTGGAACAGGCAATGGAACAAAGATCGGCGAAGTGCTTGATGTCTTTCTCCAAAAACAAGAGTGGCGAGTGATGGTCAAGCAATCATTGCCACGAGTTCTTCTCGCGTCGGGATCGATATTACGACGAAGAGGAGATGCGAGGGTAGTTCAAGTCATCTACAAAGCCGTGGGAGATACCATGTTGAATCATAACACGGCTTTTTTGGGCACCTTCCGCAAAATCATGGTTGATACTTTTGGTCCAAAGAAGTTGACAAGCGCTTTGAAGAAAAATTTGGAGAGCTTGGTGGACCGGTGTTCTTTAACACTCGGCAATCTTCGGGGAAGCCAACTGGGGAGGAGAGATGATCGGTACAAGCAAGGATGGAGCTGTTCATGATGAAAAAGAGAAGCCTTCGTGACCGAGCAGCAAACTCTTGGCCAAGTAGCTTTTGGTGCAACAACGAGATATACCCGCATCTCGCTTACAAGATTTCTCCAAAGTGGCAAACAGTTGCGAAGAGTGTTTATGGAGATGGGTATAATGAGTTTACCGATTACGGTGCCCTTAATGCTTTGCCGAATCCGGGGTATATGAGTGCGTCGGAGTACCTTCGGAAGGCGGGGGCACAAGATGCCAATGATGTTCGCTAGCGTAATGGCCGCTATGATGCGAGAATCGTTCGGCCTTAAACCAAAGAATCAAACATATGCATACAAATCTCCCTTTCCGTGGTGGTACAATAGAGTAGCTCTTCCACCAAGAGTAAAGCCACCGACGATTTGACTAAATTCTCGGTCAAGATGACACTAGTACCATTGAACATATTAGCGGGTACTTGATGCAACTTGGAGAAGCCGCTAGTGATGAAGCTTGGAGAATCGATATTTTCCTATGTCTCCTCGACGGGCCGGCTTTCACATGGTTTGCTTCACAGGCCAATTCCATTAGAACATGGGCGGAATTGGAGCAAAAGTTCCATGCATACTTTTACATAGGAACCAATGAGAAGAAGATGGTTGATCTGTGGGCTATGAGGATGAAGACTACCGAAACACCAATGGAATATCTTCGTAGATTCGTAGAAGCGAAGAACATGTGCTATTCTCTGACTATTCCCGATGACCAACTCGCACAATTGGTCATTGCAGGCATGCTGCCACATATCAGAGACAAGCTATTTGGCATGGAGTTTGAAGATCTTGGACAGCTTGCACAAAAGTTGACAGCAATGAGCAATCAAGCCCAAGGGTTCAGAAGAGATGCTCGTTTTCGGAAGAACAAGTGCAACTATTGACATGCATCGGGGATTTCTAGAAGAAGCATCGAATATGAAGATGAAGATGAAGTGGTCAGCTGCAGAGTTGAACTGGACGAAAGAGCCTACTTTGGTCGATCATCGATGGGTGAAGCAAAGAAAAGGGATCTTATGATTTTGATGTCGGTAAAGGCGAGATAAGCTCTTTTTGTATCGATTCAAGAGGGACGCATCAAGCCGCGTAAGGACATCCTATGCTTTGCGCCTGAAGGGGTAAAGGATAAAAAGTACTGTGGGTTTCATGATACAGTTCTCATCATATCATTGATTGCCGAGTGTTCGAGTAAAAATTCGAGAAAGCTATTCAAGATGGACACTTGAGATTTGATGGCAAGATGAAAGTAGACAAAAACCCGTTCCCTCGAACATGGTCTCTTTCTCTATAGGCATGGTTGATGCCGGTGAATCCAAGGAAAAGGGAAAGATGAAGGTTCGACTTCCGAAAGAGCCAAGAAGAGTGGTGCTTGTTGACCCCGATCGGCAAGTTACCAAGGAAGAAGTGAAACAAGTACGGTTCGAAATAGCCGAACGAGAGAAGGGTCAAACTTCGATGCAGCTAAGGGAAATTGCCGAATACACGCCGAGCCAAAGCACGTAGTTACAAAGACAACACTTGTTAAATAAGTGGCAAAGGGAAAAGAAGATGGAGTATGATGAGGAGCAAAGAAGTACATTGAAGAGGAACGCAGATTCATGGCGGAGCGTCGAAGATATGAGACAATACGCCGAAGAGAACAGGGAAGAGCACATGAGGGAGCAAGAGCGGTCACATTGGAACTGTTCCTTCTTCGACACTTGTTGGAATGAAGGCTTGAAGTTGCCTGCTAAAAACAATTGCCCCGAATGCGGTGATCAATATTCGAGTATAGGCAATCTCGAGTCAACCGTCCCGTCCATGATAGACTTGGAATAAGGATTCCCGAGGGCGATCGGCGCATAAAAATGAATAATTTTGATGGACATCGAGAGGAAAAGATTTGCAAATCAAGCTTGGGCTCATAGCAATGTTCATAATACGAGAGGAAAGCTCATACGGTGGCAAAGAGGACAATGGTGCCCTCCCGGTCTCGGGAAAAGCCCGAAGAGAAGAGTTCGAGCGTTTGAGGAATCAAGAGCTGAAGCGAGAATTAGCCGAAAAGAAACCAATGTGGCGTCCTAAGAAAAAGGATGATGGACGGGGTCCTTCGGCCGATACTAACAAGGTGTTCTTTATCCCATTGGAGTTTAGAGCTCCCGAAGATCAAGAAGTTCGGGATGAAGTATACTCGGACTTTGATGAAACCGAATGCCGAGACCCGATGGCTCAACTTGTGTTGACTCGGCAAGCAATCTTTGACAAGCCGCTTAAAAATCGTCATCCGAAGCCATTATACCGAAGGGATATGTCAATGGCAAACCTTTAACCAAGATGCTTGTTGATGGAGGGGCTGCTATCAATATTATGCCCTATGCTACTTTCGAAAAGCTTGGTATGACAAGTGAGGATTTGTTGCGGTCGACATGATCCTTAGAGATTTTGTCAGGCAATGCTTCGATACTCGTGGAGCAAGACATGTGGAGCCGATGATTGGATCCAAGACTTTGATCACTACTTTCTTTGTCATTGATGGCAAGGGGGCATATAGCATGCTTACGGGAAGGGATTGGATCCATGCTAATTGTTGTGTACCCTCAACTATGCATCAAATCCTTATTCAAAGTGGATAGGAGATGATGTAGAAGTTGTTCAAGCGATGATTCAAAGAGTGTTGCCACTTCCGAGCCTCGCTTATTGGGAATATGATGGACAAGACGCGCTTTCGGGTAAGAAATGGAAAGAAGGTCCCGTCAATGTGTTCGACAGAGATCAACAAATGCCCGATCCAAGCAAATCGGCTCGACAAGAAACTTTTAATGGGCAATCCAATCGATGGCAACAAAGGCAACCGGGTCGTGGTTTCATGTCGGCCGACAAGTTAGAAGAAATCGATGTTGGTGATAGCACAAAGTCAAGGCCGATGTATATCGGTACAAATTTAGACCCGAAATATAAGTTGAAATTAGTAGAGTTGCTGAAAGAGTTTAAGGATTGTTTTGCTTGGGATTACACGAGATGCCTGGTTTGGATCGATCAATTGTTGAGCATAAGTTGCCTATAAAACCTGGATTTCGTCCTTTCAAACAACCTCCACGAAAAATTTATAAAGAGGAGGTATTGGCCGATGTAAAGAAAGAAGTTGAAAGACCGATTGAAGCAAACTTTATTCGGCCATGCGGGTATGCGAGTGGATTTCAAACATAGTACCTGTATACAAAAAGAATGGAAAGATGAGAGTATGCATAGATTTCGAGATCTCAACAAAGCTACTCCCATGGATGGTTACCCAATGCCGCTTGCCGATTTACTAGTGGATGCGGGCATGGTATGAAGTCATCGGTTTATGGATGGCAATGCGGCTACAATCGATTTTCATGGCGGTTGAAGATATTGCAAAAACCGCATTCGATGTCCCGGCCACATTGGGTTATTTGAGTGGATAGTAATGACATTTGGATTGAAGAATGCTTGGTGCAACTTATCGAGAGCCATGAATTATATCTTTCATGAGTTGACCGGCAAAATTGTGGAAATTTACATTGATGATGTGGTAGTCAAATCCGAAACCATGAAGAACATTTAGCCGATTTAAGGAAGACTTTGGAGTGCACAAGGAAACATGGTTTAAAGATGAATCCAAATAAGTGTGCTTTTGGAGTCTCGGCTGGTGAGTTCTTGGGGTTCTTGATCCACAAAGGAGGGATAGAAGTTGGGAAAAAGAGCATGGAAGCAATAGACAAAATTGTGCCCCCAACTAACCTTACGAGTTGCAATCGTTGCTTTGGGCAAGATCAATTTCGTGAGAAGATTCATATCCAATTTATCGGGAAGAGTATTGCCTTTCTCTCCATTGTTGAAGCTCAAGAAGGATCGAAATTTGTGCAGGGGTGACATACGGCAAAAAAGGCTTTTGATGAAATCAAGCAATATATGAAGGCACCACCGGTGTTGGTACCTCCACAACTTGAGAAGCCTTTCAAATCAGTATGTGGCGGCCGATAGCCTAACAATAGGATCGGCCCTTATGCAAGAGTTTGATGGAAAAGAGAGGGTAATAGCTTACCTTAGCCGAAAACTGCTAGATCCCGAAACAAGGTATTCGGCTATAGAAAAACTCGTTTATGTGTTTATTACTCATGCACCAAATTTCGGCACTATTTGTTAAATGCCGAATGTGTGGTGATATCTAGTTTTGATGTAATTAAACATATGTTGTCAATGCCGATTTTAAATGGAAGAATCGGCAAATGGGTATTAGCACAATCGAGTTTAATTTAAAGTATGAATCGGCAAAAGCGGTGAAAGGGCGGGTAATTGCCGATTTTATTACTCAACATCGTGATTTATCTCGTTGATATGGTTAACATTGCCCCATGGGCATTATTTTTTGATGGATCATCATGTGACAAAGGTGGTGGTGCTGGTATTCTTTTGGTATCCCCACGTGGAAAGACATTTGAGTTTGCTTTTTCAATTGAATATCCTGTCACTAACAATCAAGCGAGTATGAGGCCTTGCTTAGAGGGCTTCTTGCATTAATAGAAGTGAAAGCCGTTGCTATCGAGATATTTGGTGATTACGAATTGGTAATCAATCAATTGACAGACAATATGAATGCAAAAATGATGTACCGCAAGGGTACCATGAACAAAGTGTAGGGAACTTCGAAAAGCTTTTCGCAGTTTACTTTGCATCATATACCCGAGATAGCACAATGGAGAAGCAAATAAATTAGCTCAAGCGGCCTCGGATATCGGGAAAATCATGAGATTTTTGCAATAGAACAAAGTGCCTTCAATCGTGAAACGATAGACAATGACCGGAGAAGCATTATTGTCGGTTATCGAAAGATCCATTTCGAAGGTTTCCCGAAAGCTCGGTATAAAGCTCTCAAGTTTGTGCTTCTTGATAGCCAATTATATTACAAGTGTATAGATGGAGTATTGCTCAAGTGCTTGAGTCAAGAAGAGGCTAAGAAGATTATGTTTGAAGTACATGAAGGAGTTTGTGGTGCGCATCAGTCGGCTTACCGAATGAAGTGGATAATCGAAGGACAGGTACTTCGGCCGACTATGTTGGAGGATTGCTTTGAATATTACAAAGGGTGTCGAGAATGTCGATATTTGGTAATGTTCAAAGAGCACCCGCATCTGCTCCGAATCCAATAATCAAACCATGGCCGTTCGTGAGGATGGGGTATAGATTTAATTGGACAGATCAATCCTCCATCTAGCAAAGGACACAAATTTGTGTTGCGGCAACAGATTATTTCACCAAGTGGGTTGAAGCTATCCCTTTGAAAACAAAGTCACATCGGAAAATATGGTCGTTTTTGTCAAGGAGCATATAATTCATAGGTTTGGGATCCCACGACCATTACAACCGATCGGGGACTCGGTTCACTTCTTCGAGTTTTGTGACTTTGCCGAAAGCATGGGGATAAGGTTATATAATTCTTCTCCTTATTATGCACAAGCCAATGGCCAAGCAGAGGCGTCAAATAAAATCATGATCAAGATTATCCGAAGAAGATCGATCGAAGCCAAGGAGATGGCACTTGGTCCTTAATGAAGCATTGTGGGCTTACCGAATGGCTTGCCATGGATCCACACAAGCATCTCCATATGAGTTGGTTTATGGACATAATGCTGTAATGCCTTGGGAGTTGCAATCAGGATCAAGGAGAGTTGAGTTGCAAAAGGACCTGACAGATAAAGATTATAAAGATTTGATGATGGATGAATTGGAAGATTTGCATTTGATTCGTCTTAAAGCTTTGGAGAACATCGAGAAGAATAAAATGCGTGTTGCCAAGTACTACAACAAGAAAGTTAAAGTTAAGCAATTTGCAGAAGGAGAATTGGTTTGGAAAATGATATTGCCAATTGGCACAAAGGACAAGACATTTGGCAAATGGTCACCAAAATTGGGAAGGACCTTTTTGGGTTGTCAGTTGTGCGCCTGGTAATGCGTACATATTGAAAACGCTATTTGGAGAAGAACTTACTAGAGCCATCAATGGCGATACCTTAAAAAGTTTTATCCAAGTGTTGAAGTTGGATCTTAATTGTGACCGACATAAACATGGTATAGCCGATTGAATGAAAATCGCCTTCGAATAAAGGAAAGAAGTTGGAGAAAAATAGCCGATGTTATTGTATCGCCTCTAGTGCAAAGAATAGCCGATATCATGTGTATCGTCTTCAGAACAAAATAGCCGATACAATTGTATCGCCTTTAGCCAATTCTTGAAGGTAAATGAACAGTTTGATCCTCTCATCTCTCGTGCTCTGCAATTCTGGCTCCAAGGTATTCCAAGACTGTTTGGTGACTTGAATTCGAGTAGAGCTCCTTAACTTGTTGTTCTCTCGGTTGCCTTATCGGTTTCCAAAACAGCCTTGTCGATGTATTTTTGTATGCTCTCTTGACGACGCAAAGTGGTCATCAAGATGGGACAAGGAGTTTATGGCATCCTTAAGATCGAAGGGAGCTCTTGGCCAATTGGCTCGCTATTTCCCTTATCTTGTCGATTCTCGAGTCAAGTCAACAATGTCCTTCTCTAAGAATGAGATTATGTCCTTCAATTTAGCCCGACTCTCGATGATAATTGCCGATTAGAGGAGACTTCATCATCGTCGGCAAATTCTTCAAAGAATGAGGGAAAAACTGCCCGTTGAAAAGCGGTGTCCCGATAATAGAAGAAAATTTGTTAGCCGAATGACTTAGTTCAAATAGGAAATGACTGAGAAAGATCAAGATAATACCTCTTCGGCAAAAACCTGATCAATAGTTTCCCGAGTAGCATCAAGACTTTGAGTGATCGATACGATTCCGCTTCATGGATAGCAGTTTCATGACTTGTTGATATATCTTGAATTGCCGAAGGGGTTGAATCCAAGACGTCTTGAAGAAGAATTTTTTCGATGCTTCTCCCGGGCCGATAAAGAGGAATGCCTATTTCTGTTTCTATTTGTTCATCAACCCGATGAGAAGGAATTTTTTTGCTTCTCCCCGTTCACCCGCTTGGTCATCTCGTCTGGTGAGGAGAAGTTTCTTCCGCTTGTTCCTCCTTGATATTCTCGGGTCAAATATAAGTAAGGTCGATGTGTAAACAAAGAGATGAGAATAACAAAGTGCGATGCATACCAAGGATGCCGATAGGCTCATTGGCATTTGCTTGGCCGAGAGGCTCCAGGAGAATTCTCCAAGATCACTACCCCGGGACTTTGAGGGTTGACCCGTACTGCCGAAAGATAGTGATGAATGCAAACATATTTGCGAGATAAAAAATAAGGGATCAAAAGCATTCATACCCGAGGGAGTGGCTTGACCTTCTTTGATCTTGTTTTCTTGGGGATTGCGGTGTCCTTGATGGGGGAGGAAGGAGTTTTTCTTTTAAGGTCCTTCGAGCACCGTGTCATCGGCGTGTTTTGTTAAAAACTGCTAAACTTGGAGCATCGTGCCCCCGGCAAGATTAGGGCTAGGTTGCCGGTATTGAACCTCTGGAGGACTTGGAGGAGCATTGTCCTGTTCAAAAGATGTTTAGATACAAGAACAGAGACATAGAATGAAAGGTGGCTATAAGAGTGTACCTCATCATCAGAAGTGAATGAGGGCATTAGAACTTGGCATAGAGGGTGGACTTGTGCTCTAAAAATGTGAGAGTGCCATTCTTGCCACCAAAGAGAGAAGGAGGGATGAGCAGCTTCAATTATCACCGAGGATTAGGTTCATATACCGGAAGCTTACATCCAAGATTAAAGACTTTGTTGGCCTCGGTGATGTTTAGCAATGACTCCCGGGTCCGATGATACTTGAAAAGTATGGCCTTGGGGGCAATTGACCAAGTCCAAGCTGCACGGCAACCATGTTTGGGTTGTAAAATTCATAAGTTGAACTTATCGGCCGGCCATGATGAAATTCTGCGGCAAAGCACGGGGCCCGATGAAAGAATTAAAGATGTCCCCGGAATCATCATCTATGCAGCCCACTCATAGCTAAATCTACAGGGGAGAGTTAAATTTTCATTCTCTCTCGTAGGGAAACCGGATTACGTGGTTGAATCCCTTGTAGAAGATCTTAAAAAGGTGGCCAAGGTCTAGATCAATGACAATGGAAGATGCAGCTTCCCCATATGTCTGACAGGATTTATATCTGGGATCCTCACCTTCAGCGTAGTTGATTGAAGGAAAATTCAGGTTATGGAGGTCAACTGAAACTATCTGATGCATATACAGTTGCAACCACATTTGGACAAGCCACCACGGGCCATTGACACAGGAGATTTCACCCTGACCACGCATTTGAACAGTGATCTGATGCATCATGTGGTAGACTGCTCCCAAGAGATACTTGCCCAAAGGGATCAATTTACCTGCAGCTAATTCTTCAGCCATCACTATATGATTCAAAGTGGGTTCATTGGATTTGCCACAGAAGATGAATCTGCACAACCACATGTTCATGAAAGCCCTATACTCTTTATCAGACACAGTGCCAGTTGAAGCATGAGTCTGGATATAATTGGCCCAACCTCCTCCTGATTTGACTGACCTCTGTGCACTGGTGCCTTTAAATTTGAATGGGTATGTTGGCTTGGTGATGTTTAAACCAGTCATCATGAAGATGTCTCGACGAGTGATCGACATTGGACCGTGACCAAAGATGAAAGCATTGATGGCATCAGACCATAAGTGGGAAGCGGCTATCAGGAGAGAGTCATTTCTTGGCATATCGGCTAAAGAGAGCTCCAAGCGGTGTTGAATATCTTGTGATTCCCGTAAATCACTATTCTGGGATCGCATCCTCCGATACCAATCACGCCATCCCGTGATTGAGGGAAGGGGCCAAGTTTTGAAAGTGTTCGGCCATCTATTTGAGGGGGCAATCCTAGATTTAAATGGGATCCTCAAAGTCTCTTTTTCAATAAATTCCCTCGGATTGGAATCTCCCCGTGGGCCAAGAAAAAATGATCCAGGATGAGCAAGATTGGAGATCAAAATCTCATTCTTCATTTCCTTTAGTAGAAGTGAAGCGGATGAATCAAGAACACATCTGGAAAATGATTCAAGAAAATTGCCGAATGGGTAAAAGCAAGTAGGGTTACCTCTAGAAGCTCCTCTTGAGTTCCTGTTGCCATGATGGAGCTGGTTGAAGTATCCGTCGCCATTGACAAGCAAGAAGCAAAGATCTCAAGTGGCGGCCGGGCGTCGGCGGTGCTTGACCTAGGCGAAAGCGGCGCGATCAATTTCGAAATAAAACCCTTTTATCTCGAAATTGAGGGGGCATGTGTTAACACCGAATTTGGTCGGGGATATGACAAAGGTGGGCCTACGAGCGGCCAGAGAGAATGATTCGGCGAATGCATATGCGGTCGGCTAATTTCCGTATGTTCGGCAAATGGTCAAGCGGTCGGTAACGGCTTCGTTTGAAGGCGAAAGAAGGAAAGAGGAAGCGACCGAGAAAGGGAAGGAGTCGTGATAGTCAAGGACTCCGATTTTGGTTAGAATTAGCATATTTGTAGCTTTCCAATTTTGTTTAGGCGGTTCGTAAATTCTTAGGACTCATGTTACGTCCCAGGGTATAAATATAAACCCTCGACCATTGTAATAAAGGTTCACAACCAATTCAATACAACCGGCTACGTGCCACCCTTCGAGTCCTTTAGTCGTGTCGTCGAGTTCTTCGAGAGGGCCAATCGATCCGTCGACCTCCGTAAGTCCCGGCAACCTTGCTATCATGTCTAGTATCGTGCGGCGGATTTAGATTATGATGCAAGTAGTCTCATCCGTGTTGCCTAGTATCATGTGGCGGATTTAAGCTTAATGATGGGAAGTTTTTGCTTGTGCCTTGTATCGTGCGGCGGATTAAGACATGAGTAAAGATAGTTATCGGCTCTCTTAGATTTGGCAAGATCTAATAGATTCATTAAGTTATCACGTGTTGCATGTTTTATTTAATGTTTATTTATTTGCAACACTCTTTTGCCCAATCTAGATTGATGCTCTTTTCGGCTTTTGGTCATAATCTCATGTTTATTCGATATCATGTAGATCAATTTCATATAGCCGAATTAGATCGATCTAGATTGTTACGTGTTGTGAGTTCATTCACGTTAGATGTAGATAAGCCTTGACAGACCGGGTACCGTGCGTGCGGCGGATGCGGGTCTTTGGGTTACTCTAGAGCTAGTCATCCGGTGGACTAGAGATCGGTTTAATCGATAGGTTCCTTTTACATGTTACTTGTTTGTTCCTTCTTCATGGACCCCGATTCGGCAATCTTGCGATACGGTTATGCTTATACATGTAGCGAGTACTTATAGATCTGTTAGGTAATTTCGTGCTTTTAGCTCTTTATTGTTAGATTGTATCATGCGGTGGATTGATCTAGTAGTAAGGAGTGGCGTAAATTCATAGTGAGTGGTATCATGCGGTGGATTAGCTTGCTTGGGTTTATGCTTGACGGGTTTATGAAGGCTAGACGTGCGCGTACTAGTTGGAATAGCCTATGCATGTGTTATTTAATAGATTTACATTTATAAGTTACTTATCTTTAGTTATTAGTGCTTGATGATGCTTTAAACCCGAGATATAGTTTGATATGCTTTGATAATTTAATCTTGTTCAAACATGTCTTCATTTACCGTATTCGGCAAGTTCATTTTGTTTACATCGCTTATGTTCTTTAGCCGAATGAACTGCAATCTGTTGGCAGATAGCTTCTATAGCTATGTGTCGTCGTAAGTGGCTTCAGGGCCGTAAAGATGGAACTGTCTGGTCTCACCCAGCATGTTCCAGTTTTGATCTTACTGTTTTATCCCTTATCGATTTTTAGGTCAAATCGACTGGCACGCCACCGGATTCAGACACCCGGGCACCCGATTGAAGCTAGGCTTTTCGGCTTGCTGTGTGTGAGACGCAGGGCGGTCACATTTTGTGTCAACACGTTTTAACAGTAATCCTGTGTATGAGCGTCTTGACAGGTTTCTTGCCAATTCAGATTGGTGTTCTGATTTCCCTAATACTGTTGTTTATCATCTTCCTATGTTCAGAAGTGATCATTGTCTTATCTTAGCTGTCACTAACTCCTCTCGTCGCAGATCTCCAAAGCCATTCAAATTTGAAAACTGGTGGCTACTCACTAATGATTTTGAGCAGGTTGCCAAGAACAGCTGGGAAAAATCACAGAATAGGCCATTTCACCTGAAAACAAAATTTTTAGCCTCTGATCTGTGCTGGTGGAGAAAAAGCAAGGTGAACAACAAAAAATTGCTTGATGAAACAGAAGAAAAACTCTCATCCCTTCAGAGAAAACCCCCGGGTGAACAGGACCACAACCTGCAGGTAATGCTTATTCAGCAGCATGAAGATATTCTAGCAAGAGGAGGAGTATCACAGGCAAAGATACAAGAAGAACTGGGTTGTCTCAGGTGATAAAAACACTAAATTTTTCCATCAAAGCATCATCAAGAGATCTAGAAGAAATACTATTACTCATTTTGTTAGACCTGATGGGAGCTATGCTACCACTCTTGACCAATTATCTGAGATTGCTACTAACTATTTCAAAGATATTTTCACATCTCAGACTAATAACAGGGAAGAGCACATGGAGTCTATAGGAAATGATGAAGAACAGGTTATGATCGATGATGATCTTACAAACTCCACTCCAGATGAACAGGAAATTAAAGCAATCCTGAAAAGTATGAGAAACAATGCTGCTCCTGGGCCCGATGGTCTTAATGCTTACTTCTACAAAGCCTCTTGGAATTGGACAGGTAAAGACATTACAGATTTAGTCATCAACTTTTATAATTCTGGTTTCATGCCTCCTAAAATCAACAAAACCCACATAGCTCTGATTCCCAAAAAACAATAATCCCATTAGCCCCAAGGACTACAGACCTGTCGGTGTTTCGTACACCGGGGGGTATCACACAGGCGAGTAAATTTCTAAGCGTGCTCCCTAATCCAGATGGTGATGCAAGGAGAACACAAGACTTTTATCCTGGTTTGGGCAAAAGAAGGCCCTACGTCCAGCGGGGGGAGGAGAGCTTGTATTATCTTGCACCGAAGTGCTTGTACAGGGGTGAACACAAGATAGTCTTGAGACTTGGCGTGTGAGAGTGTGTGTGTTGTGAGCGTGAAAGCATGTAGGCATGCCCCCCAGACTAAGCCCTGGCGTCCCCTTTTATAGGCCAAGGGGAGGCTCAGGATCACAGAATAGATAGGGCGATCGTAAGCGTGACGTCTATGTACTGGCGTCCTGTCGAGTCGCTGGAACTGTGGATTCCTTCTTTGGTCCGGTTCGAGCTGGTAGATGCGGGCTTTGGTCCGGGTCGAGCCTGTAGCAGTGTGGGTGTCGACGTCCTGCCTGACGTGGGATGGCGTAGTTGAGGCGTGGGCGATGATGATCCGCCCGGGAACCCCGTCGAGTGGCCGTCGAGGTGGGATGGACGGGTCACTGCGCACCTCCGTACACCGGTCATATCTGCCATCATTCCTCGAGTGGCCGCAGACCGCCTCGAGGGGTCGATGACCCGAGCGATGGGACTGAGTAGCAGGTTTGTCAGTACGGAGAGTTGACAAAGGTGTTTGAAAGGGCGCCGTACGTGGCATAGTGCGCGGCGTGAAGTCACAGTGGTGCCTGCCATCCTTGAATCCTGGGCATGGGCAGCGGGATGATGGAAACGATCGGCGTACCCTCCACTTTTACGGGTTCTGTAGCCATGGAGTTAGGCGGGGCAGGTGTACCGCCGCACTGTAGTGAGCCCTGTAGCCATGTGGGAGTGCAGAGAAAGCGATTATGGGAATTGGGCTCGAGCCGTTCGCTCGCTCGAGCGGGTTCCGCCTACCGTCTCGAGCAGTTGTTCGCTCGAGCGGATTCCGTCACCTTTTCTCGAGCGGGTGAGCGGGCGTATCTCGAGTTAGCGGGTTTTGCGCCTTTGCAGGCCTGGTCGTGGGCTGACCCTGTACGTGGCGTGGAAGAGACTTGGGAATTTCTTTTGGGCTGGTTTTTGAGATTAGGGGAAAGTAAAGTGTCGTTTGCGTATCTCTAATCCTCTCTATTCAGAACCCCCTAATCTAGGTACCCGACAGTGGCCCCCGAGCCCTTGCTTGATTGTGAAGAACTTCAGGCAAGGGTTCATGAAGTGGAGTTAAAGTACCTAATCTAGAGTTGGGTTCACCTTGTTTCGAGGGGTCGTTTCCTCTTTTCTCCGTGGGGGGCGCGCGAGCGTCCCCCGCGGGGGTAGCCCCCGAGGCCCCAGAGGAATGGGGAATTCCTCTGGGGGCTTTGAACGAGTTGTTTCGAGCTGGCTTATTGTTAACTGGAGTCGTAGCGCCCGTAGTGGGGGGTCCTTCTCGATTCCTCGAGCTCCCGAGTGCCTCCTGTTCTTCCCTTGTCGAGGGATTTCGTTCACGTGACTCGAGCCCCCGAGCCTCGAAATGCTGGGCCGCAGTCGTGATCTAGTTCCTCGCTAGATCTCTTGGATTAGACCCAAGTGGTGGGAGGACCGGCACTACCCGCGGTCGAGCGAGTGCCACGCCTCTCCGTGAGCTGGTAACGGGGAATCCAAGTGAGAGTCCGCCTCCTTTCGAGGGGAGACGGCATCGAGGCCCGGGGGCGCTCTCATTAGAGCTGGGCGCATAGCTTTTTAGAGGACCGGCCCCATTCGTGGGGGCCGGCGGCTCGAGTGCCTCCCGTCGACGGGATCCCTTGGAAGCTTTGCGCCTTGCCTTGGACATGCCTTTGGGGTTCGAGGTTTCGTCCTCAAGCGGAACCTTTCGAGGGTTCCTTCCCAGAGGCACCCCTGACTCTGGTGCTCGAGGGCGGCTGTTCGAACCCGTTCGTGGGTCAGCCTCCGCCCCCTTGAGACTTACCGGTGGGACCGGAATCCCAGGTTACCTTACCGTGTAAGGAATCGCCTGTCGAGGCGTCCCATCACCGCAGTGGCCGAGAGGAAACCGTCCGTTGGTGGCGCGCCTTTTTAGGCGGAAACCGGCGCGTCATGATGATCGTGGGCTGGCGACGGTTCAGTCCTGCCTCGCGTCTCATGCCCCTGGTGAGTGGAGGTAGGTGGCAGTTGTGGGAAGGGAATTAAATGCGGTTACCATTTTCCGATGAGTCCGTCGGAGTCGCCCGTCCGTTGGATGGCGCGACCTGGGCCGTCGGATGTACCGGGCGCCGCTTGGCCTGGGCCCTATAAATTCGGAGGAGGGGGCTCCCGGTTTCCTTCCTTCGCATTCCTCGCTTTCTCTCCTACCGCCGCCGATTGCGTCTGCGTCCAGCCCTAAGCGCCATCATCGCCGCCGCCGCCGTGCTCATCTCACATTAGTCGGAGAGGTGAAGGAGAAGAAGAGGAGAGCGTCCGAGTGCGTGGGTCACCTGAGTCGCCATCTTCTACACTCCGCGCCACCACTTTCTTCACTCCGCGCCGCCTCCACTTCTTCGGATCTTGTCACCGCCGCCACCATCGTCATGGGGAGGAAGCGTGGCCAGGGGTCTAGCCAAGGTGCTGGGGGCAGCAAGGCCGCCGGCAAGCATGCCGCTGGCAAAGGTGCCGCCGGCAAGGAGCCCGCCAAGGCTCCTGTGCTGGTGGTAATGTACCCGGCGCTCCCGTGGCCTCGGTCTAACGTGACCGAGGCGGACCTGGAGGGTCTTGTCGGCAAGGGGCTGCTCCTCCCCAATCCTCCGGAGGGGCCGCCGGAGTGGCAGGTGCCAGAGGCCACCCACCGCGAGCCCGTCGTGCCGGAGGGCTACGTGTTGAGCTTCATCCGATTCCACCGGCGGGGCTCGGGGCGCGCCCGAGCCGCTTCATGCGGGCGCTCCCGCACCACTTTAGGGTGGAATTGCAGCACTTCAACCCCAACTCCATCTCCCACGCCGCCAGCTTCGTCGGCGTCTGCGAGGGGTACCTGGGGATGGCGCCGCAGTGGGATTTTTTCGTCCATATCTTCAAGGCGACGCTGTTCACCCTGGCAGTGAGCGGGGATGACAACGACGACGACGAGGAGAAGGAGAAGGTGAACGCCCGCCGCTACGTTGTGGCGGGCTCCTGCACTCTTGGCTTGAAGAGGCGGGAGAACTGGCTGTCCGGCACTTGGACGACGAACAACGCCAGGTGGACCTCGGAGTGGTTCTACCTCCGCAATGAGGGGGACCACTTCCCAAAATACACCGGCAGGGTGGTGACTGAGCCCAATCATAATTGGGGCTACGGCAACCCGAGCAGGCTCCACCCCTGCCTCGAGCCCCTAACCAAGGCTATGGAAGTGCTCCGTCGTCGGAGGGCCGGCGACATCTTCCTCAATCTCGCCCACGTCGTCGCCGGGTTCCACCTCCGCCGTGTACTCCCGCTCGCTGATCGCCAGCTGTGGCTAGACCAGATGACGGATGACGCCGACCCCCTGGTGCTCGAGGCCAGCAGGATGTCGAGCCAGCCCCTCCCGGCTGCCACGGTCGTGGCGCGAGTGCGCGAGGTGATCGACGGCGGTAGGAACTTTGGGGAGAATCAAGTCGACCTCTTCCCCATGCGCCCGGATGCTGACCTGCTTGGCTACGTATGTCTCCCTCGAGGCCTTCCTTATTGCTGATTTTGCTTTTTCTTGGTTTGTGTTCATCTTTTCGAGGTGTGTCCCCACAGGAGATCATCGACCACGCGGACTCGGTGCCCCCGGTGAAAGAAGACGCGCCCGACCACGAGGTAAGACGCCTTAAATCCGCTCGAGAACACGCAACAGCGCTCTCGAGAAGAGAGGAGAAGGGAAGAAAGGACGCCGCGCTGGAGGAAAAGGAGAAACGCAAGGCCAGGCGCCGCCGGGAGCGGATGATGCGTCTGAGGGCGGACCCAAACGACTGGAATCCCAGCCTGGAGTCGACCGATGACGAGGAGGAGGACGTCGAGGAGGACGACGAGGCGACTGACAGCGATGACGCCGACGCCGCTCGAGCCCTGACGCTTCCTCAATCTCGCGTGCAGGAGATATCTCTGGCGCTACCCCGTCTCGAGCTGGGCGGGAGCTCGTCGCTGGCTCGAGCGGGCCAGCAGGAGGAGTCGTCCCACCGCTCTGACCAGGGCGTTCGGGCGCAGTCTCCAACACGGCGGGAGCCTTCTTCTCGCTAACAATCTTCAACACCGGGCGCGCGCACCCGGCAGCAGAAGGCTGCAGATGCGCGCAGATCTTCTTCAGTTCAGCCTGGCGAGCTCCCTCTCGAGCGCCGGGCTCCTTCTGGCGGTCGCCGGCCTGAGCAGGCCCCGCCACGCCGGACTCAGGAACCCGCAAGGGATCCTACGCGGGGTCCGGCCAAAGAGCCGGCTGGGGCGGACCAGACCGCCAAGGCCTCGAAGCCCCCGAGCACCTCGAGCCGAGCCGCAGATGCTCGGAAGCCCCCGAGTGGCTCGAGCGACGTGGTCGTGGCTCGAAAGCCCCCGAGCGGCTCAAGTGAGTCGAGGCCAGTCCCCACCCCCCTCGGCGGCTCGAGTGGTTCTACCGCAGCTGCGGCGGTGAGGTAAGTTTTGAGTCGTACTTCTTCTTGATGTTTGTTGTCCCGCTTGTGAATTTTTGTCATCACCATCCTCCTATTTTTCCTTTATTTTAGGACCAAGCGCGTCCTGCCATCACTCCCCCCCCATCCTGCCTTCGAAGAAGCTGAAGGTCAAAGGAGGGTCGAGCAGAACCTTGTCCGCCTCAGGTGGGGTGACGCTTCCTTCTTCTACTCCACTCTGGTTGGCACAAGCCCGAGAAGCGATCGAGCGCGGGAAGCTGATGGCGGCTGCGTCTCGTGCAGGTGCCGGGGCCGCGACTGCGTCGACGGGGGAGAAAACTGCCACCGTCATCACCACCCCGCGCGCCGCCCCGCTCGAGGAACCGTCATCCGCCGCGCAAGGTGAAGCAGCGGCCGGTCACCAGAAGGTGGTGGCCGAGACAGCGGAGCCCGGGGCAACGGTTGTTGTCCCGCAGGCGGGGGCGGGGTCGGAGCATCAGCCGATCACCCTGGGCGATGAGAGTTCGAGCCCGGGCTCCCGTGACCGAGCCCCCGGCGCCTCGACCAAGTCGTGGCCTAAGGGCCTGCGCAAGCTCGAGGAGGAGCGCAAGGAGAAGGGGGAGGAGGAGGTGAGCTCCGCGGCCACCGATCGGCCGGTGGGCGACGTGGAGATGCAGGAGTCGGGCCAAGCGCCTGAGCCCCAGCAAGACCGGGCATCCACCCCTCCCCACGTCGCGGCGCAAGAGGAGACGCCACAGGAGCGCCCTGCCTCCGCGCAAGAAGAGGAGCAGCGGGCCACCGTGCCAGGGGTGGAGCAGCCGAAGGAGCTCTCCATGGTGGTGTATCAAGCACTGCCGCAGCCACTGCAGCCGGGGGAGGTCGTGGTTCCCCGTCTCGTGCCCGACTCGGCGACAGGCGAGGTGGAGCACGTCGTCATGTCCCAGGCTGACACCTGGGAGGAGGCGCAGAGGAAGCACGAGGCGGCCGCGGTGGTCGACAGCCACATGCGGGCGCTTGGCTTCGGGCCCACCGAGCCCATCGAGTCGGCCACCTTAGAGAGGAGGCGGGTCGAAGCGAGCGCGGTTGCCCAGGAGGCGTCGGCATCCTCGAGCCGGCCCCGAGATGTGCCCGCGCTGCCCGAGCGAATGGTGGCGATAGGCATTGATCTGGCGGCGGTACGGGGGATCCGTGGCGTCGTCGACCAAAGCCTGCGGGAGGCGTACCCGATGTGGGAGAAGCCGCCGCTAGTGCTCCATGACCCGCTTGATCCCGAGGCTCCCGCAGTTGTGATGAATGATCAGAATGAGCTCGGGACTCACGCGGAGTCTGAGGAGCGCCGGCGGTGGCTCGAGAACACCCTGCGGCTCGCCCTGTCGGTTGTTTCCGAGGATATGCCCCGGCTATCTGCCGTGAGTTTTCTCGAGCCCGGTCATTTTTCTTGAATTTTTCTGAAGCATCATAGTCTACACTCTAACTTTTTTCTCGTGGTTCAGTCGGCACAAAGCCAGTCCTACGCCAAGTCCATCCATCTCCACGCTCTTCAGGAGAGCGAGGAAGAGATCAGGCGGTTTGTGCGCTTGGGCCAGAATGCTGAGGCAGAGCAGCACCGAGCCGCCCGGCTTCTTCGTGAGGCCAACGCTGCGTTGGCCGCTGCCAAGGAGGACGCCCAGAGGGCCAGGGACGAGCTGGCTCAGACCGCTCGGGAGGCGGAGACGGCTCGAAAAGATAAAGAGCGGGTGAAGGAGATCGCTGCTCAGCTCAAGGAGGCCGCGGACACGGTGAACGCAGGCTTCAAGGCCAAGGCCCAGCTCGTCGAGCAGCTCGAGAAAGAGAAAGCCGCCGCCGAGGCGTACATCAAGGATCTGCAGACGGCTGTCACTCGAGAGACCGCTCTGAAGGTCGAGGAGAAGAAGCGGGCAGACGACTCCCAGGCTGAGGCGGCCAACCTCCGTCAGACGATGACGGAGAAAGACCTCGCCATCCAAGCCATCGGCCAAGCTCTCGAGGGGGTACGGGTGGAGAAGGCCGACCTCAGCCGGGCGCTCAAGGGGAAGCAGTCCAAGCTCTCGAGCGTGCTTGAGCGCGAGCAGGGGCTGTCGACCCGCTGTACAGGTAAGTGCTCGAGCCGCTCTTGACCGAGTTCTCGAGTGTGCTTGAGGCGCTCTTGTTGTTTGCCGATTTGTATTCTCCCTTTGCTGACTTGGGTTTTCCCTTTCAGCGCTCGAGGCCGATCTGTCCGCATCACGCGCGGCTCTCTAGCTCACTCAGGCCAATCTCACCGTGGCACGAGCAGCTCTCCAAGTCGCCCAGAGGATGTTGGACGCCGAGGTGGGTGCCAGGGCTCGGATCTCTGGCGCCATCGACACCCTCAGCGCCAACTGGGGCTTTGCGCCCGTGGTGGATGTCGAGGGGCCGGACGCCGGCCGGGGTTACGCCAGCCGGGTCGTCGAGTTCGGCGCCTTTCTGCGGGACCATGTCTGGGGGGCCCATGTCTTCGCCGTGCGTCGGAGCCTCGCCATCTTCTACTCCGGGTTCGCCCTCTCGAGGGAGGAGGCTCAAGCTGGGATGGAGGCCGTCTCCGGTGGCTTTACTTATGCTGAGGGCGAGCAGGAGGGGGCCGTGAACCCCTGGATTGAGCAGCTCAAGGTGGACGCCGAGGGACCTGGAGCGCAGCTGGTCGAGAGCTTTGAACCTTTTGTTCTCCCTCCTGACGTGTAGTGGTCTTGATTGTTGCCGACCTGCGAGCCGAGATATGGGCAAGAAGGCCCGTGTAAGAAAATATTCAGTCGTGAAGCGGCCTGTGAGGCCTTAAAAACACTATGTTTGTATAACTTGCTTTAGTTTTTTTTCTTTGCTCTTAAACTTCCTTTGTTCTTTGCCTGGATTTCTCTCTTTTTGACTAAGTGTAAGTATCGCGCTTCGAGTGCCTCGAGGGGGGATGAGTTGGAGTTCCGTAGCTCAGGAGCGTAGGAGACCTTGTACTCGATCGCCCCGACTCTGGGAGTTCGAGGCGATGCCTATCTTAGTTTTTCGAGAGAACATCAAGGTGGGAAAGAAAAAAGGAAAGTGTCGAGCGTTTTTAGAAAAACTAAGCGTGTTTTTTCGAGGACCTCAGGGGGGTCCCCCCTGGTCTAGCCCCCGAGGGGGCTTGACTTTGTGAAGTCAAAGTCGAGCCCACCTTGCATATGGATGAAAAATCATGGGAAGTTAAAAGCCTTTATTCATTCATACTAGCGGTACATTATATGGAAGAATGTACAAGGCGTCGAGGCCTAAGGGAAAAAATGACGTAGCTATTCGATGTTCCACACGTTGGTGAGGATCGAGCCGTCCTCGTCAGCTAGCTTGTAGGTTCCTGGCTTCAATACTTTGACCACAATGAATGGGCCTTCCCAAGGTGGAGTGAGCTTGTGGCGCCCCTTGTTGTCTTGGCGTCGACGGAGTACAAGGTCGCCGACCTCGAAATCCCTTTTGCGCACGTTCTTCTCGTGGTATTGCCGCAACTTCTGTTGGTAGCGTGCAGAGTGTAGGAGCACCATGTCTCAAGTTTCCTCGACCTGGTCAATGGCATTGGCTAGCCTCTCCTCGTTGGTCTGCTCGTTGTAGGCCTTGAGTCGAGGGGATCCGTATTCGAGATCAGTGGGGAGGACGACTGTTGACACTAGATACGCACACGAAAGAATCAAAGAGAAATAATCCGCAAGCGCACGGATATCGGTGAGCACTTCACCCGGAGATAAGTCCCGAGTATCGTATTTGTTTTTATCCGCTAGGAGAAAACGTGCAATAGACTAACCCGATCTTTACTACTACCCCCGGGCTGCTAGTCAAGTGAGAATTAAGCGATATAGAGAGAACTCCTTCGTCGTCTTCTTCTAACCCGTGGCAAGCTTTGAGACTACTGTTCTAAGGGGGTACCCGAGGAAAAGACACCGCAAAGGATGCTAAACCGGGCACAAAGGACCTACCTTACCTACCAACGGGAAGTGGATTACAAAGGTAATAAAGGGATTGTCACTTCCCTCACTACTACCACGGTTCCTACGAATAGGGAGCATCTACAAGTGAACCTAGCCTAAGCACTACGCTTATGCTAAAGAACGATTACTCTATTCCCAACACGAAGCGAATAAAGTAAACTTGTAAACCAAAGAACAATAATAACAACGAACTTACTAGTATTAGAAGTTGAATTGCCGAATGATTCTCGAAACCGGGCCTCGGGTTAGGAGACTTGATCCCGCAGTACACCGGAGAGGAGACACGACAGCCGGGCTTCCTCCAAATCTACCTCCACTCTATACTCTCTCAATCTCTCTTGATACTAATACCCTATAGAGATAGATCCATTCGAGGGACCCTTCTCTATCTAACTCTCTCTCTCGGATTGAAGTCTTGAATGAACTGGAGAATGAATTAGGGTTTCACCCGGGGGCCGGGGCTCGCTTATATAGCCCCCTAGGATTAACCACAGCCCTCGGATCAAACCGACCTAAATGGACGATAATTATTGATCTTCAAAGTCGGTGGAGGCGGGATCCGCGAGACTCCACCCGATTGGTGGAGTCAGGGGAGTCGGCCGACTCCCCTTGGGCGGCCAACTCTGGCCAATGCCAGGTGGGCCCCAGGTTTCAGGTGTCGCCTTCTGGAGTCTTCTAGAATATACTTTTTCACCCGTTCGGTCTTTCTCTCTATGTAAACCCGACATGTGGGCCATCTTGGGTAGTTTTTAGCTGTCACCCCGCGTAAATAGATATTCACCAAAACTCGTGGAATTACGTCGGGTAACCCTATATCTATCAAGTATTTATAAATAGGTCCATTTGTATGCTAAGTTGACGGTTAATTTTATGAGTTAATGACCGTCAACAAACTCCCCCACACTTGTCTTTTACTCGTCCTCGAGGAAAAGGATGGATTACTTTAAGCATAGCCTCAAACCAAGACATCAACATTAGATTATCCCTTATCATACCCGTATCAAGGGATTCAAAGTGTCTACCATTGAACTTTGGGGAGTTGAAAGATGGAACAAATAAAAGTAGAGATCCTTCTTCTATCAATCCTGTCACTTGGAGTTTTTATAATATTATTGCAAAGAAAACTTAGCTTACCCTTCTCCATCATGTAGCACACTCGAATCACTCTTTATATGTGGTATTTGTGGAACTCACCATTATGTATAGAGCACTCAAATCTCTCAATGTATGTAGTATTTATGGAACTCACTTGAGGCATGTAGAAGGGTATGCCTCCTATTCTACTAAGGCTTATATGGAGTTAAGGTATTTCAAGGAATAGCATTTTTACCTGTGTATATTGATTAGTCAAAAACGGGAACCAAGGAGAGGGGGACCTTACTCTAGATCAAGTGTGTGCAAGTGTGTGGAATATTTGGTGGCTAAATTTATGATAATGATGCTCCTTCCCTCTCTTGCACACTCTTCTCTTGAACATTGCTTTGTTGATCTTTTCTTGAATGATGAATTGATCTTCTTCTGAATAACTCTTTGAGCTTCTTTGAACTTTCCTTCCTCTGGGATTGTAATACTTTGGAGCTCATGGGCTATCTCTTTTCTCTTTCTTCTCTTCTCTTTTTTTTATTATTTTTGCATAGCCCATGTCTCAATCTTGGATACAATAACTTCCATGAACATGATGATGACGATGATAACGATAATCTTCTTTCAACAACTGGATGATGATAACAATCCTTGGAACATATAGAAATCCTAGAAAGTGTATGTATCCTCTCCCAAAGGTGTAGGAGATGGATGAATGGCGGAAAGCATGTTTTTGCGTACTCCCGGTGTAGGAGAGCAAAGCAGATATATATGTGGGTGTAAGTGCACTTGATCATATGAGTAAGAGACCCTTCTCTAAGGCTCTAACACCGCTAAGACTATTCTCAACACAAATAAAAAAGATTATGTGCTGGTCTTTTAGAATTTTGTCGACGAGGCTCTATAGGCATTTATAACCACAGAGGAGAAGTATAGCTAACATTTTAAGATTTTTGAAAAGAAATTCTCCAAGTAACTAGACATCAAGAAATCAGGTTCTCATGGTCCATGCTATCTCACTGTCCACAACAACCTAAGTAAAATGGGGTCCCTATAAATAACGTTCCCAACAGCAACAGGGATTCCCAGGAATTATCATGGTGTGAGTCTATCTTGGGGTCATGATTAAAATAATCTACCTTTTCAATATATATAGCAAGTGATTTAATTCAAAGTGTTCCCCAAACGAATCGGAAAAACATGATCGGTATAAATTTTGGAACGTAGGGGAGCAAACCTGACCGTGGACGAAAGCTGGAGCCAAATGGGCTCACCCCAGGGGCGGCCGACTCTATATATGGGGCGGCCGACTCTGGCAGGTGGCCCCTCGGGGTCCGCTTCGTCGTGCGTGATCTCTACGTCGTATGTTCTCAAAAATTTTTGCTGGTTCGCTGATATCCGTTAGTTTCATCGTCGGTTGCCTCCCCCACATTAGATTCCTGTTATCTTCATTCACAACAAGGTGGAGACAAAAGAGGCAACACATATGCAATGATAAATATAACTAGAACTTTATTTCATCTTCATTAAGGCCTGGATTACAAGTATTGAAAGGAACTAAAATCGAACTAAGCTTTAACTAAGCACTCTTGCAAACTAACACTTTTAATCTAAGCACACTAGGCCTTTCTGATGCTAAGATAAATCTCATCTAATCAATTCGCTTCTCTAGAGCGTCTAACTTCTTCTCTAACTTATCCGTCCTCTTTTCTAGCGCACGAAGTCTATCTATGAGAATGACAATACTACTGCTCTGGACACGCTGGCAGTTTTGCAGAGATGCAATAATGTCACGCTGAGTTTCTAGCTCTGTCTCTAAGTCTGCAACGGTCTTGCAACGCTTCCTTGGAGCTTCTGAGGTGGCGAGAGCTGCTTTCGGGGCTTCCTTCGGAGGGACGAACTTCACTTTGCTCGGGTGAGCACGGACTCCCTCAAAATACGAGCGCTCTCCAGTGCTATACTTAGCACAGACGATCTCCCCTTGCTTGTTGGTCTTCACTCCCATAAGCATCTCATTGTGCTTAGGAGGGAGGATCCTGGTGCCTTCTGGGAGCTTCATAATAGGACCCTTTGGTGGAGGTCCATCTAGGAGCAAAGGCTTGGGTGCGGCGATGAATGGTTGGGCGAAGTAGCTATGGTCGTAAGCTTGAGGTTTTGGAGGGATAGATGCTAGGGGTTTTGGCTCGGCAAGAACGATGGCCTTGGACTAAGGCTCCTCCTTTGGGATGGTGTTGAGATCAATCCCGAAGCGGATCAATCTCCTATCTAAGTTTTCGGCTCGGCTTCACCATTGCCGCTGCGTAGCAAGCTTGATGCTAGGAGGAGGAGGCTTTAGATGGAATGAGGTTGGCCTGAGGCTGGGCTTCTTTATATAGGGGGGATGGAGAGGCATCTAAAGGGAATCTCCGAAGGAATAACGCGTCAACGTGATCTCAAAAACCCTAATCGGCAAAAATTTCTGAAGGAAGAGTATGGAAGGATCACGAGTGCAAAAGCTGGCGGCGAATGGGGGAGTCCATGGGTCGGCCGACTCCCCCTTTGGGGCGGCCGACTCTGGCAGGTGGACTCCCCTGCCAGGGTTTTTCGCAACCTAATTAGCGTATTTTTGTCATTCGGAAAAATACCCTGGGCCCCGAAAAACGAAAAGTAAAAAGGTCGGGCCCAACTACCTAATTGAGAAAGAAGTTTAATTCATCTATTTCACCTATTTCCTCAATGGGCTCTAAAAATATTTTAAGGCGTTGACCATTTACCTTGAATATCGTACCTTCGTTGTTGCGAAGCGTAACGGCTCCATGCGATGATGAGCTTACTACTTCGAATGGTCCTTCCCATTTGCTTCGAAGCTTTCCTTGCCCGAAGAGTTTGACCCCGGAATTAAAAAGTAATACCTTGTCTCCGGGTGTGAACTCCTTGATCTTGATTCTCTTGTCATGCCATCTCTTCACTCTCTCTTTATAAATCTTGGCATTGTGATAGGCTTTTTCTCTCCATTCTTCTAATTCGAGATTTGCATCCTCCTCTTCTCTCCCCGCCGCTTCTAGATCCATATTCCATTTCTTGATGGCCCAAAGAGCTTTGAATTCTAGCTCTATCGGTAAGTGGCGAGTCTTTCCATAGACCAGTTGATATGGTGACATCCCAATAGGTGTCTTGTACGCTGTTCGATATGCCCATAGTGCATCGGGAAGCTTGTCCTTCCATGCAGTTCCCATTTCATTCACTGTCTTCTGAAGAATATTCTTGATTTGCTTATTTGATGTCTCTGCTTGGCCACTTGTCTGAGGGTGATACGGAGTAGTGACGTTATGACGTACTCCATGCTTCAGTAAGTATTGCTCAAAGCGCTTGTCGATGAAATGTGATCCTCCATCACTTATGACTATCCTTGGGACACCGAATCTTGGAAATATTATTTCTTCGAACATCTTCTTGGAGCTTGAACTATCTGCCTTTTTGCATGGCAGCGCTTCGACCCATTTGGACACGTAGTCCACTGCTATAAGGATGTATTCACATTTCTTCGATGGTGGAAATGGCCCCATGAAGTCAATTCCCCGACGTCAAAGAGCTCGATCCGAAGATTGTTGATGAGTGGCATGGCATCCCTTGAATTAATGTTGCCATGCCTTTGACAAGGACCGCATCTCCGGATGAAGTCTTTTGTGTCTTCATACATTGTTGGCCGAAAAATCCACACCGCCAAATCTTCGCATGTGTACGGAACACCCCATAATGACCTCCATACGGTGATGAGTGGCATCTTTCAATGATTTTGATTCCTTCTTCGCTTGGCACACATCTTCGAGCAGCCATCGAGCACACTCGGAAGAGGTAGGGCTCATCCCATATGTGAGTACGACTCTCCCGGATAAGTTTCCTTTTGTTGCCTCCCGGTGGTACGTAACCCGTAACCATAAAATTAACAATATCTCGCATACCGGGGTCGATCTCGTTGATTCCGTAGAGCATGTCATCCCGGAGTGCGTCGTCGATGGGTAGTTCCCTGTGGTTTCTCAAACCGCATTCTAGATAAGTGATCGGCAACAGAGTTTTCTACTCCCTTTTTATCTTTTATTTCTAAGTCAAATTCTTGGAGTAATAAAATCCATCTTATCAATCGAGGTTTAGCATCTTTCTTAGTGAGCAAATATTTTAAAGCGGCATGATCGGTGTAAACAATCACTTTGGCACCCACTAAGTAGGATCTAAACTTATCAATAGCAAAGACAACAACTAGAAGCTCTTTTTCAAAGGGTAGCATAATTAAGCCGAGGTCCCGTCAAAGTTTTGCTAGCGTAAGCTATTGCATGATGCTTCTTATCCTTAGTCTGTCCTAACACTCGCTCCTACAACGTAGTCACTTGCATCACACATAATTTCAAAAGGTAAAGTCCAATCGGGGGTTGAATGATTGGAGCGAAAATAAGCGTTTTCTTAAGGATCTCAAATGATTGTAAACAGCATCATCAAAGTCAAAGGGAACATCCTTAGCCAATAAGCGGGTAAGAGGTCTAGCGATGAATGAGAAATCTTTTATGAATCTACGATAAAAACCAAGATGACCAAGGAAACTTCTAATCCCCTTCACATTGATAGGAGGAGGCGCTTGCTCAATTACTTCTATTTTGGCTCTATCTACCTCGATGCCTCTTTCGGACACTAGGTGTCCTAGCACTATTCCTTCTCTAACCATGAAATGACACTTTTCCCAATTGAGGACTAAGTGTTTTTCCTCACATCTTTGCAAAACTCGATCTATGCTTTCAAGACACTCATCAAAAGTTTTTCCATAAACAGAAAAATCATCCATGAAAACTTCCATAATCTTTTCAATCATATCAGAAAATATAGACATCATACATCTTTGAAAAGAAGCCGGTGCATTACATAACCCAAAAGACATCCTACGGTAAGCAAAGGTTCCATAAGGGCATGTAAAGGTCGTTTTGTTTTGATCATTAGGATGGATAGGGATTTGATGATATCCGAGAATATCCATCAAGGAAGCAAAAGTAAGAATGGTTGGCTAATCGCTCTAGCATCTCATCAATGAAAGGCAAAGGAAAGTGATCCTTTCTTGTTGCCTTATTAAGCTTTCTATAATCTATGCACATTCGCCATCCCGTGACGGTTCTTTGAGGGATTAACTCATTCTTCTCATTTTGGACAACAATCATGCCTCCCTTTTTAGGCACAACTTGGACAAATGGCTGACCCACTCACCGTGTGGCACGGGGTAAATAATCCCGGCGTGTATCGCTTTAAAACTTCTTTCTTAACAACTTCCCTCATCGCATTATTGAGTCTACGTTGGGGTTCTCTAGATGGTGGAACATCGGGATCTGTGGGAATGCGATGGGTACAAAGGGCGGACTAATTCCTTTGAGGTCCTGGAGTGAGTAGCCAAAAGCTTTTTGATGTTTTTCTAGGACAGCCATTAAGCGAAAAGTCTGCTCCTGAGTGAGAGTATCACTTATGATGACAGGAGACTCTGGATCATTTCCTAGAAAGGCATATCTAAGACCGGCTGGTAAAGGTTTGAACTCAATAGGAGGCCTAGGTGGTAAAGTAAACTCATCTAATGGTTCATTCTCAGAAGGGTCAGCTTCTTCTTCTATGAAGAATCTAGCTTCATCTTCTAATTCTGGCTTCACTAGGAATTCTAGAGAAGCTGCTCTAAATTCCTCCGACAGATCATAATGTGGATAAGGCTCAGTCATAGCATTTAAAGAGTGTGAAATGGACATTGCAAACTAGAGTTTCTTGCCTAAACAAATGTTTAGCTTCCCAGTTTGTCCTTCATAAAGAAGTCTTCTAAATGGTTGTCCTATCAACAGGTGGAAATCCCCTATGTCAAAGACATAAAAGCGTAAGTGGACATGGGTTTCTTCTATCCGGAGTGGTAGGACATGTAAGATTCCCAAACAAGGAAGAATTTGTTTTGAAGGATTTCTTATGAACTTAACTGTTGGGGTTAATGTCATGTCTCTCTGCAAATATTTTGCTAGTGTGGTAGACATGATATTTATACCCACAACTGGATTGTAGAGAGCGTCTATGCGATCATTGTTAATCATGCAATGAATGGGAAGAGAAGATGAATTCAAATGAATTATTTCAGAGGAAAGCTCTGACTCTTCTAACCACTCATTGCTCATGACAGACACTAACTCTCCTGAGGTCTTTCCTGTTGGAATATCCTCATCAATATTGCATGGCTTTACTGGGTGATATTTGCCTTGTGGCTTCTTCACTTTGTGATAGTTGAAGATGTTTCCAAAATCGGAAAACAGATCGGGTTCAATATCTAGCATAAAATCGGAAGTGGAATGTCTTCCTTTTCTTGCTCAAGACATGGGTTAGCTGAAGTTGATGGTGTATCTCGGCAAAGGGTTGGCTTCACTACTTGAGGTTCTACTTCTAGGAGGTAGTCTAATTCACTCGGATAGGATTTGGTCTAGGATTGATCTTGCTTTCTCACAGAGATATGCAAGAATGATCCTCCCGAAGTTGTGTCGAGCAATTTTCTACTGTCTCTACTCGCACCCTTATGAAAGTGTTGTAAAAGAATGGGATCTCGTAGACTAAGGTCCGGCTCGATGCTAAAAGTGTAGTAAAACGATTCCAGATGAGGCCAAAGATTCTTCGGTTCTTGCTTAATAGTCGAACCTTGACTCTAAGGTCGACAATTTGGGAGATGGGATAGAAATCTAGGCAAAAAGTTGGAGCGTAAGGATCCCCAATCTCCTTGTTGCTTACCTACAGCTTTATCATACCATTATCTAGCTTTTCCCTTTAATGAGAAAGGAAATAGCTTCCAACGGAGGGTTTTATCGGACATGCCCTCTATGCGAAGACAACCACATGTTTGCTCAAAGTCTCTAATGTGAAGGTAAGGGTTTTCGTCTCCTTCTCCCGAAAAGGATAGGCTTTGGACCAATGCAATCAACCGCGGACTCACCTATAGCTAGGTGTTTGGATAGGTTGTGATGACTCATGTGGCACTAGGCCGGTCTCCGTGGGTGCGAGAAAATTGAAAGATAGGAATGGAATTTGAATTATCCATGAGGATAGAAAAAGATAAAATGTACGGAAAAGTAAAGTGAAAGAAAAAGATAAAAGTATAGGTACAAGGTAGAGCAAGATTTAGGTTATCTAAGCAGACCATCTTTCTCCCCGGCAACGGCGCCAGAAATGCTTGTTGACACTAGATACGCACACGAAAGAATCAAAGAGAAATAATCCGCAAGCGCACGGATATCGGTGAGCACTTCACCCGGGAGATAAGTCCTGAGTATCGTATTTGTTTTTATCCGCTAGGAGAAAACGTGCAATAGACTAACCCGATCTTTACTACTACCCCTGGGCTGCTAGTCAAGTGAGAATTAAGTGATATAGAGAGAACTCCTTCGTCAGTCTTCTTCTAACCTATGGCAAGCTTTGAGACTACTGTTCTAAGGGGGTACTGTTGACGGTCGTTAAGTATCAATTTTATACCGTCAATGCAGCAAGAGAAAGGACTAATATGAGTTCACCTGTTAGATATAGGGGTTACACTGACAGAATTCCACGAGTTTTGGTGATTGTCTATTTCTGCAGGGGGTTATCAGAAAGAGAACCAAAGGAGGCCCACATGTCATGATTACATAGAGATAAAGACCGAACGGGTAAAATTGTATAATCTAGAAGACTCCAGAAGGCGACCCCTGAAGGCTGGGCCCCACCGGGGTGGTGGCCGGTCGGCCGACCCGGGGGAGTCGGCCGACTCCCCATCTCCACCAATCGGGTGGAGTCTCGTGGATCCCGCCTCCACCGCCTTTGAGGATGAATAATTATCGTCCATTTAGGTCGGTTTGATCCGAGGGCCGTGGTTCATCCTAGGGGGCTATATATTCGAGCCCCTGGCCCCTGGGTGAAACCCAAATTCATTCTCTCTTCATTCATCTGAGAGGATTCAGAGAAGCCAGAGCCACCATCTCAATTAGAGCTCCATAGCTTAGTAGCATAGCTACATAGGAATAGATCTAGAGGGAATCAAGCCTAGCTTGGAGTCCAGATCTGTCGGAGTTCTTGGTAATTCCCCTTTACATTCTTGTAATATTCATCATTGTTCGTGATACTATGAGTAGTACTTTATTCTATTCTATTATATCGACTTGACTTTGCTCTATTTGATTATGTTCTCAATTATATTGTTCTTAGTTTACTTTGATTATATGTTTAGCATAGTTGGACTAGAATTATGTTTATGCATAGGATCGTATAGCGCTTGCTCATTAGATCGATGGGTGAGTGGTAAATATTGTGTAGGCGTGGTGCCTAGACCGTATTTATCTCGATTGCACCCTATATTCCGGATCGTGAGGTAGATCGCGGGAGTGACAGTCTGTTGAGTCCTTTGTAGCCCTTCTCCCGAGTATAGGTCTAGCGAACAAACCTATTACATTGAAGTCATTGCTATGTCTCTTGTCTTCTCTCGGTAATATCACTATGCATAGGTGTAACCTTTTCCCGCCATGATTGCTAAATGTTCTTGCACTAATCATTGTATGCTTTGACTTTATAGTTAGAATAACATAGGATTATACCCTAGATCGTCCTAGTCCATGCTAGTGTTATAAGCTTAGAGTGCTAAGTTGAGATGGCTTATTACTATTATTTTATGTGGCTAAATGCTCTCATTTATCTTATGTCATTTATCATTCATTCCTATATTTTATGTGACACTTACCCTGTATGAGATGATCGATACAGACAAGGTTAAGCTCTCCATTATTGCATGTGCATTGCTCATCACTCATTATCCAGTGCATTCACTTCCCAGTGGTAAAATTATAAATAACGATACCTGGATTACTCCTGGTTAAAATGCTACGATAATATATTCTGTGCGCTTGTGGAACCCTCTTTATTTCAGTTGCACTTAATAGACATCAACAGGTACCTGAGGAAAAGACACCGCAAAGGATGCTAAACCGGGCACAAAGGACCTACCTTACCTACCAACGGGAAGTGGATTACAAAGGTAATAAAGGGATTGTCACTTCCCTCACTACTACCACGGTTCCGGCCGAATAGGGAGCATCTACAAGTGAACCTAGCCTAAGCACCACGCTTATGCTAAAGAATGATTACTCTATTCCCAACGCGAAGCGAATAAGGTAAACTTGTAAACCAAAGAACAATAATAACAACGAACTTACTAGTATTAGAAGTTGAATTGCCGAATGATTCTCGAAACCAAGCCTCGGGTTAGGAGACTTGATCCCGCAGTACACCGGAGAGGAGACACCGACAGGCGGGCTTCCTCCAAATCTACCTCCACTCTATACTCTCTCAATCTCTCTTGATACTAATACCCTATAGAGATAGATCCATTCGAGGGACCCTTCTCTATCTAACTCTCTCTCTCTGGATTGAAGTCTTGAATGAACTGGAGAATGAATTAGGGTTTCACCCAGGGGCCAGGGGCTCTGCTTATATATCCCCCTAGGATTAACCACGCCCTCGGATCAAACCGACCTAAATGGACGATAATTATTGATCTTCAAAGTCGGTGGAGGCGGGATCCGCGAGACTCCACCCGATTGGTGGAGCCGGGAGTCGGCCGACTCCCCCCCTTGGGCGGCCAACTCTGGCCAATGCCAGGTGGGCCCTAGGTTTCAGGTGTCGCCTTCTGGAGTCTTCTAGATTATACTTTTTCACCCGTTCGGTCTTTCTCTCTATGTAAACCCGACATGTGGGCCATCTTGGGTAGTTTTCACCGTCACCCCGCGCAAAATAGATATTCACCAAAACTCGTGGAATTACGTCGGTGGTAACCCTATATCTATCAAGTATTTATAAATAGGTCCATTTGTATGCTAAGTTGATGGTTAATTTTATGAGTTAACGACCGTCAACAACGGCCTCTGACCCATAGACTAGGAAAAACGGAGTGAACCCAGTGGCTCGGCTCTCGGTCGTTCGTAGACTCCACAGAACAGATGGGAGCTCGGCCGCCCACTTCTTGCCGTGCTTGTTGAGGCGGTCGAAAATCCTTGGCTTCAGCCCCTGAAGGATCATGCCATTGGCGCGCTCGACTTGGCCATTGGTTCGAGGATGGGCAACTGCCGACCAATTCACACGGATGTGGTGTCGATCACAGAAGTCCAGGAACTTTTTGCCCGTGAACTGGGTACCATTGTCGGTGATGATGACATTAGGCACTCCAAAGAGGTGGATGATGTCGGTGAAGAACTCGACTGCTCGCTCCGAGCGGATGTTGGTGATGGGCTTGGCCTCGATCCACTTGGTGAACTTATCAATGGCCATGAGCAAGTGGGTGTAGCCTCCCGTTGTTTTCTTGAGGGGTCCGACCAGGTCGAGCCCCCATACCGCAAACGGCCATGTGAGGGGAATCATCTGGAGTGCATGCGCCGGGAGGTGAGTCTGCTTGGCGTAGAATTGGCACCCTTCACATGCTCGAACCAGCTTGATGGCGTTAGCAGTAGCCGTGGGCCAATAGAAGCCTCGACGGAAAGCGTTTCCGACTAGGGTCCTTGGCGCAGCGTGGTGACCGCAAGCCCCCGAGTGCATGTCTCTGAGCAACCTCCTGCCCTCCTCGATCGAGATGCATCGTTGAAGTATGCCCGTTGGACTGCGGCGGTAAAGCTCTTTGTCGTCTCCATAGAGAACGTATGTTTTGGCTCGTCGAGCCAAGCGTCTTGCTGCTGCTCGGTCTTCTGGCAATTCTCATCGAACAAGGTATTCGAGGAAAGGCGCACGCCAATCCGCGGGTGGGCTCGACGGTCCGTCGATCTCCATGACCTCAGCCCCTGTCGAAGGGGGTTCGGTCGTAGGAGCGGGCTCGACAGGCGGTCCTGCTCCAGCCCCCGAGTCCCACTTTACAGATGGCTCATGCAGATCCCTTGAGAAGACGCCTGGGGGAACCGGCGCTCGAGATGACGCAATTTTGGCGAGCTCGTCCGCCGCTTCATTAAATCATCGAGGAATGTGATTGAGCTCGAGGCCGTAGAAGTTGGCTTCTAACTTGCGCACCTCGTTGCAGTACGCTTCCATTTTTTCATCATGGCAGCTCGAGGCTTTCATCACTTGGTCAATGATGAGCTGCGAGTCGCCTCGAGCGTCGAGGCGTCGAACTCCGAGCTCGATAGCAATGCGCAACCCGGTCACGAGCGCTTCATATTCTGCCATGTTGTTGGACGCCGGGAAGTGGATTCGCACTACGTAGCGTATGTGTACTCCGAGGGGTGAAATGAAGAGTAGGCCTGCACCTGCTCCTGTTTTCATGAGCGACCCGTCGAAATACATGGCCCACAGCTCGGCTTGAATCTGTGCTGGGGGGAGTTGGACATCGGTCCACTCGGCGACAAAATCAGCCAACACTTGTGATTTGATTGCCTTTCGTGGGGCGTAGGTGATGGTCTCGCCCATGAGCTCGACCGACCACTTAGCGATTCGACCCACTACTTCCCAGTTCTAGATGATTTCCCCAAGTGGGAATGATGAAACTACGGTCACCGGGTGGCTAAGGAAGTAGTGCTGGAGCTTTCGACTCGTGAGCACGATTGCGTAGAGCAGCTTTTGGATCTGGGGATATTGAGTCTTGGCATCCGAGAGCACCTCGCTGACAAAGTAGACCTGCCGTTGGACGGGGAGCTCGTGCCCCTCTTCCTGCCTCTCGACCACTGTGACTGCGCTGACCACCTGAGTGGTCGCAACAACGTAGAGGAGGAGGGGCTCGGCTGGTTTGTCTGGTGTAGCTGGTCGGGGTGGCACGAGCACGGGGGGCAGGTGAGCACGCTTTTTAGCCTCGAGAGGGCTTCCTCCGCCTCGGGCGTCCATGCAAAGTGCTCGGATTTTTTGAGGAGTCGATACAGAGGCAAAGCTTTTTCTCCCAGGCGTGCTATGAATCGGCTGAGGGCGGCCAGGCACCCTGTGATTTTTTGCACTCCCTTCAGGTCTTGAATCGGCCCCATTCGCATGATGGCCGTGACCTTCTCGGGATTGGCCTCGATCCCTCGCTGGGAGACTATGTATCCCAGCAACATGCCTCGAGGCACACCAAAGACACACTTCTCGGGGTTCAATTTAATGTTCTTGGCCCGGAGGCACCCGAATGTTAATTTGAGGTCCTCGACTAGGTTTTCTACTTTCTGTGTCTTGACAACGATGTCATCTACATACGCCTCGACCGTTTCTCCTATGTGTTTGCCAAAAACGTGAAGCATGCAGCGCTGATATGTTGCCCCGGCGTTTCGAAGGCCGAAAGGCATCGTAACATAACAGTACATGCCCACAGGTGTGATGAATGAAGTCGCGAGCTGGTCGGACTCCTTCATTTTGATTTGGTGATAGCCAGAATAAGCATCGAGAAAGGAAAGTACTTCACAACCCGCAGTGGAATCAACAATTTGATCTATTCGAGGTAAAGGAAATGGAACCTTGGGACATGCTTTATTTAAACTAGTGTAATCTACACACATCCTCATTTTCCCATTCTTTTTCTCTACTAGTACGGGATTAGCTAACCACTCGGGATGATGTACCTCCTTGATGAATCCGGCCTTCTCGAGCTTCTCGACCTCCTCGCGGATGATCCTGCGCTTCTCCTCGTCGAAGCGGCGTAGGCGTTGCTTGACAGGTCTCGAAACAGGATGGATCTCCAAGGCGTGCTCGGCGACATCCCTCGGTATGCCAGGCATATCCGAGGGACTCCACGCAAACATATCAGCGTTTGCGCGGAGAAAGTCGACGAGCACTGCTTCCTATGCGCTGTCGAGGGAGGCACTGATGATCAGCGCCTTCTCATCCGAGGAGCTCGAATCGAGCGGGATCTTCTTGGTGTCCTCGGCGGGCTCAAAATTGCCGGCTTGCCGCTTGGGCGCTGGGGCGGCGGCCTCGGCTGCAAGGCAGTCGAGCGTCTTGGCTAGCTCCTTGGACACGGTCAGGGATTCCCCGTACTCGACGCACTCCACGTCACAGCAGTACGCGTGCTCGTACGTGGAGTCGACGGTGATGACCCCCTTGGGCCCCGGCATCTTGAGCTTGAGGTAGGCGTAGTTGGGGATCGCCATGAACTGGGCGTAGCACGGACGGCCCAGGATCGCATGGTAAGTCCCCTCAAAACCAGGCACGTCGAAAGTGAGGACCTCTCGGCGGTAGTTCGAGCGCGTGCCAAAGTAGACGGGGAGGTCGATGCGGCCGATCGTGAGTGCCTTCTTGCCGGGGACGACACCGTGGAAGCCCCCGGTGCTCGGCTTGAGCTGCGCCCTCGTGATGCCGAGCAGTGTGAGGGTTTCCATGTAGATGATGTTGAGGCTGCTGCCCCCGTCCATGAGGACCTTGGTGAAGCGGGCGTCGAGGATGATCGGGTCGACGACGAGAGGGTAAGCGCCCGGGTTGGTGACGTGGTCTGGATGGTCGTTACGGTCGAACGTAATCGGCGCATCCGACCAGTCGAGGAACTGAGTCGTGGCGGGCTTCACAGAGAAGACCTCCCTACGCTCCTGCTTCCGCTCCCGGCGTGTCATCTGGGTATTGGGGCCGCCGTAGATCATGTAGCAGTTGGCAACGGGTGGGAACCCGTTGTCGTCATTGTCGTTGGCCCGATCGTCGGCACCCTTATCTTTCTTGTCGTCGTCCTTGCCAATTCCGAGCCTCTTGAAGTAGCCTCGAAGCATACGGCAATTCTCGAGGGTATGCTTGGCCGGCTCTTTGTGGTACGGGCATGGCTCTTTCAACATCCTGTCGAAGACGGCCCCGTCCGGTGGGGGTCGAGGCTTCTTGCGCTCGGCCGCGGCAACCTCGTCCTCCACGACCACGCGCTTGCCTTGCTGGTTGCCCTTCTTCTTCCACTACAAGATTTTCGATCAAATGCAATGCCGAAGAAGTGTAGCAAAAGACCCAAAAATGGTAGCAATTGTACTTTTGCTACCATTTTAATTTGGTTAAATGTCGTTGCACTTGTAACGGTAGCAATAGCAGAATGCAACGGGTTACGTTTTAGTTGCGACACACAACCCCTCTATTGCAACACTTTTGACGCTTTTGCAACACATGGTGAGTGTTGTAACAAAAGCAATTGCAACCACTATGGGTGTGGCAATAGTATCAATTGCAATGAACAAGGCGTTGCTAGCGATACGTATTGCGACACGCTGGTCGTGTAGCAACACAATGCAATCGCAACGCAACACAGGTGTTTCAATCATGGTTATTGCTACGCGAAGAAAGCATTGCAATAGAGGTTCTCTATTGCCACATCGCCTAAATGGTTGCTATAGGTGACTTAGGTTATTGCAACGTCTATTTAGGTTGGTTGCTATTGAGAGGTCCTCTATTGCCACGTTTCTAAATGGTTACTATAGATGGCATGGGCTATTGCCACGTTAGTTAGGTTGGTTGCTACAGATAGGTCATCTATTGCCACGTTACTAACTAGCTGGTTGCTATAGGTAGATTCCTCTATTGCCACCGTCATCTTTTTTAGTTGCAAGAGATAGGTTCTCTATTGCCACGATTATCGTACCTATTACCACGACTAAATGTGGTTGCTATATGTGCAATCATTTATTGCAAATACATTAATAATTCATGTTGCGACGCTTTGTTTGGTAGCTTAAATCAATAATCACAAAACAACAAATACAAAATGAATGAAGCATCGACATCCATTAAAATGAAATATAATTTGTTCATACAAAATCTTTAATGAACCCCACCGAGTGTCAAACTAAATGAGAACACAAGTAGATAGCTTAACACATAATAATGTGTCAAGCACATACAACCGTTTGAACTCATTCGAATCAAAAGACTAATGTCTACTTTGTAGCATCAAAGGTTCCCTTGATATGTAAGTTGGCCATCATCCCACCATTCGCATGCTCCTTCTCAAACTTAAGATTCCTCCCGAAAAAATCATTGACATGTATTAGTTAAACTGAGACTAGTGGTGGCAAAGCTAATTGAACACCGAAGCAAAACACGAGCTGCAGTACTAGCGTTCGTGAGCTGTAGTACTATCAACCATGAACTTTGAAGCGAAAATCAAATATAAACATTCATGCAACCGCCTCCGAAGACATTTTATGAGCACATGGGCACAAACACATCCATATATATTTCTAATCAACAAGAGGAAACTAAGCCTGGACTAGATTTAGGAGCGAGAACAAAAGAATGGCTATGTGCTTCTCCAAAAGGACTACATGTTCCTTTTTAATGCAAAGAGATAAAAGGTTTCACATAGTACCCGTGTTCTTTCGGACATTGCAGATCTTTTCCTAGCAGGAGATTCCTTCAGTTGCTTTGTTGTAGTAAAAATAGCGCCCGAATTCACTGCTGAATTACTTCTTCTCATGCGCCCTCTAGTGAGATGTTCTTCAGCTGCGGAAGAAGGGGGTTGTTGTTCTGGCTGGCTGGTTTCTTGGGTAAAAATTACACCCCTTGACAAGAATATTACATGCATGTTACAATTAAACATTCTTCAATTATCATCAAACTACCTGCTGACTATGCATCATGTGGTCTCCCTCTGTAGTTGTTACATTTTGTGTCCGGTCAATTGTTGCAGCAGCAGCAACCCTCTGTAGTTGTTACATTTTGTGTCCGGTCAATTGTTGCAGCAGCAACATTTTCAGTTGGCTCCACAATTGTGCTAGCCTGCATTTCGAATTGGGTTCAAGATCATGATTTTCAGTTCAATAAACTACACCCCTTGACAAGAATATGACATGCATGATAGAAGATGGCTAGATATGACATGCATAATTTCACTATAAGCAAGTTCTCAGGGTGAGATCAGCCCTACGATTGTCATAGTCGAAGACTCTAGCCCCCCCCCCTAGGCCCCCTCGCAAGTGAAATAGAGAGTCCATGTTTCATCCGAGCTGCCAAATATTACAATAGTAACAAACTTAAGCATTAGTGATGACACAACAATATACTTAAAAGGAAACCAGTGTACATATAGTATGTGTACGACAGAGAAAGTAATTAAAACTTAGTGCCACTTATTTGAACTATATGTGCACCCCCATGACTGAAATTAAAGTAAACCAAAAAAAATATTTATACTAGGAAACACTAAATATTGCACACTTGTTCTTCTTAGCTTAATTGATAGGAAATGCTTACAGTCCCATTCCAAATTAGAATTATGTCAGTACTTTGGTACTTACTCATTTAGAGCACATAGAAGATGGCTAGATATGACTAGGCGAATTAAGATAACAGATTATCAGAGAAAAACTAAGATCTGAATCGATAGTGCATAATTTGATAAAAAGCAATATCCTAATCACTGAACTTATAGGCATATGTGTATGGACAGAGAGCAAAATCATATCCCTACATATTAGTAATCCCGTGCTTTCGATCTACATTGTCCCCATGACTGAAATTAAACAAAACCAACATGTATGTATACGATGTGTATGGACAGAGACCAAACTCATTAATCCCTACATATCATTGATCCCATGCATTCGGTCTACATTATCCCCATGGCGCACCGCTAGTGTCCCTACATTTCCCTTCACTTGGAGTTCTCACAACTAATTCTTCTAATTACACCCATCTACAAAATCAATGCATTAGGATTATTTGAGTTGTCTATTAGTAATTTTGTCCATATTTTTTTATGGAATAATTTCATCCAGATAAGTACGTCATTTCCTCAAACACATGTCGAAACTCAAAACTTCGAAACAAATGCATATTGTATCATCGTAGGGAGATTCAAGCAATAGAAAACACCAACCAATTAATTGATGGAAATTCTCCAACTAGCACATAAAATGCATATAAACACGTACCTGGATTGGTCATCTTTTTGCTTCTCAGGTTCATCTTGTCGACGATGAGGTGTGTCTATGACACCTTCAGGGCTGGACCACGTGGAGAACCTCCTGCTGGACGGACGAGATGGCGATCTCATGGAGGGAGGAGACGGCGACCTTTTGGACGGCCTCCGTGGAGGGGGCGGCGACAGCGACCTCCGTGGAGGCGGTGGCAGCGACCTCCTGGTACACGGCCTCCGCAGAGGCGGCGGTGGCGACCTACCGGTGGTAGAAAACGAAGGCGCGCGTGCGGTCTCCTTCATCACGCGTCGGAGTGGAGAAGATGCGATGAGAAGAACTGCTAGGTTGGGGGCGGCGGCTCCTCTTCTACCGTGATGCAGTAACCGTGTATTTGAAAGGGAGAGTAATTAGCGGCCCAGGTTATTTTTCGCGGCAGGAGCGCGCGGCTGTGGAAATTTTCGCGGTTTTGGGAATTTTGAGCGCCAGCCTTCGCGTGCGCGCCGGGACCCTAGAGCGGTCGTGTACGCGTCCACCCAAATCTACGTACACAGCTCGATAGTGTGAGCGTCCAACGAAAAGAAAAGAAAACTATATATACGTGACCACGGGACACGGGGACAAATGGGCTCGGTTGGACCGCAAATCTACGTACGATTGTGGTGGGTATGTTTTTTTTTTTTTTGAGATTTTGTGGTGGGTATGTTTGTTTGACTTGGATTGGAAATCTACGTACGTTGATTTTTTTGGAAATCATATCGAGCTAGGAAAGCAAATTGATGGCGAGCTAGGAAATCATACCGACTTTTGTGCCAAGCTGACCCGCTAAGCCCAATAGACACATTGGTTTATTAAGATTTGTGTGTATAACAATAATTAGCTACAAATAGAATATTACAGATGTCACACTAAACTTTTAATTGGCTACTGTACAACATATATTTGTGAACTATAATTATTTGGCTATTGTACAATATTTTATAGTTTTAAGATAAGATAATTACATTATATTTAGAAAAATAATATAATGACAGTACATGATTTTTTTACTGGAACAATAAACTATTTTCGAATTCCTTTTCTCTTTGTATCATTGTTCGTGGTGGGGCACCCTCGACGCATGTGTTGTCACAAATGGTCTTGTCATATTCCACCGAGTGCCTCATCGTGTCGTGTCTAGCTATGTGTGCTAGTGTGTACTTGCTAGTAGAGGTACATGTGGTGTTGTGTTGGGCGTGCCACGTCATGTCTAATAACTTAACATCTAGTCTCGTCCTATTGGGTGTCATTTGTTATACCGGTGCCATGTTGTATGTCACCGTGAGTCGAGTCTAATCATCTTGTCCAACTAGTCTTTTTATCACATCACACCGAGTGGTATGTCATTGTATATATTAGCTAGCTAGTAGTTACATGTCGTGGGCCTAGTGTCGTACTAATTTAAGGAGGCCATGTCATGAACGACCACTTGATGTGTGTAGTCTCACCGTGTGCCATTTTTTACAAGCCATGTCTCAAACAACCACTTGATATGTAGTCTCACCGTGTTCCATATAGAGGATTATCATCAAGCACAACACTACTTGAAGCCATTTACAAGATTATCATCACGTCATTTGTTTAAGATTAGAATTAGGCCCGAGATATGAACTAAAGTAACTAATTACCGCTTGATCAGCGATCCCAATTGCAAGAAGCCAAGAACCAAGATCAAGAGGTCGTCGTCGTGAAGGCATGGAGCCTTGCCTAGTCTCCGACTCGCCACAGGTGTGAGTTGGCGCATCACGAAGTCCATCATGTTGTTCTAATTTATGTAAATTAATAAATTTAATTTAACTTCATTTAGTTAATACCTACGTGACTTAGTATTATTTATTTTATAAGATTAAGATGTTTGATTAATTTAGAAATTATTTAAAGCAAGAAATTAATGATTTTGAATTAGGAATCCTAAAGTATTTTTAAAATCCATTTTAATTCTAAAATTCTCTATTTTTCTCTTTTTGTTTCTGCTTGGAGCTCCCGTTCCGAGCATCTCGTATTTCAAAATTTTGAGGACCGGGGACACCACCACGCCGCTCAAAATTTGTCCCCGCCGCCGCGCATGCCCAGCTCGCGCCCCGCCCCGCCAAAACCCTCGTCGAAAGTCAAAATGGGCCCGCTAATTTCCCTTCCTAAAACACGGTTGAGTAGATTCTATAATCATGGACCCGGAGAGACGAGCCGCTGCCCACGTACGTTGCGGTTCGCCTCCTTCGGATCTACTCCACTCCAACGCAATGAAGAAAACCGCATCATCTTATATCTTCTACCTCCGTAGGTCGCCATCGCCTCCGCTAATCATAAGGAGGCCGGCCGTCAACAAGGATAATGCCATCTCCTCCGTCTAAGGGGTCGCACGACCCTCCGTCGTCCCGCAGACGAGACCGGCCCGGCGGCGGCGTTCCCATCAAGCCGACGTACGTTCGACCCAACGGAGGACACACCTCCTCGTACGTGGAGGATGAAAGCCAGAATGAAGACGATGAACTACCCGGTATGCAGCTGATAGCCCTAGTTTTCTAATAGATCTTGTATATATGTATATAGGTCATGTGTTCTCTTGTCTCGGTATATTTCGATCGATGCTTTGGATTCATTTTAAGTGGAAAAATAGATCTCGTATATATGTTTGTACCTATGTATAGGTCATGTGTTTTCTCTTGTCCTGGTATATTGATGCCGGATTTGTTTTCTATGAGTAAAGCAGTTCTAAATTTCACTAGATGCCAAATATCATTATTTGAGTCTTGAATATAGATAGCTTGTGCGTTAATATCATTATTTGAGTCTGGATCAGTCCATCATGTGATGTCATGGTACTACTGTATATTCTCCTACATTTAACAAATTTAGTATCTCTTTATATCATTATTTAGTGATTGTTCTCGCGAAAGGGTTAGGTTTATTTTGCAAATACATTTTCTTTCTTATTTTCAGATGTACATATTATATGAATCTTGCAGAATTCAAGGATGACTACCAGGATAATAGGATTGAAACATATAGCAAATGGTTGAGACGGGAAGGGCTTATTCGAGATATTTGTAAACTGATTTTCTTCCACCTTGGAAATAATGAAGCCTATATATCTCCATTGTGACTGTGCTTTTATTTATTTGTATGTCCGATGCATATATATAGATCTGGAGTCAATGGGACGGAGGCGCCGGCCATGGCTCGCGGCAAGCACCGGCGCCGGCCATGGCTCGCGGCAAGCACCGCCACAACGCCCGAACAGTCTCGGTGGCCTTCTAGCTAGAGGTGGCTGGCTTTTCTGTTTATTGTAACTGCATTTTGTTTAGGGACAGAACATGGTGCACATGTACAGTCTATTTATTTTTTGGATTTCAGTGTAAACACAATGCTGCTGCTTGCTGAGTGGAATTAATGAGAATTGTCACTTCTACCTCCTCTGGATGAGTAGGAACATTGTTTTTTTGTGTGTGTGTAGTAAGAAACAACTTCATTGTTATGTCTCTTACTTCTTTCTATATATCCACTAGCTTGTGATGATGAGAGGCCGGGAGGTACAATCTATGTCGAAACTGCATGCATAACTGCATTCATGAAGGCTAATTGATTCGTTCTTCTATGCCGCGCTCTCTGTTAAATTTGCAATTTTTTTATTTTTTTTTGTTTTTCACGATCAGGCCATTCACTCGTATATGATTAAGAGGAGAGTTTACGATAGAAACATGGCACGGCCATGATGGCGAGAAGACATCAAGGTTGAACAAGATCGTGAACCTTGGCTACTTACCGGAGTCCTGAAGCCCGCCTCACCGGGTAGCACGATGATAGTCTCGAGCAGGCCGCGTTGATTATGGGCCTATTCACCGTATTAGCAACCCAAATAAACTAAGACACATTTATTGGCTATCGTAGGCTTAATTTTTTTAGATAAAGAGGCTTAAATACTTGTTTGAGATTCATAGCTGAGCAATCTTACCTCTCGGGCTCGGGCTCTACTTTGACCGTGTTCACATTCTGAAAATACGTTCCGTGCCACAGTTCAACACGTTCCGTCGGCTTAAGGGTTCGCTACAACAAAAATATGGGATTTGCTATACTTCAGCACTGGATTATAACTTTTTTCAGCGACATTAGCAAGCCATTAAATTGAGATCTAGCATTCTATAAATAGTGGCTGCAAATTAGATGTTCCTATACACACACGTAATCAGTCCCGCTCGGCTAGGCCATCCGCATGAGGCAACTCCTCACTAGGAAAAGTAAAAAAATATATATTTATTATATACTTTTTATTATTATTTTACAATGATGAAATTGGTGACCAACCCACGGGTATTTATCTAGTAAAATAAAAAAATGCAAGTCCATGCAACTATCTTCTTCATGAGGTTTTAGGTTCGATCCCTAACTCCAACCGAGTTATTTGTTGTTTTTCTTTTTTAAAAAAAATCATGGAAAAGATGTTAAATTGTCCAAATAATCTAAGAATAACAGAAGAACATGCCTATCCTAGTGGTTTGTTCGCCCTATCTCCTTTGTGAGGTGCAGGGTTCGATCCTCTTAACTCCCGCCCTTTTTTATTTTGGATAAAATCCTCTTAACTCCCGCCCTTTTTTATTTTGGATAAAATCATAGAGAATAAATAAACTATATTAATAATAATCATAGATAAATACGAAGAACACCACACTCTTGGCAGCATGTATGGCCCTTGCCTTTTAGTTCTCGTTGCAATTATCAAAGTATATTGCAACAAAAAATAAACGTTGCACTTGAACACAATTTTCGCACGTAACGTCCCCCCCTCCGAGGCCGGCCCGCTTATACCGTCGCTTAACTAGGACATAGACTGCCCTCACAGACCAACACTAGTCTTTTCTGCGCACTTTGTCCTCACTCATGCGCACCCGGGAAGGACTTCCCAGTCGGTCACCCATCGCTCCAGGCTAAGCACGCTTAACTTTGGAGTTTTTTAGAAGATGGGCTTCCGGAAAAGAAGTTGCAACTTGTTGATATGAGTATCCTATTAATCCTGTTAAGCCCTGGGCCGGGATGTTACATTCTCACCCCCTTAGGAGACCGACGTCCTCGTCGGTCAACCCTAGGCCAGGAACGACCCCTTTTGGCCACGTCCGTATGTCCAGTGCCAGCGCATGTGCCATGCTGTGTGACCACTCCGGATCCACACCAGCCATGCGCACCATGCCTGCGCAACTGACACACGCGCCCTTGAAACCGCAAGGGTCGGCTCTGATACCATCTGTAACGTCCCGCCCCTCCGAGGCCGGGCCCGCTTATACCTGGTCGCTTAACTAGGACATAGACTGCCCTCACAGACCAACACTAGTCTTTTCTGCGCACTTTGTCCTCACTCATGCGCACCCGGGAAGGACTTCCCGGTCGGTCACCCATCGCTCCAGGCTAAGCACGCTTAACTTTGGAGTTTTTTAGAAGATGGGCTTCCGGAAAAGAAGTTGCAACTTGTTGATATGAGTATCCTATTAATCCTGTTAAGCCCTGGGCCGGGATGTTAAAGCTTCGACCCTGGAGATCTCGTTGCAATAAAATTTAGCACTTGCAATAATATCAAAGTATATTGCAACTGCCAAAAAGGTTGCAATTGACCCCCACTTTTGCTTCGCCTCCAAGAGTTCTCGTTGCATTAAGCATCTAGCGTTTGCAACGCTTGTCAAATTTTATGCAACACAAAAAACCCGCAGCAATAGTCAAAACCAAATGCAACTAACGTAAATGTAGTTGCGGTACTATCATACAATTGCAACCAAAATCAATTCTACCGCAACCATTTTTCACCATTGCAATATCGTCTACCAAATGCAACGAGCTTTGCAACATCTTGAAAACCGTTGTATTAAAGGCATGTATCGCTACCATTTTTTAGAATGGTTGTAATACAACGATCTCTAGCAACCAAATTTTCTACGTTGCAATTTTTCGGTGTTGCATTAGACCGAAAAGCTTGTAGTGTTCTTCCCATTCTTCTTCTGGCCTTTGCTCGAGCCCTCCCCATCGCCGGAGGGCGGCTTGGGCTTGCCTCCGTCTCCGCCAAAGAACGCTCCCACGGCCTCGTCACCGGCAGCGTAGTCGGCGACGACGTCCATGAGCTCGTCGACTGTCTTTGGGCGGTTGCGCCCGAGCTCCCGCATGAGCTCCTTGCATGTGGTGCCCGAGACGAACGCCAGGATGACGTCATGGTCAGGGATGTGCGGCAGCTCGGTGCGCAGCTTGGAGAAGCGTCGAGCAAAGTCTCGAAGAGACTCCCCGGTATGCTGTTTGCAATTTCAGAGGTCCCACAAGTTGCCAGGTCGAATATAGGTGCCCTTGAAGTTCCCCTCGAAAATCTAGACCAGATCGGTCCAGTCGTAGATCTGATTAGGGGGGAGCTCCTCGAGCCACTGTCGAGCGGTGTCAGAGAGAAACAGAGGGAGTTGGCGTATGATGGCCTTATCCTTTCGAGCCCCTCCCAGCTGGCAGGCCAGCCGGAAGTCGGCAAGCCAGAGCTCTGGCTTGGTTTCCCCATTATATTTGACCAAGCTTGTGGGAGGTCGAAATGGGTTGGGCAACGGCGTGTTGCGGATGGCTCGACTGAATACTCGAGGGCCCGACGGCTCGGGAGCCTGCCGGTCCTCGTCGCTGTTGTAGCGCCCTCCTCTATGGGCGTTGTAGCCACGGTCCTCAGCACCCGCAGCCTTGCGCCGTCGGTTGTCGTTGATGTCGTGACGCGCGTCTTGAGGCTCACGGTTGTCGAGGATGCGCTCACGGACGGGGGCCCTACCACCTCGAGGGGGTGCCTCTTGGTGGACCGAGCCCTCTCGCTCGTGCCGTGGCGGGTTGGCCGGCTGCTCTGATTCCGCCTCGCGCAGTCTCGAGGCCGAACTCTCGGCTTGCTGGGCGGCAGCGACCTGGAGGAGTCCCTGGACCTCATCCCGTATCCGCAATGCTTGCGGATTCGAGGGCGCGGGCATGTCTCGCAGTAGCATGGCTGCCGCGAGGACATTCTGGCTGGCTCGAGGGAAGCGGGCTGGCTCGACTGGTGCTTCTGGCCGCCCGTCGTTGACGATGCGGTCGAAGACGCCCCTTGCCTTTCCTCGAGCGCCAGGAGCCCGGGGCAGAGGAAGTTGGTTCTGCTCAAGGGCGCGCTTGAGCAGCTCCAAGTTCGCGCGCTCCGCGTCCATCTTGGCCTCGATCTCCCGAAGCTGAGCCCATTGTGCCGCCCGAGCGTCATCTTCAAGTCGTTGGTTGTTCTGCCCTTGCGGTGGCTCCTCGCGAGGTTGAATCACCTGCAGGGCTCCAGCCGCCGGCGTTCCGGCCACCGGTGTTCCGACTGGCCGGTTGGCTGCAGTGGCTGCCGCGGCGGCATCGTCTCTGGTCTCCGAATCTGACGGGACGTCATCTTTGAGACGAAAACACTCACGTGCCGGGTCATAGCATCCTGAATCTGAGTCATTGGAGTCGGGGTCGGTGCCAGATGGTGTCCAGGGCCTTCCCGTGCTCTCCTCCTCGATCCAACGGCGCATATTCCCGACCGTGGTGTTGCGTTGCGAGCCAGGCGCCCTGTCGAACCCACGGTCCACCGATGCTGGCCACACGATCTCCAAGTTCATGGCGGCGCGCAAGAGGGGGCCAGGGCTCTCCTCTTGCGGCCCCATGGCCAACTGGATTTCGTTGGTGTACATGGTGGCGGCGTTAGTGAGCCCGAACGGGAGCCTACGACGAGCTCGATAGAGCCCGTGCGGCAAGAAGTTGGGTGACGTCGGCCGCGCGCGCGCTCGAGGGGCCACGCCAGGCTCTCTCGGTGAGCGCGTGGCAAACGTGAAGTCTGGGTCCACGTCGAGCGCCATCTGCCTACGAGCCGCGCCCCGTGTCGTACACGGTGCCCCGTGAGGGTGTAACGGCGTGTCTGACGGGCGTGGAGCGCGAGCGGCGTCCGATGCAGGCGGGCGTGGAAGCTGGCGCCGGTGGTGCCTGTGCCTTGGTGGCGAGCCGTGGTGGCTTGGCCGGCGCGCAACCCCACCGGCACGTGGGGTGAGGAGCGTCCCCCGCTCGGTTCTCCGATCGAAAGCAGAGCCATGTCGTAGCCCGTACCGAGCGACACGAACTCCAGGCTCCCGAACCAGATCACCGTGGCGAACGGGAGCGACGGAGAGGAAGATGCCATCCGGAAAAATGGCGGGAAATCGGCGTAACACGTAGTACCCCTACCTGGCGTGCCAACTGTCGGTGTTTCGTACCCCGGGGGTATCACACCGGCGAGTAAATTTCTAAGCGTGCTCCCTAATCCGGATGGTGATGCAAGGAGAACACAATACTTTTATCCTGGTTCGGGCAAAAGAAGGCCCTACGTCCAGCGGGGGGAGGAGAGCTTGTATTATCTTGCACCGAAGTGCTTGTACAGGGGTGAATACAAGATAGTCTTGAGACTTGGCGTGTGAGAGTGTGTGTGTTGTGAGCGTGAAAGCATGTAGGCATGCCCCCAGACTAAGCCCTGGCGTCCCCTTTTATAGGCCAAGGGGAGGCTCAGGATCACAGAATAGATAGGGCGATCGTAAGCATGACGTCTATGTACTGGCGTCCTGTCGAGTCGCTGGAACTGTGGATTCCTTCTTTGGTCCGGTTCGAGCTGGTAGATGCGGGCTTTGGTCTGGGTCGAGCCTATAGCAGCGTGGGTGTCGACGTCCTGCCTGTCCTTGCCTGACGTGGGATGGCGTAGTTAAGGCGTGGGCGATGATGATCCGCTCGGGAACCCCGTCGAGTGGCCGTCGAGGTGGGATGGACGGGTCACTGCGCACCTCCATACACCGGTCACATCTGCCATCATTCCTCGAGTGGCCGCAGACCGCCTCGAGGGGTCGATGACCCGAGCGATGGGACTGAGTAGCAGGTTTGTCAATACGGAGAGTTGACAAAGGTGTTTGAAAGGGCGCCGTACATGGCATAGTGCGCGGCGTGAAGTCACAGTGGTGCCTGCCATCCTTGAATCCTGGGCATGGGCAGCGGGATGATGGAAACGATCGGCGTACCCTCCACTGTTACGGGTTCTGTAGCCATGGAGTTAGGCGGGGCAGGTGTACCGCCGCACTGTAGTGAGCCCTGTAGCCATGTGGGAGTGCAGAGAAAGCGATTATGGGAATTGGGCTCGAGCGGTTCGCTCGCTCGAGCGGGTTCCGCCTACCGTCTCGAGCGGTTGTTCGCTCGAGCGGATTTCGTCACCTTTTCTCGAGCGGGTGAGTGGGCATATCTCGAGTTAGCGGGTTTTGCGCCTTTGCAGGCCTGGTCGTGGGCCGGCCCAGTACGTGGCGTGGAAGAGACTTGGGAATTTCTTTTGGGCTGATTTTTGAGATTAGGGGAAAGTAAAGTGTCGTTTGCGTATCTCTAATCCTCTCTATTCAGAACCCCCTAATCTAGGTACCCGACAAGACCCATCAGTCTGTGTAATGTCTCCAACAAAATAATTGCTAAGACCATAGCTGAGAGGATCAAAAGCCACCTCCCCATCTCATTCATCCTACTCAGTCTACTTTTATTCAAGGGAGGCACATAGCTACTAATATCATTCTGGCTCAGGAAATCATCCATAGCTTCCATCTCAAGAGCTGGAAACAAAAAGCTTTTCTTTTAAAGGTTGATCTTGCTAAGGCTTTTGATAGAATAGAGTGGTCTTTTATAGTTAAGGCTCTCAAAAGACAAGGGTTTCAGGACCATTTTATCAATCTTGTTTTCAACTGCATTTCCACAACTAATATTGCTGTGATTATCAATGGTGAGCCTTCCCCCTGCTTTCATCCTCAAAGAGGTATAAGACGGTTGCCCCCTGTCTCCCTATCTCTTCATCTTGGCTGTCAATGAGCTATCTATATGTTTACAAAGCTTGGCTTCATCACATGACATAACAGGCATTACTCTTGGGCCAAATTGTCCTCCTATACATTCTTTGCTTTTTGCAGATGATCTAATTATTTGTGGATAGGCTACAAAAGAGGAAGCAACCAGAATGCACTCTGTACTAATGAATTTTTGCAGGAACTCAGGACAAATTCCCAACTTGGACAAGTCTTCTATCATTTTTAGTAAGAATGTAGACGATCAAACCAAAAGAGAGGTAAAGAACATTTTCCTGTTCAGGACTTGTCCCCAAACTCCATATACCTTGGCCATCCTCTTATTTTAATCACAGAGACAGATCCACTGCTTACAAGTTCATTATCAACAAATTTAGAGCCAAGCTCACTACATTGAAAGCACAAAAGCTAAATCATGCTAGCAGGCTTGTTTATATTAATTATGTCCTTGCCTCCATTCCTATATACTACATGTCAACTATCCTGTTTACTAACAAATTTTTGGCCAATATCACTTCTATCATCAGGAAATTCTGGTGGACAGGTGAAACGGAAGAAAACAATAAAAGGGGTTTACAATTCAGGGCATGGAAGGATATATGCAGGCCTAAAGATGAAGGAGGGCTAGGCATTAGAGATCTTTCAACAGTCAACAAGAGCCTCCTACTTAATGCTGCTTGGAAAATTGCCACAGGTAAAAATTCATTTCTGTCGCAGGTGCTCGAGGCAAAATATCATCCCAATACAAGCTTCTGATGTGCCAAGAGAAACCACATCCAATCAGCCTTCTGGTCCTCCATTATGAAGGTGAAAGACATCCTTGTTGAAAACTGCACTATCCAAATCCACAAAGGCAACTCATCCATTTGGTCCTCACCTTGGTGCCCTATTTGGCAACACATCTACTCTCATCTCAACACATCCTCTCCAATTGTCAAACTTCCTAACACCATCTCTGATCTTTGGCTGCCCCAAACTCAACAATGGAACACCAACCTCATTAACCAGATTTTTGACTCCAGAGCCTCCAACGTTATTCACAATCTCCCCACTACTCCTTCCAATGAAAATGATGTTGTTAGATGGATCCAATCCTCCAAAGGCGACCGCACCACCGAGAGGCTTTTAGATATCTTAATAAAAACTTGCAGGTACCTCTTCCTTTGTCTGGGCCTAGAAGTCTTCCTTCTGAAGGCCAATCGATGCTTAAAAAAGTTTGGAAGATGAAAATTCTGGCACCAAACATCAAGGTTTTTGCCTGGAGAATTATGAGAAGAGCATTAGCAACACGGTACAGAATTGGTAAGCTTTCATCTCATTTTGACACCAAATGCTGCAGGTGTGGCCAGACTGAAACAAATGCTCATCTATTCTTCCATTGTGATTTTGTTCGAGCTATCTGGTTCTCCTCTAATCTCACTATCAGAACCTCTAGCCTTCCAGCAGAGGTAGATGGCATACAAGATTGTTTACATATCATTTTATTAGGCTCCTCAAATGATGACTTCTGGCAGAGGGTCTTTGTTACCCTTTGGTTCATCTGGCGTGCCCGGAATGAGTTAAAGTTCCGAAAGAACACCTGTTCTGTTTTGCAGGTACACTTCGAAATTCATGCGCACTTGAAAACCATTAATGTGGTTCAAGGCAAGGCGGCAACCATCTCCAAACCAACTGCCAATGGCCCAACAACTGCTTCTGCAGATGCAAGCTTGCTGCCTCCCTCTTTTTCTGCAGGTGGTGAGACAGATTCAGAAAAGCTCCGTTGCTACACTGATGCTGTGGGGGGTATAAATCCGGTATACCACCATGGACAGTTCCAGGGCTGCTCGGCAAGACGGCCCAGATCATACAAGACCCAGCCCATTACCGACCAGGCTGGTGGGCTGGACTACAAGACGATGGCGTGGTCCGCAACCGACCAGGAGGTGGATCACGCACAAGGATGCTTGTCCCGCAAGTATACTTAGTCGGTTAGATCAGATAGAGTCCTCCTAGGGCACGACTTGATGTAACCGACCACATCCCGTGTACCCTTGGCTGCTCGGCTATATAAAGCGGCCAAGGACCCCCCTAGAACGCAGGCTATTCTCTGGCAACCTAACCTAGAGAGCTTAGCGCTTCATTGTAACCCGACACTTGATCATACAGCATAACACAAGAAGCAGGACGTAGGGTATTACGCTTCCGAGCGGCCTGAACCTGGGTAAACCCGTTGTCCTTGGTTTGTCTTATTTCTCGAACGTCCAGATCGCAGATCGTAACACGCCCTTACCGAAACTCACCGCCGTGGGATACCCCATGGTGGACTGCCGGTTATCCGTAATCGACAGTGGCGCGCCAGGTAGGGGGTGGAGTTTTCGATCTCAAGGCGATCCAGATGGTTTGCTTCCCCACTTCCATGGATCTCGAGGCCAGCGACGCCTTCACCTTCGGGTCGGTCACATGGACCACCAAGATGACGGCGCCCCTCGCCTCCACGGGAGCGTCCGAGTCGGTCTCAGCGCCGCTCGCAGGACGAACGGTCTCAGCACCGCCCACCGAGCAGACGGTCTCGGCACCGTCCATTCACCCGGCCGCAGTGCCAACAACCCCGCCGCCGGTCACAGTACCAGCCGCGCAGGAATCCCCGTTGCCCTCGGCAACGGCGGATACAACCGATCTCCGAGCACTCGTAGATCAACTTTCGTGCTACAAACGAAAACCTGTTGACAACTCAGATCTAATCGATCTCATTGACCAACAGGGCCGCGGATTGGCCGAGATCACGAAGCTAGTTGAAGCCACGCAGGAGTTGATCCGCAAGGGGCCAGACTTTTCTGATTTCACACCCGTCCAACCACGTCGGCGAAGTTCTGCCCGTCGCGGCGAAGCAGATCTCGTCGGCAACAACCGTCCGCCTGTTGCTCGATCTATTGCCCCCAGATCGGCTAGGAGTCCCCATTGGTTAGATCCGAGCCAGGACCGCCGTATGACGCATATTGGGCAGATCCAGCACAGAGCCAGCGCTCCTCCTCTCCCTAGGTTGAGCGAGTTCATCGACACACGACGGAACCACCGAGCACCAGCCCAGCAAAACCAAGAAGGTCGTGCTCCGCCAAGCGGACCACTCACGGCAGATCCAAGTGCTCCGCCGCATGATCCGACCGTTCTGTCCTTCGGATTGAACAACACGGCGTCGACGTACGCAAGGGACATCGAGCAACAGTTCGACACGCTTCTCATCGAGGATACCATCCCGAGAAGCCCCGCTCACATAATCGGGATGGTAGAGATCCGAGAGCTTGGGAATCCGTCTCAGGATGCCAACCCGGACTCTCCAACTGTCTCCGATCTGCTCACGCAGTATTCTCCTGGCTATACTGAATACCTCTCCTCGGACGAAGATTATCCAATGGATACAGAGCTCAATCCGACCGCAGAGGACACGCTGATCACTCCCGACCACCGGACGGAAACCCCCAGCAGCGCGCTGGATTTCCCCAAGTATCCGCCCGGCTTCGGACCAACGATTTTGATGGTCAGCAATGACGAGCCCCCGGCTCCAAACGAGACGGACGCCCAGAGGCAGGCAAGGGAAGCTCGTAACAACAATCGCGCCCGACGACGCATTGCCGAGGAGGGCCGTCCCAACGCGGGCGCCGGACCACGGCACCGACCCTGGCGTCGCAACCTCAACCCCGAGTTCGACGGTGCTGGCGACCCAGTGGTCCACGAGACCCCCACGGCAAACATTGCCGTGGCAATGGAGAAATTGAAACAGCTTCCCCCCGAGACCCCTGGACTCAACGAGATCCAGGAATTCCTCGCGGTGGCCGAGGACCAAGTGAACGATCTTCGTTCCATGGGCTCCATGGCCGCTCTTACCGATCCCACCGTTCTCGCGGAACCGGAATCGACGTGAGCGGCGAGTTGAGAGTGGAGGGGACAATTCGTCCCACAATGGCAGATATGCCTATGGAGACGCAGGGGACTACGACGACCGTGTCGAGCAGCCCGGCAGAGCTCCACGACGTGCACGTCCTCAGAACAGTCGACGGCGCCCTAATCGCCAGCGAGGCAACCAGGGCCGACTAGACGACGAAGTAATCCAACCTGAACATCGGGACCTCCGAGAACGGATAGATGAGCGCCTCCGAGCACGCCAAAACATTGGCGGCATCCCACCCTTCTCCGAGGAGCTCAAGGCAGTCATATGGCCTAAAAATTTCCGTACCTCGGAGATCCGGGCGTACGACGGCAAAGCAGATCCAGCCCACTGGATCATGCTCTATGAGGTGGCCGTCCGAGCAGCAGGGGGCGACGAGTATGTCATGGCAAACTACCTCCCGTTGTGCTCAACAATACGGTCACCACCGGCTGCTCCGGCTACAACCCGGTTCCATCCACAACTGGGCGCGGCTCGCCAAGTCTTCGTCGACCACTTCAAGTCTACTTGTGTCCAACCAGGGACCAAGTATGCCTTAAAGCAGGTTCGCCTTCGTCCAAAGGAGTCCTTACGGCAGTTCATTCGGCGCTTCTCGGACCAGTGGAATTGCGTACCAGAGATCTCTCAGGAGACAGCTGTCGAAGCTTTCATCGATGGCCTGGTCCAACCACGTGGCCGAGACCTCCAAAAGGCTCTCCTCCTCAGATAGCCAAAAACCATGGAGGAGTTACTCGCCATCGCGCACGATTACACGCTCCTGGACGACGGCCTGAACAGGGGTGACGATGGCCCGTCGGATCGCAATTACCGTCGGAACAATTCCGGCGACGAGAGCGATGCTGACCGACCACCGCGCCGACAAGAGGAGCGCCGCAACAACCAGCGTTTCATCCGCGGATCTGGTCCACACGACAATGAACCTAACTTCAGGCGGCGTGGCCAGGACAACTACGGCGGTGGCAAACGCAACCGAAACCGCAACGACAACGTCATCAACGCGGTTAAGGGCGAAAGCTTGATCGGGGATGAGGTGCTCGACAAAATCTTTGCCCGGGGCTGTCCTCGGCATCCTGGCAAAGGTCACACCATGGGCGAGTGCCGAGTTTTGATGGACGCTCTCATCAAGTCCGCTTCTAAGAGGCCTCGACCCAACCCCAAGGCCAAAAGCAAGCCCGCCGACAAGCCGGAAGAAGAAGAAGAGGACGAGACACAAGATGTCAACCCTCGCCACGCGTTCAAGGAACCCGAGCAGAACTTCACAGCTGTGATCTTCGGCGGCAAAGTCGGGCTCGAGACAAGTCGCGACAGAAAGTTGCTGACCCGCGCCATCGTCGCGATGCAAGAGCCCGATGGCCTCATTGCCGATGTCAAGGTACCAGCGTGGTCCGAGCAGCCCATATCTTTTAGCCGCAAAGATATGTGGGCACGCATCCCAGACGCCGGACGATTTCCACTGGTCCTCGACCCAGTGATAGCCAACATCCGCTTCGAGAAGGTGCTGGTCGACGGCGGCAGTGCTCTGAACATCATATTCTACCCAGCCTTCAAGGCACTTGGCATACCGCAGGAGCAATTGCAGCCATACGACACACCGTTCTGGGGCATCATGCCCGGAAAGCCTTCTTACCCGCTCGGGCAGATCACCCTTGACGTGTAGTTTGGGACTAAGCAGCACTTCCGTACCGAGCACATCACCTTCATTGTGGCCGACTTCGAAGGGACCTACCACGCCATCTTGGGCCGCCCTGGTATCGCCAAGTTCATGGCTGTCCCCCACTATGGCTACTTGGTGTTGAAGATGCCCACCGAGCAGGGAACGCTCTCCCTACGTGGCAACGTCTTCATGGCTCGAGAGTGCGAGACTGCAGCCTATGCCGCGGCAGAATTCCAAGACCTGCAACACGCTTTGCAGCACACCAGCTTGGGCGTCGACGATGTTCCGCCCGCAGAGCTCGAGCAACCTATTGGATCTGGTCGGCGCCCATCCAACAAGGTGAAGAGCGCGAAGACGATCCGTCTCTCCGACGAGGACCCTTCCAAAGTCACCAAAGTCGGAGCCGACCTCGACCCCAAATAGGAAGACGCGCTCGTCCAATTCCTTCCAAAAAACATCAGTATATTCGCATGGAAACCCTCCGATATGCCTGGTGTTCCCAGGGAAAAGGCCGAGCACTACCTCGATGTCAAGACGACTGCTAAGCCAGTCAGACAGAAGATGCGTCGGTTCGCCCGTGACCGCAAGGAGCTTATTAGAATAGAAGTAGCCAAGCTTTTAGCCGCTGGCTTTATCAAAGAAGTGTACCACCCGGATTGGTTAGCCAATCCGGTGCTTGTTCAAAAGAAGAATAAAGAGTGGAGGATGTGCGTTGATTATACGAGATCTCAACAAACATTGCCCCAAGCGAGGCATTCAATCTCCCTCGGATCGACGAGGTCGTAGACTCTACCGCCGGCTGCGAGTTGCTTTCGTTTCTTGACTGTTACTCCGGGTATCACCAGATAGCCCTCAAAAAGGAGGACCAAGAAAAAACCGCTTTCATCACCCCCTTCGGTGCTTTTTGTTACACGACCATGGCATTCGGTCTCAAAAACGCCGGAGCTACGTACCAACGGGCTATCCAGTCCTGCCTTGAGAAAGAGATCGCCGATGATCTTGTTGAGGCCTACGTAGATGACGTGGTGATAAAATCAAGAACGGCGGACGCCCTGATCACAAATCTGGAGCGCACCTTCAACAAACTCAACGAGTTTCAATGGAAACTCAACCCAAACAAGTGTGTTTTTGGAGTACCATCCGGTATCCTTCTCGGCCACCTGGTCAGCCAGGGAGGGTATCAAGCCAAATCCCGAGAAAGTAGCCGACGTCCCGAAATTACGACCGCCCCGGTGCGTCAAGGACATCCAAAAACTCACTTTGGGTGCCTAGCCGCTACGAGCGAGATACATCTCTCGGATGGGTGAAAAAGGACTCCCCTTTTTCAAACCGCTCAAAGCCAAAGAAAAGTTTGAATGGACCGAGGAGGCCGACCGGGCTTTTAAACGGCTTGTCGGATACCTAGATTAGGGGTCCTAAATTGGGTGAATTAGAGATGAGCAAATCGGCCTCATCCCTCTCTAAGAATCCCAAAAGCTAATTGACCAGAGAAACCCCAATCCTTCTCACACTGGGCCGGCCCACTACCAGGCCCGCAAAGCCTCAGAAACCTTCTGGCTCGAGCAGTGGCCGCTCACCCGCTCGAGAAAGAAGTACGGAAACCGCTCGAGCGAGCGACCGCTCGAGACGGTAGCATAAGCCGCTCGAGCCAGCAACCGCTCGAGCGGAGACGGAGAACGCTCGAGCGAGCACCCGCTCGAGTCTGCCCTCAATCATTGCCTGACCAGAGCACGCACATGGCCACAGGGCTCGAACAGCGCCAAAGTACTCTGACGCCGCCTAACCCCATGGCTACAGGGCCTGCAATGGTGGGACGTGCGCCGGTCGCCTCCGCCATTACGCCGCCCATCCCCTGGATTCAAGGATGGCAGGTGCCATTGTGGAGCCGTGCTACGCACTGTGCCACAAGCGACGTCCCCCTTTAGGCGCCGTAGTCAAGCCCCCGCACCATCAAACACGTCGTGCCGTCCCATCGCTCGGGTCGACGACCCCTCGAGCCGGCACCCAGGCGCTCGAGGAAGTAATGGCGGACGCGATTGGCGTACGGAGCAAGCAGTGCCCTGTCTTTCCCACCTCGACGACCATACCGCAGGGTTCCCGGGCGCACGTGCTCGGCTACGCCGGCACCGCACCTCGACTACGTCAGCCCACGACCGAGAAGGACGAGCAGGCCATCAATGACCATACCGCTACAGGCTCGAACCAGACCAGAGGGAACGTCTACAGTCTCGACGGCACGACATGGCGCATGTACCTCGACGTCACACCCACGACAGCCCTATCTACTCTGTACCCCTGAGCCTCCCCTTGGCCTATAAAAGGGGATGCCAGGGCCTAGCCTAGGGCACGTTTTACACCTTCACTCACACTCACTCACTAAGTCTCAGGACTACCTTGTACTCACCCCTGTACAAGCACCCCGGTGCAAGATAATACAAATCTCTCCCCACTGCTGGACGTAGGGCATTCTTTGCCTGAACCAGGATAAACGCTTGTGTCCATCTTGCATCACCATCCGGATTAGGGAGCACGCATAGAAATTTACTCGTTGGTGTTATACCCCCCGGGGTACGAAACACCGACAGTTGGCGCGCCAGGTAGGGGTGCTGCGTGTTTTTCGCTCGATTCCCGCCATTTTCCGGATGGCATCACCCGCTTCCTCGTTTCCGTTCGCCACGGTGATCTGGTTTGGGAGTCTAGAGTTCGTGTCGCTCGGCCCAGGCCACGATATGGCTCTACTCTCGATCGGTGAACCGGGGAGGGGGACGCTCGTCACCCCCACGCGCGGGGGGCCGCGCGCCGACCGCGCCACCACGGCTCGCCACCACGTCGCCGATGCCACCGGCATCGCATCACCACCGCGAGCCGAGCCTTGAGCACCCTGCTCGTGTGCCCTCCCGGCCAGACGCCACGATGCACCCAGCCGGGGTGCCAAGTGTGCGGCAGGGGGTGGCACGTGGACAGGAAGTTCTTGACGTGGACCCTGGCTTCACGTTCGCCATGCGCTCGCCGAGAGAGCCCGGCGTGGCGCATCGAGCGCGCGCACGGCCGATGTCGCCCAACCTGTTGCCACACGGGCTATACCGAGCTCGGCGCAGGCTCCCGTTTGGGCTCACCAACGCCGCCACTACATATGCCAACACGATCCAGTCAGTCATGGGACCGCGGGAGGAGAGCCCCGGCCCCCTCCTGCGTGCCACTATGAACTTGGCGATCGTGTGGCCGACGTCGGTGGACCGCGGGTTTGACAGAGCACCTGGCTCGCAACGCCGCAACACGGTCGGGGATATGCGCCGCTGGATCGAGGAGGAGAGCACGGGGAGGCCCTGGACGCCGTCCAGCGCTAACCCAGACTCCGATGACTCAGACTCAGGGTGCTATGACCCGGCTCGCGAGTGTTTTCATCTCAACGACGACGTCCGTCGGATGAGGAGACCCGAGAGATGGCGCCGCCATGGCCGTCCCTGCGGCCAACCGGCGGACGTGACCCCGGCGGTCGGGACATCGGCGGGCTGGAGCCCCCCGCGAGTGATCAAGCCGCGTGGACCGCCACCACAAGCCCAAGACAATCGACGACTCGAAGACGACGCCCGGCGCTCAATGGGCCCAGATCCGGGAAATCGAGACCAAGATGGAGGCGGAGCGCGCGAACTTGGACTTGCTGAAGAGGACCCTTGAGCTAAGCCAGCCCCCTCCACCTCGACCACTTGGCGCTCGAGGAAAGGCCCGAGACGTCTTCAACCGCATCGTCAATGACGGGCGACCGGAAGCGCCACCCAAGCCAGCCCACTTCCCTCGAGCAAGCCAGAATGTACTTGCGGTAGCTATGCTGCTGCGGGACATGCCGGCGCCCTCGAATCCACATGCGTTGCGGATACGAGATGAGATCCAGGGGCTCCTCCAGGTCACGGCCGTCCAGCAGGCCGAGAGCTCGGCCTCGAGACAGTGTGAGGCAGCCCCAGAACCACCACGGCACGAGCGGGAGGGCTCCGTCCACCAAGAGGCACCCCCTCGAGGTGGTAGAGCCCCCGCTCGAGAACGCATCCTCGACAACCGTGCACCTCAAGATGCGCGTCATGACATCAACGACAACCGACGACGCAAGGCAGCGGGTGCCGAGGACCGTGGCTACAAGGCCCATCGAGGGGGGCGCTACGACAGCGATGAGGACCGGCAGGCTCCCGAGCCGCCGGGCCCTCGAGTCTTCAGTCGAGCTATCCGCAACACGCCGTTGCCAAACCCGTTTCGACCCCCCACGAGCGTGGTCAAGTACAACGGGAGACCAAGCCGAGCTGGGGGCGGCCGACTTCCGGTTGGCTGCCCGGTTGGGAGGGGCTCGAGAGGATAAGGCGATCATACGCCGGCTCCTCTGTTTCTCTCGACACCGCTCGACGGTGGCTCGAGGAGCTTCCCCCATCGGATCTACGATTGGGCCGACTGGTCCAGATTTTCGAGGGGAACTTCAAGGGCACCTACATCCGACCCGGCAACTCGTGGGATCTCCGTAAATCGCAAGCAAAATACCTCGGAATCTCTCCGGGACTTTGCTCGACGTTTCTCAAAGCCGCGCACCGAGCCGCCACACATTCCGGATCACGACGTCATCCCGGCGTTCGTCTCGAGCACCACTTGCAAAGAGCTCGTGCGGGAGCTCGGGCGCACCGCCCAAAGACGGTGAATGAGCTCATGGACGTCGTCGCCGACTATGCCGGCGACGAGGCCGTGGGAGCCTTCTTTGGCGGAGCCGGGAACAAGCCCGCGCCGCCCCCAGGGGACGGTGAGGGCTCGAGCAAGGCCCAGAAGAAGAACGGGAAGAAGAAGAAGGGCAACCAGCAAGGCAAGCGCGCGGTCGTGGAAGGCGAGGTGGCCGCAGCCGAGCGCAAGAAGCCTAGACCCCCTCCGGATGGGGGCGTCTTCGACAAAATGCTTAAGCAGCCCTGCCCATACCACAAGGAACCGGTCAAGCACAACCTCGAGGACTGTCGAATGCTTCGAGGCTACTTCAAGCGGCTCGGGATCGACAAGGACGACGACAAGAAGGACAAGGGTGGAAACGATCAAACCAACGACAACGATGACGATGGGTACCCGCCCATCACCGAGTGCTTCATGATCTACGGCGGCCCAACCACCCAGATGACACGTCGAGAGCGGAAGGCCGAGCGCAGGGAGGTTTTCGCCCTGAAACCCGCCACGCCTCAGTTCCTCGGCGGTCGGATGCTCCCATCACGTTCGGCCGTGATGATCATCCGAGCACGTCACCAATCCCGGCGCATACCCACTCGTCGTCGACCGATCATCCTCAACGCCCGCTTCACTAAAGTTCTCATGGATGGAGGCGGCGGCCTCAACATCATCTACATGAAGACCCTCACGCGGCTCGGCCTCACAAGAGCTCACCTCCAGCCGAGCGCCGGGGGCTTCCACGGAGTGGTCCCTGGCAAGAAAGCGCTCACGATCGGCCGCATCGACCTCCCCGTCGTCTTTGGGACACGCTCGAACTTCCGTCGAGAGGTCATAACTTTCGACGTGCCCAGCTTCGAGGGGACCTACCACGCCATCCTGGGCAGGCCGTGCTACACCCGGTTCATGGCGATCCCCAACTATGCCTACCTCAAGCTCAAAATGCCGGGACCGAAGGGAGTCATCACCGTCGACTCCACGTACGAGCACGCCTACCACTGCGATGTGGAGTGCGTCGAGTACGGGGAATCACTGATGAATGTGATGGGAGCGTCTGAAGACTTAGCCATGATGCTCGATCACATGGCGGCTGAGCCCTCTGCTCCGACACCCAAGCGACAGGCCGGCAACTTCGAGCCCGCTGAAGACACCAAGAAGATCCCGCTCGATCCAAGCTCCTCGGGGAGAAGACGCTGGTCATCGGCGCCTCCTCGACGGCAAATAGGAAGCAGTGCTCGTCGACTTTCTCCGCGCAAACGCTGACATGTTTGCGTGGAGTCCCTCGGACATGCCTGGCATTCTGAGGATGTCACCGAGCACGCCTTGGAGATCCGTCCGGTTCGAGACTGTCAAGCAACGCTGCGCCGCTTCGACGAGGAGAAGCGCGGGATCATCCGCGAGGAGGTCGAGAAGCTCGAGAAGGCCGGATTCATCAAGGAGGTACATCATCCCGAGTGGTTAGCCAATCCTGTATTAGTAGAGAAAAAGAATGGAAAAATGAGGATGTGCGTAGACTACACTAGTTTAAATAAAGCATGTCCCAAAGTTCCATTTCCTTTGCCTCGAATAGATCAAATCGTTGATTCCACTGCGGGTTGCGAAGTACTTTCCTTTCTCGACGCCTACTCTGGCTACCACCAAATCAAAATGAAGGAGTCCGACCAGCTCGCGACTTCATTCATCACCCCCATGGGCATGTATTGTTATGTCACAATGCCTTTCGGCCTTCGAAACGCCGGGGCAACATATCAGCGCTGCATGCTCCATGTCTTCGAGAAACACATAGGAGAGACCATCGAGGCCTACGTCGATGACATCGTTGTCAAGACTCGAAAAGTTGAGAACCTTGTCGCGGACCTCAAGTTGACGTTTGGATGCCTCCGGGCTAAGAACATCAAGTTGAATCCCGAGAAGTGTGTCTTTGGTGTGCCTCGAGGCATGTTGTTAGGGTATATCGTCTCCCAGCGCGGCATCGAGGCCAATCCCGAGAAGGTCACGGCCATCATGAGAATGGGGCCAATTCGAGACCTGAAAGGGGTGCAAAAGATCACTTGGATGCTTAGCCGCACTCGGTCGGTTCATTGCGCGCACAGGAGAGAAAGCCTTGCCTCTGTACCGGCTCCTCGAAAAATCCGAGCACTTTGCATGGACACACCGCGAGAGGAGGCCCTCTCGAAACGAAGAGCATGCTCACATCTCCTCCTCCGTGCTCGTGCCGCCTCGGCCGGCTCGAGACGGCATACCCGCCGAATCCCTCCTCCTCTATGTGGCCGCAACCACTCAGGTGGTCAGCACAGTCATAGTGGTCGAGAGGCAGGAAGAGGGGCACGCGCTCCCCGTCCAGCGGCCGGTGTATTTCATCAGTGAGGTGCTCTCAGATGCCAAAACTCGATACCCCCATATCCAAAAGCTGCTCTACGCAATCGTGCTCACCCGTCGAAAACTCCAGCACTACTTTCTTAGCCATCCGGTGACGGTGGTAACATCATTCCCACTTGGGGAAATTATCCAGAACCGGGAAGTCGTGGGTCGAATCGCCAAGTGGTCGGTCGAGCTCATGGGCGAGACCATCACGTACGCCCCACGAAAGGCTATCAAATCCCAAGTACTGGCTGACTTTGTCGCTGAGTGGACCGACGTCCAACTCCCCCGGTCCGAGATCCGAGGCCGAGCTGTGGACCATGTATTTCGACGGGTCACTTATGAAGACAGGAGCAGGTGCGGGCCTGCTCTTCATCTCACCTCTCGGAGTACACATGCGTTACGTGGTGCGCATCCACTTTGCCGCCTCAAACAACATGGCGGAGTATGAGGCGCTCGTTACCGGGTTGCGCATTGCCATCGAGCTTGGGGTCCGACGCCTCGATGCTCGAGGCGACTCGCAGCTCGTTATCGACCAAGTGATGAAAGCCTCGAGCTGCCATGATGAAAAGATGGAAGCATACTGCAATGAGGTGCGCAAGTTGGAAGCCAGCTTCCATGGTCTCGAGCTCAACCACATCCCGAGGTGCTTCAACGAGGCTGCGGACGAACTGGCCAAAATCGCTTCATCTCGAGCGCCGCTACCCCCGGACGTCTTCTCGAAAGATCTTCACGAGCCATCCGTGAAGTGGGACTCGGGGGCTGGGGCGGGACCCGGCCGTTGAGCCTGCTCCTACGACCGAACCCCCTCGACGGGGGCCACAGTCATGGAGATCGACCAAGTCACGAGCCCACCAACTGACTGGCGTGCACCATTCCTCGAGTATCTCATTCGAGGGGAGTTGCCAGAGGATCGAACGGAGGCGAGGCAACTAGCTCGTCGAGCCAAAACTTACGTCCTTTACGGGGACGACAGGGAGCTCTACCGCCGGAGCCCGACCGGTGTACTTCAGCGTTGTATCTCGATCGAGGAGGGCAGAAAACTGCTCAAAGACATGCACTCGGGGGCTTGTGGCCACCACGCTGCGCCAAGAACCCTTGTCGGGAACGCATTCCGGCGAGGCTTCTACTGGCCCATTGCAACTGCTGATGCCATCAAGCTTGTTCGAGCGTGTGAGGGATGCCAATTCTACGCCAAGCAAACGCATCTCCCAGCACACGCACTCCAGATGATCCCCCTCACGTGGCCATTTGCGGTCTGGGGGCTCGGCCTGGTCGGACCCCTCAAAAAGACGACGGGAGGCTACACCCACTTGCTCGTGGCCATCGATAAGTTTACCAAGTGGATTGAGGCCAAGCCCATCACTAACATCCGCTCGGAGCGAGCGGTCGAGTTCTTCACCGACATCGTCCATCGCTTTGGAGTCTCCAACGTCATCATTACTGACAATGGCACCCAGTTCACAGGCAAAAAGTTCTTGGACTTCTGCGATCGGTACCACATCCGTGTGAACTGGTCGGCAGTCGCCTACCCTCGAACTAATGGCCAAGTTGAACGCGCAAATGGCATGATCTTGCAAGGTCTAAAGCCAAGGATTTTCAAACGCTTGAACAAACACGGCAACAAGTGGGTAGCTGAACTCCCATCTCGTCCCGTGGAGTCTGCGGACGACCGAGAGTCGAGCCACCGGGTTCACCCCGTTCTTCTTGGTCTATGGGTCGAGGCCGTCCTCCCCCGACCTCGAGTACGGGTCCCCACGACTCAAGGCCTACAACGAGCAGACTAATCAGGAAAGGCTGGCAAACGCCATCGACCAAGCGGAAGAGGCTCGGGACACGGCGCTCCTACACTCTGCGTGCTACCAACAGAAGTTACGGCAATATCACGAGAAGAATGTGCGCAAGAGGGATTTCAAGGTCGGCGATCTCGTGCTCCGTCGACGCCAAGATAACAAGGGGCGCCACAAGCTCACTCCTCCTTGGGAAGGCCCGTTCCTCGTGGTCAAGGTGCTGAAGCCGGGAACGTACAAGTTAGCCAAAGAAGACGGCTCGACCCTCACCAACGCGTGGAACATCGAACAGCTACGTCGCTTTTTCCCCTAGGCCTCGATGCCTTGTACATATTTTGTCTAAATATACCGCTAGTATGAATAAACGAGTCAATTCCTTACTTTTTGTTCATACACAAGGTGGGCTCGACTTTGTTCCTACAAAGTCAAACCCCCTCGGGGGCTAGACCGGGGGACCCCCGAAGTCCTCGAAAAACGCACCTAGTTTTTTTGAAAACGGTGCTCGACGTAATCTTTCCCCTCCTCGCCTCGAAATTTTTCGTAAGCTAAGTATTTGCGTCACCTCGAGCTCGTCGAGCCAGGGCGATCGAGCACAAGGCTTCCCACGCTTCCGAGCTACGGCACCCTAACTCATCCCCTCTCGAAATGGTTCGAGCACAGCGCCAACACTTAGCTAAAACAAAGTAAAGGCAGGAAGTGGAAAATGACATCAAGCGCAAAGAAAAAACTAGAGCATAACGGTTTAAATTACAAGCATCAAGATTTTAGGCCGCTTAGGCCATTCCACGACCAGAATATTTTGATTCTTACAAGGGCCTTGTCGCCCGGATTTTGGCTCGCAGCCGGATAAAAACTACTCCATGTCAGGCGGGAGGACTTCTCGCAGCAGATCACCTCCAAGACGGGCGCCCGGCTCCTCAGCCTCGGCCTTGAGCTGCTCGATCCGGGGGTTGACCCCTCCTTCTTGTTCGCCCTCGGCGTAGGTGAAGCCGCTCGCAACGGCCTCCATCCCGGCCCGGGCGTCCTCCCTCGAGATGCTAAACCCCGAGTAGAAGATGGCCATCGTCCGGCGCGCAGCAAAGACAAGGGCTTCCTGAATATGACCCCGCAGAGAGGCGCCGAACTCACGGACCCGGCTAGCGTAGCTCTGGCCAGCATCCGGCCCCTCGACGTCCACCACCGGCGGGAAGCCCCAGTTGGCGCTAAGGGTGTCGATGGCGCCGGTGATGTGGGCCTTGGGCGAAAGCACGCGGTCGGCCCGGCGCATGGGTTGACTTTGCGTACTCACGCGCGTCCACCAAGTCCGCCTCCAAACCTGAAAAAGGACGACAAGAATCAAGTACTCAATCAAGTACTCGAGCAACACGTATGAATCACGCACGAAAAAAGAACTAAAGGACTCGAGCACTTACCGGTGCGGCGGGTCGAGAGCCCTTGCTCGCGTTCGAGCGCCGCGCGAGCTCGGTCTCCTTTCTCCGGAGGGCGCGCTCGATGTCGCGTTTCTCCACGCGCAGCGGCTCCTCATAAGCCTTGCCGCGCGCCCGGATGGCGAGGTCCTTCCCGTCATCTCTTGACGAAGGTTGACCGCCTCCGTCTGGAGACCGCTCACCCGCTCTTTCTCCGCTTCAAGCGCGCTGGCAAGGGCCTCCTTCTCGGCAGCCTCCTGGGTGACCGTTGCCTGGAGCTCCTTCACGTAGGCCTCGACGCCGGCCTTGTCCTTCTGGAGCTGCTCCATGTCCCGGCACTTGGCCTTATAGCCTTGCAGCGCCGTAGCCGCGTCCTTCTTGAGCTGCTCGAAGGCTTCATGCAGCTGCGCGTACTTCTGACGAGCGGCCTCGGCCTCCTGCGTGGCTCGGGCGAGTTTCACGCTGGCCTCCCGCTGAGCTGCCTCGGCCCCCTGTGCCACTCGAGCGAGCTCGTCCTGAGCTCTTCCGGCTTCTCCCTTGGCGGCGTCCAGGGCGGCGTTGGCCTCTCGAAGGAGTCGGGCAGACCGGTGCAGCTCCGCCTCAGCATCCCGCCCCATGCGCACATATCGCCGGATCTCGTCCTCACTCTCGCTAAGGGCGCGGATGTGAACCGACTTGGCGTATGAGCAATTCAACGCCGTCGAATCGCGAAAAAAGAAAAATCGAGATGCAAGCTACGATAAGTCCGAATAAAAAATGGCCGTGCTCGAGAATACTCACGGAAGAAAGCCGAGGCGGGTCCTCGGAGACAAGTGACGGGCGGTTTCGGGGCATGCTCGAGCCACCGCCGGCTCCTCGGCCTCCATATGCGCCTCGAGCTCCTTTTGATCGTTCATCACGATCGCGGGGGCCTCGTGGTCGAGGGGTCGGGAAGCACCGGCGGCGGCCTTTCCCACATGGGGAACTCCTCCCGCATCTCCTTATCGACGGAGGAGTGGAGTTTCCTCACCGCCTCTAAGTCGACGCCCGCCGTCACCACTCGTTCGGCCCGGGGTTGCCGGGCGGCGTGGTTGACTCCGGGAGGAAGATGCCTCTTGGGCGGCGCGCCGCCTCGATCCGCCTCCGCTCCTCGATGGATACGTCGGTGGGCTCGGTGCGTCCAAAACCGACCGTCCGCATATGACATGTCTATGATGGCGGACGCCGTCGGCTTCCTTTGGGCCTCCTCCCGGTGGTCGGCCTCGGACATGACGGTGAACTCCACCTCACCCGTCGTCGAGTCGAGCACGAGGTGAGGTACCATAACCTCCCTTAGCCGCTGCAGAGGCAGCGGCGCCTGATACGGCGCCAAGTGGAGTTCTGCTCGCTGTCCCACCTGCGGCTGCTGCTCCTCTAGCTCAGCCCGCGGCTCCACCTGCGGCTGGCGCTCATCGCCACCCGTGACGGAGGGCTGCTCCACCACTGGCTCCGCCTGCTGCTCCACCACCGCCGCCTGCTGCTCCGCTTGCAGCTGATGCTCTTCGCCGCCTACGGCAGCGGGTTGCACCGCCGGCTCCGCCTGCTGCTCCACCGGCTCCTCCGCCTTCTCCCCCTCTTGCGTGGCGGCAGGGTGCTCCTCGAGCGCCCCCTCTCGAGCGGCAGTTTGGGCTTCCCCGTCCTCGACCCTTTGCCCAGCAGAGGAGTCGACCTCCATATCCCGAGGAGGGGTTGGGGCTCGGCCGGCGAGGCTCGAGCGCGCCGTTTCCGCCTCCCCGCATCTCCACATCCCCCACCGCCGATCGGTGGCGACCAGCGTTTCCTCCTCCTCCTTCTCCCTGCGCTCCTCCTCGAGCTGGCGCAGGCTGACCGGCCAGGAGGATTTGGCGCCCGAGCTCGGACTCTCGTCTTCGAGCGTGATGGGCTGCTGCTCCGATCCAGCCCCCGTCGACGGGATAGAGGCCGCCGGCTCTGGCGCCATCGCCCCTTGGTCGCCCGCCGCCGCGTCGCCCAGCGCGCCTGACGATGACAGGGTCTCGAGCGGGAGGGCGGTCGAGGCCATGGTGGCGGTGGCGTCCTCCTCCCCCGTAGCCTTGGTCACGGCCCCGGCACCTGCACGGGACGCAGCTGCCATCAGCTTGCCACGCCTAAGTGCATCCTTGGCCCGCTCTAACCAAACGGGAGTAGAGGGAGGGAGAGTCACTCCACCTGGCATCAACGGGGTGCCGCTCGACCCTCCTGTGGTCCTCAGCCTCTTAGTAGGCAGCATGGGGGGAGGGACGGTAACGTCTGCAGGGGACGCTTAGTCCTGGAAGAAAGAGAAAAATAAAAATTCGTTGTGACAAAATACTCACACACGAACAAATGGTACAATAAGGGATAGGTCGACCAGAAGACTTACCCCACGGTCGATGTGGCGCTGCCCGAGCCACCCGGCCTGCTCAAAGCGCTCGGGGGCTGTCGAGCCTCAGTCGCCCCCCTCGAGTCACTCGAGGACTTGGGGACCTCGAGCCCGCCGCTTGCGCCGCTCGGGGGCTTCGAGACCCTGGCGGCTGCCCCTGTTCTGGCCGACTCCATGGCCGGGACGGGCACGGTGTCCCTTACGGGATCCTGGGTCCTGCGGGTCGAGGTCCGCTCGGCCCGGCGGTCGCTGGAAGGAGCCCGGCGTTGCTCGTCGGGCTGCGCAAGAGTTGAAGTGCGCACATTTGCAGCCTCATGCTGCCGGGTGTGCGCGCCCGTCGAAGAAGAATGATGGCGGGAGGAAGAGTCCCGCCGCGTCGGAGATGGCGCCCGCCCGCCATGGCTAGAGTGGCGGGGCGACTCCTCTCGCCGCCACTTGAGCCGGCGACGGCGAGCGAGCGCGGTGGCCGGAGCGTTGAGACCCCCGGGCCGCCTCGCACAGGCGGCGACGGCGCTCGCGCGCGCGGCTCGACGACTCCTCCCGCGCTGCTGAACCAGCGACGAATCGTCGCGCAGAAGGCCTGGCGCCAAAGCTAGCTCCTGCACGCGAGAGCGAGGAGGCGTCAGGGCTCGGGTGTCAGTGGCGCCATCGCTGTCGGTCGCCTCATCGTCCTCCTCGTCGTCATCGCCCTCGTCCTCATCGGTCGACTCGAGACTAGGGCTCCAGTCGGTCGGGTCCGCCGCCAGACGTATTTCACGCGCCCGGCGGCGCCTAGCCTTACGCTTCTCCTTCTCCTCTAGCGCACGGGCTTTCTGCGCCTTCTCTTCCCTCCTCGAGACCACGGCAGCGTGTTCTCGTTCGCCCCTCAGGCGTCTTACCTCGCGGACGGGCGCGTCCTCCTTCACCGGGGCCTCGACTCCGCGTGGTCGTTGATATTCTGGGAAAAAAAAAGAGAGAGGACAGGCCTCGATAAGGATCGCTCGAGTAAAAGAAACGACGAGAGAAGAGCTTGAAAAAACTTATAAAACCCAGCAGGTTGAAGGCCGGACGCATGCGGAAGAGGCCGACTTGGTTCTCGCCGAAGTTCCTCCTGCCGTCAATCGCGTCGCACACCCGAGCCACGATTGTGGTGACCGGGAGGGGCGCGTCCGACGTCCTGCTGGCCGCGAGCGCTGCAGGATCAGCGTCCTCCGTCATCTGGTCGAGCCGTAACGGGCGCTCGGCGAGCGGAAGCACCCGGCGGCTGTGGAACTCGGCAACCACGTGCGCAATGTTGAAGAAGAGGTTGCCGGACCTCCGGTTGCGGAGGCTCGAAATGGCGTTGAGAAGGGAGTCCATGCGGGGCTGGCGCGCCTGCGGCTGGCCGTGCGTCCAGTTGAAACCGGGCGCGGTTAGCACGGCGCCGGTGTATTCCGGGAAGAGGCCCTCCTCGTTGCGGAGGTAGAACCATTCTCGGTCCCAGCCGGCGTTGTTCGACGTCCATGCGCCGGATAGCCAAGCCTCCTTCCTCTTCAGCCCGATCGAGCAGGAACCCGCTCGAACATAGCGGCGGACCTTTGGCTTCTTCTTCTTCTCCTCTTCCTCCTCGTTCTCCTCTTCCTCCTCCTCGTCGCCGTCATCACCGTCGTCGTCGGCGGCCTCCTTGTCCTTCACCGCCTTGGTGAAGAGCGTCGCCTTGAAGATGTGGGTGAATAGGTCCCACTGCGGCGCCATGCCCAGATACCCCTCACACACGGCGGCGTAAGTAGCCACGAGCGAGATGGAGTTGGGGTTGAAGTGCTGGAGCTCAACCCCGAAATGGTGGGGGAGCGCCCGCATGAAGCGGCTCGGCCGCGCACCAAGCCCCCGCCGGTGGAACCTGATGAAACTCAAGATGTAGCCCGGCGGGGGATTGGGCTCGAAGTGGTCGTTGTCCGGCACCCGCCACTCCGGTAACCCCTCCGCCGGATTGGGCGGAAGCAGTCCGCCATTCACCAAGTTGATCAGCATCGCCTCGGTCACCGAGGACCGAGGCCACGGAAGCGCATCCTCCATCACCACCGGCGTGGGAGGCTCCTTGCCTTTGCCCTTGCCTTTTCCACCGGCACCCTGACCGGAGCTCTGACCCGACTTCCTGACTGACCTCCTCATGTCGGTGACGGAAGCGGGACGGCGGAGCAACGACGGCGGCGGCGCACGAGGAACGGTGGCGCGGGGAACGGCGGCACAGAAAGCAGGCACGGTCGCGGGCGCTGGTGGTCGCGGGCGGCGGTGGCAGCGGTTGCAGATGATGATAGCGGCGGATCGGATCTCAAACAAAGCGCAACTGGCGGCGTGAGCAGCGAGAAGGGCGAAAATGCGGGGAAGAAGAACCGGGAGCCTACTCCTCCATATTTATAGAGCCCAAGCCGATCCGCGTGAATCACATCCAACGGCCTAGATTACGCCATCCAACGGCCGCGCGCCCCCGGCGGACTCGACAAAAAACGGTAACCGCATTTATTGCCCTGACAAACCGCCACCTACCTCCACTTACAGGGCGCACGCATTGCGAGACGGAGCGGAACCGTCGCCAAGACACGATCACCACGATGCGCCAGTTTCTGCCTAAAAAGGCGCGCCGTTTGCAACGGACGGATACGCCTCGAACGGGCGCAATGACGGACGTCTCGACAGACGGTCCCTTACACGGTAAGAAACCTGGGGACCCCGGTCCCACAAGTAAGTCTCGAGGGAGCGGAGGCTGACCCACGGACGGGTTCGAACAGCCGCCCTCGAGCACCCGAGTTAGGGGCGCCTATGGGAAGGAACCCTCGAAAGGTTCCGCTCGAGAACGAACCCTCGAACCCAGATGGCGTGTCCAAGGCGGGGCACTAGGTATCCAAGAGATCCGTCGACGGGAGGCACTCGAGCCGCCGGTCCCCTCGAACGGGGCCGGTCCTCCGGAAACTAAGCGCCCGCTCTAATGAGAGCGCCCCGGGCCACGGCCGTCTCCCCTCGAAAGGAGGCGAGCTCTCACTTGGACTACCCGCCATCAGCTCACAGGGGGGTATGGCGCTCGCTCGGTCGCGAGTAGTGTCAGACCTCTGTTGACGGTCGTTAAGTGCCAATTTTTACCGTCAACTAAACATGAGAAAGGACCTAAATATAATTACCATCTAGATATAGGGCTTACACTAATGGAATTCCACGAGTTTTGGTGAATGTCTCCGTTTCGCGGTGTCGGTGAAAATACCCAAGGAAGGCCCACATGTCGGGTTTACATAGAGATAATCGGGAACCGGTAAAAATTCATGTCTGGAAGGTTCGAGAAGGCTCGGACCAAACGGGAGCCCGAACGGGCCGGATGGGGAGTCGGCCGACTCCCCAATTGGGTCGGCCGACCGGCCAAGTCAACCAATCGAAATCGGCCTCGCGGATCCCCGTTCCACCGCCTTTGAGGATGAATAATAATCGTCCGTTTAGGTCGGTTTGATCCGAGGGCTGCGGTGCATCCTAGGGGGCTATATAAGCGGGGCCCCGGCCCCGGAGGAGGCATCCCTTGAAACCCTAATTCATTATTTCCAGAGAGGATCAGGTGAGGGGGTCCCTTGAATGGATCTCCTCCCTAGAGCCTAGCATTCAAGATAGATAGAGAGAGTATAGGGTGGAGGTAGAGTTGGAGGAAGCCCGGCATGTCGGTGTCTCCTCTCCGGTTGTACCTGCGGGATCAAGTCTCCTAACCCGAGGCTTGGTTCTAGGATTATTCTGCAATTCAACTTCTGATACTAGTAAGTTCTTGTTATTATTGCTCTTTGGTTTACGAGTTTACTTTATTCGCTTCCGGTTGGGAATAGAGTAATCGTTCATAGCGTAGGCGTGGTGCTTGGGCTAGGTTCACTCGTAGATGCTCCCTATCTGGCCGGAACCGTGGTAGTATCGGGGGAGATGATGTCCCTTTGTTACCTTTGTAATCCACTTCCCGTCGGTAGGTAAGGTAGGTCCAAAAGTGCTAGGTTAAGCATCCTCTCGTGGTGTCTTTTCTTAGGTGCTCCCATAGAGTAGTAGTTGCAAAGCTTGCCATAGGTTGGAAGGAGACTGTGGTAGTAATCCTCTCTATATCGCTCATTTACCTTGTCGTAGCTCGGGGGTTAAGTATAGACTTGGGTTAGTCGGATGCACGTTTTCTCCTAGCGGATAAATAAATAACGATACTCGGAATATCTCCCGGGTGAAGTGCTCACCGATATCCGTGCGCTTGCGGATTATTTCTCTTTGATTCTTTCGTGTGCGTATCTAGTATCAACAAGCATTTACGGCGCCGTTGCCGGGGAGAAAGACGGTCTGTGAGATAACCTAAGTCGCTTAACCATGTATTGTTCTTTTATCTTTTTTCTTGTTTTCTTTTGCATTTTATTTTTTATAGATAACCCAAATTCCACGCCTATCCACCAATATCTTGCACCCATGAGCACATGCTTAGAGCCTTTAGAACCCATGATTTTCACATCTAGCTATGAGCTACACCAATCTGTGGTTGCAATAGGTCAAAGCCAACCCTTTTCGACAGACTAGAGTCCTATCTTCTAATCAAGAGGGTAATGAACCCAAAGTCCTATCCTCTCGATCAAGTAGGTAATGAACTTCTTGCTACACTTAGGGAATCTTTTAATCTTCCTATAAATTTAGGTCTAGACCTAGCCTTACAAGACCATGTTCTTCTTCATCATTTTTATACGGGTCTTGATAATATCACCTTTGGAGGAGTTTTCCTTTCTTTACCCTTTAGTGAAGTGAGGTTTGTCCTTACTATTAATGGACATACTCCTTGCACTAGACTTCATGATAACATCCTAGAGGTAGAGAAGGAATCATCCCCCAAACAAGAAGAGGAAGTTTCCATAGCCACTTTGCAAACATTCCAATCCCATGATTTGGCTATCCATCCCAAACCAGTAGTAATCCAAAATTCTCTAAGGAAAGAAGTAATTCTATCCTTAGAAATTCTTTTTGATGGCGAGTTTGGGAGGAGTTTAAACTTCCCGCTTCATAAGAGATCTTTTAGTGCATACATTGTCAATCTTCTCAGGAAGAGATCTCTTAGAAAGCGTCTCACACCCAATTCCTTTGAAGGACGTTTAGAAAGACTCAAGGATGGCATGCTAAGTGATGCCATAGAAGGAGAGCGAAGCCATCTAGAATCCACACTTATGTTCTCCCCTTCTATGCCCACATCAGATATAGAATACGAACCCATCCTTAAACCCATCCTTGATCCCTATAACTCATTCTATGCCCTTTCTCCTAAACCTCCCGATGATCCTAGAAATCCGTGTACATATCCCATGCATAGGAATCATCGAGAACATATAGAGGATCTTGAAGAGCAACATCCATGGCTAGAGAGCATTAAAAACCTATGTGCTATTGCCATTGAATGGATGGATAAGGCCTTAGATGAGATCATTGCGAGAGACGATCCAAGGGGAATTTTGGACATTTATTTCGAGTCACCCTTGGAAGTAGAAAATGATGGAGGCTTCAATGAGCAAAGTAGTTACTTCTTAAACACCCCATCAAGACCTTGCTCATATGAAAAATCTCCCGATTCACTTAGTCTCCCCAACGTTACCCCACACGAGATTTTCAACCCCCTCATACTCCTTATTCCTACGGATATCGAAAGGGTGGTTGTAGATGCATATGTTTATCATAAATGTTGTAGATCTCGTTGTGTTGAATTTTGAGTTAGTGAACTTAGATTGGTGTTGGAGGGGGAACCACTTCACCAATTCACATCTTGAAGGTTTCCCAAGGACAAGCTTAGTGTCCTAAAACAAGCACCGTTCGAGACCATGACATGAGTGTACACCTTTTCACCGTGCTTTGTCCTTGTTAAATAAGCATAGAGTTATAATTATGAAAATATTCCTTTGGGTATTCTTGCCACTAACCTTTCCAGGTTCGATACAAAAAGATCGAAGGAATAACAAATGCAAGGTATGTCCACCAATCATTATGCAACATTGAATTGCATTCATCCAATCTTGATTTCGCCAATTCAAGCTTGGGGGATATACTTCCATAAATACATCTTTTGCCATGTTGCTACATTATTTTGGTTGTCCCTACCTTTAAGGCATGCTCAATTTTTCTAAACAACAATCATGCTCGCCATCACCGTTTGAGTAAATCTCTATACTTGCTTTCATACCACCTTTGTTTGCTATAGTATATGTAGGTTTTGAGGTATTTTCATACACCTTTTTAAATTAGGCATGGTGCTTAGTTTAAACTGTTTTCCCGAATTGAGTTAGATAAGGTATCTAGTTTAATTCTTGAACCAAAAGGTGTGCTTGATCCTACTTCAAAAGGCTTTTAAATTAAGCGTGGTGCTTAGGTTAAAATGCCTTCCTAAATCAAATTAGACGTGGTGTCTAGGTTGATCTTTGAGCCGATAGTATGCTATAGTAGATGTTGGAATATTTTGTTGGACTAACCCCCGCAGACAAACTTTCAAATCCAAGTTGGGAAAGTCCAGAGATGAACTCACATCGAGATAAAGCAAGGCATATGATGAACTCGAACAACTTCGCACAAAAGACAATAGCTCATTCATCATCCAAGAAAGAATTGAAAGAATCCACGGCATGCCTATTCATGGTGAACTCCGCCAAATCACCACTTCGTGATGGAACAAAGAAGGAGACAAGAGTCCCACAAGAAGGATCTACATCAATAGCACTCACCCAAAGGAAGTGGATGAACAAGGCGACAAGCTACGAGCAACCTTGAAGACATCATAGCATTGAGCTCAAAACTCGAGTAAGGTCACCAATGAGAAGTTGGGTGCAACTCACCTCATTTTGGCCAATCAAAGACCTGCTCTCGTTATTCTTGAAAACACCATCTTGCATGTCGGCAATAAGGACAAGCATGGCATGAGCATGCATCCTTGTGTCAACCAATCACCACCAAGGGTTGACTACCGACAAGCCCAAGAAGATCATGAACAACTACATTTGCAAGATGATGTCCCTATGCCATTGGAGATGAAGCCTGCATACAATTAATGATGTCCCTTCCTTGATCATCAAGACGGATGGCGTATCATTAACTGCAACTCTTTGCCATGCTGCTAGAAGACAAAGTCCATCAAAGAAGAACTCGAGTCTACATCTCCAATGAACATCAATTAGTCAACCAAGGCTCAACAAAAATCAAGAATGGTTGACAAAAGAAGATCATGCAACTATCTGCATCCTCATATCCTGGATTGGACAGTCCAAAGGAGAGATCTTTGCTCAATGGACCTAGAATCAAGATCCCTCTCCGACAGACTTCAGAATAGAGGACGGACAATGTCTAAAGAACATAGAGTTACAACACACTTCGAGGGATGATTCAACACACACACTTGGCTTCCAGTGATGAGCAACAACCAGCTTGGGGGAGGAAGGCCGCCGACTCCTCTAATGATGATCGAGCAATGCTCTTCCTCTTCTCAAGCCTCCATCGCTCTGGCACACTGGTTTGCAATCCTTCCACTCGCAATTACCTCCTCTCTATAAGTTTGACTATTTTCTATAGATTTCATACACCAATCAAACTTAAGACATAGAGTAGAAGTAATGTTGAGTAAATGTTCTACGCTAATTAAAATTATCAACCCAATCTTTTCGTAGCATAGAATATGACCTTTAGCTTAATGACATCTCTACCCTTGTTATTATTTGTATATTCCTTCGGGTATGTGTTGTCCACTAATCCTCTACAGAGAAGAAACAATAAGTAGAGCACAAGGTCAAGGGAGAGGCCCACTAGAAGCATCTACTCTTCATCCCGGGTGCTCCAAAGTGATAAAGTTCGAACCCGCAACATGCACACTAAACAAGATGCTGCTAGCATCACAATTAAAGGTTCACTTCAAACCGTTGGAGAAGGAAAGAACATGGATGACATCTTCCTCAAGAGATATCAACTCAAGAGATGCAGTTCTCAAGGTCTCTACCTTTGAGATCAAATAAAGCACCGAAGGATTGAACACGACAAGAAGTCCTATTCGTAGGGCTTAAAACACCGAACCCTTGCCAAGGAGGTAACTTGGTAGTTATCCATATTTCCCACTTCAAAGATTACATAAGTTTTTCCTTTAGCATATTTACTTTTTGCATAATCGCTTCTTGTTGCATATTTACTTTGCTTTGCATCCGCATTAGAAAAGAAAATAATTTTGTCTTGCATTGCATCTAGAAAATGCTAAGCCCCATGTGAATAATTTTGTGGTGCGACACCCACAAAGATATCCACCGTGGTGGCATAAAAATAAGTTTTAATCTTAGTTGCATTTTTTTTCGTCTACATACCATAAAATATAAAATTGCAAAAATATTAAGATCCCGCTAAAAAGATTTTTGTGTTAAGAAGGTTCTAGACATTCAAGGCTTAGAGGTTTATCACTAATGCTTAATCGCCCACAAGCTTTGCTGTCTATTTGAGCCTCACGAAATTTAAAGGATCAAGAAGAGCTAACAAAAGCGTAAGGACGTCCCGTCCCTTGTCGAAGTGTTGTCTTCAACGGTCGCGATCTTTGTCTCTACGACCATTATCCTTGACACTCCAGGAGGGGCAGTATGCCTTCACTGCCAGTCAGCAACATCAACATACTACGTCAACATCCAGCTTGGGGGAGAGCACCCGCTCGTATCCAGCTAAGTATCACTATATTATCTATCTATCTATCTATTAAGTTTGCAAAATAAAATAGAGGAGAGTATGTGAAAAGTCTGCCTGCTAAAATGAACCCTACGAGAATAAGCTCTTATATGGAAATGATGAATAGTTGCTCGCCGTAATTCCTTTCAAGTACCTAGTTTTCAACCTTGCACTCTCCCGAGTTTTGGATACAACTTGTTTAGATTTGAGATTTGCTCGAACCCGAAACTTGTGGGTAGCGAATGCTTGATCTAAGTCTAGGTAGTTGACGGATATGATATGGGAAAGTTTTGAGCCGCTTGTCCATCTTGTTCCTAGAGATGCTAGAGTTCTCGGAGAGTTTATCTTTTAAAATCTTAAAATTTCTGCATGATGAGTTCCTGTATGACGAGAGTTAAAAATTCCTACCACAGCCATACATTCATGCTTGCTAGATTAGGAAAACCCATCTCTTTATATAGATCATATTGTAGGCTTGAGTGTAGTCTTTTTTGGCATTGAGTGTGGTTATGCTGTGGACCCATAAGGAACCAGTCATGCAGTTAAAGTCAATACTATGTGCTCTCCATCCATTGATCTATGCTACTTCTGTCCTCAGAAGCATGCACCCATTTTATAAATACTACATTCATTCTGTGCTACTTCTGTCCCTAGAAGTATCACCTACATATAGATCCACATCCACCACATATTGTGCTGTCTCTACCCTGGAGATACGCGCTTATGCTGCTCCTACCCTGGGAGTACGCATCCATCCATCCATCCATCCATTCATTCATCCATCCACATATATATACGCCACTCATTTCACTTCATCCAGAAAAGGTTCTACTCCTATCCTGGGAGTGAACATCTAGAAATAATCATCGCCGTTCCATTTGCCTACATGAAAGCTCCAAATCATTATCATTTCAAGTTATACACTCCCCGTTGCTAAAGTTTCGTTTTCGAGGATTGGTTGCTCTAAAGAAAAAGAAAAAAAAAAAAGAAAAAGAAAAAAAAAAAAAAAAAAAAAAAAAAAAAAAAAAAAAGAAAAAAAAAAAAAAAAGAGAAAGAAAGAAAGAAAGAAAGAGTAGCCAAGTCCTTCTTTTCAAGAAGTTTCAAGGTTTCCGAATAAAGGGAGTCATGTTATCCCCAAAGGAGCAAGTGTAGAAGTAGATGTTCGCCAAGTGATCACCCCTCATAATCATTTCCTTATCATCATCATCTTATCATTCATCCCATTTCCTCCTTCACATGCACATATGACTTTATTATTATTTTAGTTCCTGTTGGATCCATGGTTTAACTGTGCAATATATGCAAGTGAGTTTGAGTGTCTCCCCACCTATGAGCTCCACATAAGCCTATTAGAAGTAGGGTGAGAGAGAGAGAAGGCTCTTTTCACTATGCCTTAGTTCCACAAATACCACATATTCTGAGAGAAGAGAGAAGGCATACACTACTCATGCCTTAGAGAGGATCCAAAAATACCACAAATGAGAGACCTGAAAGGTTCATACAACGAACTTTGAGTTTTATTTGAAAATCTTGCAAAAACTCCGGAATAATAGTTGATCAAAGAGCGAGAAACATAGCGCTCGACTTGACCGTTCTGTCTTTCAACTGCTCAAGACCCAAGTGACGGCTACAAGCCCCATGGTGAAAGGTAATATGAGTAAGTTTTGAGTCAGAATAGTTCACTCTAAACCGGAGGAGAGTTCTTGTTTGAACGCATGTGTACTTTTGAGGCGTGAAAGCATTGTAGCAACTCCCGATCCATCACAGTTTATCTTTGCTCGAGACGAGCAAAAGGTAAGCTTGGGGGAGTTGTTGACGGTCGTTAAGTGCCAATTTTTACCGTCAACTAAACATGAGAAAGGACCTAAATATAATTACCATCTAGATATAGGGCTTACACTAATGGAATTCCACGAGTTTTGGTGAATGTCCTTTTCGGGGTGTCACCTGAAAATACCCAAGGAAGGCCCACATGTCGGGTTTACATAGAGATAATCGGGAACCGGTAAAAATTCTGTAACTGGAAGGTTCGAGAAGGCTCGGACCAAACGGGAGCCCGAACGGGCCGGATGGGAGTCGGCCGACTCCCCAATGGGTCGGCCGACCGGCCAAGTCAACCAATCGGGAGAATCGGCCTCGCGGATCCTGTTCCACCGCCTTTGAGGATGAATAATAATCGTCCGTTTAGGTCGGTTTGATCCGAGGGCCGCGGTGCATCCTAGGGGGCTATATAAGCGGGGCCCCGGCCCCCGGAGGAGGCATCCCTTGAAACCCTAATTCATTATTTCCGAGAGGATCGGGTGAGGGGGTCCCTTGAATGGATCTCCTCCCTAGAGCCTAGCATTCAAGATAGATAGAGAGAGTATAGGGTGGAGGTAGAGTTGGAGGAAGCCGGCATGTCGGTGTCTCCTCTCCGGTTGTACTGCGGGATCAAGTCTCCTAACCCGAGGCTTGGTTCTAGGATTATTCCCGCAATTCAACTTCGATACTAGTAAGTTCTTGTTATTATTGCTCTTTGGTTTACGAGTTTACTTTATTCGCTTCCGGTTGGGAATAGAGTAATCGTTCATAGCGTAGGCGTGGTGCTTGGGCTAGGTTCACTCGTAGATGCTCCCTATCCGGCGGAACCGTGGTAGTATCGGGGGAGATGACAGTCCCTTTGTTACCTTTGTAATCCACTTCCCGTCGGTAGGTAAGGTAGGTCCAAAAGTGCTAGGTTAAGCATCCTCTCGTGGTGTCTTTTCTTAGGTGCTCCCATAGAGTAGTAGTTGCAAAGCTTGCCATAGGTTGGAAGGAGACTGTGGTAGTAATCCTCTCTATATCGCTCATTTACCTTGTCTCGTAGCTCGGGGGTTAAGTATAGACTTGGGTTAGTCGGATGCACGTTTTCTCCTAGCGGATAAATAAATAACGATACTCTGGAATATCTCCCGGGTGAAGTGCTCACCGATATCCGTGCGCTTGCGGATTATTTCTCTTTGATTCTTTCGTGTGCGTATCTAGTATCAACAACCTCTCACCACTTGGATCTGATCCAAGAGATCCAGCGAGGAACTGGATCACGACTCCAGCCCAGCCATTCGAGGCTCAGGGGCTCGAGTCACACAAACAACCTCCCTCGACACGGGAGGAGCGGGAAATACTCGGGGCTCGAACGGTTATCGAAACCTCCTACCTCGAGCTGCTACAACTCCGAGTTAATAATACTCTTACTTAAACCCGTTCATCTCAAAGCCCCCGGAGGAATGCCTCATTCCTCCGGGGCCTCGAGGCTACCCCGCGGGGACGCTCGCGCGCCCCCACGAAGAAAGGACGAAACGACTCCTCGAAACAACATGACCCTAAGTCTAGGTACTTCAACTCCACTTCATGATCCCTTGCACGAAGTTTTTTCACAATCAAGCAAGGGCTCGGGGGCTACCGTCGGATACCTAGATTAGGGGTCCTAAATTGGGTGAATTAGAGATGAGCAAATCGGCCTCATCCCTCTCTAAGAATCCCAAAAGCTAATTGACCGAGAGAAACCCCAATCCTTCTCACCGGGGCGGCCCACTACCCGAGCCCGCAAAGTCTCGAAACCTTCGCTCGAGCGGTGGCCGCTCACCCGCTCGAGAAAGAAGTACGGAAACCGCTCGAGCGAGCGACCGCTCGAGACGGTAGCATAAGCCGCTCGAGCCAGCAACCGCTCGAGCGGAGACGGAGAACGCTCGAGCGAGCACCCGCTCGAGTCTGCCCTCAATCATTGCCTGACCAGAGCACGCACATGGCCATAGGGCTCGAACAGCGCCAAAGTACTCTGACGCCGCCTAACCCCATGGCTACAGGGCCTGCAATGGTGGGACGTGCGCCGGTCGCCTCCGCCATTACGCCGCCCATCCCCTGGATTCAAGGATGGCAGGTGCCACTGTGGAGCCGTGCTACGCACTGTGCCACAAGCGACGTCCCCTTTAGGCGCCGTAGTCAAGCCCCCGCACCATCAAACACGTCGTGCCGTCCCATCGCTCGGGTCGACGACCCCTCGAGCCGGCACCCAGGCGCTCGAGGAAGTAATGGCGGACGCGATTGGCGTACGGAGTAAGCAGTGCCCTGTCTTTCCCACCTCGATGACCATACCGCAGGGTTCCCGGGTGCACGTGCTCGGCTACGCCGGCACCGCACCTCGACTACGTCAGCCCACGACCGAGAAGGACGAGCAGGCCATCAATGACCATACCGCTACAGGCTCGAACTAGACCAGAGGGAACGTCTACAGTCTCGACGACACGACATGGCGCATGTACCTCGACGTCACACCCACGACAGCCCTATCTACTCTGTACCCCTGAGCCTCCCCTTGGCCTATAAAAGGGGATGCCAGGGCCTAGCCTAGGGCACGTTTTACGCCTTCACTCACACTCACTCACTAAGTCTCAGGACTACCTTGTACTCACCCCTGTACAAGCACCCCGGTGCAAGATAATACAAATCTCTCCCCACTGCTGGACGTAGGGCATTCTTTGCCTGAACCAGGATAAACGCTTGTGTCCATCTTGCATCACCATCCGGATTAGGGAGCACGCATAGAAATTTACTCGTTGGTGTTATACCCCCCGGGGTACGAAACACCGACACAGCTCAAGGCCTACCTCACCTCTCCTTCACTCTTGACGGTCCCTAAACAGGACGAGGAGTTGCTCCTATACATAGCTGCAACAACCAACGTGGTCAGCACTGTGTTAGTAGTCGAGCGTGAGGAGGAGGGACACGTCTATGGAGTCCAGCGCCCCATATATTACATAAGCGAAGTGCTCAGCGAGTCCAAGCAGCGGTACAACCAGGTACAAAAGCTCTTGTATGCACTCCTGATCACCAAACGCAAGCTGCTCCACTACTTTCAAGCTTTCAAAATCACGGTCGTTACCGACGTACCACTTGGCGACATCCTCCGCCACCGAGACGCCAGTGGTCGGATCGTGAAATACGCGCTAGAACTGTCCAAGTACACACTCCAGTTTCGCGCCCGTCGGACGATGAAGTCCCAGGCCCTGCCCGACTTCATCGTGGAGTGGACGGACATCAGCCTACCCCTCGCCGATTCAAATGCCGAGTACTGGACAATGTACTTTGACGGCTCCCTAAAAATCGATGGTGCTGGGGCTGGTGTCTACTTTATCTCTCCTTCCAAGGACACGATAAAGTACGTTTGCGTATCCACTTCAAAGCATCCAACAACGTAGCCGAGTACGAAGCAGCCTTACACGGCCTTCGTATCGCCGTTGAACTTGGCATCAAGCGACTCATGGTCTATGGGGACTCTGCTTTAGTCGCCAAGCAGGTCAACAAAGATTGGGATACAGTCCACGAAAAGATGGACGCCTACGTTGCCAAAATTCGCAAACTTGAGAACAAGTTTTATGGACTGGAATTCATCTACGTCCGTCGCGAAAAGAACGTAGGATCTGACGAGCTGTCCAAGCTGGGCTCATCCCGTGCTAAGTTACCCCCTGGTGTTTTTGTTCAAACCTTCGATCCCAGATCAGGTAGAACACACACCAGAACCTACTTCGGTGGTCAGCTACGACCACACCGCTCGCAACGCCAACGTTGAGGACGATGATGGTCTTCTCAGCCGGCAGGCAGATGATAAAGGTACAGAGTCAGCCGACCAGGCGACGCCTCCTCAGGAAGACTGGAGAGAGCCCTTTATCAAATACCTGAATGACCACCTTGTCCCGGAGGACAAACTTGCTGCCCAACAGCTGGTCCGCAGAGCCAAGGCCTACGCTATGGTCAATGGCGAGTTGATGCGCAAGGCACCCAAGTCCATTATCTTCCAGAAGTGTATCACTCGGGAGGCGGGGATCGAGCTTCTTAAAGCCATCCACGAAGGTACTTGTGGTAACCATGCGGCGTCCCGGACGGTCGGCCGGCAAAGCCTACCGGGCGGGGTTCTCGGCCAACCGCCGTTCGACGCCGAAGATTACGTACGACGGTGCGTAAACGCCAAATATTCGCCAAGCGATTCATGTCCCAGCACATGATTTACAAACAATCCCAGCTGGTTGGCCCTTCTCATGCTGGGGACTGGACATGATCGGCCCCTTCAAACCAGCTCCTGGTGGCCACACCAATGTCTTCGTGCTCATTGGCAAATTCTCCAAGTGGATTGAATACAAACCAGTCAAAAAAGCCACAGCCGAGAAGGCGGTCAATTCCTCGACGAGGTCGTCCACGATATGGTGTCCCGAACACCATCATCACCGATCTAGGCTCGCAATTTACAAGTGATGCATTCTTCAATTATTGCGATGATAGCCTGATCAAGGTCAAGTACGTCTCCATCGCTCACCCCAGAGCTAACGGACAAGTTGAACGTGCTAACGGAATGATCCTAGACGCACTCAAAAAACGAGTCTTCCGGGTTGACACCAAACTCAAACCCGGCCGATGGCTCAAAGAGTTATCCGCGCGGTGGTGCAGGGACTACGTACTCGGACCCGGCCGCAACACGGGAGTCTCACCATACTTTATGGTGTACGGCTCAGAGGCTGTCATACCAGCCGAGGTCGCTTTCCAGTCACCACGGGTAGCTTACCACGATGAAGCTACCTCCGACGAATCTCGAGAGGTGGACATAGTCGCTAAGGAAGAGCAGGTCCTTGAGTCATGTGCTCGGACTGAGAAGTACTTAGCTACGGTATGACGCTACTCAACCGCAACGTCCGAGGACAATTGTTCGTGGTCGGCGATCACGTGCTCCGCCGTATTCAAAATACGGCCGGCCTCCACAAGCTATCACCAAGGTGGGAAGGACCATACAGAATTAAGGCTGTAACACGCCCAACATCGTACCGGTTGGAGACACTAGATGGAGTCGAAGAGCCAAATTCTTGGCACATAGAGATGCTCATACGCTTTTACCCATGAAGATATGTATCTTGTACTTTTTCCTCTATTAACAAAGTTTCCTCTTTTGTTGTCTCTTTTTTCGTCCTGTTGCAATTTCTTATCTGAAATTTCGCACCACCATGCATACATGCGCCCTGCATAAGTCACATCTAAACTTTGCGTTTCACTCGCCGAGAACGATTCGATAAGGTCCTGCGTCTTGGTCCTCTGTCGATGTGCTACAGCTCCGCGCTACACGGTACTAGGAGATCCGGCAGGCACCCTCTAATAGGTACTTAGGATCGTACCTAGTGATCCCGGCGTACCGCGCTATTCACTAGTGCGTCCCTTTGTCACCTTGACAGAGCTAATCGCTTCGAGAGTGGGCGCAAAACTTATTTGTCGACATGATTTTTAAACGTTACGCATCTAAGTTATGCCTAACGAAAATTATAAAAACGGCAAGATACTTATCACCCGCTTAAGTATGCCTAACTTGTCTGCATCTTAGTACGGCCTTAAGTTTTGTTTCGAGCACCCCGTGCTCAGCACCACTTATATACAAGTTTTAAATAAAAAAGTTTAAAACAAAGGGCCCTACTGACCACCCTCCTCCTCTGCAGGATCTTCAATGAGAGTCATATCACCAACCAACTGCTCGGCAACAGGGATGAAGGTGGTTCGGAGCTCCTCGGCGGCAGTGTCGCTGAGTTCCGGGGCGACCCCAAGCTCGACGGTGGCTGGATCTGCCGCCGCCACCCTCGAACGGACCACCGCCAACACCGTGGACACCGCGTAAGTACCCGCCCGTGCGACGAGGTCCTGCAGCGCCGACCACAGCCTCTGGCACTGATCCGCCACGAGCGTCGCCTCACCAGCCGGGTCCGCCGGGTGCACCTCCTCCGGGAAGACGGCGCGGTGAACCGGCTTGACGTGCTCGGTCATCCGGTCCACCTTCTTCTGAAGGTAGGCGCGTGTGTCCCGCAGACATTGGAACTGGGTCAGACGGCGATCCCGCGTCTCTGTTAAATACAAACAAATTGGTTAACATGCACTTTATTCGATCCGGTACATGGCGAGACAAATCATACAATTGATCTAAGTTCCACAACTTACCGATCGGCTCCGCAATGCGGCGGCGTCGGCCTTGGCTGCTCTGGGCGGCTTCCAACTGTTTAGCCAGAGCGGCTTTCTCCCGCTCCAAGGCCGCAGCCTTCTCCTCCAGCCCTAATGCAGAGGAAGAAATCATCATATCTCTATGGCAATAAACCATGTTTAGTTTGGTTGCGAGGACACGGCCACATACCTTGTCGGCCCTCCTCCCGGCTCGGCCACTGTTCCTCCGGCGCCGGCCGGCGGCCTCCTTGTCGGCCCGGCCGGGTCTCATAGACTGTGCTGCGCCAACATGTTGGCCTTCTCCTCCCGGAGGATCCCCGCATTCTTCATCAATCGGCGCGAACCGTTGAATGGTCCGCGCACGCTGAGCATTGGTGCTCTGCAGGGTCTATTGAAAACAAGACAGTCAATACGTGCTCCGCACACCAATTCACCACAAGGGCAAAAACCACCATACCTGGATCCGGGAGGTGAGCGGCTCCGGGGCCTCCACGATACCTTCCTCCATCACCACCTCCGGCACCTCGTCATACGGCTCGCCACTCCTTCCCCACGGTCGGAGATCATGACTCGGTTCGAAGGGAAGGAGACGGCGGGTGCCGGCGCCGGTGGCTCCTGTGGATCTCTTCCACGGGGAGGACGGGGACTGGGTCGAGCGGCCGCCGCGGGTTCTGGCGTGATCTTGGCTCCGCCGTCGCCGCGCGCTTGGCCGGGTGGCCGCGCTCCGGGCTCGCCACGGCGGAGCGACGAGCGGCTTCTAGCGATGGGACCACGTCCTCCGCCGGCGGCTCCTCGGCCCGAGGCGTCTCCACGTGCGGTGGAGCACCGGTGGCATCCGCCTCGCCTTCTTGGGCCCCGCGCCGACGCGCCCCGCCGCCGGCGGCGTAGGCTGCGGTCCGGTGGAGCTTTGGGTGGGGCACATGCTCGGCCGACTACATAAAGACAATCGGCATGAACACTGCTGATTTTCACCGCACAAAATGATAACTGCAAGTACACAGCTACTTACCGGCAAAAGCCGCCCTTGAACTTGGGCACGCCGCCGCTCCTCGGCGCCCGCTCCCGAACCTCGCGGCCGGGCTTGGGACCGACTTGGGCGGAACACGCTCCGCCGGGGACTGCTCGCGCCGTCCTTGCGGCCGCCTCCGGTCTTGGTGAAGAGGGCGGCGGCGCCTCGGCCGGGCCGGGGTTGGCCCGGTGTTCCGCGGCGACCGCCCGCGCGGCCCGGTTGGGGCGACTTAGAGCCGCCACTCCCATCCCCGGCGCGCGCCTGGCGCTTCCGCCGGTGCTCGGCGATGGTGATGGTGTCATCGGAGTCCGACGACACCGGGCTGTCCGGGGCCGGCCTCTTGCTGCCGACCTTGGCGCTGGCCTCCTTGCCGAGGTTCAATTTACCCCCGGTACCAAGGTTGGCCGGCTTCTCTTTCTCCTTGGGGGCTGCACTGGCCGGCTTCTTCATTGCCGCGCGCCGTTGCCCCCTGGTGGTCGTTCCCACCACGATCTCTTCCTCATCATCATCATCATCAGGGCTGAGGTCCTCCTCCTCACCCTGGTCGGCAGTCCTCTCCGGACGCCGCTGACCACGAAGGGCATCGCCCTCTGGCCATTGCTCCACTGGAACAGCGGAGAAATACTGATCACTTCGCCCCTGCGCACACAATGTCAAGGTGGTCAGCAATATATCAGTGGTCAGTCACATTATCACATTGCACAGAAAGGACAACTTTTTGTCGCATTACCTGAGGTGGAGGATTGCTGAGACGGTACGGCAGCTGCTTGGTGGTCGGCAGAGAGGTGTTGATATTGTACCTCTCGAACAAGGCCGACAGCAGGTGGTGTACGGCGGCCTCGTCGGCTTTCTCGTCGGTATCCCGTGCTGGGTCCTTCACACCACTGTACAACCACAGTGGGTTGGCCCTCTCCTTGCACGGTTGGACACGGCGGACCGACCACATTCCGCCCACGAGCGCCCGTTCACCTTCGATTGTCAATTAGCTCCGGCTCCGCCACTTGGACATCCCCAACGGGTGGCCCTTCTCCCCACACAGGGATTGGCTTCCGGGATTTGGTGGACATCGCATGGCACTTTTCTCCCAATGGTAACGTCTGGCTCATATAGAACCGGCTTGTTCCATTTCTTGGGGGCCGATGCGAATTTGCTACCCAACCAAGATGAGGCCATCCCATCCCGGAGCCGGATGTAGCATCCCCCAGCCACTTGGGATCCCCCGGTCTCCACCCCCTTCTTTCGGAGCACGAAGAAGTGGCGGAACAAGTTGAAGTGGGGGATGCCCAAGAACATTTCGCAGTACGCGATAAAGATGGACACAGTGAGGATGGAGTTGGGGTCCAGGTTGCATATGGAGATAGCCCACCATATGCAAAGATCCTGGAGGAACCAATGCACTGGTTGCCCCAACCCACGGACGACAAAATCCTCGAAGACGACGAACTCACCTTCTCTCGGCTTCGGCTCGTCCTCGCCCCGTGGCTCCCTCCATACCTCCATCTCCCGTGGCGGACGGAATCCCTTTCCCGCCAGCGCCTGGAGCGACTCGCGGGTGGAGGTGGACTGGACCCACTCCGGCCTCCTTGCCGGCTCCGCCCCCTTCGCGCCCTTCTTCGTCGCCCGCGGCTTCGTCATCGTCTCCGGCGGCGGTGGTTCGATGCGGCGGCGGCGAAACCCTAGCGGGGTGGCTAGATCTAACTGCTACGGCGTGGTGGCGCAGAGCGAGTGCAGGCACCAGATCTAATGGTTGCCCCCGCCGGCGGCTGCTGCGGCGTGGATCTAGCGGCGAAATGCGGCGGCGGCGGCGGTTTTCTCTCTCGAGCGCAGGAATGCGGAGAGTTTGAGAAACTACCCGACTGCGAGTGCAATGAGTGCGGAACCGTCTACCCCCGGCGGCGTCTGCTATTTATAGTCTCTGGATGACGTCCGGTTGACTTCTAGGGTTGGACCCCCTCTGACTCGTGTGGACCGCCCCATTTTTTAACCCTAGTGGGCCGCGGTCCCATGGGCCGTACTTTCCACGTGCGGTTGCCCGATTTTTTACTATTCCCAGTAAATTTTTAAATGGGCTCAGTTCCCTTGGCACTGCACATGGGCCTGATATTTTATCCCGGGGACTGCCCAGTCAGCTCCCTGATAGTCCTTTTGATGAACGACCTATGTCCTTGGTCCTTGGAATTGTTTTTCCTATTCTGTTTCCTAAGCAGAGGGCCGTAGGTATTATTTTCCGGACTTTTTTCTTAAAAAGTTCAATGAAACATATACTATCTTCCATCGAACTTGGGGACTACGTGGGCCCATGTCACCTCGTGGTGACTTAGGACCTACTGTTTCTGAACTAAGTTCTGGTTGATTTTATTCCCTGGCTTACGTTGCGCACTACCTTGACATTTCTGTCATGTGTCAACGTGGGCCCACGTCTCAGGACAATTAAAAAGAAAAAATTCTTTTTTCTTTTTGAGCACCATACATCTTTCGACAAGATCAACAACTTCCTTGACATAAGCAGTGGTCGGACACAGACTGCTCGGGAAACCTGCTCAGCACTGCATGTGCTCGGCACTACGTGTGGTCCGCACCGCACGTGGTCGGCACCACGTGTGGACAGCACCGCATGTGGTCGGCACTACTATGCGTGGTCAGTACTACGCGTGGTTGGCACTACGTGCTCGGCACATCATCGCCAGCACTCAACGTGGTCTGCATCTACACTGCTCAGCACGGGTCAAGACGATGGACTTTCCTCAAGATACATGGTGCTCGGGGACTAGCTGTGGGGGGTATAAATCCGGTATACCACCATGGACAGTTCCAGGGCTGCTCGGCAAGACGGCCCAGATCATACAAGACCCCGCCCATTACCGACCGGGGTGGGGGTGGACTACAAGACGATGGCGTGGTCCGCAACCGACCGGGGAGGTGGATCGCGCACAAGGATGCTTGTCCCGCAAGTATACTTAGTCGGTTAGATCGAGATAGAGTCCTCCTAGGGCACGACTTGATGTAACCGACCACATCCCGTGTACCCTTGGCTGCTCGGCTATATAAAGCGGCCAAGGACCCCCTAGAACGCGAGGCTATTCTCACGGCAACCTAACCTAGAGAGCTTAGCGCTTCATTGTAACCCGACACTTGATCATACGGCATAACACGAGAAGCGGGACGTAGGGTATTACGCTTCCGAGCGGCTGAACACAGGTAAACCCGTTGTCCTTGGTTTGTCTTGTTTCTCGAACGTCCAGATCGCAGATCGTAACACGCCCTTACCGAAACTCACCGCCGTGGGATACCCCGTGGTGGACTGCCGGTTATCCGTAATCGACAGATGCCTCCATCAGTCCTGATGAAACTCAGTTCAAACTGAGAAAAGCAAGTTTAGGTATCCACATCCAGGGTGCCTGCGGGACATTTGATTTGCGGCTGCAACCCGGGTTCAAAACGCCCTTCGGTGTTAGCGGCGAAGCGGCGGCATTGTTTGCTTGCTTTTATTTGTGGAAAGCTTAAATCTTCTTCTACCGTCTTCCACATCGATAGCCAAATTCTGGCAAAGCTTCTTAGGATGGGCTCCTCAGAAAGCCTCCCGGACTGGAAAATCACTCCTTACGCCCAGAGATTCTGAGCTCAAACTCAATCATCATGTTACTCCATGCTCAAAAGATTGGGAGTGAGATAGAGAGTCCTTGGAGAGGCAAAATAAAATCTAGATTGGGAGTGGGTTTTGAAAATTTTTAGAGATGCTCTTAGAGCTATAGCTGTGATAAATGGACCCATATGCCATAACTCAGATATTTGGCTTGTAGTTGTGCTCTAGCTCCGATGACCACAAGCCTTGATGAATATAGTTATTTAAACCACTTGGGATGTTGTATGTTAGCTCTTTTGACTTATTTTAGCTTGTATAAGTAAAAATCATGGGGCTCTAGCATTTATACCCCTATTTTAAATCTAAATAAATGATGGTTTTGTCTCTCTCTTTTTAAAAACTTTGTGAGTTTATTTCAATGTTTTCAAAAGGAAGCGTCACTTTGCTCCTATTCTATCATTCCCTCCATGCTGTTAAGTTTTGCAAAAAAAAAAGTCCAAAGTTATTTTTGTCCTACCCAATTAATGGTCCTTCTTTTGCCCCTAGTTTTTAGTGAACTATTTTTTATACCACTATTTTGGAATAAGACATTTATATTGTATCTTGAGAAATTTGTTTAGATTTGATCAAATATATTTGGCACATTTTATAGCTATTTCAAATCTGATTCCAGTTTGAAACTTTCCTAAATTTGTAAAATGAAAATGTTTGATAAACATTTTTTCTCTATAATACTAACATCACATATATGCTTTTAAGCTCTATTATGTGCAACAGAAATTTAGTTATCACCCCCATTTAAGCCCTGAATGCTTGTGTCGTTTCATGAAAAAAAAAGTTGTGTGTGCACCATGTTTCACAATGTCGTTACGTCGGGGCTCCCAAGCTTACAGGATATTTTCAGTTAATAATAAAAAAATCAGAGTGTAGGACATCTAAACTCCTATAAAACTAATGCCCACTAGGCTATTTCTCTAGCTTTTCCTTATGCCACATCATCCGCTTACGTCATTATCCACTCCTACCCATGTATTCATCATTGAATTTCCACTAGCATGCAAAAGGACATTCATTTAAGAATATATGCATTGTTCATGCAAAAGGACAACCATTGGCATCCATTCCAAGCAATCGATCAACAGTTGCCACGGTCACATGTCCCTCCAGGTTGTTTGCTGCTAATGTCCACTAGGCTATTTTTCTAGCTTTTCCTTGCGCCACATCATCCACTTACGTCATTATCCACTCCTACCCATGTATTCACCATTGAATTTCCACTAGCATGTAAAAGGACATTCATTTAAGAATATATGCATTGTTCATGCAAAAGGACAGCCATTGGCATCCATTCCAAGCAATCGATCAACAGTTGCCACGGTCATATGTCCCTCCAGGTTGTTTGCTAGCGTACTATCAGAAATTGGTTGTAGTTCAAACACCAGCTGAAGGTAGATGATTATGCAGACATGTTAAGCCTTCCGCATGATAATAATGATGACTCTCTTGCATTATATGTATATGCATAGAAAGTTAAAGTCAATTCTCGCAGCAACGCGCGACGAATTCACCTAGTATTCAATTATAGCAACACCCAATAGATGATGGCTGGTTGGGGCAAAAACTCTGCCTCGTTCTATTTGCTCCTAAAAATAAGACAATATCAGCAAACTTATCGGTCACAAAAATCATCAACTAAACAGAGCATTCAAACCTATCCATAATTTGTATAATCTATGGCGAGATTTTAGGAAAATGTACCATGGCATTTGATATAAGTAAGGACATGAGCTCATGCTCCTCAGAACAAGTGAAGACAATGAAACGTGAGCTAGCATGGACCGGGTCTAGCCGTCCGAGATGTTACATGCACCTTCAACAAATGGCACGCTAGCTACGTACGGCCTGGGCTTGCCACGTTCCAAGTCAGAGCCTTGAAGGTCAACAGGACATGCGTGTTGCTGTTTTTTCACTCAGTTGATCTGATGTTGGCTACTATGGTTATTGTTAATCAATTGTTAGGCTTGAAGATCCACGCATACAACTCCATCGACATGGCGCCATCGCTTTTGGCATAAGCAGGGGCAACAGCTTTGATGACCTAGTATCCAAAAATCTTGTACATTAACAGCTCTAGTGTTTCTTCAAAGTTCAAACTCGATGCCTCCTCTCTCATAGCTGTCCTTTCCCTTTTCCTCTCCATTACGTGTTCTTCTCCGCCTCCTCCAATGACCAATGGCACTGTCTGGTTCATCCAATCTCCCCTTCCAAAGGTGCAAGGAACTTGAGGGCAAATATCAAAACGAATCGACGACAATGAGAGGATTAAGGACATGTGCTAGACCGGTTGTTTCTCCAACTCATTCTTTCCGTTCTTCAAGGGGAGCTCCAGATGAGGTTTGATCCTTTGCTATATCACTTGATTTGAGGTGGACTTGGTGTGATATATCGTGGCACAAGAGGATTAGGGTTGAGCTCCCCTCAAAAAAAAAAAAAAAAAAAAAAAAAAAAAAAAAAAAAAAAAAAAAAAAAAAAAAAAAAAAAAGAGGATTAGGGTTGAGCTTTCAATGGTAGTCCCTAAATTCATGATTTTCCGCTACTCTATGATTGCTTTGGATATCTTAGAGGCCTAACTAATTCTTGAACTGAACTAGGAAGTTGTATAGAACTCCGAGATCTTTCCATGAAGCCCAAGTTCAAGGTTTTAGGCTAAATGGTTTAGGAGATACGAAATTCTAAAGTCTACTATACAAATCTGTGGAGAATTGAGAGTAGCTTGAGTCTAACAATTTTTACACCATATTTGTGGCTGAATTGAAGCTTTTGATATGGATAAAAGTTGTATGTAATTTGATAAGCTTTCTATAATTTGATAAGCTTTCTGTAATGGTAACAAAGAACATAATTTTCATAGTATACCTATTTGACATCACAAGTCTTTATAATTCTTTTTTTTTTTTTTTTTGTAATTTTGGTCAAAATCGAGATCTTTGACTCTACAAAATTCTTAGAATGACTTACAATTTAAAATGTGAGTATTTTCTGTCCTCTCTTACCTTTCTTTAAAAATAAGAAAAACAAATAACATTTCGCCACGTGCACATAGCAACGCCCCGCGTACTCTGGTCCTGTCCACCTACATACGGAGTACACTGACATCCGGCACCGACCGTTCTACTCCCGCACTCGGTCCCACATGTCAAACTCACAACGACGCGCACCGTTGTATATTAACGACCGCGCGAAAGATTTGATGGAGATTTCTTTTCCGATCATCATCATCGGGGAAGCTTCTATTCCGAGATCCCTTCCCCCTTCCCACTCCGTGCTTCCTTCCATTCCTCATTCTCTTCCCCACCCCTCCTCCGGCCTAGTTGGCGCCTCGCCGACATGTGGGCCCCACCCGCGGCGTCCCCGACGACGGGGGCGATCCCCTCGCTCCGGCCGTCGCGGGCGGCGGCCACGGCGGCGGTCCGCGTCGTCGTGACGCTGCCTGCCGCCGCGCGGCGGCAGGACCAGCCGCGGCGGCTGCGGCTCTGCCTCGCGGTACCGCCGCCCGCCCCGGAGATGGCCTCTGCGGCCGCTGCTGAAGGGGACGGGGCGGAGGAGGAGGTAGTGGTGGTTGTGGAAGGGGGCCGCACGGAGAGGAAGAAGGCGGTGGAGATGGACGCGGCCGTGAGGCGGGAGCTGGCGATCCGGAGGCTGCGGGAGGAGTCCGAAGCCGAGGCGGAGGCGGCGACCGAGGCGGGGACGGGGAAGGGGAGGGGCAGGAGCAGGAGGGACTTCGCCGTGTTCGAGACCGCCAGGGGCGACGCGCTCTTCACGCAGTCGTGGACTCCGGCCGCCGCCGGTCGCCTCAAGTATTCACACCTGCCTACCCCACTGACCCGCGACATTTTTTTTTCGAATTGAATCGTATATAGTAAGTGCGAGCTGTGTTGGAACGTGATGGAATCCAGCGGTTGGGTGTTCAAACCTGACATGTTGGGACAATTTAGGGCCGTGTTATTTTGGCGGGATTGATTTGATAAATGGCTTGGTGGTGTTGGTAGCATCGAGCAGGCGCCTAGTTCAAAGTCTTTTGTCTTTTTTGTTGTTGTTGTTGTTTGCATTAGGGGGATCAGTTTGTCTTGTAGTGAAGGGGTATTGGAAAACATGGCTATGTTATGTTCTACTGGTGTCGGGCCGTTAGCTTGCATGTCTCTTCTGGAGCCTCTTCAGGATTAGATCATGCAAAAGTGGGTTACTACTCATGCAGGAGTGGTTCTACAAGGAAATGTTGTTGGGGACTGCATTGTATTAGACCAACTTGACACCTAATGGTTATAAGATTTGTTTGCATGTTTGTATTGGTATGATCGAAACAATCCTAGTTTCCTAGACAATTTGATTTGTATCAGCTCTTTTTTCTATTGTGCATTGTTGGTACCTTTTCAAGTGATGATATGGATACAACAATGCACTAGCAAACAAGACTTGATTTACAAATACCAAGGCAATGTTGTTGGGGACTGCATTTTATTAGACAAACTTCACACCTAATGGTTATAAGGTTTGTTTGCATGTTTGTATTGGTATGATCAAAACAATCCTAGTTTCCTAGACGATTTGATTAGTATCAGCTCTTTTTTCTATTGTGCATTGTTGGTACCTTTTCAAGTGATTATATGTATACAACAATGCACTAGCAAACAAGACTTGATTTACAAATACCAAGGCATCATGCCTACACGTATGCATGCTCTAGATACCAAGTCCTGCATGCTCTAAATGAATGATGAAATGGTTACCAGTTTAATGCATGGGATGATACACTAGTACCTTGAAAGCCTCATTTTTACATTTTATTCTAGTAATGAACTTGTCTTTTACTTTTCTATTTTTTATGCTTCTCAAATATGCAGGGGCATTGTTGTACTGTTGCATGGTCTAAACGAGCATAGGTACAGAACATATGCTATACATTTATTCCATGAATGCTTTACATTGTGGCTTTTGCTGATAGCATTAATCTGCAGTGGAAGGTACAACCATTTCGCAAAACTGTTGAATGATCAAGGGCTTAAAGTTTATGCCATGGACTGGATTGGTGAGTTACTGTCACATATTAGTGCTCAAGTGTTAATTTGGTACGATCTGTGCATTGTTTTGAGTGGTCTCACTAAGACCATGTAAATCAGTTGCCTCTAAGCCAATCTGAGATTCTTGATTTTAAGACCTTCAGTCTAGAAATAAAACTATTGTCTAGTATGAACTTTAGATGGTCTTACTCTTGAAAAGGATTATTAGGTCCACAGCACCACAATTGTGGCAGTGATATATTCATAATTTAGATGGCTAAAGACTACTCCATTAGTCCATTTCAAGTTACTGCAGTGAACTTCAGAATCATGAGATGTTACGATGCCTCCACGAAAGCCTCTCCAAATGTTCCTTATACTTTATTTTGAGTTAAGCGGAGCAGTTGAGTTGAGCCAGGTTGAGTCTGAATTGGACTTTATTCTGAAAATCTGCTATACAATGATCAGAAGGTTTCATATTTAGCATGTCTTGGACCTTTTGTTGACTCAGTATTGCATGCCTACTCTTAACTACTCCTTTCTCTTCTATGCTACTTCATGGAACTGATTTTTTACTTTCATTCTGCTCTTGTTATGCATATATCTGGTAGTTGTCTGATTTTCATTTTGTTGTATTTTGTCTCCGAAGGACATGGTGGAAGTGATGGGGTTCATGGATATGTTTCATCGCTTGATCATGCTGTTGGTGACTTGGTACTGTTTCATACATACAGAATATGTGCATAGATATAATTGCAGTTTTTTCTTTCAGTATTTTCTTGATCTATTTTTGAAGTTCGTTCCTGTGCAGAAAGAATTTCTGGAGGATGTTGTATTGGAGGAAAACCGTGGTTTGCCGTGCTTCTTATTTGGGCACTCCACAGGTGGAGCTATTGTTTTGAAGGTAAAGCAAAGCTGTTTTATTTAATTGACCTTTTCAGTAAGACCGTAGGTGACATGAGCAGGATCCCAATTTCAAATATTTATCCTTTTTGCATGAATGTCCAAAGGCCGTGCTGGATCCTTTTGTCGAACTTCATGTAGAAGGTGTGGTCTTAACGTCACCAGCTATTCATGTTCAACCATCTCATCCAATCATCAAAGTAAGCAATAGATGTTTGTCTTCAACGAAACTATACCCTTGTTATTTTCTGTGTAATGCCATCCTTCTACATGAGTACATGAGGGAGATTGTCTTGCATGTTCGATCTGTTCCTCACTTTAATGATTTGAAATGAAATAAGCAGTTCTTTTTACCTGGCAATCCAAGGCAGAATTGAATTTCCGGTGATTCATTATCATGCCTGTTTCTATAGGATCAAGAAACCGTTTTGTATTACACAAGAATTTCTGTTTGACTGCAGCACAGAACCCATTCGTTTAATGTTCTTTAGGTCATATTTATGTTTTGATTTGGACGATCTGGTTATTAGTGACTGCAACAGGCCTCAGTGGGCCTTTTCTTATTGTTGGACTCTGAAATGCTTATGTTTTGTCATTTCTCAAACATCAGGTTGTTGCACCAATATTCTCCATGCTAGCTCCAAAATACCGAGTCAGTGCTTTGCATAAGAGAGGACCTCCTGTTTCGCGCGATCCAGAGGCTCTGAAGATGAAATATTCAGACCCCCTTGTGTATACTGGACCAATTAGAGTCAGAACTGGCAATGAAATACTCCGGATATCATCATTTTTGCAAAGAAACTTGAGCAGAGTTACTGTCCCTTTTCTTGTTCTACATGGTACAGCTGACACAATAACTGATCCAAGAGCGTCCGAGCGATTATACCAAGCATCAATGTCAACAAATAAATCAATAAAATTGTATGATGGATATTTACATGATCTTCTCTTTGAACCTGAAAGGGATGATATCGCAAATGATATCATCAATTGGTTGAGCGCAAGACTTGATGTTCTTCAGAGATGGTGAGATGAATCAAGTATAGACTACAGGGTGCTTCTTCTTATGTAGTTACCAACGGTTTTACTGGAACTGTATGCATGGCATAGAGTGCAGAATAGTTGTAAACTAGGATAATTTAGGAATTAGGATGTTATCGTTATGTCTTCACGGTCATTTCTTGTCTTCAATTCTGTTGTATAAGTTTGGAAAGAGGTACGCGAGATGTAAATAATATTAGAGTTAAGCTGAAAATGATGTATCTCCTAAATCCTAATAGACAGCTGAGTGCCACTTTTAAAAGAAAAGGCTTGGTTCACATTTTTTTCTGAATTGCCCTGGGTCATTCTCTCCCATCTTTTTTACTTTACCCTGTCAGATTGGAGAGATGAATATTTTATTGGAGAGATGAATATTTTAGTAATTAATATAATATTGTAATTTGGAAGCATAGAAGCCGAATTATATGTCGTTGATGTTCACTTTTTCTGATATGTTGCTTTTGCTTGGTGTCAACATGCAATTGCAGTAGATTGATGTTTGGTCGATGCTAATAGTAGTCCAATGACATTCATTCTGTATGGCAAAAGTTGCATTGGATGTTTTCTGCTGAAGATGTTAGTATGCTACAAATCTAGTAGCACTTTCATGGACCTATAATATACTTCCTGCAATGAAAAATATAGACCCATCTAAGATTTGTCTTAAAGTCAGACTTTTGTAATTTTTAAGCATCTATTATGTTAACTAAAAGTGGTTGTTCTTCTCTCTTTTTCATTTTGAAAGAAATCACCATTTTTTAATCACCTGGCATAATTCATCCATCTGGTCATGAGGTGGATTAATGTTGCATATGTTCTTACTTCTTGATCTCATTACAAAAAATAAGACATGAGCTAGAATTCTGTCTTGCATTGGTTTTGCTTGTGTAAGTTTGTGGACTAGGTGTTTCTGAAACCAAGGATAAGGATGATGTAGACTTGACATGCCACTGAAAAGTGATTTAGAATAACAATTATATGTTTTCATTAACTGTTTTTTGACACATGATCACATCATGTTGTCTTATGGCTGTCCGTTTTATTTCAAGTAAGCAATTATTCTAATTCTTAGCTGCATGCTTGTTCACATATTCAGTATACTGAACTTATCCTTCAGTTTATGCATTTGTATATAATACTACTGTTGGAGGCAAAGATGATGTAAATTCAATCTTTGCTTAGCCTTGACTGCAACCATGCTTTTGATATGCTCCAATAATTTGAGGTACCTTTTTTTATCATCTGCTCCGACTAAGCTAGACTGCCACTTTTAAAATGTATGTAAATAGTTAATTTGGCATCTCACTTCTACCAAAGATGATACTTACAGGTAGTTCTGAAATCACTTTTAAAATGTACGTAAATATACCTGTTTCAGTTTCGTTTATATGTTGCAAGTTGGGTTGATCCCAGCTTATGTGAAATCACTTAACCAAAAAATTGTATGTATGAGATTTTTTGCTTCGTATTTCCCTTGCAAATTAATCTTTTTATGATGGATTTTGGCATTTTTCTATGAGGCCAAGGTTATGACTACAGTATGATCTTATTACCTTCTTTTCATTTTGTAGTATGTACCTTTATAGTCTGAAAATGCACTTGGTTCAATAATCCTCCATCTGTTTCTAAATGTAAGTTTTGTAGCCTTTGTAAATTTTCTCTAAATATTGGTTGTTTTAGAATTTCGATGCTTGTTGTGACTTTTTCTTCCTTGGCCCTGCTTAATAATTCCTAGCAATGGCATAAATTATTGAGCCATCATTTGTGATACATAATAAATGAAGGCACTAGGTCATTTAATCTACTTTGTTACTTTATCCTTGTGAATGACCCTACTTTTGGAATTAGAGAGGTGATCCAAGTCATCCCCAAATGCTTGGTTGTTCCTGTTATCTTTTAGAAAAGATATGCATCAACTTGCATATATACTTTGAGCTGCTCATGACCAATTAGTGACCATATACTTATTATATTATGGAGGGTGGGTACTGATATGTAATCACACTGGATATTGTCTTTTGGTTACATGCTTGTATGGCACCCTTTGTGGCTATTGCATTGCCATATGTAGAAATATGCTGAGAGAAGTATATTACAAAATTAAAACATCATTTAGTTACTTTGCCAAAAGGGTATCTGATTTGTTTGTTATTTGGTTCAGTGCCAAGTGCCAAATTGAGGTCCATTGGATGAGTCCTGTCTGTCATCTATATAAGGCAGTCATGGTGTTGACATTATTTATTATCATGGACCAAACATCACTCAGAACATGATGTGTACGCATTTTTTTTTTCTCGCCATTTAAAATGAACCTAGCTTTTTTATCCAGCCAAATCATCTACAGTGTAGTATGAAGAAACAAATTCTGTTCACATGGCGTTTTCAGTTTACTCCCTCTGGTCACAAATACTTGATACTTTGACCAAGGTTTGGTCATTTTAAAAAAAAAAAAATTGACAATCATCAAGAGTAATAAAAGAGCATTTATTTTGGAACCAAATATATCATACACAGATTTATCTTGCAAAGTGCATTCATAATCCCGGTACTTATAGATTCATTAGATATTAAAATTGTATTCTTATAAAAAATAGTATCTAATTTACAACTCATGGACCACTGAAAGTCAATGTCATCAAGTATTAAGACCAGAGGAAGTCAGCCTCTTATCTGTTTGCACAGTTAATGTTGTCCACGAAATTGGTACCCTGTATTATCACATTGATTTGGCTAGTATAATTGATTTGGCTAGTATGGATTTCTGAACAAATTTTAGATCTCTGTTGTATCTAATAACATAGTCACGGGTTCTTTGTTTATTATGGGATTATGGCATATCTTTCCATCTTTCTCTAAGCCTGGGCCTGTTAAGATCACTTTATTGTCCTAGCCACAAAATTGGTACAAGTCAGGTGTGTTGTACCACTCTGTACTTGCTCTAGACTTTATAAAGTTTGCAGGTTGTTTCATCATTTAAGTGTCATTTACCTGTGATATTTTCACAAGTGTAGACTATTGGAAAAGGTTCATGTATGTTTAACATGACCAAATATAAAACGAGAAACTACTAATCAAACTCAGCACTAAGTGCATGTGAAATAATCCATATTCTGCCATGATAGGAAAGAACTGCAGTGATGACTGATGAGTAATCCAAGTTGTGATGTCAAGACTGTTGTGATTGCCAATTTTACTCATGTAGTAAATTTCAGATCTAACAGTTTAGTGATCTTGTGGTTGGTCTTTGTTGCGTTCAGGAAATAAACATCGCTGGATGACTTTTGTCATCCTTTAACTGATCATGATTTCAAAGGTAGTCTCATATTGGTATGATAAACAACCAGTAAAAGTGTAATACCAAGTTCTTATGTGTAAATGAGGCACTTTTGTTTCAGTTGAACTCCTAACAGATACCAATTACAACGTGAGCCATCCTCAGCATCAATGGAATGAACTTTGTTTCAACAAACAAAAAGCTATGGATGTTGTAGCGATGAGTCTGCCGAATATGCAAGTACTTAGCACCAACCATTTTTGGTGTAAGTACCCGATTTTGGCTATGCTAATCATTTGCTTCATGATGATCAAACCTGGACTTGTTCCCTTTTAAAAGGCCATAATGATTGATTTACCAAATGTCCTATTATTTTTCTGTTTAGATATGCAACTTTCATTTAAAATGGAGAATTGTGCAGCTCTGAGTTCAATTCCCTTCAACTCACACTAGCATTGCAAGCAAAACTTTTATTAAAAAACACCACGTCATACATGTGGTGCTTAGATCAGTTGAATGTATCCTTATGTTAGTAGTGATTAGTTCCTAATTTCTAGATCGCTAATACTTCTTGTTGCTAATTTCCCATTTTTCAAGGTTGTTGAAGAGGTTAAACCTAGCTTAACTGGTTGGGTAAGAGGTATGGGCATGCATCTAACCATACAGATTTGAGTCTTATCTAACCTGAATTTCGGTGTCCATTTCTTTTTTTCTTAATGAAAAACCATTTTGATCCTCCTAGGTTGCCATTTTTTTAAGTCGCCTTAGCACAGATGGAATCTGACTGTTGACCAATAAAGCAGTAATGCCCATTCAGGCATCTTGCAACTAGAGATTTTGCCAGTGTCGTAGACTTCTAGTTCCCACAGCTGTGCTTGGCTGCATGCCAGTGTGTAGGCATGTCTACCATGGAAATGCACGGACAGAATTTCTCCTGCTGTGACGTGGGACCATCCTACCTGCCCTGGTTCTGTCTAATGCTAAAAAAGAACGATGGTGGTTGCTTGTCTAATGTAGAAAAATGTGGCAAATGCCAATCTGAATTTTCTGGAAAAATGAACGGTGGGCACTGTCTTGCCTAGAGGTGCTTGCCTGTCTCTTCTCTTCTCCCTCTTTTCTATCCTTTTTTCCCTGGACTGAACTTCTGCAAAATCTGTAGTTTAAAGTCTCCATATCCCTGGGAAAAAGGACATGTAGAACTGGATGGAGGTATTTGTTTTCCATTTGAAATTTCTACTAATTGGCCCAGGAATTCACCATTTAAAAGAATGTTCTTTTCCGGTTCTGAGGATAGAAGCACAACCTGATAACCATGAGACATAATATCTTCCTTTTGCGGACCCAGGGAGAGGTAAGCATACTATCACACTTGTGTTAGGAAACTGCACATAATTAAGCGCATTAACACCCTAGCAGAATTGTTTTTCATGTCTATAAAGCCTATGCTACCCACAAGATCTATCCATGCAGTCAACCACGCAGCACTGCAGCAGAGAAGCTGGTACAGCTTTGAGATCTCTGTGAGTTTTCAAACAATATACACATGCAAATAGGGACAAGAGTCCAAAATTCTTGCAGAATAAAAGCACAAGTTGCATGATTGGATTGCCAAAAACCCAAGGGTAGCACAAGTGCATAAGAAACAGATAATAATAACAATATATATTAGGTAGACAACTTGCACAAGTGTGCCTTGTCTCTTCCCACCCAGCCTTTATTCAGCAGAGGATGTTTGTCTTACCCAGCCAAACCATCAAGCATGACAGTGTAGCTTGCCAATCGGAACACTCTGGATTGCATAGTCATATTGCTTCCTTTACCATTTGATAGAAAAATAGTCTGCTAAGTCCTGATGTTAATTTTGATGTATTTGTACTGCAGTATTTGGAATAGAGCCATGGACACAGGAATGCTGAAAATTAAACTTTAGCTGCTGCCTTTGTTATGATGAGAACCGGCAGTGAACCTGTTGGTCCATAAAAAGCTTGACATGCACTGTAATGTGAATGTTTTGAAGATAACTATTGCGCGTGACGAAGGGCTCTGCTTGATATGTCAACATCAGTTACTGCTTTCTCCCTTTGTTTCCTTCCTGTTTCCTTAGTTATATAACATGCACCACTTTGCCATGGTTGGTTATTACATGGTCGTGCATGAATACTCCTGCATGCTGCTATTAAACAGGTGGGCATCTCTCGTCTATACTACAACATGGGAGAGAACAGAAAGGTGAGACCAGTGATGAGCAGACATGCACCTGTAGGTTGTAGCTACTTGTTTCTCTAGTCTCTGTTAGCAAGGTTGAAGCATATAACATATAGGCTGTTCTTGTTCTAGATCACCCGGTCAAGGCTAGTGACAAGCAAGCTGCGGCACCGCCAGCACCTGCATGGCCATGGATCTGTCTCTGAGGTTTCGAGCTTAGTGGATGAAACCTTGGGGAAGAGGCCCTTGAATGGGCAGAAGGATACACTTGTATACAGGTAGCTTGCACTACCTTGCATTTCAGTACTACTTGTGTTCCTACTTCGTAGAATTTCATTCTGATCTTTATTTCTTTTGGGCGTATGAAGTGTGTTTGCTAGTACCTGGAATGTCGGTGGCATCACACCATCCGATGACTTGGACTTGGAGGATTGGTTGGATACAAGAGCTAACGCCTATGACATCTATGTTCTGGGGTAACCTATTCAGATCAACCTGTTCACTCATGTATGTTTTCAAAGTGACGGTGGTTTTGTTCCTGCTGATTAAGATTCGCTCTAATGATGCTTTAGGTTCCAGGAGATAGTACCACTCAATGCAAGAAATGTGCTTGGTCCTAGGAAGAGCTGTGTATCTGCAAAGTGGAACTCACTAATCGGGGAGGCACTCAACAAAAAGTATAGAGACGAAGGCGCAAAGTTGAACCAAGAGTCTACAAATAGCAGCGCAAAGGAAAGTTCTATGCAGGGAGAAGGCTTCAGATGCATCAGGAGCAAGCAGATGGTTGGCATCTTAACGTCAGTATGGGTGAGAAGCGACCTTAGGCCGTTCATTCATCATCTGGATGTATCATGCATTGGTTCTGGTATCATGGGCTGCCTAGGGAACAAGGTAAGCATAAGATGGATGCAGGAGCACCTATGAATATGATCCATATATTATATACAAATGATATGACCATGCATGCACATGGATGCTTGGATTGCTTGCAGGGTTCTGTTTCGATCCGATTTGTGTTGCATGAGACAAGCTTTTGCTTCGTTTGTTGTCACCTGGCTTCAGGTGGTAAACAAGGGGACGTGCTGCTGAGGAATTTGGATGCCGCGGATATACTTACAAGGACATGGTTCCCTGGTCTTGCAACTCAGGAATTGCCAGAGAAGATCCTTGATCATGAGTAGGTGTCATTAGCTCAGCTTAACCTCAACAAGCAAGTCAACATACCAGCTTTCAATATTTCTACAATAAGTCAGTAACAGTGCTTAAGCATCTTCTAGAATATGGATTTCTATCATATACTAGTGAACATTATAATTAAGTTCTTTTTTGGAACGAAACTGGAGGGGCCAGAGCCCCTACAAAAATTTATTTAAAACCAAAAGACGAGTGAAAGCTACAAGTTTTAGTGACCACTATAAGTGATCCCTAAACATAGGATTTAGATCATCTTTTTCTTTAATGATTATGTTCTTTGTTTTTTAGTTTGATGTGACATGTTTAAATTTTGCTAAACTTGTTTGTCTCCTGTGTAAATGAAAACAAAGAGGGTATCCTAACTGAGAATAAGGACCTGGTAATAGCATCATGCATAATTGCATACATCATCCTGTGCATCACGTCTCTGTGGACGATTTGTCCAAATAATTTGTTGATGGCACTGCTGTGTTCTTTTTTTTTTCATTTGTGCAGTCAAGTAGTTTTGCTCGGTGACTTGAACTATAGGATATCATTGGAAGAGGCCGAGATGAGGTCACTGGTGAGAGCCAAGAACTGGGCCATCTTATTGGAAAACGATCAGGTTTCTTCTTCACCGAGATATCTTCACCTTGTCGTCTCAATCTATTTTCTGAATGTTTATTAAAATTAACATTGCAGTGTCTCTCTCGTCACACGATTGCAGCTATTGTTTGAGTTCTCGATGGGGCGGCATTTTGAGGGCTGGCAGGAAGGCTTGATCACGTTCTCCCCCACCTACAAGTACCAACCCAACTCGGATCAGTACTACTCGTGCTTCGACAGTGCGCAGAGTGAGAAGAAGCGTGCTCCAGCATGGTCAGCTCAACAGTCCCACACAACTTTCTTTTTGGAGAAGATTTTTGGAAATAATAAAAAAAAACTCTCTTTGAGAACAGTCAAAAAAAAACAAGCAAAGCCTTATACACTGAATCCTGCAAATGGGCATGAGTTTGTCATTGAGGTGGTGAACGAATGTGACCTCAGACCGATCGAGGTGGCTTACCTTTCTTTGTGCAGGTGCGATAGGATTCTGTGGCGAGGCATGGGACTGAAGCAAGTCCAATACGAGACGTGCAGCTACAGGCTATCGGACCACCGGCCGGTGAGAGCAGTTTTCCACGCTGAATGCGATGTATTATCAGAGGGGATGCACAAGTAAAAAGCCAGGATGCTGTGCACAGAACTCACCAAGCCGAGCGACTGATAGTCTACCAAGAGAAGCCATGCCCTGTTCAACCGAGAGTGATGGCATGGACGACTCAACATAACTGTCAAATCGAGAGAGATTTGGACGCAAGGTTGGACCAAGCGAGTAACCAAGAAGATTTCTTCTAAGATGAATATGAAGTTATTTTTCCTCAAGAGGATCAGAATTTTCTGAACGCTGATTGGGTTGTGTGCAACTAGATGATAGTAGATGGGGCAGAGTACCAGGATCGGAGAAGAGGTGCGGGTTTTTGGCTTTATTCTGTTGTTGGTGATGTACAGATTCTTTCTCGCTCGTTTAAAAACTAGTTTCTTCTTTTCTTTGGGCTTGTATCTGGAAACAACCAGACAGTGGAGATTTTGACAGAGAAATAATCATACAGTGGAGAAGCCATGACTTTGCTACCTGATTGGTCCCAAGTGCGCGTATTGCAATACTTGTGACATTTATTTGCTAACATTTCCACTGATCATATATAATCTTCCTGTTGCCACTTTCGGTTAGTCTAATTTTTGTTCACCTCTTGTGTGTTTTGCTATGTGGCAACCGCTGTCGTCATGAGCAACTTGCATTGTCAGTGTGATAATAACCTCCAATAATGATAATGAAAGGTGTGAACTGCACGAAAGGTCACAAACTCAAACTTGACTAGTTCCTGCATGTGCACGTCGATTTTAGTCTGATGGTACGCTAAAGCTAGCTGAATTGTGCAGACCAGTACAATTGGACGGCTAGTTAACAGCGAAATGACATGGCAAAGATTTGGTAGGATATAACTGGATAAGCAACTGACCTGATGATGTTACTGTCAAAAAAGTTAACAACACAGCATGCAACTATTTGCCAAAGTTGAACAGAGAAACGTAACCATCCCATTTCAAAGATAATAATTGCAGTAATTTATTTAGCATGTCAACACTACACTTTATCCAGGTAAAGAAGATGTACGATTGGATGATAGCTTCGGAAACGTAGGATTCACCGCTGCCAACCACAAAACTGGTGTTCCATTCATCCAAAAAAAAGCAAATTAAAAGGAGATAGAAAAAGAATAATTCCATACATATGATAGCGAAACAAGTGAGCACAAGAGGATGATCCGAAAATGTACCACTTTTCATCCCATTATTATCTATCCATACTTCAGCAACGTTATATCAGCATTACCCACTCAACCATATTATATCTCTTGGGGTCACCTCACCTAGGACAGGTGATTAAGGAAGTTACCAAGGTTCTATATGTGGGTATATAGTGGGGCGATTAGCTAAGTGATAAGTGATGCAACGTTTTTTTTTTTTTTTTTTTTTTGTTGGAGCAAGAAGGCAAGTGGTATTATCAACTAGGACAGAGATGGACCATTTGCTGTCACTAACGTAGTAGTGATATTGCTTTCAACTTAAAAGTAAAACACACAAACAAAAGAAATAGAAAAGAAACAAAACAAGCTAAATTATTTGTACGGTTGGATGAGATCACGACTGCTAGAAAAAAAAAATGCCCAGAGAAACGTTAGTACGTTTGTGATCTTACTATTCAAGTGTGGGATTAGGGCGGTTTAAAAAACATACATGTAGATGATTTTTTTTAAGGACTTAATATTTTATCATTTACATATTTGCCAGGAAAGAACCCTGCACTTATATGCATATATTGCGGTTTTGCAGTTCAATACTAGAGCGAGTCTACTCACGCTAGTATGAACACTGAAGGATACAGAAGTCCAAAGCTGCTACCAAAGATTTCAGAACATACTGCAATGAACTTAAATACATCTTTCAGAAAACAAGCACACTGTCCAATAGTTCGCAAGTGGACCAATCGACGCCGGGAAGTCAAAATATGGAGTGGTTCTTTCGCCCTATTTCAACATCATCGTTCTTTGGACCTCAACTTAGCAAAAGACATAGAGAAAATAGTCTGATTTGACCAGGAAATTTTTGGCTTCTCTGATTTGAGACCACAAAAACAGAAGCAACAGTATCTGAGGCAGGGTGTACCACAGCCATGAGTTTCATGTGTGGTAAAGCTTCAAAACCATTGATCAAAGAAAGGGTCTGAACTGAGAGCACTGTCCTTGGATTGGGTGAAGTTTGTTCTTTCTCTGCCCAACATTCAGCAAAAGATACACAGCTTGAGTGCTTGCCTTCCCATCTTGTGATTGATGAGAGAGATATCATCTTATTTTTCGCAAAAAAAAGAAAATAAAAGAAAAATATAGCATCTTATTGTTTGCATGCTTCGTTAGAAATATCGTGAGGCACACAATCTCTTAGAAGTTAGAAACAAGACGTTATGTCAGAGCAGCGATGAGCCATGCCAGAACAAAGGATGCGAATATTCCAAATTCAACAATCAAACAACACCAGAAATTATCAGAAACATTTGTTCCTTTTATTTACATACTACAATAGGCGCATATTCTTCACCCTTTTTTGATATTGTACAAGAATCCTCATGCTACCAAAAAAAGCTGAATTTGACTATGCTATGCATTATATACATGGGTATAACTATAGTAGTTGATGTTATTTGCAACAAATTGCTGCTGCTGAAGATTGATGGGATTATGGGAAATGCTTTGACACAGCCACTAGTCTATGACAAGTACAGTACACATGTTAGGTCAATAGATATAGTAAGCTACATTGGATGGAATGAATGGCTCTTAAATTCCTCCTGGCAGTTGCTCAATTTGTCCATATAATTGAGATGATCTACTCTTGCTTGCCAGGGGTAGCAGTGCTCAAGGACATCTCAATTTCCTCAAGCGAACGTCCTTTAGTTTCAACTATGAAATTGTAAGCGAAGACTGCTGTCAGCAGGGAAACCGCACCAAAACCTGCATAGACTGCTCCAACCCCAAACTTGTTCACAAGCTCCAGAAAATAGAGTCCCACCAGAAAGTTACATATCTGAAAACGATGCAATATGTAAATTAGATTAAAGGTGTAAGCAGTGATAAATTACATTTCTACATCCAGTGAGATTGTGGAGTGCATACAAACTACAAAAGTAGTATTTGATATTCGGAAACTGCATACCCAATGCACAGTGAAACTGAAGCCTATAACTTTTGAGCGTGTCCGAGCACTGCTCAGCTCTGGTATAATGATACCGGTAACTGGTCCAGCACCAAGTGCAAAAGTAAAAATGTACCTGCAAATTAAAAATAGATCTCACAACTAACAGTCTTTTTAAAATTGTAACCAATTTATAAACATATATTTCACAAGTCAAATTTCTAATAAAATATTCTGAATTAGTCATTTCATTACACATCAACAAGGTGAAAGACCAATAACTATATGAATCAAATTCATTTATCATATCATGAAGCAGAGAACGTACTAGAAAATCCTTCACATTGTTCATGAGGTAAGTGAATGATTTTTATACATTGAGAAATCCACAGAGGTAATTTCTACAAGAAGTTCTAAGCAAGCCTTTTGCTAGTGAAGAACAACAATTGCAGATCTTGAACAGAACTATACAGAGAATTTTAGTAGCCTCTATCAAAGAGTTGCTATCACACTCTACATAAAAATAATGTCTTTAGTAAAGCTCTCTCAAGTTATCATATTGTAAATGTGTTCAGTTCTCAAACTTGAAATATTTGAGAAACAACATATCATCTTGAGCTGATTTAACCTTCAGGGGGTTTGCTAGAGAGAATAGAAAGCGAAAGTACATACAAAAGAGTTCCAGCGATTGATAAGCTGTGGGCAACTCCTTCATCAAGCGGGAAGCTAATACCATATACTATAAGGAACATTGCAAAAGCCTGCAGAAAGAACAGGTTATAATAAATTAAACTGCATTCAAGGACCAGAGCGGGTGTCAGCCCATCGATGCGCACAAGAAACACACACATTGCTGACTCTATCGATAATAATATGTACAGAAACCAGGCACTTACAATAAACTCTCATGACACAAGAAAATGCAGAAACTTTAAGGATATAAGTACTAAAAGTTCTTCTAATTACCATAACATAAAAGGCTATATAGCACATACCATTCCAAGGTAGCTTCCTATCAAAAGTTTTTTTCGCCCTTGCTTGTCCATCAAATTTGAAGCAATTAGTGCACCTAAAAAGTCAGATAAATGGTACATGAGTTTGAGAACAAGTTGCTATAGAGCACAACACGAATAACAAAGTTTACTCACCTCCAAAGTTGGTTATTCCAACATATAAGCTTGCTAAAGCACCACTTGTAATACCAACATCACGGAATGTCAATGATGAAAAATAAAGAACACCATTTATTCCAGCAAACTGTTGCAGAAAGAAAAGGGACCCTCCAATCAATGCAACTGCATATACATTAGAGAATAAGCTCTTGACAACATGAAGAAAATTAATATACAACTGGCCAAAAACTGCAGAAACAAGTATTGTGGTGGTGGTGCTAAACATGAATGTTCCCAATACTATGACAGAACATCTCAGCAATAACAAACTTAGTGCCCAAATAGCAGGTCGTCCGGTATGAGGCCTTTAAGTACGAAAGAATCGGATGATGTCTCAGGGCACATGCGGTGGAGTCCAACAACCAAGCATCAATGGATGCAAATGCATGGACATACACACCCAAACATGCACTCTGCCAATGTAGTTCATAAGCATTTCACTTGGTTCCTTTAAACCAGGCAAAAGAAAAGGTTGCATCCTAATAAAAACAAGTACCTCTATTATGTGGTTCCACCAGAAGGTCTGACCAGCTGCCCCGTGAATCATCATTTACCACAACGGCTTTGATCTCTTCCATGGACTTCTCAACTTCAGAAGGTTCCCAAAGGCTCTCTACAACCTTTCTGGCATCATCAAACCTTCCAACCTACAAGATAGAGCTATCTGATGCAAAAGGGTCTTACACAACAAAATGGGGCCCTATCAATTGAATCTAAACAGAGTACCTTGGCAAGCCAACGCGGACTCTCAACAGCAAATTGCATCCCAGCAACAATAAGAACCCCAGGTACACATGCAGCATACAGCATTGTTCGCCACCTACAGACAGAAACATAAAATTTTCAGTACACATGAATAGTCTGTTAACTACACAATGCGTCTGGATAGTAACTACTTCAGAGTGATGTAATGGATAAGTTGAAGCTCATTATGAAACTTAGCTAAGTAGCAGACCCTTTAATTTGTTCTTTTAAGATGAATAGCATAAACCTTTTTATTTTTATTACTATTTCCTCCACTTAATGAATAACCATTTGACCTGAGCGAGTCGTGCATACACCCTAGCCAATGGTCCTCAATGAGGAATCCCTTGAACGAGGTCGATTTACTAGCATTTTGTACCGGATCTGCATTTATTAGAAGTTGTTTAACCATTAGCATGTTGTATGTATATAGAAATAAATGGATTTGTTTAGATTGATTTTAACCTGATGATCCAAACAGTGCACCTGACCCCAATCGTCCAAAAGTCGGACGCCTGGGATCGCAGCCTAGGTTAGGAGAGATCCTCAGTCCTCAAAGCAAACAAACCCTAGTGCATAAACCCTTGTGATCATTTTGCGAACTTTGTGTAAGCAGTCCACTTCTAGGAAAAAAAGTCATGGTGCCCATGCCAGATAAGAAGCACTAGCAGGTTTTGCGTTAAAAGAGAAGAAGCACTAGCAGGTTGGTGAAGTAAAATCCTAGTGTCAGGGAATTTTATACGCTGGTGTGTTCTCAAAGCAGGATAAAGGAGGCCATGTACATGGCTATTCCTTGGCATATCGTGTGTATATCAGGTGTTACAGTTTGTATCATATAAAAAAATGACATCTCTAAAATCATCCACCTACCAGGGGAGTTTATAAAGAAGAAAAGAAAAACACTTTCCATCTTCTGTACTGTGATATACCATCACCCCTGACTGAATTTTTTGAAGAATATAAAACTAACATGACAAACTCAAGTCTTACTACTTAACACTATACATTTGAATAAATCATGCATGCTCCTGAAATTCATTTCAAACTTTTGTTATCATATCTTGGTTCTATTCTTCTATTCAATGAGGAGTTATGAATAAAGGAGTGATGCATCTGCCTTGATGAATACATGCAGTTATTTTCTTTTTCTATTATCACTAGTGCAACAGAAATAAGTTTAAACAAATGATGACTTACATCATTAAGATGCAGAAATGCCAACAAGAGATGCCTCACCAATGTGGATCACTCTCGGAAGGTATCCCCAAGGAAAGTGCAGCAATTATGCCTATACATGTTCCAATTTGACACAAAGTCCCCAAAGTGCCCCTATATTTTGTTGGAGCAACCTAGAAAAAGCATATAAAAGGGTTAAATAGATAAAGAACTATCAAAAGCATGATGAGTATTATGAAAATATCTTCCTACAATTAGATAGCATATAACAGCAATAACCAATTGTGAAATAATAAAAGCTGTTGGAATATTGATTCTCTATTGATTTAGCTAACCCTAGAAGGGTAGCAATATAGTGTAGCATACATGGGCCTCATGGGGGCCTAGCCACATGGGCCTAATACACATATACTCCAACACTCCCCCGCAGTCTGAACTACCGGCGCAGCAGAGTTCCAGACTGGACCAACATAAAGAAAGAGCACACACACGAGCCCCCCACAGCCACAACTAGCCACTGGTGATGTTGAGGCTGGAGCGGAAGTCGGTGAAGGTCGACGACGGGAGGCCCTTGGTGAAGATGTCGGCGGCCGGGAGGTGGTCGGCACGTGGAGGACCGCGCCTCGCCGATGGCAACCCGATCACGGACGAAGTGTAGGTCGATCTCCACATGCTTCGTCCTCGGTGCCGCACGGGGTTGGTGGAGAGGTAGACCGCACCGACATTGTCGCGATGTAGACGAGCGTGGCCCGGTGAAGGGGGCTATGGAGCTCGGCCGGGGAGCTGCCGGAGCCGGGAAGCCTCGGCCACGCCGTTGGCAACGGCGCGGTACTCCGCCTCGGCACTGGAGCGGGAGGCCACCTGCTGGCGCTTAGACGACCAGGACACCAGGTTGCCGCCCAGGAAGACAGCGTAGCCGGAGGTGGAGCGCCGAGTGTCCGGACAGCCGCCCCAGTCAGCGTCAGTGTAGACGACCATCTCGGTGGAGGAGGACCGCCGGTGAAGGAGCAGGCCGTGGTCCACAGTGCCGCGGAGATAGCGGAGTAGACGCTTGAGAGCAGTGAGGGTGCGCAGGGTCTCGGTGGTGGTGCGAATCATGCGCTCAGCCTTGCCGTTCTGGGAAAAGGTATACGGGCAAGACATGCGCAGCTGGACCCCGTGAGAGAGAAAGAAGGCACGGGAGGCGGAGTTATCGAACTCACGACCATTGTCGCACTGAACGGCCTTGATGGTGAGGCCGAACTGTGTATACACCCAAGCGAAGAAGTGGAGAATCGCGGGGAAAGCCTCAGACTTCGCACAGAGAGGAAAAGTCCAGGAGTAATGAGAGAAATCATCAAGTATCACAAGATAGAACTTGTAACCAGAAATACTGATGACAGGAGATGTCCAGAGGTCGCAATGTACAAGATCAAAGATGTGGGCCACCTGGGAGGAGGAACTCTGAAAGTGGAGACGGACATGACGGCCCAATTGACACGCATGGCACAGAGGCTCATCGTGAGCCCGAGGACACCGAATGTCGGAACTACGACTAAGCTGCATCAGGGCGTCACGACCAGGATGGCCGAGTCGCCGGTGCCAAGTGGTGGAGGGAGCAGTGGTGGCGAAAGCAGCTAACAAAGGGGCCGGCAAAGAAGGCGAAGGAGACGCCGGGAAGCGGAGGGTGTACAGGGGCCCCGTGCTGTCACACCGAAGCAGTGGACGCCGGGAAGCGAGATCCCTGACAGTGAGACCGGAAGAGTCAAACTCCACGAAACAGGAGTTGTCAGCAGTAAATCGACGAATAGAGAGAAGGTTGTGAACCATAGATGGTGCCACAAGAACATCGGGAAGACGGAAGGAACCATGAGCGCCGGCGGCACCCACAGACGTGACAGGAAGACACGAGCCATTGGCGACCATGATGGACGAAGGATGAGACGAAGAAGGAGGGTGAACGGAGGAGAGTATACCGGGGTTGGGAGTGGTGTGGTAGGTGGCACCCGAATCGGCGATCCACTGTGGGCCAACAGGAGCTGTCGGGCCCATAGTGCTGAAGGAGTGTGCCAAGGCCGCCGAGTCCCAACCGGCCGGCCCGGGCGAGGCGCCGGAAGGTGTAGCCCACGGGAACGCTGCTGGGTGAAACCCTGGAGAGGCAGCAGCGAGCATGGCGCTGGCCGGCGGGCGAGCTGGATGCGCACCGCCGGGAGCCTGGAGAGGCCACGGGGAGAGGTGCCCAAACCATGGGTCGTGGAAACCAGGACCCCCACTTGGTTCCCGTCCGCGACGACGGCGGCCTCTGCGCCCCCACCCCGCTCGGCCGGGGAGGAGAACCCAGCGAAAACGACGACGGCGTGTCGGACGGACGCGGAGCAGGCGTAGTGCTCCATTGACCGCTGCCTTCCCCGCCGCGGAGAGACGACGATGCCGGGTAGTGCCGCTGCCCGACGGGTGGACCGGCCGAATCAGGCCAAGGAGAGGTGGTGGCACGCGCGTCGGGGTAGAGGAGCGGCGCTGTCTCAGCGACCTGACAGGTCCAGAGATCGGCCGTATCACGCTCGAGCTCCCAGGTTTGGGCTGCCGCACGGAGGCGTGCCGGGCCCTCCGCAGCAGCAGCGAGAGCCGCGGCGAGAGCAGCGGCAGCCACACCGGGAAGAAGAGCCGCGCCGGGGGTTCCCCTGCACCTGCACCGGGCACATCGGGAAGAAGAGCCGCGCCTGGAGAAGCTGCAGCGACAGCAGCGGCCGCGCTCGCGCAGGGAGTGGAGGAAGAGCTGCAGCAGAGGTGGCTCCCTGCAGCGGCAGCATCGGCCGCGCCCGCGCAGGGGGCTGGTGCGGTGCCGGACCAAGTCCAGGCAGCAGCGCAGGAAGGAGCTGTAGCGGCCCCAGTCGGAGGAGGTTGGGCGCCGGGAAGGGATCCCGTGCCAAGGGCGGCGCCCGCACTCGCACCAGGGGCGGCCTGCATGGTAGCAGCGGCGCCAGGAGGGCGAAATTTGGCCGGGGAAGAGGCCCCTGCGCCCGCGTGCGTGACGGGGTAGACAGCGGCGCTCGGGGCGGCAGCAGATCGGGCCCCCGCGCTCGCTCCTGGATGCGCGCCGGCGAGGTGTCCTGGGAGAGGAGGAGGCGCGTCGTCCCCTGGGGCCCCCGCGCCCGCGGCAAAGGCTGCAGCGGCGCCAGGAGGCCACGGGGCGGGGGCGTGCGGTCCAGTCGTGGGGGCGCGCAGGCCCGCGGCGGCTCCAGGCGGGGCGCACGCACCCGCGACAGCAGCGGCGGCGGCCTGGGCGCCCGCAACTTCCGCCCAGGAAGGAGAGAGGGGGGGGGAAGAGGGAGCAGAGGGAGGGAGGAGGAGGCCGGCCGGCCATGGGGGCCAGCGGCGGCGGCGCCGGCGGCAGTTTACTGGCCGGCGGCGCCGGCCTGGGAGGGTAGGGAGGGAGGGCATCGAATCAGGCTAGATACCATGTTGGAATATTGATTCTCTATTGATTTAGCTAACCCTAGAAGGGTAGCAATATAGTGTAGCATACATGGGCCTCATGGGGGCCTAGCCACATGGGCCTAATACACATATACTCCAACAAAAGCCATTACCTCAGAGATGTATAGCGGAACAAGAACAGTGTTTACACCTATTCCGATGCCAACAAGGAATCTTCCCAAAAGCATCTCATCCAAAGAATCAGCCTGCGCACTGTATAATAGTTTTACCTTAAGGAAAAAAACCATATGATAGCTTAATATACAACAAATGGTAATGTATGAAATAGAAATGCTGCTGAGAGGAAGTTCTGAAACTTGATGTTCAAATTCAATACAAGTAAATACTACACAGGTCAGCAGAAACTATGCAAAGTCAGGAGTTTAGGAATACAGAACATGGTAAAGTGGAAGTAAATACCTCAGGAGAGCTCCAATAATCAACGGAATACTGTCGATCTGAAGGGTCCTTTTGCAGCCAAACTTATCTACTAAAGCAGATGAGCCTAGGCTCCCAAAAAAGGCACCAACAATGAATATGCTCACCACAAGACCTTGGAGGAATGGATTTCCTTGAAAACCAAGCTCTCTTGCAATATCCTCTATTGGGCCGTTCATGACACTGAAACCATATCAAGCACCAAGACCTAATTTCAATGATTTAACAAGCATATCTGCAACATAAAAATATAGAATACATTGCATGTCACAGCTCACTGAAGAGTTACATACCTATAAATTAAGATAATCCAAGCCCATTTTCTCATTATTACAATTGGCATATTATTTCCCCCAAAAGAAATAGTTGGCATATTCAACTAGTAGTGCAGGTGGCACTGAAAATATTCTTAAACAAAATAGATTGAGCAATCATCATTTTCTACTGTAATGTCATGCAGTGGTGGAATAAGCGCTAGTGATCAGTTGAGTGAGACAGCTAGTCACAGATATATCACTCCTAAACGGAGGCACCGATGCAGAATCAATTAGAAGATAAATTGAAGCAGCGCACTGCAGTACTGCACGCACCCAATGTGGTAACCGAATAGGAAGTTTGCCATGGACGCGGTGAGCACGTGCGGGAACGCCCTCAGCCACCCAAGATCAGCGCCGCCACCTCCGTCACCACCACCGTCGCCTCCCCCCGCCCTCGCATCGAGGCCTGTCACGACGAAATGAACGCCCGTGTCAATCCATCAGCACCAACAGCGCGAGCAACCAACCAAAAATCCAGCAGGCGGCCGCACCTGAGCCGGCGTTCTCCTCGCCAGGCGCCGGAGACGCTAAGGACGGCGGGGGCGGGTTGCTCTCGACCGCCGCGACGAGGCGCGGCGGCCAGAGCTCGAGGCGCCGTGGCACGGCGCGGAGGCGGAGCGCGGACGCCCTGGCCACGGCCGGGCGCGCACGCCGTGAGAGACCGGGCCGCGGCCAAGGCGAGCGCGGTGCGGGAGAGGCGGGCAGGACCAGCAGCGCCGCGGCGAGGGGCATCGGCATCGCGGCGGGGGGCGGAAGCGGCGATTCGTCGAGCAGGTGGCGAGCGCGGCAATGAAGAATCCGAGCGCAAAGCGGGTGGAGGAGGGGAATAACAGGCTCCGCGCTCCTAGGCCGTAGTGAGTAGTGACTGGGAGCGTGCCAGGTGTCAGGTCGTCTTTCCTCGGCAACTCGGCGTTGGTGCAGTGCATTCCCGACTTCCCATGGCTCCAAACCTGTGTTGAAATTTGAAAATTAATGCAAAGATGAATTCATCAAATGAAAATAAAGGAAGCCAATGCAAAGATATTATATCTTGGAGATCTAATTGATTATAATTTGATAAATAGTTGGAATTTATTCTTGGCCAAACTGCATGCATCGAGTATGCCGAGTATACCACCATTTTGAAACCACTTGAGTAAGCAACACTTCATGAGTTTGGATTACTTTAGTCAAGTACTTTTTCCATAATAAATCTAAGCATCACTCAAGTGTTTTAACAACATCTAGCAATCGCATTTTTACTGTTTAATTTGTGCCCAAATCAAACTACGATCCATCCAAAACATCTAGTAAGGTCATCTTTCTCCAACCTGATACCTCCTAGTTTGGGGGCTCATCGATATCTTGGAGAGTTACAAGGAAATATGGGAGCGAAAAACTATACCGGCATTAGTGGCAGACACATGGACACACAACGAAAGTTTGAATGAGTCCAACTAACGTGGGTGCAGTTGGTGGTGTTGAGGATCCGTAATAAATGAGGAAGGTGTGTAGGATAGAGGTGAGGACGTAGCAAAGGCTCAGAGAGTAAACGCATCGTGGAAGAAAGACGAGTGACATCTTGGCGAATGGACAAGGCAAAGAATGTGCGCGTGTGAGGGGGATATGTTAACTAGGGCCTTGTTTAGATTGCAAGTTTTTTCACTCTCTCTCCATCACATCACCATCACATCAATTTTTGGACTCATGCATGGAGCAGTAAATGTAGGTAAAAAATTTAACTAATTACACAGTTTGGTTTTAAATCACGAGACGAATCTTTTGAGTCTAGTTAGTCCATAATTAGATAATATTTGTCAAATACAAACGAAAGTGCTTTCACGGGAGTTAGAATTCTAACTTTTCACTTTTCAACCTCAATCTAAACAAGGCCTAGAACAATTGATTCTTTGATTGGATGGTCTAAGTATTACTCGCATCCAAGCATCTTTTTTGCTTGAGATTGTGGAAAGTAGCTTTAAATGCGCGATCGGAAACAAATAGGTAGGCTTTCTCGCAATTTCCACAGTGTACCATCCCTTTGTGACAATCGAACAATGTGTTGTCATTTAGCATTTTCAGCTTTTGGTTTGAAAAAAAATGAAATCGACAGGATATTTCTAAAATTTTCTTTTGTGTTTCCTAGAAACCAATTCATCAGCATCAAGGATACTCCCATTTTCAGTAGTTAAAGATCTTAATATTTTCACTTTTGGAAAAGCTACAACAAGTGGGTCCTTTTTTTATAAATGTTTACCATGATAATTGCAAATTGCATAATTTTAGGCCTAATTTTTTAAAAACTTGGTGTGTATGTATTGGTTGAAGCTGCAAAAGGAAATATTTTGTTACTATCTCTATGATAACTTATCCAATGATATTAACTTTTAGTAACTCATAACAAGGCTTGATGGATAGCCCCACATCCACGTGACACTCCCATGCAATCTTAGAATTGTGTATAAGACTATAATCAAGATATCTTCTCTTTTATATTAAAGTATAAAATAATATGTTTAGAGATAACTCATACGTTAAGATATCTAACTCTAAGATGACTTCTCGATTATATTAACTTTTAGTACATCACACATAACATGGATAGCCCTAAACCCACATGACACTCCCATGTAATCTTAGAATGTGTGTATAAGTTAAGATATCTTCTCTCTTGTATTATATTATAAAATAATATGTTTAAATATAACTCATAAGTTAGCATTAGAGCTGCTCTAATTTGGCAAAATTAAACTATCCGCCCTATGATTATAATAATGGGCCATGGTTGATGTTCATTGGAATTTCCGGGCTTCCACAACAGCACGTGCAAATTAAAGCGGTGCTCCGGCCGTGAGGGTTTATTTTGCAAGCGAAATGATCCTATAACACCGACACAACCTATATCGTGCCAATGTGATCATGCCGTTAATTAATAATGTCTCATCTTGGTCTAGAGGCACCGTCAACCAATAGTCAAGTTTCTTGGAATTTTGTAGCCTCCCCTTGCACATGCCTATGGACGATTGGACGTTGACCGCGCACCGAATCGCGATCGAAATGCATGGCTTCTCGCTCGCGAATCGCGATCGATCGCTATTAGATGATGGCTCCTGTCTGATCGATCCTCATTCTGATTATGCAGAGCAATCCAATCACCTGACTGTGCATGCACGTAGCTGTGTACTGTACTGCTGTATAGGTAAACAAGATATAAGCAACAACCGACACAATTTAGTCGTGATTAGCCATTCGGGTTTGGATGTTGGCTTTGGCTACCAACTGATATCTGGTCAGGATTTGGCAGCGCAGGATCTGTGACATGATTGCTAGCTAGGTGGTGAATGATGAATCTTTCGTTTCTGGGAAAAATCTCCAGACCCATTGCATGCTAGCGGACGTTTTGGAATCGAATCGAAGCAGCACATTGCTCTGTAATGTAGGCCCACATGTGTCCCGGCCCGGCTAAACGCATTCTAGTGGACGACTAGCTCGTTTATACACATGCATGTACTCTGATTGCTTCTCAGATATGGAACAATTCTCACTTAATCACACATGTATGTTCATTTCATCAATGTACTACTAGTATTCCGTACATGTTAGTTGAGACTATGATCTACGTACGGCATAGGAAGTGATAAAGTTGGTTAAAAAGGTGACTAGCTATAGAGGCTACAAGTTTTGTCGGTTTCCATGACATGGATCCATGCATGTGCAGGATTAATCGAGATTCTAGCTGCTCCTGAATTTTTCCTGTCGCTGAGGGATGGCGACCTTCCAACGCATGAACCTAGGCAGAAACAGGAAGGCGACGTGTCACCTAATTTGTGTAGGTCGTAGCCTATGCATGGTCAATGATCAATTACGTAGTAGTACAACGCAGCATCTATATCCTAATTCCACGTCAACAGTGAATTACGCGAACAGTGATTAATAATACTATATATAGGAGAAGAAAACTAAAACAAGCAAGTCTTTGCGACCCCTAGCTAGCTAGAGCTTGTGTGGAAAAACAGACGACCGGTGTTGTTGCCATGATGTGCGAGACGCCCGTAGATTTAAATGCAGCAGCGGGCATCATTTTCGTTTCTCCCAGTGAAGTGGCGCATGCAGCCGCGCAGGTCGTGACCGACGATAGTGAAGCTAGGGATTAGGGGTACGTGTTTGATGCATGGGACTCGGACGACCCTCTGACCACGCCACAGGGACATCGTTGATTGTTGTGGTTGGGGTTTGACACCGATTGATATGCGTAGTAAGCATGACGTGATGTATGTTTTGTTGTGTTGATTGATCCCTGTCTGTTTTGTTGAAATGGAAGAGGGAATTCCGTTATTTTTACCGTCCCGGCGCGGTTGCCGTACGTCTCGGCATGGGCCCGACACGTACGAAGCACGAGTGCACGACCGCGTTAGGTAGGAGTATGGTATAGGCCTGGGCTGGATGGCCGGCCCATTCGCATACCTAGTCTCCGTCATTAACTCGCGGGGCCCTCGGCCCAGCAACGCGGGACGGCACCACGTGGCCGGCCTACGCGCCAGCACCCTCCTCGGGCTACCAAAGGCGGCGGCCACACCGCAGTAACCGCACACAGCTACTGCTTCAGTATGAGTGCCCTGCCCTGCCGGCTGCCACATGATCCGTCGCCAGACTAGCAACGCCAATCATTCGTGGCTGGCTTGCCGATCCGAAACAAAAAGAAAATGCAAAGTCACCATTCATGGCTTCGATGATCCAATCCAATGCATGCATGTCTACTCCTAGATTCAGTATGCCTGCTCTGCCCCTGATTCAAATTCAATGGCGCCACGGGACACTGGACAGAGCAAAGGATTGGGCGACGGGAGAGGCCACTGTCGACTGTCGACTACTACAATATGATTGCCGTTGCCGCGGCGACGGCGGCGCCCCGCCGCCTGGCCGGGTCCGGCCGTCCGGCGAACACATGGGAATGGGATGGGATGGCGCCTAGCCGGGGACATGTCTCGTGCGGTTAATTCACTGCCGGGTGGGTGCATCATGGCTCCCTTCGTTTATTTGTCCATCCGATGGGTCGCCTCTAGTATCTTGAATGCAACTCGAGCCCGGTTCAGATCGCAGATCGATGGCCATGCAATGCAATGCAGGGCAGGGGCAGGCAGGCAGTCCGATCATCGCATCTCAAAATTAACTGATGTGTGCATGCTCTCAAATCTCCTTGCATTGGACATTTGGACCGTCCAATGCAACATGTGCGTGGCAGTGGCAAAGACGACGGGACTCTGATCTGCAGTTCTTCAATGAACGTTACTGTGATACGACTCTTCGATTACTGCCTGAACTGTACAATAACAACATACATTTGCGGTGGGAGGGATCGGAGTAGTGTTGTACGTACTGCATCAAAATAAAAGCCACGATCGACGATGACTGAACTGAATTATTTAGACTCAATCAAGACTGACACACACGGCATCGCTGTCATTTCGCAACGACCAACCTCCACGGACATCCTACGATTAATAGACCGGTACACCAGCAGCACGAACGTACGTGCATGACATGCCGTCGTGACGCGTACGTGCCACCAAACATGCTCTCGATCGATCTCCATATCAGGCCCACGTCTGCGCGCCAACCTGCTTCGTGGTCACATTACATCACACTCTCGCTACTTTCTGCGTCGTTCGTGCACGGGCACGTACAGCATTTAACTGAACAGATAATCCAGTCTCCTCCGCCTCTAAAGACCCACACATGATGGGCCACGAACGTCGTCCTACGTGTCTAAGTTTAATTCCAATTGTATGCATTGCATCAAACTGAGGGAAACAGAGCTCACTCTGGTCCAATACAATCTGTCCGTTTTATATCAGTGTCTATCTGTAGTTTTCTCCAAGATTTCTTATAATGTTTCTTCTTCAATGTTTTGTGGATCCCCTAATAACTAAAATAATAAAAACAAATGATAATTTGTCGATATATACTCAAAAGGTCAGGTGCCCATCACTTTGCTCATTAATTTGCCAATACCAAGATAATATGTTAAAGTTCAAACTGGCCTTAATTCCTGCCTCTAGTACGAGTACTATTTGTATCGAATGGCTAATTGGATCTAACTGTACAGTGATCATTCATCATGGACCGCATTATATTCTGTGAACAGTGAGCCATTAGTTTGTACTGACAGCACGTCAGCACATCAAAGTATCTTGGACCATATATGTGTGTGTGTGTGTGCATTGTTGTCATAAAAAAACGAAGGCTAATAAGTAGTACATTCTATTTCTTGAAATGAAGTGTTAAAGTTGCTGATGTGTTTACTAAAACATATGTTCCTTGTATTATGATAGACAATCGGGCATTTTCTTACTCAGTTTCTGCAATTCCCTTCTTTTGACGCAGTTCTCTCTTATGTTTAGCTAGATCGCTGATACTGATCAATGCCTAGCTTCTCGGAGTTCATCTGCATGTTTAGTGTTTCTGCCCCATGCATGACTCATGCCTGAACAATGTTCTGTTTTCCGTTTACATGAATGGAAATGGAGTAAAGTACGACACCGTACCCCTGAACTAGTCGTTAACTTTGAAAGACCCTCTCGGATTCAATACCAGACAACACACCCATCTTAACGTTTAAAACTAAATAAAATATCCTTTTTGACCATTTCAAAGTGGTTTTAGGTGGTTTTGTTAACAGCACAGTGGGGCTTGTCCCTACTATTTTTTTAGAAAGGGACTGAATTTCATTAAATTAAAACCTTTTACAACTGAGACCTCAATTTAAAATAAAATTATATTAAAGCACACAACTAGGTCCCTAAACTTCATCTTTCTCACATCCAGCTTCGTAAACCTCTTCAGGCTGGACTCGAGAACCACAGTCCCAACCAACAGAAAATTCTACAAATATGGAGATCGCAAAAGAGGCGCAGTATTCTCAACCACTGTAAGGAGTAAAGGGCGCCGAGAGCACATAGACCATGTCTTCTGAAGACTGAACCGAATATCAGATCCGACGTCGCTAGCATCACCACCAGCAACCGGAAAGGCAGATCCGCTGTCGCCTGTGTCATCACCGGTGGCCGGAAAAACGATCTCGCAGAAGGGGAAAATAGATCCAAACCCTCCTCGAGAAGGGCTACGCCAACATACCTCGATCTCAGGAGCATGCCATCACCAAAGATGACGACACATCCACCAACGATCCGGTACAAAGCAGAAAGCCAGATCGAAGACATCGAAATAGTCAACCAAAACCTAGCCCTAATTATTATGGTGAAAAGGAAAACAAACGAAGAAAAAACTAACAAAAACAAGTAGATCTACTAATTAAAATGGCAGTCCCCCGCTCCTCCTCACCACCAGCGAGGAGCCGGAGGCAAGAGGAACAGGGGCCAAGCGGCGGGGTGGAGTCTCTTCGAGCGGAAGGCCGAAGCGGTACCCTTTGCGCGATGCCTGCGAAAGGAAAGGGTCTCTTTGGGCTTATCCCTACCATTTGGTCTATCTCTTTGTCTTATATAAAAAGAAGCATAACTTTTCATATAAATACAAATTGTATATCAAAATTATAGAGCTCGACATGATCTAAATTTTTTTCATTGATAACTTCACTTAATATTTATAGGCTCAAATATTCATTTTAATTTATCCGATTTTCAAATATAAAAATTTAAAATTTTGAAATGACCTCAGATATTGACATAGCAAAGTTGCAGTTTCGAGCAAAGGTCTACAACCTTTTAGTTGATAAATTCTTTATCAGAGATGGTTTAGATCTCCCAATATTCATTTTAAATTCTCTAATTTAAAAATTATTTTTTTCAAATGACCTCTGATTTTGTTTTCTTATTCTCATTGCAATGCATGTAACATTATTATAGTTTGTTTTTCTAGTTAACCAAAAGCGTTTGTGCGGCTTACAGGCCGCATGATTGCTGTGCCGTTGTTGCTGCCTGCTGGCAGTATCACAGCTGGTGATGGTGATAGTGTTACGCAAACAAAAGGGGTGAAAAAGTCTGAACACGGTTTAACACATTCGAAACAAATGGGTTACAGCCATGTGGTAATCACTACCTCTTTTGCGCTTGTGCATTGTCGTCATCGCATTTACCGGGCATGATTTGTCCCCCGCCAACGTGTCAGGCCACGCCGGCCGAGCAAATCCAAAGCGTGGTCGAGACTGGTCCGGCGTGCGGCACTAGCTAGACGCACCGGGCACCGGCGGCCGCAAATGGAAGCGACGCCGCCGACGCGGCGCGTGGTGGCGTGGACAGACGTGCATGCCAGTTAATGTGTCCAGAAAGAGATGGACAGATCACAGATACAGAAGACGCGCACTGGAGCAATGAGCAATCGCCAAGACTTTATTTTGCGCGCGATCTCGTGCAAGGGGACACGTACGAGCCGGATGGGCGCGATCAAAACGTCGGCGGTCATGCATGCACTACTGCCGCCCGGCCGCGAAACATGGACACGCACGGAGGCGTGGTGCGGCCCCGACGACGGAGTAGTAACTGTCGTGGCGTGAGTGGAGCCGGATCGGGACGTATGCGTGATCGATCGCCTCGCCGGCGGCGACGACTCGCCGTCGTTTCGCCGTGCACGTAGCATCCCCGCGCGCACGCTCGCCGCATCTGAATCATCCACCGATCGCACGCGAGGTGGCATTCCACAGCTAGTTAGCTAGCGCCGAGCGACAGCGAGAGTGACCACTGTCATGTCGCGTTGACGGTTCATCGATCTATCAACTCAACGACGGGCCCGGCCATGCGCGGACGACGTCCCTGGAGTCTGGAGAAGTGGAGGGTAATATGGACACGGCAAAGCTAGGTAGCGTACGCACAAGCGGTTGCTCATGTCGCGATAGTGGCCGCTCTTCTATCCATCCATCCCTCCATCCACTGTTTTCGTCCGCTTCTGCGCGTCCGTGTGCCCCAGCGAGGCCTTATTCGGTTCGGTCGGTCGCATGTCTTCAACGCAACGACTCCGGAAATGGATATACGCCGTGGCACTGCATTGATCACACTTCAACGTATAGTACGTAGAGTACGATGTCTCAGCTGCAGAGCTGCTTGCTACTAGTGCTTAGCAGAGCACACTTGCTGTGTGTACCATTAGCACGTGAGGCGGACGTCACGGATCGGAACTCGTCGGATACGGCCGCGCCGGTCCAGCCCCGCGCGCCGCCCCTCCCTCCGATGATCCGAGCAACGTTGGACACAGCAGCGCAGCTAGCTCGTCGGGTGGGGACTGCGTGCCGAGGAGGATGGCCGGAGAATGAACGCGACGCGACAAATTATCCGGTCTGGTCCCCCGAGAATTTGACGGCATCAGCCAGCAGGAACCCAGGATGGACGCCGGTGGCGAGGCGTGGGCTCGGGAAGCATTTGCACGTCGCGGGTGGTCAAACCCACTGCACTGCAGCCCCTTCCGTCCTTGAGGCCACTCGCATTAAGGCCTTGTACAACGCTCCAGCTTGGCGTACTGCTCCAACGTCCAGCTCGGCAGTAATCCACCGTGTCATGAGCAGCGGTAGCTTGCAGACTTGCAGAGCATCCTGCAGAGGAGCCGATGGCCTCACCTGCCAAAAGCTGCAAGCAATAGCGCAAACATGCGTTGTGAGAATGAAGCGAGAGATGAAGCGGCGGTGCCCCTTTTTATAGAGATTGAGAGGAGAATGGCGGATAAAGCGTCGACAAAAAGCCAAATGATAAAGTGTCTTTTTACGCAGTGCCGTCGGCCTGGATTGTTAAATTTACAGTACTTTGTGCTCTCCATCTACGTGTCCCTGGAAGCAGTACGCTCGTGCTGCCTGCGTTGGTCCTGCCACCAACAAGCCAGAACCCTCGATCGGTCGCGTAGGCACTCATCACTTCATCAGGCAAGTATCCAGATTTCACCGCCCCCCGATTTCACCGTCCGAACCGAGAACGCAGGCGGGGGCGCGGGCGCGGGGCGACACGCCAAGTCCTGGCCTGGCAATGAGCCGGAGCACGCGTTTTGGGGGCTGTCTGTCACCGCGCGCGTACGTGTCGCGGGAGTGTGCGCCGCATGCGCGGCTGCGGCCTGCCGCCTGCGTCTGCGCGCGCGGGCCCGCCGATCATTTCCCGCACACCTGGAAAGCGGAGAGCGCGAGATCGCCAGTGGCTAGCTGACCGCCCGCAGAGGCAGAGCGCAGACGCCCATCCGGCATCCGTCCTAGAGACGCAATCACGCAACGCGAGAATAAAAGAGGAGGACAGAGAGGAAACACCGAAACAGAGAGCGTCCTTCCCGTCCCGTTCCAAGCAACGAACGAGTAAGCAAGAGAGACAGACAGCGAGCGAGGGAAACCGAGGGGCGTCCGTCCCCGAAACCACTCCACTCTGTGTCCGCGCGGCGCGCCCGGCAGTGAGCGACGAGGGGGCGGTGCGCGCGCGCGCACTGGCCATGAGCCGGGGCCGCGCACTACGCCGGCCGCCGGTTCCTGGCACTGGCAGCATCGTCCTCCACGCCGGCGCGCTCCGCCGGCTGTTCCTCCTCCTCCTGTCCTCCACCGTCCTGCTGGCACCATCCTCCCTGGTCGACGCCGCCGCCGCGGTGACCGTGGAGACAGACGAGCAGGAGCCGGCGGTGGACTACGGCGCGGCGCTGTCCAAGTCCCTCCTCTACTTCGAGGCGCAGCGGTCGGGCCGTCTGCCGCACAACCAGCGCGTGTCGTGGCGGGGCCACTCGGGGCTCACCGACGGGCTGCAGCAGGGGGTGGACCTCGTGGGCGGGTACTACGACGCCGGGGACCACGTCAAGTTCGGCCTGCCCATGGCGTTCACGGTCACCATGCTGTCCTGGGGCGCCATCGAGTTCGCCGACGACGTCGCGGCCGCCGGCGAGTGGGGCCACACGCTCGAGGCCATCAAGTGGGGCACCGACTACTTCGTCAAGGCGCACACCGAGCCCTTCGTCTACTGGGCAGAGGTGAGGTCTTTTTCGATCGATCTTGGGATAGCTTCTTCTTCCTTGCTTCTACTTCTATGCTGCGTCAGTGCGTCACCGTCCTTTCTTGCCACTTCTACGCACCACCACCATGGAAGATCGATCGGACATGCAGTCATCATTGGGCCACTCACTCAAGGCTGCTGAAATTTACTGCTGTCTGTCTGTCTGCCTGGTGCTGGAACGCGATCCATCGATCGATGGATCCGTCCGTCATCCATGCGTCTGCCAATCTCGAGAGCATGAATGAATGACGACGGCACCGAGGTCCAGGTCATTAATACCCGGTGCGTGGCTGACAGGTGGGGGACGGCGACACGGACCACTACTGCTGGCAGCGGCCGGAGGACATGACGACGTCGCGGCAGGCGTACCGCATCGACCGGGACAACCCGGGCTCGGACCTCGCCGGCGAGACCGCGGCGGCCCTCGCCGCGGCGTCCATCGTGTTCCGGCGCTCCAACCCGCACTACGCGCACCTCCTCCTGCACCACGCGCACCAGCTGTTCGAGTTCGGCGACGCCTACCGCGGCGCGTACGACAGCAGCATCGCGGAGGTGCGGAGCTACTACGCGTCCGTCAGCGGGTACCAGGACGAGCTGCTGTGGGCGGCGCTGTGGCTGCACCGCGCCACGGGCCGCGACGAGTACCTCCGCTACGCCGTCGACAGAGCGGACTCCTTCGGCGGCGTCGGCTGGGCCATGACCGAGTTCAGCTGGGACGTCAAGTACGCCGGCGTCCAGGTCCTCGCAGCCAAGGTACGTGTATACTCGAGTTCCTGATTTTTTTTTTCTTTCTTGATTGATCACCATCCAGCTGGGTTTTTGAAATCGATGGTTGCACTTGCATTGCATCATCAGCATCTTCCGTGGACGCAACGCACGTTTTTTCCTAGGACTCCAGTCGGAGAAACAGTACTGCTAGTACACGGTGGCCTGACGGTAGAATTTCGTCATTGCGTGCATGAGTTGATGTCCGGCCGATTGGGTCTGTCGGTCTCCCTCCCCGCTGGCTTTTGACACGGTTCTTCGATCGAAAGCCGGAGCGCGCGAAAGGCGCAGGCAAAGGATCAGACGCAGGGTCCTCTCCCACGTCAACCTCGCTCCGCTTTTCCAATTGTTAATCACCTTGCGTACCCTAAAAAGACTAGAGAATTTCCCTCTCAATTAAAAACGTCTCAGTTTCGTGTCGACGCATGCAAACCCAACAACCCTCGGAGCAAACCTACCTTTCTTCAGGACTTGTACAAAAGCAGAGCACATCCCCTGTTTGCTAAAAAATTGCTTCCATCACTGATCACTCCATGGACATCTCAAATTCTCCATGACCGAGTAGAGTAGGAATACTGTAGTGTACTAGTACAACTGTACAACTACATTGGGTGCGGGTGGGTGAGCCGTGCAACCAAGCATGCAGCGCCTCTACGGTCTACGCCCAGTACTACGTAGCTGTACGATCAGTCCACCCCGGATCACGCAGAACGAAACGTATTTGTCACTCTACAAAGCACCCAGATTAACCTGCTACTTTGTACAAGGACGACAGTGGCACTAGCTGTTGTTGCTGCACACTCGCACATCAGTTTGGATGGCTGTAGCTGGGGTTCGTTCGTGGTTAGCAAGGGAAGTTAATGCCGCCACATGGCGTTATACTTTGCTGTCCCCCAAAAGAAACCCGGCCGTACCCCGATAGGTAGGATCCACCGGTTTAGCTATCATACACGCCCTGATTACGAGCCCGATCGGAGCTACAGCTACCCGATCGTGGCGAGAAACAAATCAGAGACGAAACACGGTACTGTTGGGGCTGATGGCGACACGGAGAGGAAGAGTGGAACTGTGGAAGACGATGCATGGCTCCAAAAACGGAACAGCGCCGTTGCGTGGTCGATGCATGCTATGCTACGGAGGAAGCCCACTTCTCAGCTGATCGGCTGAGTGGCTGACCTACCTCCCTGTTGCAATGATGCCGGCGGCAGAAGAGTGTGTGCGTGTCCTGGACTGGAGGACTTGATCCTGGGCATGCAGGAGCCACAGTAGCTGATCCATTCGGCCGGCCGGCCACATGGCTGGGCATCTGATCAGGGGGTGAGGGCCTTTCGTGCTGAAAGCTGCGGTCGTGTGCTAATTCGGCATAGCCATTTTCAATTCTGTCCGCATCATGGTTCCCCCTTCTCCAGTGTGGGGTCCGGCCGGGTTGGGCTAAGCTGACTAATCACACTGGCTGACTGGCTGGCTAGCTAGAAAGTCCAAAAATTACTGGTAAGTACTACACATCAACAGAAAGCAATTTAACCTGATGGTAGAGAAGTGAAGATTTACACCTATTTGCTTAGCTCACAAGACATGGCACGATCACTTTTGACAAAAGTTGAATGAAGGTACTACATCGTCAAAGAACGAATCATCTCTTTTTACACAAAAACTATTTGTGTTGTGAGGTTGCAAATAAAGAGCAGTTGCTAGCCTGCCTTAGCAACCCGGCCCCAACCGGGGAATCTGGCCTCTTTTTCCTTCATGCACGCACATGACATGTCATGTGCCCCAGGCATATGCATCCTATACGAGTTCCAGGTGACGCAGATCATGGTGAACCAGATCGTGCAGCCCTTTTTCGGTCGCGTGATGTATAATACCTAACCTAGCTACCTGCTGGCCATAGTAATGGACCACAAATACGGATATATGCTTCCTACTGAGCTCTGAGCAATGCCTTGCTAATGCTACTGAGGATTGTGATAGGATTCATATGTTTTTTGCCGAGAAATCTCAACATTCCAAACAGGGATATTATTACTACGTTAGTGTTAGATAGACACTACACTGCTAAGAGCATCTCCAGCAGCTCCCCAATACAAGCCCCCCAATATCAAGATATTGGGAGAGCCCAATATTGTTTCTGGATCTATTGGGGGAAGATGATACAGCAGATCACCAATAATCTCCCCCAAAACATAGGACCCACATGTCATAACAATTTATTTATTTATTTTTCATTTTCTTATTTTCTCTCGGTTCCATCTCCTATCGCCTGGGAGTCGAGATGAAACCGTGTCCACGCCGTCACCTACGTAGCGCCGCCCGCGGCCACCGCTTCACATCGCCCAGCTCGCCACCGCATCCGCACACAACAGGAGTTCGGGACCAAGGCCCAGCTCGACACCATGGAGCTCGCCGCCGCTCTCCACAGTGGAGATCCACGCCACCGCCCGCCGCTCCACGCCTCCGTACTGCACCGGGACCAAGGCTCGGTCACCGGCAGATGGTGGCTCGGGTCGGCAGTGTCGCTGTAGGTGGCGCGTGCATCGCTGGAGTCCTCCGCCCGAGGATCGTTGGAGCCATTCGTCGGTCAGCAGGTCTCCGGTTCTACCACTACGCAAGATCAGTCGTCGAGTGACGAACTCCGTTGTTCTCTCTCCCGTAGCGTACAACGAACTCCGGCGTCCTCAGGCATGGCAGAGGTGGAAAAAGTGACGGTTACAGTGGGGCCCAACATATTGGGGGAGATGCAACTCCCCCTTCATTTGAGGGGAGATGAGCAAGATATTGGTGACCACTAAAAATTGGGAGGGCTATTGGGAGACTGCTGGAGAAGAAAAAATGAGCTATCTCCCCCAATACTACAGTTTTATGGGAATAAGTGGTGGTATTGGGGGACTGCTGGAGATGCTCTAAGGCCACCTGCCATTCTACCAATGGAACGACCAGCATAGGGCGTGTGTGCGAATAATCTGCACACGGGACTATAGGCATCGTAAACAAGTCGATCCAGTGCCCACGCCATGGCAGTTGCATATTCTTCTCATCTTCTGGGCGAGGTGAGCAGAGCGCCATGGCGCCATGCCGGCATGCCCCAAGAGCCACCGGACAGACGCGGCCACACTCACTGACAAGTGACACCTCAGAACCTCTCGCCAGTTGTAAAGCACTAGCTAGCTGCTCTGCTCAGCTAGCTAGTAGTCAGCTGTGGTGGAGCCACGCTGGGCGCCGGCTCCGCAGGCACGTGGCCGCGCGCGCGGTCGACGTGGACGTGCACATATCCGCGCCGCGCTAGCCGCCGGCCTAGCTGCGCCGGCTGACCGAGGTCACGCGTCTTTCTCCTTTGGAATAAAAAGCCGGGATCGGAGGTTACCGTGTCTGAGCTGCCTGCTGCGGTCGACACTGTTTTGCTGCTGGGGACACGCGAGGGCGGGGCGATTTTCCTCCAGAGCCGGACAAAAGAACGCGAGAAATTTGGAACCCCCGCGTACGACATGCCTTGTTTCCTTGCGCTTCCGTGGAGGGAGAGCGTACGCAGCCTGTTGTTCGATCGGTGTCTGCCGGTCGAGGCCAAAATGGACCGCCGGAGACACGCCAGGGATCAAATGGACCGCCGGAGACACGCCAGGGATCATGGCGCCAAAAATGGCACGGCCCTGCCTACTGACTACTACTACTGACTACTGATCCAAAGTTCCAAACATACGGGCACGGATGGAAAGCTGACGAAACTGATGAATAGCCCGTGCATGGCTTGGACGGTCTCTCGCCCGTCTGGTTTCTTGGCGTGCCTTCCCATTTTTTGCGTTGAAGCTTTTGCGTTCTTCGCATGGCGTAGGCGTAGTAGCAGGTCGATATATGCACATGCCGACACGGGGGCTCTATGCCGAATTCCACACGTCGCGCGCGAGGGAGATGTCCGACTTGGACGGGTGACCTGGATCGCGTTTTCCGTGTCTCGCTGTCTTGAGGGTGAATTCCCCGTCGAACTGGTGGTGCTGCTGCTGGATAGGGTAGCCGTCACAAATGCTGACATGCATGGAAGTACTGTACGTGCCAGGCGCCATGCGCTTGCGTCCAGTCCAGAAGCATTGTTTTCCGGTGCGGTCACTGTATGCACAGCCTGGTGCCTGGTCTTCACGGAACTGCGGTGCACGAAACGGGCAGTCGGGATCGTGTTTCGGACAGGAGCAAAGATAGATGGTACACCTTTTATCTATAAGGAGGTAATATCTCAAATAGATCTAGACCGTTGAATTTTCATAATTTAGTGAATTACTAAATGAAATAAAATCTAAGAAAAAAGAACACCCACATCCCCTTAATCACGGGAGGGGAAGTTCCGCATGCCGATTCCCCTGATCCCGGGAGAGCTGCGCCGAATGGATCGCGTTCCCCTAACCACGGCACTGTTCGTTTGCACATGGTAACCATTTACTGTTTTGCACGGTCCTGTTTGGCCCAAACGGTCACGCGTTGAGTAAAAGTGTTAGTTTTTTTTTCCCTATAATTAGAACATTTCGGCAACTAATGTTTTCTGTAACATGTATGTTCACGTAAATCACGTACGCTAACGTATGGCGCCTAGCCACACACACGTTAACATGCACCACCACGTACACAATTAAGTCACGTACAAAATTATAAGGTAAAGAGAATATATCAAGCACACAAATAAAAAAGATTTTTTATATCAATCACGGATTACATACATCAACCAAATCTAAAAAAAAAAGATTTTATATTTAAAACTTTCCTTGTTTACCCTATTTTATAAAATAAAAATTAAATAAATACTATTACCCTCTAAGAGGGAATAGATGATGATGACCGTTAGATCGGAATAAATGGATGACCCACAGTAATTTCGTAGTACCATAGCAAAAGCCAAGATGGATAAATACTCTACCACAAGAAAAACGGTAGGACAGAACGTTTGAAATGCATGCAGGTTTCCCGGAATGCATCATTCATGCATGGCCAACTTGTGTGTTATAGATATTGACATCTGCAAGAAAAATCTCTGCCAAAAAAACAGAAGACGTTGACATTTAGTTTGGACTTGATCCAACAATATGCTCAAAATATATATAAAAAGTTGGTTATTTTCCTATATATTTCTGTGAAACTGGGCGCTCATGAGTGAACCATTCCTCGCATAGTTAAATGACGTGAAGGAAAAAAATCAAAAGGCTAGAGAAATATCCTAAGACAAACCAATTTGATCGAATTTATAGAAGAGTAATAATTTATTTAGAGTATGTATCAAATGAGTACTAAGCACACTATCAAAATATATTTTATGGTTTATACTAATAGTTTAATGTCATAAATATTTATAAACTAGCTCAAACTTATAAAGAAAGCTTGACATCAATTTTTTAAGTTTAATTTAGGTCATGTTTATTTGAACTTATTAGCTTGGTTTATCACTATGGTACAATGTTTTTTTCTCGGAACAACAAATTAGCGAATAATACTTTAAACCTGCTTTTTGAGTGAAACGATGTGGGTACTACCATGTCTGTTGGTTCCACATGCAACCAAATAGTAGTAGCATTCATTTGCAAGCAATTAGGAATGCCTGCTAGGCGATGACGGTCCATGCAAACGTCGCAATCAAAGTGGTTGTTGAGCTAATAATATTTCTTTAGCTTAGGCTTTTCTGTTGCCGTGTCAACTCCCGTGCACACATACAAATTGGTGATGCCTAGTCTAGAAGAAAACGGAACAAAATATCCAGCAGTTTCTGAATTGAACGTCGTCCCATGGCATACAGCTAGTAACCACCTCGCTTATTAGGATTATCTCTCTCACACCTTTATTTTTCGCGCGTTCAACTGGTAGTGACGTCCACAAGCCTTGTCGTGTGCATAGTGCACAAGCACC